>CM050413.1:19457041-20885369 GCA_027564155.1 Gymnocypris eckloni scoliostomus | reverse complement strand
TTTTCTGAGAGGGTACCATATTTAATACTAAAATAACACTGATATTTGCTGATGACGTGCACGAATGAATGCTGGGCAGAAACGTTGTCCATTAACCAGACAAGTTTCATTCCCTCTCGTCAAGCAACCGTGTAACTCATGTGAAAAGGTCACAGAAATTAGCAGACAGCAACAATCCAAATCAATTCCAAATACTCTTTTTTTCCCATTTGATAAGTCATTTTACTTCGATTTACATCAGTAACAATTTCTGGTTCATGCCAACTATAGTGACTATTTCTATAGTAACAACAACATGTACAAGATTATAATACACACACAATATGTAGAATATGTGAAGTATCAAAGATCAGTGCCAATTTATTATTCATAATTGCATAATCCTTGTAAATTAATTTTAGAAGTTGTGATATTTCACAATGGCTGTTGTAAATTGCTGTTTCAAGTCATTTTAAGTGAGATGATTCGCTGGAAGAATAAGTTCCAATTGTGAATAAGATAGTAGAAGAGTTGAAAGGTGAGAGGTCACCTGACTGAGCCGATGAAGAGTACAGGATCCTGCGGTATGACGGAGAGTTGGCTGCGAAGATCTCTCAACCCCAGCTTGCAGATGTCTACATCATCTATAAATATAGTGCCCTCAGCCGGCTCTGCCAAACGGAACAATGCCACACCCAGAGAGGACTTCCCTGAATCAGAAAGAGAGGGTCAACGAATGATCACTTTCAGAAAGATCTGGAAGAACATCCACGTTCATAGTGCAAATGATTTTACTGATATTACGCTGCTTTATGCATTTTATGAAGGCAACAACATATTTCATTACATATAACAACTTTCTATTTCTGAACTTAACCCAGGTAACTGTCAATATTTACTGTCAATATTAACTTATGACAATAATAAGAGAAAATTAAACTTAACATTTAAAAATTAAAACAAAAATTAAGCTTTGGATAAAACATAATAAATTCTCTCACCAGAGCCAGTGCGTCCCACGATGCCAACTTTTTCCCTGGCTTAGTATTTATGTGGAGATTATTGAGGACTAACCCTGTATCTCATACTGTAGTTGTTAAAGGTAATGGTGCCCTCCTGTGGCCAGCCGGCGGGAGTATTCACATCCTTGACACTTCGAGGACCTTCTGATACACAACTCTACATCACACAAGCACACGGGGGTAAGAAATCAAAACTATCTTCTAAACTGAATATGAATGCACGATATGCTGAGGTAAGCTTAATGTTTAAAGGATTAGTTCACTTTCAAATTCAAATTTCCTGATAATTTACTCCAAACATCAGATGTTTATGTATTTCTTTCATCAGTCGAAAAGAAATTAAGGTTTTTGATGAAAACATTCCAGGATTTGTATCCATATAGTGTACTTCAATGGACTCCAAACGGTTGAAGGTCAAAATTACAGATTCAGTGCAGCTTCAAATGACTATAAACGATACCCGACGATGAATACGGGTCTACATCTCATCTTCTTCTCCAAGTTCAAAATCGTCCGACATCGTTGTTTTACCTTGTAAACTCGTTGAGTTGTAATTCCCTTTTTTTGTAAATGCCGTTTGACTTAGTATTTGCACGTTCAACTTGTAAACACTGACTCGGTACTTCCGCCTACATCAAGTGTGGCGTTTTCAATGTTATTACTTATTATGTGAAGTCATGAACACGCATCATAGAACAGGCGAGCATTTGTGTTTATAAAGCATTTTTTTTTTTATGACCAGTCGTTTCGCTAGATAAGACCCGTATTCATCGTCTGGTATCGTTTATAGTCCTTTGAAGCTGCACTGAAACTGTAATTTTGACCTTCAACCAGTGGTGGTCAAAGTACACAGATCAAGTACTTGAGTAAAAGTACAGATACGTATACTAAAATATTACTCCAGTAAAAGTAAAAGTACTGCTTTTTCAATTTTACTCGAGTGAAAGTACAAAAGTACTCAATTTTTTATGTACTTAAGTAAAAAAGTACTGATAGACAGATTTATTTAGCAATTTTATATAGACTACTTTATTTAATTTTATATTAGCACATATTTGTATAATCCTACTGCCCAAAATACCTGTTTTTTTTCCCAAAATAACCACTATAGAGTCAAGATATATATTTTGTTGATATGGACTACATTGATGAGAGTGATGTAGTAATGTTCACTGTGAAGCTTGCACTGCCATGTACCTGAGAGAAAACAGATTTCACCATCTAATCTTCACCAGTAAGAAAAAGTGTTTTAGAACTTGTTGTTTTGCAGAACGTCAGTTATATATGACATTAGAATTAGGCCTGAAATTAGGGAAGAACATTTTAAGGAAAATCTAATTATATTTTCATAATTATTTTTTCCTTCTCAAACCTTGTCTGTGTAAAACACCCTGGCCAAAATGCCCCCAGAGGGCATCACTTCCCACTCTGATAATTACTGTAGTTACTATGTTCTGAACATCACATCCTTTCTTTTTCCCTCAGATGGAATCTATCTAGGTGGCTGAATAAAGATATTTGGACTTTATATCAAAAAATCTCCTCAACTTAGCACCAGCAAGCTTGTTAGCTAGACAGTTAGCATCAGCTAACAATATTTACTTATTTTCAGTATGGTTATGAATAAACATTCATATCTGTCTACTCGGCTAGTTGATCTAAACAATATAAAAATGTATAACGTTACTGTTGATAAACAATATAAAACAGACGTCACATAGGTCTAAATGCATAGCATCCCTCCTGTGGCCAGCCGGCGGGAGTATTCACATCCTTGACACTTCGAGGACCTTCTGATACACAACTCTACATCACACAAGCACACGGGGGTAAGAAATCAAAACTATCTTCTAAACTGAATATGAATGCATGATATACTGAGGTAAGCTTAATGTTTAAAGGATTAGTTATTTTAAATTTTTGATAATTTACTCCTAAAACATCAGATGTTAGAGACACTGATGTTGATCTGTCTTCAAGCATTTCAGTCTTAAATAGATCACCCTTTACAGGTTTAGTTCACAAACAACCAGGATTTGTATCCATAAATATTATTTTCAGTTCAATAATTAATCCTAAAATTGAAGGTCAAAATTACAGTTTTCACAGCATCAGTAGCTTCTGACTATAACTTGTGAGTTCAGTTCACTGGAGAAGACTACGGGTCTAAAGCGGATCATCTTCTTCTCCAAGTTCAAAATCATCCGACATCGTTGTTTTACCTTGTAAATCGTTGAGTTGTAATTCCCTTTTTGTAAATGCCGATTTGACTTAGTATTTGCATTCAAAATAATCAGTTTGTTCATGAATCAGACTTCCGCCTACATCAAGTGTGTATCACGTTTTCAATGTTATTACTTATTATGTGAAGTCATGAACACGCATCATAGAACAGGCGAGCATTTGTGTTTATAAAGTAATGACCAGTCGTTTCGCTAGATAAGACCCGTATTCATCGTCTGGTATCGTTTATAGTCCTTTGAAGCTGCACTGAAACTGTCATTTTGACCTTCAACCAATTGGAGTCCATTGAAACTAACCATATAGATACAAATCCTAGAATGTTTTCATCAAAAACCTTAATTTCTTTGCGACTGAAGAAAGAAATACATAAACATCTTGGATGACGTGGGGGTGAGTAAAGTATCAGGACATTTTAATTTGAAAGTGAACTAATCCTTTAAGTCTCGTACCGTAATATACTCCAGCAGCCTCTCTACACTGGTAAACTTCGCCTCCACCTCGGTGGACAATCTCACCACAAACTGAAGCATTCCTGTCAACTGCAATGACAGAAATGCAAGAAACGTGCTCAGACATCTAGTTGAATCTGACATAATATAAACTTTCATTTGTTAACCTACAGTTCTAGTCTGTGAAATTTACCTGTATTGTGTAAGATAACGCCAGGCCCTTTTGAGAAGGGTTTATGGCCTCATTGGTGCTGAGCACTACAAAAAGTGCCACTGTAAGAGTAACAGTAGCGGACAGGAAGTCTAACCAAAATGACAGCCAGCGAGTCCCACAATTAAACAGCATGAAGTGGTTTGAGTTGATGTCACTCAGCATTTTAAACCTGTCATTGGAAACACAACAATATGTGACTTTCAACTCATTGGTTTTCTTTCTACATTTATTTAATGTACAGTCAGACTACTAAACAATTAGTGACAGCTTCTGTGTGAAGAACACAATTGTTTGCTTTTAATACAAGAAGTTCTATTTATAGCAAAATGTAAAAGCCCTTTCACACCAAAAAGTGTAATGAATAAACCCCAGGAAAGGGAAAAGTAAATGAATCTCTCTGAAGGGAAAGTAAATTCACGTCTGTACAGTAGAACACAGGAGAAGAAGGTTCAACACTCTTCAGCAATAAAAATAAAATAATGAAGGACAATTGTTAGTTTTAAAGTTGTTTTTGCTTATTAGTATGGTTGAACTGGATCATCAAAGATCAGCAGCAAACACATTGGTTAATAAAATGGGATTAGACACATTAGTGTTATTCAACATATGTAATTATTGCAGGTTAGTAAATCATTTTGATGAATACTGAATCAGTTTTTTGCGATTGGGATGAATTAATGCACATTCAGATTTAGTCTAGTTTAGAACTACAGTAACATGTTCACACAGCGCACTGTCAGTCAATAAATGGAAAAAAGTAACTGCCGTTACTTTTTAGAAAAAGTAACTCAGATATTTTCTTGTAAACTAAAAAGTTATGCGTTACTTTACTAGTTGCTTGAAAAAAGTAATATTATTACATAACTCGCGTTACTTGTAATGCGTTACCCCCAACACTGGTTACTGGACTGTTGCATAAAAGCAATATCTCACTTGTAATCATGTTGTTGGTCTAAATATGATCACTTATGCTTGCCTGCTATTGCTTAGATGTGCTGTATTCAGGGATATGATTCATCAGTGTCATAATGGTGTTTCATATTCATTTTGGCAAGTACCACAACATGTACTGTATGACTTTTTATATTTTCTAATATAAATGAATATCTTAATATATTTTCATAGATCCAAATATATTGACAGTGATATCTTACTGTTCAATGTACTGCTTTCTTTTGTCATATGCATGGATGGTGCTGAGTCCCTGTATGGTAGAGGTGGTGAGAGAGATCCAGGGAGATCGACTCACGTTCTCCATCCTCTTCATCTGGCGAATGCTCCTTTGGAAAACACTAGAGCAAAGAGAAAACAAAGATGATTTGTATATTTCATGCCTTTGAAACATGTTTGGTGGATCAGTGATTATGATAAAAACAAAACCTCATCTTATGATGTTAAGGTTTAATGTTAATGTCTCACTATAGGATTGTGGCAAAGATGACTGCGAGAATTGCCACGGCGATCAGGAGGTATGGGAACACTATGCAGATGGTGAGAATGGTGAAAGTGACGATCAGACAGAACTGCAAAAAGTTCTCCATGTTGAATGGCAAAACTGCATCAACCTCATCTTGGTCTTTACTGAAGCGGTTCACCAGGCGGCCAGTTGGAGTTGTGTCAAAAAAACTCATTGGGCTGCCAAGGATCTGATGACAAGTACAGTCACGTGGTATCAAAATGCTGCAGTTCTCATTTTACTGAACAAATAGTAGCACAATGCTTGATTACTTCAACTTAAACTTGATCACTCACATTATAAAAACGAGTTCTAATCTAAATTAAAATTCTAAAAAAAAAGAAAAAAACTGTACAGGAATCATAAAATTAATCATAGTTAATTAATCTACTATATCAATAATATATTATTAATACAATCCCAGTTTCAGCTTTGTCATAATTACAGCAGAAATTGTAGAAGTATCTTAGCTTATATGGGCGGGGTTTAATCTGCTAATAATATGTCGTACCCGTTTGAACATGGTGTCATGCAGTTTGGAAGAAGCACGCAAAGTGACTTTAGTGAAGGCGTAGCCCTTGGCAATACACAGCAGGACCATAACAACAATAATAATGCCATAAATCATTTGGTAGAATGGCAGGTCTGGATTCTCGGAGATATTACCGCTGCTTGATGAATTACTACTGCTGTTCTATAAGAAAAGAGAGAGAAAACCGTGATTTTATAGTAAGATGGTAAGGTCTTAATGAGTCACATGAATGTGTGTGTGTGTGTGTGTGTGTGTGTGTGAGAGAGAGAGAGAGAGAGAACTGGTATATATGGTTTATGAGGACACAAATCTGTATAATAGCATGGGAATTACAACATGAAGGTGGTTTATGAGGACACTGCCTATGTCCCCGTAAAACAAAAGGCTTAAAAACATACTAAATGGTGTTTTTTGAAAATCTAAAAATGTACTAAGTCTCCTGTGAGGGCTAAGTTTAGGTGTATGGCAATAACACATACAGTTTGTACAGTATAAAACCATTACGCCTATACAGAGTCCCGTAAACCACATATGCCAGACTGTGTGTGTGTGTGTGTGTGTGCGTGCGTGCGTGCGTGCGTGCGTGCGTGTGTTACCCTGATCCCTGTTGTAACCAGTAGCTCAGCCACCAACTGCTGAAAACAGTCGATCCCACGAGAAGAATGAAGAAAAGAATAACAACGAACAGCAGTATATACCCTACAAAATAATGGCAGAGATAAAAGTATAAATTAGAAACAGCATTTATAAAGTACAAAGAGACAGAGGTGGAGAAAGAAGAAAAAACCTCCGGCAGCTTTGCAGTATTCTTGGTAAGTCCTACACGTAACTGAACCTTCAAGCGACACTTCTCGTGTTACTAATTGATCCTTTTTCCTGTAACACATATACAGACCATTGTGAGAGTCAAAGTTAACCAGTATGAATATAATAGATATTTTCTTGATTATATTGTGAATGTTTTCATTTATCTACCTTTTGTTTCTGTGGAGTCTTTGGGTAATTCATTTGTTTCATGTTTCTCATCAGACATATCAAAAGCTATCAAGAGAAAAGAAAGAAGTTTTAAGCAGATGTCTGTTTTACCAAAATAATTATTCATTACATTTGATGATAATTAGCAGGCGTATAGGGACTGCATATTTAAACTGTAACGTCTCCTAAAGCGATCAAGTCACATGGCACAATCCTCCAGCCTTATATCTATCTGTAAAACACAATGCTGAACTTAAAATGTTCATGCAAAACTTTGAATTCAAATGGAAGCCGTGATGCTTTGTTTAGATTAGGTTCGTTCCTGGAGCCTCCCCAACACTCCACATTTGACACGCTCCTTTGTATTGGGGAGGCTCCAGGAACGAGTTTGGGAACCCCTGGTTTAGACATTGTTTTCTAATTTAATTTTTAATCAGATTCAGCTATTATTTAATTATCTTTCTTATAAAACATGTATAAATATTTAGATTTAGATACAGGATTATCGTATATCTTAGAATAGATATATTTATAAATAAATTGCATTTATTTATTTGTTATTTATTACAAAATAAAATAATCTCATGACAATATAATAGGATTCACAGTAGTAAATAGCTATTAATTTTTAGACTTGGTCAATTTGATTTGTTGTTGCTCTCCTAAAGGGATCAATAATGAAAAAAGTACATTATTTGAACTTGTTAATAACATATTTAACCACTAACCTGGATTTTCGATTCCGTTGACTTTGGGCTCATCTGGATTGGTCTCTTTAGAGTCATTGTGTTCAGTATGTGTTTTGGAATCAGATTCTGCATTTTCCTATATGATCCAAAAATGAACATTAAGAAGAAATTCAGAGACACAAATCATTCCGTTCTCAGATTTTGTTTTTGCTTAGTATTGGAAACTGGTTCATCTCAACATAAGTTTATTTGAATGGCCTATTTCACTGATAAAGCAATAGAGAGGAGTAAGTGAGAGTGGTTACATTGCTCTGGTCCATCTGGAAGTTATTAATGAGGTGAGCGTAGCGGGCTTTAGATTTCATCAAGTCACTGTGAGTCCCTGCCTCCTTTATCTCCCCATTATCCAACAGCAACACCTGATCACAAAACTCCAAATACTGCAAACACAACAGAGAGAAGAGCTCGATGACATCGGTTGAGATGAGCATGCAAAAAAATCTGTGAATTACTCATTAAAAGTTCATTATGTGGAGTTACACATTAAAGGCAGCTTTGCTGAGTCACTCTGACTCACACAGTTGCTAATATATGCCACGTGACATGAGTCAACAATAGGTTTGAGCTTTCTATTATGGTTAAATTAGTGAACTTTGTGAAATTACCTGCAGTTGATGAGTGACCAGAATGACTGATTTGCCCTTCAGCTCTTTCTTGATGCATTCTTCAAATATGTGCTTCCCAACGTGTGCATCAACAGCAGACAGAGGATCATCCAAAAGGAAGATGTCTCTGTTAGAATACACTGCCCTGGCCAAACTGACCCTCTGCTTCTGACCACCTGAAAGATTAATACCTCGCTCTCCAATCTAGACACACACACACATAAGTAATATTATCATCCTCACATGCTGTTTAACTGAATTCAATAGTAATGTATTAGTATCTGATTAGAGTGCTGAATGTTGGTAAAATGTGGAAACAGACCTCTGTCTGGTCTCCATATGGAAGAATTGCTAGATCAGGTTTCAGAGAGCAGGCATGAATAACTCTGGCATATCTAAAACACAGCAAGCACGTACCATATTTTTTAGGATTCAGCAATTCAGTACAAAGGATCAATGTTCAACAACAAAACATAGATTATAAAACAGCTAAGTTTTATCTGTAAAATTTACCCGATCCAATAAAAGTCATTACAAGCAATTAAAAACACCATAAAGCGGTTCATTGTCTTCTTGGCAACCGGAACTGGTAAATTACATGTGTTAGAAAGGTGAGGGCCAGCAGCTTCCTAGAATAACAGGACTGACATGGAGGTAAATGAATACATGTATTTGTAATTTCGAGATGAATGGGTTAGTGGTGTCTACTCTGTGTATGTCAGAGACCTGCTCGCTAAATTTAGCTGTTCAGAGAAATAATGTCGAGTTTCACGCTAAGCTACTCTTCTTTATCTGTCTTGCAATCCCACTGCCTAATATTTAGAAAAACTAAGAGTGCTCACATTTACCACTGTTTGGCCATTTTTGCAGGTGGAGTCCAGTCATTTCAAGAGTCCACACAATCTGGAATTTTGTGTGAGGGTGAAAGACTTCCCTTTGCAGATTTAGCAACAGGATCAGGTTGGTCATGCAGATTCGCCTTGTTAACCAAGAGAAAGCTGCTTGGTTTAAAATGATTCTGTGTGAGCTGTTACATACTTCACTACACTGTTGACAACAGACAATTTATCCTTTTTGGCTGCAATATTTTGACAAGACTGTGGGATGCTTTTATTCATATATCAGCTAAATTTGTATAATACATTCTGATCATATGAGATCTGAACGACCTTCAATCACTATATCTTCATGAAGGTTTCTCTTTTACCTTTCATGTAGATCAGGCTGTAGAAGTTTATTAAGATTTATTGTAGCTGAAAACCCATGACAATATATAAGGTGAAAGGCTGTGGTCATGAATAATTTCAATGCTTTAAGACATGACTGTACGTTTTCTTCTAAGTTTAGTTTAGAGCTGCGTTTACCATTTTAAAACTTCCACTACATTAATCTCTCCTCTTCTGGCCAATAAAGATGCTGATGATAGACTTGGTGTTGGCATTTGGCCTCCTGTAAAATGTCATAATATAACTTAAAATGTGGCTTTGCGGTTTAGGAAAACTCTGGCAACCGAACTTGCCTGTTTTGGATTGTAAAGTTTACTGAGCAGAAGTGAACTATACTTACACTTAATTATATATATATATATATAAATAGCATTTAACTGTTGTCCAAAGTCTTTGACCTGTTTAGTCTTTGACCTGTTTAGTCTTTGGTGTTTATAATTTCACCTGGTTTGGTCGAATGGTTCTCCCATGAGGATATTGTCCCTTACAGTCCCATGGAATATCCAGGCTTGCTGGGAAACATATGCTAATGTTCCATTAGCTGACACAGACCCACTCAGAAGATGCATCTGCAGGAATAAATTATTGTACTATTAGTCTCTCCTCATCACATCGTATCTGAATCTGAAGACAGAGGCACTCCACCTGCTCAAGAATACTTGAAATCAGAGATGTTTTTCCACTCCCAACATTGCCACACACCCCAAGCAGACTTCCCTATAAATGAACAGAGAGATTCATTAGACTCTGCTGTAGTAGTAGAACACATCCTGAATGTTTATCAACTATTGGAATGTCATAGCATCCCATATAATATAGTCATATCACACCTTTGAAAGAGTGAAGCTGATGTTTCTGAGTGAAGGTTTAATGTCGGAATTTTCAGAGGGATCTTGAGGCTTCTCGGTGGAGTTCATGGCATCTGGCAGGCTCCATGAGAATGAAGCCTTTTCCAACGCCACCGCTAAGTCCATATTCGTATCCTGCGTGAGATAACCTTTGGGGTTCTGTACCGACATGAGCTTCTGTAGAGATACAAGCATTAAATGTTTGGTTATTTGCATCGTACTGCTGAGAAAAATCAGGTTCATTCAAAATGTTCATTCAGTGTTACAGACATGATCGACATGTGTCAGAGTACCAACCTACAGCATGTGGAAAATACTCTGGAAATATGTTTCCCATACACTTATCTTTATGAGACACTTGTATGAACAATATTTAAATCTTCCTCAATATGTCCTGAACTAATACCAGATTAGAGCAGATAATGGGGCCAAAAGGTACAAAATCACAGGGAAAATTGAATACCTTTTCAACAATGGTTTAGGTATAAAGGAGAGATAATTATCTTTGGTTTTGGATAAAATGAGAGAAACGTGAAAGAGTCCAACCTTGAGTCTAGTGAGAGCCACTTTACCCTCAGCCACCGCTTTAACAGAAAATGGCAACAAGCCCATAGACATCCTCATGCAGTTAAATACAGCAATGATAGTGTAGGCCTGTGGAGAAACAATACGATGGTTAGAGATAACTCAACAGTATAAAGTAATGAAGTTAAAATACTCAAATTTACATCTACAGTACCAAAAGTCCACTGGGGTCAGTAAGATGATATGTTTTTAAAACAAGTCAGCATTTATTTGATCAAAAATACAGCAAAACAAATATACAGTAAAATATAACTTTTATTTCTATTAAAAATATTTTCAAATGCAATTTATTCCTGTGATGGCAAAGCTGAATTTTCAGCAGCTCCAGTCAGTGTCACATGATCCTTCAGAAATCATTCAAATATGCTGTTCTGGTGGTATTTTTCCTATGTTTCAGAATTGTTTGATGAATATAAAGTTTAAAAAAAAGCATTTAATTAAAAAGTAACAAAATTATTATTTTTCCAGGCATCAAACCTGTTGACTGGTAGTGCATATGTATTAATTTAGCAGAATATAAGCATATTTTTATTTTTGCACTCACGGTAGAAGGTAGAAGAGGCAGGTTCAGTGCAGTGTGGACAATGAAGGTAAGGATGGTTGCTAGTGTGGGAACTATCGTTGTAAAGGAAGTGTTTAAACTCTGAACATAACCAGCCTTTTGTAATAGCAACTTCTCCTTTTTCCTGATATCTAGGTTGGAAAAAAATAAGGTAGGAATAGATGAGAGAAAATTGAATACCTTCTGCATTACATAGAGTCATGAGTAAATAAAATTAAATGGATGGATGGACAACCTGTGACTGTTTTTTCAAAAGACTCCTCCCACGCATACATCTTAATGAGTTTGATGCAGGTCAGAACTTCATTCATAGTGCGAACACGTCTGTCTGTCACGGATACAGTCCGCCGTCTAAACGCACCAATCAGCCTGGCAATTGAGAACTACAGCGCACACAAACAGATACAGGAAAGATCAACAAAACATTACCGAGATGAGTAAATATCAAATAAAGATCTCAAAACACATTACAGAAGAGACCAGCACACCTGTATCGGTAGGAAGATCAAGTAGACCAGAATTCCAATAAGTGCTGTGTATCCCAGAATGACGCAGGCATATATGATACATATGATCAGCAGGAACGGAACACACAGCAGAAACGTTCCAAACAAGACTGCCTCAAACATTCGATAGCCATCACTCGTCAACACATTTATCGTCTACACCATAGAGAAACAAAGCATTAACACAACAAGCAAAAGGGTTTGTTCACCCAAAAATGTAAATTCAGTCATCATTTTCTCTCAAGTAGTTCCAAACCTGTAAGAATATCTTTGTTTTGCTGAACACAAAGGAAGATATTCTGAAGAATGTGAGAAACAGAGCAGTCCTGGGGCATAGTATTTTTGTTTTCCTACTATGGAAGTCAATGGTGCCCCAAAACAGCCTGTTTACAAACTTTCTTTAGAATATCTTCCTTTGTGTTCGACAGAACAAAGACATTCATACAGGTTTGGAACTACTTGAGGGTGAGTAAATGATGACAGAATTTTCATTTTAAGGTGAACTATCCCTTTAAGTAATTCAAAAGTGATTAGTAAAAGAAAGTAAATAAATCCCCCATCAAATAACCAATAAATAGATTCTACAAACGATAAAGTAGTGATGTTCACTGCTGAATCACCAATCAATAGCTTACCTCTCCAATACTAATGCTGGTTAGACTCCTGAGAGAGATGATTTTCTTGAAAGCGAGCATTGAGAAAGCTCCCTTTGCTCTCACAGCGGTGCGCAAGTTCACAGCCCACAGGAGTGATGCAAAAAATGCCTTGCTAAATTCACCCACGAACAGGGCCACACACAAGCCAATGCCATACGACAGTGTAGATGACTCAGGCTGCTCAATGTAGCTCAGGATTTCATTTACTAAAATAGACTAGAAGGCAGATCAAATGTAAAATAAATTAACAAACAAACAAAACATAATAAAAAATCATGCACACTAGATCAGAGGTTTTCGCATTGAATTAAAACTATCTGGCTTTAGTACAATGGCAATATAAATTGTTCAGTTTAAGAAACAACTTTATAATAGCATGCTTATTTTTTTCTCACAAAGTATAAATAGGTATTTATACATAAACATATATAGTTGCTACTATATTTTTTTGCAAGTGGGTCATTCAAAAGGGGATCATCTTTAATTTAAAATATAGAGCACTATAACGAACATGTTTTATTCATTTTTCAACTGAATGATGCTGTGTACTTCTAAGCCATTTTACATACCGGACCAACAAATGATCCGAATGCAAACAGGACAGAGACAAAGAATGCCACTATAAATCTTGTCTTCTGGAAACGCATGAACACTGCAGGAAGAGATGCCTTCTCTAGACCCACACGGGCGACTTCCTCATCCCACAGTCTTTGGAGCCTGAACACAACAGAAATCACAACTTTTATGTCTTTTTTTTTTACATAATCCATTTCCCACATATACCTTTTCACAGACTCAACCTGGATTTATGAAAAAACATCTGACAATGGCTTGTGGTTTCAGTTCGCCAAGTGCTACACTGGAGCTACTCATTCTACTGAGACTTCCTAAAAGATTCAAATGGAAAGCTTATGAAGAATTTGCTTAATTGTTGTACCTCTCTCCATTAGCGTGGGCTCCATCATGAGGTGAGATACAAAGTGAGTCCTCATCTAACCGATTCCTAAAGAGATTCCACATCATGGGTGACATCCATGCAAATGATGTGAAGGAGAAGAAACCAGCATCATCGACTGGGTGTGAGCTGTAAAAAGTTAGAAAATGTACATTTAAGATTATGATTTCATATTATGAATTTTTCAGGAATTATATACAGAAATCTTTAATGAGCCGAAAAGAACGCACGTCACACCTCTGTTCATCAATTTGCACTGGCTACCAATAGCTACTCGCATTAAATTCAAGGCATTAATGTTTGCCTACAGAACCACCTCTGGCTCTGCACCTCTTTACCTAAATTCAGTACTTCAGACTTATGTGCCCTCTAGAAGCTTGCGTTCTGCAAGTGAACGACGCATTACTGTACCATCCCAAAGAGGCACAAAATCCCTTTCACAGACTTTTTCATTTACTGTTCCCTCCTGGTGGAATGACCCACCCAGCTCAATCCGAGCAGCTGAGTCATTACCCATCTTCAAGAAACGGCTAAAAACACATCTCTTCCATCTGTATTTGACCCTCTGACTCTAGCACTCTCTATACTAAATTTATTTTATCTAATCTGTCTTCTTTTTATAAATAAAAAAACACAAACATTTGACCCTGTATCTATTGCATATTTATTCTCTAACTGCTAGCTTTTCTTGTAAAACTAACACTAAGTTAAATTGTTCTATATTTTACATACTAGTTTTCTAATAAAAACAAAAACATAAACAAAAAAAATCCTTCCCATGTGTACTGCGTTAGGCTAACCAGGACTTGTAATGGCACTTGCATGTCATTGCTCTTTTGTTGGTTTTGATTGCTTCTATAATGTCCTCATTTGTAAGTCGCTTTGGATAAAAGTGTCTGCTAAATGACTAAATGACTAAATAAATAAAAAAATAAAAAAATATACGAATGACAGACTTGTTGATTAAAAACAGAAACCTTGGGGCATTTCATTCAATAGCAATGATGCAAACAGGTGTTATTTTAGTTTTTTCTCTGATCTCTTAATGAAATGGACAGATCACTTTCATTATCGATATACTTATAATATAGTGTGAAATCTGGTGAATGTCTCACTTTGAGCCGAAACGGAATGGGATAAGGGTTTTCAAGCTTTGCTGGTACTTGTGCTTCTTAGGAGGAGGTTCTGGTTCCCTGTAATCTAGAACCGGAGGACCTTCAGGAAAAGCACTCATGACTGAAGCACTATCTCTTCTCTTTTTCTGCACAATAAGAGAGAAAAACAGAGATATATCATAAAATAAAAGTCAGCAAAAAAATTGTCAAAAATATCTCATTAGAGGACAAACATTTTGACAGACAAAAATATATAGTCAGCATCTCACTTACATAAGAAACTCCTTCCACATTCTGTTTCTCTGTGGAGTTCCTCATTTTTTCTCTTTCTGTTGATTATTTATCAAGAACTTTACATAAACTTGAGGAAACATAAAATGTAATGTCTTGAATGAATAAAAACAGTACCCTTTATGTCAAAACAGTAATAACAATATATTAATATTAGTAAAAGTTACTTACCCTTTACCTGCTGTCTTTGTCTGTGTACTGGTCAATGTATTTTGTCAGGCTAACCACAAATGCCTTAATACTCTAGCAGCAACGAGCTCATGTCCTGACGCTGAGTTACATCACTATTTTACCAGGCTCAAAGGTTAACATGAGCAGAGGTCTTTACACTCCTCCTCTGTCTCTCTCACCACCTGTTGGATGCTGCTAAATCAAGTCCAGTCTTTCAGCCTGTGAAATAAACCAGTCAGTTTATAACAGCCCTGAGGAAACTGACTCTGGGTGAGAAGGCAAAGACATGAGAAGGTTCTTTCACCTATTTTTACACAGATGTTGTGTTACTGTTGATAAGTGTAAGTCACCGCAGTTAAGGTCAAAACGAGTTAGTTTCTACCAGAGGCGTCATGCCCTGTGGATTTTGAAAGCAGCTTCCAAAAGACAAAAAAGCCTAATAATATTTGTTTTATTTGATACAATCACGTTGTATCGTTCATGATTAGAACGTTCAGTGCGTCAAATCACCAGCTGCTAAATTCAATCTGTGTTCGCTGGCTGGCGCTGAGCCTGAGACAGGCGCGTTTATAAAGCTCTGCGCATTATAACCAATCACACACGATTCTGTTGAGCTTATGGTTGCAATGACCAATCAGAGTGACTGCATTTCCTGGCGAATTCTCTCATCAGAAACAGCAAAGTGCTGAAGTGCGTACGATGTAAGTAAGATATCCATTTCACAGTTCAAACAGCTTCAGCAGTTATATTGGGAGTTTTTGAGTCTTAATAATTCAATTATAATGTTCTTTGATAATGTAAATGTCATTTGCTGTGTTTGTAGTGTTTGAGTCTTGACTATGAAATTAAAATGTTCTTTAATTATGTAATGCAAATGTGCTTTGCAGTCTTTCTGTACAATGAAAGTGTTATAATTGGTAACTTACAACGTTTTTTAAAAATAAAAAATATTAAATTCAGGTAAAATACAAAGTCAATCATTTAAAAATATTTGAAGGCATGACACCCATATGTGGCAGGCCTACTTAAGTAAAAAGACGGATTGTATTTGTCACAAACACAATTATACAGAGTATAACCAGCAGTGATATTTGTGCTTTGCATTTAACCCATCCAAGTGCACACACACTTGGAGCAGTGGGGAGCCGACGCTGCGGAGCCTGGGGAGCCGTTTGGGGGGGTTCGGTGCCTTACTCAAGGGTTTCACCTCAGTCCTAGACAATTCCTGCTGGAGCCGAGATTCGAACCCACAACCTCAGGTTACAAGTCCGACGCTCTATCCATTAGGCCATGACTGCCTCATAGTTAATGTGTCAGTCTACAGAAATGTCCACTTTTGATATGGCAATGTGTTATAATGTATTTATGTTTCTAACATTTAAAATTAGACCACATTTTTAGATTACTTTTTGATTTTATGAATGTACATAAATGACAGGTTTCTTTCTTTCATTCTTTCTTGTGCATTTGTTTACCCGTAAGGAAGGTCAGATGATACCAGTGACAATAGGCTATAATACCATTGACAATTTTCATGAAAAATTAATTTTACAAAATGGCTTTTGCAAGGTATCAAACCACATTTTGTCAATCATGGTATACTCACTAAATTAAGTTTAATCCATTTGTATTCTAGTTTTTTTTTACAATTCCCTAACAATAAAGCCGGTCATACCAGTGAGTTCAACTAAAAGCTTTACATGAAATGTCATTTACATCATATATTTGATAGTTATGAATACATTATTGTATTTTAAATGGTGGACCTCAAAATAAAGCACTTTTCCTCTGTGCATGGCTGTGGTGGCGAGCAGATTTGAGTTGCTTGGAATTCTAGATAATTAAATAAATAAACAATTATTGCCACATTAGCGGCTCAATAAATTATTAAAATAACATTGTTTAATTTTAAAATATAAATAAATCATAAACCCAAAATGTTTTCAAATGTAATGTTTCTGTAAAGGCTATAGGGACAGAAACATTGACCTTTCCATAGAATGACCCTAATTAAACATTATGCTAATTTGCCCATGGCCAGTTATAGATAAACTAACATGATATACAGTTTAAAAGGTGCGAAAATGTATTTACTTACAGTTTAATTACTGGGAATATTTTGAATAGCCTAAAAAATAAAAAATAAGTAAAACATTAGCCTACTGTAAACACTCTGTCACAATTAGAGCCAGAAGACGACAGGTAAGTATCACACAGGAATGTTCATTGAGTGAGATGCAGTGAAATAGGAGAGTGATATGCTGGTGTGTATCGTGGGGATGGATATATGCAGGTGCACGGTGCAAGAACTGATATCCTTCTCGTTCACAGGAGAGTGGAGTCCAGGTGCTCAGGAGAGCGGGGATCAATGCTGGAGAATCTTGGAAACGCGGGAGTCCTGGAATATCCTTTGGAGAATCGCTGGAGAGTCTAGGAGGTAAGCAAAACACAGGTAAGTGTGTAGGGAGTCTGATATAGATCCGTATAGTGAACCGTAGACCGGACGATGAGTGTCAGAGAGCATGTGGAGTTTATAGGAGTGTTAATGAGGGACAGCAGGTGCAGGTGATCAAAACTCAGGTGACTGGGATCTGGTGATTGCGATTGATGGCGGGACTGTGACTGTGATTCTCTGACACTACCCCCTCCCCCAGGGGCGGCTTCTGACCCCCTCAAGCGGCGACGGGGGCGACCTCGGCCTCTGGGTGTGGGACGATCACGATGAGTGCGATGGAGGTCCTGTAACAGCATGGGATCAAGGATATCGTCCCGGGTCACCCAGGATTGTTCCTCGGGCCCGTAGCCCTCCCAGTCCACGAAATACTCCAACCGGCTTCCCCGTCGCCTTGAATCCAGGATGTTGCGGACTTGATAGACAGAGGGTTCGTCTAGTATTTCAGGAGGAGGATATCCTGCTCATCCGGCTCGTGTTGATCTGGTGGGGGAGAAGAGCAAGGCTTCAGCAGGGACACATGAAATGTGGCATGAATGCGGTACCTGGGGGGTAGTTGAAGATGATAAGTGACCTCGTTGATCTGCCTCAAGATGTTAAACGGACCAATATAGCAGGGACTCAGCTTCCTACAGGGCAGGCGGAGTCGCAGGTTGCGGGTGGACAACCACACCCGGTCTCCAGGTTGATAGAGGGGAGTTGGGGCGCGAGCGTCTGCAAAGGTCTTGTGTCTCCGCACTACCGCTGGCGGTGGATGTGGACTGAGTCCCACACTCTCTCGCTCGCCCGGAACCAGTAGTCAACAGCTGGAACCTCAGAAGGCTCTCCCGTCCATGGGAAGAGTGGTGGTTGGTAGACGAGTATGCATTGGAAGGGAGTGAGGCCGGTGGTGTTCTGACGAAGGGAGTTTTGTGCATATTCGGCCCACGGGAGGAAACGGCTCCAGCTGAACTGGTCTTCTTGGCAGTATGCCCGAAGGTAACGTCCGAGTTCCTGGATCTTGCGTTCTGCCCGGCCATTTGTCTGGGGATGATAGCCGGAGGACAAGCTCACTGTGACTCCAAGTAGTCTAAAGAAAGCCTTCCACACTGTGGGAGATGAACTGTGGACCGCGATCCGATACAATTTTCTCCTGAACACTTGCTGAAAGAGGTGTTCGGCGGTTTCCAAGGCTGTAGGCAGTCCATGGAGGGGAATCAATTTACAGGCTTTTGAGAAGCGGTCCACTGCTACTAGTATGCAGGTGTTCTCCTCCGATACAGGGAGATCCGTCACGAAGTCAATTCCCAGATGTGACCAGGGCTGTCGTGGAATTGGGAGTGGTACAAGCTTGCCCACCGGCAGATGGAGTAGAAGACATGGCACAGACTGAACAACTACGGACGTACCGGATGACATCACGGGACATACTGGGCCACCAGTACCGGGCTTGAAGGAGCGAGAGGGTCCGTTGGTTGCCTGGATGTCCAGAACCCGGTACCTTGTGAACTAAGCCCAGAAGGGAAGCTCTTTGTACTGTCTTCCCAGCGACAAGCCCTTCCCTTCTGGGCCTCCCAGCGGAGCAGGTTCAGAAAGGGTGGCGGCTTGGATATCCTTGTCGATGTTCCAAAGGATGGGGTTAACCACGACGGCTGGAGGGAGAATCGGCTCAGGATCCACTGGAGAATCAGGTGTGTAGAGATGAGAGAGAGCGTCGGACTTGCAGTTGCGGCTGCTCGGTCGGTAGGTAATGGTGAATTCAAACCGGGTAAAGAATAAAGCCCAGCAAGCCTGTCGGGGGTTGAACCTCTTGGCTTCACAGAGGTTTTGGAGATTCTTGTGGTCAGTGATGACCGTGAATGGGTGGTTAGCTCCCTCCAGCCAGTGCCGCCACTCCTCCAGTGCCAGCTTGATGGCTAACAGCTCCCTGTTCCTAATACCATAGTTTTGCTCCGCTGGGGTTAGTTTCCTAGAGGGACAGCAGGTGCAGGTGATCAAAACTCAGGTGACTGGGATCTGGTGATTTTGTTTGACAGCGGTGACTGTGACTGTGACTCTCTGACAGTTCCAATAAGCCACTTTGAAACTCTCCTGTTATTTTATAAATTGTTTTGTATGTTATGAATAGAAGTGTGATATTTCAACATACTGAAATACTTTAGATGCGGAGCAGTGTTTCTGATATCGGTGAGCGCGGAGTGGAGCGGGAGCGGAGTGATTATTAAATGCTCGGAACGCGGAGGGGAAATTGTTGATGCTCCACTCAGCTCCTCTGATCGGACACCACCACATAAATTAAATGTGGCTTTTTGTTAATGGCTGTCGCAGGATTTTAGAGTAACAGCTCACTACCAGTTACAAAATACAATGTAACAGTCAGTCACAGGCAATTCTAGTTGCATTTGTTTATCAAATAATATCTTAAACTATCCTTTGACTATGTTCTGGCCCGTCATCTAGTGGCAAAATTAGTTTTTGGCCTGATGCCAAACTTGCTGACCCCTGCTCTAAAGCTTTTGTTTCTCTCTCAGCAACAGGAGGGGCACCAAGGCAAATAACTTTAGAAATTATGTTAATAAAATAAATACCAGACATAATTTGCATTCTACAGCATTCTTGACAACTTATTGAACACTTTAATCTTTGTATCAATATAAATGTGAGGTCTGTCCTGTTTGTTTATATATTAACCACAATAACTTCTCAGTAGGTGATGGTGCACCTGACCTCAGTACAAGTCAATGCTGCTTTAAAGCCTCCTGAACTATGAACACTTATTCCTGACGAGTCAGCTTTGTTGACATGACAGTTAACTAAGTTTACTATCTATTAACCTGCCCATGCACTGAGTCACGTTACATTTATGATTAACACGGTAAAATAATATAATCATTTCGTATTATCTTATCATTGTCTTATTCACACGATCAAATGTTCTAGATCATTTTATGTAGCTGAACTTTTATGTAGCTGAACACAACAAAGAACAAAAAAGAAGAGTACCTGTCCAACAGTAGGCTATAACCACTCAACATATTGTAAACTGTAGTAAAAGGAAAATAAAACCAAAATCGGCCCAGGTTTTTAGACCAAGCAATAGCCAGTAACGTTAAATTACATTCACTTGGCAGAGTAGCAACGCGTTTAACTAATACCAAACAACAGTAGCTGTAAGACTTAATAATGTATTTGAATTATAAATTGTTTTAATTAAACTTTTTTATTACATTACAAAAACAAACGCATTACCGTTTTTCCAACAAATCCTCCTGCGCATGCGTTCTCCATCATATCACTCCTGCTGCAGTGCGCTGGATTGAAAGCGTCCAGAGAGCCCTTCAATATTCTCAACCGGAAAATCAAATCTGCTCCTTTTGCGAACAAGTTCAAAGAGATTCACGAAAAATGACCCATTCAAAATAGCACATAATATTAGCTAACGTCGTCTAAGGACCGTGGACAGAAGGGCAATTATAAAAGAACCTGCAAGTGGAAATTGGGTTGCTGTCTCAAAATGGAGAATAGCTTCAACTTGGCAATACATAAATGAAAAGAAAAAGACTCGGCATGGCTGTGGCTGCAGACATCAAAGCACGTCCGAAATAATCATAATAATAATAATTGCGTAACATCCTGTCTCCTTGGCATCCGGTCTAAAATGCCTTTATCTGATTTTTTTTTTTAAGTATCATAGATGAACCCTTCGCTCCATCTATGCAATAAATTATTTCATAAATGTCCCAAGAAATAAGCTTGGTAGGCTAGCCTAGCCAATAAAGTTGCTTAGTTATGACAAAACTCAGGATTTGTTCTAAATCCTTTTTTTGTTTCTCAAAACAAGTATTCAACATGATCATTATCCATTATTAGCAATATAACATCATGCTCATTTAAAATTCAGTTAGATCCTATTTGAAGAAAATTAAACAGAAAATGGAAAATACCTTGCATGACTTAAAACTTCTCATTTTTCTGTGCAAAGAACACAGGAAAAGTGCATTTCCTCCTTTCTTTTTGTGGCTAACTCGTGACACAGCATGTTTGTCTCCCAATCAAGCAAGTATTTCAGATACACAAGCCTTGGAGTTTGCTCAGTGATGCATGTTTTCCACAACAACAGCTCTGTGTCTACTGACCAAACCATGTGAAACTCTTGCTCACTTTCTCTGCTTTTCTTCAGTTGTGACTATAACAGAACACGAAGGATAAAGTCGGTCTCAAGATAAAAATTGCCCTATGAGTTTTTTCACTACATTGATTATTGCTTGTATGTGTTTCAAACAGCCATTATCAATCCTAAGAAAACCAAACTGATGATATTGCATACAGACAGACAACAATAGTCAAAATGCAGATTTGCAGACAAAGTAATCTAGAAACCGAATAAATCAACAATAGAATAAGGGAGGTATTTGATGTAATATTGTGTGAATAGTAGGCTAGTAAATTATTTGAATGGATTCAGACCAATGTAGATGTATTGGTGAGATTAATCTATGACGTGTAAGACCACAAAAGTTATAAATCTACATATAAGGGATGTGGTGATTGTTGTAGCAGCCAGAAGATGCCACTGAAATAATTTCAGTCTAATGTACTTCATGTTGCACAATCATCACTGTGAGTCTGCAAATAATTCAGTTGCAGTGTCCCACACTGTTGGAAATGGGTCAAACTGCTGTTTGTCTTATTTATTTTATGAAGGCTTATATCACGCTTTTGTTTGCACAATAAGTACAGTTGGACAGAACAGGTTGAATGTGAAGTGATTGGAGCTTGTATGTCTGTTTTCTAACAGAGTCGTAATTTGCCAAATGCACTATTATAAAACTGCTTTTTAAGTACTGATTGTGTCAGGAAATGTGACAGTTTAAAGCATATTAATACGAGTGACATGACATACCACCAAGTATGGTGACCCATACTCAGAATGTGTGCTCTGTCTGCATTTAACCCATCCAAATTGCACACACACACACAGCAGTGAACACACACACACACCGTGAACACACACCCGGAGCAGCTGGGGGTTCGGTGCCTTGCTCATGGGCACCTCGGTCGTGGTATTGAGAGTAGAGAGAGTGCTGGACATTCACTCCCCCCTCCTACAATTCCTGCCGGCCCGAGACTGGAACTCGCAACCTTTCGATTACGAGTCCGACTCTCCAACCATTAGGCCACGACTTTTATTTAAATTAAATAAATATTTATTTAATAAATGTATATTTATTTATGACTACATATAGTATAGTGGTGGTATTTTTATTTACCAATCAAACAGACCGTTTTAAACTGTAATTTAAGGAATGACATTGATGCATGCTGAGAACATTATTTATACAAAAAAGAAAAATGAATCTGAATATTAAACATTAGCTTTATTTGACCACTTGAGGACGCTGTAAAACAAAAGGCTCCTGATTTTAGCCCTATTACAAGCTGCAGGTGTTCATAAGTGCCTTAATATACATTTCTAATTTAGATATCATGGATTTGCATGACATTATGTTTCACAGTAATATGAAAATATTTGAAGTAAATATAAACTGTTTATATTGTGATGCATTTAACATTCAGACATTATGCAAATCTGTAGCCTGGAGAGAGAGAGCAAGAACAAGGCAGGAAACTAAGAAACAATATTCTCTGGCAGTTCTAGTAAAGACATTAGCTTACACAAAAGAGTAGGGGTCATGCTGTACATGATCCACATGCTTTGTGGATTTTGCCCTTTGTTTATAATTCATAGTTAACTTATTACTCTGCGGTTCAAGGGTGTGTTATTCAGTCCACTCATTTTGCAGACATTCTTTCAGAGTATTGCGCTTCCTTCATCTCTCACTGGATTCATCTTAACGGTAGGATGTTTTCAATTCTAAATAAGTTTCTTTATTGATTTTTGTATATTTGGGACACTTTTGCCATTGGGAAAATGTCCCAATTAAGCTGAATTCACCCTGTTATGTCTCAAAACAGAGCTTGAAACTAAATTACCTGCATGGCAAATATATACTGTATAATTATCATTATTTTTAATATATACAAAAGGCAAGAATAATAATAATAATATTTTCGATATATTTTAGTTACCTAAGATGTACAATTAATTAAAAAAAATCATTAATCTGAAATGTATTTTAAGATTTCAAAATATTATCTTGCTCCTTTAAATATACTATGGCATTTGAAAGATTACATTTGATAATAACAATAAAAAAATATTTCCTTGAGCCACACTATTTAACATGCTTGTAAGTCCTGAAATTATATATTTTCATATACTGTATAAACATGTAAAATGACTAGACATTTTATGTTAAAACTTTGTACATTGTTGCTTGTAGGAATATGATGGACCTAAAGCAGTACTTAAACAGGATTGGGTTTACTGGCCAATATGACAAAGCCGACCTGGACAATTTATTCACCATCCACAAGCTGCATGTTATGAATATTCCATTTGAGAACCTCAGCATCCATTCTGGTGAGAAGAACACTATGGACCTACACATCATCTATGATAAAATAGTCAAGAGCAACCGGGGAGGCTGGTGTTGTGAAAACAACCTCTTGTTCTCATGGGTCCTGAAGGAGATGGGATACAAATTCACCATATTAGGCTCCAAAGTGTTCAACTCCCTGGAACAGGAGTTCCTCACCACGGACTCTCATCTTATCAATCTGGTGGAGATTGATGGGAAGCAATACATTGCAGATGTGAGCTTTGGAGTGTCGTGTCAAATCTGGCATCCCTTAGAGTTGATCTCAGGTAAAGACCAGCCACAGCCTCCAGGTGTATTCCGCCTCCGAAATAATGGGATGCAGTGGGTTTTGGAGAGGAACAGAAGGAAGCAATTGGTCCAAGATAAGGCCTTTGCTAATTCCAGCCTCGTTGATAAACGGCTCACCAAAACATTATACTCATTCACGTTAACACCCCGGGATGCAGATCATTTCCGAGAAACATCAGATTGCCTGCAGACTAGTCCAGACTCTCTGTTTATGCTCAAGTCTATTTGCTCCCTGCAGACGCCCACGGGCTTCAGAGCTCTGATTGGCTGGACGTACAGCGAGGTCACATTCAAAGACGACTCAGACCTGGTGGACATGAAAGAAATCCCAGACTGTGAGATAGAGGCTTTACTGAGGGAAAAGTTTAACCTGGTGTTAGTAAATAAATTCACACCCAAAAACAACAAAGCTGATTATTGCATCTAATATTCAGCTCATCTAATAATTGTATTAATCAGTGTGTTTGCTTGAATATTGAGATAAAAATGTATTCTCTGAAGGCTCTGCTTCTTTGTCTTTTATTAATTTGTTAATGCTCTCTATTATATATTTAATCACTTTTTAAAATATTTGTGTTATTTAGGCTGTTAAACCATGTCTGCATTTTAAGGTTGCAAATGTCATAGGACGATGTGGAGGAATAATTTTCCATTGCGTTTGCTTGACATAACAATACTCGTTGAGTCGTTGGATTTGTTCTTGTCAGATGAACTACACCAAAGAGGACGTAATTATTCAGTAAACTGTGCTCATTATTACCTTTGTTTACTTTGTCTCCTACTTTCAGCTCTTTCCTTGTATATTCTGCCTCACTGCTGGGCTGGTGTAAATGATAAAGAGATAAATGTTTGAATATCAGATCAATTTTTATATTTAATGATAAAACAGAATCTAACATGTGTGACATTTTGTTAGTCTACAAACAAACAAGCAAACAAATACATAATATATGATGTCAGATCCATTTCTCATGTTGATCTCACAAAGCACATGACTATAAAAGAAAAAGATGGGGCGATAAAATCTTATAATTAAGGGGAAAACCCCATCAGCACATTACAACAATAATTTAATAAGAAACTCAAAATCTTAAGCTTACAGATGTTGAATTGCTAGAGATGTAAATTTGTTTTCAACAATATTCTTTTGGTACGAAATTTCCTCTGAACACAGAAAACATTCAGTGTAATAAAAATCTACATTACATTTTTATGTATAATCAGATTGGTCATTTCAACTCCTTGTAACAATTGTAACAATAAACGGAAGCAAGTCATTTTAAAAGTAATTTTGTAAAAGTAAGCAAGCATTTATTTAAATACACGAAGGCGTCTGATTACTGAATATACTTAGCTGAAAGAATAGAAAACAACTAAATAACGAAGCATCTAATAAACAAACAAAAACAATGAACATATTTCTTTAAGATGACGCCCTCTTCTCTAGGAGCCAATGAGAAGAGAGCTTCCGCGAGTGGCTGGCGCACGCTGACGGTAGTTGCGTGTGTTTGCAGGCCTACACTCGGCGACCACAGCACTTGGAGGAAGAGCAATGCATTCATTAGAACAAGCCGAAGGTATTTTTAATAGATTGATTATCAGCTTAGTGTTCTTATCTCCAAGTGTCATATCCAAATATTAGCGCAGTGTCCATGTATTTGTTATGGCAAGTTAGATGTATAGTGTTGACACAGGGCTGCTAGCATCTAAGCTAAGATTCTTAGACCCTTCAGCTGATAAAAGCGTGATTTATTTTGCTGACATGCACTGCAACAACATTATGAACGTAAGTATGTAAAAAGACTAGTGCTCAACAAGGAGCTCCTCTGTCATTAGTGTAAACCCCGGTCTTGGCTCTTAAATATCGTGTTGTCCAATCATAATGCCATCATATCTGACACTGGTGTATGATACATGTAGTGCATATTTTCCCGAAAATATAAAAGCTATAAAGTTGCCTGTGCATTGATATGCCTGGTACAGCTGATGTTTATGATCCTATGAACTCAAATCAGTATATTTGCCATCTATATTTTTAGCTTTCTTCGTAATGCGTTTTTCAGAGTGATGTGAAACACAGCAGCGTGGTGTCTTTAAGGGGTTATGCACTGCTGACAATATGGTCTTTTATTAACAATTGGCTGTCTATAAAGTAGAAAAGCGAAAACAAATATTGAAAGAGGTGTTACATGACTAAAAACGGAGAAAAAGTTTGTGCCGTTCATTTTTTCTAGAAATGTAGGAAAACTCCAACACCCATAATACTCTGGGCTTGATCCAACTGTCCATGGACGAGAATACAAAAATGCGGAAGTACCATCTGTAGTTTTAATTAAAGCCATGCAGCTTTCAGAAAATCACTTTAGCTGATAAATAAATTGGGAGATCTGGGTACAGGCCACATGGGGGGAAAAAAATGTGCATTGTTCATTTATATGTACTACCAACATTGTAATGATTCAAAGCTGTCTTTGAACTTGTCCTTTAAAGTGGTGGTTGAATTCTTTGTCATTTAAAACAAAAATTTGTTCAACTTAGAAAACAGATGTTTCTTACCTCAGAGTCAATCCTGTGCTGATACAGTTGTTTTGCTGCTCCGCAGATCTGAAGGCTTTTGAGAGGAGACTGACGGAGTATGTGTCTTGTTTACAACCGGCTACAGGTCGTTGGCGCAGTAAGTCAGTCCAGCTTGTCTGGTCAAATCTTTATTGAATCTGTTTCAAGCAGTTTAAAACCTGGACTATGTGTCTGATCTGAGCCAAGATCTGTGCATGCTTTTCAAGTGTCCATAACATGTTAATCAACTAGGACTGAAATGAAGCATATTGTGCTTTACATTGCCTTTTAATGAATTAATTCTGCTTTTATTTTATTTTTTGCAGTGATTCTGATTGTGGTGTCTGTGTGTACAGCCACAGGTGCCTGGAACTGGCTGATAGATCCAGACACTCAGAAAGTATGTACAATTTAGAGGTGTCAGATTAGCGTCAAATGCATCATTCTGCCTGTTTGCCCTTATAGTCGTTAGTCTGTCATGTTCTCTCTTTCCACAGGTTTCTTTCTTCTCATCTTTATGGAATCATCCATTTTTCACAATCAGCTGTGTGACTCTGATTGGGCTTTTCTTTGCTGGAATACACAAACGAGTTGTTGCACCTTCTATGTATCCTTATTAATACAAGAAATGTGTACTGTTTTGTCTTCATTGTATTCAGCCAGTCTGTTGACTATTGACAATCACAAAACTGCAAATGATCAGTGACTACCAAATCTCTCCTTAACCACTTGCAGTATTGCAGCACGCTGTCGGACAGTACTAGCAGAATATAACATGTCCTGTGATGATGTGAGTACTCGTGTCCTCTGAATTGCCCTTTATGATCTCTCAGTTCACTGGTTTATGAATGCAAAGTAACTTTTCTTGTGTAAACATTTGTACTTTTCACTTTTGCATGCTAGACGGGGAAACTTATACTGAAACCACGACCTCATATCCAATAGCACCTTGAAGAGACAAGTGGAGAGTATTTCATATCATCATATTATTCATCAAGATTGCACATAGGCCTTAATGCCAGGAGATTAACCAAACTGTGTGAAGGTCGACCTCCCGAATAAGACTCTTAACTTCCCTCTGCAATTTATGAAGAAGCAATGGGAGCTCAAACGGAAATGCCCATTTTGAAGAAAACATAGTTTTTTCTATTTTTAGATAACATCCTTATATTTCTGTTGAAAATTTGAGTTTTATTTGATTGTGGATTTTGATATCCTCATTTGTAAAGCTGTTGTCCTATTTTAGATGCATATGTATGTATTTTTAAGTAAATTGCTGAACACATTATAAATATTAAAGTGTAGATATTTGTTCACCTGAAGCTGACCTTTATGTAGGCAGCATTTGTAGAATGTCAATGCCTATGACATGATGTGCTGCTTTTTGTTGTTTTTAAAAAGTAATTTTATGCGACCAAAGGCTGCACCAGATGTTTAACATAAATGGGAAACAGGCAAGTGCATCTTTAATGAGTGTCATCGTTGGCTGAGATTTTATTTACTTTCACTCCAGAGTCAAAGTCTACAAGAAAATCTTTAAATAAGCTGTGCTGGCAAAAATAAAAGTTGTTTGTTGTACAGTGTTTGTTGCGCTTTATTATTATCAATGTCTTTTAACCTGAAAACCAGTTAACAAGACAGACAATGAGTCTGCTTATCAAATTCCTGTAGCCCAAATGGTACAGCATGGTGCTAGCAATGCAAAGGCCATGGCGGGTTCTGTTTCCAGGCGGTGCACACAATGATGAAATGTGAATCTTGAATGTTAGTCGATTTGTCTAAAAGTGTCTACCAAATGCATAAATGTGAAGGTATTGTGCCACATTTACACTGAAAATGTGCTTCTGAAGTGTCATAGCTGTCTTCACACACTATTGCTGCTCAAATATGGTATAAATGCATGTACAAAGCAATTACAACTGTATAATTTGATACTGAGGGCTTATGTGGGTCTGGTGTTTATGTAGCGTTTTACACTGAATTTTGAGCAGACACAAAGCAGCCTTTTTTTGCGTAAAGACATGAGCCATTTCCGCAAATCGCTTCTTTCAAACTTATGCTGGGTACACACTAAAATATTTTTTTAAATCTTATAAGATCTTCAAAATGTGAGAGACCACAAACACGAGGACAAAACATCCTAGATTTAACCGTTTTGGTCCCATAGTGTGTCCGTGGTGCTCTGCATTTTAACCAATCCAAGTGCACACACACACAGCAGTGAACACACACCTGGGGCAGTGGGCAGCCATATTGCTGCAGCACCCGGGGAGCAGTTTGGGGTTCAGTGCCTTGCTCAAGGGTCTGGTCGTGGTATTGAAGGTGAAAGAGAGCGCTATTCACTCCAAATTTAAAAATGGCTTGAGACTGTTTAGGTTTTTTGAGGGTTTAAAAAGGGTTTTTATCATTGTAGGGTGGTTGTGTTCACACACTGCCAAGACACATTTATATATGCATATGATGATATTTGGCATCCAATGTCTCCTTTAAAATCAAAATATAATCTTAATTCAAGTGACGAAATTTTTGAAAGCATGACAGTAATCAGTGTTGAGCACTACTGTAAGGTTAACCCTATCTACTTTACATGTTTCAAAATGATTAACAGTTGAAAACATTACAAATTTAGAAAAGTAATCAAAAAGTAATCAGTTACATTACTTTAATAAAGTAATTGAAGATGTACACTACTTATTACATTTTAAGTAGGGCAACTTGTAATATGTAACCTATTTCATTTCCAAAGTAACCTTCCCAACACTGCTCTTAACAACCCTCACACCACCGGAAAAATCTGATAAAATAATCTTTAGAACCACCAAAATAATCGGGGAAAACTATTCGAAAATCCAAATGTATGCACATATTTATGTTACAATAATAATAAAATAAGGTTTATAAAATGGATAGTAGAGGTTTTATTGCAATTTCCTGTTTTACAACCAGGATAATACTCATAAAAATGCAAATATTATAATAAAACGCAATTTCACACCATGCCAATGCTTTCTTTATTTTCACTGTCAGTCAAACGTCTATCACGTCAAATTCTATTTCTATCCGCACATAGTAAATCATTTACGTCAGTGAGTTGACCAGTGAGAACCGAACCAGGCAGCGGTTCAGTCAGACTCGTGAAACAGCCCTACTGTTCAATAACTGTTCAAACTACTGTTCAAACCTGTGAACCATTGAAAAGATCCGAGTCAAAAGAGCAATTGGTTCACAAATCAGACATCGCAGGAGCTCACGCGGCCACCGTACTTGTTGTAAACATGGCGTCGGACGAAGATAGCAATGAGGATTTCGTGACTTATGGAGCTCCGTTAGAGCCTCTGGAGGAAGGTACTAAAATGTGTGCAATGAAGCTGTCATTTGTGTGAATTTGCAGGTTCTTGTTACGTAGGAGCTGTGAATGTTTTAATAAAAATGCAGGTGTAGAAAGCGCACACTTCTCTACGCAAATCCACGGTGTTCGTATGTGTATTTCAGATGAACCCATCAGAAAGCCGGTGCCTGTGCACGAACAGACGGTTAAAGATGAGAAGGGTCGTTACCAGAGATTTCACGGTGCTTTCACTGGTGGCTTCTCCGCTGGTTACTTCAACACAGTCGGCACTAAAGAAGGTTAGTGGCAGTCTTGCTCAGTGCATTGGTGCTTTTAAGTTACCCGGTCTTGAACTAGTCTGCTGTGTTCTTTAGGCTGGACTCCATCAACATTTGTATCATCTCGACAGCAAAAGATAGATAAACAGAATGCTAGACCAGAGGACTTTATGGATGAGGAGGTTTGTGTGTGGATATCAGTTCTCCACATCAATAATAATGTTCCTTAATACCTGTGAAGTCTTTATACATAGAATATGTTTACTTTAAGGATTTTAGTGAGCATGGCATTGCCCCTCGAGAGATTATCACTACAGAGGATTTTGCATCTGAGAGGAAAGGTCAGTTAAAGGACAAGGCACGAGCGGTCAACTCTCTTGCTGCTCTGATACCTGGAGACACTGGACTGCTGGAAGAGCTTATTGCCCCTGCAAGGTAATCATCACTCGCTAACTATATGATCTAACTAAAATGTAGTTGTAAACTCAAGTTTTTGCATTGCATTGTGTAATTCCAGGTCATCCATTGGTGTGGAGCTGCTGAGAAAAATGGGCTGGAAAGATGGTCAGGGAGTCGGGCCAAGACTGAAGAGGAAGCAACGCAAGCAAAACACTGGTAATGAGACAAAATATCATTCATGTTTTGTTTTAACGGTAGTGTCAATTTTAGGTTTTAGATTTGGAAAGGCTACATGTTAACATTTGCTCTTCCTCGTCTTTCAGATGTGGTTAAACTTTATGGCTGTGCGTTGCCACCCAATGGATCAGAGGAGTCAGAGGTGGGCATTGTTTAGTGTTATGGGTTTTTCATCAGATTCATTTGAAGCTTATTATTGTGTCTGGAATCATATACTTTCATAACTGTTTAAAAAGTGTCTTCTGTTTAGTATAAATGTAATCTGGATGTACTACATGTGCCATGTTGTCATCATTGTTATGTGACTCACCAGGGTCAGTTGCTTTACCCCTCCCGTGTCTTGGCGTCATGGTATAGTAAAGTGTCCACTAGATGGGCAATTCAGAAAGTAGTAGATCATATGAGTAATTTTCATCTACTGTCTTATGAATACTGTGAATTCAGATACACTACTCTTTTCACATATTGTTTTTCACCTACTGTTTAGTAGGGAAGTGTGGATATCCGGATGCAGACTATGTGATTATATTGTGAAGAATAGACTTACTGCAGAATTTGCTTTAGTCAGACTGAAAACAAATACCCATTTTTTTTAAGGAGGAGGATGATGAATTCGCTCCTGAGAATGTGACCTTTGCCCCAAAGATGTGGTCCCAGTGGACTTCACCCTAAAGTCGACTCCCATGGTCTGGGTTACCGAGGCTGAACCCACTTCAGGCCTTGGGTGGCGGATCAGAATCAGCACATATAAACCTCTTCACGCTTCAGTCTGACAGAACAAGCAGCTTATTTGGAGACAGAAATTTAGGAAAGCAATGCAGGGTGGGATTGCAGGGCAGGTAAGGCCAAAGTACAATCCGTAATGGCCTAAAGAAATACATTTGAACACTTCTATTAGAAGATACATGCTGACATTAGTGTATACATGTGTGTAGGCTTTTGGTGTCGGTGCAATGGAGAACGAAGATGCCGATATTTATCATAAAGACACCATGTCCAACTATGATACTGTTCTGGGAGAAGAACCAGGGGATGGACTCTACGGATGGACCGCTCCCCAGCAGTACATCAAGAAGAAGAATGGTTGGTGACAGGAAGTACTTTTCTGTCTTCTTCTAATTTCATGATACTTCCAATCACTTTAGTGGCATCAGGATGACAGAACGGAATGCTATTTGAGTGTTTCAGCAGGAAAAATGGTTTCTCCTTGACAAATGTATTTGTTTTTGTTCCAGACCCAAAAAGAGATGTGGTATATTCGGGCAGGATTCTGGATGGGTTTACATTGGCCTCCCAAGTCACAGAGATTAAAACGGTAATATAGTCGTTAGTCACAATAACAGTACTAGACTTGAGTACCTTTATTAGCTTAAAAGTTGTGCAGTTAAAATAGGCTAATTGGTTTTGTTTTCTAGCTCTATCCTCCCCCTGATTTGCCCCGTGATTATCGGCCCGTACATTACTTCCGTCCTGTGGTTGATTCGTCCACCGTCAGCCCAATCCTTGCCCAGGCACTGCAGACTTCACGTGGATACCTATCACAGGAAGCACCGCAGCAGGGCCGTCACAGCTTAGACTCTTCTCGGAGACGTGACATGCTGGGAGAAACGCCTCTACAGGGTAATGATGTCCCTGCGTATGTGTTGAGGTTGTTTAAGAGTTATTTTAATGATAGATTTGTAATCGCAATTGAATTCAGATTAAAGCTGTGATGATATAGGATTTTCATTACTCAATTATCAAGAGTGAAATAAATCATGATAATACTATTGTTGTGATATCTATAAAAATAATGCAATCAGTCAAAAATATATCTTGTGCTGTTTGGCTGATGTATCACTCAGAAAGAGTGTAGGTAGGCGGAGAGAGTTTGTAACCATAACTTTACAAAAATAACTTGCTGTACTTAACACTTCATGCAATCTGGGGACTTGCACACCAAAACGTTTATTTTTTTTGCCAAATCCAAAAACCTCCCAGACTGGCAAACTAACTTTCTTTAAAGTGGGTGGAGTGGCTCGCTTTCGTCTATCATCTCCATCATGATTTTGTTCAGCAGTAGTAGCTACACACTGTTGTCGTATTTTTCCTGTTTTATGACTCAGCGTTAGGTGCAATACTGCCCCATATTGTGTTGGAAGTTTCAACCAGATCGTTTCTGGCATTTGATGATATTATTGTAAGTTTAGTATTAGCATGCTATAAAGATTTCATTTTTCAAATATCACGGGTATATTATTACAGCGCCACACATCCCCTTCTGTGAATTAAAATATAATCTATATCTAAAATGTTATACAAAATCAGGGTCTGTTTATTTACCATTTGTTTTGAATGTAAATAAATTACGAATTTCCATTTGTTTTGAATGTGAGAGAATATTAATGGATACACTTTTTAATAAAATGTTTAACCAAAACTTCATTTAAAATGTGTTTGTTTTATAGGCCCAAGCTCTGTGTTTGAGATGCTTGGCAGTAAGGACAGAGAGCGGCTGAATGAGATCCGCAGAGCAGCCGAAGAGCAGAATAAGTCCGTGGTAAACCTTTCCTCAGCTGAAGATCGAGCTGCTGTGGTGGCTTCGGCTAAAGCTGCTGCTCTACAGGCCATGTCCAGCCGTTTCCAGTCAAACACACCACAGCCCGATTCCCACCCTCAGTCTCTAACCTCTCAGGCCTCCTCTGAAACGCAGATGGCTTTGAATGCTTGGTCCGGTCCCACTGCAGATTCTAGCAAAACCTTTAAACCTTTTGAAAAAAATTCTCAGAAACAGGCTCGCTATGATCTGTACACCAACAAACTCAAAAAGGGTGATAAAGGTGAATTGGATCAATTGGTGTGATTAGTCCTAGACTTAGCTAAAGTTTACTTTACCCACTAATTGGGCTTTATAAATATGTGATTTCCCCTATGTTGTGGTTATTTGTAGATGCCCTGGACTCAAGTCTGGACTCTTCCATGACGGAGTGGGAAAGAGGGAGAGAAAGGGATGAAGCGTGCTGCATTACTCTATAAGCCCAGTAACTCTTCTCTCTCCTCACGTTTCACACGTGGCAAACATGAGGATGATACAGACAGTGTTGAGGTCACACGGGATGAAGAGGTATGGAGTTACCTTCAGTTCAAGCAATTAAGACATTTGTTTGGTTAAACTGGAACTAAAAAGGTGCTTATGGTTCAAAAATAATCCACTGTTTATTATAATTGTACTTTAATATTCACTCTCTTTTTTTAGAATGATGTGGATGACAAGCAGGCTGCTGTGAATATGAAGATGTTTGGAAAACTGACCAGAGAAACATTTGAGTGGCACCCTGATAAACTATTGTGTAAAAGATTCAACGTCCCACATCCTTATCCAGGGTAAGACCGACTGTCAGTTTTGGTGGATTAAATCATATGCTGTATCTGAAGATATTGCTTTACTATTTGAGTATATTAAGGACAAAGCAGGACAAAACAAAACAGCATTGGTGATTCGCACTAATTGAAAGGAGTACACAATACAATTATAATCATTTTCAGCCTCAATGAAAATACAAATACTGTTAGTGCAATGTGTGTTGTTTTAGTTTATTTTTTTTTACTTTTTCCACCAACTCTTAAATAAATTACAAATTTGATTAAAATTATAACATTTAAATGTACATTCAGTCACTTTTATTGCTTAGGTATTTCATTTTCCTTTCTTTTCATGCTAACAATATTATAGAAAAAATAATTTGTATTGTATTTTGTTATTGACATTGGTGATGCATTGTCACTGTAAAAATGACAATATTATTATTATTATTTTGTTGCTAATATTTTGTGGACACTTGTCAATTAAAAATGTAACTGGATTTTTGTCGTTCTAAAAATGTATTTCAAATTGGAAGAAAACTATTATTTTTTTTCTCCACTTGTTCCATTTATCTTGTCTGGCTTTTGCAGGTCCAGTACTGTGGGAGTGCCTAAAATAAAGAGAGATAAGTACTCTGTCTTTAACTTCCTGACAATAACGGATAGCAGCCAGGTCAACAGTGCTTCCAAACCTCCCAGCTCCAGCACTACTCTTCCCGTTTGACTCCTGAAGTCAATAAGAAATCCAGATGGGACATAGCAGGGCAGGTATCTGAACCTAAAGACCCACTTAGTGCATTCCTCAGTGAAACGCCGCAGTGAGGTTTCAGCAGCCAAGCAAACAAACCGAAGCTGGGGACAAGAACCAGACCGACTCTTCACATGCTTCTGCCAATCCAGAGGTACCAGTGGATTCTTGACTGTATTCATTTAACTCTAATTATTAAAAAGCCTCCTAAAGAATAAATGTATACATTTTTATTTTACAGAAATAAATGTAACGCTAAAGTATTTTTAATTTAGTACTGTATACAACATAATCTCAATGTAACAATCACACTTTTATGCAGGTAAAAGGGCAGACTGAGCCAAAGACTGAAGAGGAGGAGAAGGAAGAGGATGAAGAAGAAGTGAGGCCTCCTATGGATCTCTTTAAAGCCATCTTTGCCAGCTCGTCAGATGAGAAGAGCTCATCTTCATCTGAAGAGGATAGTGAAGAAGACGAGGTGGCCCCACCAACATCTGAACCAATCCCGAGCAGTGCTGAGACACTCAACCCACCCATCTCAGCTCAGATCACTCCTGCTCCTGACTTCAGCAAAGTGCCAGGTATATTCTGAAGAAAAGGTGTTCCACAAAAATCTTTCATTGATTCAAATGTCATTGTCAAATTATCATACTCATTTATTGACTGTTTTCTCTTCCCTCAGATTTAAAGCATCTTACAGTCCAGAGCAAGCCATCTGCTGAAACAACTACAGCACAGAATACTCCGTCCTCCTCACACAGTGCTCCTGATAAATCACAAGGCCTGGATGAAGAGGAGTTTGGCCCCAGACTGCCACCTCCTGGTGAGTCCCTATAACCACTGCAGTCACCATCCCCTCAATTTATCATGTGAACATTGTGTGAACACGTGTTAAAGCAATAATAGTAACTTGCAACTTACATTGGAGTAAATAAATGTATAAAGCGTGAATGTCACTAGAGATCCTAAAAAGATTGGATTAATTTCAGCTAAAGTCTGGAATACACTACACGATTTTTGCTCAATTTCCACCGATTAACAGTCTGGAGTAGTTGACGAAAGTCAAAGCCAGTCTGCAGATTTGAGTTGACCGATTCCATAGAATTTCACGTAGTGTATAATGGTTAGTGTACTTTTTATATATATATATATATATTAGTGGTGGGCCGTTATCGGCGTTAACATGCTGCGTTAACGTGAGACTCTTATCGGCGATAAAAAAAATATCGCCGTTAATCTATTCTCAAAGTTGGGTTGGGAGCTGGGTCTATACTACGCAAGCTATGATGACTTTCACCCTGATATTTTAGCGCGGATGTATACCTAGCCGAATTGCACTGTAGGGGGCGAGAACGAGTCTTCGAACTAGAGGCTCGCAGTCCGTGATGGACAGATTGTTAACGGCTGGTCTATGTGGTAATACAATCGGGCAGGACATCCAAACGCTCACCTATCATTCATCAACCTCAAATATGGCTTGTAGCAACTTTACATGGCCGCTCAATATGATGTTAACCTAGAGAAATGTGCGCTATTGAAGTGTTTGTGTGGAAGCGCGTTTGCTGCAGGACAGGCTCCGGTGCTCTCACTTGCTCTTAAAATCTCCGTAATTTTTGGTCATACAGATAAAAGTAGCCTAATACATCTTTCGAATCTGTAAAGACTCTACGTTTATTTGTGTGCACTCAGAATAACAACGAAACGTTGCGCTTTTAAGCAAACAGGATGCGCTTTAGGTCTTATGTGAACTTGAGTGAGAAACTTCGAAACTCGAATATATCTAAAAATACAGTACATAGAAAAATATATCTATAGAGAGTGAAATGTCAAAAAAAATAAAAATAGAAGACGTGTGTGTTAGCATGGATGATTTACATGAAATTTAATCTGTGCAACACTGTGCATAAGATGGCTTTCAGTTCAATATAATAACAAAAAACAACATTTTGGGTTTTTATTCAACTAATAAGGTGGGCACACTGTGATCTGTACTATATTTTTACTGTAATTGACAAAAAAAACAACAACACGGGAGTGGGAGGGAATGGGAGTCATTCTTCCGGGAGTGGAACGGGATTTTCCTCCAGTTTTTTCGTGGGATTGGGACGGGAAGAGATTAAAGTTTGTGATGCATTTTGGAAACAGGAGATGAGCCCCTGGTCTAATGCGCCACCTGGCTTGAGAAACCCGTTCTCAAAGACTTACTTTTAGTCATTATTTGGGTAGCACACATATTCTGAATGCCTTCGGCAGAATTCAAATGAGCCATTTTAATCTAGATTAATCTAGATTAATTCCAAAATTAATCTAGATTAAAAAAATTAATCTATGCCCACCTCTAATATATATATATATATATAGCTTCAGTCTATAATTCTATCCAGTCGGTTGGAAATTGTTTGTTATTTTCAGGCGATATTAGAACACACATTGTTTTTATTTGTCAATCGTTCAAGCCCGAGAGGGGAACAGAGTCGCGTGACAGACACCGTGATGATACTCGTATGTGTTTGCACACAAGCCGCGTTAAGACAGCTGACTCCACTGTGACCCTGTCTCTCTAAATATTTAAAATAAGGACAAAACATACTTGCAGTCGCTGATTTAGAAGCGCCAGATTGTCATAGCAAAGTCGAATTTACCTTTATTTATTTTTTAGAAGTAGTATTTGTGCACAGCCAGCCTTGTACTTTCCTTGGTTCATGAAATTGTCCATGAAATGCGTTGCACAAATTTGAACGGTTTGGTTGTGCTGCTCTGTTGTAAGTAGAGGTCTGCACGGGCTCAAAACTGAAGCCCGAACCGTCCTACCGAGATCGTCCGACCCGACCCGAGCAGCACAGTTAAATTTAGAGCCCGAGCCCGACCGAAATCACCACCCCCACCCGCTCCACAACGAATAACAAAAAAGGAAAAAGTTGCATTTCACTATTGCATGCAAAGATACGGATTAATCAAGGCTCTGCCATTTCACAAACATTTACCAGTTATGAAAGTTTGTGAACATCAGGTGCAGCGTGTAACGCCTGACCCGGATAACTCTTTAAATCCATGAAATGAAAGAGATGGAAAACGAAAAGTTGGTGTCCCACACATTTAATGGTTGGTACTCAACGCTCCTCTCATACATGAGAGATTAACTCTTTCTTGGCGTTACAAACAAGAGTAAATACAAAATAATAACAAGGCAGCGGAATTATCATCCATGGTGGTTCTCGTTTCACAGTCACACCGCACAATAATGTGATGCATGCAAACACAGTTTTGGCGTTACAAGCGGTCGACATACATTCTGCCGAGTTTATGAATTTTGTATGGACAAGAAGATGATGACCGTGCAAATTATGGTCATTTTTTGTCAGTTAAGGCTCGTTAGCATTCTGTCTACTTTAAATCAGACATAAGCCCTTAAATAAGATTGTATTTATTTGAATTAATTAATCATTTATTTGAGAGAGAGAGAGACCGAGCGAGAGAGAGAGAGAGAGAGAGACCGAGCGAGCGAGAGACCGAGGAAAGTTGCGCGTGCATGTGAACCTGCTTCTGCGCATGTCTCTCTATAAGCAATGAGGCTTAGTTACTTCAAAAACAGCGATTTTGCCGCCTCATTGCAGATAAATATAATGTTGTGACTTGCGAGTCAGTAGCCTGTCGAAGCTATTTTACTAATAAAAGTTTCCGTGCTGTTTGTGCGCGATCTCTGATATGTGTGTGCGTGCGTCTATGAAAGCAGCGAAGCCTCTGCAATCTGCATATAGTTTTGGTTTAGCTAAAAACCCGAACCCGACCCGAGCCCGAAGCTATCCATTAAACCCGACCCGAAACCCGAGAGTATTTCGGGACCCGCGGGTTCGGGTCGGGTAGCAGACCTCTAGTTGTAAGTAATCTTAATGATTCCTAAACGCATCTACTTTCAGAAGGCCAAATAAAGTGCTTTTGCTTTCGCATAGAAACACAGCGTCTCCCTGACACGGCTGCATCAACACTACTGCGCTTACTGAAACCACGCCGCCTTTCTTTGCGTGAACATTTGGGTGGCATTATGCAACTATTTCCACACCGTGATGTAGACATGTGGGGGCGTGTTTGAATGAGGTGTTTTAGCCTGTTCCGGATCAGTCTTCTCTTTTAGATGGAATAAATCCTTTTGTGGGAGCAGTGTTAATTTCGTCGATGAAAAATATTAATCAACAAATCTTTTTTCTGTGATTATGACGAAACGTTGATGTGCTAAAACTAATATCTGATAATAAAAACTGATGAAATTTATGCCGCGTCTTCGTTAACAAGAGGAGATGGGACTAAATTGTTATTTGAGGACTACCGGACATTCAAAATACATCCTAGGCTAAGTTAATTATCTTGTCTTTCAAAGTGTGCGTTTCTGTCATTGGATAAGGGGCGTTTGCTAGTCTCAGTATAGCAGCCGCAGTGGACGGATAGGCTACCAAAACGCGAACTAGCGATCTGAAACAATGGCCTCAGCACCCGAAGGGTTAGAGACTGGGTGACCAGACGTCCCGTTTTTCCCGGGAGTCTTAATTCGTTGTCGATTAAAGGCAGGATAGGCGTAATCGCACTGATCGAAGTGCTCTCTCTGACTCAAAAATTAGTTTAATTTGTATCTCTACCAAAAAAAAAAATATTCCAGTTTTTCCTAATTCATTTACATTTACATTTATTTATTTAGCAGACGCTTTTATCCAAAGCAACTTACAATTGAGGAATACAATAAGCGATACATTATAAAGAGGCAAACAGACACAGGAAGTGCTTTTAATACAAATGTAGGCATTATTCAGAGCAAATTCTAGCCAGACAGTGAGAGGTTAAGGGAAAGAGAGCAAAGTTAAGGAAAGAGAGTGCAGGGTGTAATTTTAAGTTGAAGTCAAGTGATGACGGAAGAGATGAGTTTTCAGGTGTTGCTTGAAAATGGTCAGGGATTCAGCATTACGGATGAGGGTGGGAAGTTCATTCCACCAGCCAGGAACGGTAAATGAAAACGTTCTGGAGAGAATCAATTCAATCCTTGATTCATATTTCTCATAAGCTTAATTGATTTAGTCTAAAGAGAGAATAATTGATGACTATTTTTGTTTGAATACTACATATAAAATAGCTACCAAAATAAATGTTGGTAACTGCAGTTTGATTAAAAATAATGACTAAAATGTGATTAAGACTATTAAGCATTTTCATCTCAAGATAAAGACTAAGACTAAATAAAAAATGCCTGTCAAAATTAGAATTTGAGCTTTGTAACTCTGCAGATCTTATGCATGCACAACCAGCTACATAACATACTAAACGAAAGGAAAACAAGAAATCGCATCCTATGACCCCTTTAAAGTCTGGTAATGATCCTCAGTCGTTTAGTGTATGATTGCCAGTTTTCGTCTGTCACTATTTACAAAGTTTGTAAGTGTATGATGCCTAGTGTTTTAAAAATCTGTTCAGAATGTAAAAGTTATGTAGTGTATTCCAGCCTTTAATCACACAAGACATAGTTTCTTTAATATCTGAGACTTCTGAATATACAGATGCAGTAATATTATTTATTACGTTTTTCTATTTTCACTTGCCTGTCTTTTATATTAACATGACGTTTTACATTGTGTCTCTTTACCAGGGTTTGTTCCATCTGCACACTCGCCGCTGCTAAAGAAACAAAAGAAGAAAGATAAAGAGAAACACAAAGCCAAGAAACACAAAAAAGAAAAAAAGGTGGGTTCTTCTGGAGCAGATGAAGCCAGTCTGAGTGCCAAACATCTTTGCAAAATTAGAAAGTGCATTTAATTTGTAATTTTCTAATTTTTCCAGAAGAAAAAGAACAAGAAACATAAGCATAAAGGGAAACAGAAGAAGAGGGTAGAGGAGTCTAATAGTAGCTCAGACGACACGGGCTCCAGCAGTGAAGATGAAAATAGAGTTGTGTCTACCAGTGAACTGCTCCAGAGGTTAGAGCTCATATTTTTAATCATATAGCTTTTTATAATGCATCTTGTAAATGGTAAGGTTATCTTGGTATACATGTCAGTCATTTAAATGCTTGAAATATGATTATTTCTCTCTCTCTCTCTCTGGCTTAGGTTAAAAACATCAGTAACAAGAGATAGAATGTGTCTGAAGAACCGAGAGTGAAGATTTTGTCTTATAGAAACATCAAAATGAATACTAATTTTGTGTGTGTGAGAGTGCGATGTTTTGTGCGGCGTGCATGTGTGTTGGTACATTTAAGTGTACCTGACGGCGAATGTGTTATGATTGCAGATATTTTTAAATAATACATTCATAAAAACAAATAGATGAGTTATTAAAATGGCAACCCGCTGTACTCTAATTATGTACTCTGTTTCATTAATTGAGAAGTTGCTGACAGTTTAGGTGCCGTAAGTGGAGCAGATAAAATATTCCAGATGAATAAAAATATTCCCTACCCGTACAGTACGCCTGACGTCACCTCACCCAGATATTAATTGTCTATTAATATCTGAATCCTAATCAGAAAAGACAAGTGTGTTTACACAAGGAATTTGTCTTGTTGACAGTAGATAATCTACAGTCAACCAAGTGCTAGGGCAAAGAAATACAGACATAGTGCAGACTTACATGTAATACAATTAAATATAACACAAATAATGAAGAGAATAGACAATAAATACAAAATTATATTGATAAGTATCATATTTATGTGGAAATAAATATATAGACAAAAAATACCAATAGAATATATCTGCTATAAACATTTAAACCATGTGTAAATAGGTTTGTGATCAAATCTAACTACAAAATGTAAATGTATTTTGCCCTTTTCTTGGGGTTTATTCTTCAGAATTAAAAAAAACAATGTACATGATGAGATATGTAAAATTATTTGAAATATCTGCTTTGTGTTCTGTGTGGACGCACACTGCGAAAGTGAGAAGGATAGGTCAGGGACAGACCTTGTGTCTTAAAGGGATATAACGTTAACGTTAGCTGACAAAAAATTAGTGTCACGTTCATCACGTTTGTACAGTGTTTTCTCTGAGCAACAATCTACACCAGATCGTATAGCGCGCATTTTGATGTGCAAAAATGTTGTGGCCAAAAAATTAAGCGAAACCTATACAACCTAAACAAATAACCAAAACGGTGTCAATACTATGTTGTTTCTCCGCGTTGAGTTCAATAACAGATTTTTCATTTGGATTTGCATGTATATATATTAAGTAATGACCAATCACGCAGCGGCGCCGTGGCTTAGTTGGTTAAAGCGCCTGTCTAGTAAACAGGAGATCCTGGGTTCGAATCCCAGCGGTGCCTTTTGTAACATGCAGGCACAACAATACTTTTAACTTTTACATAACAGCAGATAAAGCAACAATTGAATAAAACATTGCATTCGAAATGGATTAATGCTACTTGAAATGGATCGCTAAGACATTAGTCGCATGTAGTTACGTTGTGTACACTGAGTAAAAACTTTTGAATTTTGAAACCAGTCGGTTCACAAATCTTTCAAAATGACTCTAACACGATATTGTATTGCTATCCGTGTAAATAATCAAATGGTGCGCACGCCATGATATCCAGCGGTGCATCCCTCCGTCCACAAGAGTGCAGGCTTTCACTGCCAGCTGGTAAGTCTCCTCCAGACAAAACATGAAAACAAACCAAGGCAAATTTATGAACAAAACTACATCATAATATCTTACACGAATGCATCCAGTCGTTTGTATTAAGATGTTACATTTAAGTTAAACATTGGCGTTTACATCGGCATCATGTTATCTGTGTGTTTTGAATAATGACCTCAGCGTTATTTTGCATGAGAAGCGCTCCAGTAGTCTTCGATGGACAGATGAAATTCCACTGAGCTGCATTGCCGCTATTACTTCACCATACACATTATTGAATAATGGCACACTGTGGAACTATATGGAAGTAGTGAAACGATATTACTCGTAAAGCTATATTGCGAAAAGAAAAAGATGTAACGTTAGTGATTAATAAGTCAATGTAACAAGCTCAGTGATCGTCATAAAGAAGAGCTTTTCATTGATGAAGAATCATTGTATGTCCTGTTCTGTCCCCGATGAACCTCCAATCCCGTCTCTGCCTTTCTCCAGACAGCGCAGTGAGCCTCTCGGAAAAGGGAGAGACGCTGCTTTTGATGCTCGAGCAAGACGCTAAACCGACACGAGATGCGCACTGACATCTGTCTTGACTCCGAGGAGATGAGCTGAGCTGTGAACGAGGAGAAGATGGAGAGGAGAGGAGCGATTCGGCTTTACCTTATGAAATGGATTTGTCTACGCTGGGCTTGGGTTTGTGTGGGTAGGTAGACTTCTTAAGGATTGTGATATTATAATTTACCATATATTTAATTGAACAAAAGGTGCACGGTTGATTTAAATTAGAGCAGTCAAGCTCTAGCTCACTTTTTATTGCATTTGACTTTTTCAGCCCACATGTCAGAATAAAATTAAACATTTCATTCAGAGCACAGGCAGGTGATTGCAGGTTGAAGTATGCGAATGGCAGCGATGACAAAGAAAGGTTAAGCGGCGCACGCAGGTTTTGCAGCATTCATACCGGGAGAACCGAGGAGGACAGATCCGCGTTTGGCTTGTTGCCATGGCAGTTATACACACGGCGGTCCAAGACCGACTGGTGTTTTTCTAAAAACATAAACAAAGTGCATTATTTTGCAGCCTTTAACTGATAAAAAGCTAGTGGAGTTGTTCACGTAATTAAAATGTAAACATTACGTATACCATACCACGTACCAATTTTGCTACAATGGTTCGCTGCTTTCCCTAGACTGTTCTATAAGTTGGTTTTAGAAATGTTTGGGACACTTTACAGTAGGTCAGACTGGGAGCGCACCTAAACATACTGAGCATCTTCCCGGCTTGGAAACCAGCTTAAACCAGTCCAACAAAACATAACTGGCTACTAGTACTATATTAAGATATGATAATGTGTTGTATACTTTTTCGACCTCCTCAGCATTCTGAGCACTGTTTCTTTTGAGCATAAAATCTTTGTTCACAAAGACAGCGATGCTTTCACCGTCAGCCAAGCATTGGGCATCTATCTCACCCATAATCTATTCCTAGATAGCACTCTAGGCTTATTTGAGTAACACATGATCTGTTAAGGTCAGCTAAATGCTCATAAACAGCCGCAGATAAAAGAGAGTGAGAAAGAGACGCCTGCATTGGCTCAAGCAGATGCTTTCATACCAGAGTCAGAAGCACAGAAAGGGAACGAATGGCTGTGGTATCCAGTGAAGGGGTGGTGACAAAAGAGGGTTTGGTTGGGGGTGGGGGCATGTTGATAGTACCAGGTGTGACACCTAGAGCTCTTCATCACACACACACACACACACACACACACACACAGACAGACAAAGGGACCTTCTTCTCTGTTTCTTTATCACTCTCACACACCCAAATACAAGCCTTTCCCTTTGATTATGGATAGTACATGTTCAGACATGTTTTACCCACTAAATGTAAATCACTGATACTGGTGTTTCCCTGTTGAGTAGACGAAGACAATGAGGATGTTCATTATATTCAGCTATAATAGTTTGCAATAGTTCTGAAATTAAAAACATGTTTTCCTTTGTGTAGAGGTGATTTGATAGGATTTAATTTAGGGAAAGTAACAGAAGCAGACAGAAATAATATGGTGAAGCCTGTTTTGAGTTCAGGTCATTTAAGCCTCACTGCCTTATTTTCATCTGTGTAAAATTCAATGTGTTGTTTACCCTGATTAAGATTATAATGTGTGCTGTATGTATCTCGTAAAGTCAAAGAATGTCAGTGAGCCTTGATACTCAACATCATAAAATGATTTGTGCTCATATGCTGGGATTCCCCTGATCTCTGTCCTGTTCTCTCAGACGGAGAACAGGGTATTATTAGCTTCTTCTTTTCAGCTTTGCCTAAGGCATTCAGACAATCCTAGACATCATCATATTATATGTAGAGTAAAAGCAGTCACTGGGTGTGTGAGAGATGTGTGTTCATCCTGGAGGGTAGTAAGTAACTGTCATAGTTACATCACAACATGTGCTGCCATCTGTATTCAGGGATCTCATGTCATGCAAAACATAGAAATATCAGGGCATTTTATAATTGTGGTTTCTAGTCCATAAAAGGTCATGGAAGTATTACAAAGGATGTTTTTGTTATTGTTCAGTTCTAAATATATTACATGTTTTAATATATATTATTATATAAAACCCTGTTATCATTAATGACAGGAAAAGTCAAGGACTATTATTATTAATAATGATAGATTATATTTATATATATATATATTGTATCAATATTTTAAATCCAGTAATCACAAATGACTGGATAAGTCAAATATTATTATTTTATTATTATTATCTTAAAATCCAGAAATAACGAATGATTGGAAAAGTCTTGGAAATTCATGTGTCTAAAGGTCCATAAATAGACAGTTCTTTACTGTTGTTTTTTCTCTTTCAAGAGATTTTAGCATAAATAAACAGTTAATAGTTTATACGCTTGGACTTTCTTTTTCTTCCTGGACTATTTCTGTTGCTTCCCAGGCTATTTCTTCCTTGTCTTATTGTATTTGTGTTGAGATTCGTAATCATTGGCACACACTTCCCCACGAAATTGAGTATTATGTGTCAGGGCAATTCCACAGGCTCTCTCTTTTCCTTCTTGAGTGAGTGGATCAAATTCCGGCCATCATATATACCTCAGGAATCCACAAAGCCTGGTGTGATGCGTTGATGTGATCTCAATCACAGTGTGTCAGCTGGGCTCACTCATGAGTCACTCACACACAATCAATGCACATGTCTTCTGTGTGTGTTCCTCAGCTGCCTGTGGTGGGAAAGTGGAGTTACACACTGAGAGGAGAGGAGTGATCTACAGCCCATCATGGCCGCTCAACTACCCGCCCGGAGTGAACTGCAGCTGGAATATACAGGGAAGCCGCGGAGATGTGATCACAATCAGGTAGACGCACACAAGCAGTCTCTCACAGTGGTGATAATTGAGTGGTGACTTGATTTATTTCTATTACCCTGATACATAACAAGATGTCCCACCAGCATCTGTCCTGTTCATGTGCATTTGTATTTCTCCTCTGCAAGCAAGAAATGCTGCTTTTCATGAACATCAATTAGTCACAGCAACTTTCACACTGTTAGAGACCCCAACAGCTTTTATATATATACTCAATTGTATGACTGTATGGTATTTCCAAACAAAAACACATTGTAAGTTTTTTCAAACTAATTAATAGTTTTTTTGCATTTCAGTGTTTATGAGCCTGTTTGCACGTGTGTATTGGTTTGCGCATTCTTCCATATGAAAGTGCTTAGACTGCTGTAAGTCTAGAGCTGACTGCAGGGATTTTATAATGTACTTTTTCTTGCCTCTCCTGCCACTGTTGTGTGTGTTTGTGGGCTTTGTCACCACTTTAATGAAATTATCCAAAAGCATGACATCATCCCCTTAGAGATTTGTTCTTAGTGGAAAAGGATAGTAGTTCTTATTAAATATAATTAATTTATTTGAATCCATACTGGCTAATTAGTCATTGTCTAAAAGCTGAAGTAGAGGCATTTCTGCAACACTTAATCAATCTCATTTTCTAATTGACTGCCATGTGAATGTGACCCGCTCATCTATACTGGGATGAGATTTCTTTTGTGGGTCCATTCTATTTCCTGCTGATATTTTCTCTATTCCCATTGCATTCCATGTTACAAAAATAAAATTTTACAAAGTAATAATAATAAAAAGTAATTATAGTTTTTAAAGGTAATTTTAAAGCAGATTTTTAATTTGCAATAGTGGAATCTAGACTAATGTAATCCCATATATCTAGAAGTTAACAAATTTTTGCTGGAAACTGATGGAACTGGATGTTTTGTTTATAATTTTCTTAATGTTTAATGACTATCTCTAGTTATTATTGATAAAGCCTAATCTTTGTCTGCCAGCCAGCCATTGTTAATCCCAGTGTCAAAGCCTTGATTTAATATGTCCAATTTCAAGAAGATGTTTAATCGGATTAAAACAACTAAACTAAACGCTGCATAAAAACGTATTGCTTATGGCTGAAATATATGTGTATCATATAAATATGATATCACAAACATAAAATCATTAGGTGAAATCTGTTCAAGAACACCAAGAACATTTCTTAGTCAGACAATTTTTGCCACTCAAGTAGTCATAAAACATTACTAATCTATTGTAAAACAAACAGTAGAGTTTATGTAGAGTTTTGTTTAAGCAGCTAGATTTGGAGAGTATCTGGGAAAAAGAGAGGTAAGAAAGAGAACAGAGCAATAGATGTGTAACGTCGTCAAGTTATTGGCTGCAAATAGCCCATTCTTCTGTAATGGTACTGGATGCTGATTTTATCTCTCACTCTTGAATATTTGTGTTAGTGTGCGCGCGCGCGTGCGTGTGTGTGAGAGAGATTGTGTACTCTGTGATAATAGTTCCACTGCACATATTCTCTCTCTTTTGCTAATGCTCTCCCGTTCTTATCACTGAAATGGGTCATTCCTATTTTGTGGAAAAATCAATATGATTGTGTAATTTAAGGAGGTATCACAGGAAATACTATGATATAAATTAAAACTCAAACCATACATTTAAACCAAAGAAGCTAAAAATCTTTGTCGTTATATTATAAAACTAATGATTTTTAAATATAATATAAATACAAGTCACGTGATCATTTATATACAAATTTGATATTTAAAATCGTGTAAGGTCTTATATTAAAATAAATGTGATGGGGGAGATGAAAATATGCTGCAAGTATATTATTATATTAAGGATGTTTTCCAATTTACGACTCACCTTTTACTCAGACAACTGTCTTATAGCAGAAGGGGTTGGCGTGGGTGCAAATGTAACCTTGAAATGAAAACGAATCACATAAGGAGAAGAGAAGAAAACAGCACTGCTATGCTTGGATACAAGTTGTTTTATTTATTTTTATGTTAATTAGACTTTTTCTTCTTTTCTAAAAATCTTCTTTTTATCGATTTTTTTTTTGTGCCTCTGACATTTCATTTGATGATATTGTTCTAGAAGTTTTTATGTAGTATACACTATTATGCAGTGCAAGTGCTGAAGCAGCAGAGATTCCAGCCCATGTATTAAGCACCGTATGTTTGCTGTGTCCAGTTTTCACAGCTTTGATGTGGAGGACACGAGGGACTGCAGGGGCGACTGGCTGCTGCTCGGCCCCACATGGAAAGCTGAGTATCGGTTCTGTGGCTCTGTTCTTCCTCCTCCTTTCATCTCCTCCAGAGGACGAGTCTGGGTCTACTTCCACTCTCAGGCTAAGAGCTCTGGACAGGCACAGGGCTTCAGACTGTCTTACATACGAGGTGAGTGACCTCAGAGTGTGAATATGTTCCATTACAGCCCATTCTGCTCTTTTGTGTTTTATACTGAAAGTGGTTAATACTTGTGCCCTATATTCCAAGTCTTCTAAAATGATAACTGTGTGAAAAACTCATTTTCTCTACTGCCAACACTCACACATTTAATTTATGATTGTACACATTCAAACCTGGTGCCTCACAATGCATCTGATATCATTTGTTATTGTGTGCCTTATAACTAATTGTCATGCAACAAGTTATAATTACAAACAAGCATAGACTTGCACTGAGATTTAAAACATATTTTTGATGTGAGTGCTCACAAAGGTTGCATTTATTTGATGAAAATAACAGTAAAAACAGTAATATTGTAAAATATCATGAATAACTATTGTATGTAAATATATATATATGGTGATGCCATATTATGCTTTTATGTTCTAGGGTTTAATATCAATTGATTGGGCATATTTCTATCATACTTTATGCATGTTCTTTTGAGTTGTAATGTTTCATCAGATGTAGTTGTTTTCCTACATTAGAGAGCCACTAAATCACAAAGACTGTTGCTGTAGTGGCATATAGATTTACTGTAAGCACAGATTGACCAGGCGAATGCAGGCTTAGCAGATCAATATTATATGGCCATAGAGCTGTGATGAAACGCTAATGCTTTGCAGCACGTGTTGCATAATGATCTGTGAAAACTGATGTGCATATTTGGATTGCACTACTGTCAGTGTGTATTACACAGATCTCGGCTGTTGATTATTTAGTTAGATCTAATATGTAGCTAATGAAGATGAAGGAGATAATTGGCTGTCGTTACTCAACTCCACGGGGCATGTGTGCTTGAGTGTGCGCGTGCGAGGAGTGAAATGCTGTGTTTGTGTGTTTTCCTGAGAGGTGCAGTTCAATCAATAATACTGAACGGGTGTGTTTGTTAAGCTGTCACCAGGCAAACACCATCTGCAGAGTGGGTAGATTTGATTGGCTTATTTCAGCAAACTGTCAGTGTTTACATGTGCAAAAGACTCTCTTTGTCTCTGTTTTTTTTATTCATTAGGTGGCCTGGGTCAGAGTAGTTGTGAGAACGATGAATTTTTATGTGGGAATGGTAAGTGCATTCCACGTTCCTGGCGCTGTAACGGATTGGACGAGTGTGGAGACAATACAGACGAAAGGAGCTGTGCTGCCCCACCAACACCCGCCCGGGTCAGTCTGTGTCCGCCTGGTACCTTGCAGTGCTCTGATATTCAATCTACCCGCTGTTTGCCGGTGTCTCTGCGCTGTAATGGAGCCCGGGACTGTCCTGATGGATCTGACGAGGCCCACTGTCCCGACACGTCCTGTGGAAAACACTTAGTCAACTTCTATGGGACGTTTGCCTCACCTGATTTTTTCCGTCCAAACAGGAGCTCTGGCACAGATCTTCACTGCACGTGGTTCCTAGACACACAAGTATGATAAGAACCTCATCTATTCTCATTTTAGGTTGCATTACATCACTTATGATTGAGCGTTGTGCTTGACTGCTTTTGTTACAGGACCCAAAGCCGTTGGTGCTGCAGGTGGACCTACAGCTGGGTGTGGGAGATTCTGTCCGTGTTTACGATGGATTGGGAGAACATGCAGAACGCCTTCTACAGAGTCTCTCTCACCATAACAACCACAGACGAGCCCTGCTGGAGTCGTCCCAAGGACAGATGAGCATCTTCTACCACGCCAAACCACACAGCCCTGGACACGGATTCAACGCCACCTACCAGGTCTCTCATTCTTGGTGATGCTGATAAATTATGATACATTATGTTCTCCATTTGCATTGACATTGTGTGTCTTGTTTGAATACTTTGCAATAGTACTGTAATTGGTCGTTGTAGCAAAAGCTCGAGGAGACCATGAACCGGTAACAAGACTATTTAATCTAAACTTAGGGAAACAAAAACACAACACACTGAGCATAAACCGAGAAAGGACGAAGTAACTCAGGAAACATAGGACTATAAATACTAAACCAAACAAGGACTAATGGGCTAATTAATAGACATCAGGTGAATGACCAGACAATGGACAACTAGGTCAAAGCAAGACAGGAACACAAACACACAAAACACACAAAAACACAAACTAAAGTTCATAACGTAACAAGTACAGTGTAGAATGGTCTTTTAGTGCATTATTAAAAGCTTGTTTTTTCATACCTTTTATGAAGATATCATGAAGTTATGTATCCTGATCTTTATGTGTTGGCAAGTTTGGGTGAAAACTAAAATGTGAAATAAAGTAATACTTATTCAGCAAGAACACATCAAATTTATTTAATGTGGCAATAAAGACTGTTATGTTTAAAACTTATTTAAAATAAATGCTGTTCTTTTGAACTTTCTTTTAATCAAAGAATTCTGTACAAATGATTTCTAAAAACATTAAGCAGGTTTTTAATCATATTTATTGATAATTGTAAGAAATGTTTCTTGAGCAGCAAATCAATATATTAGAATGATTTCTGAAGGATCATGTGGCACTAAAGGTGGGAGTACTGGCTGCTAAAAATTAATATTTCCCGTCACAGAAAAAATATTTGTTATATATATAACATTTTAAAATACATTAGTTTATGTAGATTTTTTAATCAAATAAACGCAGCCTTTAAAAAAACTAAAAACAGCCACATATATATTCACTATACACACTCATACTATTCACTATTAACTAAGAGTTTTCCATAAACAAGCTCTTAATTTGCTGCTTATTAATAGTTAGTAAAGTAGTTGTTAGGTTTAGGTATGGGGTAGGTCAAGCAGAAAAAGGAACTAGTATGTGCTTTACAAGCACTAATAAACAACCAATATGCCATTAATTTGAATGCTAACAAGCAACTAGTTAATAATGTGAATTGGTCGCATAAACTTAATTAAGTGTTACCAAAAAATCTTACCGACCTCCAGCTTTTGAACAGTAGTGTGTATAGAAAAAAGTGTATAGTGTGTCAGTTCAAAAAGTGAAATATGTACATGTCTTGTTAATACATTATTGTATGCACTTGAAGATAAAGAGATAGTATACTATGGCTATAGAGAAGCCAAAATTCCACAGTGTAGCTTTAACTAGATATCCACAAGCAAAATGTGAAGTAACCTGTATTTACTGCAGTTTATGGTTCGGATTGATACACTGTGACACTAATAATGTTTAACTTCCATTTCTCTCTCTGCAGGTTAAAGGGTACTGCTTTCCAGGTGAACATCCATGTGGCACAGACGAGGGCTGTTACTCTGAGCTGCAGCACTGCGATGGCTACTGGCACTGCCCTGGGGGGCGAGATGAGGAGGACTGCCCGCTGTGTCAGCCGGGAGAATATCCCTGCGAGGGTGGCAGTGGGGCGTGTTACTCAGCCTCCGAGAGGTGCAACAACCAGAAGAAGTGCCCCGACGGCTCAGATGAGAAAAACTGCTTTGACTGCCAGCCTGGAAACTTCCACTGTGGAACCAACCTGTGCATCTTTGAGACGTGGCGCTGCGATGGGCAGGAGGACTGTCTCGACGGCAGCGATGAAAGAGACTGTCTTGCATCCGTGCCCAGGAAGGTGATCACAGCGGCTCTGATTGGCAGCTTGGTCTGTGGGCTGCTACTGGTCGTCGCACTGGGTTGTGCCTTTAAGCTCTACTCGCTCAGGACAAGAGAGTACAGGTGAGGTGATTTCCATCTCAGAGCGAAATGTGTCAGCAAATGTGTAGTGATTCATGAAACTTTCTTTTTTTTTACCCGAGGTATATGGGTTTTCATGCTTTACAATGTATCTTTATATTATGTATATTATATGAGCATATGTACTGTATATTACTTTTTATATTTATTTTTATCGATGACTTTTGCCACAATAAACTCCTAATTTACTGCTTATTAATAGTGAGGTAATTGTTAAGTTTAGGTATTGGGTAGGATTATGGATGTAGAATATGGTCATATGTGCTTTATGTACTAATCAACAGCCAATATGTTAATAACAGGCTTTCTAATAAGCAACTAGTTAATAGTGAGAATCGGTCCCTATACTAAAGTGTTACCTGTTTTTCTTAATACATTTTGTTTTTGCTTAAAAGTATGCTTACCAAGGCTAAATTTATTTAATCAGTGTTTTTATAAAAGAGTAAAAACAATACTATTGTGAAATATTATTACTATTTAATATAACTGCTTTCTGTTTTGATACATTTAAAAATGTAATGTCTTTTGTTTCTTTCTTTTTTTTTATAGTTTTTGTCTATTTGTTTGTCTATTTGTAAATCTGTTTTGTTTAGACATTTTAGTTACACTTTATTTTAAGGTCCATTTCTCTGTATTAACAAACTATTATATGACTTTTGCCTCAGTAAACTAATAAGTTTAGGTATTGGGTAGGATTATGGATGTAGAATATGGTCATGCAGAATATATGCTTTATAAGTACTAATAAACAGCCAATATGTTAATAATTGGCATGTAAATAAGATACTAGTTAACAGTAAGAATTGGTCCCAATACTAAAGTGTTACCAAAATGTTTACTTTTAAGTATTATTTTTGCAGCTTGTCATTTCTTAATGTTTTATTTTTATATTGGTAACTTACTCTATTTTCTGCTAAATGGACTTGGGCCCTGTAACAAATGGAACACTTCATGTGCACTTGCGGTCTTACGGACTTACAATGGCTGCCGCATGCGCGTGTCTGTTAAATCCAGGTAGGGTGTCCCATTCCTCAATTTAGTGTTCAGAAAGGTACTCGCGAGCGCCCCCTTTGTGGCCGTTTTGCGCCCTCGATCCGCACTTTTGCAGCTGTCTTCTACCCGACAGTCAAAGCGGCATTACGTCACGAAAGTGCGGACTCAGAGGAAGATCGCAAGGGTTTAGAGTGCTATTTGGGACAGGGCCTTGTACTGTTATCCAAATCATTTTTACCTTGCTTTAAAAGCACAAGTTTATCCCAACTAGATAAAGAAGGAAAACATGAGGAGAAATAGGATTTATTCTCTTGTTTCACTTCAAACATAAACTGCAGTAACGGCCCATATGCTGCTCTGGGAGGTGATGCACAGTTTTTCTCCAGTTAGCCTTGTGAAGACACAGCAGCACACAAAATACCTGCACTTCATCAAACTGTCAAAGTACCGCTGGTTAACAGCTCTTGGAGATTCTCAAGAGATACCCTGCCTGAATGTGTTCAGTAGCTTCCCTTTTAAAAAGCCTGTGTTTTCTTACATTTTTAAACAGCATCAATTCAGCATCTTTATAAAACAGCTCTTTTTGTGTTCCTCTTTCTCGTAGAGCTTTTGAAACCCAGATGACTCGACTAGAGGCGGAGTTTGTTCAGAGGGAGGCTCCACCCTCTTATGGCCAACTGATAGCTCAAGGTCTCATACCTCCAGTTGATGACTTCCCAGTGTACAACCCAACCCAGGTGTGTGAATATGACACTGAAATTGAATTGAGGTTGCAAATAGGATTTCAATTTAAATTTGAAAACAATTCAAATGGAAATTAAACTGTGGTCACATTAGAAAAAATTCTGCTAAATTGTAAGGGGCAAAAACAGATCTGTTTTCCATTGTCAATAGTGTAGCAATGTACGTAGCACTGCTCACACAGAAGTCACTTTAAAAACAAACAACTTTCTATTGGTCGATGCAGTGAATTTACATGAACAACTTGAAAACAAGCTAAATCTGTATGGGCAACTTTTTTGCCCTGACGAGAAAATTCCCAATTCCTATTGAAAGGGCAGGATTTTTCTTGCGAAATAATCCAGAGCAATGGTAAATGTGACTGGACCACTTTTTTCATACATTTTTTTTTCTGTCTCTCCCAGGCATCTGTTCTGCAGAATCTCCGCTCAGCTATGCGGAGGCAGATTCGTCGTCACACTTCTCGTCGTTCCTCATCACGGCGGCGACTTGGTCGTCTGTGGAGTCGCCTGTTCCATCGTGGCTCTCGGTTACGGGGTCAGATACCTCTCCTCACGCCTCCAGGCCACACAAACACACACTCCGATCTGAGCCTTCACATCTACAACACAACGGATAATGGCATCGAGGAGTCACGTGAGAGTGCGGGACAGACTCCACCAAACTGTTCGACGGTGGCGCTGGGACTGGCCCTTCAGGCTCACACTGAGGCCCTCTGCCTACCTGACAGAGAGTCTCCATCCTCTCCTCTCTCCCTGCCCTCGCCCAACTCACCCCACTCCACCTCTGACACCCTGGAGGATGAAGATGATGAAGATGACAGAAGTTTAGAGGGGATCAGAATGAGATCCAAACAGGGCATTTCCCCGAAACATAAAGATGATGACAGTCCTCCTGGACCCCCCGATAGCCCCAAACGCAGCACAAGCCGGTCGAGATCCTCCAGACGGCTAGTACAGGAACTGGCTGCAGAGCTCAGAGGAGTCTCTCTCTTACGGTATACCTCTGTAGGCATCTCACCGCTTTCCTCTCCTGAGTCACCGACGTCCTCCAGCGGTCAGTCTGAGGAGCAGAGGAGCTTTCCTACATTCAGAAAACCACACATGGAGGCACGTACAGACTCGCTCACAGATGCTTATGCACATGCCAGGAAATATTCAGGAACAGAAGAGGTTCCTGGTGACAGTGTCAGGCTTTGCAGACTCACAACTAGTGAGGAAGAGGATGATGAGATTTTGTTAGTGCACTGAATAGCATTTATCACCATCCCTGTTCTGAGTTTGTGCCAACACATTGAGCCTTACAAGGTTCAACCAACAGCCTTCCATATAGAGTCATAAAGTACAGTATGTTTACATGCGCAGTTATGATCGAGTTTTTTGCATTGTCGAGCTACTTTCTTTATCTAAGTAAATGAAATGCGAACACAGATATTTGAAGGATTAAATACACAAGGCCAAGGCCAATTGCAGTCTGATTAAAGGGATAGTTTACCCAAAAATTAAATGTTGTCATTAATTACTCACCCTCATGTCATTCCAAACCCATAATACCTTTGTTTATCTTCAGAACACAAATGAAGATATTTTTGATGAAATCCGAGAGCTTTCTTACCCTGCATAGACCGCAATGGAACTACCAAGTTCAAGGCACAGAAAGGTAGTAAGGACATCGATAAAATAGTCCATGTGACATCAGTGGTTCAACCTTAATGTTAAAGCTACGAGAATGCTTTTTGTCCACAAACAAAACAAAAATAACTTTATTCAACTATTTCTTCTATTCTGTTTCAGAAATTGATGCACGTGATAGTACCACGAAGGTGGGCGGGTGAACTATCCCTTTAACATGTATCCATGCTGGACAAAATCAAGCTACAATTACATCTGAGTCTGTTAATGCGACCAGACTGGGACTATTTCAGTCAGCATTTTATGTTTAAAAAGACAAATTATTGCTTTAGTCAGACTGAAATCAATCTTTGTGTACGTAAACATATGCTACCGTTCAAAGAATTGGGTTCAGTAAGATTTTATTTATTTTTAAAGAAATTAATGTAATTCAAAAGTGACTGTAATGGATTCTACATTGTTACAAAAATGTCCACTTCAAATAAATGCTGTTTTTCTGAACTTTCTTTTTACCAAAGAATCAAAAGCAAAAACTGACAGTTTCCACAAAAGCAGTAAGCAGTAAAACTGTTTTCCGCATTGATAATAAGAAATAAGCACCCAATCAGCAAATTAAAATGATTTCTGAAGGATCATGTGACACTGAAGACTGGAGTTATGACTGATGAAAATTCAGCTTTGCATCACAGGGAATTAAAACTCGATAGTTATGTTAAACTCTAATAATATTTCAAAATATTGCTGTTTTTATGTATTTTCATAAAAGAAAAAGGAAACGTTGGTGAGCATAAGAGACTTCTATCAGAACTCTTACTGAGTCCTAAACCTTTGAACGGTAGTGTACTTCCAAAGTTTTGAGTCTTGTACTTGCAGAATGTTTGCATTTATTCCGTCATAGAGCAAGACGAGGATTCAACCTCAGCTCAGACACTGAGGTGTCATGCTTAATTAGATAATCTCACTGTTCAGCTCCAGATTGTTCACTTGCTAGAAATCACCAAAAACATGATGAAGGTGACTATAACACTATAACAATATTTGATTACCAAGGACTGAGCATAAATACTTTCCCACATGGAATATCATTATAACACAGAACTTATCTCTGTTTTTGATCAGTAACGTTCTGTCATGACCTTCAGAGATCTCCTCTCACCTCCCCAACGCCTTATAAGAGATTCGCTGTGTCGCCCGCAGAGGGAAATGTTCCTGCGCCTTCCTGCGAATTATGCTTTATACATTCAGATCTGAATGTTTGAATGTTGGCTGTGCTCTATATGAATGGATTTCTTATATTATACATAGACTACTGTTCAAAAGGTTGAGGTCGGTAGGATATTATTTTGAAAAAAGTCTTTAATGCTCACCAAGGCTGAATTTATTTTGTTCACAAATACAGTGAAAACAATAATATTGTGAAATATTATTAGAATTGAAAACCGCTGTTTTCTTCTTTAATATATTGTAAAATAATGTAATTTATTTGTCAAAACTGATTTTTCAGCAGCCAATAATCCAGTCTTCAGTGTCACATGATCCTTCAGAAATCATTCATATATTTGCTGCTCAATAATCATTTATTATTATCAGTTGTGCTGCTTAATATTTTCTGTGATTTAATGCATTCTTGCTAAATAAAATAATTGATTTATTTTTTTAAATGAAACCCCAAACCTTTAAACTGTAGTGTACAATTGTATACCCTCAGACGACTGGAGCTATTTGCTGATTTATGATCTATATGAGCTTTTTGTATTTAAGTTTTGTTTTGTTAGTCTGGCTACCAGACTAATATCATGGCAGGTCCACCATCAACATTTATTAATATTAAGAAGATTGTTCCCGTGCAAAAGACAGCGAGTCTTTCTTGAAGGGAAGCAGAACTCAGGGATTGTATAATGGTTCATGAAAGAGAAGCAGTTCACCTGGATGTCCTTGTTAACAGCTGAAGTCTATAGATAGGTGAACTGAGAAGTACTGCTGCCTCAGTTGAGTTCTGAAGCCATCAGGACATCACAGTCCTGGGAAAATGACTCAATAATCACAGTTGTGCTTGAGCTCACACACATTGGTGTCTTCGTTTTTCATATCAGCCGTTATAATTTCATCTGCATTCATGCATTTCATACTTGAGAATTATTTTCCAGAAACAAATATGTTGCTTCCATATCCATGAATGTATGTATGTTCTGCTAATAAATGTAGTGCTAACTCCTCAGTGCAAGTCCCACTTGCTGCTTTAGCACACTTGGTCCTGGTCCAAGCTTGGAAATAAGAACTAATCAAACTAAAAAGCTAGTCCCATCTCTGAAGAGTCAGTCTGTTCCTTCCTTTCATTCTGTCTGCTGGCTGACTGCCTGTTATTTCTCACATTTCCATTCTCCATTGTTCTGACTGCAGGATCTCATTTCAGAGATTGACAGATTTGATAGAATCACAGATGTTTTAATACATCGTGACACCTTTAGATTCCGTGTCAATAGAGTTCATGCACTTTCTGTCTTGTCATTTGTTGGGTTCAGTTGAAATGGCTGAAGATTAAAGCACTGCTAAAAGACTTTCCTTGCGGGATCATTACTTGTTTCACATTTTTAATAGTGTCCCTTATGTTTTGTGAAATTCAAGTAAAATCCAATAGAAGAGATCAATCAACACATGCCACAATAAAGTCTTTTAGCGTTATTCAGGCAGCAGCTTGAAATCCAAGACCAGTGGTTCTTGACCTTTTTGACTCGAAGGCCACCCATTGTCCAACACAATATATGACCACAATAATTTACCATCATTCATTTTGTGTTTACACATGTTTTGAAGAACACGTGTTCTTGAATTAAAACAATAGTTATTGAGGGAGGAAAATAAATCATATTTTAAGTTACTTCGACATAATTAATTTAAATAATTGGAAGTCATCCCATGGCCCTCTTGGAGGTTTCCTGAGGCTCCCTGATCGAGAACCACGGTCCTAGACTGACTTTTTTCTCCTTTTTGTTTTCATTGCAGGTTATGGTTGCCTTGAACATATTTTGTAAATATATTTAACACTAATTTTTTTCACCTTACAATCTGGTTGTGTTTGGATGGTAATGGTCAGGGTTGCTACATGTTTAAAAGTTTTGATGTATTTAATTTGCTGGAAGGATGAAAAAAATGTGTTTACCTGTACCTTGCATTAAACGCACCTTTCTTCATTAGATATTCAGACTAACTTATTGTTATCTGGATGAAGTGTAGTCATTCATAAACCCAATCTTCCATAATGTATGCAATTACCCCCTTTGCATATATAGATCAGTGGTCTTATAACAGATACTTCCTGTTAAAAGTATTAAGATCCTAGTTACTAAACAGATAGGATTCTAGAGTTAATGAGGCAGACTCAATGACATATGTGGCTGACAAATGCAGTCTCGTGTCTTTACTCAAACACACACATAGTAATACAATTACTTGCGACCTTTTTGCAGAATTAAATTTAATGTGCTAATATTGTTATTGATAAACACCTTTTAACATTTATTTTTACAAAACACAAGTATATCAGCATACATATCTATAGTGCATACAATATGGAACGTATGTATTAATTACTCACACTTCACTAATGTCAGGAATGCGATCTCACAATGAATCCCTGATATATTTGAAACTTTAAGCAATATTTACATTACGATTTAACTGTGCTGTGAATTTCAACGTACCATGCCGCTGTGGGCCATGTGAGCATGAACACTGCAGGTCTGACGGACATCACTGAGAGACACTGAGCTGGACCCATGGAGAGAGAAGAGCACTGGGGTGTTCATTAAGGTTGTGATCGGGCGTCGAGAAAGATCGAACCAGAAGGGGACGCTTAAGTGACGTTCAAGTGCAAAATCGCTAATCACAACTTCTTCAGATCCAAACTCAAAATCTGACGGACTTTGGTGGTCAGTTTAAAACGAAGAAATGGATATTATCTCTGTTGCATAGCTCAGTGGAATGTCCATGGTCAGTGCCCAGAATAAATGCATTCTAGTCAAAATAGACAAATGCCTTGGTTATCTACAGGCATTCATCTCCGTTTTGGAAAACAGTTGAAAGTGTCTGGCTAAGAGGATTTTTTAATGTAAAGCACCTTTTATGTAAATAACATTATCCGAGAAGAATGAAATTGGAACATCCCATGGTTCCTATCATTAGCATAAGGATTGGCAGTGCTAATAAGTTAGGGCAGAGCCTCTGTTAAACAGTGGCAGGAGATTGTTCCTTATTCAGGAAGCAAGGCAATAAGTTTATCGTGCAATATGAGCTAAAAATTTGCAAGTATATTAAAGTGCCTTGACTATTCTTGCATAGACATTTTAAGCGCAGCTATACTTTACTACTTATTTGCTTGAGGGAGTTAGTAATTATTAGGAGGACTAGAGGACAAGGCCTAATCCTCAAGGTGAAAAAGTTCAGGCTCACAAACTCCTGAACCTGAGTTGAGATATCAGACTGGGTTAACAGGCTTCAACCAATCCTTTCTGCTCACTTACAGGGAATTACTAATAAAAAGTCTACTTAAAGATAAAAACCTCAAAAACAGAGCGAGATCCTGTAAGGCACATGAGAATACACCAACTCATAGATTGAACAACTCCCAGAGAAAACATGAAGAGGGCAAGGGAATTCATCTCCGACAGGACAGGAGGAGGGTGTGTTCAATAACAAGGTGATGTCCAAACAAATGTATGTGAGGGGAGAACAGTTACATCTAAGAAATGTGATGTCTGAGCGAGGAAACATAAAACTTCTGTTTCTTCTGCTGTGATGGCTGAGACTCAGAGGAGCTTTTGGAGAGCATCAGACAAGGAAAACACTCAAGAACGGATGGTAAACAGGTCTTTGCTATTCCAAAAAGGAGTGCTGGGAGTCCTCTGCTGCTCACAGCTCTGATTTCTCTGTAAGAGGCTGTATTTCAGAAGGATCATCCTGAGGGAAGACCACATAACACAACTTCTGCCCCAGATAGGTGACTCTCTCTGGAAAAAAAGGACATTTACAGATGTCAGATGGTTTTACAAAACAATGCAAAGCAGTTTTGCTGGTCTTACTCACCCAGAGCATTGGAAATCCAGTGTGGTTTGTTCTTCCACTGCACTCCAATGAAGTAGATGGGGACTCCAGTGAGCATGATCACCAGGCCCATACCACACACCACTGGCTCCGAGTACAGACTGAAGCCCAGTAACACTGCCCAGAACACTAGATAGCTGCAAGGGACCAACAAGTTTACCTGTGTGAAGTGAGAGAAGAAGAGGAGGTCAATACCAAACACTGACCAGTCAATCTAAATCAATCTTCCTGATGAGGTCTGTAGGGGGCGATTGAAATACCTTGATGGGTCGGACCAGTTTGGGTTTCTTCCATCTGTAGTACAGCAGCCCAGCTATAGTGACTCCATATGAGAGGTAGTTTATAAATGACACATAGTTTATCAGGTTATGTGTGTCCCCGATGCACAGGATCACTATGGTCGCCGTACACTATGGAGAACGAGAGAGAAGGACATGTATTCTGCAGTTCTCAGTCTTTTTGACTCAAAGGCCCCCACTGTCCAACACAGTGTTTATTGTGTAGGAAACATGAGCCATAGACCTTCCTGGCTGCAGCAACTTTAGTATTGATACTTTGCACAAGTTTCCCCGAAAGTGACACATTTTTTCTTTTGAACAAATGAGATGGAAACAGTGCTATATTTGCAAATGTTTTATGTAATATTCTAATTTTCCTGCACAAGTTAAATGGATGGACTTCCAAAGGTACTTTTAAACTATACTCCCACCATAAACAAGATATTTTGGGACATATTTTAAAATATCTGCTATATTAACTGAACTTAAATGTGCTTGATCTGAGTAATTGAATGTTAAGTATAAATTGACTTTTCCCAAACATTTCAACTGGACAGTTATTTTCTTGTAAAAGGGGCACATAACCAGGAATGTTTAAATCCTGTTTTAGTGCTGTGGTTGATTGACAGGGATGTAGGCGGTCCTTCACTGTTGTCCAGAACACAATAGGACAGATTAGCTAGTGTTTATAAAACAAACTCAATACGATCACATGAATTTTCTATTACCTCTGAATGTGGTTTGTGTGATTTGTACACAAAACATTCTGGACCAACCAAATAATTCAGACTGAAAGCAGTGTTGTGTTGCATGTGCTGTGTGTGCGACTAGCTCTTTCTCTCTCACACAAACGAGTAGGGCAGGGATTGGTGTGCAGCTCTTAAGGTGAATCATAGCCAGCAGGTAGGGCAGGTGACCCTCTCTGGCGCCTGAGAAACACAACCTGTGTGTGGAGGATGGACAATGAAGCCAGTTTTAGTTTGAAGTTTTAAGGGTTGCTGTATTAGGCCAGTTTTTACTCAAATGTTTCTTTACCTAGAAGATGTAAACAAGTATCCGTTGATCCCTCCAAAGGTGGAAAGAGCTACAGAGATGGGCATCACCCAGGAGAACATTCCTAGCAGCTTCTCTCCAAATGTCTGCAACACAACACACAAACAAACAGATGATAATTTATGAAAGCACCTAATAGATAGTACGTTGTTTTAGCAGAATAAGCCAGAAGAGGTCAGAGAAACTCACCACAGCGACAGCGTTCGAATCCAGCAGCTCTTGAGGGGACATGGAGGAGAAGTATGCAATGTTGGTGAGAGTATAGACGAGTGTCACCAGGGGGATGGAGATGTAGATTGCACGTGGAAGGTTCCTAGAACAGAAACCACACCTTCAAATATATGCTCTAAGAGTTCCCTAAGGTATTGTATTTTAAGTAGACTGATGTACATACTATAATGCATACTTTTAGCTCAGGAAAGGTGCATTGACAGTACCAACATGTTTGAGATGTACAGTATAGTAATCGTATTATTTTTATCTATTATTTTTTTTTTTTATTATATATTATTATTTGTAAATAATGTTTTTTATATATTTTCAAAAGTCATTTTAGCTTTAGTAATTTTAGTTCGACTTATTTCAGTTAGTTTCGAAGTCAACATTTATAATTTAAGTTTTTTAAGTCTTTAAATATTTTATTTTAATTAACAGACACAAGTTTAATAGTTTTCATTACCAATAACAACACTGCATAGTTGATAATAATAATGATATATTTCATTTGTTTTAAGTACATTCCAGTAGCAGAATAAATATGTGTAACAAATGTGAGGACAAAAAGTGCGGCAGAATGATTTACAGTTGGGCAAAACTGAAATGAAGTTAAAAATCTGAGAAAATCGAGTAAGAAAAAATTTAAGAATGAATTCATATAGGCCCTACATATATACTAATAAACTATTAAATAGAAGTAATGATTGTGTGTGCATAGCTCTTAGAGAGCAGATTGGTTAACGTTCAGATTAAATGGACACATTTTAGCTCAGAGTTTTTGCATCTTGTGTTTGTCTTTTAATTCTTTACCCAGATTATTCTTGAGAAAACGTGACTTGTCTTTGGCAACAGAAGCGCTGTTTCTGCCATCCAAACGTGCATGAAACACAGAAAGCATCTCAAATAGCCGCAAAGTAATCCTTTCTGTGACCTATTTTGTGCATTTCCGACAACTTAAGCACTTTTGAGGATGGTTTGGAATCTGTGAACAATACGGTACTTGAAGCTACGTGACATGAATATATTATGCAGAGTTACATTACTTTTTTTCACTAGTGGCTGCTTTTATTTATACGGTTGCTGTATTTATTATCACTTAGTGATTGAAGGTATTTGTCAGTTATGTGCGATTTGGTGATTGAAAGATTATTTTACACAGGGTTATTTAGGCTTACGGTTGTCTGAATGCATTTTGTTAATGGAGAACAAAGAATATTTACTCTGTACTGTAGTAACCATACTAAATCACGTACATCTCCTCACCAGGCCCCCACGCACATTGGGACCCCGGGCGACTGCCTCTATTGCCTGTTCAACTACTTACTTGCGAGGCTCAACCACCTCTTCAGTGACGTAGTTCAGGAAGTTCCATCCACTGTAGGCAAATGAGGCCTGCAGGAAGGCCAGAGCAATGTGGCCTACTGATGGCTTCTTTATGAACTCAAACGCTGCCTGGGGCTCCAATGCATCATAGTGTCCTAGAGAGAAAATACAGAAAAATATGTTTATGACTTCAGGGTCAAACCGGTAGCATAAAATTCTGTATATTTCAGATGCTCTTGGGAATAATTTGTTCATATTCAGCTTGACACTCAAGTGTCATCAATTTGATTTCATTATTCCACTAGATAGTCAAAGCCTCCCAAAGGCCTTTCTCTCTCCTGTCACTCAAGTGTGAAACTGCACTGCTTAGCTCTCTCGTTTACTCAATTCTTTCTCTTGTCAGTTCAGAGAATGCCTCCAGACAAGCTCGCTAAATAAAAATAAAGTCTTCCTATAATGGGCCATAGCCATTACTTGCAACTCTAGACCCAGGACAGTACAAAACAGAGCATGACTAAGCACCACTGCTTTATTGGAACAGCACTCATTTGTATAACAAGTCACACAAAGTTCACATTGTTAAAACTATTCTGCAAATTGAGGCTAAAATTGCCATTTTTGCTACAGTCTTAGCTTAGTTTGTTGTGAACTGCCTAAAGTAAATTAGTCAGCTTTATACTGTATTGCTTTGCAACACTTCAAAACACTATCAAAACATCTTAATAAGCTAACATTTCATTCCATTGACTAAGTTTGAACCAATTAAATAATGCAAAATAGAGGTTTTAATAGTGAGTTTTCTAAAGGCTGCACTTAAAGCGCTATACCACTTTTGTTGTGTTCAGAATGACTTGAAAGGCTGGTGAGTTGAGTGCATGGTGTCCAGTTTTTCTCTGTAGCTATTTCCAAAGTCGGCAGGTGTATGATGTCTGATATCGGCAAGTGTTTTAAAATCTGTTTAGATTTTAAAAGTTGTGTAGTGCAGCCTTTAAAGGTAATTGGTTCAAGTTTTAGAAGGGGTGATTTATGAATCTAGGGATGATTTTATTGTGCCCTTGAGCAAAGCACTTCAGGATGCTTCACTGTAAATCACTTTGAACAAGCAAGTATCAGGGGTGTGTTTCCCAAAAGCAAATATGGTCGCAAGTTCCATCATTACTAATAGAGTTCAGTGGAATTAATGACCACAGTTACAATGCACCCTTGCATAGTAACACATAATACAAGATCTACCACTAGATGTCACTATTGAAAAACATTGTTAAAAGAATGATTTTCCCCAAAACCTGCAGAAGAATAAACAACATGAGGGTGAGTAAATAATGACAGAATTTGTATTTAATCGTGAGATGTAGCATATTCCAAGAGGGTTTAAGCTTTAGAAGCGATGGGTTCAGATGGGTTCTCTCTTTTTTCAAAATGGCCTATTATTAGTTTATGTTTACTGGATTATTTCAGTGGTCTGTGCCCATTTAAGGTGACTAATTAGCTTTTTCTTAATTAGATAATTGGCAACTGGTCTGTTTAGGCTGACAGCAGCTGGCTTTAATGTTGGGAGTGTTTGATGATTCATGAATTATTCACAGATGTCAGTTTATCAAACTCTTCTCCTTCCTCTACTTTGCCTATTGCTTATTTCTCTCTTTTATCTTTAACTTCACCGTCTGCTTCTGTGGATTACATACTTAGCTAAATCATTGGGAATATATAAAGTTCTTTTTCATCATATTTTGACAATGCGCTTCTAACAATGATTTTAATGTTAGACAGCACAAACTGCTTTTTCAGATAGAGTAGCATATTTCATTAAAAACAACGGCTGGCAAGAACATAAGTGTTAAGGGGACTTGACACACCTTTGGCAATCTGGATCATTCCCACTACAATGATGAGGACAAGGGCCAGCAGTTTCCCCACAGTGAAAATATCCTGGATCCGTGTCCCCCAGCGCACGCTGGAGCAGTTCACCCAAGTCAGGAACACTGTAAACACACACAGTCAACACAGTTATTCATTCACATATCTCAATTTTATTTTGATGTTTTAACAAAGAAAATAAAATAAAACTTAAGTGTCATGGGGACAAATCAGGTTGTGACACAGCAATGGAAGCAGTATGATTTTGTTGGCAGAGCAGCACTAACAGGTCACATGGTCCCTTTTTATTAGTTTAAAGAGGGGAAATAAAGATCAGATGTAACTTATTTTACTGCTGCAGGCAAAACACTAACCCATTCATGGCTAAGTGGTTCTCGACTAACGGCCGGAGCCCACTCTGGACACTTCAAAGGTAACCTCAAAATAATGTAATAATTTAAAATAAGACAAATTTCACATTAAAAACAGATAAAACAACTTCACCTTTATTTTTGTCTTGGAATATCTTATAGTGTTATTTCTAGACCTAAAAAAAAATCAACTACGAAAATCGTAAAACTCCGTGGGAGTTTTTATAATGAATATAATCTCAGAAATAAACAAACGTCCCTTTTCATGGTAGTTTAATGAACCATAAACAATAATAGCACATGCACTTTTGAAACATCACTAAAGACACTTTACAGTTTACAGGCGATGGAGGTCTGCTGACTCTGAAAAACACCAGAAGAAATATGTCCTTGATCATGTGAACATGCTATAGACCTGCTGCAGGGAAGCATGAGAAACGCCGTTTTGGCCAGAGCAATAAACTGCAATGTCAGTAATGTGTGAATGCATAAGATCAGCTTAATAATCCTTGCAGTGGAAAACCATGTGTATCCATGTGTCCCAGTGTTCGCAAACTTGCAAATGCCTCATTAGAAGAATAGTTAACATCTCACAGCAAGAACAGTCCATGAGGATGAGATGCACTGTTAATACTGCTAGTGGCCACACCAGATACTCACTGCCAATTTTGAAGTCAACCTTTACTCGTTAATCCATTTCTGTTCATCAAATGCCTGCTAGACTTAAATTCAGTTTATGTCTCAGGTTTTGAACTCTTCATGTTAATACAATTGTTTTAAGAAATTTGCTGGAAATAAAAGCAATTGAATGTGGGAGGGCGTTTATAGTTATGCTTGTCAAGCTCTAAAATATTTCATCAGATAAAAATAGTAAATCACTTACTTGAAAAATAATGCAAATTCATAGGTTAAAAAAAATGGGAGCCTTGATAAACATGCAGCTTTTAAAACTTTAGGAATCCTGAAATGTAATTTGCAGAAACTAGAGGTTTCACAATGAAGGGCCTCGATTGATAAGGTTACCTTACAGATTTATTTGATATATTTACGCATTACAATTGGGACAATAATAAAATAAAAACCCAGGTACTTTATCAAGGGGCATCAATACAAAGCAGACTAAAGCTGACAGATTAAAAAGTAAAACTACACTATACATTCACGGACGGAAGTACCGGCGTTAGAGGCCATTGCTTGTCTGTACATCTGTGTTTGAGGCTAGTGGCTTCTGTGTTGAGCAACATTGTGTAACAGCTCCGGAGTAGATCCGGTACACAGAGGTCCGTCTCCAGGGCTTGACGGCACAGTATACCCAGGCATGCTGAGGGAGACACTGGGCAAAGGGAGACGGGTTACCCCACTCATCCATCAATGGCCGGAATCACCCGCCCACACACGCAAACACATGCGGGCATCTGTCAGACCCCTAGACAAACAGCTTCCGATGCCCAACAACAAAAACGGCCCAGACGCCAGCTGAATTTTTGGTGAGAGTAGGGAGTCGACAAGAGCGGTTCACGGCCTGCAAACTAACAGCTAACCTACACAACTTCATCAGCTCGTGATCCTGGGCTCAATAAACACCACCTGTCAACATTCATGCCCAGACAGCATTCAGTGAATCTTTTTTCTTGAAGATAGTACAGCAGTCCTTAACTAGGTAAAAGCAAACAATAAACCTACACCTGCATCCAAATGCATTTTTAATTTTTGTTTTCAGAAAAAAATATATATTCATATGTTGATTGTATAACAATGGTTCTTTCTTGGTTCAATGTGATTAAAAGCAATACGCCTTAAAGAGTCACTGTGATGTTTTTCCACAGGTTTAGGTGTTATTAGGTACCTTAAAATGACAGAAACAGCAATATGATCAAAGCAACAATGTTCAAATCATAGTTGCATTTATTAGTAGTAATAATCTGAATTGCCAGTTTTGCCAGTTTACGGTAGCCAGGCAACATAGCAAATTTGTATAAGAGATAGTTCATCCAAGAATATTGTTCTCATGTTGTTTTAAACTTGTTTGACTTTTTGTACGGCCCTTTAACATAACACACATCATTAATAATAATGCATATTAATACAAAATATACGTTTCAGAACACTACAGTGTTTGCCATGAGTTTTGTTTCCTCTTGTTTGGTTTTAACGGATCTGACTCCAGCTCCTTCTTGTTTTGTATCACAGTGCAGAAGTGACTAAGGGTGGCCAAATGAAGTTAAATGAACACAAAACTAATGAGAGGAGAATTCTAATGAAGTGCTAACAGCCTTTAAATCTGCCAAAATACAGCAACTCACTTCAAACCGCCGAGAGGGGCATCCCTCTGCAGCTAATTGACCGATAAAGCCAACAAAAGATGCAAAACACTACAACTCTCTGTGGCCAAAGCCTGAAATAAGTGTTTTTCATGTTTACTCAGTGTTGAAAATGGCAGGCTTTTTAAACAGTTTTATAATTCAATAATAATAATAATTTAAGTGACCAGCATATGTGGGAACTTCTTAAAAATGCTTGAAAAAGCATTGTTTTATTTCATCTTTTTCATGGTATTTTGATTTGTATTGTCCTTTTACTTATTTGGAAGGATTTATGCATTTATACATGTTTCTGAAATAATATTGCAGATATAAGCAACACGAGTCACATGAACATATCTTTCAATCTCTGGAGTGTGTGGCCTTTACAGGAGATGCTTTCCACACACACATACACCAATAAAAGGTACAAGGCATAAGAACAGTAAACTACCTGTCATTAAAGATACAATTGTAAAAATGTTTTTTTCCCAAGTCAAATGAGAGATTGAGTTGAGTTGTATAATGCAGGTTAGATGCTCCGCAAAGGTCTGTGTATTTGTTTGTGAGTCCAGACCAGCAGGAGCTGTGTGTGTGTGTGTGTGTGTGTGTGTGTGTGTGTGTGTGTGTGTGTGTGTGTGTGTGTGTGTGTGTGTGTGTGTGTGTGTGTGTGTGTGTGTGTAATTTGACGGCAGCTGACAGAGCTTGTGACATTCATTCAGAACATTCAGAAGGGGAGGGCAAAAATGTAAGGGTGCAATATAGACAAATGCTCACACAGAACAACTAAGAACACTCACTAACTCACACATAACTAGGGGTTCATGCAAAGGTTTCCAAATGCATCAGTTTCCCACTAAATATATCCACTGCTGCATCAACACAGACAGCTAGAAAAAAAACCTGTACAAGCTAGGGTTGTGTATTTACAGCGCATGTTCCTGAATTCCAATAATCAATTGTTGTATTTGCCACTGCATTTGATCTACAGCATATTTAATCAAATAATATCTTTCATTTTTATAGAGAATGGTGAAAGAACAATTAATTTCACACCAATTCATATTGCTGTCAATATTTATTAGATTTTGTTATTAAAAAGTTATTACTTTTCTGTTACTGTTGCATTTTTTTTCATTTTGAGTTGCAATCCAGTATATCTCATGTCATTTTACAAATCAAATCTCCTGTGGGCATGCCCACTTCAATTCACATTCAACTATGAACTGAAAGGGAGCTATTACTTTACAATGCAAGAGGCATTTTGAGGGCATTTGTGTGGAAACCGTATGGGAAAAATCAGTGCTAAGTGTATGAAGACCTTAGGTGATTTCCTGAGGTCTGTGAATGTTTTCATCTTATTTCATGCTATTTACTTGGTCTAAAGGTTAATGGCAAACAGTGGGAGCGTGCGCGTTAGAACTGTGCCCTTCCTAAGCATGCATGACTCACACACTCCAAGCGGCTTATCAAAAGATCATAATTCGCTCCTCATTTGTCAGGTTTAACGGTATTTTAGCGCATTCACAAAGTCCCACCTCTATGCTCTTGTCCATCAAAGAGCATTGGGAAACTAGGGCAACCGCAAGGTCCCAAACAATACACAATACAGAGGAGACCCACATGTTCGGCCGGCTCAAAGCCTGGCACCATTACGGAGTCTGACGCCACACAGCCTGAGGATCAGGTGCCCTAATACCACGACATCGATACCAACCTCACCCAGCTATCCAGACCCAAACAAATACGCTCCCCGAATATCTGGCTAATCGGAAGAGAGCGTAGTGATCTGGGATGCAGATCTAGCATCCTTTGATAGGGCACATACATGAGGTGTGTTCCTTAAATAGAGCCACTGGCCCACGTCACTGTGCTCTTTGGAGTATGTCTGACTCAAAGCATTTGTTGGCTGTTCTTCAGGACAGCTTCTGGATTCTGCTCCCAAAAATAGGGATGGATGGCTCAACTCAGCCAGCACTGTCATTAGGACCACTGCCCTCACTTTGACACACCCCCAGTACTCCTTCCTGGAAGACCTTGTCCAGATCTGGCAGGTCCAAACCAGCAGAGTCACGGGGCTCTACTGAAACAAACACACATACCCACATGCATAGACATACATTTGACTGGTTTATCTCCACTCCAAAAATATCCTGCCACGTGCCCACCAGTGTTAAGTTCTAGGATCAAGATCGAACTGGTGTATATACACACAAGGGAGTGATTGAGAAAGACAGAATGAAGGACAAAGTAGACTCATCACGACTATGTCTAATAGTCAGAATTCAATTCTAAATGCACTAGGGATGAATTACACAGTATGTCGACACCATATTAAAGGTTTTTAATTTAACAGCATTTATGGATATTGGATAATTGTTAATGCTCATTACCTATATTTTTACATTTAGATGACCTTTTCTGTCAACAAATACTCATTCAAGATTATCTTTACAAACACTTACAATAACACTATTACATGTAATCACCACAACCCTACAGAGGATAAGCAGTTTGGAAAATAAATGGATGGATGGAATACATGGAATCTTCAGCAAATCTTCAAATATCATATTTTCATTTAAAGTCAATCATTTTATTTCTTTATGGTTTTATTTAATTTATTAGTCCAGAATTTCCATATCTGATATTTTTTGCTTATCAGCCATGAGCATGAACATAATTATTGACCAAAATTGTAATAATCAGATAATTGTTTTTTAACGGTGCATCCCTTGTATGCACTGCATTTCTATCAACTGATTTGCTATAACTAGACATTTTTTATTAAGCGTTCATATGACGATAGTACCAAATCAGAGCTGACCTGCAAAAGCAGAAGACTGCATTATTACTCATGGTGTGTGCTTTACTCACAGACACAGGTGGTTGAGAGGAGCCGGGTGGCGATGTATGGAGGCAGGCAGTTAGGGAAGGCAGGCTGCAGCACATAGTTGGAGAAGGTGAGTGCAATCACAGCCAGAGTTGTTGGGTACATGATCAACACAGCGCTCCACAGCAACAAGAATCTGCGAAAACATAAACAAATGGCCATCTTTATCATCACCAATACAAAACAGTTAGTGTTGCATCTGAGCGAGCAAGTAAACACATGTGAATCTCCCCAAAGAGAAGTTCCCCTATGTGTTTCTCACACAAACTGATACAACCACATTGACATTTAGGCATTTGGAAAACACTTTCATCCAAATAAATTAATATTGCATCTGTTAATGCATTTCCTGGGAATCCAACCAATGACCTTTGCATTGTTAGTGCCATGCTTTACTGTTTGAGCTACATGAATGTTGAGTGTAACTCTCTGGAGGGCAACAATAGACCTACCCCACCAGTCCCCCGAAGATCTCAGTCACGTATGAGTAGTCTCCACCTGATTTGGGGATGGTGACGCCCAACTCTGCATAGCAAAGAGATCCCAAGGCACAGATTCCTCCTCCTAGAACCCACACGATGAGTGAGAACCCCACACTGCCTGCATGTTCTAGAACCCCCTTTGGAGAGATGAAGATCCCTGAGCCAATGATGTTGCCTGGGAAAAAAAAGAATAAGCAATGGGTTGTTTAGTCTTCATATATTGTTCAATCTAAAATAAACTAAGCCCTCCTGAGCCCTTCACCTCAAGACATGATTGGTTTTCTGTATCAGAGATAAACAGACATAACAAATCTTATTGCCAGTTTCTCCAATTAGAGCATTTAAAGAGTTTATTTGTACTAAGTGAGATGTTAATTATGCAGTCTATCTCTTGCTTTTATATCTGTTTCTTACCTGAAATATCTTTTATTTTATTAAATATCAAATCTGCAATCTTGTTGGTTTTTTTTCAGAGCAAGACAATGTCTTCTAAAAGATCTGTTCTCGCAGCTGTCAAAACGCTGCTGCACATTCCAGGCAAACAGACACGAAGAATAAGATCAACAATGTTAGAGTCAACATCAGTAGCGAAATCCAAGATGAGAGTCCAGTATCCAGTAAAAGGTATATGTTCTGTATCTGCATATACATCTTAGTCAAACCACCCGGAGCATATGCTGTGCCTGAATGATTACGCCTCAAGAAACTGAAACAAAAGAGTTTCAATTATATGAGGCTCAGCCACAGCTATGGGCAAGCATTATGTAATCTCTTTGTCTGAGTGTTCACATGAAATATAATTTGGTAGTATTGTGAGTGGATGTGAATGTTTGCTTCCATCAGAACTGCATAGAGGATAAGGCAATAAAGTTGACAGGACAGAGCCCAGGGCATCTCAAATACACTCAGTCAAATGAGGCTCAAAGCTCCTGAATGAAGTTCATGGGGTCACACTACACCACACTTGACTTGTCATACAACTCACAGCATGGTAAAACAATGTCCGCTGGGCTGATTAACAGCAGTATTAACTCCGCTTTATGCAGTGGTGGAAAGAATACAAAAAAAAAGTTTGCTGAAAAACTACTCAAGATACTGCATTATCTATTTTACTCAAAATGAGGCAATGTGAGCATTAAACATTTTCATGCAATGTCCGTTTTACAAGAAGAATTGCGATTCCATTTGGGTTTTGTCAGGTTAGAAAGTGAAAATGCAAACGGTAATGCAAGAATTACGTTTGAATTATGTCACTATTTATTCATCCACCTTTGAAAATAAAATGTTCTATTCCTTTCGAAAATAGTCTCAATTATCTTTCCATATGATATGAGTCAGTTTTGCCAGAAGCTCAGGGATCCACACCAGTAGTTTGAAAAGTGCCGTCACATACCAGCTTTTTTGTACTTTGGTGAAAAATAAAAATAGTGAACTTGAATACTTTATTTTCATTCAACTCAAGTAAAAAAAGTACAATTCAATTTTACTCAAGAAAGTTTTTTTTTTTTTTAACCAAAGTATTTGTAATTAGTTACTTTCCACCTCTTGCCTTGTGTCAGTTCCAACATTTGGACACACCCTGGATATTAAATCATGTTTTGTTATCTTAAAACAAAAAACAAAAAGATAATCTTAAAAAATGATTTCAGGCCATTTGTTAATCTGCTCTCTAGATACAACTATTGACAAACACATTTTCAACCACTAATTTAATTAAAGTTTAACTCTACAGAATTGATAAGGCTAAATTAGGTTTCACTGTGTCCACATTACTTAAAGAAGAAAATAAACCGCATTGGCAAAGAAATGTAAGTAACTGATAAAATGTGTTATTGACCTTGAGTAACATTAGGAGGACATTCTAGCAGAGAAACTTTCCCATGGTCAGGAGGTAAATAAGTCACCAATTAAATTTCAGCAGTTATTTTGCTAGAAAATACTTCACAAGATGTATCTGCAGAAATCTGCAATTCTATTCTCTATACTTAAAGGTCCTTGTCAGATTAATGTCAAAAATGTAAAGTAGTGAAGAGCCGTGAACAAAATTGTGTCAGCCCTACCCATAAAGCCACTAAACCATAAACATAACTGAAATCTACAGCTGCACCTGTATGTTGATGTTCCACCGGGAAACCAACCTCAAAACAGAAACCACTTTCACCTGATCGTACTACAGTGAAGTCAAGGCCATAATCAAACAGTTCACATTATATCTCAATCCCTTAATCTTGTTTATATTTCTCCTTAAAAACCTTGTGTGAACTGTACCTTTTATCCTGGACAAAAATGGTGAAAACCTACAATCGCTTTTTTTGTTTGCTAATTCCTTAAAGTACGTTTCTGTAATGAAACTAACTTTAAAAAATACAAATATGCCATGAAATATTCGCTGGAGCAAAAATTGTGACTACGAATCTCCTTGATATTATAGGGCTGATATAAGGCTTCAGCAAGAACAGCCAAATATCACTGTTATGAGAGACACAACACATCACAAATTAAATTAACAAAAGTAGAAAAGGCATAGTGTCAATCATTTTAAAGCTTCCATTAGATGACCTTCATCTGAACAACAAAACATCTCATGCTGTTTTGTTGAAGATCATCAACTCACATTCCAATGAATAGTTTACATTAAAACACAGTCAAATGTATTGTACACAGTGAATACACATACACACTGAGGATTATTCATTGGATGGATGTGCACACTACTGATAAAATGTTGCCAAAAGTGTTTTACTCATGTTTAATTTTGAGGATGTTATACGTTACATAAGAAAATATGAATTGTGATGTAGGATATTTTCCTGTCAAAACTAATTTAATCTGATACCATAATTTACAGACTACAGTAAACATGTAGATCTTGCAGTGTGTGTAATCCTATAGATAGATGGCATCCATACACGAGACATTTGTGTTTGCATCGAAGGCAACAGTACGATTTTGCTTAGTCTGCACGAAAGTCTACACTCCCGCCTACTTTAAGTCTATATTTTCCACTGCAGTGTATAGCAATGGAGTCTTCCATGGTGGGTTTGTTCAGGGACAGTGTAGTGGGGCTGTAGCCACGTAAGCGCGGAGCTGAGTTTCAGCCTGTTTCTCTTCCTCAATGATGCAATCCGCGCTCTGATGAACAGATCTAAAGGAGACTACTGTAAGTATGGCACGAGACGCTCTTCTCTACAGAAACCAAGCAATGCTTGGACTGTTGTTCTAACAAAGTAAGACAGCCGTACAGCGAGACGATATAAGTATTGAGACCTAGTTTTTATACTTTATTTTTCACCACGAACACTAAGAGAACATAGTTTAGAGCGAAGCGCGTTACTGATAGCAGATGTGGACATATGTCATTGAAGAGAAGGAATATGAAAGAGTGAGAGCTGAATATATATAGCGGAAAGAGAAACAGAGAGTAATACAAAATGACAGACAAAGGAACATGCAGAGAGAAAGTTTAAGCTGGTTAGAGCGCACGCGGTGGCATATTAAATACCTCTCACCTATAATTATGGCGCACGCGCTCAAGAGACCAATTTCTTTTTTAAGAGTCACTCTGTCCGTAGATCCACTTTGGTTTCCTCCGGAGTCTAACATCTTCTGTTGCTCCGTTTTCGCGCAGTTTCTGCGGTTCGTTTCAGTTCCATCCATTTGCGCGGCTGTTCAAGAAAACTGCATCTGTATCCGCGCCCGGTCTCATATAGCGAGGTGATGGAGGACGCAAGGCGCTCACGCATGCGCAGAACCCTGCTGCCTGCCTCCATAGAGATCAACAGGTCGTGCTGCGCGCTGCTGGCACGTGTTCACCTGCACCACACGCGAACAAAGAGCGAGACACCTGTGAGGCATTGCTGCACCCCAATATCACAGCATTCAGTGTCCAGTTGTATTGGTGTTCATTTGTGATTGGCTGTATGTGGGTCTGTGACAGTTTAAATGGTTAGTTCACATATAACATTTTTATGTTCTTTTTAATTTAGGCTAGCAAAAAAAAATTAAAACATTTTTTTGTATCCTGCAATGATACAAATACAAGTACAAATATTCAATTTATTCTCAGTATTAATAATAACTACATGTACAATATACAAATAATCTAAAACTTTTACTTGAATCATCCCACCACAACCCACAGCTAAAACCCATGTCATGCTTTCACTCACATGGTTCTTGCATTAGATCCTGTGGCATGACTTCAGTACTGGTATTACACATTGTGTTAGAAGTAGGCAGTCCCACCCACTCTTTCCGCTCTGTGGGGATTTTATGTGGTTTTATGGGTGTTAGGAGTGATCTCAAATGCATTTACATTGTTTCAATATATGTACTCATGTGTGTTCATGGATTTGTGTTGAAGTGATGTGTTATTACGGTATGGACTTTCAGTCTGACTCTGTTTTCCATTGCTGTGCAAATTAAATACAAATTTGCATAAACATCATTACAGTCTTGAGATAGTTGAGAGCATGAAATCAAAGTGCTCAAAAAATCAGGCACTGGTTTAATTGGTTTGGATTAAGATACGTTTAACTTGAAAATGGTGCAGGAATAATTCAAAAAATGGTTGCAGTCTAGTTACATTGGGTCAATACCATGAAAGCCCGGTTACCTGTAATTAATTACATTTAGAGGTTTGGACACACTAACCTGAATGTATGTTTTTCATGATCTTAAAACATGTTTTGATAAAGGTTGAAAAGTTTAAAATGTTTCTGTATGTATTTGATATAGATGGGTACTTTTAAGAGACAAAAATATAGGTACATCTGGGTATTTTTGTCACTACGCTACATGTATTTCTAAAATAATATTTAAAAAAAAACATTTGACTGGTAGTGTATATTCATCATATTTTTGCTCAGGCATTGATTTTAATGATTAGGCCCACATGGAAACTTCTGCACTATTTGTGAGGAAAATTAGTGCAAAATATTTCAGTATGAAGACATTTATTAAACAGACATTTTTTTTATGAGTCAAAAACTGCATATTACACAATGTGTAGAACACTGAAACTATGTGAAAATGACCTTCTTTGCTCTCATATTCTGTGTGGGACGTTTAATGACTCACTCCATATCTCCTCTAGTTAGCTTTACTGGACATAAGTCATCTAGTGTAGGAAGTATAAGTTCATCTTAATTTTCAAATAATAATAAGAGGAAATATTAGTCATCATTAAAAAACTCTCTACACTTCTCTAGACCTGGTTTGATACAATCATGTATTTTCTTTGTGAGTGAATGGAAAACAAAATAAATCCCAGAAGATCCTGTTCATTGTGGATGTGGCCCTCTTGTGACTGAGTGTGTGTAAGGTGATACTGACTGTTATGGGGTACAATGACACCCGAACAACAAATCATTCTCTTTAGACTGATCTGCTTATACGTGTTGAGATCTTTTGTAAAAATTAATGCCCTGATCAGTGTTGGAGGTAACGCATTACAAGTAATGCGAGTTACGTAATAATATTACTTTTTTCAAGTAACTAGTAAAGTAACGCCAGTTACTTTTTCCTATTTATTGACTGAGTGCGCTGTGTGAACATGTTACTGTAGTTATAATCTAGACTAAATGTGAAAGTGTATTAATTCATCCCACTCGCAAAAAACTGATTCAGTATTCATCAAAATTAATTAAAACAGTGAAATGCAAACTCAGAATATGATGCAAACCTGCAATAATGAAATATGTTAAACAACACAAATATATCTAATCTCATTTTATTAACCGATGTGTTTGCTGCTGACCTTTGATGATCCAGTTCAAACATACTAATAAGCAAAACTTACTTTAGATAAACTAACAATTGTGCTTCGTTGTTTTATTATTGCTGAAGAGTGTTGAACCTTCTTTTTCTGCGTTCTACTGTACAGACATGATTTACTCTTCCTTCAGTCTGAGGTTTATTCATTACACTTTTTTGTGTGAAAGGCTTTTACATTTGCTATAAATAGAACTTCTTGTATTAAAAACAAACAATCAAGCCCAGCTCATATTTAAAAAGTAACGCGAAAGTAATGCAAAATTAATGTAACGCATTACTTTCCATAAAAAGTAACTAAGTAACATAATTAGTTACTTTTTTAGAGAGTAACGCAATATTGTAATGCATTACTTTTAAAAGGAACTTTCCCCAACACTGGCCCTAATGATATATTTTAAATTAGTCTTTTGGTATACAAATAGTATACAAATTGAATTATTTAATCCCTCTAATTATATAAATTAGATAGATTAAATAAATGTGAAAATAAGTGTCAAATAAAAAGAATAACATTTCTAATTCATAATATGCGATGGAGAGGAGGAGAAACAAGAAACAAACATATCATAGCATTTGAAGAAACTCTCATTCTGAATCACCAACTCATGAGAGAAGCTCCTCCCATTCTCAAATATACAGTGGTCTTTGCTCTTTCCTTCAGGTTTAATTAAGCCAGAGATTATTGTAATTAAAGTACTTTGCAATAATTAAATACAATAAAAACATATTACCTCATATACAGTACATTTGAAAGACTCTAGACTGTAAAAACGTTAGAGTATCACTATGGGGCAACCGCTTTGGACATACAGAGTGGAAACTTTAATCTATCATGGAAAATTTGATCAGGCATCTAAACCGAATAGCTCTATCTCCAGGGTTCATGGTATAAGCCAATTGATGGAAATAAAAGCAGATGCATTTTCCTCTTGGCTTTTCCATCCTCTTGGCAGTTTTCAGTGAATATACAGGGGCTGTTTAATGGTTGAGACACTTCCTGAACTCTAATAGTCTAGATTGCCAGTACAGAATGCATCTGTGCATGAGAGAATGGTGGAAAACTTTTAATCTACCGTCATGGAAAATTTGATCAGGCGTCTAAACCGAATAGCTCTATCTCCAGATATGGTTCACGGTATGAGCCAATTGATGGAAATAAAAGCAGATGCATTTTCCCTCTTGGCTTTTCCATCCTCTTGGCAGTTTTCAGTGAATATACAGGGGCTGTTTTATGGTTGAGACACTTCCTGAACTCTAATAGTCTAGATTGCCAGTACAGAATGCATCTGTGCATGAGAGAATGGTGGACCCAACAATTCTGTCATCAATCACTTTGTCCAATGTTCAATGTAGCTGGTGTGGTCTTTCACACACAAACACTCTCACCCATATATGCTCACTTCCATAAACACGGACACACATGCACACACACACATTAATTATACAATCACAACTTTCTGTGCCAACCCCCTTCATCCCCATTCTCACAACCCCCACACACACACACACACATTTTCTATTTCTTTACAGACCAAATACGGATGCTTTAAATTTTACTCCGATCACTTCACCGCCTCGAATGGTCTGCCATTATGGATCACAAAACATAATTTGTCCAGTGAGCAACAAAAGTTCTTGGGGTGAGGTCTATAGCTGCATAGCAACTGAACTCTGCACCAGCTTCTCTGTTTCCGCTGATCTGAGGTCAGTTTAACATGACATTTCTCACTCTCAGCCCATTCAGAGCAGGAAAAGCACTGCCTCACACTCAGCTTTGTGCCTAGCCGAATAGAAGAGAGAAATGAGCGGAAACCTGTTGTTGTAAAAGTCATTCAAGCTCAGAAGAGGAACTCCTCTCTAAAAGTTGTTCGGTCTCCTTTACAATAAGTTGACAGATAGTCACTCTCACTCACAAACACTTTCTGATTATTTTTTAGTAAAAACAGTCATAGTTGCTTATGCTTTGTATTACTGTAACATGGGTTGACTTTTTACTGCACATTAACATTTAAGGATTTTTGTATAATTATTTTACTGGGGATGCATGCCTGATTAATGTTATTTTAATGGGACATTTTCATTTGAATTCTTAAGTGCTGGTTCCTGTGATTCTGGAGTCTTTTGCACACTTTTTGCTCCATCTAGTGGTATACTTCATTAGAATGGAAATAACTGCACATCTAATTGTCAGCAGGCCTGGAGCTGGACTTAGTGGAATGTTCCGCGTGATACACACACACGCACGCACGCACGCACACACACACACACACACACACACACACACACAGACAGACAGACAGACAGACAGACAGACACACACACACACACGCGCGCGCACACACACAGTCTAACTTAACAAAAAACACCTTCCAGGCAGACAGTACCAGCAGTCATGTAATAGATCTCTAATAGAGTAGAGAATGTAGGCCTCTGAAGATCATAGAGAAGTCCGTGATAACTACGGCCATTTCAGTCTTTCAGTCTTTATCACTATTTTGATTACCCAGCGAGATTTTACTGCAAGAAGAATATGAACAACAACATTTCAAATTAAACTGCAGAATCTAGTAGTTTGTTTCTTCAGTGTTTTATTAAGCATTCTTTTATTATTTTCTGGTTATGTAAAATGCACACACAAAAGTGTGTTGACAGGAAGTGTGTTTTATTGATGTGGTTACTTGAGCAGCAAAGTGCTCTGTAAAGGAAACCTGAGCTCTGTGAGGAAATAGCTTTTCCAGGGCATAACGACATATCCAATTGTTCAAAACTTGGTCAAAACTGTTTATCGGTGTTACATTTAATCAAAACAAAGGTATCATACATTTTTATGGTCATATACAGCGGTTTTCTTGTATTGAAAATACAGTATTTTGGTGGCTGCATTGGTTTAAGAGTGTGGGGTGGTTAAGTGTTAGCTTCTTGTAAGATATGATGGTCTCAGCGGTTTGGGTGGAGGCTCATTCCACCGGAGACAAACAGAGAGGGTAAATGTTTTGGAGAGTATATGTATATGTATATTCATTTTCTCTCAATTTTGCAAGCATTCATCAGGAAATGTTTGTATGACCTTTTGTACTAAGAGTCATTCATTTGTAGAAGCCCTGTCTAAATGATTGAATCTGACATCGTTTTGTGTAGAAGCCCTGTGGTGTGGGTTGTGGCAGATTTAGCAGATCTGTTCAAATTCAACTTATCTCTTTCAGGGACTTTCCAAAACTATGAATTATGCATTCTCGTGGTTTGAAGAAGGTCTTGAAGGCTAAATATAAAAATAACACATTAAATTAAGGGGAGACACTGCAGGCAAAAGCACTGTTTTTTCATGCACCTGTCAAGTTTGAGATGTGGGGCTTTGTGGTTTTTCATAAAGTGTTTTTTCAGACTAGTGGATAGAAAACATCCCAAAGACACTGTTAAGTATTTATTTTATAGCCCTTTATCTATTTGTGTCAATAGATACAATACACATTTTTAAAGGCTGTTTTCTCAAAATGAGTTTTTTTCTCCTACACACAGCCATATTCATCTCCACTTCAGTAGCATTTACACACACAAAACTTTACATTTGATTCTATCCTGAAGGTTTTTACTGAGGCATTTGTTCATGAATAATTTGCTTGATTATATACAACATTTTATTCCCCCAAATTGTGAAAATATATTTTCTGTCTTGTATTTTCTGAATTATGGGGTGATGAAATGAGATACCCAAAATTCCCTCAGTAAAAACTTTTGACTCTAATATGTAAAAAAATAGATTTTTTTAGATTTTAGATTTTTGTACTAGAATATGCTAATTAGTGTATATTTCATTAAATAATGCCTCATTTGCATATTTAATCCTAACATTTTAGAAAACTTGTAATACAATTAATTTTTTGCTATTATCAATGTAATCAATAAACTAGGTAAGAAGATAACTATTAGTAAATTATGTTTATTCACCAGCAATGTCTAATATCTTTATAAATCAATTCATATAGAATTATTGAATTAAAAGTAAAACAATTCAAATGGGGTGCTATGATTTTTCTTTTTGAGGCTTTCTGACCCTAAATGATAGATAAAGACATATGTCCCCTTCCAGGCAGATTTATAAGTATGATCTATATATTTATATATCCAGTTGACTGGAAAATCTCAATAATTGCCCTGATGGTGGAAAATTTGGTTTTACTCATTTTGATGGATGATTAATAATTTGGTCTTTACTGATGTAAAACAGGAAGTCATATGCTTTTATTTGTTAATAAATGCTAATAAATGTGCAATAAATGCAAATGGTAATTTACTTCATAGATATTTTATTCCTCAGAATGTCTAGTAATAATAATTGTGGCCTTTATAGAAAAATATTTACTTCATAGAGTGATTTCACACCCACTTTTAATGTGTTTACTGCATCTTACTTCACGAAAGATTACAATGATAAACAATTTTCAAAAAGTCAAATTCAAAAACTTTAGACACGTTGAGTACCTTCTAAGAGCCCTGAATATTGATCATGTAATCAATAGGATATTCAATGATGTGCTTAACTTGCGAGGTGTAGAGCATCACACGGTGGAATGAATGTATTTCAGCTGATTTCATTTAGTGAATTATGCAAATTACTCCTAAAAGCAAATCAAATTAAGAGTTATAAACACATACATTTTGGGGGAAGTGCTATCAAAATGTATTTCACACGAAAATAATTTTGACGCCTCTGAAGAGGTTTTTGAAACTGTTGGGGACAACAGTTCTAGAAGAAACAAAAACAGTCAGTATGAGATAACCTGTCTGTCAGGGCTCAGTAAATAAGAGTAAACGAGATACATCTGTGGTCTGCAGTGTTGTGTGAGACCGTTACAGCAGCTTTGACTTCAAATCTCCGGCCCCAGTGTTAACATGCTGTCTGACTGGCAAAGAGGGCAACATTGGCAACATTAATTCTGAGTGTGTTTGCTGTGTGTTGTGTCAGTATGTTATGAGAGATTTTACTTCTTCTCCAGGCTGAAAGGGCAAGAACAAAAATAAACCTCCAGACATTATTAGTGGCTGTGGGATCAGAACGAAAATCACACAAGGATTTGTAACAGCTGAGCACAGCTCAGAAAAAGTTATAATCCCAGGCTGAAGAAGAAAAAGGCAAAATGACTTCAGACTTTATTTCCTCAAAGCTCAAAGGTATTTGCAAAGATGTCTCAAACACATAAGACTGTGTTTGTTTGTGTTAGAAAGTGTCTGTCACACTAAAACTATTCCATAAATCTGCTTCCGGTAGCAGGTATAATTTTAGAGATGGTCCTCACTGCAGAACACAAGATCCAGGGGACCCATCTCCATTCCTAAACCTACCCATCTCCATCCCCTGATCCCTAAACCCACCCATCTCCATCCCCTGATCCTAAACCCACCCATCTCCATCCCCTGATCCCTAAACCCACCCATCTCCACCCCTAAACCCACCCATCTCCATCCCCTGATCCCTAAACCCACCCATCTCCATCCCCTGATCCCTAGACCCACCCATCTCCACCCCTAAACCCACCCATCTCCATCCCCTGATCCCTAAACCCACCCATCTCCACCCCCTAGATGTGGATCCAACCCCGCCCCCTGGATCTTTGTTCTGCAGTGAAGGGCTACTGTAATTTTAGGCCAAACGTGAACAACACGTTTCAGTGCATTCAACGTCAATCAGTGAATCAAGACACCAGAGGGCGCTTTCACCTTACATTATTGCCTGAACACAGAACCTGAATCAAATTTAACAATCATTGTTTTAACAATCATTGTTTTAACATGTTCAGACTGAGCCAACAGACCATTTTAACATGATAAATTGAATATTAACAAAATGTATGGGTCTAGGTAAAATAATGTCATTTATAGCGTTTTGGAAAAGAGCTCTTCACATATAACTTATTTTTAAAACAGGCAAAAGAGTCAGAATAATAATCTATGAACGGATCCATAGATTCAGTTTATTTGCATAATGTCTCATTGCAGAAGCAAATTGTATTTATTTGTTTGTTTATTTTTTACTATAGTCACAGTTGACAAATATAAAAATGTGTGTGGGTCTGTAATTTTAAAATTATCCATCTAATTAAACAGTTACCAATATCTGAGCTAAAAATAACGTTGAAGGTGAGCCTTTATAAGCAAGTCGAATAGGGGGCGTGACAATTAAGCAGATTTGAGGTGTGTTCGACTTGAAGCAGAATGATCAGTGTATGACATCACAGTACCGCGAGAGTGACTCGAAGGCATAGGATCCGTCTGCTCTCTTATCGCTCTCGCGGTACTGTGATGTCATACACTGATCATTCTGCTTCAAGTCGAACACACCTAAGATCAGTTAGACTCCGCCCACTGTCATGACGCACCCAAGGTGGGGCGGGGCAAGCGGGGAAGCGCAACGCAAATAGCGAAAGCAGAAAGTGATTAGGAGAGTGAGTGTGCATAACAGTGGATCATCAACAGACATCGGAGACTTGAGTTCTGAGACACACCTGTTGAGCTGCAGCAACGACTTACGACTTCTGCTTTCTGGATTTCATCGAAGCAGTCGGTCGAGAATTCAGAAATGACGGACACTCTTATTCCCAACGGTTGCAAGACAAACGGACCGGTGGAGAGTGGCTACTTCAAAAAGGTCAGTGACTACGTTAGGAGTTTCATCTCCGTTCTTCTCGATGTTTCGGGAGGTGATGATACGTTCATCAAGACTTTTTATTGGTCTCCGTCTAGATGGATTCATCACGGCTGTTTTGCTAGCGTTGTATTGAAAAGTAACGTGACTAAGTTAATATATAAGTTAATATGTTCTTTCACGAATTTTAAGACATAAGGTGTTGATAACAAGTGAAGGAAGAGGCACCCAGCCTCCCTTCTTCATTAACGTTAGGTGTTTGTAATAGGTTCTGTTGGAGATGAACACACATATGTGAGGCATGGCGAGCTCTGATGCCCACAAACAATGCCAAGCGAAAGAGTTTAGACTTTCTCGTTTAAAGGTTCCGTTTCCCCTTGTTTTTTGTATTTTATTCACCCTGTTAAACTATCTTCGTTTGGCTTCTTAATATTAAGGCTTCATAATATTTTTACATCAACATTCCTTAACTACAAAGATGGTAACCCTAATTTTCGACAAAAATGACTTAAGGTATTGTCAATACAATCACAGCTTTAATAATTTGTGATTAACATTAATAGTAGAGTTTCAGCGAACTATAATTTTTTACAATAGATTAATATGTAGATCATTTTTTTCATTAATTGGACGAGAAATCCAACAGTTATTAATAATTAAAACAATATTAATTTAAAATAAAGTATAATTGTAATCAGTTATTTACAAATTTGTTATCACACATCCTATGAGGTAGGAGGAACACACACCTGAACACATTTACAGTATTGTTCATATGCCATTACAATTTTGGAAGAAAAAAAAAACTGATACATTTGTACAAATTATTACGTTGCTATCTTTTTGCTGAACTATTATTGTGTTTTGGTTGAAACTGTGGTTAATACACTGAATTATTTGTAAAGAATTGTGTACCTTACTCAAGTTGTTTCTGGCATTTGCTTATCTTATATTTTGACAACTGATTTATATTATATTCAGACTCTGCAGTGGTCATGGTGAAGTTGGCTGTGTTTCTAAATAAAAGATTTTGTACAGTCCGCCCTGAAGTGTGTGACTGAAGTGTGTGCTTGTATGTTTACTTTGGACTTTGGAAGAGTAAATAGTGGCAGGTTTCTGGCATTTATTCTGGATCTCTTATCCTCAGGATTATTTTGTCATTGTGAATGGCAGCTGAAGAGGTCCATTGACTTTCTTGAGCTCACCTCTCTTTGTGTCAGGACTATAGGATTTGGTTTTGTTTTATTATTCTTAGTTTGATGTCAATCTGGACCAGTAGAGTGATTTTCTACAGTTTCTCTTGAAATGTATTTTCTGAAGTCCCCTGCACATGAAACATAGGGTGAAACAGAAAAATGTACCACAGACTGGGTTTTCTAATTAATGTTAATGTGGGCAATGTAGAGTTAATGCGGGCAAATATAGTTATGTTACTGCATGGATGGTTGGATTTTAGTTTTTTACTCCGCTGCTGCTGGAAGAAGTTGCATTTGTTCGGTACATTTCATGTGTCTCCTTTTCATTTGTCACATTAATTATTTGAAAATGAGTGTAGTCATCGTTTGCAGCGAGAAGGTTTCAGGCCGGTTACCAGGTGGGCGCTGGCTCAGAGTGGTGATGTGGTTTTGGTCCAGTTCCGCTTGAGCTGATCCTGCTTGGGCTATGGGGCTTGGAGAAACTGAATAGCAGATTCAGCATGTTTTTCCATTTTTCTTCCTATTAACTTTGCATCTGCCCAGTAAAAGTGCATAGCCAAACCACAAACATTAATGAAACACAGATGCTCCAATTTCATGTCCCGCACCGCATGAGAAGCTGTTCAGAGCTTTACGATTAGTATAACATGGCTTCTGTGCAGCATTACGCAGAATGAGTAAAGTGATCAAACAGCACCCAACAATCCATGAGTAAGAAGGAAAGAGTGTGTCTTAAAAATGAATCATTGATCAGAATGTAATACATTTCTGTTGCATAACTCTTTAATGGGTGTGTACTGAAGCCTAACTTTGTTACCCCAATGCAGAAGCAGAGCAGTTAGTCACATTTGAAGGATGTCCTATGGCTGAAAATATTAATTAACATTTGTTACTTTGGTCTCATATTTGTGCAGATACCGGCCATATATAACAATTTCATAATGTTGAACACTTCTACAACTTAGTTGAGGCCTTGTTTTCTGTCTCATTTGTGCCCTTGTCTGATTAGGACCTTGTTTTTGCTCCGTTCGCATTGTTAGTTGGGGGTAATTGTGTGAGTGTGACTGTGGAACGCAGTTGCGCTGGCAGCTCTTTGGTTCTGCTTGGCTAAACATTGCCCTGGTCAATGTTCTAGAATGTGTATGGGTCCCTTTGACAACCACTTTTGGATGTATTGAGAAGCCCATGTTTACACTGCAGCAGACTATGGTTTTAATTTTGTTGCAGATTGCTACTTTCACACTAAATCCAGTTGTTAACAAAAGTGACAACCAAATTATATAATTGAGTTGGAATTTTCAGTCAAGCTGTATTGTAAGAACAAAACTGCACTGGGCAGCTAGTGGTCTGTCATGTCATACAATGAGAGGAACTCTGCACTGCACATGTTCGTGTCTCAAGTGTGCAGGGTTTTTTCACATGGGGTTAGCTTATAGAGAGGAGATATGAGCTGTGTCATCTGAAACTTTAGATGCACTATGGACTGTATCTATTAATATTAATGCCGCAAAATAATTTAAATATGAATCCTTGATTGTTCTGCATCTTTCTGTTAATGAATGACAAGACCGTCTTTCATATTTACTGCACACACCTACTAAATGTTATTCATGGCTGTTATGCAGTGACTTGGTTGTGTCTCACAAATGAGGACATAAATACATGAACAACATATTGAACTTGCTTTCAAACCAAGTCACTTTTGTTGTGACATTTGACTTTCATTTGAGTAAAACATGTCATTCATATAAAACTAAGTACAGAAACTGTAGGATCTTATGGAATGTTTATCAAGATTAGAGAAGTAAGAGCTTTGTTATTTTAACCATCTAGATTGATACCAGCCTCCTATAAATCAGACCTCCTCCCTCAGCTATCAGATTTATGACAGATACTCTCGATAGGTGTGTTTGGGTAGGAAATGTATCTCGTTACGTCATGTACTGTGTACGGCACACCTTAAAACATTACAAGGTGTATGTGTTGACTGGCATGTGCTTGTGTGTTTATCATTTATAGGCACAATGTAATGCTTTAGAAGAATGTTTACAACAGGTAGTAAATTCATTTTAGATTAGCTGTCAATGAGGAGCCCTTGCCACAAAAACCATGTGAGCTGTTGTTGATCTCTTTCTCCTTCTCTTTCTCTGACAGGGATGTAATCCATTTGCACAGACAGGCCGCAGTAAGCTGCAGAATAAGAGAGCAGTTCTCAACCAGCAAATCATCAAGCAGATGAGGATGAGAGCTGGAGCGGAGAACCTTCTCAAGTAAGTCAAGCACTCTCAAGGGCAAATGCTCAGTCATCACCCTTACCTTGCATGTGGATATGCACACATATGCAGGAACTCTTTCCCTAAAAACCCAACCAAGTTTTTTTAAAGAAGGTACTATAGTCTTTCATTGATTAGTTTTTCTTTGGTAACATAATAGCATCTGTCTTAAAGTGTCTGGCACTGAACCGCAGAGCATTGGCTGTGTCGGGTGAATCACTGGCCTGTTATGGAGGAATCCTCTGCTCTTTGTGCAATTAGGTTTCAGTCAGATGTCAGAAATTATTTCTCTGTGTGTATGTGCAGATGCAAATGTTTGGAGCTCATCTGCACTCTGATCTGGCAGTCAGGTGTGCATTTTTGCCTTTAGATTTGGAGTTGTTGATAGACTCCGTAACACTGAGCCATTGTTAACCGCTGATGACTAAAGATACTGGGAATGCTATATAAGATTTTCACTTTTCAGACCTCATACCTGTGTGAAGCTCATAGAATCCTTGCTTGGACATTAACCTGTAACCATAATATCTTAAACTCAATTATAACTTGCTTTGCTTAGAAACATTTAGCATGCTAGTAGTTTTCGAACATTCTAGCAGCCATCTGTCAACTGTGAAATGCTGGCCCTGATTTGAATGGTAACCGCCGGTCAGGCATGCATACTACTATAGCTGATCCAGACAAGAGAGGAAAAAACTGTCAGAATAAAAAACATGCAAAGTATAATGCAAATATGTTTTTAGTGTCACCTTTCCGGTGTCCTGTAGCACGTCAAGGGGAAGAAGAGTTTCATACAAATTAGACATCAAAACTTGTATTTACAGAATGTTAAATGCCTTCCTAAAATGAATCATTTTGAATTTAGAATTGTTGTTAATAATGATTTATCAGTCCATAAACATTTTGCATGTTTTCTGTTGTATGAGTTTGTAACTAGCAATGTGCTTTGAGTAGTGATTCAAATAATTGGCCAAAAGTTGAAACCAAAACCAAAAATTGTCATTTTAAATCAGCGTTTGTTATTTAATAATACAATATATATTTTTCTAAGTGAGTACAATTGGCATTCAATTGACTTAATGATAAAATGGACAAATTATGACCCAACAATATAATTATGCATGTGTCCGTGTTGATCAGTGTAATGTTTTTTGCACACATTACTATGAAGTGCAGTAAATTGAGATTTACATACACTATTATTAAAAACAAATGATCTTATGCTCACAAAGACTGCATTTATTTGATCAGAAATACAATAAAACCTGTAATATTGTAAAATACTGTTATAATTTATAATAAATATTTTCTATTTTAATGTAATTTACTTCTGTGATGGCAAACCCATTTTCAGCAGCCCAATCTTCAGCGTCACATTATTGTTTAGAAATCATTATATTATGCTGATTTGGTGTTCAAGAAACATTTCTTATTATCAGTGTTGAAAACAGTTGTGCTGCTTATTGTTTAGTGCAAACCGTGACAGAATTATTTTGAAGTTAAAAAGAATAGCATTTATTTAAAATAAAAATAACAATGTAAAAGTCTTCTTTGCAGTTACTTTTGATCAATTTAATGTGTCCTTGGACTCCTTGCTGAATAAAATTAAGTTCTTAAAAAAACGAATTGACTTGTGACCTCAAATGTTTAAACAGTGTTTTAAATGTTGTCCTAATTTCTCTTTCAGCTGCTGAAATTTCAGTTCATCCCTGGTTAAATGTTAATGCAAATAATGTGAAGAAAATGTAATGTTCTGTTTTAAAGGACAAGGAAGCTCTGATTGTACTTTGGATTGAAGAATATAATTTGCCTATTTGTAACTGAACAGTGCTACCAGAGTGTCTAACAGATTTGTATCAGCTTTGTTCAATGAAGCATTCATATAAATGAAACATAAGCCGACAGGAAACATTAACATCTGATCAGCAAACACCCACATTCATACCAGTGCAGACAGTCAGAAAGAACAGGTATTGGTGAAGTTTACAGAACTGCTGTTGCGTCTTGTTGTGAAAACCCCAGCTTGTATATTACCTCTCTCAAAATCTGCCAACGTTTTTCCCTTTACGACGAGCACACGCTGTAACATTGACAACCCGGTCTCCATGGGGACGTTAAGTGTGTCTGTTGTCTCCATGGTTTTGAAGGACACACCTGCTGGGTTGGTCCTCAGAGTGAAGCATTTGATTGTCATTGACGTCAAAGTGGCTTTAAATTTTATTAGAACAATAAAGTTTGGACAGCTCTTTCCAATAAGAAACTCTCTTTACTATTTCTCTCCATGGGTTAATGATATGTTTGTGCTATTTGTCGAGTCATTGTCATCTGACGTTGACTGCAGTTTGATTTATTGTGAGTTGGCTGAAACTTGGTGGAAAACAAGGCTGGATCCAAGCAGATACAAGGGTTTGGGGATTTTAATTACAAAGGAATGTTTCTATATGGAATGAAATTCCTGCTAGTCAGCAGGAGACGGTTGAGACGGGTACACCAGTGAGGTCATTACAGTGCTGTGACGTGTTTGCAAATGGCCCTGAGGCCTTCTGTCAGCCTGTTTAACACAAACACGTACGGAGGCTCTCTTAAAAACATGTCAGCAGAAGCAGTTAATATTAGGCTGTTTGAGAGGGACGGCAGTGCGTCTCTCGCACGTACATGCAAATGCTGCCTGAGGATCTTTCTGCTGATAGGTCGGTCAAACACTCTAAATGCTTCTGTGTTTAATGTGTGATTCAGATCTAAAGAAGGCCTGGTATGTATTTTAATGATATACGTGAGTCACTTTTATAGCCCTTCATTAGAGCCGGATATCTGAGTGTTTTTGTTACCTGTCCTGAGCTCAGTAATATTGGGATGGGTTGGGGTGGGGGTGGATGCTTGCTCAATCTCTTCACCTTCCATTCATAGGCTCTATCTTCAGAGCTGATCTGGAATGTTCCCCATGGGTCTCGGAGGTTTGTGGTTCATGGGAGAAAGGATGCCCACATAGATCAATATTAAGGAAGTCCTCTGCTTTTATTAAACTCCCTCCACATGCTTTCCATAATGTTTTTCACTTTTCTCTCTGTAGGTCTGTTTCTCTCAGATCTAAGCGGCTGTAGTCCACATTCTTGTGTGTTTGTTTGAGTGAGCTCACAGGCCCGACCGGTTTCATTGAGTGCTAAGTGTGTGGGGTCCCGCCCTGCCAACATGACTCTGAGTTGGTGTACAAAATAATACACCTCATGAGGTCTTTAAAACATTTCTGACCCCTTCTGCTGTTGAGATTGCACCACTGTATTATAATAGAAAATGTGTAAATCTTAGAGAGGTTCTTGTAATCTTCCACTCTGTTGACATTCCCGTGTGCTTCCATCAGTGAGAGACATTTTAGGTATTCAACAAAGAACAAACATGACTCATTAAAGTTCTATTTACTTTAAACCTAAGAACATCCTGATCTGCATTATGTCATATGCCTATATAACATAATGCAGATCAGGATGTTCTTTCATTTTAAAGTAAATAGAACTTTAATGAGTCATCGGAGGTTTGTGGTTAATGAGTCTGAAAGAGAAATTAGAACAAAATGTAAAATACTGTTTAAACATTTGAGGTCACAGGTCCTTTAGCTCAGGATGAGCTAAAATAAATAATAATATCATTACATGTACAATAACAGAAATATTCATCTTAACCTTATCTTACAATTTAGTTTTTTTCTACTTTGCTATGTTTTTCAAGATCAATATTAACAATAATACGTTTCTTTGTTACTTAATTTTAATTTTACATTTTTGTTTGCTCTCCAGTCTCCATCAATTCTATCTTTTATTATTAATATTATGATGTCGGTCATTCTCAAGCTTGTTACATGTAGCTATGATATTTTGTCTGGTTTTGTATAAAGTACTTTTTGTAAGGATTTTTTTATTGTAGATCACTCTGAGCTGCATTTTTGTTTGAAGCTATTACAGCGCTGTACAAATAAATACATATATTTATGATTAGTATAGTATTACAAATACTATTTTATAAAGGGTTTTTGGTAGTCTTTTTCCCCTCAGGTGAGTATGTTTGAGAACCACACGGTATGTAATTAAAATAGAAGACAGTGATTGACAGATTGGCCCAAATGTGATGTTGCCTGTTTGAATAAAAGGTCAGAAGTCACCTGACCTGCTCACCTTCACCTTGCTTCCTCCCATTGCCTAGAGCTAAGAATAGCAGTCACAGATAAAACAGGTTTGCTGTGCAGACGTTCTCTATAAGGTTTTGTGTTTTATTGACTCACCACTTATTTCTATCATGTGCTTGGAAGAACGAAAATATAACAAAGACTCCAGTCTTATTAGTTTCTTCCTTCTGTACTGTTGCTTCTGTACATTTCAAACTGACTAAAAGGAGTATTTGCTTCGACTGTTAGAAGGGGGTCCTTTGCTTTGGTCAGCTTGATGGCTCACTTAAACATTCCAATTTAAATAAATTGAAAATATCACATGGAGCACAGGATGCTGATTTCTATTGGACGGTCTCCTCTACTTTTGCTCCCCATGCTTTCCCTTATTAAAAACAAACTAACCAGCCCACACACTTATACTTTTATGAACTTGGCTAAAGTTTAAAGAGAAGACAAGAAATAGACTGCGGGCTCATTGGTTAATCATCAAAAAATACATCTTTTTGAGTTTCTTTCTACATTAATTCCCAGTCGAAAGAGACTCCTCACAACTGGTCAGACAGGTTTATGCAGAGGTGGTTTGACAGGTTGATAATTCTGGTGAATCCTCAAGCTCATCCTCCTTTTACACACATGACACATTTGCCCCCCTCACGTGTCTGAAGAGGATGCAAGAGTGTTTTCATTTAAATTTTGTGTTCTGTTACCTCTTCCATGGTATCACAACTATAGCATGTATGACAAATTGTCTTACTGCCATCAAATTCTCTTTTGTCAGTTACATGTTAAAAATGTCTTGGCTAAGAATGGTCATACACACATGCTCAGAATTGTTGGTACCTTGGAAAATATGATCAAAGAAGTCTGTGGAAATAAATCTGCATTGTTAATCCTTTCGATCTATTATTTAAAAAAATCACAAAAATCTAACCTTTCATTGGATAATAAGAATTTAAAATGGATGGAAATATCATCATGAAATAAATATATTTCTCTAATACACGTTGGACACAATTAACGGCACCCTTTTATTCAATACTTTTTCAAACTGCCATTTGCCAGTTTAACAGCTCTAAATTTTCTCCTATAATGCCTGATGAGGTCAGAGAACACCTGACAAGAGATCAGAGACCATTCCTTCATCCAGAATCACTCCAGATCCTTCAGATTCACAGCTCCATGTTGGTGCGTCTTCTCTTCAGTTCACCTCACTCATTTTCTACAGGGTTCAGGTCAGAGGACTGGAATGGCCATAGCAGAAGCTTGGTTTTGTGCCCAGTGACCTATTTGTGTGTTGTTTTTGAGGTTTGTGTTTGGATTATTGTCCGGTTGGAAAATCCAAACATGGCCCATTAAAATATGTCTAACAGAGTCTGTCACTTATTTTTTTTTATCTGATGTCACTAGATACACTAGATGTTCAGGACTTCCAGCAGAAATATAGGCCCACAACATCAAAAATACAGCAGTAAATGTCATTGTACACATGGGGTACTTTTTATCCCTGTGTTCACCAAACCCATCTTGAGTGTTTGCTGCTAAAAAGCTAATTTTTAGTTTCATCTGACCATAGAAGCCAGTCCCATTTGAAGTTCCAGTCGTGTCTGACAACTGAATATGCTGGAGTTTGTTTTTTGGCGAAAGCATAACTTTACTTTATTCAAGCCCTCCCAAACAACGTGGTGATGTATGTGCTGTTTGATTTTTGTTTTTTTAAGGTTTTCTGACCCCGAAATTCAACCTCTCAAACTCTCCTTCTCATCGTGCATTAGGACGATGTAGACATGTACCTTTTCCAGGAAGATTCATAACATTTTCTGTTGATTGGAAATTATTAATTATTGCCCTGATGCTGGAAATATGCATTTTCATGGCTCTAGCTCTTTTCTTAAAGCCAATTTCTAATTTGTGAAGTTTAATTATCTTTTGCTGCATATCAGAAATATATTCTTTGGTTTTTCTCATTGTGATGGATGATTAATTTGGAATTTGGCCTTTTTGTTTTATATTTTATAATTTATATTTCTGTGAAACAGGAAGGCATTGCTGTATAATTTCATGTTTATAATCACGCTGGTCACTAGTGTGCTCAAAATTGTGAATATGAATGGGAATATATTTCAGATATATTTTACTCATAATAATTTCTATGGGTACCAGCAATTGTGTCCAACATGTATTGGAGAAAAAACATTTATTTCATAATGATATTTTCCCCCATTTTTAATTCTTATTCTCCAATGAAAGCTAAGATTTGTGTGATTTTTTTTTAAAAATATCAAAAGTATTAACAATGCACAATTATTTTCATAGCCTTCTTTGATCATATTTAACAAGGGTACCAACAATTCTGACCATGTGTGTAACTTAAAACAGATAGCAACAGTGAGAGAAATACATGTCATCTATATTCAATGATGTTCAAGTGATTCCTTTAGAGATACAAACCCTACAGTCAAAATGAAAGGATTCAATATGCTTTTGTGACCATCACACTGTGTATATGTTGCATATTTCATAGACCTTGAGTGCGTTTCCTTGGTTTCTGTTGGATTCCTGTCTTCTTTAAATCCTCTCTAAGCCCTTTTTGCCTCTCAGACCACTGTGAGTGAGAGTGTGTATGCACGTTTGCACCCTTGAGTGTCTTTGGCATGCTTCACCATCTGCATGAAAGCAGCCATCTTTCTCTGCTCGGAGAAAGCTCATCCATATTTTCAGCTCAAACCCTGCTTAACTAAGCTGTGCTGGCCTATTTTTTTATCAGCATTAGCTTCATAACATGTTGCGGCTTACAGCCTTGGGTTTGTTCCTCCAGGCCAAGCACTAATGAAAGAGTGTTTATCCCCTGTACCTGGAGGGGTCATAGTAAACCAGAAAAACCTCCTGCAGACATGTGTACCTGATTCTGAACCGCTGACCTACATCCGTAATTACAACTCACTGCAAAGCTGTAAACATGAGACAAGCACTCTTTTTTGTCTTTTTCTTTTTGGAAGTAAAAGTATGGTATGGGTTAAAGGGTTTGTTCACCCAAAATGAAAATGGTCATTTACTCACCTACATGTCATTCCGATCTTGTATGAATTGTTAGGAAACATAAAATAAGATATTTTGAAGAATGTTTTAACTGTTTTTGTCCATACACTTATACAAATATGTTTTAAATACAAATGATTATTAGAGTATGTTTTACAAGAAAATATTATTTCAGTATTTCTACTTCAAAATGTCACATTCAATGTGTTACTTGCCCTTCATTTTAAACTATTTGACTCAGAAATTGCTAGTAAATTTCATATTACAAAGTAAATGTAATGAAAGTCAATGGGGTTAAAAAATACTACATCCTTGCATGGACCAAAAAGCATGATATTTTGGAAAAACATCTAATTTTCATTTTTGAGTGAACAGTCCCATTTGGCAGAACTATAGTTTAGTTATTTTTTTTTAAAAATAGAATTTAGCTCTTTTGGGCTATACGGTATGGTGTTCTGTAATATGCGGGTTTGGCTTGATTCTGCTAGAATTCTGCTCAAATAAATAAAAAATATATGTATTCCCCTAGTTTCAAAAAGTCAACAAATGGTTAGATGAGTAGTTTTGTGATTCCAACACTTCCATTCTGTTTAGTTTTTTTTTTTTGTTCTTTTTATGACTTTTTATTTATGTACTGATGCAGCAGTAGGTGTGTCGATGTTGGACTGCCGCTGTATTTGTGTGTTTTTGTGCTTGTGCTCTGGTGCATTTCTTTCTACTTTCGACAGACATGCTTTATTTGTCCTGTTAAACAAACAAAGCCTGTCACCTGTACGTGTGACTGAGTGTGAGAAAAGGAATATTCCCATTGGTGCGGAGTTATCACCTGTGTTTCATGAAAAGAAATCTGAACAAGGTCTTCCTGTAGCTGCACACAATGTGTCATTCTCCATCGCACCTGGCTGCCAGCTTACTCAGTGTGTGTGTGTGTGTGTGTGTGTGTGTGTGTGTCAAGCCCCCCCCTATCTGTTTTTGAAAACAAACCTTTTTCTCATGGTCTGAAGAGCGCAGAGGAACAAAACCGGTCTTCTGTTCTCTGTGTCTCATCGCTGAGAATGTTCTCTGCAACCTGATTAGTTTGCATTCTTGAAGTTCTCATTACACACCGTGCATAACATGGAGGCTGTCAGCATGATGTCATGAGTGATTCGATGCAAACACTTGTTGTTTTCACCCTGGAAATAAGTTTATTTCAATCTCCTAGAGAATGAGATCTCATATCTAGATCTGCAAGTAACCTGTACCAGAATTTGAACAGTTAGTTAATTACGTGGTTACACTTTACAGCAAGGTTAGATTTGTTAACATCAGTTTGTTTTCATGATCTAAGAATGAACAATGAATGTAGAAAAGAGAAATCCAAGGCCACCAAAATCCAAATCCCACCATGTCTTTTAATTTTCTATCATGAAATAGTCAGTAAAATAAAGATTTTTAAATCATTGAAGAAGAGTGCCTTGGATTTCTCTTTTCTACATTCATTTGAATTCCCGACCCCAAAGAGCACCTTCAAATAGCTCATTGAACTCCTTGAGCACCCTGGACTTTTTTTGTCTTTCTAAGAATGAACAATATTTATACTGTATATACTGCATCAGTTAATGTCAGTTTATACAACTCACAAATTATGTAAAATATTTATTGTACACATCTAAGTTTTGAGTTTGGGATTTTAAAGAAGACTCTCATGCTCACCAAGGCTGCATTTATTTGATTATAATACAGTAAAAACAGTAATGTTGTGAACTCGTGAAATAATATTATACTTTAAAATGACAGCAGCAGTTACTCCAGTCTTCAGTGTCCCAGTCACAGAGTCACATAAATCCTTCTAATATGCTGATTTCAGCAGTCAGTGTTGAAAACAGTTGTTGCTTAATATTTTTATTTATGGAAACTGCAGTACATTGTTTTATTCTGTTTCTTTTGATGAATAGGAAATGTAAGCATTTATTTAAAATGTATTTTGTATAAATGTCTTTACTGTCAATTTTCAGTAAAATTATTTTATTTCTATGTGACCCTAAACTGGAATTGTAGTGTATATAAGAGACAAGTTGAACTCAGATTAATAAATGCTGTAAAATTATCATAGTTCATTATACCAAATGCATTAACCAATGTTAAGAAATTGAACCTGCAAAGTATTACATATTCTTTCTGCTCTATTAATTTCTTTAGTGTTTTTTTCAGTATTTATTTTTCAGCATCTCCTTGATATTTCCTCTGTCATTTCCTCTGATCCAGTAATATTTCCCCAAACCACACTAGGGCTGAACTGTTATCTGTCATCTAGACTTAATCAGAACAGACCCAGACGGCCTCTCATCAGCTCATGAGCTCACACTCGTGTGTTCTCTCGTCTGTCTTCACTTCAGACTGCTCTGAGCTAATGCCCCACCAGTCAATGCAGTGACTCCACAAACACCTATATATTGTGTATTCTGTATAATCAATCACATACTTAAAAGTGTGATCAGCAAAAATATAGCAGACTCTTACACACACACACACACACACACACACACACACACACACCTCTTTCTCGTCAAAGTTTTTTAATACTCAATATTTTTCTACAATTTAAATAAGTCAATATGCTTGTGATTAAAAAGCATCTACTCTGGTATCAGCTGATTAGAAAGGATTGAAACAGAATTGTTGTAGTATTAGTATTGTGTGACAGGTGTCACATTCACTTGCCCCTGCAAGCATGTCTCAGTTCTGAGTCACACAGAGAATGAAGTCTGGTTTTGCTGAATCACTGGCCTAAGAAAGAACGGTCACACTTTATTTTACGGTCCACTTCTCGCCATTAACAAACCATTAACTATGACTTTTGCCTCAAACTCCTGAAAGTGTTCTCATTTCATCTTGGTTTGTCTAAATGTAATTTCTAATCTGTATTTGTATTGATTTCACAGAGAGACATCCAGCATCGCACTCATCCCTCTGGGACTGAAGGAGACAAAGGATGTGGATTTCTCTGTTGGTCTCAAGGTCAGTTTCTTTCAATGTTTACCTCAGCCAAGGTGGCTTTTGAGAGTCTCTAAGCTTTTCGAAAGGAAAATGTAAAGTAGGTCACAGCGTAATAAACAAGGAACCCAAAGACTCAATAAAACTTAAATTGTGGTTTTGGAAGTCTACAGTGATTTTAATGTATGCCCCTTATTATCTTATAAATAAGTGGGTGTTTAGAGACGAGGATCAGTCAAATGCGTTTGGTATGCTTCCAACCTGTAATTTAGTCGAACTGTAATGACAGTGCCATGCTGAATCTATGACACTGTGTCATTGTAATGTCTGTTTTCTCACTACAGACAGGTTTAGCAAGGAGAACAGGCCTGTGAATACATGACTGTGGCGTTTTTATGTTTGATTTGACAGAGAGTGAATGGATTTCTTTTTTAACAGGACTTCATCCTGGAACACTACAGTGAAGATGGCTCAAACTTTCAGGATGAGATTGATGACCTGATGGACCTGAGACAGGTATGATGTAACATCAAAATGCATCTGCTAAGAACTAAACTTACAGGAAGCAGGTTCAAATACATATGGCTAACCAGTGAGATCTTTCTTATTGAAGTTTCTGACTTAAATGTGTTTTAGGCCTGTCGGACCCCCAGTCGTAATCCTTCTGGTGTAGACTTGCTTGCCAACTACTTCGGTCAACTTTCCTTCTTAGAGACTCGATTCTTCTCACCTACACGCCAGATTGGCATTTTCTTTACATGGTAGGTTGCATCTCACCCACACCAGCAGTACTGACATTATACACCACTGTATAAGCTGTAAACATCACAACTCATTCAGAGGAAACACACAACTGGTCTGACTGGGATGTCAGGCTGACATTGTTGTTTTTATGTTTATACATCAGCTTTTTAATCCATTTATATCACAGCGACAAAAGGAAATAAGGAAATAATAATAAACAAAGAACAAATGTCATCATAAAAAAGCTAATTAAAATAGAGAAGTAACTGAATTACTAATAAAGCTACAGTATGCACTTCAGCATTGCATATGTAATCAAAGTGAAAATAAGATAACCTGTGGTTTTGTCAACGTGAGTCTTAACACATTTTTTTGTGCTTACGCAGGTATGACTCTTTTACCGGTGTGCCTGTGTGCCAGCAGAACATCTCTCTGGAGAAAGCCAGCATACTCTTCAACATGGCAGCTCTATACTCCCAGATTGGAACCCGAGCCAACAGACAGACACAAGCTGGACTCGAGGAGGCCATCGCTGCCTTCCAGAAATCTGCAGGTGAGAGGTTTTAAGTAGATGCACTTGACCAGTAGAAATGCACATAACCAGCTTGAAATGTTAGTAATGTGGTACAGATTTAGATACATTTGCAAAAGGTAAGGAAAGTATCCAGAACTGGCTATGATAAACTGGGGATGAACTCCTGCATCATTCGGGTTCTGGTTGTGTTTCAAAGTGGTGTGAACATGATGTAATACTACTCCCTCAACAGCAGATCTGTCAAAGGCTCATGGGAACTCGGTGGCTTGTGTCAGTTTTTACCTCCTTAAAATAACAGCAGCAGAGATTTGGCTGGCTTTCTTAAGCTATCAAAACAGCCAACCCTGCTGTCTTTCATCACATCAAATGTTTTGAATATCTCCACCGGAAAGAAGGACCAAATATGATCTCTCTCTCTCTCTATTGTTGTTGTGATTATGACAAAGATTGATTGACACATTGTCCTACAAGTCTTTTTTTTTATCTCTAAGAAGTGTTTGCAGAAGTATTAAAAGGAGGAAATGGCAGTGCTTTTTACATATGCCAAATCATTTGGGGAAGCTTAAACTATCTAGAATTTTCAGTTTAAATGTCTATTTAATTTACACTGCTGAAGTTGAAGGCAAATATAAGGGGACTAATGTATGCTCTAATATTAATTCTGTCTGTTTGATTTTTGTTTGCGTATGTTCTGCTGCAGGTGTGCTGCACTACCTGAAGGAGACATTTACACACACTCCCAGTTATGATGTGAGCCCTGCTATGCTGAGCATGTTGATCCGGCTGATGCTAGCACAGGCGCAGGAGTGTTTGTTTGAGCACATTACTCTTCCAGGAATCCGAAATGAGTTCTTCAGCCTGCTCAGAATAGCCCAAGAGGCTGCCAAGGTATTAAAAAATCTATGATATTACAGTAATTAGTTATTATTAGTTAATCAAGGATGTATTAAATTGATCAAAAGGGACCGTAAAGACTATTAAAAAAAAAAAAGTTTGTTTTAAACTTTCTGTTCATAAAGGATCCTGGAAAAGATGTATCACAATTTCCACACACAGCACAACTATTTTCAACATGTAGTATTTATAATAACATTTATAAAAAATAAAATGTTTCTTAAGCACCAAACCGTCATATTAGAATGATTTCTGAAAGGATCATGTGACATTGAAGCCTGGAGTAATGACTTTGACATTTTTGAGTAATGACTTTGACTTTGGAGTAATTCAGCTTTGACATCTCTTAAAATGCATTACAAAATATATGAAAATACAAAACAGCTACTGTTCATTTTAATAATATTTCACTTGGTGAGCATTTAAAGACTTCTTTCAAACACATTTAAAAATCTTACTGACAACTATTCTGTTCCAAAAAAAAAAAAGTTGTTCTTTTTTTGTGGAATGTTCTCTCTTTTGTAATTCAACCTGGGATGTCTGTATAAGGGGACATTTTTACATATAAATAAATACATGACCTATTGATCCTATCAGTATGCGGGTCGGTTTCAAAGCCTACAGTTACGCCTCTGTCCGGAGTACTTGTGACATTTACCCTCTGTCTCCTTTCTGTTCTCAGGTGGGGGAGACCTACAATGAGGTTCACCAGTCCATGATCCAGACCCCCATTAAGAACAATGTGCCCTTTTTCTGGACCACCATGTCTGAGCTGAAGACCAATCACTACAACTCTCTTGCCCATTACTTTGTCTCCACCGCTCTGCTGGACCACCAGTGTAAGTCAAGCAACCAATCACAGCTCTTGGCCATCTCCCATTGGCTGACAGCCCACTGGAACCTTTAAAAGGTTACCTTTGTGTCTCCTTCATAGAGATTGTTTCCTTTTCCTTGGGAGAGTAAAGGATTCAGGTATCAGTGTTTTAATGGACTTTTATTCTGCGGTGGTTTTTTTAAGGACGTAAATAGGGAGGCAGAAGAAAGGCAGAGATGGTTTAGTATCTCGGGCTGCGTTTGACTGTTCTGATAGACTATGCCAGAACAAATGGAATTATGTAACATTCCTGTTGTATTAAAGCAGTCACTCCCCCATCCCCTCTTTCTCTCTTCTGTTTTTTTGTCTCCGTGACGGACATTTTTAGCTATTAAGGAGTTAATTTGGACTCAACAGACCAAGTAAATACACCATGGATTGTGTAAATGCCATAACATTTAACTTGGCCTCTGTGTAATGAGATGACATTTACAGGAATGTGCTTGTTTTCTGGTTTATTAAGCAAATAAAATTCAGTGTTTAAATATTGGTGATTTATGTGTAGTGACACCCAGCGATGATGAGGACAAGCAAGAGAAGGCTCTGTCACAAGTATATGATGCCATGCCAGAGGGACGTTCTCCGGTTGACATCCTGAAGGATAAGGAGGAGAGAAGGCGGATAGGTGAGAGGCTTCTTCATACAGACCTATTAGGTTACAGAGAGTGTAAATGATTTGGTTATTCCACTTAAGCACACTAAACTAACATTTTCTGTCGGTTTGTTTAGGTAAAGCTCATCTGCAGCGCTCTATCATGGGACACGAAGAGGCCATCCGCACACATTCTCGCTGTCGACACCTGCAAAAGCTGGACATCCTGAGTGACATCCTACAAGCTGGCCTCAAACGCTCTCTTGCTAAGTTTGAACAAAATGACAAGGAAGAAGAGTTCACAGACTACATGCTTGCACCAGATATCGTCTGTAAGTCAGAGATAGACAACTCTTATTAATTGCCACACTAGAATTTCAACTTTTTTCATAATTCAAAATGTAAAGATATGTAGTCTACTCCACTTCTTTTTGTGTTCTTTTAATTCAGCTAAGAGTCATGCCTACATGATGCAAATTCTGAGTTCATTAAACTTGAACCTTGGAACACGGTGCAATTTGTATGCGCTTGTGTTTCCTGTCTCTCACATTTGCACGAGTATGAATGGAGCGAAAAGTGTAGTGTGTCAGAAATGCATGCAAGCATTATGCATTTGTATCATAAACACTAATGCATCCAGATGTGTCCTGGCACATTTGATGCATGTTATTTACTGGTATAATCAAAAATTCTGTCTTGCCTGATCATGTGATTGGACTTTTGTAGATTAATGTTATTGGCTCATTATGTAGAAAGTTCTGTTAAAGTTTGTTTGTTGGTTTAAATCTAAAAAGTAACTTATATGCAGTAGTGAGCATCACAGTTTAAACTGCGATTTGGTCTAAATGAGATTCTCAGAACCTGCATCTTACCGTAGAGAACCACAGTGGTTATGTAAGTTCAGTTGACAGAGTAAACATGCAGTAACCCTGTCTTCTTCCTCCTCTGTTAGCTAAAACAGAAAAGAAAGCTGAGATGGAGATTCCAGCTGCCACCAAGGTGAAAGTCAAAGACCTATTCCAGCGGCTGGTATGTGGGCTACTAATTTTACTCAAGACATTTCAGGCTCCTTTCACAGCACAGGAATGCTCTTGCAAATTTGCAGATTTCTTAGTACACAGAATAGTTTTGCATAACATCTATTCTAAGTATTCTGTGAGCATGTGTGCTGTTGAACAGACCCATGTTGATTGATCTGTACACACTGGCCAAACAGACCACAACCCCAACAATCCAAGGTTCAAGTTTCATTTGTAAAACAAAATACTGCAAGCAGTTGGGGATGGCACTGAGTTGTAATTTTTAATTCTTGGGAAATCTGTTTGGTCGGTCGGTAGAGATTTTTATACTCTTTTTACAAAACTAATATGAATAACCCTGATTTGAACATGAATTTCAAAGTGGTATGACATCCTGTTACTATAACTTTCTAAAACTCAAATCAACCATGACATCACTATTACTTAACTCATACTTCATGTTAGGGGTTTGAACAAACTCCTAACATAAAGTAGTTAACGCTGGCACACCGTTCACTATTTGTTCTCAGACAAATACCTCTTGAAAGCTTCTTGAGGGGAGAAGTGCCGTTACATGTTAAAATGTTTTAAAACTTGATTCCTTCTAAAAACATGAGTTTTTATGAGAAATTAAGTTTATAGGATGGATACATGTATGTAAAGAGTTTAAAATAATGTTGGATTATTGTAGAAAATAAGTTTGCGACCAACAAATGTCCAAATTTTTTGTTTTGATTTTTCAAGATAATCGTCACAAGTGGACAACTTTTAGGCTACAAGTTTTGAAACATAAATACAATCTGCTAAAGTAAAAGGCTAAATAAACTCTACCATGGTCTCGTGACTTAAACATCACCATCGCTAAGCTTCTGAAGACTTTAAATTGTTCTTTCAAATCTACAAGATAGAAAGTTTGGTTTAGGATAGCTTGAACATAAACACAACGAGGCTGTAAAAGCAAACCTTTCCTGTTCAGCATGATGACATTTAATGTACAGCGTCCAGTGTAGCCACTTGTTAGAAACCACATTTTTCAAGAGATGTAATGGCTTTAAAAAGATCACGGGAGGCATATTGCTGCTGTATTTTGTAAAATGTGAAAATATCTTGAGCTTGTTAACCTTATTTCAGACATTTAACCAAAACTCTTATCCCATTTTTTTTTACTACAGGACAACTAGTCATGACAACTAGTCATGTCATTGACTTATTTGTCTATATTTTTGGTTTGATTTCTGTAACGTCTCAAGATTTCATCTGCAGTAAATTGTGTAAAATTACAAAAACAAGAATCATTTTGGCTCTGTGCTAGAGTCTTAGAATTGCATATTTGGTGTACAGAACTGGAACATTCGAGAACCACATTGACGTCCATATTCCGTTCCCTCCGGCTGTGGGGAGCAGGGTAATTCAGGTGAAGGAGGCAGAGTTTATGATGTGGTTAGTTTTATGGAAGCGTATGTTTGAGTTTGACCAACTTCGGATGTCTGAGTGACCTTCAGAGAGTTCAAAGAGCCACTGCTGTGATCCTGTAGCAGTTGCCATGGGCACTTTAAATGACCCCTCACTTGAAATGACATTTCCTTAGTACACCGGGAGTTCAGTTTTACATGTAAGATTTACAAGTCCTTAATCATGTTGAGTGGCCTTTCTGAGGCAGAGGTCAACCATATGCTGCATACGCCTTAAACTAGCGGTTCTGAAGCTTATTGACTTTAAAGGGATAGTTCACCCAAAAATGAACATTTTGTCGTTTACTCACCCTCATGTTGTTCCAAACCTGAATGAGTTTCTTTATTCTGTTGAACACAAAAGAAGACATTTTGAAGAATGCTTGTAATCAAACAGTTGATGAATGCCATTGACTTGCATGTGTTTCTTTACCTAATGGGGACCAACAACTGTTTGGTTCTTCAAAATTCTTGAAAATACCTTATTTTGTGTTCAACATGAGAAATAAACTTCTACAAGTTTGGGAAAACATGAGGGTGAGTAAATGTTAATGACAATTAGAATTTTTGGGTGATATTTCTTTAAGGCCTCCTTTGCCTCTTATCTATTCTGATGTACCTCTAGAAAATGTAGATCGTATTCCTGGCCCCCCTGGAGGTATGGCTTGGCCCAATAGTGGGCCCCGGAACCTGAGGTTGAGAAACTCTTCAACCTTAACATCTCCTCAGATGGTGGTGCTTTTCATGATAATATTAAATAAACTTTCTGCACCATATGAGCAGTTCCATTCGCTTTTACTGCATGAAGTCATCGTGCCAGTAAGCCAAATGTTTGGATGTTGAGCAGAAGCCAAGGTTAAAAACACCCTGTGTGTCTTTGAATATGGTGAGTTGCTATAGTGATTTGGTGTTGTATTTGTGTTGTGTAGGGGCCTTTGTCAGTGTTCTCAGCAAAACAGAGATGGTCAGCCCCACGCACCATCAGACTGAGACTGCAGGACAGAGACCTCGGATTCACTCTGAAGGGAGAGACACCGGTTCAGATACAGACATTGGATCCCCTTTGTCCCGCAGCGGTGAGTGTACACACAGACACAAGCACAAACTCCAGTAATGTATGGGCCTATGAATTCCACGATGCACAAAACATGGACAGAATCGCAGAGTCCAGTCCTAAAAATGGAATTTACTGTATAACACTGAATATCACGGAATTTGCCAAACTTCGGATCGATAAATCAAGAGTAGGTCAGTACACTGAAATCAAAACACAATATGGACTAGTGTCTGTGAATATTAAGCTGCAAAAATACCATTTAAATATGAATCCTGCATGTTCTGTGTGTCTCTGTGTGAATGAATGGGGCAGACGTGCAGTTTTGTTCACTACACACGTGCTAAAGTGATGCGAGATGCTCACTGTGTTTTTAGCCTCTGCCACCTCAATTTCTGTTTATGTTTATGTTCATGTTCTCATAGTCTCGAGAACTGCTCTGAGAGTCACTTTATGAGCATTTTACCATTTTCTTTTGAGTAAAACTATCATCGTATATCATATATATACAAACAGAAACCTAAAGGTCTTCACAGCAAGCTATCAAAATAAAAGTTTGGTTTAACTTGAAGAAACTGTGACAGAAATATTACTTAATGTAATGATAGTACTACTACTACTACTAAAGCATAATTTCTTTAAATAATATTAAAGAAAAATTATTTACCAGAATGTATTTAGCAGAAAATGTAAATACACAACACAGTATTTCTGGAAATAAAGAAAGAAATAAAATATTGTTTTTATAAAATCAATTAAATAGAGATACTTTTGATTATTAATATTTAATGAAACATTAAAATTAATGCAAAACAGAATTTGGTAAAAAAAATTAACTGAATTTGAGAACAAAAAAACATTTCATAGGGCCTTAAAATGTAATTTTTGTTGACTTTTTAATACATTGCTGTTTAATATTGTAGGTTTCAGAATTTCTATTAATTATACATTTATTTTGTATTATAAAAATAAAATTTAACCATTAAAGTCTAGAAAAATTAAACTAAAAAAAAAACCCTGAATCCTGAAAAATTAAACCGGGAGAAAATAATACCGATCTCATAGGGCCATAATAATATTAGTTCACCCAAAAATACAATTTTAAATCTTTTAATTTCTTTGTGGAACACACTATTTTGAAGAACTTTTTTTGTCCTTGTGTAAACATTTCCCATATTTCCCTCCCCCTCTGTTTTATTGCAAATCATTAATACTGTGTCATCTTAATGAGAAGAACAAACAGAACCGGATAACTGTCATGACGTTTATCAGAAGTGATAACGTCTTCCTGTTTCAATTAATCTCCCTTGCATACGTAAATGTCCCTGAAGCTGAGGGCAGAAGATTTCATCTTTGACCACAGCAATTGAATGAAAACAAAGCACACCCATTTATCCACTCCCACTGCACCTGTTTTTGATCACATGAGTCTCAAGCTGTCTCTAGCAGCTGTGTGTCTCCCACAAATATGAGCACATGAGCGAGTCCTCTCGAGCTGATCTCTATGGTAACAGCAGTGTGGTCGAGCCGATAAACTCATACCATAAATATCTGAAGTGGCAAAGCGCCACTCGTGCAGGGTGTGATTTACTTCTCTGACCTTTTTCTGTCTTTCCTTTTGTTTCTTTTTCTCTCCTCTATCTCTTCGTCACCAGGCTGAAGGGCTGAAAGAAGGAGATTACCTTGTTGCTGTGGGTGACACCGAGTGTAAATGGCTGGGAGTGAGTGATGTTATGAAGCTTTTAAAGGATGTGGATGAGGAGGGCGTCAATGTCAGAGTGGTCAGCGTGTTGGATAGCAGCAGCCAACCAATGGTAACTTTGCCTTCCGTTCTCTGATTGGTTGAGGAATTATATTGAAATATTCCACTGAAGAAATACAGGTTTATTTAGATACAGTATAGTACTAATCTGTATGCTCACACTACAGTTTTTTGTTTTGTTTGATAAAATAAGTTTAATATTTTAATTCAGAAAGGATGGATTAAAATGATAAATGCTGTCTTTTTTCTTTGATGAACTTTCTATTCATCAAAGAAGCCTGATAAATGTATCACGGTTTCTGAAAAACAACAACTACGCAGCACAAATGTTTTCAATATATGATGATAAAAAACAATTCTAAATCAGAATATTAGAATTATTTCTGGAGGATCATGTGATACTGAAGGCTGCTGAAAATTCAGATTTACCATAAAATTGTACAATTATTATTATTGTTTTTTATTAAATAAGTGCTGCCTTGGTAAGCATAAGAGACTGCTTTTAAAAACATTAAACTGTTACCAAGAATTAGTTCAGTCTTTAATCACCAAATAAAAAACACATTAATATCACAATATTCACAATGTATGTCCCTGTGAAATCTGTTTTATATACATTCGATTGTATCCAGCATTACTGATGATAACTGACCTTCTTTTCCCCAGTGAACACATCTCTATCTGTGTTGTTTCTGTCAGTCAGGGTTCATAAGCTGTTTTTGACAAGGTTGTAAGATCCGTGTCTGCTGTGTGAAATCGCTTTTTCACATTTAAGTGTTTTGCTGCTGTTTTTTGTGAATATTAGTGGGTTGATAGACTGTGTAATCAGGCAAATAAAACCTCAGTAGATCCGAAAGCATGATAGACTGAAGCTTAACTCATAATAGGATTACATTCTCATTAAATCAACAAAACAGCTCCAGGTTTGTGTCACAGTGTAACTGAAACCTTACAAGTTCACACATAATTTTATTCATTGCAATCTTAAGCTTGCTGTAGATAGAGCAGAGTTTGTGTATTAATTATTTGCTTAAGGAAAATGATATTAGTGTGAGTATTTAATTTGAGAATTCAGATCAAGTATTGCTAAGAGTTTAATCACCTCTCATCTCTTTGTTTCTCTACAGTCCACCAAGAGCGCTACATACGGCGGCCTGCCGAAGACCTACTCCATGATCTGCCTGGCACATGACGAGGAGGATAAGAAGTCTCACAAGGTAGCAAAAAAACCATCGTTCCTCAGCTGGGGTCTCAAGAACAAGCAGAAGAGCGGTAGCACGCTGAGTCTGCCCAGTGCAGATTACAACGGACCCTGGAACAGACCCTGCCCTACATATACCAACTCATATAATGAAAGTGCCCTCTACTAAACACACAACTGGATTTATGCGTACACTGATGGTGTAGCAACAGAATATATCACAAGAAGAGAGAGAGGGATTTTTAGAAAGATTAAAATGAGTTACAGATGAAAATGTACATTTTGCACAATCTTCAGTATACACACAGGTGTAAGCTATACTTTTATTCCTTCATTAGTTTGGTTGTTTAGATAATCTCACCAATAAATTAAAGGAGAAAATGTGTTTTAACGAATCAGTAGATAAAACTGTATGCTGCTCAGAGTATTTTATTATTATTATTATTTGTTTGTTTTATTATTCTTGTATTGAATGGTTAAATGGTGTGATGAAGGATTTTTTCATTTCTTTTTTGGGACATTCCACTAATTGGTGGCACAGACAGACATCCTCCTCAAAGCCTGTAGCTAACATACAGACCAATACAACAGGGTTCTGTGATGATCTTACATCTTCACAATGGAATTCTTACTCTCTCAATCACTGTAGAAGAAGAACAAAATGTAGGAGAGGACCATGAATAGCTTCAGCCCCGGGAATGTCTTTACAAACACTAATATTATTTGTGTAACTCAAGTATTTACATACACTGAAGGGAAATACCATGATAGGAATCTATAGTTGTGGCCAGCCTAAAGGTATTGCCAAATTCGTGCAAGAAGGATACAAATATAGCAGTGAATACAAATGTGTTTTACCTAGCACTTCTTCAGTGTTGGAATATTTCACTGTCTACAAAGTAGATTTTTATACACATTTGATAATCAAATAATTTATATGCAAAATAAAGAAAAATATATCTATATAAACGTATGTATTCATTTTAAGTATTAGAAGTATTTAGGTTTTGTATTGTGAAACATGTTGAATATAATCATGGGTTGTTGTTTTTTTGCCTACGTCTTTCTTTCTGTTACTTGGTGTATGCGATCTCTTTATATTATATAGCTCAGAAAGTACAGATGGCAAGGTTTTTTCATATATGTCTTTCTGACAATATTTAACTTTTCATTTACTTGTAGAAAACACTGCCTCTCAGAAGCCTTTAAAATGCCTTACCACTGTCTACACAAGCTTATTTAACTGGATCTCCGCTCCTTGCTTGTAAATATTATATTATTGTCAATGAATGTATCTTATCCATTTATGTTTCTGCAAGTGCCACATTCGGAGTTATAATGGCAAACACTGTTCCGAGAGAATGTTGACATTGCACGGTTACATATTAATGATTCTTTGAAAGAGTTGATGTTCACAGCACTGTTCTTTGGGGTGGGAACAGAATCGGCATCAGTGCTCTAAATTCTAACTTTGTTACAAAAGCAGATTTCTAGATTATTTGCTTTTGTGTCGACACTTTATGTGGATTACCATTGTGATATAGGACATGTCTGGACTGCGATGTCTGTTTGAAATGTATATTGTTGCCTACTTTTGTTGTATATGTAAATCTTCATCTAAATAAAATAAGGGGTCAAAGCAGTGGCTGTTTTTATTGTGTATGTGGGTATTGTGGTTATTCACTGTGTAATCTTCCCAACCACGCCAATTCTGGTTAAAATATACGTTAAGTAAGTTAAGGTTATATCTTAATACAGGTCATACATGAATAATCAGATATTTTCTGTTTTGCCCTAATTCCTCCTCCTCTTTCCAAATTATGTTTTTTTTTTGCCAGAAATCTGGCAGTATAAATGCTGCAGGGTATTTTAAAACTGCATCCCCGTGACTCAGATGTGGAACTTAATGTAAAGGAAGGGCAGAATAGAGAGTAATCTCACTGTTAGAGAGTAAACTGCTGTAACACTATAATATAATGCTTGAAGCTTCTGTAAAACAAAGGAATTCACACTGTTGTTCTCTTCATATGAGAGGAAAAGTGGCATTTGTGTTGTGCTCTGTGCATGTGAATCAGGGCAGTGAAAATGGTGTGGTGGACTAATGGATTTTAAATCACTCACAGACTGGGGAAGTTTATGGTGTGGCTTTGGTTGGGTTATTAGAGATTGCTTACCAACGCCAGCAGTGATGTCACGGTGGTTAAGTGTGTCTGTGTGAGAAAGAGATATAGAGCATGTCTCTGCTGCATCTTCAGCTGGGGAGCATTAAGAACATCACAAATACACTGACTCAGAGAGTCTTATTCAAGAGCTGGAGTTTTACCAGCATCGTGTACTTACCTCACACAAGTCTGCTTTTAACTGGAAACACTTAGAGTGATTTCTAGTATGACTCACACACTTTCTCCTCTTCAGCAGTCTTGTAAAAGCACAGGGAGCACACATTTAACCCACTTACAAATGTTAGAAGCTGATATTATTGAAAGAAATACTAGCCCATCAAATATATACTGTATATGTAGGCCTATATATTTGTAATAATAATGGATAAAATGGACTTGGAACAGTTTCACAGCATTGGGAATGTATTTGTATCAATACTAAGTCATTTGAAGATTAGACAGAAGGTTATAGAAACACATAGAAGAAGGTTTCACTCCAGCAGGGCTGACTCCACAGTTAGTACACAATAGGATTAATAACTGTTAAACCTCTACTAGATGTGATGCTGACCTCTTTACTACTTTCATTGTATGCCTGGTGTATTTGTGCAAGATAAATAATAAAAGCAACAGTAGTGATATAGTAGGGAATAATAAAATATGAGTAAAAAGAAATGTGGAGCACAATTCTTGAAAAAAGGCATGCCCTGTTTCTGATTAATTTGGATCACTTGTAGCATTTGACAATAACATAACTTATAGTATTCTGCTTTAGTAATGAATGGTGGATACATCTTAGAGCTTTTAGGTTTTGTGTATTTCACAATCATATTTAATCTGTTATGATTGGATCAGTCAGTGAGGGACATCTGTCACAACAAATCCATTCACCCCTGCAAAACTATTTGTTGCAGTAGCCTACTATTTAGGAAATCCGTGTAGTGGTTTTGGTACTTTTAGTGTTTTTGGTGAAAATTACATCCAAGATAAGATATAGATAAATAACATAGATAACTATGCTTGAGGGGTTAAATGTGAAGTCAAATATTTTTGGATCAATCTGGTTTATAACTTACAACTACATCAACAGCAAAACTCTGTTTAACACTAGGTTGACTAAAACTGCACAACATGAAGGTGAAATATATTTTTTTGTTTTCAAGCGGGCTTTAATTTTGATTAGGCTACTTTGAGATTCTTAACAATGTCACAAAGCCTGCTAGTCTCAGTACACATTTAATTTTTACTGAAAACGACATAAAATGACAGAAAACAGAAAATAAACAATGACATCCTTCTTTATTCTATAGTTTTTCCACGTTTGCGTGACTTTTTGAGTGGACGAGACGTCCCTCTACTGGAGAACTGCCGCAATCAGATGCGGCGCGACGCCGTTGCTAAGAGGATTAAACCGCAACGCTGATTGGTTGAGCTGCACAAGCGAACCAATAGGAGGAGTTGTTATATTTCAAGGATATTCACGGAGAGCGTCTAGTTACGTGAAGTTGAGTTGAAGCTAATAAGATTTCGATGATTTTATAAAATCAACCAGTAAACTCGGTCAGTTTCTCTCTTGAAACACAGCTTCGCCACACGATAGTTCTGAAATGAGCAGTCCTGACGCGGTTTAATAAACCCTGATGTCAAATCTCTCACCGAAACGAGGAAGTTTGCTGAAGACCATGTCATCCAAATTCAACTTCAGCTTTAGAAGAAGAGAGAAGAAAGAATTTGTAAGTATTTTATCGCGTAAATAATGAAAATATAAGTTATATTTTGTGCTTAACTAATTTAGCTGCTAAAAGCCTGTGTTACTAAGCAACCTATAAAAGACACATTTATTCAGACCTCAGTATTTATCTTCTTAGCAATGGCACTAGAGTGCTTTGTCATGTGTATCCTGTGATGTAGCCGTGTCGTAAATGTAATCCTGTGTGTTGTTGTGGTTGTTTAGCGGAATATAGCTCATGGCTTGGTCCCTGCTGCCACCATTGCTCCCAGACCTGCTGTTCCCCGCACTCCTCCCCCACGAAGCCCCAACCCCTCTCCAGAGAGACCCAGGTATACTCACATACCACATCCCTATCCATTCATATCACTTTTGTTCTCCTCCATCATCTCTCAATGCATTAATGATCTTGAGAATCTCACTCATCATTTGCCATAATGTTTTTATACAGCTAATTTACAATGTAGCTGTTTCAGGATTGTTGTTTCAATATCTTTACACTTTTTATGTATGTGTGAACTTTGTAATCTCTCTGATAACTGTCACAGGTCTGCCTTGGCTGCTGCCATATTATCTTCCTCCCTGACGGGCCGTACTATTGCCATTCCTCCTCCACGCCAAAGATCTTACTCTGAGAGTGATTGTTCACGTGCAGACAGCCAAACTGGCTTTGAGCCCTATGCTGCCACAGCACTTTATGCCAGGTATTATAGTGCACTGGTTCATTGACCTTGTTCAGGGATCCCAAACCTTTTATTTGACAAAGTATTTACTTAAACATGGTCACTTGACATGGAGGTAAACAAATATTTATTTATTTTTGTAAGCGTTTTATCCTGATAGCTTTTTACTTATGTATTTTAATTTTACATTTTTAGCATTTCATTGGTTTAATTAATCACATCCCCTTGTCGTTCCCTCACAAACCACAGTCTGGGAAACTTTGACCTAAATTAACTGGCCCTCTTTTACTTTTTAGAGGAATAGTTCACCTAGAAATGAAAAGTTTATTGAATTTTCATGTGAATATGATTAACAGTAAAGATTATATGTTGTGATCAGACTGGTATTAGTGTAAAATTTGTAATACTGACTAGTGTTGTCACGATACTGGAATTTCTAACCGATACTGATACCTTGAAAAATATCGATATTCGATACCATTTTCGATACCAGGGAGAGAAAAACTGCCACAACATTAAGTCAATTTTTATTATTTTTTGATAAATATAACATGACAATGAGGTATATTTTACATGAACAAAAATGTCTTGAGGTAGTGCACTTGTTCAAGGTGTAGTGTCTAGTGTAGGTTGTGAGTGTGTTGTTTTTATTGCAGGTCAGTCTCATCTTCTTTCTGGTGCTACAAGAAAATGCCAAACTTTAATAAAACATTTATTTTATTTTATTTTGACCACACTTTTAAAATGAACTGAAATATCTAACTAATCGTAGAACTTAAGTTAATGGTAATAGATATTTTAACGTTAGTTAACATGAATAAACAATGAAAATACTTCCAAAACATTTATTAATCTTAGTTAAAAGTATATTTAAACTAACATTTACTAATACATGTACTAATTAAAATCCAAAGTTCTATCTGTTAATATTTTTTCATTGGACCAGAGCGAACATGATCCGTTGTATTTTTTATTACCTACTGTTATCAAAGATTAAAATATACTGTAACAAATGCATTGCTCATCGTTCATAAATGCTGGTTAATACATAATATTATTTTATGAACAGATTTTAATGCCGGATTCACATATCACATAAACGTGTGCATCACACGCGAAAACAATGCTCACTGGATCGACATGAAGACAAATTGCAGAATTTAAGTAATACTTTTTTTAATGAAGTTAAATGAGCACAAGTTAATTTACATTTGACAACAGTTAAAGTATTTAAAGATTCACAGTTAAAGATTCCTCAGTCAGATTATATTAACTTTAATAATTACGGTGAAAAAACGAGACAACACTCATATCAGGTTTGATCGTGCGCACGCGCCCGGACCGAAGTTAACTTCAGGTCTGTGTTTGTATATCGGGCTGTTAGTGGCGCCGGCTACAAACACAGTTAAAGTGATTAGTAATGAAGTTGGGCTCAGGTTGTTGTGCTGTGGGATGTGTTTCACGTTCATACATTTATTTGAGGCGACCCACCACAATATTAAAACTTTTCCAAAAGGCTTTGTTGAATAACATGAGCACGTAATGCATGTTTAAAAATTAAAACGAGGCGCAGGTGTTTTTATATCACTGTATTTCTGAATGAACACTGTCTTTAGGAAATGTTTGATGTCATTTTCATTTCATCTTGCATGTTATATGTCTGATAAAGCAGCGTTTGTACGCTCAGTTTACAGCCGTTACAGGGCGCAAACCTCTAACGTTAACATTACGTTATTTCTCCCGCTTTTAAGCGTCTCCTGCTGACAGAGTTGATTTGCATTTTTAAGAAGTCCGTCCAAGTAGTAATCGCTGCATCTCAGTCCGTCTGATTTAAGAAGCAAACATATTTTGCTTGTTAGAAACAAGCCGCACTCACCATCTTTATATTCACTTCACTTTTGCTATTTAACCAGAGCGAATGAGACGAGACACGTGACAGGCACTGCGGTCACGTGTGGTGTTTGTCAACGCGCCTTTGAGAGAAGTGAAAGTGACAGCTCGGCTAGGATCGAGTATCGATACTTCGGAAAATTAGTATTGGTACCGTTCAGATATTTCAGTATCGATACTTATCGAAATATCGATATTTTTGACAACACTAATACTGACCCTGAAGTCATTCTAAACCCATCCGACTTACTTTCTTCAATGAAACACAAAATATACACAAGTACACTGGTGCCCTTTTCAATGTATGAAAGTGAATAAAGAGAATACTTTTTTATTTGTCACATACACAGTTATACAGAGTATAACCAAAAGACTCAGAAATGGCGAAAAAGCTTCATAAAGTTGTTGTAAAAGACTTGTGACGTGTTCTATATTGCAACTCTTCTGAAGGCATACGCTAGCTTGTGAAGAACAGACCAATATTTATGTTATTCACTCGTTATTCTCACCTTGGTGCGTTCATGAGTTTATGCGATAAGTAGTCAGATATTTTCAATGAACTGATCAGTTAAATGCTGGTTTGCCTGTCACACAAAGCTATCGTATGACTTCAGATGACTTGAATATAGTGAATAAGTCATATGGACCACTTTTATGATACTTCTTTATTATCATTTTTGAAGTTTGAAAGCAACTAGTTTAGTCTTCTGTAATCCTTTTGTGTTTCATGTAGGAGAGAACATAATGACATGAACTAATCCTTTAAGTGAGTCTGAAATTTTTCATTATTACACCAGAATGACTTCTAATCAGGGTAACACAGCATGTTGCATTGATTGTAAGCGTATAGGCATTGTTGGTTCAGCAGGAGGCAAAGTAGTTTACTTACACATTTAGTCTTAGGTCTGATTGCCTCTCCACGATAGGATGTGTTACAGATAGTGGTTTAAACAGCATTAGCTGGTCATCACATTTTAGGCAATTTAAGTATGTCAGCTTTGCTCTCTTAAGCGAGACATGTAAAGTAATGTATTTGCTCTCTCACCTTAGAGACACCTGGCCAGATTCAGTGACAGGAAGACCCCCTGTGCCTTCTCCAGGACGTTCTGATGATGATAATGATGAAAGTGATGACAGTGATGAGGTGGAAGGAGATGAAGATCATATATATCAGTCCCTTGAGAGACAGAGCAGAGCTGATGACATAAATGTTGTTTACGCCATGCCATTAAAACACAGGAAGGTACAGTCGCGTGTGGAGTGCTTTGATGCATTTACTAATATTCACCATGAGGTGGAGCTTCTGATTCATTCAAATCCTGCTCTAAATTTGAAACCCACTCTGAGATCATAAAGATAATAAATAAATAAATAAATAATAAAAACAGATTCAATAGTTCTCTGATAGCTTGTTCCATTTAACCACCCCCTGCATGTATGCTCATTATAATAAATTGTCTGTGTGTGTGTGTGTGTGTGTGTGTGTGTGTGTGTGTGTGTGTGTGTGTGTGTGTGTGTGTGTGTGTGTGTGTGTGTGTGTGTGTGTGTGTGTGTGTGTGTGTGTGTGTGTGTTAACTGGCTGAATGAATCTCTCTGTCAGGGCGAGATCAATTCAGACGTTGATGAAGAGACTGAAGACTCTGTATTTGATATTGTGTCTCCCCTACAGACTGAAGGTCAGAAGTAACAAAGAGTGTTAAAATATACTTATATTCAAAGTATTTCATGCTCAACAAAGCTACATTTATTTGATAAAAATGCAACAAAATAGTAATATATTGAAATTATTGATATTCTGCTTTCTCTTTTAATACATTTTAAAATGTAATTTATCCCTGTGATGGAAAAGCTGAATTTTGAGCACTCATTACTTCAGTCTTCGGTGTCACATGATACAATCTAAAAGGCTGATTTGATGCTCCGATGAATCCATATTCATTTTTTCTGGGGTTCTTTGATGAATAGAAAGTAAAAAAAGAGTATTTATTCAAAAGTGTACTGTCACAATTGATAAATTAAATACATCTTTGCTGAATTAAAGTATTCATTCCTATTTCCTAATACAAATCTTGCTGACCTCAAACCTTTGAACAGTGCATATTCAGTTTTAAATATTAATGTTTCACATCTCCCATCTTACTCTCACAACAATTGTATTGACTTTGAGAGCCCTGGTAATTTTGCAGCTTGATGGTTTTAATTTATAAAACTTTGTATTTCAGAGGAAATAGTGGTTCAAGAAGAAGCAGCTCCAACGGTAAGAGAACCTCTCTCTTCACATCAACTGTAATGAGAACCCGGAGTCATTATTTTGATTAATTAATTAATTAATTTTTTAATGCTGCTGTAGGAACGTGAGAGAGAATTTATTAATAAACTCCGTTATTTCTGAATATTTATTAAGTTATTAAGAAAAACTATCATAACCATTCTGATTCACTATTCAGTATGTGTCTCTCTGATATGACAGCTAATATATCTATACACACACACACACACGCCCCAATTAGACCATGTGAACCTGTGCTCGGTTAATTTGCAGACACACGTACGCACAAGCACACAGACCAGCCTCTTGCTTTCTCATAACTCTGTGTTGTCAGATCTGAATGCTACCATTCCTGTAGGGGCTTTGAGACCTTTACCAGAGGGTCTGTAATTTCATCACTTAATGAGGAAAACTGCTCATTAGAATAGAATCTAGAGATGAACTGCCTCTAATGAGCAAGCCCAGTGCACTTTTCACTGTTAGATATACTTAGTAGTGCTTTCTGCCTTCAGCCTGTGGTCTTTGATATTCTGCAGTAAGTACCCTTTAATCAGTTGACTTCCCTCTGTCTCCATAGCAGCCATCATTGCTACGACAACCGAGATCGGGCTCTCGTGGGAGCATGGCATCTCCAGGTACTTCCCCTGTCTATCATACCCTTTTTAGGAATCCTCAAGGCTTTGAAAGAAAAGCATCATTTCTGTTTCATCTAATTGATGCCAAATTTATTCAGGCACAACTTTCAGCAGACTGGAGACAAATTAAGTAGGTACTGCGTGATACATTCGTGAGAGGCTCATTGAAGTTTCCTGAAGAAAAAACAAACCGAATAAAGCCTCTGCCAGTTTAACAAACATCTTCTCATTCAGCTCCCCTCACGAGCTTGTTGTTGTCAGCAATGAGATATGAGAGCCACACTTTTAAGATCTTAATAATGGACCGGATAGGGTCACTTTTCAGTTAAGACATAACAAATTCTGTTGTCATTTATTCAAGTCCCCTCATGTTTTATGATTATACTTTGTGTCACTGCAAAAGAATGGCATTTGTTCATGGCTGTATCAGCATGATTTGTGAAAGAATCCTTTCAGATCAGTTTTGTGAACCAGATCAAGCTAATTATTGAAAACTTAAATAATGGAGAAGTGGTCTGGGAAAAGGTTAGTTAAGCTAGCTGAGTGACAAAGTAGTCAACATCCGTAGGTCATTCAAAGTAGGTTATGAAGTCCTCAGCAGTTGTGGAATGATAGAAGTCTCTGCGCATTGTATGTTTTCTACCACTTCTTCCCTGATCCTTGCATTTTGTGGTGGTTTTCTGATTTCCAAGGACTTCAGAAATAAAGTGCTCCACAACCGGTTTGGGGGAAGGTTACAGATTTTAGAGGTGTCAACAGATGTAGTCTGAGTAAGTGATTGAAGCAATAGAGGATTTCACTGAAGCTGTCTGTGGATGGGAGAGTGGAAAGTGTGAGACTGTAGGTGTGAGATTCAAGGGTAATCAGACCAATGATAGGTATGGGAGTAAATGTGAGGGAGAAGCAACTGATATAATATAGCTATGTCTCCATCACCCTGTTTTACTGCGCATTTTAAGGTATCACATCAGAAATGAGTCATTCGGGGAAAAATCCCTTCATTCTTAAAGTTTTTACACTCACTGTTTGTTTTTGTTTTGTGCGAAGAAGGGTTAATGGGAGATGGAAACGCACTTGTTTAATAAATTCCCCCATGCGCATCAAAAAAGTCATGTGAATATAGGACGCTATGTGACGGCATAACCTGACTAACCAGCAGACCGGTCTTGTTGCACAGGATCTGAAATGTTATTATGGTCATTCTGAAATGCGTGGAAAATCTGTCGTCAAATTATTTCTGTATTATTTCCTCCCAGAACTGTTACGTGACTGCGTTGCCGTCAGCAGGCATCCATGAAAGCAATGACTGCATTCGTTGTGTTTCGTCTGCTCACTCTTGTGGCACATGTCATTTATTATATATGAAAATTATTATATTCAGTGGCTTCTCCCACTTATCTTAGGGATATTTAGTGCCAGTTTAACAGGAAGTGACGATTTTGTTCTCTTTGACTCATCGTATGGAAATGTTTTATGTGACATTCCGATTTTGTGCAAACTTTCCGAAGTTAATTTTGCAACATTGAATGGAAACCCGGCTTATGAGGTTGGTTGCCAGCCATGTGTTTTTTGGCAGACAAATGGATGTGAAAGATTATTGGTGTATTATAAGAAGATGTTGAAGTAAAGTGGAGTACTGGAGGGTTTATAGATGTTTCCAAATAATTGATCACTGAAAATAACAAAAGCACACTGTCTTCATGAAAGGAGTTGGCTAACACTGCTTTGAGCTTATTAAAGAGACATTCATGATATCGGTGTTCAATAAATATTTTAATATTTCTTATACACAAAATATATATTTCTTGACACAAAAATGAAAATGTACACTACTATTCAAAAGTTTTTTGAAAGAAATGAATGCTATTGTTCATCAAGGATGAACTAGTCAAAGTAAAGACACATATATATATATATAAAAATAGAAAACCGTTATTTTAAATTGTAATAATATTTCACAATGTTACTGTTTTTTCTGTGTTTTCGATCAAATGAATGCTGTCTTGGTGAGAGAACAAGATACTTTTTTTTCAAAAACTATTTAAAAATTTCACCAAATGGTATATAAAATGTTTTTTTTTTTAGATGATGGACTACCATCATTAACAACTCATTTACTCAATCACTTAATTAACACTCTAATTCTGTTGTACAATTGCTCATTTATTTGCCCAATCAATTTATCACTAATTTGCTAATACCTCACTCACCTCCTCGTTTTATAAATGTTTTTTATTATTGTTCTTGTCAGAGCTAAATGATGACCGGAGCGCTCGGTCTCACAGATCAGTGAATACTTCAAGAAGGAAGACCTCACGGATGAAGGAGAGTCCGGTGAGAAGGAAAGAGAGAGACATCAGTCCAGGTGAGGGGGCATGAACTCTACTCTGTGACCTTTCCAGCTTTTTTATCTTTGCAGTTAATCATTTTGGAGCTAAAATCTCCTTAGTCATGGTAAAGTAATTGTAGCGCATGGCCCGGAGTGGCTTATAGCTTCATTTAGATGTTCAATAAACAATTAAATGTATTACTGGCTGTTTTACAGCTTCGAACCAGACACATCCCTCCAGATTTGATTAGATTGTCAGGACAATTCTAGGTAAAGAAAATAAACTAATGAACTAGATATCATTAGTTCTATGAGTTATTTAATTAATACTATTAAGCTTGTCTGTGTCTGAATTTGTTTATGCTGCTTATTTTCATGGAAAATAGGATCAGACAGAGTGTGTATTTTAATCTGTGGTAATGTGATAAGGCTGACATTAAGATCAGACAGACTAATAGAATGAATATATTGAGGAATCTCAACAGACTCTACAGCGCCAGACTCCTAAATGTGTATTAGGACTAAACAGATGGTCATAAACATGTTGTACTGTTTTACCTCAAATGGAATTAATATAGTCAATCTTAAAAAGAAAATCAGTCTGCATATGAAATTACCTTCACGTCAAACCTTTACATAATCTTGTCACATTTCAATTTGTTTGTGTCCTGCTGTTTTAAACGCAATCCTTCTCTGCTGTCCTGTCTTTGCATTTTGTGCTCTTGTTGGTGGTTTGTTATGTGGTGCTGTTGCTGTGTTCTGTTTTCTGTTTTGTTTTAAACCGTTAAATATTCTGTTTTCATTTCCGTGTGTAATGTATTTGCTTTTTTGTGCTGTGTTTTTTATTCTGCGTGTGGTTGTGTCGTGTGTTGCCCTGTGTGCTGTGTTGTCCAGAGGCCAGTGAAGTGTTGCGCAGTACGCTAGAGGTGCAGCAAGCACTTATAAAGGAGCTGAGGGAGCAGACTCAAATTCTGGCCCAGGAGAAAGAGACGCTGGAGAAGAGATGTTTACAACAGAGTCAGCACATAGAGCATCTCCGGCAGGAGCTCTGCCAACCTCACACAGAGAGAGGAAGCTCCACAGGTGCCTCCTCACTCGCTGCTATACATCCCGCAGTGCTAACAGAGCCTAACATTAAAGGGATCGCCCTCAAAAAATGAAGATTCTGTCATGATGTTGTCATTTACTCACTCATACTGCTTCATATCCATATGACTTTCTCTCTTTTGAGGGAGTGAGTTTTTGAATAATATTCTGGCCACTTTTTCATTATAATGTAATAAAATGAAAGAAGACTTGGGCCCTAAAATCACAGAGTTTTTGTATGACCTCAGAAGACTTTGGATTATAGTTGTATGGACCATTTTAATTATGCATTTACACAATTCTAATGGTAGTTTTGTGTACTTTTGGAAGCTTGAATGATCCTGTCACCAGTCATTGAACACTAAGGCTGATGATACACGGGACAACATTTTAAGCAATGTTGCTTGTGGTCAACTGGTTGCCCGTTGACCGCAACATTGCCCAAAGTTTCCCTGTGTATCATCGGCCTAAGAAATACATACAGGTTTTGAAATAGCTCGAGGAGGAGTAAATAATGACAGAATTTTCATTTTTGGGTGAACTAGGCTTTTAAGCAATGTACTGTGGAACAAAATCTACTGTTCAAATAGGCATAATCTTCAACATATGCCTACTTCATTTAAAGCAGTGTTTTGAGCAGTCATTTTTGACAACTGAGTTGTAAAGTCGATTAAACAACCCATTTTTAATGAGACATGCACTTTTTTCGTACTCAGTGGCCCCTTCATTTGGTACAACTTTCAAATTCTGGGTAGGATCTCTAGAAGTCAAGTCAAGTCACCTTTATTTATATAGCGCTTTTAACAATACAAATTGTAACAAAGCACTGCACAATATCAAAATAGGCAAATTGTGTCAATAATGTAAAATGACAGGATTTAACACTCAATTTATCAGCTGAATGCATTTCATTATTGAATTTAGTAACGGCATTGTCCAGCTTAGTTCAGTTTAAATAATATCTGTGCAATCAAGTCGATGATTGTGCTGCAAGTGAAGTGTAACTAAGCAAGCCAACGGCAGCGCGGCAAGGAACGAAAACTCCATCGGTGACAGAATGGAGAAAAACCTTGGGAGAAACCAGGCTTAGTCGGGGGCCAGTTCCCCTCCGGCCAGACAAATCAGTAGTTTGTTCCAACTGCAGCAAAGTCAGAGTTTAAGTGGTCCACTGGTTCCAGGGTCTTTCCCGATGGATGTCTAGGTGACGAGGTCCTCACTGGAGATCTGTCTCTGGGGCTCATCTATGTGTCCTAGACTCCACTGACGCTCAGGGCTGTAGGCTGTAGAGGTTGTCTCCAGGTGCTGATCCTCCATTTATGGCAGACTTTGGTTAAGTCAGTATAATCGCTGATGGTTGGCTTCCTCTCTGAGGTCCTCGGCTTCAGGCTTCTCGTGTTTGTGTTTGGTCATCTGATCGTTTAGGGTTGGATCCAGACTGAAGCTTGTGTAATTCCTAGCTACCACGGGATGTTAATCCCTGGCAGAAACATAGAAACAGTAAGACAATTAGCAGTTTTTCCATCCAGGAATAACCCTGGATGAAAATATCAGTATAACCCTAAAGCAGCATAATAATGTGCATTTGATCAGACATAGATGAAGCTACAAGATTGTGAGATGAATTATATGAATGCTTGGCTAAAGAGATGCCTTTAATCTAGATTTAAACAGAGAGAGTGTGTCTGAACATTATCAGGAAGGCTATTCCAGAGTTTAGGAGCCAGATATGAAAAAGTTCTACCTCCTTTAGTGGACTTTTCTATCCTAGGTACTACCAAGAGTCCAGAGTTTTGCGACCTTAGGGAGGCGGGTTGGATTGTCGTGATAGTGATAGAAGATTAGTTAGGTACGCGAGGAGCTAAATCATTTAGGGCCTTATAGGCAAGTAATAATATTTTGTAACTGATACGAAACTTAATAGGTAGCCAGTGCAGAGACTATAAAATTGGAGTAATATGATCATATTTTCTTGATCTGGTAAGGACTCTAGCCGCAGCATTTTGTACTATCTGTAGCTTGTTTATTGAAGATGCAGGACAACCACCTAGCAGTGCATTACAATAGTCCAGTCTAGAGGTCATGAATGCATGAACTAACTTTTCTGCATCAGAAACACTTAACATGTTCCGTAGCTTGGAAATGTTTCTAAGATGGAAGAATGCTGTTTTTGTAACATGGGAAATATGATTTTCAAAAGATAGGTTGCTGTCTAATATAACACCCAGATTTGTAACTGTAGAGGAAGTAACATTACATCCGTCTAGTTGCTAATTGCAAACACACTCTGTTAGCTTAGATAGTTTAGAAGTTTCATCTGGTTTTGTTGAGATATATAGTTGTGTCATCAGCATAACAATGGAAACTAATCCCGTATTTTTCTAATAATGCATATATAATGAAAATAATAGAGGACCTAGGACAGATCCTTGTGGTACTCCATACTTTACTGGTGATAATTGAGATGACTCCCGTTTAAATAAACAAAGTGGTAGCGATCGGACAGGTAGGATCTAAACCATCTTAGAGCCTGCCCTTGAATACCTGTATAGTTTTGTTATCTATCAGTATGTCATGATCTATAGTGTCGAGCAACAGCACTAAGATCAAGTAAAACTAGCAACGAGATGCAGCCTTGGTCTGACGCAGAAGCAAGTCATTTGTAATTTTAACAAGTGCAGTTTCTGTGCTATGGCGGGGCCTGAAACCTGACTGAAATTCTTCATAGATATCATTTTTAGCAAAAGGAGCACAGTTGAGCAGACACTACTTTTTCTAATATTTTTGACACAAACGGAAGATTTGAAATGGGTCTGTAATTTGCCAGTTCACAAGGATCTAATTTTGGTTTCTTAATAACTGCCAGCTTAAATGGTTTTGGGACGTGACCTAAAGATAGCGAGGAGTTAATAATATTGAGAAGCGGTTGTTCTGCAACAGGTAACAACTCTTTCAATAGTTTAGTGGGTACAGGATCTAATAAACATGTTGTTGGTTTAGATGCAGTGATAAGTTTATTTAGCTCTTCCTGTCCTATAGTTGTAAAGCACTGCAGTTTTTCTTTGGGTGCGATGAATGAAGCTGAAGTACTAGACGCTGTAGAATCTACGTTTGTTATTGTATTTCTGATATTATCTATTTTATCAGTAAAGAAATTCATAAAGTCATTACTATTAAACTGTGAGGAAATATTTAGATCGGGTGACATCTGTTTATTTGTTAATCTAGCCACTGTGCTAAATAAAAACCTTGGAATGTTTTGGTGATTATCTATGAGTTTGCGGATATACTCGGTATAGAACAGCAGGCTTACTTGTTTTTGGTCTCATATGATAATATTACACAACTACTGATGATTTGTCAGCTGCACATTCAGGCATATTTTTAAACCATATTTTGTGAATAGTGTCTAGAAACTGTTGTGCACAAAAATCCCGGGAGATCAGAAGTTTCTGAGATACTGAATCCACTCCAGGACAATTGAACAAAATGCCTGCATGCCTTGATTGTTAGCCTATGATTATCTGATAAGTTATTTGCATTATTTAAACTTTTTTTCTTTTTTATATGGAGGTCACATCTTTAAAACTGTTTAGCATCACTTCATTATTCATTTGACATTTTTTAGAAATACCCTTATACTTAGATTTGATTATTTTACCGTTGTCCCAGACTCAGAATTTTTGTTAAAATATGAAAATCCATCAAAAATGATTAATATGGCATCCTGAAGAAGGCCTTCCTCTAAACATAAGTGCAGCACATTTATTCAAAATTCATGTGTCACTGCTTGAATAAAGGTTTTTCATCCTAATGCTCCCAATCTTAATATTCACAGTTGTGGCATCATTCCCATCACAACCGACAATTTATCCCCTAGTAACATTTTAGCAAAAAATAGTCTACCTGGTTACCTAGGAGATAACAGTGTCAGTGAAGAGATGATTTATGAGACGTGATGTGTTCAGAAAACAAAATAAAATCAGGAGAAATATCACTTCTGACATAATATGTAAAACAATAATAATATTAACCGAATATTATAATAAACCTAAAATTGTATCTAATGAAATTAGCTTGAAGGCAAATTAGCCTAGGATATTATTTCCAACACAAAATTAATAATGATTTGGAGAAGACCCAAAGTGCCCATAGTAGAAGAAACACCCATACTATATGTGTACATTTCTGGGTGGGAGTTCTTGCCGGGTTTTTTTATTATTATTTTTTTTACTGGATTAGTTATGTGTGGTTTTGCATTAATTAGCTCTGATCTAACTATGTGCCGTTGTGTGTGAATAGGTGAGAGCTCAGAGTTACAGAATCTGAGGCAACAGGCTCAAGAGCTGGTGGATGAGAACGATGGGCTGAAGATGACCGTTCACCGTCTCAATGTGGAGCTCAGCAGATACCAGGCCAGATTCCGACCGCTCAACAAGGACGAGGTAAAATAGACAGACAGGTTTAAAAGCATTTAAAAACCCAGCATTACATTAAAAGAGTCAGGAGTATTGAAATATTATACTTTTTGAAAAGATACAGTGAGCATTCCCTACCCTCAACTATACATAAATATCAATGTATATGTAATGGATGGGGAATCAGAATTTTCTAGTTTTGCGGAACTTTTTAGAGTTACTCTGTATGAAGAGAGAGCTACGATTCTACAAATGCCTTGCAAAATAATGTGTGGTGCGTTCACATTCTGTGGCAAGAAACATGTCACACAGCCTTTAATTAAAATTCTGGAGATGATTCTCTGAAATGATAAATGTTTGAGTTCATGTACAGGACATTATATCTGCAGTCTCACTTGCCTTATCCTCTGTTCTGATGCGAGAGATCGGTGCTCTGTGATAACTGAAGTTAATTGCTGCATATCTGCATGGGCTGATTCTGGAGGGCCGCTGGAAACTGTTGTTCCATTTTCTTCATAACTGATGAAAAATAAATCGGCTGTCAGAATTTTTCTTGTATCTGACACTGTGTCCTTTCAGTCGTGCAGGGTGTGATTAGCTGACACCACAGAAATGATATGCAGCTCTTCCTTTCATCTCCCACTTCCTGTTTAATGCAGAGATGATAGTTTGCAGGGTATTATAATTTCAAAGGAGCATTAACCAGCGAGAGGTTGAGATCAGATCTGTGTGTGCGCGCGTGGAATCAGAGATTGTTTCTGCTTTGCTTGTCTAAGCCTTATGAATGCATTAATCTTCGAGCGCCTCGGAGATGGTGGGCAGCTGAGAGACGTCCAAAAACTATGCAGACCTTTATTTAACCGTATCAATATTAACGCTTTGGTGGCAATGTTATTTAAATATGCTGGGATTTGTATGTAGGAGCATAATATTGGAAAGAGCCCTGTAACTAAACAGCTGAGTTGTTGTATGTTTTATGAGCCTTTATGCAGTGAATAACAAGTGGAAAGCACTCAGAGGAATTGCACAACTGAGCTTCTGTAAGAAAGCCTCAGAAGAGTTTGACAGCCCGAAAGCACCGTGACCTCTTTGCCGTCCATCTTTGAAGGATCAAAGATCTCAGATTTGTGTGTCATTTTATTAAGGAGGAAGGTCCGGATTAAGCTTATTTCATATTGATGAGGGCTGTCTGAACTTTAAGCTTGTCTGGCTCGCTGGTTCACTGAGAAAATGGCTCTACTGATTGCTCAGATGCTTCAGTGCAATATATAAATCTGTTTTTCATTCATCTGTACAGTATTCGGATGCCTGACATGCTCCTGATTTAAATATGAGCTTAGGGCTAACAGTCCCTAGCCACAATGAATTCGAGATCTGCTGATCACAGAACTGAAGCTCTTTCTTAAATAGTCCAATTCCCATTTTCACCTCTCCGGAGGTTTCGGTTAATATTTGAAATTAAAAAATGATCATATAATTTCTGTTCATTTAGTGCGATTGAACATTAAACTGTCCTCGACTCTTGAACACTTTAATTTGAGCACTGGTGTGTGGTTGAGCGGATGGGGAGAGAGGAGACAATCGGCAGGCTAAATATACTCTGTCGCTTTAGTTTCAGGTCAGTAGCCTGGATCCCACTCTCTCTGCTGCTCTCGTCCCGCTGCCCCTCCTTCCATCTCAGCAGGAATGAAATTTAAAGAGAATTTGGTCAGTTGTCACATGGGCTTTAGTTAAAGAAGACCTAGATACATGCTGCACTTCTGAAACTGGGCTCTCTCTGTCTCCTTCTCACTCCATCCACCAGCCTTTGCTTTTTGCAGTACTGTTGATTGCTTGCCTTTCTAGCCTTAAGTGGATCAGTGTAACGCTGAATGTGTCTGAACATCCGAATGTGTTGAGGGAGCGGGCTGCAGGAATCGTGTACTGGAGGGCTGCTGGAGTGATTAGGGCACTGGCTGGCAACACTGCTGCAATGTGATTTAAGTCTGGGGACTCTCAGCAGTGTTACTTTTACTCTAATAGATAAAAAAGTACATTGCACACAGGATCACACAGCACTTTAAGAATAACTTTGGAATAGTCTGCCTGTAAATGTGAGACTCGCTCCTTCACTAGCTAGTTTTAATTCTGCTCTTAAATCTTACTTGTTCTCCCTGGCTTTTGAATAATGCCCTCTTAAGGCTCTGTTGCCAACTTGGCTTAGATTTTTTATTTATTTATTTTATTTGTATTTTTTTATAATCTGTTTTTGTTGTATTATATTTGTTGTACAGCACTTTGGTGCAACTCTGTTGTTTTTAAACGTGCTATAGAAATAAACTTTGACTTGACTTGACTTGACTTTGCTAATACAATTATTTTAGGATAAGTAGCATTTTAAAAACTGTATAAAGATTTACTTTTTTTAAATTAATTTAATTATCTATAATTAAGTTTTATTGTAACAAACGTTTAATAAATAGTCTGTATTTGTGCAAAAATGAAATGGTTCATGCATTGTGGTTTTGTATCAGTATGTATAGGCCTTTATCACACTTCCGCAATCGAAAAGCGGAAGATTCAAATAGTAGCGTAAAATAGCTTACGCTGCAGCCTCTATCAATGGTTTTGCCCATAGCACGACATTATTTATGTAGAATTCAGCACATACACGTCTTCTAAAGACACAAATCTCAGCCACACAAAGAAATATGTTGTCACGATATACCGATGCGTATTTCATGACTTAAACAGGAGCGCGTGAGCCATACAAATAAACAAAATATTACAAATAAAATTAAATCAGTCCGAGTATTCCTCTGGCAGTAACTTGAGCTGCATGCTCTTCATTATTCTGACTGGAAACACCGGCAGCGCTGACAGTCGCGTCATTCATTCAGGCTAATGTTACACATTACAATGAAGGATGACGTGATACATGGTATGGAATCGGTATAAACATGCAGTTTTAACATTACCGTCTATTGCGTCAATGTTCAACTAAACTAAATTAGTTAAATTTTCTTCACAAAACTGGTGTCTGTCCATTGACAATAAAGCAGGCGGAAATTCCTTTACGCTACTAATCGGAGCCGGATGTGACGACACGCGGACTGTGATAAAGGTCTATTAGCAATTTGAAACTAGTCCATTGCTCCATTCATTATTCACACAATTATAGATTTAGAAAATAATCAAACTAAGCATTGTTATTGCAAACCCACAGGCAGCCTTTTACAAATCTCTCTAAAATATATATTTTCTGAAATCCAATACATAATCTGTTCAGACCTCAACTGAATCCATTCTATGAAAACAATATTGGACCTAACACATGAGGAAAACTGTCTCAAAAATGCATAAAAAATAAAAATAAGTAATACATTCTATTACTAAGCATAATTAGTTAAAAATGTGTCACCAAAAGATTTATTTATTTTTTCAAAAAAAATACACAGTTTCTACAACACTCTTTCAGGTGTGTGTTTTACAATATCATTGTTAGCCAACAAGTTCCATCGTAACCAACATAGATCAGTGATTTAGTATTTCCCAAAATCATAGTTCTAATTGAACATGTGAGGAACCGTGACGTAAGAGGGATCCTGTGATTTAATCAAACATAAGGATATAGGAAAACAACGGCGAAGAAAATAGCTATGTCGTCCTCAGATGCCATGTACGTTATTTACAACAGTATTCTTACATATAAATCAATCTTGAGGCAATTAATTAGCAGAAGTTATTGCTCCACCACCTGTATGATGTCATTAATGACAGTTGTTGAACCAATGCAGTTCAAGTGACCGATATGCCAATGAACTTACTACGCTTTCGGGAAACAGTTGTGACTAGCTAGTTCATTTCTCTAATGCATCACACTATTGTAGTTAAGCTCCAAGTTACATTGATGTTCAGGAAATGCACCCACAAAGTCTGTCTGTAATTTGCCATCTGCCCCGATGTATTGTAAAATGACATAGAAGTCATTCCCAATTAGGTTTTGAGAAAGGTCAGAGATGTCACTCACCTATATCAAACCTCTTTAATGTTTGAAACCATATCACACTTCAGCTTTAAATATAAAAAAAATGTCAGTAGTATATTCCATAATATAAAAACAAAAATGTGTGTTTTGAAGGAAGAGCAAAGGTTGCAGACCATGTCACGCTCACAAAATCTGTTTTACAAACACACAATGGCAGCTTGTCCTAAAGCAACCTCTGCGCTGCATCAGCTTTGAGCTGTGTGTGTGTGTGTGTGCGTGCGTGCGTGCGTGCGTGCGTGCGTGCGTCGCGTCGTCGTCCGTCCGTCCGTCCGTCCGTCCGTCCGTCCGTCCGTCCTGAGGGAACCATTGGCTCATGTCACTTGTGAGTTCTGAATTACCCTCTTACATCAACATCTGAAGGAGGCTCATCTCTCATTGCCTTTAAAGCACATATCCACACACCCACTAAAACACACTCTCACACTGCTGTCAGAATGAATCCGTTCATGTCACAGATTTTCAGTCCAATATTATTGCTAATCGCTGTGACCACATACTACATGGCTCCTTTGGTACATTCCCTTTAACTTTACCCTAAAGAGTAGTTCCCACAGAATATATGTTTGTGTTCGTCTGTGCTGATCTTCCACTGTTTTTCTGTTCAATGTGCTAGATTGACTTGTGCTTGTATCTGGCATATATATTTTTCTTTACTTCACTGTGAGAATTTTACATGACTCTGTCTCATCCTTTTTCAGCGGTCTGTCTAAGACACTGATCTGTAATTATGTTTCAGTGTAATTGAGGTACTTTTGTCACATCACAACATCTATATAGGATAAAGTGTGTGAGATACTATGTAGTCTCAAATGTATTTCTTGTCCTAAATTTCCCAGAATGCTCAGATTAAAGGCCTGCCAGTGAAAGGACCTGCGCCTCCTTGGCTGGTATGTGAATTTGTGACATTCTTTAGCTTTCCATTGCTCCATTAAGGCTAAGTGTCACATTTCCATACGGTCTCTTCCTAATTTTTCTTATTGGTTACTTATCCTAAGATGATGCATTCATAGTGTTATGAGAAAATGACTGAAGAGAAATGCAGAAGAGATTTTGTTCGTTTTTGAATGCTATGGTTGTACTCTAAATTGCCTTTAGCTGGATATGAAATATTTATCACCCCTGCTGCTGGCCTATGAGGACCATCTGAATGCCAAAGACAAACTCCTCAAGTCTTGTGAGGTGAGTTTGTGTGAGAAGGGGAACATTTGATTCCGTTTACTCTTACTACATATTTTTGTGTTTGTGCAATAATAATTTTTTGGGGTGTATTAAATAGCGATGGTTGCTTTGATCTGTGACATTTGATTTGGTAGTTTAGAAAACTGATACTGGAAAGGTAGCAATGTATCACTTTATTGTGATCGATTTCTACTGGATATAATGTGTAAACTCATCTATTGTATAATTTATATTGAGCAGCTTGTCAAATGCTGGAGTGTATTGTATTAATATGCACAGTACTAATGAGAGATTAAAATGATAATATAAGAATTAAATTCATGCAGAGAAAGCTGATTTTAGCCACACAAATCATAGGATCTATGTAATAATCTCTCTCTAATAGTATAGTTTTCTTTCTTTGAGTGTCTCTCTGTCTCTCTTTTTCTCTATCACACACATTTCTCATTTTCACTTGATCTCTGTCTCTCTCTCTCTTTTTAACACACTTGCCGTGCACCCAACACTCCCACCAGACGTACCTGCCTTGAATTTAAAGATCTTTCCATTCAGAGTCACGTATTGTGTTTTAAAGGGACAGACAATTGTTTTTACCACCCTCTCTCTGTAGTCAAGTCTTGAATAATCACATTCATCAGTGATATTTGTGATAAGTATGTCAAAGACAAATTCACACAAAAAAACACAATGCAACATATACTTTAAAAATGTCCCCGTTTCTTCTGGAAATTTCTGAAAGATACGATTAAAGAGATTCATTCCTGTGTCTAGGTGTTATTTTGAGAGCTTGCTTAGCATTGGTTTGGAGAGATCTGAGGTGACTTTTTCACTTTGTGCACCTATGCTGAAGTTTTAGATGATCTCTGGCTGAGATGAATGAATTTCCAAATGCACCAGAGGATGTTCATGCGTACCAATAACCTTACTTAAAGTATTTTAGCAGTTTGTGGTGTTTTTTCCATGGCAAAATAAACGCAGACTCCGTCTCTTCTGACAGGAAGAGCTACAGAGTCTGAGAGCACGTGCAGAGGAGGTAATTCAGGAAAATGAGAAACTTCATGCTCGGGTCAACAAAAGCAGCACTGTTAACAACAAAGAATGGTGAGTATGAGTGTGTTTTTGTGTAATGTAATATGGTATGCATTTTTGTGTGCCTCGTTTAGGTTTCCTCTCTTATTTAATGTTAAAGTGATTTAAATAATCTAACATAATAATGTTTTCTAAATATATGTTAGTGATCTTGTTGTAAACAATTCATCCATACATACAGTATGTTTATTTTTACCTTGTAATGTTTAATCAAATTCATAATTCAATCTTCTGGTGACATGACAGACCTCTCTTCAGTTACTCATGCTGGACTTCTGTATACGTTTAGTCTGCTTAAACTGTAATCATTTAGTCTGCTTAAACTAGACCGCAGGCTTGCATTCAGATCTGTCCCTTCATTGAATCAACAACCGATGGATAGAACAAAGCCCGCTCTACAATTTTCTTTTTGATTATCTGTTTTCTAACGTCTCCTTCAGGTTGTTATGAGTTGTTTTTAAACCATGTTGCGTTTCTGAGTTACCATGGGAGCAGTGTTTGCATCAGCACAAACAGTACAATTTCAGCTTGATACAAATACAAATTGTGTGTCTGTAAATGTGAATGTGTCGAGCATGTCTTTTCTGCATTAATGAGAATGTCAATATGAACACAAAAAGAAAACTATTGCTTTATAGTAACGCACAACTCTCAGAAATGCTTTTTTACTTTTTCTCTGAATTTATTAATTTAAACCTATTATTGAGCTGAAGTGTGTGTGTGTGTGTGTTTAACCAAAGGAAGGTAGTTTGTGTTAACTGGAATTAATTTGTATGTCCTAGAGAGATTCTAGCTTCTGTCTTTGCACTAATTGCAAGCTGTTCACAGTCAGCTTATCTTCTTCATCAGTGAAAGCACTCTTATCCTTCTTGCCAGCCTCACTGTTCACTCAACACAGTGTGTGTGTGTGTGTGTGTGTGTGTGTGTGTGTGTGTGTGTGTGTGTGTGTGTGTGTGTGTGTGTGTGTGTGTGTGTGTGTGTGTGTGTGTGTGTGTGTGTGTGTGTGTGTGTGTGTGTGTGTGTGTGTGTGTGTGTGTGTGTGTGTGTGTGTGTGTGTGTGTGTGTGTGTGTGTGTGTGTGTGTGTGTGTGTGTGTGTGTGTGTGTGTGTGTGTGTAGGAGGCACCTGCAGGAGCAGGCTCGTTTGGTGCTGGAGGAGAATCAAGTATTGATAGAGCAGTTGGAATTACAGCATGCCAAAGCTACAAAAGCCCACAGCAAACATACACAGGAGGGTATGGGACACAATCACACCTCATACCTCTTAATGCTCTTGATTTTTTCTTTCTTGCCTCCTATGAGCCATACAAAACATTTAGTCTGGCTTTGAGCAGTGTAGTCTGACAGCTGGTGTAGTCTGATAGCAGTTGCTAATCAAGCTTTAGATTAATGCTGCGGAGTTCAGAAACAGGCACTTCTATGATATTTGTTTATGATAAGAAAAAAATTTTATTGCTAAATTTACCTTTTTGTAGCTCAAGAGACATAACTTGTGTCTTAATTTTACTATCACTTTAAACATGAAACATAATGGTCTTTTAAACTTTTTGTTGGTCCATTTCCCCTGAAATGTGTAAATGCGTCAAAATGCTGTTTGTTTGAGCTTTTTAGCCAGCCATGTGTCAACCAATGGATTGAGTTTGGGGAGGAACTAAAGATCTGTTCACATCAAGAACAATAACTATAATATCTATATTAGTGTTGACACTAACAGACTATGAAGTTTGCTGTCAACAAACTCAGTGAGCATTTAGAGTCAGATGAATTTTGATTGACTGTCAATGTATTTATCCCTCATCAGCAAATGGGGCCACAGGAAGACTTAAAAGTATTTAAATTATTAAATACTTTATATTGAAATAATACAGCTCACTAATATTAAAATGCTAAAAAAAGATTAATAAATCAAGATAATTTATATTTTTTCTAAATAACTTTTGTTTTAATTGAAGTACATATAGTTCTGGAATAGTACGTACTATTCCAGAACTATATGTTCTTCAATTAAAAGAAAAAAATGGTTTGAGATATTTAGATCTCATGTTTCTTAAAGATTGTTAATCCTAAGATCCTGACTTCCTAAACATGTACTATATCTTCTACCTGTACAGTATCTGTTCAGCATGTTCTTAATGTTTGCATTCAGCATATACTGCATGCTTGTTCTGAATATAAAACACCTCTTTATTTGTGTGTAGTGTGTAAAGTGTCCAAACAGCTGATGTTGTTGGAGTCAGAGAAACAGGCTCTGGAGAAAGAGCTAGAGGTGGAGTGTAAAGAGCACCGTGCCCTGAAGACAGAGTTTCAGAGAGTGCGCTTGGCTCTAGAACACTCTCTGAGCTTGGCTGAACACAATGCTGTGACTGACAAACTCAACAGGTACCAAACTTTCGGTCCTTGCTAATGGAATAGAAATTAAGAATTTTGAGAGGTTTTTGAGTTTTCTTGGGGAAAAATAAAGAACCCTTTTCACTTCTTTATTAATTAGTCTAAGTCTGGAAGGCAGAAGTTTAAAAAAAGACAGAATAAAGAACAGACAGAAAATGAATTGCTATTGATGAGCTGCTGAAGTATGAGAGGGTTTGCAGCGAGAGGATTTCTGTGAGTATTAAGTGAGGGAAGGTAGTGTGGAATATTTTACTTCAGTTACTCCAGTATATATTTAAAAATAATAATAAAAAAATTTGGGATGTCTCATTAATTTTGAAACTAACTAGTGCTGTCAAACGATTTATCACATCCAAAATTATAGTATTTGTTTACATAAAATATGTATGTTTACTGTGTTTATTTATTATGTATATGTAAATACACACACACAGTATATATCTTGAAAATATTTACATGTACATTTATATATTTATATTATATATAAATATATTTACTATATCAACATAACATATTTTCTTAAATATAAACATGCATCTGTTAGTATTTATATATACATAATAAAAATACACAGTACACACTAATATTATGTAATCAAAAACGTTCTATTTGATGTGATTTCTCAACAAACTTAGAGAAATATGAAGGGTGAGAGAAATAGCTTTTTCCTATTTTTTTACCTGACAGTGTGAATTGCGAAAGAAACAGCCGACACATTCTTACCCTACACACTTTCTGTGTGAGTGAGGTGACAAATGAAAATATAGAATAAATGAAAAAAACATATGTACTCATCACATACTCAAACATACGGGCACTTTATGTTGCTTTAGACACACAAAATGCATCTTTAACTGAACACGATTGTTGGTGTAATTTTTTCCAAGATGTCATACCAGTCAACACAACATAAACACAGATTACTGAAAGCACCTTGGAATAGCAATGCTGTTTACTCCATTTATAAGGTTGAATGCTTTACCCTTGATTTCTTCTTTCTATGAGGCTTTCACTCAGTCGCGCATGTGTTTTCAATCCAGACAGCTGCAGGATCATGAGAGGGTGAAGAATAGTGAGGTTGAAGAGCTGTTGACTCGTGTGAGTGCGCTGGAGGCAGAGAGAAAGACTCTGCAGCTGGACAAAACCAACCTTAACACAAACATCAAGCACATGGAAACAGAGCTCCAGCTTTCACAGCAAGCTAACAGGTGCGCACATATGAACACACACACAGAAGACACTTTTAATGGGCAGATTTCTGTCTTTTTGTTTCTGCTTTTCTCACTCTCTCCCTGGTGTGTATGCAAGTGAGTAGTTTTTGCAATGTTCTCAAAGCCCTGTGTGCTGAGTTGGGGCCAGACTGTTTATTCTGGCCAATGTAGGATGAATTATTTGTTGTCAACTAACAATGATTTGATATCAAAGCTCTGCATTTGAAATAAGATGCACTTTCTGGCTATTGTCAGTCTGGGTGAAGAAAACTGGTGAGGAATATATAGTGAAACATGACTTTTAGCAGACTCCATAAAGTGACAATATTGAGGTTTGATGTTTCTGACTACAAGAGCATGTTTACCTGGAGGAGGCAGATCAGGATGAGTAATAGGCCACAGAAGCTGAGACAGATTATTTTGGCCAGAGGGCTGCAGAAACAGAAGTAGAACAGACAGGAAGTGTAATAGCAGCAGCTGCGTTAGAGGGCAGATGAGAATGAAACTCTAAATCAGGAAAACAACCAATACCAGTTCTCTGATTCAGGAGAACTGCTTGCTAAATGATTTAGGCCACTCAGTTGGTGACTTATTAAGGCAATAATTAGTATTACATTTAAATGGCAGACATTAATGAGAGACCTTGTAGGGAAAAGGATGTGAGCATTTTTTTATCAAGAGAAGTGTAAAACGGTAATATGTGAAATATTTAGAAAATTTAAATAGCTTTTTTTCTATTTTACTATATTTTCAAACATAATTTTATTCTTGTGATGGCAAAGCTGGATTTTCAGCAGCTATTGTTTCAGTCCTGATTTACTGCTTAATAATCATTTCTTATTATCAATGTCGAAAATATTTTTATGGAAACAGTGATGGATTAATTTCACAATTTTTTTTGAATATAAAGGAAAAACAGCATTTATTTGAAATAGGAATGTATTTATAATCAATGTTATATATATTGATGTTTTATAGCAAAATAAAAAAATATGTATGTGTATGTATATGTATATTGTGGCGGGAAGAGCAAACACGTCAGACACAGTGGGTGTGGCGTCAGGCCTCGGAGAGGCTTTTATTAAACAGAAATAAAAAAAATAAAGTGTCCAAAGGGGGAAAAATGTCCAAGTTAAACAGGTTCTGGTGTCCTCATCGTGCTGCGGGATGCGTTTATGTGGGGCAGTTTTGGAGAAGGAAGGGTCCTCTCTCTCTCTCACACACCCTGGTGAAGGGCGGTGATTAAGAGACGGGTGATGCTGATATTAAGGGGAGGCAGCCACCTCGTCACAATATGTATTTGTGTGAATACTGTACATACCTAATAAATTGGCCGGTGAGTGTATATATTTATGTGTGTATATATATATATATATATATGGCTATGGTTTTAATGACAGCAGTTAAACTCCACAAATTTGTAGAACACAAAACCTGATGATCCGTGTTTCCGTACGTGAGCTGAGTATATTTAAGGAAGCAAGGAAATGTTCGTACAAAGTCGTTCAAATGGTCAGTTTTACAAATGTACTTGCTGTAAATGCTGAAATTTACGTTTAGTATCTCTTTTTAATTAGATATCCTGTTTTACATTTTTCAAAGTTCTGAAACTTAAAGTTAGATTTTCAATGGCAGACATTCAGTGTGATTTCAAACCCCGCTGTATATATTATAAACTCGCATAAATACTGATTTGTGTAAGATTTTAAATTCGGGTTCATTTGTTTATCCTCTCACTGTCTCTCCCTCCTTAGGAAAGTTCAGAGGCGTATAAGTGTCCTGAAGCAACAGGTTGAAGACTCTTTAGAGAAAGAGCTCATCGCTCATCAGTACCTTGCCAACATGGTCACACTTGCAGAAAGAACCACCCATGAAAGAGACCAGCTCATGCACATGGTACTTCTACAGAAACTCACATGCATGCTGTGCAAGCTGCCATCTGTTTACATCTCCGTGTGTCTTGACCTCTGGCTCTTGTTAGTTCTGATCTGTGCTTCTACACCAGATAACTTAGGCAACATAAAATGTTTCAGAGGTAATAGTTTTGCTTTTCATTAATGTGCCAGTTGGAAACAATCATCCCTAAGAACTGTTCCTACACTAGATCAAGTTTTTTATTTATTGAAAGTGTTAAATAAATGAAAGAATATTTTAATGTTCTAGTTACCCATATGGAGGTGACCTTGTCATTGACCCTCTACCAGTAATAAAGTAACTTAATAACTGTATGCATGACAAGTCACAGGCAGCAAATCAGTTGGGCCCCAATTACTGTTTTATGAAAGGTTCACACTATCTCATATCATAAATGCACAACTCCTCGCACTTTATTTTATCTTACAAAGCATGTTTTAGAAGAGGACACACCATATTCCCTGAATTCATCTGCCTTAAGAGTTTACATTGAAACCCTGCATCGTTTCACACAGTAACTTTTGTGTTTGAGGCAGAGCCTTAAGCTTGGGGATTATGAAAGTTTCATAGTCCTCTTTTTCCAAGCAGTGAGCCTCACTGCCGCTCGGGGAAATGTTTGTACTCAACAGAATGTTAGAACCCATAAGTCTAGTCAAACTTTTAAAGATTTGCTCTGCTGCTCTTGCTTTGCTGTTTTCCCACTTTTATCAAAGTCACTGGTAACTCTGTCTCTCTTTCCCGGCTCTTGTCCCTACAACTTCTCTTTGATGATGTCTATCCTCAATGTCCCTTTTTTCCTCAATCTGCCTCCCTGTAGCTGTGTAACCCTTCCTGTTCCCTTTCTCCATCCTCAGGCTTCATCTCTAGAGAAAGACAAGCAGGGCATCTTCACACGCATCATAGAAAGCACTGTCAGCCTGGGAAAACTTCAAGAAAAAGTAAAGGTGAGGCTTTGCTTCGTTACAATAAGCTTCAGATTGTAGATTCTAGAAAAATGAAGAATGCAATGGTTGTCAACCACAGGGACGGGGCCCACTAAGGGGGGTCTCTAGGAAACTAAAATTAAAGTAACATTTTACTCCATATCTGTACTTCGACTACTTCATGAGCATTTGAGCATGAGCAAAAAATATACATTTACTTAACTCTACCAAGCTCTAAAATATTTCCAGTATTTATATCCAACAACAACTGGTGAAGTCATGGGGCCTTTGACTATTGTTGTGAATAGTGAGGCTTTTGGAGTCAAAATGGGTAAGAATCGCTGAATGGGAAGATTCACAAACACAAAGATACACACATAGTATGCTCACAGGTTACACTTCATTTTAAGGTGACATTTGTTACAGTGTAATTACACAAAAAGTAGTGCGTAGTGTAAATTAACCACGTACATATGGTTAAGGTTTGGGTTTGGTTTAGGTTTACCTGCTTGTAATTACAGTATTACATTGGCTATTATTTCTTTAGTATGTATGTAATTTGCACTGTAACTACGTCACCTTAAAATAAAATGTTACCCACTCACACTGTGACACAGCAACCACGAGGTTTGTTTGTATGAAGAGCATGCTGAGGGGCAGGAGTTAGTTTTAGCATTGATTGCTTTGCTTTAACACGGTTATGAAAGATTCAACAAGGAGGCAGAGAAAGTCTAAGACACACACAGAGAATGCTGACATGCACACAAACACACAGCCTAATTAAATGACCTTGTCCGTCCGACATAAGCAATAAGAGGTCAATCCGGACACAAGAGCCCCTCACACTCAGCAGGTCTATAATTAACATTTCAAATGGAAGGTTATTTCAGTTGCAGAGTGAATGTTTTCTTCTCTCATTTAATGCGCTTCAGTTCAGATGCTGCCTGTGTCCATTAGGATGACTGGCATAAAGTTGGCTTGACGTTGGACGTTCAATATTCGCATATTTAGGGACCGTCTCTAAAGTTACATGCGGTATACACTTTTCTAACTTCAATAGCATCTGAGCAGAATGACTATCTGGGTGAATAATCATCTAGGTGTCAACTATAATGCACACCTTTTACATTTTAGATATTTATTAAAATAAACACTAAATTGTATGTAGAAAAAATATTTTCTTCATTAACGAATGGGCTCAAATGCAAAATATGCCATAGTTTAAAGCTCAATAGCATCTGAGGAGAATGACTTGCAGTCATATAGTTGACACCTAGATGAACAGTCTAGAGAATAACAGGCATAAATCTATGTAGCTTTCTGAACTTCTTTTGAAGTTCTGCATATGCTGGTTCTGTTTGGGTCTGGCCATACAGTATGTTATGGAGGGAAGAATTTAGTGCCACATTAAAGCTGTTTATGTAGGCCGTTTATTTATGACACTGCATATAAATATTCAAGTGGAGCAGCAAGTGGTGCAGCACAACTAGATTGTTTCCATTGTAATGGAAAAAGCTCTTCACGCTAAGCATGCTATGTTGTGTTGTTGATTACAATGGGATTGTTATAGTTTTGTTGTGTCATGGTGCACTGCTCATTTACAATGTAGACTCTGTGTAACTCTAGCAGTTGAGAAGGAAACGGTGTGAGACCTCTGCATTCTAAATCAGAAAATTAATTTATTTTTATCTTACTTCTGCAAATAAATGCCTGTCTGTTGGTGCCGTGATTGTTTGTGGACTGTTGTATTAGTTTTAAAGTGACTGTGCAGACCACTGAGCTGTGATATTGCATTGAAAAGATTATTTTCTGTACCAGTGGCTGGTCTCATAACAGACGAACAGACTGACAGTCCTTATATCTGTCCTGAAGTGCTCTTTTTCCCGGTCTTATTTTCGTTCTCTTTTCTGTTCCTTCTGCTCTCTTTTCCACTCTTCTTCAGATGTCTCTTCAGCTAAAGATTTAGCACACACTGTAATTATATACACCAATATTCGCTTCTCTTTCATTTTCTCTTAATCACTATCCGCTTTTACCTGTTACATCACCAATTGTGTTTTGTGAAGTAAAATAAAAATGAGTTTTAAAACTCTCGGATGTCTTAATCAGGGTTCACTTGTATTTGGATTTAAGTGTATGTGTGTGCAGCGAGTTGAGTCTCTTATAAAGTGCATTTGACATGTCTGTAAATATTATATTTTAAATGATATTTTCTGTGGTATTTGCTCTGGTTAATTTACATTTTCTCTGCTTAACGTCCTCCCTTTGCAAGTCGTATGTGTGAAACGTAAATGTCTCTCAGGGTATGTCACTGTATTTTAGAAACCGTATTGAATATCAAAGGCTTTCTCATACATGTGTATGCTCATGTTTTACATACTTAACATGGGTAAATAAAAGCCTTTGCTTGCGGTCATGCAGGAATAGTTCATCCAAAAATTATTCGCTCACCGTCTTGTTGTTTCAAATCTGTATAACACAAATAGATAAATTGTTTTGCTGGTCAATTTCTTCCATTGAATAACAATGAATACTGTTTATAAGCTTCAAAAAGCACCAAAAGTAACTTAAAAGTTGTCCATATACATCTAATGCTAATGTCTATCTACTTCAGGGGATATCTTGTGACTCGTTCTTTTGAATCGGGTCTTTTCAGTGAATCAGTTGATCTAGTTCTTAGAACTGTTCTGAAGGATTCATTCACAAATCAGACTCCTGCGGTTCTCAGAGATCTGCTCACAGCATTTAACAGACTACTGGAGGGTAGTGAATAACAAGATACATTTGAATCGTCTTCCCTTATGGCTTCAGAAGGTTTATGTATGAGTCATGGACTTCTTTTATGAAATAATTTCAATTTTTGGCTGAATTATTCCTCTAATAATTCAGTGTGTGTTTATGGGACCCCTATGATTCTCTGTCACACTTCCTGCTTTCTATCATTTTTCTTCTTTTTTTCCTCAGTCACATTTTCTGTCCCTTTCCCCCATCTTTTCTTCTTTTTCCCCTGTTGTGTTCTCTCCCTACTTTCCTCCCCTCCCTCTCTTCCTCTGCCTCTCTCTCTCTCTTCATCCGTCTCCTGGTGGCTAATTAGAAAGAACAGATGCTAGACTCACGCAGAGTAAATACATGCACAAAATCACTAATCACTACCTCACGGTGAAGCACAAGATGGTAAAAGAAAGTAAGATCAAGCACATAGAACACAAAATTTGGAAGAAAAGAACATGTTATACCATAGAAAAGCTGTACATAAGCAAAGCAGCAGCAAAACTGCAGCTGCTTTCATACTGACAGTGTAGATAAAATCAAAAGTGAGGATTTATTTTAATTACAGCTGAAATTATTATTTATTTGGACTCAAACAAGGCCTTTAAAGCACAGACTGCAAGAAAACAAGCTATTTTTGAGGATAAAGTGCACGCAATTACAATATATAGCACTGTCTCTACAATTCAGTATCCTGAGAGTTGTTCTTGAGGCTGTTTGTGTAAGCATTTGTGTGAGAGGACAGGGTATTGTGTGTGTGCTTGTGTTCATCGCATGGTTTCTTCCCAAAGGGTCAGAATGGCATTCTCCTTACTGCCCTTCTGAACAAACTTCCATAAGTTTCTGTTCTTCTGTTTCTGCTCTAGACACTCACACACACTCACAGCATGAGGTACACATGGTCATTCATATATTATCATGTGGTCCATGCAGCTCTGTATGGGCGCAGGCATTAGTAGTCAGCAGTGAAATATATTACAAGCCCTGCACAGTTATGATTTACCACATATGTCCTTCTGGAGTTTTCCTACATACTTCTGCACAGATGGCTGAATAATAGATGAACTGTAGGTGAGTTATGGGTCATCACAAGCAGGCAAATCTGTAGATTTTTCTTTATTTTCTGCACCATTGTTTGGGGAAAATCTGTTAAATTCAGATGAATTTAAACATGGTAAATGTGATGGAGTACAGCTGATGTCCCTTTACATCAGGGGTTCATAAATGTTTGTCAGTTGAACCCCTATGATGACCTAAAGTAATTATTTGAGTTAACTTTTTTTTTTTTTTTTATAATGGTAATCCTTCAAAATATATTGAATTTTACAACATCTTTGCATGTTTACGATGAAATGCACTATTATGTTTACTTATATTTCATTTCAATGAAACCCATTTTTATTGCATTTATGGTGGCAAATATATGTATTTTTATAAAGTACATATTCCATATGGAATTAGCTGAATTACTTGTTCTAGTAACCTATTTCAGCAGTCATATGAGCTCTGTTCTGTGCACACAGAAAAGTTCCCATGCTTCCCTCATTACATCCTGATGCAAGCTGTCTCTATAGTAACCGCAGGAACACTGGATGTTGGCTGATTTGAGTCTTCATGGCTCCCGAGTGCTCTGACAGTATTTGTTCTAAGCTACAGGCTGTTTTGCTACTTACTGTATTTCATATGTATATGTGTGTGTGTGTATGCCTGAGAACAGATGGAAGTAATCACTTCTGAATTCAGTTCTTGTCACTTCAAAAATAATCAAATATGGCCCTAGTGAAATCAGACAGCAATTTAAACCTTTACAATATACTTGAAATTGGAACTGTATACATACAGGTGCATCTCAATAAATTAGAATGTTGTGAAAAGTTTTTTTTCAGTAATTCAACTCAAATTGTGCAACTCGTGTATTAAATAAATTCAATGCACACAGACAGAAGTAGTTTAAGTCTTTTGTTCTTTTAATTGTGATGATTTTGGCTCACATTTAACAAAAACCCACCAATTCACATCTCAACAAATTAAAATATGGTGACTTGCCAATCAGCTAATCAACTCAAAACACCTGCAAAGGTTTCCTGAGCCTTCAAAATGGTCTCTCAGTTTGGTTCACTAGGCTACACAATCATGGGGAAGACTGTTGATCTGACAGTTGTCCAGAAGACAATCACTAGCTATGTTTCCATCCAAATATTCAAATTAAACTTATGCGCAAAACTGGAATATCGCATAAAAAATATGTGAATAAAGCACCGTTTCCATTCAATGAGTCAAAGAGAACAAAATTATGTCTTCCTGGTAAACTGTGCCACTAAATATCACTAAGAATATAGGAGAAGCCACTGAATATAATAATTTTACTATATGACATAATTTACTTGCACCTCAGAGTGAGAAGACATGAGACACAAAATGCGGTTGTTACTTTCAGAGGAGGATGCTGCTGTTTGGGAATGCAGTCGTGTAAGACAATTATACAGAAATACTTTGATGATAGACTTTGCTCAGGCTTCTCAGAATGGCCATAACCACTAAAGATACTGTAAACGAGATCAGTCTGGTGGCTAGTCAATTTATCCTGTCTCATAGCGCAAAGTCACATGACTTTTTTGATGCGCATGGAGGAATGTATTCGGTTTCCATCTAGCGTTTTTTATGCGATAATCCATAATGCGCATAAAAATAGGTGGATGGAAACGCAGCTACTGACACCCTTCACAATGAGGGTAAGCCACAAACATTCATTGCCAAAGAAGCTGGCTGTTCACAGAGTGCTGTATTAAGCATGTTAACAGAAAGTTGAGTGGAAGGAAAAAGATGCACAACCAACCGAGAGAACTGCAGCCTTATGAGGATTGTCAAGCAAAATCGATTCAAGAATTTGGGTGAACTTCACAAGGAATGGACTGAGGCTGGGGTCAAGGCATCAAGAGCCACCACACACAGATGTGTTAATGAATTTGGCTACAGTTGTCATCAGAGGCGTCTTACCTGGGCTAAGGAGAAGAAGAACTGGACTGTTGCCCAGTGGCCCAAAGTCCTCTTTTCAGATGAGAGCAAGTTTTGTATTTCATTTGGACACCAAGGTCCTAGAGTCTGGAGGAAGGCTGGAGAAGCTCAAAGCCCAAGTTGCTTGAAGTCCAGTGTTAAGTTTCCACAGTCTGTGATGATTTGGAGTGCAATGTCATCTGCTGGTGTTGGTCCATTGTGTTTTTTGAAAACCAACGTCACTGCACCCGTTTACCAAGAAATTTTGGAGCACTTCATGCTTTCTTCTGCTGACCAGCTTTTTAAAGATGCTATTTCCTTTTCCAGCAGGATTTGGCACCTGCCCACACTGCCAAAAGCACCAAAAGTTGGTTAAATGACCATGGTGTTGTGTGCTTGACTGGCCAGCAAACTCACCAGACCTGAACCCCATAGAGAATAGAGAATCTATGAGGTATTGTCAAGAGGAAAATGAGAAACAAGAGACCAAAAAATGCAGATGAGCTGAAGGCCACTGTCAAAGAAACCTGGGCTTCCATACCACCTCAGCAGTGCCACAAACTGATCACCTCCATGCCACGCCGAATTGAGGCAGTAAATAAAGTTAAAGAAGCCCCTAAAAGTATTGAGTACATATACAGTAAATGAACATACTTTCCAGAAGGCCAACAATTCACTAAAAATGTTTTTATTATTGGTCTTATGAAGTATTCTAATTTGTTGAGATGTGAATTTGTGGGTTTTTGTTAAATGTGAGCCTAAATCATCACAATTAAAAGAACCAAAGACTTAAACTACTTCAGTCTGTGTGCATTGAATTTACTTAATACACGAGTTTCACAATTTGATTTGAATTACTGAAATAAATGAACTTTTCCACAACATTCTAATTTATTGAGATGCACCTGTAATCACAGAGAGAAGGGAAGAAGGAAAAAGAGAGAGAGTCTAAAAGAGAGCCAGATGCAGGCATTGTGTTCTTTAGGGTGATTTTTGAGTCTCTCGCTCTCTCCTGTGCTCTCAGGCTGAAGTAATGTGATAGATTGCATGAGATGGTGTGCGTGATCTTTTGAGAAAATAGAAAGGCTTCATGCATGGGCTGCGGAGAAGAAAAGTGTTTGTGTGGTAGTGTGTTCCAGCATATGAATGGCTATAAGAGTCATTTATATTTAGATTTTACTGTATCTTTTCATGTGATATCATCCAGTGATAACACCATTCAAACTTAAAGGACAGTCCTCCCTTTATAATCTTGTTCATTTGTTTAGATTAATGCATTTCAAAATTTATTTTCTTGTAATTCATATTTTCTTTATTATTTTAGACAGTTTATAATACAATACTAATTACTTTATAACACTAATACAATTGTGTATATATACAAATATGTATGTGTGTGTGTATTAGGGCTGAAAAGATTCCTTGAGTAACTCGAATACAAAAATCATAGAGGCAAATTATGTGCCTCGAAGAATCGTTTTGTCCATTTACTAGGGATGCACTGAATTTCCGGCAGCCGAAAATATATGCCACCACACCACCCAGCGGTGTCCAGGTTTCCGCTCTCCCTCAGCCGTCATCACTGCGCCGTGTGATGCTCCATTCTATCATTCTCTTCAGTTACCTCTCATGCTCACCGAAAAAGCAGAGTCCGCTCAAATAACGTGCCGACAAGAAAGGTCTATGTAACGTTAATATACTTGTACTTGTTGCTGTTTGCAGTAGCGCTGCTGTGCTGTGACATGCTGTGGTACAGCTGTAAAATCTCCTTCACTGATCTGCTCCACGCTATGCTCTGCTCACATTCGCTGATAATACAGGTTTACTTGATGTTTCTTTACACAGAATCATAATTTATATTCATTTCCCACTGATTTACATGATCTGATGTGATGAGCATTAACTCATATTACGCGATCATATCACGTTTTCCTTTGACATTACCACACACACACTGAAGCGCCTGTGACGTCTCAATGAGGACGTAAACACACAAACAATATCCCCAGATCACTTCATGAGCGTTTCACCGTTTCATTTGAGTAAAACTGTTGATGTTATTTTAAGGATATTTTCACATATTGAAGTTTGTTTCCATTGGGTATAAATAGTTTTTCAGTCTATGGTCAGCAGGGCCGTTTCTAAGTAGCCCTCTGCAAAATATCTGGGAGGCCTCAATAATCATCACCACTTTTTTCCCATCGACTGCCCTGGTGGTCAGTAATAATACAGCTTCTCACAAGGCACCACATGAAGTTAGTTTGTAACAGAATGACAAGCTCAATAGACCAAATCATTCTGTTTCACTGCTTCAAAATCGAAACATGCAATTATGCGAAACATTTGCAAAGCGTGGAGTTCTTTTCTGAGCACAGTCAGGAACTGCGTTGGGTGATTTGTCTCAAAAATATAGCAATTTGCAGAGCTTGTGATGGGAAGAAGCTTGATGGATTGAAACCGACATGTGGCTAGAGGAACATTGTCACACTTGTTGTCTATCTGTATTGTCAAATGGAGAATGTGTTTTCAATTCACAAAGGCCCATGGTGACGTGCAGTCAGACAGTTTTATGGACATTAGCCCAGATCTGCAGACACATCCATCTTGAGTAAATTAGGCTGCTTAGTGGGGCTTAGCACACCTCCTTTTACAGCTTCAACACACGACACACACACACACACACACACACGTTTTTTAATGGTTTACAGGGACTCTCCATAGGCATAATGGGTTTTATACTGTACAAACTGTATTTTCTATTGCCCTACAACAACCCTACACCTAAACCTACCCCTTACAGGAAACTTTGTGCATTTTTACTTTCTCAAAAAAACTAATTCTGTATGATTTATAAGCCTTTTTATGGGGACACTGAAAATGTCCTCATAAATCACCTTCTCCTTGTAATACATACCTATGTCATACCCATGTCATTATACAAATCTGTGTCTTCATAAACCACATAAACACACACACACATTGACAACCTTCACTCCATTGCCACTAATTAAGATGTCAGATTCTGATTTGACTGTACTAGAGGAGCAGTGTGATAAAGAACTAAGGCACTGCTTGCATGTGTGTATATTGAGTGGGACGCATTAAGCCGTATCTACTAAAAAACTTCTGTTCAAGCTGATTCCAAAATATAAACATATTTCAAGCAAGACAAGAAAGGATTCATAAAGAGCAAGAACTGGTTAATTGGGTGGATGGTTGAATTAATGGGAGAGATCAGGAGGTGGATGAAAAAGAAGAGGGAACGAGTCTGTGTAAAGGAGGGATGTGAAACTTTCTACAAGAGCAAAGAATATTGTGTGTAAATTATTCACAGGTTATTAAAATTCATGCACATTTGCCTGAAACGGCAGGAAAAGGATGTTGAATATTTGATTGTGTGTATAAATACAGTCCTAAATGGAGTTTTGTGAGGATGAGGGCTGTTTTTAGATTACAAGCTTAGCGGTTCTTCCCTGATTATTGAATTACTTTTAGAGAATCTGGTGTGCTGTGATTAGGAGGTGATTTGATGCTTGATTGCTCAGAAATGCATTCTCATGACTGAGTTCAATTAAATTGTTGTTAAACCAACAATAGTTCATGCAGATTTTGTTACTCTTTTCAATGTATTGCATAAGCATATACAAACGCTGGAATTATTCATTACAAACAGAGAGCTTGGAAACAGTTCCAGTTTTGTTTAAACACAAACCCAAGGTGCTGTGTATTGTTCTGTATTGACCGACTAAGCTGCGTGTGTCAAACTCTGTCTCTAACACAAGTTCAAAATGATGAATGGCTCTCATTGGATCTCAAGGTGAAGGCCCCTTAAAGAACCTGCAGGGAGAAGAAACACAGGGCTTGAGTGAAGGATTGCAGAAGTGCCTGTTGAAGTCAATGTTACCTTTTAAAGATAAGGATTTTAGATAAAGGTTAAGGTTTAATCAAGACTCAGAGCAAAGGTTATATCAAAGCATTTATGGATAAGCAAAAAGAGCGTAGGATTTTGATTAATTTTTTCTCTGACTACATCACTGTAGCTGTGTGATTCAGTCATACAGAAAATGGCACTCTCTTCAAATGCTCCTAGCTGTAGGCCAGATGTCATTGAGTTTAGATAACATCTTCCACTCATCTCATCCAATAGCCCGTTTCCCCCCCTCCTTCCCTGCACTCTAGCACATGCTGTGTTATGGACTGTTATTGAATTACAGGAGTGTTTTTATTGTGTCAGCTCAACCAGGAAGTATAGAAGACCATTTAAATTTGTGTCACATGTCACCACATCAGATCTCAATGGGACATTTTCACATTCTGATGTCAGTGAGAGAAAAACTCTAGTGTGTAGTATGACATTGGTCACAGTTGTGATTTCAACAGATAGACAGAACAACAACATGGGTCAAATCTCTTTATTTTAAGGCCCCTTCTTCCAATAGTGGTTACCCACCTCTTCACTTTGTAATACCTACAGTAGACGTCTTTATCCAGACAGACTAGTCCAGTCTTAACCTGTAACAGTGCTGCTCGTGGGGCATTTTCATTGAGAATCAGGTCACGCAGTTTATTTCACAGCGATTAAAATCAGCCACAATAAAATGTTATTCTTTATGGCCCATCCGCTCTGCCTTGCTGTACACACGATGTCCATCCGCTCCGCTTTGATAAACTCCAACTCGTGCTTTATCATCTGCTCTGCATGGAGAACATTTCTAAGGTCAGCTTTTTTACTTCAGAATGAGCTTGAAGGGTGTGTGCAGAAACTGTGTTAAGCTAATAGTGTTTCTTCCAGACTGACCTTCCTCTTTAATGCTTGACCCGTCCTCTTATCACAGCTGCTTGTACACATCCCTTCCTAGCATGATGGTACAAATTGCATTTGATTTGCAGCTAGGAAATTCAGATGCCTAGAGCGTATTTGTATCTCCTGTCTGTATTGTGCGATGATGTAGCCTATAATTTTCACTGGGGCCTGTTTTGTACTAGTCACCCCCTGTTGGAGCTATCACACATGCCTTGGCAGAGACACTGGCAGAAGCCGTAGACCAGACAGACTGTGAGACTAGACGGCACCAGACTCACGCACACAATCCCCAGAGTCACTCTCTGGATCACCAGCAAGTAGATGCCAAGCGGCAACGAACCGAAATAGAAAAAGCCCAGCAGCCACACCAAGACTCGCGGCACGTGATTGCAGAACTTGGACAGTGCATCTTGGTCCATTGCACCGCTGTTAGATGCCACAGAGACTGAGTCCAGACTGTTATCGCCAGTAGTAGTCAGAGCTGGCGTTTTGGCTGGGTGAGTGCTGCTGGTCCCGTGTCACCTCCATGATGGTGATGACCAGGCAGTTGGAGGAGTCGTGGGATGGACTCTCGTTGGAGGACAGACTCTTGGGCGTCAGCACTACCTCCTTACTGTGGTCCGAGCTCCAGGACTTGTCCCGCACAGCCAGACGGGACATGATGTTTGAGTCGTCTGGCAACCCAGCCACTTCATACTCGCTGATCTGCGTCTTGTGGCGGCAGAAAGGACAGCTGATGGAGCTTGAGCAGTCCCCCATGTCCAGGATCTTATTGAGGCACCTGGCACACACGCGATGCAGGCAGTCCAGAATCTTGGGCTTGCGGCTGTGTGCATTGTAGCGCTGGTAGCAGATTTTGCACTCCAACTCATCATTGGTGGTGCTGTTGAGGCTGGTGTTAGTATTAGCGCTGGCATTAGCGGCGCTTTCCTCCGGTCCAGCCTGAGCACAGCTCATTGTGGCTTCATGCTCTGGGGAAAAGAAAAGGATGTCAGCACAGGATACGACATCATGCACAGTTACAGTAATATGGTATGAGATTACAGTGATAAAAAAAAAAGAAATTCTCATGTAAGGGGTACGATTTAATTTGTCTTTTTACGAAAGATATCTGTAAATCAAATTATTTATTACATTTGAGTTGCTATGCTTTTGTAAGATTTATTATATAATGTTTATAATATTTTAATGTAAATGTCTATAATATACTTCCATTCAAAAGTTTGGGGCAAGAATTTAGTTTAAATAATAATACTTTTATTCATCATTCAATTAATCAAAAGTGATAGTAAAGTTTAAGGTTAATCGTTTTTTTTTATTGGATAATAGGAATCTGTTTATTGTTGCGGATACATTTGTTTAGATTTGTACTATAACAAATGTTGTTAATATTTTGAAATGAAAATTAGAACTTTAGGGTAATAAACTACTTGTATATAATGTTCCCAATGGCATGTTGTTGTTGTTGTTGTTGGTGGTGGTGGTGGTGTTTTCTAATGTAATTACCTAATGTAATGATACCACAATTCATAATAATTTGAATTTAATTATAGTAATTAATTTATCAAAATGCATACATTTTTATAAAATATTGAATTTAGACTTTGGTCAATTACTTATTTTTCCCCAAAAATCATTCATAAACAGTGAAAATCATGTCATAAACATTTAGACTTTTTGCAGGTTTTACTAGGTCATCATCTTACCCCTCTTAAAAATTAATTTTGTTCTAAAAGATTTGGTTGACCAATAGTGATGGGAAGTTCAGATAATTTTGATCAGATCTGACTCTCTCATTCGATCTCGTTCATCAAACTGAACAAATCTTCAATAAAATTCAAGTCATTTTATTCATTTAAGTGGTTTTAAATGTTGTACTTTTAGCAGCCAAATTTCCCAAACATATCCACCTACACGATCTTGATCATAATTCCAAATTAAGAAATCATTATAATGCAGCCAAAGATAATTTATCAGGAACATAATTACTTTACCTTCTACATATTTTGTTCATTCATGAATGACCCATCACTATTGACCAAGCAAATTGGTCTATTTATTTCCCTTATTTATTGGATGATTCATCATCCATCTTGTAGATGCTAAACTTGTCTCTAAATATGTTACAGTTTAACAGTAAAGGCAATTTTTAAGTGGTCAATCTGCTCCAACCTCAGCTTGTCCCTCAAATTTGATTATAGTTACCTGGATTTTCTCCTCATTATTAATCTATTAGATCTTTATAATTTTTTGTGAGTATAAAACATTTTATCCACCATTTATATCAAGCTTAAATAGGCTGTCATTAAGAATGAATTACATATTGGCAACAGTAAACAAATCTGTGGGTTTAGTCACTCTATGTATTTCATACAGGAAGAGGTTCCTACAGTGTGGTATGCAATCATGCATTAGTGCATTGTTAGCGTGACTGTAATATACTAACACCCATGCTATTAAGTCTTCATAGGAAGCTTCCTAATGTGCCACATGGGTGTTTTCAATGTCTTATTCAGTCGGCAACTCTCCAAAGACCTAATTAGGCCACTTTGTTAATTGCTCTTTGTGAAATTAATTACGGGAAGAAACGTGGGATCGACGTGCCGATTTTGCTTCATTGTCTTGGGGAGCCAACTGTTTGTGTTTCCTTAATGTCACCCAGCCGTTGTTATACTGAAGGAAGAAACAGCAATTGGTGGAGGAATGAAATAGTGGCCCTTGGGCAAAGAGCATTCTCCTCCAGCATACAAACCTCTCTGTATTATTAATGACAACAATGCCCGGGCCTAATTGTATTTCTGAGAGGAATTTGTTTTGCTTTGCTGGATAGAAAAATAGCCAGCAGAGGCTCTCAATAGAAGCCAAATAAAGAAACATGATTGCAGGCTGTTTAGTGTTCAGACTGTATTTGCAGAGCCTTTTCAGATCATAGATTAACAGACTCGCTGTTTCCAGTCCCTGTTCAAATGATATCATCCATCTTCAAAAAATAAAAAACATTAAACTTTTGCTGGAAATGAGTGTGAATGAGAATGGCAAGCATTGATTGATGTAGAAATGGTAATGTACTGCAGTATTTGTGACTCCAATGTGTATTGGGGCATGAAAGCTTTTCTTTTTTCTCTCACTCTGTTCTTCTTTCTCTCCTTCCCTTTTTCCTGGCAGTAGTGTTTTAACATGCTTTTCAAAGTACAAATGTGCTTTGAGTTTTTTTACATTTCAAATCTAATATAAGAAGCTAATTTGTAAAACCAATTTTGTCATTGTAATTGTATCTCACAAAAAGCATTGAAATGGAGACCTAATGAATGTCATGGATTATAAATTATAAATGTTACATAGGCCAATTTATATCACTCAGGGGAGTATTATGTTGACGTGTACTTGGTGCAGCAATCTTCCTGAAAAAATATGTTTGTAGAAGGATGAGTTAGCACATAATTCATCTGTAGAGTGTTTTTCTATTATTGTTGGAATACTCTCTCAACAGACAGAGATTCTGCAATGACAAACATCTGAAAAGACATAGGCTAATATTTAATGCATCTCTGGGCTACATAAATACAGCACTACTATTCAAAGTGTTTAAACACCGACACCGTTTTGAGAAATGTATTTGAATATTTCCTCGGATACATAAGCCTTACTCCTTTACAGAGGTTTTAAGATTAACAGTGGACTCTGTTTATGATTTAGCTCATTGTTCTTTCACCTTCATGGAAACATGAACCCTTACAGAACATTTCTGAGCTGCTCTTTAGGTGAGATGATTTCATGTTTCCTTGTAATTATGTGTGAGACTGCTGTGAGCCTGACTGCAGGTTTCCTGTTCTCCAAAACTAACAGTGCAATCTAGTTAGTTAATAGGAACATGAAGCAGTCCAGACTGCAGAGTTCACAAATAAATACAATTGTCTTTTGTTATTGCTGAGTTCCACTGGATATTAAAGCTTGTGCTCACACAATGAAGCAGACACAGGCGCTGCGGTTTTGTCAGCACACATAGGGAACACCGTTTAACTATTTTATTGCTGTGTGCTTGAGTGATGATGTCACATGCGTATAACAACCAGCCCATTCCAACCTACTCTACAATTCAAACGCTAGGGGTCAATTTATGACCAAGCAGTTGTAGGAGTCATGAGACAATTATTTTATCAGGGATACAGTAAAAACAGCAATATTGTGTAATAATTTGTCTATTTTAATGTATTTTAAAATGCTATTTATTTCTATGATGCAAAGCTGAATTTTCAAGAGCCATTACTCCAGTAGGGTTATTGTTATCAATACTAAAAAAATTGCTGCTTAATATTTTTTTTCAAAATTCTTTGATGAATAGGAAGTTCAAAGGACAGCATTTCTGCAAACTGTAGAAGGCATTTTTCTAACAAGAAGGACATTTATCGTGCTTACGGCCACTGAAAAGCCAGTTGTCCACTACTGGCTAAATGGCAGCCTACCTTCATGTTTTAACCTGCTTGACAGACTACAACTCTTCCTTCCCACCAAATGCTGTTGTGACGTGTCCCAATACATTTTGGGTGAACTATCCCTTTAAGATAAATAAAGCCCTTGAGTCACTCTCACACACTGCTTATTGGTTGAACACTTAGCATCTCTTGTAATCATACTCCAGGAGATGTGCAGTGTGTGAATCAAAGCTCTTTATTGGAAATATGTCAGCAAGAGTTCTCTACGGTCACATACAGCAACACACACAGTTCATTAAGTCGCTTTCAATTGCAATCACTTAGACTTCTTAAATTTAGCCACCTCGCTCATCTCGCTCTCCAGAGACCAGAGAATCAATACAATTATTTTGACCATCTTGACTTATTTATGTAAAATGCAAGGTGCAGACAGAGGGAGAGAAGACTGTAAGTGCTTATCTGTTTTGACAATAAAGGCAATGCTATTTAAAGCTCTTCAATCATTTATAGATGATGATTATGAATACCTTATGAATAGTGAGCAACAAAGGGAAGCTCACTGGATGCTGGGATCTGCTCTTAAGGCACATGCAAGTTTGTTAATATTTCATTACTCAGGGCTGCGTTTTGAAATCCTGCGTGACCAATCTGTCACGGTCGTTGTGACGAGTGGGTCGAGAGTCATGGGAATGGAGCGAGGCCGGTGGAGTAAATTATAATGAACGACACCTGCGCCACTCACCGGTCTCGAGTCCCACGAAGGAGCTTCGAAAGGATAAAAGGAGGAGTGACGACATTGAAAGACGAGAGAGGACCAGGCCTAGATTTTATTTTGTGTTTTGTGTGCGGCAGTCGTCCGTGAGGGGCTGCCGCTTTTCTTTTGTGTTTGTTTATTTTATTATTAAGGAGTTTGAATGTTCGCCAGTTCCCGCCTCTTCCTTCCCGATCTAAGAACTTCATTACAGTCATGTTGCGGGAAAGGATGCAGGAGACAGGAGGTAAGGAAATAATAGTTTTAATCATACAATACAGGAAACAGAACTTAAAAGATGAAAGAACGGACCAAGACTCAGGGAGAACTCAGGACTTCGGAGTAATCAAGGAATAATCAAATTAACTTAACAAGAACAGGAAAATAGCCAAATAAGGAAACTCTGGAAGGACAGGGAACAATGAGTCCAGAACCCTTGGCATTATCCCCCCTCCCAATAGGTGCATCCTGCGCCATTACATATCCACCGGGGAGGGGGTGTGCGCCATGGAGGCTAGTCCAGGATGGAGACAAGGGAGGCCTCCAGGGCGAAGCAGGGGCCTTCGGCTCTGCCACTATGGCCATGGACATGTAGCCCCCCTCAAAAAACATGTATTGGGTAAGGAGCGGGCTCTGGTGGGCGCTTGGGAGGACCAGGCTCTGGTGGGCGCTACGTGAGGAGCGGGCACTGGAGCGGCGCTTGTGAGGAGAGGGCACTGGAGCGGACTTGTGAGGAGCGGGCACTGGAGCAGACTTGCGAGAAGCAGGCACTTGAGGGCGCTCTGGAAGCGCATACACTTGGGGGCGCTCTGGAAGCGCGAAAACTTGGGGTGCTCTGGGGGGCGCTGTTGAGGAGCGGGCTCCAACTCCAACTCATACGCCACCAGCAAGCCCAGGGGCACATGAGAGTCCGGCTGGAGAGAGCCACGGACGGTGGCCTTGGTTTCCCCATGGACGGCGGGCTGAGATGAGCCGCGAACGGCAGCCTGCTTGTGAGAGCTGCGGACAGGGGGCTGTAACTCTGCCGTAGGCGGTAGACTTGGTTTCCCCGCGGGCTGCGATGACCCGCGAACAGCGGCCTGCTTCTGAGAGACACTGATGGCGGCTGGCTTGAATTCACCACGGACGGTGGGCTAAGATGAGGACTGAGGACACAGGTAGAGCTCCGGAGGATCAGGGGGTGCTTGGATTTGGGCAGGCGGTCAGAGCCAAAATGGGGCGGTATGTGGAAGTTCTCGGCCTGGGGTGAGCCGGGGAGATCCAGCATTTTCTAGCGGGAGCGGGAGGAAAAGGGGCTAGATCAATTTGCTCGAGGAAATCCTAATAATAATTTGTTAATTGTTTTAATCATAATTGTTTTAATCATACAACAGAGGAAAAATAACTTAAAAAACGAGAGAACGGACCAAGACTCATGGAGAACTCAGGACTTATAAACACATAGATTGTAATCAGGGAGAACAGAAACAGGTGAGGTGTAATCTAGGAATAATCAAATTAACTTAACAAGAACAGGAATGTAACCAAATAAGGAAACTCAGGAAGGACAGGGGAAAAACAGAACAATGAGTCCAGAACCCTGACAGCATCATTGTGTATTGACAATGATAATTTACCTCATTTGTTTGTACAGAAAATCTTATAAACAGGCATTAATGTCTATGTAACATCTTTAATTATTGTACTTTCAGGGTAGGGATTCAGTACACAGGAAATAACAGTCTGCTGCTTTTCAATCACTTATAGAAAAGTGGGACAAATTAAGAAATACCTCGTGACTGATATTAGACAGCAGTGATCTCTTTCAGTCAAGCTATTCATACAACTCTTTATTGATCTCTTTAAAATAAGATAAAAAATCATTACATCACAAGTTTACATGTTCTTTTCTCATAATCAATGTGTTGTTTCAGAGATATTTTAACTGTGGCTCAGGCACAGGCTCATACACACTCTCTTGTGCTGTATCTTCAGCTTGAACACTGCATTGAGAAAGTGTTTCTCGCTCACACCGTCCAATTTTTTCTTCTTACTGTCATCTTAAAGAGCATAAGACTGAATTCATTTTGCAGCAGGGTCTGCGCAGTTATAGGGAATGTGAAGTTCTTTGTATTGCAATGACACGTTTGTCTCTGTGAAGAGATTATAAGGGAATGAAGGGATGGAGACAAAGAGTGAACTGAGCTTTTCAGAAGACAGTGGAAGTGTATTTAGTTGGGCCCTTTTCAAAAGCAGATTGCAGGTCTGTGCTGCTAATCTATTCTGCCAGTTAAAATAATTGGATCCGCTCAGTATGTCAGGCCATTTGATTAGGGGCCATGTCATTATTCCTGTAGTCTGAGAACAAGAGAATGAAATGTATTTGCCACCGCTGTGACACAATCTTCATATGCACACAGGTAAACATCTGTTCCTGCATTTGTTCAGCTTCTGTCAAGAGGTTAAATGTCTCTGTTTGTGCCTGAAGATGAATGCATGTTATATGGAGTGCATATATGCATGTCATTGTGTATGCATTCGTATGTGTAAAGTAAATTAATTCATAGTTGTGCCATCGTTACACTCACAGATTTAGTGACAGGTTTGTTCTTTCTAGTGAATCAAAAGCATAAGTGCCAAGGTACTAGTGTAGTTCATTTCCCAAATGAATGACTCTGAGTTGGTTCTTTTTAGTGATTCAAACACATTAACTGACTTGTTGTTCAGTGCTTGGTTAAAGATGCACATGATCGGTTTTACATTTAGTCATTTAGCAGACTTACAAATGAGGACAATGGAAGCAATCAAAATCAACAAAAGAGCAATGATATGCAAGTGCTATAACAAGTCTCAGTTGGCTTAATGTAGTACACATAGCAAGTTTCTTAAATTATATAATAAATAAAAAGAAAACAGATAGAATAGAGCAAGCTAGTGTTAGAGGCCTTTTTTGCTTTTTTTAATTGTATAATAAATATAATAAAAACAAGAAAACAAAAAGATTAGAAAAGCTAGTATTAGTTTCTTTATTGTTTTTTGTCAATAGTTATGAATGACATATGGCACTAGATGCTTTTAAAAAGTATTGTTGTTTAATGTGTAGTTTTAGGCCAATAATTGTGACCCTCTCTGGGAAATCCAGGCTAAAGTCTCAAAATCTAATTATGAGATAACAAACATCAAAGTTTGATTTCTACCATTAATTTCACTATAATTTCAGTCTTTGACATGACCTTACTCATTCAATATTAAATATATAAAGGTTACATTTTCTCAGAATGTTCTTTACCATATGAAGGATGATTTTTTTTGTAGAAAACGGCAAATCACAAAAAAATGCCTTTAGCTGGGTTTTCACAGAGTGGGTCACCATTGGTTTGTATTTGTGACACCTCAGAAAAGAGGTGAACGATTTCATCATTTGGCAATAGAATTCCTTTTTTTATGTTTATTATGTAAAAGTTAAAAATAAATAATTAATAGAACTGTTAATTAACTGAAAAATGACAATGAATCAGAACCAGATTCGTTAAATACTGTACAATTCCCATCACTACTCAACAAAGGTCAAATGTATTTCCTGAAGGTGTCAAGCTATATTTCGCTTCTTAAATGATGTGTGATCCCTGCATGTTTCAGTTGCATTAACATTGTGTTCTCTTACTGTGAGTTTATTGTTTTGTTTAGCAGCTTATCAGCCTGTTTACCTGTATTTCTGCCTGTCATTTATAAATGTGTTATATCAACCTGTCAGAGAGCAGATGCATCTGGGGGTTTGGTGCTTTTAAGTTATGTATTAAAGACATTTTGAATCTACAGTATCAAGCCTGAGGGTTTTAGTATATTAAAGATTTCTCACTAACTCCTTTAGGATTGGTATTATCTAGAGGACTGAAACTCAATCTTTCTGAGATTATTAATGTAGGTTTCCATTTCTGTAAACTTCTATCTAAACGGCATACCAGATCTTGATGATCTCGTAGACAAACTTAGTGACAGTGCTGTGGGTGTAGAAGTCTTCATCCTCCTGACTCAAACAGGGCAGGCAGAGTAAAGATGCCATAGATCACGTATCCAAGTCCTGAAGGGAAGTAGCTGCTCTGTAATGTGTGTGTGTGTGTGTGTGTGTGTGTGTTGTTTGTAGCAGCCCTACCTCACAAGTCCCTAAGCAGGGCCCTTGCTTCAAAGGTGCTTTTGTAACAAGGATTTGAGGAAAAAAGCCTCTATAGGTTTGGTGTCTAAATGGAAGCTATGTGGGAGATGGGGAATAGATTGAGAGAACGAGTGAAATTTACTTATTTCGATTTTTTACTGAAATTAGGGTCATTTGCAGTTCACAGCTGAGCTGAAGTGAAGCAACCCTGAAAGAAGCCAAAAATTGCGGCATAGAACACACAAGGTTTGATTCTCAGACATTAGACATTATAAATGCAGCCTACCCTGTTCATCACTCTTATTGCTATTATCTTTTCAGCTTTCATTTGAAAGAAAACTTCAGTGTTCATCTCTGCATTCTTCAGTAAATTGACCTCAGTCTGCCCCACTCTTCCCTCTGGAATATGTGTGGATTCTTTCAAAAGCACAATTTAGTTGAATTACTTTAGTCACTTAGACTGTCTTGACCTCCTACCGCATGTCAGGGACCTCAATCACAGCAGCCTTCACATTATGGATCTCATCTGACACATAAGATGCTGATCTACACTTCTTACAACACTTCATTTACTGCATTGACTTCCATGCTCATTATGATTAATCTCCACGTTTCAAGTACTGAACGGTGTTTACATCCATTCTGGGATTATTAGATTAAATAGTGAATAAAGTGACCGTATAGACATTTTAGAATCTTTAAAAATATATAATATTTAGAGAAATGTCTTTCAAATAAATGCTGTTCTTTTGAACTTTCTGTTCCACAAAGAGTGAGGCTAGAAAATTGTATCACAAACATATTAAGCAGCACAGTTGTTTTCAGCAAATGATAAATAATAAATATTGTTTGTGCTCTACATCAGCATATTAGAATAATTTTTGAAGCATCATGCGATACTGAGGATTGGAGTAATTCAGCTTTTCCATTTCAGAAATAAATTACATTTTTAATTATGTTAAAAGAGAAAACAGTATTTTAAATTGTAATATTTCACAACATTGTTTACTGTATTTTTTTATTAAATAAACCGAATAAACTTTTACTTTTGAACAGCAGAGTATATATTCGGTTATTTTCTAAAAATGTATATTGTGTATTATATATAATAACAACAGAATGGCAAAACACTTTCTGTTTGTCGGGTTTAAAAATCCATTAAATATCATGCTGTCAGGCTGTGAATGGAAAAGTGCAAGGAAATTCTATCAAAATTAGTAGAGGTGCTAAACGTCATGTTTCAGTTGAGCTTTGGACTGATTCAGGTGGATAGCAGCAGTGAACATGAGCCTTAATGAACTTTTCCAACATCAGCAGTCTCCAGGCAACCAGCATGAAATGGAGTATAAAATAATATCTAAATTGAAATCACATTGGAGAGTTCACCACAATGTAGTCCACATTCACTTGTTCTTCATTGAAAGACTCCAGTTTATCAGTGCAAACTGTTTCGTTTTTTCAATTATAAATGTTTACTGCATTTAACTTAAAGAGCTGAAATAGCAGTTGTGAAACTTAAAGAAGCTGTGAAACCAACCCATAAGCTTTTGAATAGAGACTATAAACCAAAATCTTATACATTTCTGTTTTTATTCAGAAATACACTATATAATACGATATGATATAAAAAAGGTTGTATTTTTATTATTACAACATTTCAGAAGTACACAGATACAGGATGCATTCATTCTAGAGAGAGCGAAGGAGACGGAGAGCAAATGATTGTAACAGGACACTGACATGCTCTTTAAAAATAACTATTTAAAATACACAACAGGTTGGATAATGTGACTCCAAGAGAACTTCTTTCTAGCCAGTTATGGCGAAAATAGTGCGCCTGATTATTATGATAATTTCAGTAATCTGCAGGGGATGGCCTTTGAGGAGTTTTTAGGTCATTTTTGCCTTAAGAATAAAAGATCTTCTTAAATCTGACCCCTGGTTGAATTACAGTTGACAGGTCGAACTTCCCAAAGGGTTTCCCTACATTGTTTAGCCTCATTCTGAACACTGCCTAAAAGAATGTGGCCTTGAGTAGGCCTTTTCATTTTGACAACACTAGTTTTGGCATTAAATGCCTTAGGAGCTCCTTGGAAGAAGTTTTGTTTGGAAAAGCTTCATTATGGACAGCAGAGTTCAAAAGAAAATACAAAATTCCCTAAAGACAGAAAAACAGAAGTGAAATATCCAAACTGCAAATGGATGATGCTGCTAACATCTCCAACTCACATATTTACCCTGATGGTAAGAATGTCATGGCTAAATCAGTATAGCCACACCTGTTATCACAAGCTCAATTGAATATATCACAATGAAATGGATAAAATGATATCACAAATTGAAATCACATTGGCAGTTCACCCACTGTAGTCCACCATGTCACTGAAATCACTTCATGTTGCCACATTTGTTTGCAGTATTAGTTCCAGTTCTCCTTAATGGTTTAGTGGTTAGGCTGGTGGCTGCTCAGATACTGTTTGAAATGATCAAGGCATTTCTAATATCTCACTGAGGTTTTGGAAGAAGAGAAAGGTAACAGACAACCAGAGAGAGTCAGAATTTCTGTAATTGGATGCTCTCACGCACATGCACCGAATGAGCTGTTGACAGAGGCATGTTTGTGTGGAGTGTTATTGATCGATGTGTGATGGAAAGCTTGGACCTATGTGTTCTTAAACCCCACAGAAGACAGTCAAACCTCTCTCTTCCAAACACACACACACACATAATCTCTCTCTCCAGACATATATTCTCAGCTTGAAGCCGATATGATAACACAGGGGGTCTGTTAAAGACATTATCATTGCTAATCAGTGCTCTAAACACATACGTATGTTTTTAAATTTACATGCATGTGGACATTTTCTTCCCGGTTATTATTAGATGATCATTTGTGAATTCCTCCCTCTGGGTTTTGACCCTGAAGGAAATCACATTTGTGCCTAACATCAGTTACCAAGGAGCACAACTCTCAGCATCCACTTATCTGTCGCTCTATTTCTTTCCCATTTATTCTATCCATTTTCATTCGTCTTGTTTTTCTTTGTGCTTAATTTCTTCTCCGAGATCCATCTCATATCCTCCCCAGTGTCATATATTTACGATGAGGCATTTATGGACTGAGCATATCTGATTACTCCCGTTTACTCATGCGGCTGTAATTGTCTTCTTGCCCTCTGCTATATGAAGATGAGTTACATCAACAGGCTGCCTCTCCATGGAAACCACAGGAGCTGCGCAAATGTGTATGTTTGTTTATCTAAATGGCTCACATCTGTTTTAGCAGCTGACGAGCCAACATCTGTTCCTCTCCATAACGCATCTGCCCTGAGTCTGCAGTTCAACATATCACTGCAGATCTCTGCTTCATTCATCTACATTAACTGTGTTTCCTTTCTCCTGTTTTATTCTTAATTGTGTGTGTGTGCGCACACGGGTTCATTTTTCATCCACAAGGTTGGAAAAGCTTAGGTAAAATATTTCCTCATAAAGGTTTTATGATCTGAAGTATGAAACTGCACATTCACACCTTCTTATTGCCTCAGTATCCTTCCATTTCCTCTGCGCTATTCTCTTTCTAGCTAATAATACTTTGTCACTTTTCCTGCATTAGTTAGACTTGATCTAATCCAGACAGATGAACACGTCTCCACACATAATAGCTCTCTTTTTCTAGTCTTACCGTGCTGTGTAGTGTCTTTCTCTGGCTCCTCCAGGGTTGTTTGAGTTATTTTGCTTTCCTTTGATTCTTTTTTTAGTTTGTGATACTCCACTGTTCTTCAGTGCTCTCCAGCGCAACTGTTTTCATATCTCTGTCCCGGCTGCTCTAGGTGTACAAGCAGCAGACGTCAGCGAGTGTATGCGCTCTTGGTCGGCGTTTGCACGAGCAGGAGGAGGACTTTGCGGGAAAAGCGGCGAATTATCATCGAGAGATCCGGCACCTGCAGAGCCAACTCAGAGACAGACAGGAACAACTGCATGGAGCTCTGCAGCAGAAGAGGTGAAACTCTCCCTCTCACACATGCACACACACACACTCTCTCCCCCTCTTGCTTTGTGTGAATAGAGGGATGCAGCAGAAGAGGTGAGAGCAGTAGTGGAGCAGCTGTCACAGAGGCACAGACCAATAACAGACAGTGGAGAGAGAGAAAAAGAGAGAGAGGAGGGGCTCTAGACAAGCTGGCACAGCTGCAGACTCATCTGTCTAAATCTTCCATTTTCTCTCATAATTACATTCACTTTTCATTAATTTGCTACTTTTTCAGTCTTATGGATGAGTGTACCTGTTCATTCTTGCAGCTTACTTTTAGTTTGGGGTTTCTGAATAAGACAATTATTCAGTTTCTGACTGAAATCCTAAAACAATTACAAATTCATAAACCTGCAATATTTGCTGTATGCCTAAAAGTTTTGAAAATTTTTAACAATGTTGTTAACATTTTACAGTAAGGTTAAATGTATTACTTGAACTATTCTTTTACATTATATATTTACATATTTGTGACCCTGGACCACAAAACCAGTCTGTAGTGAAATGTATACATCACCTGAATAAATACGCTTTCAATTGAGGTATGGTTTGTTATGATTGGACAACATTTGGCCAAGATACAACTATTTGAAAATCTGGAATCAAAAAAAGCAAAAAAAATCTAAAGATTGTGAAAATCGCCTTTAAAGTTGTCCAAGTGAAGTTCTTGGCAATGCATATTACTAATCAAAAAGGAAGTTTTGATATATTTACAATAATACATTTACAAAATATTTTCATAGAACATGATCTTTACTTAATATCCTAATGACTTTGGCATAAAAGAAAAATCGATAATTGCTATTTGGCTGTTGCTACAAATATACACCAGCAACTTAAGACTGGTTTTGTGGTCCAGGGTCACATTTTTAAATACATGAGTAAATTTTTAAGATGTCAAGTTGTATAATTTAACATAGTTATAGGTATAGTTCACCCAAAAATGAAATGTCTTTCCAAACCCATAAGACCTTAGTTCATCTTAGGAACAAAAGTTGAGATATTTTTGATGAAATCCGAGAGCTTTCTGACCCTGCATAGACAGCAGCACAACTATCACATTCAAGGCCCAGAAAGGTAGTAAGGACATCTTTAAAATACAACCCGAATTCGGGAAATAAATCCAGGTGATGGGGATTTTTTTATATATAAAATGAAAATTAAAAGAATTTCAAATCACATGAGCCAATATTTTATTCACAATAGAACATAGATAACATAACAAATGTTTAAACTAAGAAATGTTACAATTTTATGCACAAAATGAGCTCATTTCAAATTTGATCCCTGCTACAGGTTTTAAAATAGTTGGAACAGGGACATGTTTACCATGGTGTTACCATATGTTGCTCTAAAATCTTTCAGCATATGAATATACCTTTCAGCATTCATAGTGCCTTCCAAAACATGCAAGCTGCCCATACCTTATGTACTTATTCACCCCCATACCATCAGAGATGCTGGCTTTTAAACTGAATGCTGATAACACGCTGCAAGGTCTCCGTCCTCTTTGGCCCGGAGGACACTGTATCCGTCATTTCCAACACGAATGTCAAATTTGGACTCGCCTGACCATAGAAAAATTGTCTACTTTGAAACAGTCCATTTTAGATGAGCCTTGGCCCACAGGACACGACGGTACTTCTGGACCATGTTCACATATGGCTTACTTTTTGCATCATAGAGTTTTAGTTGGCATCTGCAGATTATTCGGCGGATTGTGTTTACCGACAGTGGTTTCTGGAAGTATTCCTGGGCTCATTTAGTAATGTCAATGACAGAATCATGCCGATGAGTGATGCAGTGTCATCTAAGGGCCCGAAGACCACGGGCATCCAACAAAGGTCTTCGGCTTTGTTCCTTACGCACAGAGATTTCTCCAGTTTCCCTGAACCTTTGATGATGTTATGCACTGTAGATTATGAGAGTTGCAAAGCCTTTGCAATTGACCGTTCGCAAAACCCGCCCAGCTTTAGTTACTGTCGCCATGACCGACAAACAATGCTGCTCTCACACTTCAAATCACATTCTCACGCAGTGAAAAATACATCGCAGATCAAAGAGGAAACTGACAACACACCGACAGACAAGACAGAGCAGGTTACTTCTGGTATGAAACAAGGCCTCAGGACCTTCAGCTTTTATATTGTGTCATTTTAAAATAAATTCAAACAATAAATACCGTTTTGTGGCTCTTCAATGTGTCGTGACAGATCACTGTATTGAAAACACATGAACCAATCGTCTTTTCATATTTACTTAAAGCACGAAATGAACATGAATAAACATCAGAAAGTATTTTATTTATTTAAATTGTATTTCATTTGTGTGGAACACAATGTCTAAATCAGAATGTGTCACAAAACCATGAATAACACTAGACCAAAGTGACAGAACCCTGACAGACATGAGGGTGAATAATTAATGACATAATTTTCATTTTTGAGTGAACTATCCCTTTAATGTATTATACACAAACATACATTATTCTAGATTTATTATTCATTGTTTTTTTTATCAAATCATGTTTCTCAAATGTTTTTTATTGGGTTTTATGATTATATATTTGGAGGAGCAGAGCCTTTTCTTTTGCTTTCTAAATAGCACAAAGGTGTTTCTGTATTTGAGTGCAGATGCCATGTGCAGCCTTGGAGTAGAAAAGTGAAAACTAGTTCAAAGGAAAGATGGATTTTACATTTCCTTACTCAGTCATGAAAAACGTCCTTTCCACTTTTTTAAATTATAACCACTTCCTCAATGCTGACGAGAGCCAATAGCCTTTTCCATGTTGTTATGACAATGTGTATGGCAGAGTAGAGCTGTTGTGATAATTATTGTGTTATAAGTCATAGGTCACACAAGGTGTGTGTGTGTGTGTGTGTGTGTGTGTGTGTGTGTGTGTGTGTGTGTGTGTGTGTGTGTGTGTGTGTGTGTGTGTGTGTGTGTGTGTGTGTGTGTGTGTGTGAAACACTAATAACAAAGAATGTATTTTATGTTAATAATGTATATGCAACAGGTAACTGTGTACAGCACTCACATATCAATAGTCAGTACTAGACAGGAGAGAGACAAATCAGACAGTCAAGGCAGGATAGAGTGTAAACTGTCCAGCTAAGGTCAGACCGGACTAGTGCTGGACCAGAATATTCGAATATTTGTTCGGTGGGTTGGCATTCGATTTTCAATTTTGAGATTCAAATATCCTTCTTTTTTCGAACACCTGGCATCCCCTGTGAAACGGTTCTCAACTTGTCCGCCTGGCTGAACATCTGCACCAGCAACAGACCGTTCACCAATGAAAGACGTTCGTGCTGACCTATAGCATGCATATATTTCATGAAAAATCTTCTATTATGAGCGTGCTTGCTGCACATCTACATTTGAAATAATTGAACTTAAGCGCGCAAAAGACGCGACATGTGAACGGACCCTCTGCTATCACAAGACCGAATGCGATGTATGCGTTTTCTTTGTCAACTGTCCTGAGCAGTGTTGCCAAACCCCTTCCTCGGAAAATCTAGAACCACCCTCAAAAGTTAAAATTTTTTCCAAAAAGTTGCTGAATATGAAAATAAAGTAAACACAGGTAAATTTGGTAAAGGTAAAGGAAAGTAAATATAGATATATATGTATATACTTTACAAATGATGACAGTATAAACAATATAACAAACGATGAAATAGGCTTATAACAAAAAAATATGAAGTGAAATTAGGAAATTCTTAGGCCTACTTGTAACTCTACACGACACATTTGAATCAGTAAATTCTTCCTGTGATCTGCAAGCACATCAAACATGATGTAAGACACAAAAGACATAATGTTAGGCATTTGTTTCATATGTCACCAAAGTGCATCCCTGTCCTGCTCAAATACAACAGATAAGAAATATGAAATAATTACCCAGAAACAAAACCTTTATTCAATACAAACTTATTTCAGTCAACACACTCAATTACTACAAAGTAAGTGCAAAATACTGTATCCCAGCAGCACACATGACACGATGATGCACTGTCTCTCAGTATCTGGTTGACATGATTGTGCATGAATTGTGGTATACATTTTGTGTCAGTGGTTAAAACAAGATGTTCATGTACTGAGTAGTTGGTGCCCTGATGTAATCATCTTTTTTTCTCCGTCTTCTTGATGCTTGTAATGAAATAGTGGTGTGTCATCATATCTGAATGGCAGATGTACTGATGTTTGTTCACTGCACAGACTCATTAGGCGCATTCGACTTTAAGCGGCGCTGTGCAGAATGGTCAGTGTATGACATCAAAGTACTGCGAGAGCTATGAGAGCAGACGGATCCTATACTTTCGAAAGGCTATCGCGGTACTTTGATGTCATACACTGACCATTCTGCGCAGCGGTCCATGTCCAAGGTGCCTATTGGCATGATTGAGAGCAAACGTAAGAGGTCATGGGCTAAAGGTGTGGCCAAGTAAAAAAAAATCTCCCCCAAAAAATTCGCTATTTTTATTTAAATATAGCTAAAATAGCTGCTTGTTGCAAAAAAATCTATTAAAGTCGCAGCAACAATGAGAAAATAGCTAAATTTGGCGACAAAATCCCCAAATTGCCAACTCTGGCGAAGGTCTTGGATCAGCGTGCAGTAGCTCTTGTAGTGCAGACGAGATGCGCCGATGTGAAGCCGCTTTGAGAGAGTAAAAGAGAGAAGACTGGGTCCAGCTGAATCACTCACGCTGTTTTCAGATGACTGATTTAATCTGACAGTTTGTGTGGATTTATTTACTCATTTAACCTACATGCTATATTCAATGAATGTTTGCAGGAATTTCCCTCATTATAAACTCGAAAGCTGTGGGAATGATTAAAACTATGCGATATACACACAAATTCAGGACCTGATTAAATTGAACTCTATTATACAGAGATTTGTGAAATAAAATTCCATGAATTTTACAAAACTTTTCCAGGCCTGGAAATTGCAATTTCATAGCTTTTCCAGGTTTTTCATGACCGTACGATCCCTATAAAAGCAACGGATGTACGCTTTCAATCAAATAAACTTTTTTGACGCTTTTCAATTGGTCCTCTCCCTCCTCTAATCACATGCCGGATCTGTCACCCCACTTTATTCCGGGACCTCTCAATTTACAAATTTAGCACTGGGCTACCTTATTAAAAGTATTGCTCTAAACAGACCTGTCTGTGTGTTTTGTAACACTAATGCAGTGTCTGTTCTTTGAGCATATAAACCCTGCCCACGTGAAGAGCGCCACTTCCGGCTCGCTCTGTTCTGTAGTTTATTCAAAGTTTATTAATTCTGAACATGTCGCGTGTCCATATTGCACCAAAATGCGACACTGCACTCCCTCGGGTCCGCAGCAGCACACCAGCCACGCGTAAAGTCAATTGGATGAACGGTTCTCGACATAATAATATTGCAAGCAGACAGACAGACACACAGAGATTCCTGTGTTTACTAGAGAGAAGAATATGTTCAGCCCCTCCCTCCGAAGCTTCAAATATTCTGTGCTGATTACTACCGAAGCTTAAAAAATCCTCACAAACTATGACACACACTATCCTTGTTCAGATTTTAAGCCATGTCTGTCAAACTCAGCTCAGCTCCACTTCTTGAAGTATACTCGCTCACCCAGTAAACGCTTACAGTCTCTCTCTCTCTCAACACTACATCAAAGCTTATTTTGAAGTCAGTTCCCTAGCCAAGCCTGAGTGTTAGTGAGGTTTTTAAATGTCAGCTTTGATACGTCAGTAAAATGCTTCTCCTTCAGAAGAGTTTGTTTTTATGTGGTGTGTGTTTGAGATTACTTGTGAAGAATATGAAAGGAAATGACAACGACTTTGTTGATATTCACTATGCATTCTCTTACTATGCAGCTGTTCAACCATCTGCTTCAACAACTTTCTTTTTTTTTAATGAATGTTTTTGACATTTCATTTTGACACCAAACTCAATGACTGGAGGGGCTATTGTTCAGGAAGAGATGTGGCATTACTTGACTGAATAGCCCATGGTGATTCACCAAATTATCTTGTCTATAGATGGTGGAGCTCATGATGCTGCTGTCACTCACTGTTTCTCTGTTTTCCTCTGTCTTCATGTGAGTGTGTGTATGAGAGTTTGTGGTGAGATGTTTTCTGGTCTAGTGCTGTGTTTGTTTGTAACCCTGTGTGTTGAATTAATACATTTTGTTTTAACACTGTGATGTTTAAAGGTGTAAGAACAGTCATTTAACTCTGTAATTATTCTCTTATTTCATGTGGGTTTTTCCTTAATTTGTGAATGATTCATAAACACTTACTCTGGGCCCTTTTCAACACAAACAGCTTGTAAACAATTGGTAGATTTATTAAAACATGTATATGCCAGGTTCATGTTTCTTCAGTGCCTATTAAAAAACCAAACAAACAAAAAAGAAGAATATAAACAACCTTTCAAGGTGAACTGACTCTTTTTTGAGGATTTCACTCAACGGTGGGGTGGTTTGCAGTGCTGTGTGGGATGAGTGAGAGAGCAAAAGTTTAAAGTGTGGGCCAAAGGTGGCCCTCAGTCAGGCTACATGTGGATCCGGAGAGATCTAATCTGGCTAATCTTTGCTGCTCATATTGCTTCTGTAGGCCGCTGAAACATTAGCTTCCAATCATATAGAGATTAGTGTGTGTGCTTTGAGATATATGTGTGAGAAAGAGAGATAAAAAGCTTGGTTGTATACTGAAATGTCACCTGGCTGTGAGAGTAAGAACAGAAGGGAGAGAGAGAATGAAAAGGAAAGATTAATGGACATATCTAAATTACACATGCATGCACTCTTTGTCAAATTATATGGTCTTCTCTCTTCTCCCCACCATTAAACCTTTTTTTTGGTGCTGTTAAGTGCAGGGGATAGATTCTCACGACTAAAGTGCTCAGCTTGAGGTGAACATGGCTGTGTTTTGGATCACTCTGTTGGGTTGACTGACAAGGCTGCCTGAGGAACAATGGAGAAATGTCAGATTTACAAAGTACTGCCTGCAAAATGGCCTGTCATTCTAGTACTGTGCAAACCTTTTTTGCAGAAAAGGATAGTTTGATGAATTACAGTTTTGTGGCTTTATTGGTTATGTGGCATCGATTGAAAGAAGGAAAATGTGTGTGAATCTGGAAAAGCAGAGAGACGCATTTACATTACAGAGTATAAAGGAGAAATGTTTGTGTGTTTATCTCTCTTGTCATGTTAGTGTTTTAAAAATGAAGGGGTCTGAAAATGTTTTTGTATTTTGTTGGTCAGAATGATGTGATTTTAGCAGAACTGACAGCTGAAAATACACAAATTCATCAGCATATGCTCACGTTGATCTCTCTTTTTGGGATTAGTGTTCATGTGTATGTACATCTTTTCTTTCTTTGTTAAAAAAACTCACAGGCTTACAAGTAATGAGACAATGTAATGCAATGTAAGACCTGTAGCCCTCGGGATCTCACCCTGTCACCTTGACTCTACCACACTTAATGAGTCTCTGGTCTCTCTGGGTATAGGCGGGTCTTGACATGTTAAAGGGGTCATATGATGCTTTTTTAAAGATCATTATTTTGTGTATTTGTTGTAACAGAATATGTTGACATTCTTTAATGTTAAAAAACACATTATTTTTCAAATACTGTACATTATTGTAGGTCCTCTATGCCCTGCCTCTCACAAACGCTTAGTTTTGTACAAAGTCCCTCCTTCCGACAAGCACAGTCTGCTCTGATTGGCCAACTGACCCAGAGCATTGTGATTGGCCGAACACCGCAAGCACGAGTTGGAAATGTAACGCCCGTTTCCTTAATCGAATTACCTCCTCTCCTTGGTTCACGAAACGTCGTCCATAAAATGCATTGCTGTTCTGTTGTAAGTAATCTTAATGATTCCTAAACGCATTTACTTTAGAAGGCCAAATAAAATGCTTTTGCTTTCATCTAGAAACAAAGCATCTCCCTGACTTGACTGCTTGCATCAACACTACTGCGCTTACTGAACCCACGCATTACGCAAATATTTCCACATTGTGACGTAGACATGTGGGCGTGTTTGAATGAGCTGTTTTAGGGGGTGTGGCAGAATCTTAACTTTGATAAAGAATATCTCTTTAGTTTTAAGACTTTAGTCTTTGCCACTTCAGGGATCTTATCTATGCACAATCAGCTTGTAACACTCCAAAGAGAAAGGACAATTGAAATTGCATCATATGACCCCTTTAAAACATTAATTTGTCTCCTAGCCATTCTGTGTGAGCTGCAATCATACAATACGTGCTGCATGTTGCTCTGCAGTGCATGGCCGGAGGAAGCATTGATTTGAAATCCACACACCTGGAGTAGAAGATACTTGTCTTAGTATTACATAATATGATGACATTGCTAATCGTGTCTGCCACATACAGATTATGACCACTATAGTCCAACTGTAACATTCAGCCTTTGTCATTCTCTTACATACTCGTGTGAGCATAGATTTGTGTTCGTGTGTGTGCATGTGCTGGCCATATGTTGATCCACTCCAGTGGTATGGCTGAATCATCCTTCATTAAGTCTGTAATCCATTACACACCACTAATGAATTACATTAGGATTGCTGTATGTGTGCTTGCACGTGTCTCGGTGTTCATGAGACCGAATTTGTGTGCGTGTGCGTGTGCGCATGTGTGTGTTGAATTAATAGTGCTGTGTGGCCATTTCTGCTCCTAATTTAACTTTGTAATACACAGAAGCAAATTGAACAGATGAGACTGTAAAATGTAGAGTATATTGCGAATTATACTGATTATTTTGCTATTGTGCATTATTAGTGTAAGGAAGAGGTCTGAGGCGTGCGGATCCAATTGCACCAATATTTATTAAGCGGGGGCAGAATAAGACAGGCAATGGTCAACAGGCAAAAACAGGAATATCAGAGGCAAAGCAGAGTCGTAAACAATACCAGGCAGGAGTCGAGGTCACAGGCACAGGTTCAGAGATCGAAGGTCGGGCAGTCCGGGGTCACACACAGAGATAACAGATACGGGAAGAACGCTCAGAAATGTAGCCAGGGCAAACAAGACTTCGTGTGCGTGAGTGTTTGTGTGCTGCTTTTATGTGAGTGAGAGAATGAGGTGCAGGTGTGGTGAGGCAATCAGAGTTGATGAGTGAATGGTGACAGCTGTGAGATTGGTGTAATGGTGGACGGGAATGTGTGAGTGCAGTGCATGATGGGAAATGTAGTCCATGGGTGATGTGCAGTTTGAGTGAGTGGGAACCAGATTCATAACAATTAGCAAGGCCATGCGATGTTAATAGATAAACTCTTAATTGTGCTGTAATATAATCATATCCATAGATATCTTGTGAGTTCAGTGCAATGATACGGTCGCCAATGTTTCAGATACACATAGGAATTAATAATGTAACATTATAGCTAAATATTAGTCAATTGTATTATTTAATATTAATAATTACTAATTTATGATATGATTAAGGTGTAGATGATTAAGATGTATAAACTTGTAATTAAGTTTCTGGCTGAGATTAAACATTTTTTATTAAATATTAGAATCAATAATAAAACTATAAATAATATAGGTACTCTCTGTGCCCTCCACCATACAATCTGCAAATTGTCAAATATAATATAATTGATATAATTTTTCAGAAATAAATATTGGACCTACTTTATATAAAGTGTCTTTAACTATACATAATTTTTTACAATGCACTTATTTTACTGAAAAATACATGTATGTAATTGGATCTACAATTATTTTTTCTTGTTACATCTATAATTACATGTTGACCCCTACGCCTAAACCCACCCTTAAACCTACACATGCCCACATCAATTACTCCAAAGGTATTTGAATACAACATGAACACAATATGTGCATATGTTTGGACAAATAAAAAATATTTTGGATAAAAATTAGTGCTGCCAAACGATTAATAGCATCCAAAATAAGTTTTTGTTTACATAACATGTGTGTGTACGGTGTATATTATGTATATATAAATACAAACACGTGCATGTATATATTTAAGAAAAATATATTATGTTTATATATTAAATATGTTTATATATAATAATATAAATGTATATACATGTAAATATTTTCAAAATATTTACTGCATGTGTGTGTATTACATGAACATAATAAATGAACACCGTATACATACATATGTTATGTACGTAAAAACTTTTATTTTGGATGCGATTTAATCGCGATTAATCATTTGACAGCACTTATAAAAATACCTAGCACCAATAGATTCATGGGCAGCTCACGACGACATATAGAGCAGTTGAGCTTTGGGCGTCCCGAGTTCGAATTGGACATTTCCTGATACCATCCCCTTCTCATAGTAGTTATAGAAAATGTGTCCAAAAATATATTTTTAAGTTTTTAATGAATGACATTTTACAGTGTTATTATTGTACATTGTTGTGTTCTATGCTGGCTGAGACGGGGAACTGCTCTATAGACTAGAGCAAACAATGCTTATTGATCACTGGCTGTTCAACTTAATTTGTTAGGTCTTGACTTAAACCCAAGTATGTTTAACAGAAACAAACGATGACTAAACTAACAAAACGTAGTTGATCATGCCTCGTCTAACCTAAGGTACCATCTGAGCCAGGACTCCCACTGGTGCTTTCTCAACAACCATAGAGTAGATCATGTGATTACAAACCTAGCTCCTTAACTGCTAGGTAAGGGAAGAAACCAAGCATGAAGTCAAGATTTCTTATCTCTGACATTAGCCATTCACCAGTAAATTACAGCTTGGTTGATGTGACGTAGATAACTTGTATGGTGTCATTCAAAGTGGCTTTTACACACAGTGACACAGCAGAATGTACCACAACCTCATTACTCAAATTACTACTGCTTCCCAGTGCAGCCTTCACAAAGTACTCTCCCATATCTCTGTGTGTCTCTCTCATTTCTGTTTTAATCTCTTGTAGAAGACTTTGATGCTAAAACCAGCCGGGTCAATACTGGTCTCTCTCATCTTTCATCTCCTGGCGTTCACCACTCAGACGTGTCACTTCTTTCCTTCACGCCCACTCGCACCCGTCTCTCTGGTCCACTTCCCTCTCTTTTAGCAACTGGGTCTTGAGAATGAGAGCGAAAGCAAACACTAGCAATTGATTAGATGGTGGGAGAAGGGCCTGCAGAAAGCATTGTCTGAATAATTATTATTTTACAACCTGGTCTCATAAAAATGTGTTCCTCTGTGCACTTTTTAGCGAAACCGTTTTTACGTACCTTACTGCACGTTTACCGCAGTTTCATATCCACTGAGTTGCGCTAAAACACGGGCTCAATACGTGAACCTGGCACATTTTTATCATGTTGATGTAGGCACGTATTGCTGTGTTATTATTAAGTTGCTTCAGGAACGTATTGTGGCGGTTCAGAATACAAATATCTGGGGACCGTTGCTAAAAATTTATGTTCTATCCTGTTGGATATGCCCTACACCAAACCCAACCCTAAACCTACCCGATAGTGTTAACAAATGCAAAACTGATATGAAAACGTATTTGTTGATGCAGTTGTGCCATTTAAGCTTCCTCGTATCCAGATTTGAACTGTTTTGTCAATCCGTACCGGAGTTACTTGCTTCTCAAGTACATCTCTGTACTCCGTGAGCTACCGAACAAACCTAGCATCTATGAAAACCCATAGATATGAAGCTGGATATGTGCGATGCTAACATTCAAAAGCATCAGTTTTCAAATCTCCCAGCATATTAATATTGTTTTGAAGTCATAACATGATATTCTTGAAGCAATAGTGCAAAAATTTGGCTTTTTAATCGAAACTCTGTAAATGTGTGTGGAAAGTAATAAAAGGCATCAGAGTTGTACTGCCTCTAGTGTTCATTTCTTTTGGAAACTGCAGTAATATGTACTTATTGGTACTAATTTCGCGTCTCGCTAAAAAGTGTACCCAGGTGCATAAATGCCATGAGACAAGGTAGTTATTTTCTGCCTTCGTGTATTTTAAAAGGATGATAAAAAGCCATTAAGCTATAAACATGTTTTTCTGCACATATTTATTCCTGTCTAGATTATGAATATGTACAGATCAGAATCTATGCAACCATTAATGTGAAAGTTTTTCACAGACTTTGATGATGCTTTCAGATCTCTCAGCTACATTTTTAGCACAGAAATGCACAAAAGTCTGCTAAATCCATGTGGGCTTATGCATTCAGATGTGATATTAGTGTGTCAGACATGTCTCCTCTTCTGATCTGTCAGTCTGTGGGTTTATTTGTCCCTCGCTTCTGTCCTCTCTGCATCACTACGTCCTACTGTCTGTTCCCCTGTCTGACACTATTGATCATCTGACCAACCCACTGACAGCAATCTCTCTCTCTCTCTGTTTCTCTCTGTTATAAATCTCTAAGGTGACAGGGGCAGGCTATCTGTGTGCATAGATAAGGCCTTGTTTGGCTTTTGCTGAGACTGCACAATAAGTGATGAATAGAGAGGGGGAAGGAGAAAGGAAAAGGGCACTTTCAAGGAGAAATAAAAGAGTCCTGAGGTGAGAATCTCATTAGGTATTCAAGACTGCCTGAAAATCTGATGAAAATGCACATAGCCATATTTACCTGTGGTAAATGTCAGGATGTAAAAAGAGCAGCTTCAGGCAACACATCAATGACAAAATGATGTATAATATTCAGTATTGGGACAAATCTTCTGTCTCAAGCTGTTGACTGAAATATGAGAAAAAACAACAACATTTTTTTTAGTTTGAATGAGAAATGTAGATTTAAGCTTGAAGATTCAGAAATGGAGCGGTGGTGTAAGTAAAGCTATTGGCTGTTGATTAGGCTGTCGGTTCTTTTGTGTAATGAGTATGAGTAATGAGAGAAGAGAGGGATGTGCTGTTTACATCTCATTAATATTATTATTTATAATTTCTGTCTCAACAATAGCATCTTTATATATATACTGTATATATATTCAGAATTCTCTACTGTATTTTGAAGTTTAAGGTTTTTTTATTCATACCAAGATTGCAATTATTTGATTACAGTAATATTGTGAAATATTATTACAATCATTATAATAACTATTTTCTATTTTAATATATTTTCAAACATTTTATTTGTGTAATGACAAAACTGATTTTTTTTGGCAGCCTTTACTTCAGTCTTCAGTGTCATTCTGATATGCCGATTTAGTGCTCAAGAAACATTTCTTATTATTATCAATGTAAAAAGCATGTGTGCTGCTGAATACTTTTGTTTGGAAACTGATTCTTCAATAAATAGAAAGTAAAACAAATGTTTTAATTGTTACAATATTTATTGAACTTTTATTTATTTATTCATATTTATTTATTTTTATTATTTTTGTTTCAAAATGACAAAAACATTTAATAAAGCTATAATGTCAAACACACTTTTCATGGGAAACAATGGCTTACGTTACAAAAACTCATTTTCAACACATTCTTAAATTAATATTAAAAATATATTATTAATGGGATCTTTAGATTTGTGCCATTTCCTCTCCTCCAGGCCAGCAGGTGCTGCCCCTTATAACCCCTGGTTATCTGATGTTCTTCATGAACATCGCTCCAAACTCCACTGTCAAAGCATATACTGGATGCTAACCAATCAGGGTTCAGACGTGGACATTCAAATGAGACTGCGCTACTCTGTCACTGAAGCCTTGCGGATTGCAAAAGCTGATTCCAAATCATTGATTCTCATTCTGTTGGATATATCTGATGTTTTTGACACTGTAAACAATCAGATCCTCCTGTCCACCCTCTCATCACTGGACATCACTGGGATTCCACAAGAACATCACCTACAGCTCAACCTGGCAAAGACGGAGCTTCTTTTCTTCCCTGCCAATCCAACTCTACAGCATGATTTCACCATCCAGCTAGGTTCTACTGCAATTACCCCATCAAGTTTAATCAGGAATCTTAATCTTGTAATTTTCGATGACCAGCTGACTTTCAAAGACCACATTGCAAAAACTGCTCGATCTTGCAGGTTTGCACTTCACAACATCAGAAAGATCAGGCCCTTCCTTACACAGCACCCTGCACAACTTCTTGTCCAGGCCCTGGTCATTTCTAGACTGGACTACTGCAATGCTCTTCTGGCTGGACTTCCATCAAACACAATCAAACCTCTACAAATGATTCAGAATGCAGCGGCACGACTGGTCTTCTGCGATCCCAAAAGGGCCCATGTTACACCTCTCTTTATCTCCCTGCACTGGCTCCCGTTTGCAGCTCGTATCAAGTTCAAGACACTGATGTTTGCATATAGAACAGCCACAGGATCTGCACCCGCTTCCACTCCCTTATGACAATCTACATCCCCTCCAGAAGTCTGAGATCTGCTGGTGAGCGTGCCTCGTGATACCATCACAGAGAGGCACAAAATCACTCTCCAGAACATTCTCTTTCACCGTTCCTGGCCGGTGGAATGAACTTCCCACCGCCATCAGGAATACTGAATCCCTGACAATTTTCAAGTGACACCAGAAAACTCATCTCTTCTGTCATCACTTGACTTCATCCTAAAAAAAAAAATCTTCGCACTCTTTCCTTAACTTTGCTTTCTTTTCCCTTAACCTCTCACTGTCTGGCTAGTATTTACTCTGAACAATGCCTAGAAATTTGTATTACAATCACTTCCTGTGTCCGTTTGCCTCTTTATAATGTATCGCTTATTGTATTCCTCAATTGTAAGTTGTTTTGGATAAATGTAATGTAAATGTAAAATATATTAATGAAAACGAAGTACCACAAATAATTTCTGCAATTTTAACAAAACAGTTATTTGATGTTTTCAGATTAAGTATATTCACAGAAATACAGAAATGTTTCATTCTGTTTCTGTGTGGTGTCTGAAGCGTGGGACAGAAGTTTGACTTGGTCTGTTTGACACTGTTGGAGTCTGTCAGAGATGATGAAGATGGTGGCAGCTTAAAATCATATCTTAAAGGGATAGTTCACCCAAAACTGAAAATAGTGTCATCATTTACTGACCCTCAAGTTGTTCCAAACCTTTATCTTTATTCTACTGAGCACAAAGAAGATATTTTGAAGAATGTTGGTAACTAAACAGTTAGTCTCAGCATCAGACTTCACGCCCACGGAACGGTGGCTAAATGTCTGATTCATATGGCACACTTATCTGGAAGCACTTCAGGAGTTTCGAAGTCATCATTGGATTGGTTGAATTATACAGGATTTCCGGGAGACGTGTGTCGATTCTTTAACATTCTGCCTGAAAGAGAAATGTTGTGGTGCCAAACCCTCAAAGAAGAAAGCCGCTGTGTTTACAGCTAACGCTAACGCTTGTCAGGATCAACTAAATGCTGAATTTTCAAAAGTAAGTTAATTGTTTTAAATTTTTAAGTTCGCGGCATAGAATCTTTAAAATATGCCAGAGTTGTACAGTCTGTTATTGTGGTGACATTTCCACGCCCCTAAACATGATGCGGAAGAAAAGAAATGTGATTGGTTGCTTAACCTGTCAGTCATATGGCCTCTTACGGGCCTTGGCCATTCAAATCGGCCAAAGTTCCCAGACCTTCAGCCGCCAGTCTGAAGGTCTGACTACGCAAGACTACTAAACAGTTGGAAGCCACTGACTACCATACTATGGAAAAAAATACAGAAGCAAGAAACTCATACAGATTTGGAATGACTTGAGGGTGAGTTAATGATGTCTGTGTTTTCACTTTTGGGTCTGTCCCTGTAATATCACAGACCCGAAACCTGCAGTGTAAAGGACACTTGCAGAGATGGCTCGCCACTTTCCACACAGTGGGAGATAAAGAGAGATAGATAGTTGTCATAAACCGTGTGTGTGCATGTGGAATAGAGGATGTGCATCAACAGATGGTCCAGCTAATTGATCTATGATAACGACAGCTTAAACCCCTCCACCGTTTGGTCATCTATATCGTTCTCTCTCAAAAGCCTGGTGTGTGAATCCAACGGTATTGACTGAAGAGTACAAAATGATTGAAGGTCACTGAAATTTGTGTGCTCATGTATTCTGAACACTTGTGTGTGTGTGTGAAACAGGCATTCTCCATTTTTAGAGAGCGTCATGGTATGAGAACTCACATTTGAATCAGGAAAGCCTACCCATACTGCACTAAAACAAGCCTCTCCCGCTCTCTTTGTGTTTCTCAGGGAGGTAGAAGGTGAATTGGAGGTGGTTTGGGAGGCAGCGACCAGAGAGAGTCAGCGCTTGTGAAAGGTGGTGTAGGGAGCAGTCCGCTGAGTCCAGCCACCGTGGCTCCAGCCCTGGGAAGTACTTCCGGCCAGAGTCCTACCAGGATCCCTCGTGTAGAGGATAATTTGTCCTGCTCGCTGCCCCCTTCCTTCACCCCAGACAGTGCCATCTGCCACAGCCGTTTCAGTGCAGCCCCACGTTTGACTCGACTCACCAGAATCCGTCATCTGATGAAAGTGACGAGAGTGACGGGACTCCTGATATATTTCCATATCCTCCTTAAATGTTTTGAGTTCATGAATTAATTTACCGAATGGTTAATGTGTTTTATACAATGTCTAACCATATAACGTTCTTGATTGCTAATTATGATTTTCCTGCAGATTTTTCTAGCATTTTATTCAGCAGTTGAGCTCATTTTAGAAAGCATTTGAGACCGAGCACTTCCATCAGTAGATACACACAATAGTAAAATACATTTTATTACACAGTCCACATAATGACTGACAGAGCAACAGAAATCTCTCTCATTCTCTTTTGGATGTAAGCCTTGCGCAAAAGATTGTACTAAGGATATCCCATTTAATGTTCTTTAATAAGGACAAAATATGGCATTATATAATATAATTAGCATCCTGTTTGTGTATTTTTGTACTAGTGCAGAATTCTAAAAATTCTGGGCAATTATATGTTGGAATAAACAATTACATTGAGTTTTGTTTGTTTGTCTGCTTATGACCTGCAGTGAACTCAAAAAAGTGTATTTGTCTTAAGGGAGAAAGTAACTGCATTTAATTATGCATTTACTGCCTCATCAGCAAAGATGTTAAGGATATAAGGTTTTATTTATTTATTTATTCTTTTATAGAATATTGCAGTTTATTATGATTAAGAAGAAAAAGCATACCGCCAAAACACACATTCAGGAAAAACCAGTAAACGCCTGCAGGTGCGTATATCCATAAACAGGTCAAAATAGAGAAATTAAGATCTGTACGCATCAAGATAATGGCCAACATGTTTTTAATATAAAGAATTTGTCTGTGGCCATCATTTATTCTTTCAATTAATATTGTAAAAAAGACTATAAATGTCACAAAAGGGTCCCAGTTTCTGCTTAATTTTGACTATCTAAATTTAAAGCATTTTTACCAGAACAGGGAAATTTAAAGAACCATTGCCAATTTTTGCCAAAAAATACAATCATTTGTTTTGTATATTGTGGTGTATTCTGGAACAATAAATACATTTGTATAATTTTAAATCATTTTTTTCTTATGTTCCATAGAAGTTTTAAAAACTATGCATAAAAACTCTGAGGTTCTCCTAAAGAGAGAAATCTTAATTCCATAGATTTTAAACGGTGGGTTCTCAAGCAAATCCGCTGTGGTCAGGACAAATCTAGCAAGACACAGCAATAAAACCAGACAGTGACATTATTGCAATACACCTGATTTAGAAAAAAGTGCCTGTCTGACTCTTGCAGCATAATTAGGGCAGTCCAATAGTTCTCTCCATAATGGCATTGCACTATTTTAGAGCAAAATTATAACCCAGCAGCACTCACTATGCACAAAACAAACCATATTCAGGGCGTCTATTGAAACACTGGTTCACAGAACTACAGTCTGTGTGTATGTGTGCAATCTCCCTGCAGAAATAGAGCACTATCGGTTAGCAGTAGGATATTGATTATACATTTCATATATTAGCTGTGGAGTAGTATTTCAAGTGTTAGTCAACCGTTTATCGATTGCTGTGCTTTAGTGGTTACGTCTTAAATGGTTTTGTTGGTTTTTACTTACAAATTGCTGTTTATTGGAGCATGTGAGTTTGTCATATTAATATGACGATGGTACAATGTTTTTTTTAATGTCACAGAATTATTTTAAGACCAGATATCTGTCTGATAGTGCAGCCCAGTGAACTGGAGAGTTGAAAGAGACCTGCAGTGCTTTGTTAATGTTATAAAACAGGAATCTGTATTTTAAAATGAAATGTAGGACAACTGTCTGCAAAGAGCTACAGCTTTCACAGGTAAGAGGAAAAAATAATTGTGTGTGTGGGAAGGAGAGAGAGGAAGGCTGTTTGTATGCTTCGGAGTATGTGAAGCAGCTCTGCAGGTACAGGTCACTTGTTCCCTTTCACAGGCCCAGTGGACTGAGGTTCTGACAGCGGAGAAAAATGACGAGGACATCTTACTCCGTTACTTCACCCTGAGTTCCCTCACAACCAGTGAGCCAAACACACACACATACACCTCTCTAGCTGTCTTGCTTTCTAACTATTCTGTTAATGTATTCATATAACTCAACATCTTACTTCAGTAGTGGGCCATTCGTTTTGAGAATAGAAAGACATGTTCAATCCAACTCCTAAAGCTTTTAATTTGCTTCACTGGAATTCTTCATTTGCATTTGCTCCAAAATGAGGAACCAAAACGATTCACATTAGAATGACACAATTAAACCTAGTCAGTATTGACATTGGTCTGTTTCATCAGTGGTGCTAAAAGAACTGATAAACAGATTTGAAAAGTAGTACTGCCATCTGCTGGACATTAAATCAAGGATATATGCAAATAAAAGTCACACAGCCTAATGGGTAACTGGCTATACCTTTAAAATCATATACAAACAAACCACCAAAAATACAATTTCAGAGAAACACAGGCCTAATGAATCTGAGTTCAAAAGAATCTGATACTAATTTTGTGACAGGCCGTCTAGATATATCACACAGCGGCATATACGTATATACGCCTATACTCTTGAGGATTTACAGCTCTTGCTGAACAGTTAAAACCCCTGATAGAGAAAGAGCTTGTTAAAGTTTAGTACCTGTCCTATGGGATGGTCTAGAGTTATAGATTGTTCCTTATCTAGGTTAACATCTCAGTGTAATGTCATCTGGGGCCCTTTCAAACTCTCAATCACACTATTGTGTTCTTGTCAATAGAGCTCACTCTTTATGCTTGCATTTCTTTTAGTAGCACTTATGCTCCTGAAACTCATTTAAGTGACTTTGAATGTGGAATGGTTGTTGGTGCCAGACGAGCTGGTCTGAGTATTTCAAAAACTGATGATCTACTGGGATTTTAACGCACAAACATCTCTAGGGTTTACAGAGAATGGTCCGAAAAAGAGAAAATATCCAGTGAGCGGCAGTTGTGGGGACGAAAATGCCTTGTTGATTTCAGAGTTTAGAGGAGAATGGGCAGACTGGCTAGAGACAATAGAAAGGCAACAGTAACTCAAATAACCACTTGTTATAACCAAGGTATGCAGAATACATCTTTGAATGCACAACACGTCGAACCCTGAAGCAGATGGGCTACAGCAGCAGAAGATCACACCGGGTGCCGCTCCTGTCAGCAAAGAACAGGAAATGGAGGCTACAATATGCACAGGCTCACCAAAATTGGACAAAAGAAGATTGGAAAAACGTTGCTGGTCTGATGAGTTTCGATTTCTGCTGCGACATTCAGATGGTAGGGTCAGAATTTGGCGTAAAGAACATGAAAGCATGGATCCATCCTGCCTTGTCTCAACAGTTCAAGCTGGTGGTGGTGTAATGGTGTGGGGGATATTTTCTTGGCACACTTAGTACCAATTGAGCATTGTTTAAAGCCACAGCCTACCTGAGTATTGTTGCTGACCATGTCCATCCCTTTATGACTACAGTGTACCCATCTTCTGATGGCTACTTCCAGCAGGATAATACACCGTGTCACAAAGCTCAAATCATCTCAGACTGGTTTCTTGAACATGACAATGAGTTCACTTTACTCAAATGGCCTCCACAGTCACCAGATCTCAATCCAATAGAGCACCTTTGGGATGTGGTGGAACGGGAGATTCGCATCATGGATGTGCAGCTGACAAATCTGCAGCAACTGCGTGATGCTATCATGTCAATTTGGACCAAAATCTCTGATGAGTGTTTCCAACACCTTGTTGATTCTATGCCATGAAGAGTTAAGGCAGTTCTGAAGGCAACGGGGGATCCAACCCGGTACTAGCAAGGTGTACTTAATAAAGTGGCCAGTGAGTGCATTTACAAATTTAAGCATTCAATTTGAAAATAAAATATAACTTATCTGGCTTATGCTTAATGCTTATAACTATGCTCAAAATATTTAACAAAATGTTTCTATGTATTCATAATTATGGCTTATTGAAACACATATTGTTCTATTTTTCTATCACCGTTGGCTCTTTCTGTTGACTGTTCTCTGTCGTGCTGTTTTTTTGACCACACATATTTTTCTCATGCAAAGCAGTAATGACTAAAAACCAAGGCAAGCAACAAAAAGGCAAGATTTAATTCTACAGTGTAATTTACAGAATCAAAACCTCTTATGGTACTCTTTAGGAAATATGGGGCAACTATATAACAATGACAATTGATCAGCGGACTTCCACTTTTAGAGACATACTCTGAATCTTCTTTGGTCTTTGGGTCAGAACATCGCAGTCTGTTTTATCAAGGTTTGTACCTTAATGCTGATCACAAGACACGCTGTGCCAATTTACTGATAATAATTAAATAAATGAAAAATACTTTTTATTCCTTGAACGTTTTCTTATCCCTGATTTTGAAAAATATTTTCAAATTAATTGTGTACAAGACCAGCAATGTACATTAAGAAAATAAATAGGCTGATTTAGATTTCCTGTTTAAATGTATTACTGTGCAATCATAATCAATATGAATGAGGGATTTTCTTTCATATAGTGTCTTTCCAACCATGTTATTTCATTTTAACTTATTTTGAACCACAATTACGGGCTTTATATAACACACCGCATTTGTCAACCATTGATTTTAGTAAAATATTTCTGGTAACTTTAACTTGAAACACTCCATTTCTGAAACAAAATAAAACAATAAAACATGGACATGGGCCAATTTATAAAGACAATAAACATTTGCAGAACATACTTTTTAAACCAAATCCTTTAATGTAGCCCATATACTAATTTTGAATGAATTAAAGTCAATTAATTAATGAAATAGTTTGTAGAATAGTAAAGTAGAAATGTTTGATATTACTTTCTCTCTAAATGTTCACTGGTCAGATGGAGAATGAGTTACATAAACATGAAGTCCCTCTGAGATGTTCGTCTGTGTTGCACGTGAAGGAGGGATGTGCACAGCCAGTCATCTGTGACGGAGTCAGGTTAATTGTTAGCTGTTCAGATGCCGTATGTGTGTAATCTCTGCTGTTATCGCTTGGAGATTCAAATCTGAGTTTGGGATAAGAAGAGGAGCCCATCTGAAGGTAAGGAATCATGTGTAGAGTACACTGTTGATATATTCATGTAGTTTTATATCTAACAATGTTTGCCACAGGCCTGTCCTTGGATGTTTCTCAATGAATTAATATTATGAAAACTGAATAGAAGTACGAGAATAATGGTGCTTCCTGGACAAAGTGGATCAATACTGTGGTGTCTTTCATTGACATTCTCATTTTGCTTAATATCTATTATAAACCTCTGTTCAGGCAGATTTTTTTCAATGTTATTTCATGGTTAACAATCTGAAGATTGGAAATGAGAGCAGTGATGCTGTTTGTCTCGGTCTCAGATAATGACAGCTATATAAAGGGAAATCACATTTTGGATATTTGGAGATTTGAGAGGAAAAATCTCTGAACCTCATTTGTCAGTCTGTCTATTTGGTATCATATATAGTTATGGTAGTGTAGAGTAGTGAGTGAAAATCACTGTTTCTGAGTAGAATGTGCTAATAACTGAAAATTGAAACTTCCTCATCTTGTCAATAGTAGTTTGTATTGGTTTTATTGGTGTGTATCATTAAGTGTTTAGGTAGGAATTGTTGAAACACTGGGATAGTTACATAGTAACAGTAAGTTAAAGCTGTGCTGTAATTAATGTTCATGCAACTTCACAATACGTGTCTACACTTTAACATTATGTTATGGTAATATGTTATATTACAACATTCTTACAGTTTTTATTAATCTACATCTAATTATACAAATACATTAGTAATACAGGTTGAAGAATTGAATATTTCTGACAGTAGTATGAACAAACACGAATGAACAATGATCAATAGTACATAGGGCTGTCAATCGATTAAAATGTTTAATCGCGATTAATCGCATGATTGTCACGAGTTAACTCGTGATTAATCGCAATTAATCACACATTTGTATTTGTTCTAAACGTACCTTAAATTAATACTTTTCACGTTTTTAATACTCTAATCAACTTGGGCATGGACAAATATGGATGCTTTATGTAAATGTACTCAACATAGAGCATGAAGACTAGACATGTTTCAAAGGTAATAGATGTTCAAATGTTTTCACCATGAATTATAGCCTACCGAGAAACCTACATCTTTAAAGTTAATTTTACATTAGTTTAATAAGCCCCGTTTTAGGCTTATAAACATTACTAAATTTGCCAATTCAAATAAAAAATAAATACCATCTGCTCAAATTGAACCCTTCCATGTTTCAAAAGGTAACGAAATATGCTTTATTTTAAGCTTCTGTAATTGTCCTTAAAATATCAAGATAAAAAAGGTTTTATTTATTTGTTTATTTTTTGCTATTGCAGCAGTTAGATTCGCCCGTGCCGCGTCTCTAAAGACACGAATATCATGATTAGTGAAACATTCATGCATTTAAGGGCTAGTTTATTTGATCATCATCATTCATTACTTCACATTACCTCTGTCTTTGTCCTGTTTTTCTTCTCTTAGAATCGTGTCATCGCGACATTACACATACATACTCTGTGTGTTTGGGGGGGGAGACCCCTTTTTTCTGGGGTGCATTCTACCCCAGACCGCCAAAGAGCAAATAAGTCAAGTCAAGTCAAGTCACCTTTATTTATATAGCGCTTTTAACAATACAAATTGTAACAAAGCACTGCACAATATCAAAATAGGCAAATTGTGTCAATAATGTAAAATGACAGGATTTAACACTCTGCATTTCATTATTGAATTTAGTAATGGCATTGTCCAGCTTAGTTCAGTTTAAATAATATCTGTGCAATCAAGTCGATGATTGTGCTGCAAGTGAAGTGTTCCCAACTAAGCAAGCCAGAGGCGACAGCTTAGCAAATAAGTGAATGAATGAATGATGAGAGCAACGAGAGATTTTTAAGCTCATGGAAGACGCACCCAAGAGATGACTCGCCTTGTGATTGGCTGAATGTTAGTTCATTCAAATCCAAGTAACAAATCAGAGAAGGCAGGTGGGAATATTGGCGGTGGGGCAAAGAAATGCGGGGAACAGAATCACCTGTTTCTAAAAGTGCGGGGGACGTGTTGTTAGTGATTGACATCACTAAAATTAACCTAGATTAAATGATGTAAACAGCCAGCAAAATTTCTTTTTTTTTTTCCTAAATTCTTGAAGTTCCCCTATCAAGTTTTTTTTTATGTAACGTTATAACAATAATTCAGCAGCAAGCTAATGCCTGGTTTTCTTTGGAACTCTGTTGAGATGCACTGCTCTTGTGTTCTGACTTCAAAGTGACTTAAACATGCTCATTGGCCAGCTTTTGAACTCTACAAATAAAATGGAGAGCAAGCAGAGACGAGTACATCAGTCTCTTGACGTTATAACGTTAACGTATATGGTGTTTATATTGGAGATCCCGGGGCTTGTACTGCTTTAATTATTTACAGGCCTGCATGTATTGAGCTGTATTGGTGGTGCGCTGATCTGAGACGGTTCTGTTCTGTTCTGTCCTTGCTTTTATGCCGTCACCCCCTCTTCCCAACCAAACCATATCAAGTGTCTCTTTCAAAGGAGTATTGTGTTGGTCAGAGCCTGCTCACCTCTAGCCAACCCTGGTCCCTCTCCTCCTTCTTATCACGTGTTTGCTTTAATCACGGGCAGCCTGGAGAATGAGTGAACATGGAAAGTCCCACCCACTTTTGTTGGTTATTAAACACATGAATTTGGAAATGGATCAAAACTTGGAATATCTGCTGGAAAAACTGATTGCAGTGCAGGTTTGTCTTTCGCCTCGTGCCTTAAGTTAAACATGATTGTCATGTGACGGTGGAATTGGTGGCACTGAAAGTAAGCTTGAGTTAACCTTTAGTTTGTCTTGCTAACTGCACCTGAAATGTATTTAGAAAAGATTCAGTACCTCATTTTTGTTACAATATTGTAGCGAAGTAATTGATCATGTGAGAGTTCTTGTCAGTTGTGAAAAGTATTTTTACAATGATAAACGTTTGACAAAAAAGGAAACCGTCATCTTAGGTGACGTATTGATTTGTGTTTGTTTATGCTGTAACGTACATCTTTAAGGTAACAAAACATGTATGTGAACTCCTCTATTGAGCTTACAGTCGACTTGTAATATTATGTATTCTTTATTATTTATGTGTTATAATACTCAGTTTATCAGTTTTTTTGCAGTCGATTCTAGTCAGTGCTTCTTGACTGTAGTATAAACTGAACCTTTGGCTATTGTACTGTTGCTAGGAGACAAGTTGATTTGAGTTGAAGTGCACGTGAATCAGATATCATTGTGTATAAATAAATGGATCTGTCAGAGAGCTCATAACATCTTGGCACACACAGTCACCTCCTTCAGCAACACTTAAAACACTATGTCTTTAACCTTTAACGTCTGCTGTGATGAGCTCCACAAGCACAAGACATCAAAACAACAGACACTACGAATACACGTGTTTCTCCTTGTTAGATTTTCATCATGTCTTTTAGATCAGGTTCTAGATTGGATTTTTCTTCTTTTTTTATTAATTAACAATTTTCCAATTGATTGTAACATGCATAATAATAATTCTAATGTTTATAGTAAAACAAATGCTATATTTTTGTCTGTCTGCACAAAATTAAGACTGGAGTGTTGATCCTGTGAACGATGGATGAAGATCTGAAGAAGCCTAACCCTCAGAATGGGAGAGTCTCCGAGGCTTTGGATGCCAAAAAGCCCGATCAGCCAAAAGCAGCAGCTCTGCAGAAGAATGTGAGTAGAGAGAAAGAGAATCTTAATGGGAAGAATGTTGCATGATCACTGGTTTCTGTCCAGAAACAGTGCATATGGGTGTGTGAAGGGTTTAACTGTGGGTCACCCTGGCGGTGCCTGTCGCCATCACTGCAGTATAATCCCTCCCCTTCCTGAGCCGTCTGTCTGTATATTCTTTTGTGACTCTCACTATTGACAAGGTTGAATATGTATATGTAAATTTGCATGCATAAGAACACGGAAGGTCATATTACTACAAATAGCTTTAGCTTATATTCAGACAAAACAGGCAATGTATGAGGAGTAGACCAAGCTTCATTCCTCCTTTTAATAAAAGTGTATTGACATTATGTAGATCATTGAAATTAGGGATGCACAGATATTAATATTCTTGAAATCAATTTCAGTTTAAATGCTACAAATGAATTTAGATATAACATTATAACATATTGTAACTAGAAAAGGATGTCATGATTGGAACGATTGAGTGTACAGGGTGCAGAGGAAGACTGCCTTTGTGGACTATCCGTTAACCTTTCTTGATATGTCAACAACAATGACAAGATGGCCACTAGAGATCTCATCAGACTAGCACAAAACTGAATCCTTTTTATTCTATCTGATTGGCTGAGAGCCTTTCCAGTAGTTTAATATTCCAGTGATAACAGTACTCCACCGCTTGTATCACTCGGCTTGCAGTAATTATCATAGCATTTCACATCATTTAAAGATTAACTTTAATGGAAAGCTAACCTGAATGTACAAAATAGATTAAATTAACATTAAAATGATATATCCAACAAAAATTGCTAAAGTAAAAAATCTCAAATTAAAATCGTATGTGGTATCGGTATATTTTATGCATCCCTAATTTGAATATCACAATAATTAAATTACTATACATGATCAATGAAACCAATACCCTTTAACTTGAATGTCTCAGGTGGGTCTCTTAAGTGGCATCTCTCTGATAGTGGGAACAATGATCGGCTCGGGGATCTTCATTTCTCCCAAAGCGGTTCTGGAGGGGACTGGAGCCGTGGGTCCATGTCTGTGTGTGTGGGCGGCGTGTGGAGTGCTGGCTACGATGGGTCAGTATACGCACAACAGACGCGTTATTGCACAAAAGCCTTGCTGATAAGCCTGATTGATATACCCTCATAACAAAGATAAATGGGTGAGATTAAGCATAGTCACATCATGCATCGTGTCATATTTGTTTTGGCTGTTTGATAATCTCTCCATATGATGTAACAATAAGATTAACTTTTTCTTAAAGCAAAATACAATCTTTCTCTAATACAGCATAATGTCATTTATGTCCAAATGTTGCTGTTTTATTAATTGGTGCTATATTTTATTGCTAGCCCTTTACGATAAGGTTCAGTTAATTAACAATAGTTAATGCATTAGATATCATAAACAATGAACAGTATTTTTACAGCATATATTTAGGTTAATCAAGTATGCTGCTGTTTAATGTCAATTGATTTTTGTTTTATGATAAATACAATTTTAAGTAGTATATTTAGAAATTAACATTAACCAAGATTGTTAGTTCATTATGCTAGTTGCATTCAATAATAGTAGCGTACTGAGCTTTTTTGTTTTGCTTCATTCATTGCAGCTGTTGATTTACTGCTTTCTGAAAAGCAGATATATATCTCAAACTAAATCTTTATTTTTTCCTGAACTTTCTGCTGAGATTATAGTTGGGCAAAGTCAAGGAGGTTAATCAGATATGTTCACTCACTCAGAAACCCTCAGTCGGTCATTTTAAGTCACACAATGTTCGGGAAAATTCACAAGACAGAAATCCTCTTTGGTTTAATACTGACTGCCTGCAGAAGACCTTTTGGTATTGTACTCATTGACCTCAGCTTGAGCACTGAGAAGCTAAGAGGTTTGCGTGTGCGTGCGTGTGCAGGGGCTCTCTGCTATGCTGAACTAGGCACAATGATCGTGAAGTCTGGTGGAGAGTATCCATACCTGATGGAGGGTTTTGGGCCAGTGCTGGCATACCTATATTCCTGGACCACGATCTTCGTGTTAAAGCCTTCGTCATTTGCCATCATCTCCCTGAGTTGTGCCGAATACGCCGCCACACCGTTTTACCCAGGGTGCACTCCTCCTCAAGTGGTCATCAAGTGCCTGGCTGCAGCTTGTATCTGTATGTACAGGTCTAGGCTCTTTTTATATTCAAATGACGTTATACTAGACTTAACTGTTGTCTGTTCTCTCCATCAGTAATAATTACAGCCGTCAACTGTCTGAGTGTGAAGCTGGCCTACAGAGTGCAGAACTTTTTCACAGCAGCCAAACTCTTGATTATTGCCATCATCGTGGTTTCAGGCATCGTTCTGCTGGTTCAAGGTACCTCTTTTACCCAATCTGATATTTTAACGCTGCAAAAGCAGAGCTGCTAAAATCATTATGGACAACACCCCGGTAAACGTCTTTTCATTTTACTGCCATCTGGCAAGCGCTTAAGGAGCATGATGGCAAAAACTGAGAGACTGAGGAGGAGCTTCTTCCCTCAGGCCATCAGGCTCCTAAACTCAAACTCTGTCTCATGACATTTACAAGACTCAATTTAATAAACTGTAAAACATTCACTATTCTCCATCATCTGCATTGCTGCTATGTGTACAAACCCGGTACAACCTGTTTGCACATTCTTCTTGCACATCCCTGTTTATATTATTATTTATTAAGTCCACAGTATACTGTATTGCACATTTCATTTTTTCTTATTATTTTTATTTTTACCTATATATATTCTCTTGTGTTGTGTTTTATTTTTTTGCACTGTCCATTGAGCGGACCTGTCCTGATTTACATTTAACTACTGATTATATCCTTTATAATTGAGTATGTGACGAATAAAAAATAACCTTGAACCTTAATAGTCTGGTATCTCTTCTGACTTTGTGACTCTTATCTTATTTGATATTAATTTTTATTGCCACCTAACTTACGTGACACTAAAAAGAACATTAGTATTTTATTATTCAATTGAACGGACTGAGATCAAATACATTTTGATACAGATAAAGAAATAATTGTTTTATTATGTTCTGAAAGATTACTCTTTGTAGACTATGGTCAGAGATTACTGTGGATGCGTTTAGATAAGGTGACCTCTGTAAATGTTCAATGAAAGATCAATAAAATGTATCTTTTTGTTGTTATTGTATTTTAGGCAATACACAGAATCTCAAAGACCCGTTTGCAGGGGCAACAACATCATTTGGAGCAATTGGTCTTGCATTTTACAACGGACTATGGGCTTATGATGGATGGTAAATTATTGATGAGCTCATATAATGTTGCACATATGTTAAGCAGCAGTAGTCATCTTTTTGAAACGTTTCATACACATGCGGTTTCTTCCGAGTCAACATTCTAGTGTGCGTTCAGCCCTGGGAATCATTCACAAAATCTAATGATTTCTCTGTTAAAGAAACGCCTGATAAGAGTGGATGTTCAGCACATGTGAGATATGTGCTGACATGGGAAAAGGGAATTAAATGCTTTTCGAATCTTCAATGCAGTAGGATATTTTTTAGTTGCCTGTACTTTGACCAGATCCTTCTCAATCCAGGGCTTTATTGTTCTGAGTGAAGCATGCGCAAGTCTAGAAGTCAGCTTCAGTCAACTATGTCAATTCATTTGAAAGTTTTTTTGTCTTTTTCATAGGAATCAGCTTAACTTTATAACAGAAGAGCTGAAAAATCCGTACAGGTCAGAGTGAAATGAAACTTAACATTTTAATCCTATTTTTCTAAATCATGAACACTGTCCATGTATGTGCTTCAGTGTTGAATCATGAAGTCTTAGTGTTGTTCTCTCTTTTTTGAACAGAAACCTTCCCCTGGCAATAATTATTGGGATTCCTCTGGTAACTGTGTGCTATATATTTGTCAACATTGCATATTTCACTGTCATGACCCCTACGGAACTTCTGCAGTCTTCTGCCGTTGCTGTGGTGAGTGTGCATTATATTCATAGTCACAGACTTTGTCTGATTAGGTATTTCTTTTAAATGAGTAATTACTCTGCAACTGCTAAAACAGTATGTATGTGACCCTGGACCACAAAACCAGTCATAAGTGTACATTTTCCGAAATTGCGTTTTATACATAATCTGAAAGCTGATTACACATTCTTTCCATTGATGTATGGTTTGTTAGGATACGACAATATTTGGCCGAGATCCAACTATTTGGAATTTGAGGGTGCAAAAAAATCTAAATATCGAGAAAATTGCCTTTAAAATAGTCTAAATGAAGTTCTTCGTTTTTATATTTGCAGTAAGAGATTTTACAAAATATCTTCATGGAACATGATCTCTACTTAATGTCCTAATAATTTTTGGCGTAAAAGAAAAATCTATACTATAGTAGGAAAGTATGCCATTTCGAATGCAGTCACTGTCATGTTTAATAATGAGAGAAACAAAGCTTTTTAAAACTTTGAATCAAATGAACCCATAGCCTCCCAAAATGATTCACTATTTATGCTCAAATTGCCACACGCTGGGGACACCTGCTGGTCAAAATGTTGTAAATGCACTGAAAAGTTAGATGAAACATGCGTAAAAACCTTTTACAAACAGAATAATAAAAACACAATAATGAACAAACCATATAATGCCATTGAATATGTGTCTGTATAATATGTTAATTTATTAATTTGTAGAATTAATGTCTACAAAAGTATGAAATTGATCTAGTATCAGGTCAAAACCATACAGACACTGTTTCATTGGACCTTAGCAAGGCACCATTGAACTTTCGAAACATTTTGAAACTGTCTCTGTTACTGAAATCACATGACTGGCGTTTTGATACTCGCTCAAAACAAATGATTCACAAAGGTTTCAAAGCTTCATAAAGCAGTGTTTCAAGAGCAAACATCACTAGTTCCCACAACCAAGGAAACGCTAAACATATCAGAGAATTTGAAGTCTGTGATTTCCAGACCTAAAAAAGGTTATATTCTATTGCAAAAATGTAATTACATTTTTTATAAATAGATCTGTAAATCACAAAAAGCCAAATAATTGCTTTTTGCAAGCACCGTTTTTAAAATGTATTTTTGAAACCCTTTTTTGAGACTTAAATTTAATGTCAGTTTATTTAAAATTTTCAGTTAATATACGTTTTTATGTAACATGATTCTTAATTTGTATTTTACTAAATCATTGGTTACTTCACAGACCTTCGGTGACAGAGTGCTGTACCCATTATCATGGATTGTGCCTTTATTTGTGGTCTTTTCCACTTTTGGTGCAGCCAATGGGAGCTGTTTCACAGGAGGCAGGTGAGGAAATGCAGCTGTTTTAGTCATTTGCACACTGGAAAATAGCTGAAAGTTGTTTTCTGGCCCTGAATCTCACTGTCGGTTGTGTTGTTTATATATGTTAGGTTGACATATGTGGCGGGACGAGAGGGCCACATGGTTAGGATCATGTCGTACATCAGTGTGAAGCGTTACACACCTTCTCCAGCTCTAATGTTTAGTGTAAGTCTCATGTAATATTACATTCTCAACACTTTTTTTCATATTTGATATTACATCAAATATATGACAACAGTTTTAAGCACATTAACACGATTTATGTTTTATGATTAAGCATTTGTTATTGTATGTGATTTGCAGGGCATCCTGTCAATCATCTACATCATGCCTGCAGACATAAACACTCTGATCAATTACTTCAGTTTTGCTCAGTGGTTTTTCTACGGGGTCACATGTCTTGCGCTCATTGTCATGCGATTCACTAGGAAGGATCTTCAGAGACATGTCAAGGTTAGCGTGACACCTCATCATGCGGATTGATTAAAAAACTTTCACAGTATGTGTTTATATGCAATCATTTAACAGATGCTATTATCCAAAGCAACTTGCCAATTTTAAAATTATGAACATTGAAAGCTATTTTTGAGATCCAATATTTCCAGTGGTGCAAAAGGCAGCTTTCAAGAGTTAGTTAGAGAGGGAAATATCTTACTTTTTAATTTTTTTACATAAACATTGTTATGTTATGGTAATCTATTGTAAAAATGGCTACCCAGCATAAAAATGTTTGCTTTTTGTTTCTCTCAGGTGCCGATAGTCATCCCTGTTCTGGTGGTGATTGTGTCCTGTTATCTGGTTCTTGCTCCCATCATAGACAAGCCTGAGTGGGAATACCTGTACTGCACAGTGTTCATAGTCGGTGGTCTTCTCTTATATGTACCCTTCATTCACTACAAATCCAACTGGACTCGCCATATCATGAGTAAGTAGCTGGAAATGACACATTTGGCTATATTCCAGTGAGCAAAATGCATGTTTTTGATGCTTGATACATTTATAATAATTTTCGATGATCGCTATTTTCCTGAATAATCGAAAGCTTCTAAGTAAGGTTCATATTGCTTCTTAGTTCTGTAGTCAAAATATCTTGGAAATCTCATTTGGTATTATCTACGAATAAAAAAACAGGTAATTTTTATTGTAAAAATACATTTATTTTTTTATTATTGTTCTGGGTTCCACGTACTATAATTACTCATTTTTATGATGTTCGTGGGTCAAACTGAACATACCTGGTTTAAAAACAATTAACCAAAAATCACACTGAAAAATATGAAATAGTAACCATTGCAGTTAGCAGAAATCGAAACAGTATTCTAACAAAATTACTTTACACATAAAAAAATGAAAACGTATGATAAATAAAACTATATTTTAACGTTCTAAATATATTTAATATCTTTATTTTCACAGAGTGTCAATAGGCCTATACTGTATACAATAATATATATTTTTTTAACTCTCTATTATCCTAAACACCTGGTCACCCTATTTTTAAGGTTGTTGTTAGTGGCAAAAACATTTATTTAAGGAATGGCTAATAATTCAATAGCATCTCTTCTCATGTTCAACACCAAATTCTTAAACTTGATCCGGTAACTCCTCCAGGCTCACTCACCATGCACCTTCAGCTGCTGCTGGAAGTCGTTCCACCTGAAAAGACTGAGTGACAGCAGTGGACCACAGACTGATCCATGGAAATGTGGATCAAGGATCCTTAAAGGGAACATGGCTGCACATGGACAGATTATTTCTTATGCCTGACCAGCCATTGTTTCACAAGTCTTTCCTGGGTCACAGGGATATGCTTTACTTTAAAGAATAACATAACACTTCCATGCACGTCTGTACATTCGGAATACTTCCAGTTTATCTAACTTAATTGTGTGTTATTGTAAGCAAGTTTGTTGTACAGAATTGCAAGGATATTTTTCAAAGTTTACTGAACTGAAATTTATGAATTGTAAAGAAATTATCCAAAGCAAACTGATCTTTCCTTGAATGCTAAACTGATGTTTTCAAACAATGACTCGGACTCATAGAATCACAGCAGATTAAGAATTGTAATAATGTAAATCTTTATGTAGCCTATTAAAGAGTTGCTTGTGGTACAATAGTGGGGTTCTGGGATTAAAAATCCTATTCATTTTCTCCATAGAGGGCAATTATTAAAACTATCGTGTGGAATAATTTTGCACACTATACCTTAGCGATGCTTAAATGAATCTAAATAATAAATTACATATTTTAACTCTTTACTATGTATTTTTTATTTCAATCAATTGATATTAAAGTCGGACATTACTCGCCAGGCTTGTCATGTGAAGCCTGTTATGTTGCTCAGTGTTTAATGGGATAGACTTATTTGTTTTTGACCATTGCATAAGGATTTTTTAGGTACTGTTGGACTTGGTTGAAATCATAAATCAATATATTCAAATGATTCTATTATACATTCCTCCAATGAGACAAAAAAAGTGATTAATTTAAGAATGTGGCTGTCATGCAAACCAAGCGTTCATCCCTCGCCATAGATGGCGCCAATCACCAAACACAGACTAAGTGCTTTGTTATTTTCTCTGTGCTGTCCTTCACGTCACGATCAGTTGACCGAAGTCGAACGTTGCCGGGACAGGGCACTGAAGTAACTGAGCATGTAAGCGAGGGCCAGGATGAACACAGCGCTGAAACACTGGAGGGAGGCGGCGACGGTGATCTTGGCGGCGGGTCTGAAGCACACTCCGAGCGCGGACTCTCTTAAAACAGGTCTGGAGAAAGTCTCTAACATAGCGCATAGATCCGCCTTTGATTATCAAGTGCTGCTTTTAAAACGGAGCGGCAGGAGCGGCTTCATGCCCAATGCCTATGTGTTTCCCGGAGGACTAGTGGACGCGTCTGACTTCTCCAGCGAGTGGCAGGAGGTCTTTCAATCCTTCACGAAAGCACCCAACTACGGCGTCGGGGTCGTGAAGCAGCCGCCCTACACCAGGCCGCCCATTTTCGCCACAGACAGAGCGCAGCTGGGATCACCGGTCCCCGGAGACGTGGCTTTCAGGATATGTGCGGTGAGGGAGACGTTTGAGGAGTCCGGTGTGCTCCTGGCGGTTCCCAAACACGAGGAAAGCGGCATTCGCGTGCGCACAGATGATGCTCGGGACAGTGACCCCCAGCCAACCCTGACCAAGCTGAGCGGACTGTGGGACAGAGACGTGCTGTCCAGGTGGAGGGCTCTGGTTATTGGTGACTCGGGGAATTTTATTAAGATGTGTAAGGAGCTGCAGTGTCTGCCCAACATCTGGGCTCTACACGAGTGGGGCAACTGGCTGACCCCCATAGGCATATACGACAAACAGAGGCGCTACGACACCGCCTTTTACATCTGCTGTCTGCGCGACACGCCACACACGCTTCACGACGACAAAGAAATAGTTCATTTTAAGGTGCGTTTTGAACATTCATTACCACGTTGGACAGTCATAAACTACATGTCAGACTCTTACGCTGCATTGAAGGCATATTTGATCAATGTTTGCATTCGCGACCAGTTTGTGTCCAGCTGGCGAAATAATTTTGACGCTGCATATTTCTTGGAGCTCATGAATATTGATAAAGCTCGCGCTCATTCGCCAGCTAGGCAGCGCCCACACAACATGCAACGTCATTATTATTTATGTAAAAAATGTAAAGTAGCTTTTAAGCTCATCATTTTTTCAGTCTCATCCTAACTAGTGGAGAAATGCTTAACTTTCGTGAAATACATACCGTCTTGTTTCTTAGTGGTCCAGTCCCTCTGAAGTGCTGCGCAGCTATAAATCAAAGGAGATCTGGGTCGCTCCTCCTCAGTTCTATGATTTAGGACGAATGTGCAGGTTTCCAGCTCTCAGAGACCTCCATCGCTTTGCCTGGCAGAGGTCTTTGGAGGGCTGCGAACAGTGGCTGCCTATTTACCTGGAGGCGAATGACTGCTTTGCGAGCATTTTACCAGGTAATAAAGTAATATACATTTCTGCTAATTGTCGCCGTTTAATCGGACCAAGTTTCTCGTCATTAATACACAGGGGATGCTCTGTACCCGGAAACAGTGGACCCTTCTGGAAAGAGCTACGACGTGATAAAAACGGAGAATAGTCTTGAAGAGCTCCAGCAGGACAGTGCAGACCGGCACCGTATCGTCGGTCAGGATCTATATTCAATAACTGTACAAATGAACATCACACCCAAGTATAACCACCTGTCTCCTCTCTGTGGTACAGATGAGGACAACCCCTCCAAAAACCATAGTAAGCTCTGACACCTACCTGCTAAACAGGTGCAGGACGGATGGACAGAAGCAGTTTTTTTTATCCGCTTATTTCTACCACTGAAGCCTTTCAATGTAGTTCAACATACTGCCTCCCTTCTGTCATATAAACAATGACTACCTTGTTGATGTGGCAACTGCTAGTCCCATGATTTATTAAAAAGAAAAACTTTAAGTGCATTAAAAAAAAGCTTAACCAATGTAAAGTTTGAATTGTCACAGTTCTTCGTTAAAGTATGAGGCAATAAAGGGTAAAAGGCACTTTGAATTGTTTTCATTTGTTGAAAGCTCTCGAGATTGCTGAATATAGGACTCCACAAGCAATAGCCTGAACAATTGTGTACAAAAATTGCATTTAAAATTGCATTTGTCTGATTGGTTTATGGCTAGCATATAACCAACCAATTACAACAAATCTGACCGTAGCAGCAGCTATTGCACATTTATTAATATTACCGGCTAGGATAAATAATTTAAATCTAGGTTGAGTACAGTGAGTAGTAAATCATGAAGTCTTTATTTGAATGAAAAATTCTAAAATCACAAATTAAAAAGGAAGCATGATGTGCATATTTCTGGCATCTTCAAATTCAGAAAAAATGAATTCAGACACAATGTGTGAGAATGTTTTCAAACAGTTTAATCATACATAAACTAAAGATAAACTACCAGATGACTGCATCACGGGTGTCCATTCTGCTATATTTAGGTAGACAGTAGCGTGAAATCCTAAACCAACCTTATACAACATTTGTTTCAGACATTTAATAAATTCTGCACTCTCTACACTTCCAATGAAAACCACACAACTTAAATGACAAAGCAACAACAACAAAAATTCAGTAAAAGGCTGTTTTGTGGATTTGATTTTTGTTCACAAGAAATGGTCGTTTATATAGGGACATCCCATGCATGCACACTCATATGAAACCATTTTACCGCAGCGTTTTTCCACAAATGGGACATTATTCGATTTTGAGGTATAAAGACACCATTAAAGTACATTGCCAGTTCAGACATCCCATATGCACACATGAAACCATTTTACCGCAGCGTTTTCATAAATGGGACATTATTCGATTTAGAGAAAGACATTTCTGGCACAGCACCAGAAATTAATGGTCGTTCTTATAGGACATCCCATACTCATGCACACTCATGAAACCATTTTACCGCAGCGTTTTCCATAAAACATTATTCGATTTAGAAAGACACCATTTCTAATAAGTACAAGAATTAATGGTCGTTCTATATAGGACATCCCATACTACGCACACCATATGAAACCATTTTACCGCAGCGTTTTCCATAAATGTGACATTATTCGATTTAGAGGGGTATAAGAGACACCATTTCAATAAGTACAAGAAATTAACGGTCGTTCTTATAGGACATCCCATACATACATGCACCTCATCATGAAACCATTTACCGCAGCGTTTTCCATAAATGGGACATTATTCGATTTAGAGGGTATAAAGACACCATTTCTAATAAGTACAAATTAATGGTCAGTAACATCCCATTACATACACCCATATGAAACCATGGGCAGCATAAATGGGACATTTCTGAGGGTATATAGTAGCTCCTCTAAGAAATGGTCATTCTTTCTATCAAGCCATCCAAATAAACAATGCCCATATTCATAAAATGGTTTCATATGAGGAGTGCATATAGTATGGGATGTCACATAAGAACTGTCCATTCTTTCTTGTACTTATTAGAAACTGGTGTTTATAAAATCAAATAATGTCCCATATCTCAAAATGCTGCAAAATGGTTTCATATGAGGAGTGCATAGTATGGGATGTCCCACATAAGAACTGTCCATTCTTTCTTGTACTTATTAGAAACTGGTGTTTATGCCCTCAAATCAAATAAAGTCCCATATCTCAAAACGCTGCAGTAAAATGGTTTCATATTAGGAGTGCACATATAGTATGGGATAAGAACTGACCATTCATTTCGTACTTATTAGAAATTATGTCTTATACCCTCTAAATGTATTAATGTCCCATATCTCAGAAACGCTGCAGTAAAATGGTTTCATATCAGGAGTGCATATAGTATGGGGATGTCCTATATAAGAACTGACCATTCTTTCGTGTACTTATTAGAAATGGTGTCTTTATACCCTCTAAATGTATTAATGTCCCATATGTCAGAAACGCTGCAGTAAAATGGTTTCATATGAGGTGTGCATATAGTATGGGATGTCCTCTATAAGAACTGACCATTAATTTCTTGTACTTATTAGAAATGGTGTCTTATACCCTCTAAATGTATTAATGTCCCATATCTCAAAAATGCTGCAGTAAAATGGTTTCATTTGAGGTGTGAATATAGTATGGGATGTCCTATAAGAACTGACCATTAATTTCTAGTACTTATTAGAAATGGTGTCTTTATACCCTCTAAAATGTATTATGTCCCATATCTCAAAAACGCTGCAGTAATATGGTTTCATGAGGTGAATATAGTATGGGATGTCCTCTATAAGAACTGACCATTCATTTCCTTATTAGAAATGGTGTCTTTATAGTCCTCAAAATGTATAAATGTCCCATATATAAAAAATGCTGCAGTAAAATGGTTTCATATGAGGTGTGCATGTAGTATGGGATGTCCTATATAAGAACTGACCATTAATTTCTGGTACTTATTAGAAATGGTGTCTTTATAGTCCTCAAATGTATAATGTCCCATATAAAAAATGCTGCAGTAAAATGGTTTCATATGAGGTGTAGTAGGGGATGTCCTATAAGAACTGACCATCAATTTCTGTACTTATTAGAAATGGTGTCTTTATACCTCAAAATGTAATAATGTCCCATTTATGGAAAAACGCTGCAGTAAATGGTTTCATGATGAGGTGCATGTAGTATGGGATGTCATATATAACTGACCATCAATTTTCGTACTTATTAGAAATGGTGTCTTTATACCCTCAAAAATTTAATAATGTCCCATTTCTCAAAAAACGCTGCAGTAAAATGGTTTCATATGAGGAGGTGTGCATATAGTATGGGATGTCCTATATAAGAACTGACCATTCATTTCTTGGTACTTATTAGAAATGGTGTCTTTATAGTCCTCAAAATGTATTAATGTCCCATATCTCAAAAATGCTGCAGTAAAATGGTTTCATGAGGTGTGCATATAGTATGGGATGTCCTATAAGAACTGACCATTCATTTCTTGTACTTATTAGAAATGGTGTCTTTATAGTTTAAATTATTAATGTCCCATATCTCAGAAAACGCTGCAGTAAAATGGTTTCATATGAGGTGCATATATGGGATGTCCCATATAAGAACTGACCATTCATTTCTGGTACTTATTAGAAATGGTGTCTTTCTCTTTTAAAATGTATTAATGTCCCATATCTCGAAAATGCTGCAGTAAAATGGTTTCATGAGGTGTATATAGTATGGGATGTCCTCTATAAGAACTGACCATTAATTTCTAGTACTTATTAGAAATGGTGTCTTATACCTCTAAATGTATTAATGTCCCATATCTCAAAAATGCTGCAGTAAAATGGTTTCATATGAGGTGTGAATATAGTATGGGATGTCCTATAAGAACTGACCATTCATTTCGTGTACTTATTAGAAACTGTCTTTATACCTCTAAATGTATTAATGTCCCATATCTCAAAAACGCTGCAGTAAAATGGTTTCATATGAGGAGTGCATATAGTATGGGATGTCCCATATAAGAACTGACCATTCATTTCGTGTACTTATTAGAAATTAGGGTTTTAGAGCTCTAAAATGTATTAATGTCCCATATCTCAGAAACGCTGCAGTAAAATGGTTTCATATGAAGAGTGCATATAGTATGGGATGTCCTATAAGAACTGACCATTCTTTTCTTGTACTTATTAGAAACTGGGTGTCTTTATACCCTCTAAATATTAATGTCCCATATCTCAAAAAACGCTGCAGTAAAATGGTTTCATATGAGGAGTGCATATAGTATGGGACGTCCCATATAAGAACTGACCATTCATTTCTTGTACTTTATTAGAAATGGTGTCTTTATAGTCCTCAAAATGTATTAATGTCCCATATCTCAAAATGCTGCAGTAAAATGGTTTCATATGAGGTGTGAATATAGTATGGGATGTCCTCTATAAGAACTGACCATTCATTTTTTGTACTTATTAGAAATGGTCTTTATAGCTCTTTAAAATGTATTAATGTCCCATATCTCAAAAACGCTGCAGTAAAATGGTTTCATATGAGGTGTGCTTATAGTATGGGGTGTCCTCTATAAGAACTGACCATTCATTTCTTGTACTTATTAGAAATTGTGTCTTTATACCCTCTTTAAAATGTATTAATGTCCCATATCTCAAAAACGCTGCAGTAAAATTGGTTTCATATGAGGTGTGCATATAGTATGGGATGTCCTATATAAGAACTGACCATTCATTTCTTGTACTTATTAGAAATGGTGTCTTTATACCCTCTAAATGTATTAATGTCCCATATCTCAAAAATGCTGCAGTAAAATGGTTTCATATGAGGTGTGCATATAGTATGGGATGTCCTATATAAGAACTGACCATTAATTTCTTTATTAGAAATGGTGTCTTTATACCTCTAAATGTATTAATGTCCCATATCTCAAAAAATGCTGCAGTAATATGGTTTCATATGAGGTGTGCATATAGTATGGGATGTCCTATATAAGAACTGACCATTCATTTCTTGTACTTATTAGAAATGGTGTCTTTATAGCTCCTCTAAAATGTATTAATGTCCCATATCTCAAAAATGCTGCAGTAAAATGGTTTCATATGAGGTGTGCATATAGTATGGGATGTCCCATATAAGAACTGACCATTCATTTTGTACTTATTAGAAATGGTGTCTTTATAGTCCTCTAAAATGTATTAATGTCCCATATCTCAAAAATGCTGCAGTAAAATGGTTTCATATGAGGTGTGCATATAGTATGGGATGTCCCATATAAGAACTGACCATTCATTTCTGTACTTATTAGAAATGGTGTCTTTATAGCCCTCTAAATGTAATAATGTCCCATATCTCAAAAAAACGCTGCAGTAAAATGGTTTCATATGAGGTGTGCATATAGTATGGGATGTCCTATATAAGAACTGACCATTCATTTCGTACTTATTAGAAATGGTGTCTTTATACCCTCTAAATGAATAATGTCCCATATCTCAAAAACGCTGCAGTAAAATGGTTTCATATGAGGTGTGCATATAGTATGGGATGTCCCATATAAGAACTGACCATTCATTTCTAGTACTTATTAGAAATGGTGTCTTTATAGCCTCAAAATGTATTAATGTCCCATATCTCAAAAAACGCTGCAGTAAATGGTTTCATATGAGGTGTGCATATAGTATGGGATGTCCTATATAAGAACTGACCATTCATTTCTAGTACTTATTAGAAATGGTGTCTTTATACCTCTAAATGTATTAATGTCCCATATCTCAAAAATGCTGCAGTAAAATGGTTTCATATGAGGTGTGCATATAGTATGGATGTCCCATATAAGAACTGACCATTCATTTCTGTACTTATTAGAAATGGTGTCTTTATACCCTCTAAATCAAATAATGTCTCATATCTTGAAAACGCTGCAGTAAAATGGTTTCATATGAGGAGTGCATATAGTATGGGATGTCCTATATAAGAACTGACCATTCATTTCTGTGTACTTATTAGAAATGGGGTCTTTATAGTCTCTAAATGTATTAATGTCCCATATCTGAAAACGCTGCAGTAATATGGTTTCATATGAGGTGTGCATATAGTATGGGATGTCCTCTATAAGAACTGACCATTCATTTCGTGTACTTATTAGAAATGGTGTCTTTATACCTCTCAAATTTAATAATGTCCCATTTATGGAAAACGCTGCAGTAATATGGTTTCATATGAGGTGTGCATATAGTATGGGACGTCCCCTATATAAGAACTGACCATTCATTTCTAGTACTTATTAGAAATGGTGTCTTATACCCTCTAAATTGATTAATGTCCCATATCTCTTTTCTATGAATCCTGCAGATTTGAAATGTAGAAAAATATAGTAATACAGAACCGTCAAAGACACCAATAAATAACACAAATATTAAAGCAGATATACAAAAAAAAATCGCGAAAAATTTCATTATATCTCAGTTCTGGGCGCCCAGAAGAAAAGCGCCTAAAGCGCGGTCCCTCTGTGTTGTTCCTGTGTGGATTACCGTAGTCATTGTAATACACGCGACGCTCAATCGCGCACGACTGTTCTGAATCGCTGGCTTGACCGCGGTCATATTTGATCAATGTATGCATTCGCACCAGTTTGTGTCCAGCTGGCGAAATAATTTTGACGCTGCATATTTCTTGGAGCTCATGAATATTGATACGGCTCACATTCGCCAGCTAGGCAGCGCCCACACAACATGCAACGTCATTATTATTTATGTAAAAAATGTTAAGTAGCTTTTAAGCTCATCATTTTTCAGTCTCATCTAACTAGTGGAGAAATGATGCTTAACTTTCGTGAAATACATACCGCCTTGTTTCTTAGTGGTCCAGTCCTCTGGTGCTGCGCAGCTATAAATCAAAGGAGATCTGGGTCGCTCCTCCTCAGTTCTATGATTTAGACGAATGTGCAGGTTTCCAGCTCTCAGAGACCTCCATCGCTTTGCCTGGCAGAGGTCTTTGGAGGGCTGCGAACAGTGGCTGCCTATTTACCTGGAGGCGAATGACTGCAGCATTTTACCAGGTAATAAATTCATACATTTCTGCTAATTGTCGCCGTTTTATCGGACTAAGTTTCTCGTCATTAATACACAGGGATGCTCTGTACCCGGAAACAGTGGACCCTTCTGGAAAGAGCGGCGACGTGATAAGAGAATAGTCTTGAAGAGCTCCAGCAGGACAGTGCAGACCGGCACCGTATCGTCGGTCAGGATCTATATTCAATAACTGTACAAATGAACATCACACCCAAGTATAACCACCTGTCTCCTCTCTGTGGTACAGATGAGGACAACCCCTCCAAAAACCATAGTAAGCTCTGACACCTACCTGCTAAACAGGTGCAGGACGGATGGACAGAAGCAGTTTTTTATCCGCTTATTTCTACCACTGAAGCCTTTCAATGTAGTTCAACATACTGCCTCCCTTCTGTCATATAAACAATGACTACCTTGTTGATGTGGCAACTGCTAGTCCCATGATTTATTACAAAGAAAAACTTTGGTTAAGCTTTTTTTAATGCACTTAATGTAAAGTTTTGAATTGTCACAGTTCTTCGTTAAAGTATGAGGCAATAAAGGGTAAAAGGCACTTTGAATTGTTTTCATTTGTTGAAAGCTCTCAAGATTGCTGAATATAGTACTCCACAAGCAATAGCCTGAACAATTGTGTACTAAAATTGCATTTGTCTGATTGGTTTATGGCTAGCATATAACCAACCAATTACAACAAATCTGACCGTAGCAGCAGCTATTGCACATTTATCAATATTACCGGCTAGGATAAATAATTTAAATCTAGGTTGAGTACAGTGAGTAGTAAATCATGAAGTGTCTTTATTTGAATGAAAAATTCTAAAATCACAAATTAAAAAGGAAGCATGATGTGCATATTTCTGGCATCTTCAAATTCAGAAAAAATGAATTCAGACACAATGTGTGAGAATGTTTTCAAACAGTTTAATCATACATAAACTAAAGATAAACTACCAGATGACTGCATCACGGGTGTCCATTCTGCTATATTTAGGTAGACAGTAGCGTGAAATCCTAAACCAACCTTATACAACATTTGTTTCAGACATTTAATAAATTCTGCACTCTCTACACTTCCAATGAAAACCACACAACTTAAATGACAAAGCAACAACAACAAAAATTCTGTAAAAGGCTGTTTTGTGGATTTGATTTTTGTTTGCATTTTGGTTACTTTGTACAGGTGAATGTTTGGTCATGGTGTTACGGTCTACATGCTTCTACTTACTGGGATTTACATTGTGAAACAACTTATGAAGTAGAAAAGGCAAAATCTGTACAAATCTTAAATACAATCACTCTGTACCAGTAATGACAAACATCCCACAGGAAATGTTCTCAGAGTACATTTACACTCACAAAACAGCAGCTTAAAATCTAAATAGAAAACAACCACCTCAACCCCCAAATAGTTTAGTCTGTCAGAATACATCTTTAAAAATCGAAAGAAAAAAAAACTTCCAAATGTAGCTCTTCATTTGTGGAGATGTGCCTATAAACTAGAGGCTAAGGGGGCAAAGCTGCAGTTGAGCTTTTTTTTAACCAATCATTCCAGAACTTCACAATTTATACAGATGTCAGAATAAAAAAAAAAAACAGCTCGCAAGCTCTGTAAAACAGACCAACTATAAGGTGGTAACACATTTGCATTAACTGAACAACATCAAGAAGAGCATGTGTTTTTGCTGTTGTAGGCACAATTTATCTTTAAGGACTCATTTGAAACCCACTTCAATTTTTAGAATACATTGTTAAAACTCACTTTAACTCATAACCTAAACACACACCGTATTGTTTTTTATCTTAAACCATCAAAATGAGACCACGTGTCATTATAGGAGCCATACGCATGATGTCAAACATACTGTAAATGTAACCAACAGCAACATGCAAAACTTTTGGCACCACTTTATTCATCTTGACTTTTTGAAACAGAACTAGATCACATTTTGCTGAGGATTTCAGTGCACTTACAAAAAAACATGCATGCTTAATATTTACCTGTGACAAGAAATTCAACTCTGCTCATTCTATGCATTATTTCAGACTAATCCTGATTTTCACACAATAAGGAAATGAAAAACGTGCCTGTGTTGGCTCTACACAAAGAAAAAAGGCAATTCAAGTGTCTATTGTAATGTCACTCTGTTAATATAAACTCCCAAAATTACATCATGCCAACTAACCTAACACAAAATTACTAAGTTTATCCTCGATTTCAGCAAAATGTGACGAAAACATCCTCTAAAAGGTTTAGAACTAACAAGTGAGAGAAAGAGGGAAACACACCCACACTTGAACACACAAACGTGATTCTATAAACTGAACGGCTGCTTTGAGAAGAAAAACTCAAATCAAAAAGGAGTACAAATAGAGGCGCTAGGAAGACTGCTGGAAAACAATACAAATCAAGAACAAAATCTGAAAAATGAAAATTAAAAGCTTCTGCAAAAATCTAGTGGTTATGTTTGAACGTTCTAGAAAAATAGACTCTTTGCTCTGAACAATTTTCATGAAACTTTTTACACTTTTAGCAGTCTTTCTAACACTCCCTATTGGCAGCACAATGACAAATGAACATCACAAAACAAACAAAATAAGTAATCAATAAGCGTCAAAAGTTAACCAAAAAGGTCAAGTGTGAAATTTCAAGCGTCAGAGAAGCGAAGAGGACAACGGACTGGAAGATGAACTTTTGACGTCACATCGACATGCTAGGCAAACGATGACAAACGGGCACGAAGATATCTAGAACAAAAACAAAACGATTAACAAACCTAGGTTAAAGCACAACGGAAAAAGGAGAGGGGATGAAAAAGAAAATCATGAATGATTATGTTTGCATGAGGAGGGGGCTTTCAAAAGTGCACACATTATCTAAACACAAAACATTGAATGCAACACAGGAAACGATGAAGAAAAGTGGGAAGAAAGAGGGAGAGATAAGCACCATGCCAATAGTGAACAAAGGGAATAACATTAAACATCAACACTGAGAGACAACACAACCTGCCTACTACAGCTACGACAACACTGTCCTCGACAGCAACATTTCAAACTAAAATGTTCGATTTCTCACAACCGCATTTCGATTTTAGACCAAGGGAAAGAGAGCGAAAACAGAAAAATTGTGCTTCAACGTTTCAGCTCTTTCAGAGAAAGTCCTTTTATTTTGTGCTTCAATTTTGAATTGTGAGGGACTGTGGAATAATGCATAATATTTGGAGCTGCTCATACTGGTTCTTATTCACAAAACACCCGTCATGGGAAACACATGGATACAATTTAGCTACATTGAACTCCGTGAAGGACAATAACATGATGGGACAGAGTGCGTAACAGAGCATCATCATTAAACGTATACAGACATGTAAGACTCGATGTGTTTGGCACATTAGTGGAACTACTCTGCACTCGTGAGCCGTTTTAAGGCGCACAAATTCAAAGACCTTTGCACAAACGCCGGTCAATCTGCTCCGGATAAAAAGGAATAAAATTATGAAAAAATTCTGCCTAACAAACAGAAAAAATCCCTGCCTAGAACAAGTTCACAAGAATCTTTGGATTGTTCAAAATGGTGATTTGTGCTGCACTCACATTTTTCTTCCACGTAATGGTTTTGTAATGCATGTAAATGATGTTTATTTGAACAGAGGCACAGATCAGGGAGTGGACATGCACTAGCATCTAAGCTCTTCAAGAGGGGCTTCACACCTGGGTTCAGTCTAAAGAGTCTCTAAAGTATGAAAAACTGATTCATCGCAGTACTCGTTTCCTCACCCGGACTGAGATGTGTGTCTGTACTGTTCAAAATAGATAGTGAGGTTAACAAGAATTGGCTTATTTGCAATTAATCCGTGAAAATAAAAAGCACCGTTAATAAATACAAGCGTGTCGATCAGTGACGACAATAGTGAGGTAAATGTCAAAACAAAAGAATAGTCTACAATATTCACTAATCGCCACTCCGAGCTCAAGTTATGTTGAGGAAATTAAACGAACGACTTCTGATAATAACATTTCAGCATTCATCACTACACACTTCACGATATTAGAGATATTACACAGAGTAATATAAACTTTAGACTGAACCGTGGACTTGCTTCAGACTTAAATTAAGTTAAAAAGAATTCGGTACTATTTTTTTGGGACTAAACCGACGACACTACAACTAGTGAAAAGGGCCACCCATGTTGTTTAAACAATTGGTGAATGTATCCACAAAACTTCACATTAGGATTCTACAAAAGCACTGTTGAATCTTTTGAGTTGATTTTTTTTTACACAACCGTTTTAATTCAGAGAAATGATTTAGGCAATATTATAAAACCTCTATAAAAATAGAAAAGACAATAGTTAAGTAATATACACTATCTGGATAATGTTTTCTTCTCCGTTTCCATAAAAACAATCTTACCTCACGACCCTGCAGGACTCTTGATTGGCATTAACATTTGATTATGATTTGAACACTTATTTCCTGCCATGATCAACTGAAGCAAGGTGCATGGAGTAACTTATAAATAGAAACTAGAATCGGCTTGCAGGACGAGTCTCCGTACACCAGGGTACAAGAGACCACCTGCAAACACAGAGATAAAATATTGAACACTCAAATATTATTATTTATAATTTCTGTCTCAACAATAGCATCTTTATATATATATATATATATATATATATATATATATATATATATATATATATTCAGAATTCTCTACTGTATTTTGAAGTTTAAAGTTTTTTTATTCATACCAAGATTGCAATTATTTGATTACAGTAATATTGTGAAATATTATTACAATCATTATAATAACTATTTTCTATTTTAATATATTTTCAAACATTTTATTTGTGTAATGACAAAAAAAATTTTTTTTGGCAGCCTTTACTTCAGTCTTCAGTGTCATTCTGATATGCCGATTTAGTGCTCAAGAAACATTTCTTATTATTATCAATGTAAAAAGCATGTGTGCTGCTGAATACTTTTGTTTGGAAACTGATTCTTCAATAAATAGAAAGTAAAAAAAAATGTTTTGATTGTTACAATATTTATTGAACTTTTATTTATTTATTCATATTTATTTATTTTTTATTATTTTTGTTTCAAAATGACAAAAACATTTAATAAAGCTATAATGTCAAACACACTTTTCATGGGAAACAATGGCTTACGTTACAAAAACTCATTTTCAACACATTCTTAAATTAATATTAAAAATATATTATTAATGGGATCTTTAGATTTGTGCCATTTCCTCTCCTCCAGGCCAGCAGGTGCTGCCCCTTATAACCCCTGGTTATCTGATGTTCTTCATGAACATCGCTCCAAACTCCACTGTCAAAGCATAGCCTACTGGATGCTAACCAATCAGGGTTCAGAAGTGGACATTCAGCGGCACGACTGGTCTTCTGCGATCCCAAAAGGGCCCATGTTACACCTCTCTTTATCTCCCTGCACTGGCTCACGTTTGCAGCTCGTATCAAGTTCAAGACACTGATGCTTGCATATTGAACAACCACAGGCTCAGCACCCGCCTACTTCCACTCCCTTATGACAATTTACATCCCCTCCAGAAGTCTGAGATCTGCTAGTGAGCGACGCCTCGTGGTACCATCACAGAGAGGCACAAAATCACTCTCCAGAACGTTTTCATTCACTGTTCCTGGCTGGTGGAATGAACTTCCCACCGCCATCAGGAATGCTGAATCCCTGTCAATCTTCAAGTGACACCAGAAAACTAATCTCTTCTGTCATCACTTGACTTCATCTTAAAAAAAAAAAATATCTTCGCACTCTTTCCTTAACTTTGCTTTCTTTTCCCTTAACCTCTCACTGTCTGGCTAGTATTTACTCTGAACAATGCTTGGAAATTTGTATTACAATCACTTCCTGTGTTCGTTTGCCTCTTTATAATGTATCGCTTATTGTATTCCTCAATTGTAAGTTGTTTTGGATAAATGTAATGTACATGTAAAATATATTAATGAAAACGAAGTACCACAAATAATTTCTGCAATTTTAACAAACATTTATTTGATGTTTTCAGATGAAATATATTCACAGAGAAATGTTTCATTCTGTTTCTGTGTGGTGTCTGAAGTGTGGGACAGAAGTTTGACTTGGTCTGTTTGACACTGTTGGAGTCTGTCAGAGACGATGAAGATGGCATCTTAAAGGGATAGTTCACCCAAAACTGAAAATACTGTCATCATTTACTCACCCTCAACTTGTTCCAAACCTTCATCTTTGTTCTACTGAGCACAAAGAAGATATTTTGAAGAATGTTGGTAACTAAACAGTTAATCTCAGGATCAGACTTCACGCCCACGGAACGGTGGCTAAATGTCTGATTCATATGGCACACTTATCTGGAAACACTTCAGGAGTTTCGAAGTCATCATTGGATTGGTTGAATTATACAGGATTTCCGGGAGACGTGTGTGTCGCATTCTTTAACATTCTGCCTGGAAAGAGAAATGTTGTGGTGCCAAACCCCCTCGCAAAAGAAGAAAGCCGCTGTGTTTACAGCTAACGGCGAACGCTTGTCAGGATCAACTAAATGCTGAATTTTCAAAAGTAAGTTAATTGTTTTAAATTTTTAAGTTCGCGGCATAGAATCTTTAAAATATGCCAGAGTTGTACAGTCTGTTATTGTGGTGACATTTCCACGCCCCTAAACATGATGCGGAAGAAAAAGAAATGTGATTGGTTGCTTAACCTGTCAGTCATATGGCCTCTTGGGCGGGCCTTGGCCATTCAAATCGGCCAAAGTTCCCAGACCTTCAGCCGTCAGTCTGAAGGTCTGACTACGCAAGACTACTAAACAGTTGACGGAAGCCACTGACTACCATACTATGGAAAAAAATACAGAAGCAAGAAACTCATACAGATTTGGAACGACTTGAGGGTGAGTTAATGATGTCTGTGTTTTCACTTTTGGGTCTGTTCCTGTAATATCACAGACCCGAAACCTGCAGTGTAAAGGACACTTGCAGAGATGACTCGCCACTTTCCACACAGTGGGAGATAAAGAGAGATAGATAGTTGTCATAAACCGTGTGTGTGCATGTGGAATAGAGGATGTGCATCAACAGATGGTCCGGCTAATTGATCTATGATAACGACAGCTTACACCCCTCCACCGCTCGGTCATCTATATCGTTCTCTCTCACTCTGTTCAAGATTGTGCCTTAGCACATTTCCACTTAATACCTGTTATTATTGCACAGCTGAGCCCTCAAAAGCCTGGTGTGCGAATCCACCGGTATTGACTGAAGAGTACAAAATGATTGAAGGTCACTGAAATTTGTGTGCTCATGTATTCTGAATGCTTGTGTGTGTGTTTGTGTGAAACAGGCTTTCTCCCTTTTTAGAGAGCGTCATGGTATGAGAACTCATATTTGAATCAGGAAAGCCTACCCATACTGCACTAAAACAAGCCTCTCCCGCTCTCTTTGTGTTTCTCAGGGAGGTAGAAGGTGAATTGGAGGTGGTTTGGGAGGCAGCGACCAGAGAGAGTCAGCGCTTGTGAAAGGTGGTGTTAGGGAGCGGTCCGCTGAGTCCAGCCACCGTGGCTCCAGCCCTGGGAAGTACTTCCGGCCAGAGTCCTGCCAGGATCCCTCGTGTAGAGAATAATTTGTCCTGCTCGCTGCCCCCTCCCTTCACCCCCAGACAGTGCCATCTGCCACAGCCGTTTCAGTGCAGCCCCACGTTTGACTCCGACCCCGACCAGAATCCGTCATCTGATGAAAGTGACAAGAGTGGACGGGACTCCTGATATATTTCCATATCCTCCTTAAGTGTTTTGAGTTCATGAATTAATTTACCTGAATGGTTAATGTGTTTTATACAATGTCTAACCATATAACGTTCTTGATTGCTAATTATGATTTTCCTGCAGATTTTTCTAGCATTTTATTCAGCAGTTGAGCTCATTTTAGAAAGCATTTGAGACCGAGCACTTCCATCAGTAGATACACACAATAGCAAAAGAAATTCTATTACACAGTCCACATGATGACTGACAGAGCAACAGAAATCTCTCTCATTCTCTTTTGGATGTAAGCCTTGCACAAAAGATTGTACTAAGGATATCCCATTTAATGTTCTTTAATAAGGACAAAATATGGCATTATATATAATTAGCATCCTGTTTGTGTATTTTTGTACTAGTGCAGAATTCTAAAAATTCTGGGCAATTATATGTTGGAATAAACAATTACATTATGAGTTTTGTTTGTTTGTCTGCTTATGACCTGCAGTGAACTCCATTTTCTTTGCTATTCCAAATTACAAAAAAAAGTGTATTTGTCTTGAGGGAAAAAGTAACTGCATTTAATTATGCATTTACTGCCTCATCAGCAAAGATGTTAAGGATATAAGGTTTTATTTATTTATTATTTTTATAGAGTATTGCAGTTTATTATGATTAAGAAGAAAAAGCATACCGCCAAAACACACATTCAGGAAAAACCAGTAAACGCCTGCAGGTGCGTATATCCATAAACAGGTCAAAATAGAGAAATTAAGATCTGTACGCATCAAGATAATGGCCAACATGTTTTTAATATAAAGAATTTGTCTGTGGCCATCATTTATTCTTTCAATTAATATTGAAAAAAAAGACTATAAATGTCACAAAAGGGTCCCAGTTTCTGCTAAATTTTGACTATCTAAATTTAAAGTATTTTTACCAGAACAGGGAAATTTAAAGAACCATTGCCACTTTTTGCCAAAAAATACAATCATTTGTTTTGTATATTGTGGTGTATTCTGGAACAATAAATACATTTGTATAATTTTAAATCATTTTTTTCTTATGTTCCATAGAAGTTTTAAAAACTATGCATAAAAACTCTGAGGTTCTCCTGAAGAGAGAAATCTTAATTCCATAGATTTTAAACGGTGGGTTCTCAAGCAAATCCGCTGTGGTCAGGACAAATCTAGCAAGACACAGCAATAAAACCAGACAGTGACGTTATTGCAATACACCTGATTTAGAAAAAAGTGCCTGTCTGACTCTTGCAGCATAATTAGGGCAGTCCAATAGTTCTCTCCATAATGGCATTGCACTATTTTAGAGCAAAATTATAACCCAGCACTCACTATGCACAAAACAAACCATATTCAGGGCGTCTATTGAAACACTGGGTCACAGAACTACAGTCTGTGTGTATGTGTGCAAGCTCCCTGCAGAAATAGAGCACTATCGGTTAGCAGTAGGATATTGATTATAAATTTCATATATTAGCTGTGGAGTAGTATTTCAAGTGTTAGTCAACCGTTTATCGATTGCTGTGCTTTAGTGGTTACGTCTTAAATGGTTTTGTTGGTTTTGACTTACAAATTGCTGTTTATTGGAGCATGTGAGTTTGTCATATTAATATGACGATGGTACAATGTTTTTTTTTAATGGCACAGAATTATTTTAAGACCAGATATCTGTCTGATAGTGCTGCCCAGTGAACTGGAGTGTTGAAAGAGACCTGCAGTGCTTTGTTAATGTTATAAATCAGGAATCTGTATTTTAAGATGAAATGTAGGACAACTGTCTGCAAAGAGCTACAGCTTTCACAGGTAAGAGGAAAATATTATTGTGTGTGTGGGAAGGAGAGAGAGGAAGGCTGTTTGTATGCTTCGGAGTATGTGAAGCAGCTCTGCAGGTACAGGTCACTTGTTCCCTTTCACAGGCCCAGTGGACTGAGGTTCTGACAGCGGAGAAAAATGACGAGGACATCTTACTCCGTTACTTCACCCTGAGTTCCCTCACAACCAGTGAGCCAAACACACACACATACACCTCTCTAGCTGTCTTGCTTTCTAACTATTCTGTTAATGTATTCATATAACTCAACATCTTACTTCAGTAGTGGGCCATTCGTTTTGAGAATAGAAAGACATGTTCAATCCAACTCCTAAAGCTTTTAATTTGCTTCACTGGAATTCTTCATTTGCATTTGCTCCAAAATGAGGAACTAAAACGATTCACATTAGAATGACACAATTAAACCTAGTCCGTATTGACATTGGTCTGTTTCATCAGTAGTGCTAATAGAACTGATACAAAGATTTGAAAAGTAGTACTGCCATCTGCTGGACATTAAATCAAGGATATATGCAAATAAAAGTCACACAGCCTAATGGGTAACTGGCTATACCTTTAAAATCATATACAAACAAACCACCAAAAATACAATTTTAGAGAAACACAGGCCTGATGAATCTGAGTTCAAAAGAATCTGATACTAATTTTGTGACAGGCCGTCTAGATATATCACACAGCGGCATATACGTATATACGCCTATACTCTTGAGGATTTACAGCTCTTGCTGAACAGTTAAAACCCCTGATAGAGAAAGAGCTTGTTAAAGTGTAGTACCTGTCCTATGGGATGGTCTAGAGTTATAGATTGTTCCTTATCTAGGTTCACATCTCAGTGTAATGTCATCTGGGGCCCTTTCAAGCTCTCAATCACACTATTGTGTTCTTGTCAATAGAGCTCACTCTTTATGCTTGCATTTCTTTTAGTAGCACTTATGCTCCTGAAACTCCTAAATCGGTCAAAAATTTAGAAGCACATTGGAGTTTTCTATATATCAAAATATAATATCCAAAATATATATATTTTGGCAACCGCGGATGCACGCTGTGTCTCGCACAGTGGTGGTCAAAGTACACAGATCAAGTACTTAAGTAAAAGTACAGATACATATACTAAAATATTACTCCAGTAAAAGTAAAAGTACTGCTTTTTCAATTTTACTCGAGTGAAAGTACAAAAGTACTCAATTTTTTATGTACTTAAGTAAAAAATTACTGATAGACAGATTTATTTTGCTATTTTATATAGACTACTTTATTTAATTTTATATTAGCACATATTTTTATAATCCTACTGCCCAAAATACCTGGGTTTTTCCCAAAATAACCACTATATAGAGTCAAGATATATATTTTGTTGATATGGACTACGTTGATGAGAGTGATGTAGTAACGTTCACTGCCATGTACCTGAGAGAAAACAGATTTCACCATCTAATTTTCACCAGTAAGAAAAAAGTGTTTTAGAACTTGTTGTTTTGCAGAACGTCAGTTATATATGACATGAGAATTAGGCCTGAAATTAGGAAGAACATTTTAAGGAAAATCTAATGATATTTTCATAATGATTTTTTTTCTTCTCAAACCTTGTCTGTGGTGTAAAAACACCCCTGGCCAAATGCCCCCAGAGGGCATCACTTCCCACTCTGATAATTACTGTAGTTACTATGTTCTGAACATCACATCCTTTCTTTTTCCCTCAGATGGAATCTATCTAGGTGGCTGCATAAAGATATTTGGACTTTATATCAAAAAATTTCCTCAACTTAGCACCAGCAAGCTTGTTAGCTAGACAGTTAGCATCAGCTAACAATATTTACTTATTTTCAGTATGGTTATGAATACACATTCATATCTGTATACTCGGCTAGTTGATCTAAACAATATAAAAATGTATACTGTTGATAAACAATATAAAAACAGACGTCACATAGGTCTAAATGCATAGCATTAAAAAACTGCTAACGTTACAGCAGCGGGAATATGAACGTGTGTATCTCCCCGGTCCACACCATCCTAACTCGTTCTTGCTCGAGCGGGTCGCGAACCCGGGATTCCGGCGGGGAGGCGGGCGCTCTAACAAGGAACGCCAAAGGCTACAGCCTATTACGTCATTCGCTAGAGCGCCTCTTTCTGAGGTGAGGAGTGAGGTTTACACACAGCCTTTACTGGTATACATCCGTTACACGTGCATCAGTTATTTTATTTAATCGGTGTTATTTTAATGTTTTGTTTTTGACCTAAAACATAACGTTAGAGACACTGATGTTGATCTGTCTGCATTCAAGCATTTCAGTGGGCTTAAATAGATCACCCTTTACAGCAGATTTAGTTCACAAACAACTGACAGTTTTGACCTAAATATTATTTTCAGTTACAATAATTGATCCTAAAATTCGACATTAGTAACGTACTTTTCACAGCATCAGTAGCGCCACGAGATCTCCGGTTCTTTACTCGTGAGTTCAGTTCACTGAAGAAGACTCGCTCTAAACGGATCATTTGAATCAGTGAGTTTTCGACTCGAGAACAGCTGCAATCAGATCATTGCAATTCGCGAATGAATCGTTTGTGGCGATTTGCGAACCGATTGAACAGGTTCATTGAAAAGAATCAGTTTGTTCATGAATCATACACCGCTTCTGCGTCTCGGAGCACGTGATGTATTATAAGGAGTAACGATATGTTTTATGAAATGTAGTGAAGTAAAAAGTACGATCTTATGCTTTGGAATGTAGTGAAGTAAAAGTAAAAGTTACTCAAAATAAAACTACTCCAGTAAAGTACAGATACTTGAAAATGTTTAAGTACAGTAACGTAGTTGTACTTCGTTACTGACCACCACTGGTCTCGCACACCACAAAGCCTAGTCCTTACTCCACGTGTTACCCTGGGGTAAACTGACAGTGTTGCCCAAATTTTCCAGTTGGGCAAGGTGTGCAATGCGCAGAGTTGTGCTTTTTGTCCATTGCTATTACTACAGTATGGCTTCCCGGCTATCCTGGCCTTCAAAGGCAGCCGCTCCCTAATTTTACAGGTGGATATATATATACATACACACAGTGGGGCAAATAAGTATTTGATACACTGCCGATTTTTCAAGTTACAAAGAATGGAGAGATCTGTAATTTTCAGCTCAGGTGCAGCTCAACTGTGACAGACAGAATCTACAAAAAAAATCCAGAAAATCACATTGTATGATTTTTAAATAATTAATTTCCATTTTATTGCATTAAATAAGTATTTGAAACAATAAAAAAATTAACTTAATATTTGGTACAGAAACCTTTGTTTACAATTACAGAGGTCAGACGTTTCCTGTAGAAGTCTGACCACATGACCTTCTCCCATGCCTCCTCTGGATCATCCAGATGGTCTTTGACAAACTTCAGACGGGGCTGGACATGTGCTGGCTTGAGCAGGGGTACCTTGCGTGCACTGCAGGATTTTAATCCATGACAGTGTAGTGTGTTACTAATGGTAACCGATGAGACTGTGGTCCCAGCTTTCTTCAGGTCATTGACCAGGTCCTCCTGTGTAGTTCTAGGCTGGTCCCTCACCTTTCTCAGGATCATTGATACTCCACGAGGCGAGATCTTGCGTGGAGCCCCAGTCCGAGGGAGATTGACAGTCATCTTGAATTTCTTCCATTTTCTAATAATTGCGCCGACAGTTGTTGCCTTCTCACCAAGCTGTTTGCCTATTGTCCTGTAGCCCATCCCAGCCTTGGGCAGGTCTACAATTTTGTCCCTAGTGTCCTTAGACAGCTCTTTGGTCTTGCCCATAGTGGAGAGTTTTTGATTGATTGAGTGTGTGAACAGGTGTCTTTTATACAGGTAACGAGTTCAAAACAGGTGCAATTAATACAGGTAATGAGTGGAAGATAGGAGGGCTTCTTAAAAACAATCTAACAGGTCTGTGAAAGACAGAATTCAAGCTGGTTGGTAGGTGATCAAGTACTTATTTCATGCAATAAAATGGAAGTTAATTATTTAAAAATCATACAATGTGATTTTCTGGATGTTTTTGGGGGTTTTAGATTCTGTCTCTCACAGTTGAGGTGTACCTACAATGAAAATTACAGATCTCTCCATTCTTTGTAGGTGGGAAAACATGAAAAATCAGCAGTGTGTCAAATACTTATTTGCCCCACTGTATATATATATATGGCCAGCCTAAGGCACACCTTTGCAATAATCGTGCTGTCTAATCAGCATCTTAATATGCCACACCTGTGAGGTGGATGGATTATCTCAGCAAAGGAGAAGTGCTGACTAACACAGATTTAGACATATTTGTGAACAATGTTTGAGAGAAATAGGCCTTTTGTGTACATAGAAAACATCTTAGATCTTAGAGTTCAGCTCATAAAAAATGGGGGCAAAACAAAAGTGTTGCGTTTATAATTTTGTTCAGTGTATATATATATATATACAGTATATACACTCACTGGCCACTTTATTAGGTACACCTGTTCAATTGCTTGGTAACACAAATTGCTAGTCAGCCAATCACATGGCAGCAACTCAATGCATTTAGGCATCTAGATGTGGTGAAGACGACTTGCTGAAGTTCAAACCGAGCATAAGAATGAGGAAGAAAGGGGATTTAAGTGACTTTGAACTTGGATTGGTTGTTGGTGCCAGACGAGCTGGTCTGAGTATTTCAAAAACTGATGATCTACTGGGATTTTAACGCACAAACATCTCTAGGGTTTACAGAGAATGGTCCGAAAAAGAGAAAATATCCAGTGAGCGGCAGTTGTGGGGACGAAAATGCCTCGTTGATGTCAGAGGTCAGAGGAGAATGGGCAGACTGGTTAGAGACGATAGAAATGCAACAGTAACTCAAATAACCACTTGTTATAACCAAGGTATGCAGAATACATCTCTGAACGCACAACACGTCGAACCCTGAAGCAGATGGGCAACAGCAGCAGAAGAACACACCGGGTGCCGCTCCTGTCAGCAAAGAACAGGAAATGGAGGCTACGATTTGCACAGGCTCACCAAAATTGGACAATAGAAGATTCGAAAAACGTTGCCTGGTCTGATGAGTCTCGATTTCTGCTGCGACATTCAGATGGTAGGGTCAGAATTCGCGTAAAGGACATGAAAGCATGGATCCATCCTGCCTTGTCTCAACAGTTCAAGCTGGTGGTGGTGTAATGGTGTGGGGGATATTTTCTTGGCACACTTTGGGCGTCTTAGTACCAATTGAGCATCGTTTAAACACCACAGCCTACCTGAGTATTGTTGCTGACCATGTCTATCCCTTTATGACCACAGTGTACCCATCTTCTGATGGCTACTTCCAGCAGGATAATGCACCATGTCACAAAGCTCAAATAATCTCAGACTGGTTTCTTGATTTCAATGAGTTCACTTTACTCAAATGGCCTCCACAGTCACCAGATGTCAATCCAATAGAGCACCTTTGGGATATGATGGAACGGGAGATTCGCATCATGGATGTGCAACTGACAAATCTGCAGCAACTGTGTGATGCTATCATGTCAATTTGGACCAAAATCTCTGATGAGTGTTTCCAACACCTTGTTGAATCTATGCCATGAAGAATTAAGGCAGTTCTGGAGGCAAAAGGGGATCCAACCCGGTACTGGCAAGGTGTACCTAATAAAGTGGCCAGTGAGTGCATTTACAAATTTAAGCATTCAATTTGAATATAAAATATAACTTATCTGGCTTATGCTTAATGCATATAACTATGCTCAAAATATTTAACAAAATGTTTCTATGTATTCATAATTATGGCTTATTGAAACACATATTGTGCTATTTTTCTATTACCGTGGTCTCTTTCTGTTGACTGTTCTCTGTCGTGCTGTTTTTTTGACCACACATATTTTTCTCATGCAAAGCATTAATGACTAAAAACCGAGGCAAGCAACAAAAAGGCAAGATTTAATGCTACAGTGTAATTTACAGAATCAAAACCTCTTATGGTACTCTTTAGGAAATATGGGGCAACTATATAACAATGGAAATTGTTCAGCGGACTTCCCCTTTTAGAGACATACTCTGAATCTTCTTTGGTCTTTGGGTCAGAACATCGCAGTCTGTTTTATCAAGGTTTGTACCTTAATGCTGACCACAAGACACGCTGTGCCAATTTACTGATAATAATTAAATAAATGAAAAAATACTTTTTATTCCTTGAACGTTTTCTTATCCCTGATTTTGAAAAATATTTTCACATTAATTGTGTACAAGACCAGCAATGTACATTATGAAAATAAATAGGCTGATTTAGATTTCCTGTTTAAATGTATTACTGTGCAATCATAATCAATATGAATGAGGGATTTTCTTTCATATAGTGTCTTTCCAACCATGTTATTTCATTGTAACTTATTTTGAACCACAATTACGGGCTTTATATAACACACCGCATTTGTCAACCATTGATTTTAGTAAAATATTTCTGGTAACTTTAACTTGAAACACTCCATTTCTGAAACAAAATAAAACAATAAAACATGGGCATGGGTCAATTCATAAAGACAATAAACATTTGCAGAACATACTTTTTAAACCAAATGCTTTAATGTAGCCCATATACTAATTTTGAATGAATTAAAGTTAATGAAATAGTTTGGTAAAGTAGAAATGTTTGATATTATTTTCTCTCTAAATGTTCACTGGTCAGATGGAGAATGAGTTACATAAACATGAAGTCCCTCTGAGATGTTCGTCTGTGTTGCACGTGAAGGAGGGATGTGCACAGCCAGTCATCTGTGACGGAGTCAGGTTAATTGTTAGCTGTTCAGATGCCGAATGTGTGTATGTGTGTAATCTCTGCTGTTATCGCTTGGAGATTCAAATCTGAGTTTGGGATAAGAAGAGGAGCCCATCTGAAGGTAAGGAATCATGTGTAGAGTACACTGTTGATATATTCATGTAGTTTTATATCTAACAATGTTTGCCACAGGCCTGTCCTTGGATGTTCCTCAATGAATTAATATTATGAAAACTGAATAGAAGTACGAGAATAATGGTGCTTCCTGGACAAAGTGGATCAATACTGTGGTGTCTTTCATTGACATTCTCATTTTGCTTAATATCTATTATAAACCTCTGTTCAGGCAGATTTTTTCAATGTTATTTCATGGTTAACAATCTGAAGATTGGAAATGAGAGCAGTGATGCTGTTTGTCTTGGTCTCAGATAATGACAGCTATATAAAGGGAAATCAAATTTTGGATATTTGGAGGAGATTTGAGTGGAAAATCTCTGAACCTCATTTGTCAGTCTGTCTATTTGGTATCATATATAGTTATGGTAGTGTAGAGTAGTGAGTGAAAATCACTGTTTCTGAGTAGAATGTGCTAATAACTGAAATTGAAACTTCCTCATCTTGTCAATAGTAGTTTGTATTGGTTTTATTGGTGTGTATCATTAAGTGTTTAGGTAGGAATTGTTGAAACACTGGGATAGTTACATAGTAACAGTAAGTTAGAGCTGTGCTGTAATTAATGTTCATGCAACTTCACAATACGTGTCTACACTTTAACATTATGTTATGGTAATATGTTATATTACAACATTCTTACAGTTTTTATTAATCTACATCTAATTATACAAATACATTAGTAATACAGGTTGAAGAATTGAATATTTCTGACAGTAGTATGAACAAACACGGATGAACAATGATCAATAGTACATAGGGCTGTCAATCGATTAAAATATTTAATCGCGATTAATCGCATGATTGTCATGAGTTAACTCGTGATTAATCGCAAATAATCACACATTTTTATTTGTTCTAAATGTACCTTAAATTAATACTTTTCACGTTTTTAATACTCGAATCAACTTGGGCATGGACAAATATGGATGCTTTATGCAAATGTATGTGTATTATTATTGAAACGATACTCAACATAGAGCATAAAGACTAGACATGTTTCAAAGGTAATAGATGTTCAAATGTTTTCACCATGAATTATAGCCTACCGAGAAACCTACATCTTTAAAGTTAATTTTACATTAGTTTAATAAGCCCCGTTTTAGGCTTATAAACATTACTAAATTTGCCAATTCAAATAAAAAATAAATACCATCTGCTCAAATTGAACCCTTCGAAGTTTCAAAAGGTAACGAAATATGCTTTATTTTAAGCTTCTGTAATTGTCCTTAATATATCAAGATAAAAAAGGTTTTATTTTATTGTATTTTTTTGCTATTGCAGCAGTTAGATTCGCCCGTGCCGGGTCTCTAAAGACACGAATATCATGATTAGTGAAACATTCATGCATTTAAGGGCTAGTTTATTTGATCATCATCATTCATTACCTCACATTACCTCTGTCTTTGTCCTGTTTTTCTTCTCTTAGAATCGTGTCATCGCGACATTACACATACATACTCTGTGTGTTTGGGGGTTGGGGCTTTTCTGGGGTGCATTCTACCCCAGACCGCCAAAGAGCAAATAAGTGAATGAATGAATGAATGATGAGAGCAACGAGAGATTTTTAAGCGCATGGAAGACGCACCCAAGAGATGACTCGCCTTGTGATTGGCTGAATGTTAGTTCATTCAAATCTAAGTAACAAATCAGAGAAGGCAGGAGGGAATATTGGCGGTGGGGCAAAGAAAGAAATGCGGGGAACAGAATCACCTGTTTTTAAAAGTGCGGGGGACGTGTCCACCTCCCCCCCCGGTTGCTACGCCCCTGTCTGTGTTTAATTGAGAGCGTTGCCGCGCGCTGAACCGAGCTGACATAGAAAGACAGAGAGAGAGAGAGAGAGAGAAAGAGAGAGACAGAGAGAGAGGTAGATGTGCGCGCGCTGAGAGAACAAGACCTCGCGTTCGCGGCAATACCGGCCATTCTCACAAACTAAATGAGGGTTGGGCGCTTTTTTGAAGGGAAAAAGTCGCTAAAAGGCTCTGGAATGTTGCTAAATTGGCAACTCTGTGCATCTCCATTTCTCCAACTACGGGCTACGCCACGGGTCAAACCGAAAATAATCGCGCGTTAATAAAATTAGTGCCGTTAAAATGAATTTGCGTTAACGCGTTAACTTTGACATCACTAACATTAACCTAGATTAAATGATGTAAACAGCCAGCAAAATTACTTTTTTTAAAATCCTAAATTCTTGAAGTTCCTATCAAGTTTTTTTATGTAACGTTATAACAATAATTCAGCAGCGAGCTAATGCCTGGTTTTCGTTGGAACTGTGTTGAGATGCACTGTTCTCGTGTTCTGACTTCAAAGTGACTTAAACATGCTCATTGGCCAGCTTTTCAACTCTACAAATAAAACGGAGAGCAAGCAGAGACGCGTACATCAGTCTCTTGACTGTATAACGTTAACGTATGGTGTTTATATTGGAGATCCCGGGGCTTGTACTGCTTTAATTATTTACAGGCCTGCATGTATTTGAGCCCTGGCTTGTATTGGTGGTGTTCTGATCTGAGACGGTTCTGTTCTGTTCTGTCCTTGGCTTTATGCTGTCACCCCTCTTTCAAACCAAACCATATCAAGTGTCTCTTTCAAAGGAGTATTGTGTTGGTCAGAGCCTGCTCACCTCTAGCCAACCCTGGTTCCTCTCCTCCTTCTTATCACGTGTTTGCTTTAATCACGGGCAGAATGAGTGAACATGGAAAGTCCCACCCACTTTTGTTGGTTATTAAACACATGAATTTGGAAATGGATCAAAACTCGGAATATCTGCTGGAAAAACTGATTGCAGTGCAGGTTTGTCTTTCGCCTCGTGCCTTAAGTTAAACATGATTGTCATGTGCCGGTGGAATTGGTGGCACTGAAAGTAAGCTTAAGTTAACCTTTAGTTTGTCTTGCTAACTGCACCTGAAAAAAATGCATTTAGAAAAGATTCAGTACCTCATTTTTGTTACAATATTGTAGCGAAGTAATTGATCATGTGAGAGTTCTTGTCAGTTGTGAAAAGTATTTTTACAATCATGATAAACGTTTGACAAAAAAGGAAACCGTCATCTTAGGTGACGTATTGATTTGTGTTTGTTTATGCTGTACATCTTTAAGGTAACAAAACATGTATAGGAACTCCTCTATTGAGCTTACAGTAGACTTGTAATATTATGTATTCTATATTATTTATGTGTTATAATACTCAGTTTATCAGTTTTTTTGCAGTCGATTCTAGTCGGTGCTTCTTGACTAGTATAAACTGAACCTTTGGCTATTGTACTGTTGCTAGGAGACAAGTTGATTTGAGTTGAAGTGCACGTGAATCAGATATCATTGTGTATAAATAAATAGATCTGTCAGAGAGCTCATAACATCTTGACACACACAGTCACCTGCATCAGCAACACTTAAAACACTATAATGTCTTTAACCTTTAACGTCTGCTGTGATGAGCTCCACAAGCACAAGACATCAAAACAACAGACACTACGAATAAAAGTGTTTCTCCTGGTTATATTTTCATCATGTCTTTTAGATCAGGTTCTAGCTTGGATGTTTTCTTCTCCTTTTTTAATTAATAAATTATTTTCCAATTGATTGTAACATGCATAATAATAAGTATAATGTTTATAGTAAAAAAATGCTATATTTTTGTCTGTCTGCACAAAATTAAGACTGGACTGTTGATCCTGTGAACGATGGATGAAGATCTGAAGAAGCCTAACCCTCACAATGGGAGCGTCTCCGAGGCTTTGGATGCCAAAAAGCCCGATCAGCCAAAAGCAGCAGCTCTGCAGAAGAATGTGAGTATGAGAGAAAGAGAATCTTAATGGGAAGAATGTTGCATGATCACTGGTTTCTGTCCAGAAACAGTTCATATGGGTGTGTGAAGGGTTTAACTGTGGGTCACCCTGGCGGTGCCTGTCGCCATCACTGCAGTATAATCCCTCCCCTTCCTGAGCCGTCTGTCTGTATATTCTTTTGTGACTCTCACTATTGACAAGGTTGAATATTTATATGTAAATTTGCATGCATAAGGACACGGAAGGTCATATTACTACAAATAGCTTTAGCTTATATTCAGACAAAACAGGCAATATATGAGGAATAGACCAAGCTTCATTCCTCCTTTTAATAAAAGTGTATTGACATTATGTAGATCATTGAAATTAGGGATGCACAGATATTAATATTCTTGAAATCAATTTCAGTTTAAATGCTACAAATGAATTTAGACATAATATTATAACATATTGTAACTAGAAAAGGATGTCATGATTGGAAAGATTGAGTGTACAAGGTGCAGAGGAAGACTGCCTTTGTGGACTATCCGTTCATCTTTCTTGATATGTCAACAACAATGACAAGATGGCCACTAGAGATCTCATCAGACTAGCACAAAACTGAATCCTTTTTTTATTCTATCTGATTGGCTGAGAGCCTTTTCCAGTAGTTTAATATTCTAGTGATAACAGTACTCCACCGTTTGTATCACTCGGCTTGCAGTAATTATCATAGCATTTCACATCATTTAAAGATTAACTTTAATGGGAAAGCTAACCTGAATGTACAAAATAGATTAAATTAACATTAAAAATGATATATCCAACAAATATTGCTAAAGTAAAAAAAATCTCAAATTAAAAATCGTATGTGGTATCGGTATATTTTATGCATCCCTAATTTTAATATCACAATAATTAAATTACTATATATGATCAATGAAACCAATACCCTTTAACTTGAATGTCTCAGGTGGGTCTCTTAAGTGGCATCTCTCTGATAGTGGGAACAATGATCGGCTCGGGGATCTTCATTTCTCCCAAAGCGGTTCTGGAGGGGACTGGAGCCGTGGGTCCATGTCTGTGTGTGTGGGCGGCGTGTGGAGTGCTGGCTACGATGGGTCAGTATACGCACAACAGACACATTATTGCACAAAAGCCTTGATAAGCCTGATTTATATACCCTCATAACAAAGATAAATGGGTGAGATTAAGCATAGTCACATCATGCATCGTGTCATATTTGTTTTGGCTGTTTGATAATCTCTCCATATGATGTAACAATAAGAGTCACTTTTTCTTAAAGCAAAATACAATCTTTCTCTAATACAGCATAATGCCATTTATGTCCAAATGTTGCTGTTTTATTAATTGGTGCTATATTTTATTGCTAGCCCTTTACGATAAGGTTCAGTTAATTAACAATAGTTAATGCATTAGATATCATAAACAATGAACAGTATTTTTACAGCATATATTTAGGTTAATTTTCAAGTATGCTGCTGTTTAATGTCAATTGATTTTTGTTCATGATACATAAATACATACTAAAATGTATTTATGATAAATACAATTTTAAGTAGTATATTTAAAAATTTACATTAACCAAGATTGTTAGTTCATTGTGCTAGTTGCATTAAATAATAGCAGCGTACTGAGCTTTTTTGTTTTGCTTCATTCATTGCAGCTGTTGTTTTACTGCTTTATGTGTTACAAATATCTCAAACTAAATCTTTATTTTATCCTGAACTTTCTGCTGAGATTATAGTTGGGCAAAGTCAAGGAGGTTAATCAGATATGTTCACTCACTCAGAAACCCTCAGTCGGTCGTTTTAAGTCACACAATGTTCGGGAAAATTCACAAGACACAGAAATCCTCTTTGGTTTAATACTGACTGCCTGCAGAAGACCTTTTGGTATTGTACTCATTGACCTCAGCTTGAGCACTGAGAAGCTAAGAGGTTTGCGTGTGCGTGCGTGTACAGGGGCTCTCTGCTATGCTGAACTAGGCACAATGATCATGAAGTCTGGTGGAGAGTATCCATACCTGATGGAGGGTTTTGGGCCAGTGCTGGCATACCTATATTCCTGGACCACGAACTTCGTGTTAAAGCCTTCGTCATTTGCCATCATCGCCCTGAGTTGTGCCGAATACGCCGCCACACCGTTTTACCCAGGGTGCACTCCTCCTCAAGTGGTCATCAAGTGCCTGGCTGCAGCTTGTATCTGTATGTACAGGTCTAGGCTCTTTTTATATTCAAATGACGTTATACTAGACTTAACTGTTGTCTGTTCTCTCCATCAGTAATAATTACAGCCATCAACTGTCTGAGTGTGAAGCTGGCCTACAGAGTGCAGAACTTTTTCACAGCAGCCAAACTCTTGATTATTGCCATCATCGTGGTTTCAGGCATCGTTCTGCTGGCTCAAGGTACCTCTTTTTCCCAATCTGATATTTTAACTCTGCAAAAGCAGAGCTGCTAAAATCATTATGGACAACACCCCGGTAAACGTCTTTTCATTTTACTGCCATCTGGCAAGCGCTTAAGGAGCATGATGGCAAAAACTGAGAGACTGAGGAGGAGCTTCTTCCCTCAGGCCATCAGGCTCCTAAACTAAAACTCAGTCTCATAACATTTACAAGACTCAATTTAATAAACTGTAAAACATTCATTATCCTCCATCTGCATTGCTGCTATGTGTACAAACCCGGTACAACCTGTTTGCACATTCTTCTTGCACATCCCTGTTTATATTATTATTTATTAAGTCCACAGTATACTGTATAGCACATTTAATTGTTTCGTATTATTTTTATTTGTACCTATTTTTATATATATTCTCTTGTGTTGTTTCATTTATTTGCACTGTCCATTGAGCGGACCTGTCCTGATTTACATTTCACTACTGATTATATCCTTTATAATTGAGTATGTGATGAATAAAAAAGAACCTTGAACCTTAATAGTCTGGTATCTCTTCTGACTTTGTGACTTATCTTATTTGATATTAATTTTTATTGCCACCTAACTTACGTGACACTAAAAAGAACATTAGTATTTTATTATTCAATTGAACGGACTGAGATCAAATACATTTTGATACAGATAAAGAAATATTTGTTTCATTATGTTGTGAAAGATTACTCTTTTATGGTCAGAGATTACTGTGGATGCGTTTAGATAAGGTGACCTCTGTAAATGTTCAATGAAAGATCAATAAAATGTATCTTTTTGTTGTTATTGTATTTTAGGCAATACACAGAATCTCAAAGACCCATTTGCAGGGGCAACAACATCATTTGGAGCAATTGGTCTTGCATTTTACAACGGACTATGGGCTTATGATGGATGGTAAATTATTGATGAGCTCATATAATGTTGCACATATGTTAAGCAGCAGTATTCATCTTTTTGAAACGTTTCATACACATGCGGTTTCTTCCGAGTCAACATTCTAGTGTGCGTTCAGCCCTGGGAATCATTCACAAAATCTAATGATTTCTCTGTTAAAGAAACGCCTGATAAGAGTGGATGTTCAGCACATGTGAGATATGTGCTGACATGGGAAAAGGGAATTGAATGCTTTTCAAATCTTCAATGCAGTAGGATATTTTTTTAGTTGCCTGTACTTTGACCAGATCCTTCTCAATCCAGGGCTTTATTGTTCTGAGAGAAGCATGCGCAAGTCTAGAAGTCAGCTTCAATCAACTATGGAAATTCATTTGAAAGTTTTTTTGTCTTTTTCATAGGAATCAGCTTAACTTCATAACAGAAGAGCTGAAAAATCCGTACAGGTCAGAGTGAAATGAAACTTGACATTTTAATCCTATTTTTCTAAATCATGAACACTGTCCATGTATGTGCTTCAGTGTTGAATCATGAAGTCTTAGTGTTTCTCTCTCTTTTTTGAACAGAAACCTTCCCCTGGCAATAATTATTGGGATTCCTCTGGTAACTGTGTGCTATATATTTGTCAACATTGCATATTTCACTGTCATGACCCCTACGGAACTTCTGCAGTCTTCTGCCGTTGCTGTGGTGAGTGTGCATTATAGTCATAGTCCCAGACTTTGTCTGATTAGGTATTTCTTTTGAATAAGTAATTACTCTGCAACTGCTAAAACAGTATGGTCTATATGTGACCCTGGACCACAAAACCAGTCATAAGTGTACATTTTCCGAAATTGCGTTTTATACATCATCTGAAAGCTGATTACACATTCTTTCTTATGGTTTGTTAGGATACGACAATATTTGACCGAGATACAACTATTTGAACATCTGGAATTTGAGGGTGCAAAAAAATCAAAATATCGAGAAAATTGCCTTTAAAATAGTCTAAATGAAGTTCTTAGTTTTTATATATTTACAGTAAGAGATTTTACAAAATATCTTCATGGAACATGATCTCTACTTAATGTCCTAATCATTTTTGGCGTAAAAGAAAAATCTATAATTTTGACCCATACAATGTATTTTTGGCTATTGCTACAAATATACCCCAGCGACTTAAGACTGGTTTTGTGCTCCAAGGTCACAAATAGTATGAACCCGTGTAGTATGAATGCAATCTGGATGTACTACATTGGCCATGTTGTCATTATCATTAACATACTACTAGCGTCAGTTACGTTGCTTCACTGCCACTCACAAATCTTCTCCCATGGCCACATGGGATAGTAATTTGTCCATTGTATGCACACTTCAGATTATTGCTGGAAGTAGTAAGTCATCTGGGTACTTTTTGCCACCTTCTTTTTCACGAGTAGGCCTACCGTGAATTTGGACAGAATACTGTTTTTGCCTACTGTATAGTAGGAAAGTATGCCATTTCGAATGCAGTCACTGTCATGTTTAATAATGAGAGAAACAAAGCTTTTTAAAACTTTGAATCAAATGAACCCATAGCCTCCCAAAATGATTCACTATTTATGCTCAAATTGCCACACGCTGGGGACACCTGCTGGTCAGAATGTTGTAAATGCACTGAAAAGTTAGATGAAACATGCGTAAAAACCTTTTACAAACAGAATAATAGAACACATAATAATGAACAAATTATATAATTCCATTGAATATGATGTTTCTGCATAATATGTGTTAATTTATTAATTTGTAGAACTTGTTTTGTTTATGAAAAGCTTGGCCAATCAGGCCAATACGAGACTAATAATTACAACCTTTTACTTTTATTATACAAATGCATCACAAAAATGTCTACAAAAATATGAAATTTATCTGGGATCAGGTCAAAACCATACAGACACTGTTTCATTGGACCTTAGCAAGGCACCATTGAACTTTCGAAACATTTTGAAACTGTCTCTGTTACTGAAATCACATGACTGGCGTTTTGATACTCGCTCAATTCACAAAGGTTTCAAAGCTTCACAAAGCAGTGTTTCAAGAGCAAACATCACTAGTTCCCACAACCAAGGAAACGCTAAACATATCAGAGAATTTGAAGGCTGTGATTTCCAGACCTTGAAAAGGTTATATTCTATTGAGAAAATGTAATTAAATTTTTTATATATAGATCTGTAAATCGCAAAAAGCCAAATAATTGCTTTTTGCAAGCACCGTTTTTAAAATGTATTTTTGAAACCCTTTTTTGAGACTTAAATTTAATGTCAGTTTATTTAACATTTTCAGTTAATATATTTTTTTATGTAACATGATTCTTAAGTTGTATTTTACTAAATCATTGGTTACTTCACAGACCTTCGGTGACAGAGTGCTGTACCCATTATCATGGATTGTGCCTTTATTTGTGGTCTTTTCCACTTTTGGTGCAGCCAATGGGAGCTGTTTCACAGGAGGCAGGTGAGGAAATGCAGCTGTTTTAGTCATTTGCACACTGGAAAAAAGCTGAAAGTTGTTTTCTGGCCCTGAATCTCACTGTCGGTTGTGTTGTTTATATATGTTAGGTTGACATATGTGGCGGGACGAGAGGGCCACATGGTTAGGATCATGTCGTACATCAGTGTGAAGCGTTACACACCTTCTCCAGCTCTAATGTTTAGTGTAAGTCTCATGTAATATTACATTCTCAACACTTTTTTTTATATTTGATATTACATCAAATATATGACAACAGTTTTAAGCACATTAACAAGATTTGTGTTTTATGATTAAGCATTTTTGGGCATCCTGTCAATCATCTACATCATGCCTGCAGACATAAACACTCTGATCAATTACTTCAGTTTTGCTCAGTGGTTTTTCTACGGGGTCACATGTCTTGCGCTCATTGTCATGCGATTCACTAGGAAGGATCTTCAGAGACATGTCAAGGTTAGCGTGACACCTCATCATGGATTGATTAAAAACTTTCACAGTATGTGTTTATATGCAATCATTTAACAGATGCTATTATCCAAAGCAACTTGCCAATTTTAAAATTATGAACATTGAAAGCTATTTTTGAGATCCAATATTTCCAGTGGTGCAAAAGGCAGCTTTCAACAGTTAGCTAGAGAGGGAAATATCTTACTTTTTAATTTTTTTACATAAACATTGCAAGTTATGTTATGGTAATCTATTGTAAAAATGGCTACCCAGCATAAAAATGTTTGCTTTTTGTTTCTCTCAGGTGCCGATAGTCATCCCTGTTCTGGTGGTGATTGTGTCCTGTTATCTGGTCCTTGCTCCCATCATAGACAAGCCTGAGTGGGAATACCTGTACTGCACAGTGTTCATAGTCGGTGGTCTTCTCTTATATGTACCCTTCATTCACTACAAATCCAACTGGACTCGCCATATCATGCGTAAGTAGCTGGAAATGACACATTTGGCTATATTCCAGTGAGCAAAATGCATGTTTTTGACGCTTGATATATTTATAATAATTTTCGATGATCGCTATTTTCCTGAATAATCAAAAGCTTCTAAGTAAGGTTCATATTGCTTCTTAGTTCTGTAGTCAAAATATCTTGGAAATCTCATTTGGTATTATCTACGAATAAAAAAACAGGTAATTTTTATTGTAAAAATACAATTATTATTTTTTTTATTGTTCTGAGTTCCATGTACTATAATTACTCATTTTTATGATGTTCGTGGGTCAAACTGAACATACCTGGTTTAAAAACAATTAACCAAAAATCACACTGAAAAATATTAAATAGTAACCATTGCAATTAGCAGAGATCGAAACAGTATTCTAACAAAATTACTTTACACATAAAAAAATGAAAACATATGATAAATAAAACTATATTTTAACGTTCTAAATATATTTAATATCTTTATTTTCACAGAGTGTCAATAGGCCTATACTGTATACAATAATATATATATTTTTTAACTCTATTATCCTAAACACCTGGTCACCCTATTTATAAGGTTGTTTTTAGTGGATGTTCACTAATGCCAAAAACATTTATTTAAGGAATGGCTAATAATTCAATAGCATCTCTTCTCATGTTCAACACCAAATTCTTAAACTTGATCCGGTAACTCCTCCAGGCCCACTCACCATGCACCTTCAGCTGCTGCTGGAAGTCGTTCCACCTGAAAAGACTGAGTGACAGCAGTGGACCACAGACTGATCCATGGACATGTGGATCAAGGATCCTTAAAGGGAACATGGCTGCACATGGACAGATTATTTCTTATGCCTGACCAGCCATTGTTTCACAAGTCTTTCCTGGGTCACAGGGATATGCTTTACTTTAAAGAATAACATAACACTTCCATGCACGTCTGTACATTCAGAATACTTCCAGTTTATCTAACTTAATTGTGTGTTGTTGTAAGCAAGTTTGTTGTACAGAATTGCAAGGATATTTTTCAAAGTTTACTGAACTGAAATTTATGAATTGTAAAGAAATTATCCAAAGCAAACTGATCTTTCCTTGAATGCTAAACAGATGTTTTCAAACAATGACTCGGACTCATAGAATCACAGCAGATTAAGAATTGGAGTAATGTAAATCTTTATGTAGCCTATTAAAGAGTTGCTTGTGGTACAATAGTGGGGTTCTGGGATTAAAAATCCTATTCATTTTCTCCATAGAGGGCAATTATTAAAACTATCGTGTGGAATAATTTTGCACACTATACCTTAGCGATGCTTAAATGAATCTAAATAATAAATTACATATTTTAACTATTTACTATGTATTTTTTATTTCAATCAATTGCTATTAAAGTCGGACATTACTCGCCAGGCTTGTCATGTGAAGCCTGTTACGTTGCTCAGTGTTTAATGGGATAGACTTATTTGTTTTTGACCATTGCATAAGGATTTTTTAGGTACTGTTGGACTTGGTTGAAATCATAAATCAATATATTCAAATGATTCTATTATACATTCCTCCAATGAGACAAAAAAGTGATTAATTTAAGAATGTGGCTGTCATGCAAACCAAGCGTTCATCCCTCGCCATAGATGGCACCAATCACCAAACACAGACTAAGTGCTCTGTTATTTTCTCTGTGCTGTCCTTCACGTCACGATCAGTTGACCGAAGTCGAACGTTGCCGGGACAGGGCACTGAAGTAACTGAGCATGTAAGCGAGGGCCAGGATGAACACAGCGCTGAAACACTGGAGGGAGGCGGCGACGGTGATCTTGGCGGCGGGTCTGAAGCACACTCCGAGCGCGGACTCTCTTAAAACAGGTCTGGAGAAAGTCTCTAACATAGCGCATAGATCCGCCTTTGATTATCAAGTGCTGCTTTTAAAACGGAGCGGCAGGAGCGGCTTCATGCCCAATGCCTATGTGTTTCCCGGAGGACTAGTGGACGCGTCTGACTTCTCCAGCGAGTGGCAGGAGGTCTTTCAATCCTTCACGAAAGCACCCAACTACGGCGTCGGGGTCGTGAAGCAGCCGCCCCACACCAGGCCGCCCATTTTCGCCACAGACAGAGCGCAGCTGGGATCACCGGTCCCCGGAGACGTGGCTTTCAGGATATGTGCGGTGAGGGAGACGTTTGAGGAGTCCGGTGTGCTCCTGGCGGTTCCCAAACACGAGGAAAGCGGCATTCGCGTGCGCACAGATGATGCTCGGGACAGTGACCCCCAGCCAACCCTGACCAAGCTGAGCGGACTGTGGGACAGAGACGTGCTGTCCAGGTGGAGGGCTCTGGTTATTGGTGACTCGGGGAATTTTATTAAGATGTGTAAGGAGCTGCAGTGTCTGCCCAACATCTGGGCTCTACACGAGTGGGGCAACTGGCTGACCCCCATAGGCATATACGACAAACAGAGGCGCTACGACACCGCCTTTTACATCTGCTGTCTGCGCGACACGCCACACACGCTTCACGACGACAAAGAAATAGTTCATTTTAAGGTGCGTTTTGAACATTCATTACCACGTTGGACAGTCATAAACTACATGTCAGACTCTTACGCTGCATTGAAGGCATATTTGATCAATGTTTGCATTCGCGACCAGTTTGTGTCCAGCTGGCGAAATAATTTTGACGCTGCATATTTCTTGGAGCTCATGAATATTGATAAAGCTCGCGCTCATTCGCCAGCTAGGCAGCGCCCACAACATGCAACGTCATTATTATTTATGTAAAAATGTAAAGTAGCTTTTAAGCTCATCATTTTTCAGTCTCATCCTAACTAGTGGAGAAATGCTTAACTTTCGTGAAATACATACCGTCTTGTTTCTTAGTGGTCCAGTCCTCTGGAAGTGCTGCGCAGCTATAAATCAAAGGAGATCTGGGTCGCTCCTCCTCAGTTCTATGATTTAGGACGAATGTGCAGGTTTCAGCTCTCAGAGACCTCCATCGCTTTGCCTGGCAGAGGTCTTTGGAGGGCTGCGAACAGCTGCCTATTTACCTGGAGGCGAATGACTGCTTTGCGAGCATTTTACCAGGTAATAAATTCATATACATTTCTGCTAATTGTCGCCGTTTTATCGGACTAAGTTTCTCGTCATTAATACACAGGGGATGCTCTGTACCCGGAAACAGTGGACCCTTCTGGAAAGAGCGGCGACGTGATAAAAACGGAGAATAGTCTTGAAGAGCTCCAGCAGGACAGTGCAGACCGGCACCGTATCGTCGGTCAGGATCTATATTCAATAACTGTACAAATGAACATCACACCCAAGTATAACCACCTGTCTCCTCTCTGTGGTACAGATGAGGACAACCCTCAAAACCATAGTAAGCTCTGACACCTACCTGCTAAACAGGTGCAGGACGGATGGACAGAAGCAGTTTTTATCCGCTTATTTCTACCACTGAAGCCTTTCAATGTAGTTCAACATACTGCCTCCCTTCTGTCATATAAACAATGACTACCTTGTTGATGTGGCAACTGCTAGTCCCATGATTTATTAAAAGAAAAACTTTAAGTTGCTTAATGCACTTAATGTAAAGTTTGAATTGTCACAGTTCTTCGTTAAAGTATGAGGCAATAAAGGGTAAAAGGCACTTTGAATTGTTTTCATTTGTTGAAAGCTCTCAAGATTGCTGAATATAGGACTCCACAAGCAATAGCCTGAACAATTGTGTACTAAAATTGCATTTGTCTGATTGGTTTATGGCTAGCATATAACCAACCAATTACAACAAATCTGACCGTAGCAGCAGCTATTGCACATTTATTAATATTACCTAGGATAAATAATTTAAATCTAGGTTGAGTACAGTGAGTAGTAAATCATGAAGTGTCTTTATTTGAATGAAAAATTCTAAAATCACAAATTAAAAAGGAAGCATGTGCATATTTCTGGCATCTTCAAATTCAGAAAAAATGAATTCAGACACAATGTGTGAGAATGTTTTCAAACAGTTTAATCATACATAAACTAAAGATAAACTACCAGATGACTGCATCACGGGTGTCCATTCTGCTATATTTAGGTAGACAGTAGCGTGAAATCCTAAACCAACCTTATACAACATTTGTTTCAGACATTTAATAAATTCTGCACTCTCTACACTTCCAATGAAAACCACACAACTTAAATGACAAAGCAACAACAACAAAAATTCAGTAAAAGGCTGTTTTGTGGATTTGATTTTTGTTTGCATTTTGGTTACTTTGTACAGGTGAATGTTTGGTCATGGTGTTACGGTCTACATGCTTCTACTTACTGGGATTTACATTGTGAAACAACTTATGAAGTAGAAAAGGCAAAATCTGTACAAATCTTAAATACAATCACTCTGTACCAGTAATGACAAACATCCCACAGGAAATGTTCTCAGAGTACATTTACACTCACAAAACAGCAGCTTAAAATCTAAATAGAAAACAACCACCTCAACCCCCAAATAGTTTAGTCTGTCAGAATACATCTTTAAAAATCGAAAGAAAAAAAAAACTTCCAAATGTAGCTCTTCATTTGTGGAGATGTGCCTATAAACTAGAGGCTAAGGGGGCAAAGCTGCAGTTGAGCTTTTTTTTTAACCAATCAGTCCAGAACTTCACAATTTATACAGATGTCAGAATAAAAAAAAAACAGCTCGCAAGCTCTGTAAACCAGACCAACTATAAGGTGGTAACACATTTGCATTAACTGAACAACATCAAGAAGAGCATGTGTTTTTGCTATTGTAGGCACAATTTATCTTTAAGGACTCATTTGAAACCCACTTCAATTTTTAGAACAATACATTGTTAAAACTCACTTTAACTCATAACCTAAATACACACCGTATTGTTTTTTATCTTAAACCATCAAAATGAGACCACATGTCATTATAGAAGGAGCCATACGCATGATGTCAAACATACTGTAAATGTAACCAACAGCAACATGCAAAACTTTTGGCACCACTTTATTCATCTTGACTTTTTGAAACAGAACTAGATCACATTTTGCTGAGGATTTCAGTGCACTTACAAAAAAACATGCATGCTTAATATTTACCTGTGACAAGAAATTCAACTGCTTATTCTATGCATTATTTCAGACTAATCCTGATTTTCACACAATAAGGAAATGAAAAACGTGCCCGTGTTGGCTCTACACAAAGAAAAAAGGCAATTCAAGTGTCTATTGTAATGTCACTCTGTTAATATAAACTCCCAAAATTACATCATGCCAACTAACCTAACACAAAATTACTAAGTTTATCCTCGATTTCAGCAAAATGTGACGAAAACATCCTCTAAAAGGTTTAGAACTAACAAGTGAGAGAAAGAGGGAAACACACCCACACTTGAACACACAAAAGTGATTCTATAAACTGAACGGCTGCTTTAAGAAAAACTCAAATCAAAAAGGAGTACAAATAGAGGCGCTAGGAAGACTGCTGGAAAACAATACAAATCAAGAACAAAATCTGAAAAATGGAAATTAAAAGCTTCTGCAAAAATCTAGTGGTTATGTTTGAACGTTCTAGAAAAATAGACTCTTTGCTCTGAACAATTTTCATGAAACTTTTTACACTTTTAGCAGTCTTTCTAACACTCCCTATTGGCAGCACAATGACAAATGAACATCACACAAAGAAACAAACAAAATAAGTAATCAATAAGCGTCAAAAGTTAACCAAAAAGGTCAAGTGTGAAATTTCAAGCGTCAGAGAAGCGAAGAGGACAACGGACTGGAAGATGAACTTTTGACGTCACATCGACATGCTAGGCAAACGATGACAAACGGGCACGAAGATATCTAGAACAAAAACAAAACGAATAACAAACCTAGGTTAAAGCACAACGGAAAAAGGAGAGGGGATGAAAAAGAAAATCATGAATGATTATGTTTGCATGAGGAGGGGGCTTTCAAAGTGCACACATTATCTAAACACAAAACATTGAATGCAACACAGGAAACGATGAAGAAAAGTGGGAAGAAAGAGGGAAAGATAAGCACCATGCCAATAGTGAACAAAGGGAATAACATTAAACATCAACACTGAGAGACAACACAACCTACTACAGCTACGACAACACTGTCCTCGACAGCAACATTTCAAACTAAAATGTTCGATTTCTCACAACCGCATTTCGATTTTAGACCAAGGGAAAGAGAGCGAAAACAGAAAAATTGTGCTTCAACGTTTCAGCTCTTTCAGAGAAAGTCCTTTATTTTGTGCTTCAATTTTGAATTGTGAGGGACTGTGGAATAATGCATAATATTTGGAGCTGCTCATACTGGTTCTTATTCACAAAACACCCGTCATGGGAAACACATGGATACAATTTAGCTACATTGAACTCCGTGAAGGACAATAACATGATGGGACAGAGTGCGTAACAGAGCATCATCATTAAACGTATACAGACATGTAAGACTCGATGTGTTTGGCACATTAGTGGAACTACTCTGCACTTGTGAGCTGTTTTAAGGCGCACAAATTCAAAGACCTTTGCACAAACGCCGGTCAATCTGCTCCGGATAAAAAGGAATAAAATTATGAAAAAATTCTGCCTAACAAACAAAAATCCCTGCCTAGAACAAGTTCACAAGAATCTTTGGATTGTTCAAAATGGTGATTTGTGCTGCACTCACATTTTTCTTCCACGTAATGGTTTTGTAATGCATGTAAATGATGTTTATTTGAACAGAGGCACAGATCAGGGAGTGGACATGCACTAGCATTTAAGCTCTTCAAGAGAGGCTTCACACCTGGGTTCAGTCTAAAGAGTCTCTAAAGTATGAAACAAACTGATTCAGCTCTACTCGTTTCCTCACCCGGACTGAGATGTGTGTCTGTACTCGTTCAAAATAGATAGTGAGGTTAACAAGAATTGGCTTATTTGCAATTAATCCGTGAAAATAAAAAGCACCGTTAATAAATACAAGCGTGTCGATCAGTGACGACAATAGTGAGGTAAATGTCAAAACAAAAGAATAGTCTACAATATTCACTAATCGCCACTCCGAGCTCAAGTTATGTTGAGGAAATTAAACGAACGACTTCTGATAATAACATTACAGCATTCATCACTACACACTTCACGATATTAGAGATATTACACAGAGTAATATAAACTTTAGACTGAACCGTGGACTTGCTTCAGACTTAAGTTAAAAAGAATTCGCGGTACTACAACTAGTGAAAAGGGCCACCCATGTTGTTTAAACAATTGGTGAATGTATCCACAAAACTTCACATTAGGATTCTACAAAAGCACTGTTGAATCTTTTGAGTTGATTTTTTTTAAACAACCGTTTTAATTCAGAGAAATGATTTAGGCAATATTATAAAACCTCTATAAAAATAGAAAAGACAATAGTTAAGTAATATACACTATCTGGATAATGTTTTCTTCTCCGTTTCCATAAAAACAATCTTACCTCACGACCCTGCAGGACTCTGATTGGCATTAACATTTGATTATGATTTGAACACTTATTTCCTGCCATGATCAACTGAAGCAAGGTGCATGGAGTAACTTATAAATAGAAACTAGAATCGGCTTGCAGGACGAGTCTCCGTACACCAGGGTACAAGAGACCACCTGCAAACACAGAGATAAAATATTGAACACTCGCCACGAAAGTTAGGACATTTCAGTTCAAATTATTCGGACAATTAAGCGGCCATGAATTTAGCAATTGTAAACGTCCTCCTTTCTGTTCTTGGCAGTATCGTCTTTCACTCTTCTCCAGAATGCAAATATTGCTAAAAGCTTCAACGCCAACCTCCTGAATTGAGGCGTAGGATAATGTATCAAATAAAAATAATGTTGTAGATTGAGTCTATGCTCCAAAAATCTATACAAATGTCATTTTTAAACCATATGAGCTCCAGCAAAAATCTTGGGTCAAAAAAGGTTTGTTTTTGTTTGAGGCTTTAAGAAAGAAAGGATTCATGAACTGAAATTAAGCACTCCATCAGTTTTTTTGTACATATTCTTTAGGTATTTTCATGTACCAGGCGAGTAGAATAATGGCCGAGAAGTTTTGGTCTGACAGAATGGTGAGAATGTCCTGAGTAAGTGTAGCATCTCCTGCAAACTACCAATACTGAATGATTAACCACCATCTATGAACCAAGATGGGATTTAATACCCTTGCTTAGTGTTTGTCTTTTTAGAATGTGAATAAAAACAAACAGAAAGCATCAACATTACGGTTTTTAGCTGAGCCCTCCAACAGAATACATAAAACAGACTTTGAAGCAATGTTACATCACCCTCATTGTGAAGACACAGATACAGTAAAAATAAATAAATAAATTAGTGAAATAAATACATTAATTAAATAAAAAGGCATCCATGAAAAGAGTCTAGTGGAGTGCAGCCTGACCTTCCAGATGCTCAAAACAATATTCAAGTGACTGACTGATTATCTTTTGCACCGATGCAGCAAGCCTCCTTCATTTTCTAGAAAGGCAGCATTGTAGGAGGCATCAGCATTACACTGTCTGAATGTACTACAAGAGTCTAGTGTAAACACAGGAGAACATCTACAGGGGCCAGACCGTGGTGATCAACAGTCTAAGGGACTGAAAGCAGTCACACAGGCTGGCTTTCATTGTGCAACATCCTTTGACGCAAGATTTATACACAGCAAACTTGTAATATGGCACAACAAAAAAAAATTATAAATATAAAGACTCAAGGGAAATTAAAAGATCAACAAAACAATTGGATATATAAATGTGGAAAACAAAAAAGAACTCTTTACTCCTTGTAACAAATTCTTAACAATTTGCATGTTGTCTTTGTTTTGAAGGTTAAGAGAGAAGGTATGTAGGAAAGGCCAGAGAAGTAAAAGGATTAGGAAAGGCGGGTGTTAAGGGTGGGTGGGGTCATTCTAACTTTCCAACGTCACACTCCACTTACCAGAAAAACATTTTCAAACCAAGTCCATTTGAGAGTAAAATCACTCAGTATGGCTTGCTGTCATTTTTGGATCGTTTAAGCTGCACCTTCAGCCGCTTCATTCCAATCTGAAAACCGTTCATTGACTGAATGGCCGCCTGGGACGAAACTGGATTGTCGTAACTAACAAAGCCTGACAAAACAAAACACAAAAGAGCCTCTAGTTACCCACATCTAAAGCTTGCTTCTGATTTCAGAATTCAAAAATCGACACCAAATAAGCACGATGTTGAGCGCCGCTCCAGAAACTCACCAAAACACTTGCTAAGGTTGGTCTGTTTGTCGATAAAGACCTTGGCAGAGATAACATTGCCGAAAGGCATAAACATCTGCAGCAAATCTTGATCACCAAACTCTTGTGGCAGATGGTAGATGAACAAGTTTGCTCCTTCGGGGCCTTTAGAAGGACAGAGAGAAAACAGACAGAAACAAAGATAACTTTTGACTCTTAAAGCCTAGAGCAACCTTTTTATTTTCAATGAAGCTTCAACACTTATTCTCCTTGCCTAGTTAAAACATTCTGTGTTAAATACCATTTAAGCATGCTGCTGATCACCACAGAAAATAATAAAGACATCCCGAGTTGATAAAACTCATGTAGGCAAAACTATCATACTGGAGGGTTTGCATTTTGTTAAAGCATTAGAACTGAATTTATTAAAATAGTGCAAACGATTAATCGTGATTAATCGCATCCAAAATAAAAGTGTGTGGGCTGTGTATATTATTATTGTTATTATTAATATTTAAATACACGGTATATATTTTAAATATATTTACATGGATTTATTTATATTCACATAATTTATATATAAATATATAAACACATTTTCTCTTATATATATATATATATATATGTGTGCATGTGTGTATTTAAATACATATACACAGTACACACTCATATATTATGTAAACAGTTATAAAACTTTTATTTAGCAATTAAATGTGACCGTTAAGATATTTACAATGTAATTTATAATTAAAAATTGCTTCTTTATTCAACAAAGAATAATGAAAGAACATCCTGGTTTCTACAAAAAGAGAAACCCTTTGTTTTAAACACTGATAATCACAAATGTTAACAAAGTAGCAGCATAGAAGCATCGTCCAGCAGGCTTGAAGTTGTATTTATCACAGAATGCTAAATTAATTCATTGGCAGAGAGCTGCTGGCATGGATCTCGATTTACTTTTAAACAAAGCAAAATGTAGAAAATGGGCATTGTGGACAGTGATAGTTATCTCTCTTACCCGCGCTCTGATTGGGACTTGCTGTTGCAGCGTATTTAAAACAAGAACGAATCCTTAAGATTGTGATCACAAGAGCCACAAACACACACACACACACACTGAAAAGCATCATGGGCCAAGAACTGACCCTGCTATCATAAACTAGCAGTTTTATCTTACACAGAGGTTGGCAATCTCCCAACCTGAAAAACTACTCAAAACTCTTCAGATCTTTCATGTGCTCACCTTCCTTCTGGCTGCCAACGGCACTAACGTTCTGCTGGGACAGTAAACTCTGACTGTAGAGATTGGGCAGAGCGGCAGCGGCATACTGCTGGATCCCAGAATAGGCTGCCTGAGTCAGAGCCTCCATTGCACTGCCCGAGCCGTTCGAGAGACCTCCGCTGCCCAGACCACCATTCAGAGCAGCCATGCCTGCGCACACAGAAACACAGCTCAGCATTCAGACACACAGGGGAGGACACACAACTACTGATAGATACAGAGAAACCGCATTCAGAGACACAGACAGAGAGAGTAGAAACACAAACGAGGCAAAGAAAGTTAAAACAAAAGCAATGACACACAGATCCCTTTTAACATCCCTTTGAGGCACTTCGAACACGAGCGGTCAGTGCTTAACACTGATGCGAATGGGATCCAAAACATACATTTAGAGGTATTTCAAAATACATACGATCACATCATTACTGGTAGTCTGCTACTGTAATGCAAAGGATAAAAAAAAAAAAGATTTAAAGTATTTAAATGCAACAGTGTGCGGACTTCTGTACTTTTTTTTCCTCAGCTGACCACTTGTGTTCACGTCACCTGAGATTTCAAAAACAGGTCAATAACTAACCAGTGTTAATTTTGACAGCAAATTTTGATTTAGTTTTTGTCAGTCTTTTGACTAAAATGCCATTTACAGGGGTTAAAGCGAAACAAAATCCTGAGCCTGAACATTTTTCCCGGGTGGGGGTTTGGTTGCGGTGGTGGACAAATACGCAGGGTAAATTAAATACTAAGAAATGAATATAAAATGGGAAATATACTAAGACAGTTTACTACAGAAAACTACAGTTCTGTTCATTTAATAACAACAAAAACAATAAAATGCTCCATGAACTGGAAACTTAAAAGGGTTCGTACAGATACTGCAAAATGAAATTCCAGGACTTAAGCAATTCAATATTTCAGAGAGCTCACTTATCAAACAACATCATTATCATCTTTCAAATTATAATTAACTAATACAACAAAAAAGTACAAATAAAGTGCAGCACATGCAAAGAATGCAATGACTGTGGCGACTTTAACATTTGAAAGAAATCTATGGCAAAGTTATCACTTTCCTTATGATTGACCTGAAGAATGAAAGCTATATCATACACTTGGAAAATTATGCTACATCACCGCTTATCGACACAAGGGGTGTGACAATGTACTTAGCTCATGAGATGAGACCAAATACAGATACCTGGTTCACGATATTTTAATACTATTTAAAATAAATTTTCAATGACAGAATCACAAGTAAAACAATGCAGTTGTTTTTCGAAATATTTGGACTAATCTAGGGCTGTAACTAACGATTACTTTGGTAATCAAGTAATATACTGATTATTTTGACAATTGAGTAATCTGATATTTTTTAGTAACAAATAGACCTAAATGAAAACTTGGCTTCAATATGACTATATTTACATACAAACTAACAAATAGGCAATAATAATTGGCTTAAAGTATCAAAACCAAGTAATTACATGGTTTTATTGAACCACACCAATATGCCTATAATATGAACATAACCAACTTAAACCATTATTATAATAAATAGCCTACCAGCAGAGGGTGCCAACGGCCTGGTGTTGTTTCACTTTACAGCGTGATTCAACTACGTTTAAATCCATTTCATTTCACACGCTAACTCAGAGCGAGGGTTTAAACTTTGATTTTGAAATCGCGATGTACAACAAATCAAACAGAAATATGTTGATGTATTATTCGGTGTTGGCATAAGTTTATTAATGATTTACGTCACAAATCTAGTGAGATAATGCACACTGTTTTCCCAGATGACCGTTAAGTAACCCAAACTCACAGCATATGCAGAGGAAGAGTTAGCGTCTTTCATACATATAGTCGTTACTGGTAAATTACCATTAAGAGATTATGTGTGAACAGTACCTTTTCAAACATCGTTCTGACAATCATATTGTTTTTATGGAGATTATGTGATTACTTAGATTGGTTTACAAAGCTCTGCTGCATTTTTAAATCACTTTCTATGTAAATATGCGCTAGAGTGATATCTTTGACCATTGCACCTCGCATCTTTTTCAGCGCGTCATACTATAGATCCAGAAGCTTCTTCTCCATTCATCAGAGCTGCGGCTCTGGATACTATTTCACGTCTCGTGTTTATAAGAGCAACAACTTCTGATTGGCTAGTAATGTTAGTTTGGTTGAGAGTGAAAGCGGTGGTCCTCTCATACTATAGGTTGGCGAACTCATGAACATGATATCAACAAGTTTTTTTAAATGTAGGACTATCTTTTCTTTTTTTCACAGCCGAATGCCACATGCCGGAGATCCGGCATGGTACCAGAGAACTTTAAGCCCTACATTTAATTTTAGTCATATTTTAATCTTCTGAAACGTTTTAGTTTTAGTGGACTAAATCTACAGTAAATTTAATCAGCTAAAGTCTAATGGGTTTAGTTACAGTGTAATGCATTTATTAAAAATGTCCAAACTCTTATAGGTTTGATATTAAGGTTTTATCATGATAGACACCAATTTAAATGCAATGACACACAACATGCCTTTATATTAAAATTAAATAAAACCACTTCTCAAAGAACAAGAACATGGTCTTTTCAATGAAATACCAATGTTATATAGGCAAATTATGCATTCTTTATAACAAGTTGTTTACCATATTCTTAATTCTTTTAAGCAGACATATTTATTTTATAAATTAACTTAGATTAATCTTTATTATGGCTACTAAAGTGATTCAGTCAAGAGCAGTGAGTGATTTTCTGCCTTTCTTTTGTTGCTTAGATCAACAAATGACTCGGACCATAGCAACTAAATTAGGCTGCTATCCCTTTAAAACTGAATGCACAGATGCAATATACTGATACACATCCGATATTCTCCCAACGGTTTACGTTCAATTAAGACATAACCGACTGTTTACATGAATACTCGTCAAAATGGACAATTCAACATCATTTTGCGTGTAATTTTCTGTTCATGTGACAAGAACGAGTACTCGTGTGCTGTGTGAGATATGCTTTCTGTGTGTATGCTTCAGTGTGTGCGCTCAGAAAACTGGACCGAACCGAGTTGTGCATCATCAAATTTATCCATGTGTCATCTCTACTCTTATTCCCAGATATTGACATTTTTAATGTTTTATGAGATGTGTATGTTAGACTTTGATACAGTTAGACTATACACATCGAACCTCCTAATCACACAGCAGATTCCTTCTGAATGAATCTCTTCCCAAATAGTCCCTCTGACATTTTCATCTTGTTTTTATTTGTTGACAAATGTCACTAGATTTTCATAGTTTCTGTCATTCAAAGTTTTAGTTTATCTCGTTTTTCCTTGGTGAAAAAAAATGATGTTAACGTTGACAAATAAATTAACACTGGTGTAAACAGGATCTTTATAAACCTGACCTCATACAAGTTACAAAAAAAGTTATTTTTCTTACTTGCTAGGGAGCTCATGTTGAGACCTGCTCCTGCGCCCGCAGCAAGGGACTGAAGAGCACCTAAAGACGCCATGGGGTTCACAGAAGAACTAGTATTGGAGGTGGGAGAGGAACCTGCTGTGCAGAGGAGAGAAAACAAGAACCAGCTTTTACACATTACTAAGCCTTCAGACATCTTGCCAATTCAAATTTCACATGTTCTCATTTACACAGACAGAGACAGAAGAAACAGCAGACAGCAATGTCAGAGATCAAATCACAAAAGACTGATGGGAAGTATCAAGATATGAGCAGCAAGAGAGGTTTAACATATTACAGTTTTTTAGGTTAGGAGAAATAGGCAACATTTTACAATAAGATTCAGTTTGTTAAAGGATGAGTTCACTTCCAGAATAAAAATGATCTTGTCCTGTAGAAGCTAAATTAAAACGGCACTTTGGACCTTCAACTTGTTGGGTCCCATTGAAGTTAGGGGTGGGCGATATGACCAAAATCTTATATCACAATATGACGAATTTTATATCATGATAACGATAGATAACACGATATAGTAATTTATTTATTTATTTTAAAAAGGTTATGATATTACAATATTTGATACCATAGAACAGTGGTCTCCAACCCTGCTCCTGGAGAGCTACCATCCTGCATATTTCAGCTCCAACCCCAATCAAACACATCTGAGGCAGCTAATCAAGGTGTTCAGGGCTACTTGATAATTACAGCAGCTGTGTTGAAGCAGGGGTTGGAACTGAAGTCTGCAGGACGGTAGCTCTCCAGGAGTAAGGTTGGGGATCCCTGCCATAGAATTTTCATAATCCTTGTCACCAATGTCATTATCAAACTAATGCAATCCTTAAAAAAATAACACCTCACTGAAGATAAACAGTCAGTGATGAAATAAGGATAAGAAACTAATTGCAAGCAATAGGAAAAAAAAGTACTATAAAGAAATAATGCATACATTGCGTAGTATACATGTATAGAATCTATATATACACACATACATACACACACACACATATATCACAATTATTATAATTTTTTATTTCTTATTAAAGTTACAAAAGTATTTTAGTAAAGGACAGAGAGATTTTCTAGTAAATATGAATGGCAGACAAGACCAATATTAGACAGCTTCCCCTTTAGGACCGAAGTCCGGATCCAATATACTATTACATATGAGTTTTCTTTTTCAGCAGTTTACTCTCTCTTAAGACCTAAATCGTTATTTATGAGGATACTTGCAAAGACGGGGATTCTGACACATAAGTTTGTTTATGTAATCGTTCAAAGCCAATAAAGCGACAAAAATGTAATGTTCGGTCCTCACACAGAAAGAGACGGCGTACACAAATAGCTCTGTTGTTTGTGTTTCAACGGCTTAAAATCAGTGGTTTTAAAATGGCAGTGCTTAAAAGTGCGTGTCCATGCAACAGATGTAGTCCCTCGTTCAGGAAGGAGCTCCTGGTTTTGTCCTGGCTGGTCAATCTCCACCTGGTTCTATCTCCCTTCATGCCCCGTGTAAAGATCGCAGTCACTCAAATGATGAAAAAGTATTACCGTAAACAATGAATTTTGCAACACCACGTAATAAACGATAGAACATAAAATTAAATGATAGACTTTTTATTTCATCCATCCGATGTATATCGTCATATCGCACAGCCCTAATTGAAGTCCACTAAATGGAGAAAAATCCTGGAATGTTTTCCTCAAAACCCTTAATCAGGGTTCCCACTCTAAGCCAAATATCAAATTCCCTGACTTTGACTAAAAAGCTGAATTTCCATGACCTATAATGAACAGAAAACAGGCTGCTATAGTGTTCCCTTTCCCAGATTTAGCTCAATAGGAGTTTTACAAACTTTACATTTAGCTTTTCTGTCGTCTGCTTTTAACACCTAGTCTTTGAAGTGGTCATTTTGTTGCCAAAGCTCTAAGTATTTTTGGAATGTTTGCCTTAGTTAACAGGTACAGCCTGGTGACTGCATTTGACTTGAGTGATAGCCAGTTGACGAGCGGGAAAGGATTAAAATGGTGCTGAAAAATAGCCCAACCATAACAATAGGCAAAATGCACGAAACAAGATAAAACAAAAAACCACGGCATAGAAAAAATACATTTTGATAAATGGAAACAAATTGAAGGCAACAAACAAAAAGTTCTGATATTCCATGAATTAGGCAAAAATTATATACAATTCCCTCACTTTCAATGCCTGGAAAAGACCTTTAAAATTCCATGATATTCCATGACCTGTGGGAACCCTGCTTAATTTATTTTCGACTGAAGACACACAGACAGACATGAACAACTTGGATGACATGGGGAGTGAGTAAATTATCAGGACTTTTTATTCTGTAAGTGAACTAATCCTTTAACATTAACTGTCATGAACTAACATTGAACAATACTTATGGCATTTATTAATCTTGGTTAAAATTTCCACATATGACAATACATCGTTAAAATCAAACATAAACTAACATTAGTTTAAGTATTACAAATTAAAATTTACCTAGATTAATAAAAACTTTACTATGTAACTGTTGGTATTTTTGGCACCGATTACTTGGTGTTTCCTGCTTCCTTGCGCAAATGTCACTATCAACACCAAAAAAAACGCACAATATATATTTTGGGGAAAAATGCTTTTTGTTTGGAGGAATTTTAGTCAAGAATGTTTAATGAATCTAGACTTTGACATTCTTTCTTACTCGCTCATAACTTAAATTATGAACGTCAAGTTTTTAATTTTGGGAAAAAAAATGCATGGTGAAGAATTGCTATTAAATGAAAAAAGAAAAGTAGTTGTTAATTGTTAGTTCATGATACCTAATGCATTAACTAAAGCCAACGTATGGAACTTGTAACATTTGTTATTGCCCAAAAACCTTACAAATAGCAATTCTATTTCACAGACTACTAAGAAGCAAAGTTAAGTACAGGAGGAGATTAAAAAGCAGGACCAACCCTTGTAGGCGTCCCAGGCAGATTGAGCTGGCTGTCCGGAGGGCATACCTGAGCTGGTAAAGATGCTGAGAGGGGAGCTGGAGGTGGTCAGAGAACTGCTACCTGTGGGGGTGCTGCCACCTGCTGCTGCCGCCAATGCAGCCAGATTCTGCATGGCATTCAGACCTGCCGCAGATAGCAGACCACCCACATCAAAACTGCATTATTAATCGCCAACATTCACACGCACAACCTCCTTTCCCTGACCTAAAACTAACAGGGATTCTCAGATGATTTTAAAAGCATGCAATATAACAGGTTTACAAGCCATCCTCTCTGACGGGTCTGAGTGGAGCAGAGCGCATCAGACTCTCACCTGACATTGGATGGAGATTGTTGAGCGCATTTCCAGAGGACGCAGACTGTTGTAGAAGCTGCAAATAAAGCTAGACATTACATCAAAACAGAGAACAGAGAGTCAGGACTGCATCCAGGACTGTGATGAGGGGATGAGGGAGAGGAGAGGATGAGGGCGAGGAGATGAGAAGAGATGATGAGGAGAGAAGATGGGAGAAGAGGAGAGATGGAGAGGAGACCAGAGGAAAGATGATGAAGAGCACAGAGGAGAGGAGAGATGATGAGGAGAGCAGAGGAGGAGAGATGATGAGGAGAGGAGAGATGATGGGAGAAGAGGAGAGATGGAGAGGAGACCAGAGGAAAGATGATGAAGAGCGCAGAGGAGAGGAGAGATGATGAGGAGAGGAGAGATGATGAGGAGAGGAGAGATGATGAGGAGAGCAGAGGAGGAGAGATGACGAGGAGAGGAGAGATGATGAGGAGAGCAGAGGAGGAGAGATGATGAGGAGAGGAGAGAGAGATGATGAGAGCAGAGGAGGAGAAGGATAAATCATGCAATAAGGCAAAATAAAGACAAGCAGGAGCACGTGGAAACAGAAACAAAGAGGAACGAAATGTGGACATTCAAGGGGTTTATAAAAATTAGAAGGGGACTGAGAAGAATTAGAAGGGAGATAGTTGAAGATGGAAATAGTTTTCACAGCACACCCATGGAGCAGCACTAACACATTCAAACAGGGCTACACATCTATGCTGGCCCACATGAGAAAAAAAAACAACAGGTAAACCGCACCTGGGTTTTAGGAGTAGCCAATCATAAACAATCAAGAAGGATTTTGAGAAGCCAAACTAAATGCAGCTAAATTATGGCCAAACACAGACCTGTAGCCCATGTGCTCAAACACAGCAGAAAAACACAGCAACATTTTAAAGGCGAATTAGACTGATTAAAAAGGCTCTAATGGAATCTAAATAATAATGCATTAAAGTCTGAATAAAAAAATACAAATTTTAGATGGAGCTAGGGCCACAATATAGTGACACTAAAGAAAATACTCATATCCTGTTAATACTACACTTCTTGATAATCTTGTAAATAATGCAGTGCCATTATCTGCTTAATACTCTATAACATAGTAGATGGGACTAGCATCGCAAACTGGTTTCAACTGTCATAAAACAAGAAAAAAGACGAAGTCACGTAGCTACTGATGCTGCACAAATCATGATGGAGGAGATTACAGGCGAAAGTGTACAGTTATGGTTAAAAACTCTCTTCACCTCCTTAACAATTAAAGGGATAGCTCACCCAAAAATTTAAATTCAGTCATCATTTACACTACCTCAAGTAGTTCCAAACCTGTATGAATGTCTTTGTTCTGCTGAACACAAAGCAAGATATTCTGAAGAAAGTGGGAAACAGCAGTTTTGAAGCACCATTGATTTTAATGGCTTTTTTTTTCCTACTATGGAAGTCAATGGTGCCCCAAAACAGCCTGGTTACCAACTTTCTTCAGAATATCTTCCTTTGTGTTCAGCAGAACAAAGACATTCTTACAGGTTTGGAACTACTTGAGGGTGAGTAAATGACAGAATTTTCCTTTTTGGGTGAACTATCCCTTTAAATTTTAAATGATTCATTGGCCAAAAGAGAAAAAAAGCTAATAAAGCTTATGAATTTGACTGAAAGCACTATTTTTATTTCTTAATTACAACAGATATCACAATGATAATGTTATGGTGAATTCTTTTGGTCATGAAAATCATAGTGAAATTCTAATATCGTGACCGTCCTAGAATGCTTACATTCTGCAAGGGCTTTACGCAGTTTATGTAGTGGAGTTTGTATGTTTTAAACAGTCCTCAATATTGGCATGGTTTCTACATCCATAGACCTCAGATGCAACAGGATGTGTACTCACTGCAAGATACTGTGGCCCAAGTGAGTTCAGTCCTGTAAGATTTCCCCACATGGAGGCAGCATTGAGCTGTTGCATCTGTTGCTGCAGCTGTTGGGCGACACGTTTCTGTTCTTTATCCTTCTGCGTGTCTGCAAACTTTACCACAATGGGAGAAGAACAGCCCTATGGGACATGCAAACAGAAATTAAAATGCAGCATTGAATTTAATAATAACAAAATAAATGTTAGCATCCAAGAAAATCTCAATAAACAGTATGTAAAAATATGTAAAATCTAACATCTGTTACAACAGTGCCTCAGTCTTTCAAAATACACTATCACTCATAAATTTGGGGGAAAGTATGATTTTTTTTTTGCTTTTGATCAATTCAATGCATCCTTATGGAATAAGCAACACTTATAAATAAAGCTTTCTGTTTCATGCTGTTTTTTAAACACTCCATTCAAAGAATCTTGAAAAATATGGCATTACGGTTTCCAAAATGAAGCAGCACATCGCTTTTAATAAGATTTCTCAATATATATATATATTTTTTTTATAGTGTCTTTTTGACCAAATAAATGCAGCTTTGCTGAACACGAGACTTCTTTCAAAAACATTTTTAAAACATCTTAATGATACTACTTTTGAATGGTAGTGTGACTTCTATACAATAAAACATAAACAGTACTTGCTGTATACAATGCATTAAGGCATAGGCATGTATCATCTCTTAAGCACAGTATTATAAAGCTTAATTGCAGAAATGGTATGGGTGTGTTTACCTCCATGGTCTGTGACTGGTGCATGGATTTCATGGCAGACAGGGCCATCTGTCTCGCTGTGAATGTGACGAAGGCACAGCCTGCGGACACAGAGTTGACAAGTATGAAAGCAGATCACAAAAGGACACCAACCTCTGATGAATTGATTACAGCATAAACTAGAAGTACTAATGGACTACCACACAGAAACACAACCTCAATCAAAACAGGGTTCAGGCCCGGTCTCTTTGCAAAGCGAATGGGTTTGAGGGTTGTTCAGTCAATATGGGTCCTGACCGTCCTGCCTATCACTAAAGCAGTCCCCATGGTGATGGACAGCAAGTTCACTCAAGCCAATTCTAAAATAAATAGCGTGGGCCTCAATGTGCGTTATGTTCCCTTGGTTACACTTTGGTCAACTTAAATCACAGTGATTCTCTACACCGCAGGTAAACGACAGCTAGAAACTAGGAGAATAACATTCCCAAATGTACGATTAAAGCTATACATTTGTTGCATGCCGTCACGGTTATATAACCTCTGATATCTGTTGCTATGTTGAGTCTGGGATGAATAAAATCATTTTCATTTGAGCCGGTGGGAGCCAACCGAGTAAAAATTTTCTCTGATGGGTTGTGTATACAACTTTACGCAAAACACTGCTTGAAATAACTTAAATGAGAGTGAGCAGAGTGACTGGTGAAGATGTACAGCATGTTTATTAGTGTACTATTAATGCCCTGAGGGGAAAAACTAGAAGCTGCTAAAGCTAAATTCATTCTTGTATGCGCTACAAGTCAAAACATTCACAGTACTGCATCCATTCCCGTATTTGTGTGTATGGCATCCCATCATGTGTGTGTAATTTGCTTTGGATGGCGGTAGTGATGGTGTATATGCACTTGAGTTCTCACCACGGCTCAGTCCGTCAGGGCCTCGCAGTATGCGGCTCTCCTCAATTTGGCCGTATGGAGAAAACATGAGCCTTATGTCATTCTCACTGCACTTCTTTGAAATCATTCCAATAAACAGCTTTCTGTCTTCTATCGCTGAAATACAAGAAAGGTGTGTTATGGGAGCACAGCCTCTGCTGTTTGGCGGTCACTGTGGACATTTCTTCAAGCCTTAAACAATTGTTCAAAGGTTTGGGGTCTATAAGATTTTGTAATGTTTTTGAAAACATGTTCAACAAAGGCTGCATTTATTTGATCAAAATACAGAATAATAGCAATATCGTGCAATTACAATTTACAACAAATGTTCCATTGTTTATATATTTAAAATGTAGTTTAATACTGTGATGACAATGATGAATTTTCAGCATCATTATTTCAGTCGAATCTGCAGAAATCAGTCTAATATATTAAGTCGGACTCAAGAAATATTTATCAATGTTGAAAACAGTTTTGCTTTGTGGAAATTGATTTGAAATTAAAATATTTTGTAACAATATCAGTTAACTATCTTTGCTGAAACTTATGCCGAGTTCACACTAGAGTTGTGCCGATAGTATTGTGTATCGACGATAGTCAGAGATATCAACGATAGCAAATGTCTTTGTCGACAGTCAAGACGATATTAGGCTCATTCTCCTATTAATGTATAAAACTATTATTAGGCGGCCTATTAGTATTGAAATATCCAATTGCCCCGCTATTTCACCTCAGTGCCGCACTTCACACATGCGCGCAAATGAGGATTTAAGGCCAAAGTATACTTCGGCCGTCCGCACTGCGTCATTTTCATCAAGAGGGCTCGCGGACAGCCAAGATACAGTGCAGCGGTAAGCTTGGGGAGGATTTTTCTCGTATTTTTTTTATATTAAGCAATAAGCCATATGTACAAACAACGTGGCAATATCAGTACACTTTTGCATTAAAATGTACAGAACAGGTGCATCAACGCTACTGTACGCTAAACAGACGGAGCACAATTATTTTTTGTCAAATATGCATTTTATGATAGCAGTAACTGTAAAGGGACTATGGTAATGGGTAAATAAAATGTAATCTAATACAGTCATAATTACTAAGCTCAGATGAGTTAATGTGTGTTTCTTATAGCAGTTAAAATTTAGATTTAATTTAGTGATTTTAACTTTTATTTTCGTGATTGTTAATGCTTTAAAGAGCAATGTTAGATAGTAATGTTATAATGCTTTCTGTTCTAACTATAAAATGTACAGCTGTTATAAAACCAGAGACAAAGGCTGCATGGTTATGATAGTATGTGAGAGTCAGTGGTAATATTATTGCATTCCTATAGGTCAGTGAGCTCAGCTTTAAAGTTAGCCTAAATGATACTTTAGCCTGACAGTTAGCCTGCCCAGAACAGGTTAGCTTTCCAGCATAAGTAGCCACAGAGACTGAGGTTGATCTTTGTTAAATTTGCTTTATGGAACCAAATCATTTGACAGTGAGTCAGACTAACTGAAATAATCCTGGGCTGGCTTATTTGGTAAACTTGTTTTATGAAACAGGCCTTGAGGCGTTACAAGTCAGAAGACACAAGTTAATTTATGATTTGCTGTCTGTCTGAACCAAATAAATAAAAACGATCATATTTTTTCCATTGCGTCGAATTGCATTGTATCGAAATCGAATGGCACTGCATCGTAATAGGGGTGAATCGTATCGCAAGCTGCTTCATGTGTATCTTCAGTGTATCGCATCGAGATGCAGATTGCATCGGCCTCAATTATAGAGATGCACATCTCTAGTGTATATACATTTTTCCCAGCAGAATATTTGTTAACAAGGAAGTCATCTTTGTTACGGTTTTATGGGGGAAGAGACCACAATATCAGCGTGATCTTGCGTTATTTCCTTATCACTTCTCATGAGCATTTGGTGGTGAAACGTAGTTTGTGGACCAGACGGAGTTGTCTGTGATTCTTCCTGTTGTAAAGTTATGCAGCGTGTAACCTCTTGTCACCGATCCATCGTGCAATGTGAACACAGCAGCGACTGACTGCTACCCCAGATAGTCGTGCAGTGAGAAAACAACGGTGATCCGATGACTTTGAAAATCATGCAGTGTGAACTCGGCATTAGGTTATGTTTCTTTCTTAAAGCTGTAGTTTGAAGTTTTGCCTCTTTGTCGCTATCTCCGTTTGAAAACCTGGAATTGCATTTACCTGTGGAATTATTTGTGTGGGTTGTATCCAGCATGGCTCCAGCATGGATTAATCTAATGTTTTGAGGTGAATGTGTGGCTGTCAGTCACCAGTGTGGGGAGTGTACTTAGGAATCACAGATTCTAGCCTAACTCTTGTTATATATGACCCAAATAAGACTTTTCACCGGATATTTTCATCAGAACAAGTAACAAGTCTGTCACACTTGCTCTGACTAGCTGAGGAAAAAAGCATTGCAATAAAATCGCGCTACCAATGGTGATTAAATCTAACGATCGGTTAGCTCATATCACATCAAACCGTGCAAATTATTATTGTTATACTTTAACAAATTGTTAATGTTAACATCAGCATTGCATGAGTTTTGTATTATCGTGTAGGTTTCAATTTCTGTACAGCCTCTAATTGTCATGCCATCTGAATTTCATAATAATAAATTATTTTAACCCAAAAAGCTAATTATTCTTCCTTTGAACTGGTTCTCTTTAAAATACAAATCCAGTGTTATCTCAGTTATCTGTAATCAAATGCACATTTAAAACTGGAATTTAATTTCAGTCACATATGTTTCATAAAAAATCCTTACTGGATTACAACCGGCCATCAAAATTAAGTATGTAATTATTCCAGCTGCTGTGAGAAAAGGCTATAAACAATCCGCCACCTGCAGGATCCTCACATGCGATAGCCTAGCAGCCGGGACAACTTCTTTATGTTTACAGACATGACGCAGCAGCATGCTCGAATTTCCTGTGAAAACCTACCCATACCACTCAAATTAGAAAACATTATTATAAGCTAGCTGTTGTGAATCAGGTTAAAGTAAAGTGATAGTTTTGAACACTTGCTGGTTATGTACTTCCTCAAATATTGATTTTGGATCATTTTTAACCAAATAAAAAAAGTTACGGACTGCAGCTTTAAATAAACAAATAACACCTGGCCCAAAAATTTTGAAGATTAGCATATATGAATGGAGGACTGTCATAATATTCTTGTACATTCACAAGTCACTTACCATTATTTTTCTCACTATCTGCAGGCTTCATCTGTATGGGATGATGCATCTGTACAGAGAGAGAGAGGGGGTCACATGTGAGTTAACACTGACATTTCCCAGCTGCCATTAACAATCAGCTGTTTGAAAAGCTTAAACAGCTCCATTGGGTGTACTGAAAAAGCATGTCAATACGCGTAGATTTGATGCATTTTAAGAGCAATAACTAGTAGAAGGCCAGCTCATCGGTCAACACACATGAGGATTAATGTATTATTGATAATATAAAATAAATAAGTAGATCCTTTTCTCACCCCTGGAAGAATCTTCATGTTGTGAAGGGCATTTTGTGCTTCTAATGCAGATTTACGGGTGTAATATGTGACAAAACAACAACCTGCAAATGCAATAAATGGTCTGTGAGCCAAGTCCAAGATGACAACATTTCCACTGAGACCAATTTCTAGAAATCCATTCCAAATCCTAGTGAGCAGCATTTTAAGGAATTGTTGGCATGTTTCTAATGTAAGAAGCATTCCAAAAAGTAGGCTACTTAATTAGGCTGCCATCTAAGACAACTTGTTTTTATGCAGCACTGCGTGTGTGAGTGTGTCTGCGTGCTATGTGCTCACTATGTTTTGGAACAGACCAAGTTTTGAGAGTGCCTGACATAGAAAATCTCAATCTGCAGTGTACTGACTGTCAAGTACCTTTACTCTGTGGGGGGTTCTGACTCCTGTCCCGAAGAACATTGATTTCATAAACTGCACCATAGGGCTCAAACAGCTCACGCAGCTGATCCTCTGGCCACGTCCGGGGGAGCTGACCCACAAACATCTTTATAGCATCAATGTCGGGCTGGTCTGGGTGGTCCAGAGACCCATTCATCTTCTTGGTTCTACAAAAAAATATATACATACATGCCTGTTTAACGAGTCTTAAGGACATGACCCTCAATGTCTCCCTGACAGACAAAACCTAAACATTGCAAAAGAAAGGATGCACACAACAATCTCATATCATTCTCAAGAATGAAAACACTAAAATTACAACTAGCTTCATTTATTTAACAGTGCACCAGTGTTAGACTGACAGTATATTGCTCAAGCTGATTCATTGAATTATGAATCTAAGCTATTTACTGTGAATGTGAGAGACCTCTGATTCGTTAGCCGCTATTGGTCAATAATTAGAATAACAGTGCAGTAAACAGCAAACTATCTGCACTACAATCCAGTGCGTTTGTGATTACAACAATACATTAAAATAATATCAGTTTGCAATATCAAGTAGCAGAACAATCCATTTTGCATAGCTTAACATAACTGGAAGCCTAGGACATCAGAAGCCACACACATTCAGTTTACAAACGGCCACATTCGCTCTAACGTTAAAAATAAGGTGGATACTAGTGATTAGCAATGCAAGCTAGAAGAAAACATTGTGCTAAAGCATTCACTGCATTATAAATTCTTCAGCACTTTGTGATGATCAAACAAAGTAAAATCCATATTCAAACATCTATGAATAGTCATGAATGGTTTTCTCAGGTCATACACAAGATTTTCTGCGATGAGAAATAACTGAAAAATGTTCATGAACTAATAGCTTAATACTAACTGAATCATTTTTGAATTAAAAGAACATCTTCACAGTGCTGCTTGACAAAGTGGAGCATGACGTCACTGACAGGCCTGAAGCACTGCTTCATCACTCTCTTTAGCAGCAGCTGATCGGTGGACTGACTCGAGTGACAGACCACTTTAAGATAAACGGCATTGTGCTGCTGACAAAGAGCAGCATTAGCCAGCAGCTAAAAGCCAGATTAATGGCGTTTATTGATCCAAGGACAGCAAAGCTAATAAAACCTTCTACTCTGTCGATTTCCCAGCAACCAGAACTTGTTCAGACAAGCAGATAACAAGATTCTCCAGAAGATCATCCAATCATGGACCGAGGATCATTGGGTGTTCACTGGGGCGAAACCATTTTAGGATTGTAAACTTTTTCCTAGTGAACTGACCTGTTACTGGCTATAGGGAAGAAGCCACAGCACATCATAACACGATGTTGCAGAAGACTATCCATTCAACAAAACCAATTAAAACAGAATGGAAGAACAGTCTGACATCTAGGAAGAGATAAGAAATAATCAAGATTGTAGGGCTGGGTAGAGTTACTTTTCAGGCACCAAATGAACTGCCTCGATACCATTGAGTATCAAAAAATGTTTTGTTCAGTACCAATTTTTAATAACCAAAAGGTTAATCTCATCAACGTCAGCCAATAAGCATGCAGCATGCTCGATGTGCTAAATAAAGAGCTGGTGATTGGCTCTGTTGAGGAATCAAGGAAAAACAAAATTTTTGTTGGTTATGCCCAGAGACACGTGTAAGCATCCCAACCCCTATAAATGTAAGGCTATGTTTTCGTTTGAAATAATTTAAATGCTCCTCATCCATACCGGCATTTCCGATTGCCACCTAATGCGAGTTTTAGTCTTATAATGTTGTTGAAATATGTTATTTGCAGCCTTTTATATCAAGCTAATCGCTACACCTGCTTAGCATTTCTCATGTGAACACACTGTATTGTTATGAAAATAGGTAGAATCTCTCCATGACTGTCATAATCGTGTGTTTATTAGCATGTTTTACCCATAGAATTTTTTTTCCGGGTTTTTTTTATGTATAGAACAGAATGCGGAAGTGTGAGGTTGTAACGATATACCGGTATACCACGATATAACACGTATGATTATCATACCGTGTACATTTGCTTATCTACAGAATCCGCTCAGTGTTTAACAGCGCCTGCTGTCTTACTATCTGAGGACAAACACTGAGAGAACAATTAATAATCCTTTCATCATTTTATTTGAGAAAACCATTGTCAAATACACAGACACACAAGGCTCTTCACTACTACCCGTCTTCTTCTTCTGTGATTTGCGGCAGCTTAGACGCTTCAAATGCGTATTACTGCCCCCCTCAGTTCACTACTACCGTCAAAATAAACGTCCGCTTTTTAACTCAAAGAAATTGACAGAAATGACGACTGTACTATAATGTAGCCTACTTCTAAAATAATAAGAATAAAAATAAATAGAAACATTTAAGGAATATCATTTTCCCCTCATTTTTATTTAGTAAATTTCTGTTGTGCAGCCCTTTACGAAAGCATAAAAGGATAAGTTATTTTCATTTGATTACATTTTAAGACATTAAATTGTTAAAGCTTTATGCATTAATTTAGTTACCACCATTTTTGATAGTATATTTGTATTATGTCAAGTACAGAATCCAGAAAAATTAAGTCACTTTTTACTACTATACTACTATAGTACTACTATATAATCAATGATGAAATCTGATTGTTCTGATGTTTGAAATTTGAATAAACATGCTTTGTCAACCAAAAAAACAGTTTTGATTGTTTAATACCATATACCATGATACTGTGAAACCGTGATATTTTCTGAGACTATTATCATACCGTTACAACCCTAGTAATGGATGTTTGTCATCGGAAACCGAGCGGGTTATGAACACACAATATGAGTGCCATATGAGCAGCGAATAAGCTTCCTCTGTGTCAGAACAGCGATCGCGGAAGAGGAAACATACAGAGACAACCCTTGGCATGTAAAAAGCCTAAAAAAATGTGGAAAAGATCAAAAGTGTAACTGCATTTTACCAATGCCTGTCTGTCTTATGAAAAAGCAGACGTGCTCATTTTCTTTTACAGTTGAGTGATTTGAAGATCTTAAATATGCAGCCTCTCATGCTGACTTGAAACTGTTCATTTTGCACTGAAAAATATTTGAACTTATTAAAACTATTTGCACTGATATATTGTGTTGGTTACTTCTACTTCCATTTTTTGTTCCTTTGAGTCTGTAAAAACAAACAGAAAATAAAACAAAAGTTTTTTTGAGGTAATGTAATCTTGTTCAAACGGATTTCATAAAATTGGTATGGAAAAGTATCTTTCAGGAACGGTATCAAATTTTTGAACAATACCCAGCCCTAAAATGGTAGTCATCTCTTTCCTACCACCCAAAATGAACATGAATACCATATGAATGCTGCCTTCAATATGAAGTCTATTTAATAGCAACAATGAACTCTTTTCTGCATTCCTTACACAGCAAACCACATATACAGATCAGAGAAGACAATTTACCATGGCGGAGTCAGCAGTTTCTAGCCCAGTTCTTGGTTAAATTGTTCCCTTTGGGGTTGTAAAACCTCACACAAACAACCCTTATTACTTTAATAAGACAAAACACTGAAACAAGTTACTGAAGAATCCTGAAATGGCAAAGAAAAAAACTCTTGCATTTCATATGTAGACCTATAAATAATATCAGGAGAAATACAGTCCATTCTATAACAGACAGGGAACAGCCACTCAAGACGCCCCAGCAAGGAGTGACAACTAGGGTTTCACTTTCCTTTTAAACTCTTGAAATATTTGAGAAAGATTTCTAAGACCACACCAACAAGCACTTTCTATCCTAGGCAGCAGTGCAACAATTATGAAATATCCAAATCATTTGATTGTCCATTCTGCAGAATTTTACCTTTATGTAAGGAGACTGTGCTGGTGAATAAAATATGAATATCAATATATGTTAATAGTGAAAAACAATATGTTTACTACAGGATTATGTTGTAAACATGTACTAGCAGCTCTCACTGCAGGCCTCTGAGCATTAACTGTCATCTCCTGAATGAACTCTGAATCAAACTTGCATTCACACAAAATACTGCCGGTAAACAAACCAGTTAATCACTCAAAGATTTTACAAACCATACAGATTAATAAAATGAACTAATAAAAATACATAACATTCCACCCTAATACAGTGACCATCAATCAAAGGAGAATTTAAGTTATTAGTATGTAACCCAAATCAAGTTACGTCAAGCTAAAGTCAAGTCTGTACTCACACGGAGCTCTCTCTCAAACTGCAATGGTCCACCATCATCTCTGGCAGAAAATCCAGCTTAAAGGAAGCCATTTTCTTCGGCACTTCACTAGTCAGTAAGTCTCAGATGAATCCTCAAAAACTGACTCACACTAAAACAGCCAACAACGACTTATCCGTCAAGTACGTCTCTCAAGGTTCAGTCATAAGTGACATGGGAACAGCTGGGTAAGAAAGGGAAGCGTACAACTCATGGGGGCTGATCAGACCCCACAAAACTCAAATCGACATGGAGCAGAGAGAGACAACGATGAGGTTCAGCACTGTGCTGGATGACAAACACAGGCCGTAGCTCTGGTCACTGGGCTGGGACTGAGGATTAGGATGGGCCGAACAGGCTACTAAAAGCTGTACCCCTGCTCCCACAAAGGAAAGTGCTGATGGAGGGGGACTTTTTTGTGAGTTTTTCTCTTAGCAAAGCAGAACTGAGTGCAGTGTCAGATAAATAAAGTGTCAGATTGATGCTGATAAGCGTGAGTGAGCGGCAGGAATGAATGGGGATGGGTAGCTCTTTGTTAATCCCTGAGCTGAAGCGCCCCCAGGACACAATTGGGTTCCAGCAGTGGGCAACGGGCTGTACACTATTCCAGCATGGAGGGGTGGCGGAAGGGAGGAAGGAGCAGGCTGCTCAGGGTCATGCGACAAGGGTCGTGTTATAAGCTCGCAGTCAAAGGCGACAAACAAAACAAGCCACAGGCAGGCTGAGGTCCATTTATTGGCTTTGTTTAGTGCAAAAACGGCAATAGACCTTTGTAACAAATAACATTCTAACACATTAAGCAATTAAAAAAAAAAAATCCAAGTTATATAGTTTATAATATGCCAATTCATTCAGAAAGAAATGCACATAAAATCATATATACATACATTTATAAAAGAACACCCTTTTAAAAGAGAGAACGCAATTAATTAAAATGTAAACACTATTTCTTTCTCAATGGTCTGTTAGGCATTCAAACAAGCTATGACATCATCGCTAGCTGCAGTGACATGGTTACGATTTAGAAAAAGGAGCAGTGACCAAGAAAGAGCAAGTCATTTTTTTATTCTCATTCCAGCTTCAAAAAAAAGCTGCATGTAAGACTTGTTTCCCACTGAGGGAAAACCTGCATGTGGAGGGTATCCTCATACCCCAGGTGAAAAGACATGAAGTGTATGTGTTCTTACCCGCCAAGGGCAGGTACTTCCACAGCAGGAAGGGAAAGCTCGCATTGAGGTTGCCCGTGCTGCGCTGTGGTCAGGTAGAGGGCTTCAGCGTCGATGCTATCCATCCAGTGCCTTTGTCAAACGCTACAGAAACACACCAAACATTACAGGACACACACATCAGACACACATACACAACATGTAAACACATACTGAAAGGGAAAAAGTACAAGAGAGACTCTGACAGAATAGACAGCATGCAAACTGCATGCACACAAAAACATACATGTAGGATAATTAAAACGGCACTTCCTGGATGATCTGAACATAACCATGTAAATGACAGACTATCATCTGAGATGAAGCTGTTCTCACTTTCATAAGAGGAAATCAGTTTGTAGCGGCTCAAACACAAAGGTTTCTCATATTGAAAGGGAAAAAACACTGATCTACTAGGGCTGGGCGATATAGACTAAAATCCCAGATATTTACATTTATTCATTTAGCAGACGCTTTTACAGCGAATTACAGTACATTTAGGTTATACATTTATTTGTCAGTATGTGTGTTAGGGGTCGACCGATATGTGTTTTTCAGGGCCGATACCGATACCGATTATTACAGATCAAGTAGACCGATAACCGATATTTTGAACCGATATACGTGTCTGGTGTAAAAATGAAAATGAATGCCAAAATTAATAATAACAAGAGCTCTGACAAAAAACGTTCTTTAAATGCTTTTAAACATGTCTTTAATTCTGAAAACTGTTAATAACAACAACATTAAATAAACAGTAATATTAAAAATATTAATAATAACATAAGTACAGAGATCACCCAGAAGCATTCTGTAAACATTTTGTAAAACTTAAAGTAAACGTATTTAGCGTATTGTGTGATTATTCTCAACAAAAGTTGTAATAATTGTTGTAGTTGTATTACGATACAGTAATATATTCGCTAAACCGAACTTATATTTTGACAGGTTGCCATGAGGACATTTTAAGTTTCTGTAGCCTATGTATATATGATATGACGATCGTTTTACTCAAATGAAACCGTCAAATGCTCACGAAGTGACTTTGCGAGCAGTTCTGGGGATGTTGTTCATGTATTTATGTCCTCATTTAGTGAGACGGCAGACGCTGAAGTCACCAGGACGCGCTTCAGTATGTATGTGTGCAGTAAATGAAACCGCACGTCTGTGTCATTCATTAACAGAGATGCAGAACATGCAGGATTCATATTTAAAGTGTTTTTGCAGCTTAATATTAATAGATACTAGTCCATAGCGCGAGTCGATTTAAGTGTACTGACCTACTTTTGATTAATTCATCCAAACTTGACACATTCCATGACATTCCGTTATACGGTAAATTCCATTATATGACTGCATTCGCGATTCCGCCCGCATTTTCCCATCGCGACATCATGGGTTATATTGAGGTGTTTGCAACTTCAGCAACGTCTGCTGCTGCTTTACCTTTGAGAGACAACTGATGCGTGATCACTGAGGCAGCTCCAGTTAGCATGTGCTCTCGGTGTGAGACTGCCTTCAGTTTTCCGCGTTGATTGGTCGGACTCGTGACTCTCTACATATCAGATGAGCGGTGGGCGGAGATTGCTCTCAGAGATTGAGAGATCGCCTCACTCTCACAGAGTGTTGAGCTCAGACAGGCTGCATCGAGCCAAATAGTGCATTTAAACATTAAATAGTTTCACCTGTATTATTTATTCACCAATAAATAATGTCACCTGTAAATAGTATGTTTGTTTGCATAAAAAAAAAAAAAAAAAAAAAATTATCGGCAAAACTGTTTTTAAAATGGCCGATATCGATAATCGGTAAAATGCTTAATATCGGCGCCGATAATCGGCCAGGCCGATAATCGGTCGACCCCTAATGTGTGTTCCCTGGTAATTGAACCCACAACCTTTGCGCTGCTAACGCAATGTTCTACCATTGAGCCACAGGAACACGGGCTGATTTTTTCACAATAAAAATCAGATTTACGATTTAATTTGATTTTTACCCCCTACAAACTACTACTAGTAGCACCGCAGCTTTTGATTAGCTACTCCCTAACGCTGTGCACATCAATGATTTATCATTCCTTTGAGAAACTCTTGCCAGGCAGCTGTGATGTGTCTTCTGACCTTGGAAGCATAGCGAGAATACTCAGAAGACCATAGGCCATGCCATGTTTTAGTGACTGCTGAGTGACTGTGTGGCTTATTCATGGACTGTCTATGTAAGGCAGTGTTTATAGGCCTTTGGGGTGGAGGGGTGGCGGAGCATATGGTCAGCACAGTTCATCTAACAACAAATTCACTATCGAACACTGGCACAAACAGACAGCACAGTGGACAAATGGGAGTTACACTGAAGCATCTGGAACAACCTAGCAGCTGAGAATACAACACACAGAGCTGATTGATTAGAGGGGGCATAGGTGGACATTTACAAACCACCTATCAGTCAGTCATTATGAGGCACCTCAATCACATTTCTCTTCTGTATGACAACAAAAACAACAACTAATACGACTACATCCTGATCAGAGCAGCATGCTGTGCCAGCAGTTCAGAATGCCAAGGGTCATAAACTGATGACCTACTACATACCCAGCTCACTTACTGTCCAAAACAGAAGGTTACTTCATGGCAAAAATTTAAACCACTACAGTTCTAATGGAACTAGAATTTCCAAAGCGTAGCAAAGAGTGTGTAAATAATGTGAATAGAGTTGTTAAGTCCTTGTTGAGTCCTGGTTCACTTCACTGCCTTGAGTGCATATTTGATTTCTGTGATGTGCAGGGCATTAGATGCCACAGAAGCATTTCAAAACACAGCAAGCATCTTTGCCAAGATTCAGAGTAGCTTAGAGGAATCAATAGTATAAAAATGCAATAACCCTCCATTAATTATGTTGTACTGAAAATAGGGCTGGGTGATATGGCCTAAGAAAAATATCCCGATTTACGATTTAAATCTTTTCTCCCCCTGCTTAAAATCAATCTGCAGATGACAAACAAATTGTTCAAAATTAAAGGTACATTGCATTTTCAAAACAATAACAAATGCGAAGCTTGATGACGCTATGAAGGAGGATGTTCAAAGATGAGGTAATGGATGATTTTCTTTTTTATTATCTGTACCTTCCACAGCTATTTTTAAACCGCGAATATGGAGTATGTGAGCAAACGAACTTGCATTGTCAAAGAAAATAATGACCGACTTAAGTCTACAGCGAGTTTAAACACTCTCAAAACAACACTGTTTTCTTGTTGCCGGCTCAACATCGTGATGTCTATATCAGCCATCGGCGATGGCATCAGGTGTGTTTGACTTGAAGCAGCGCTGCGCAGAATGATCAATGTGTGACAAAGTACCGTGAGAGCAATACGAAAGCGTAAGGATTAGTCTGCTCTTTAATCGCTCTCGCGGTACTTTGATGTCACACATTGATCATTCTGCGCAGCGCTGCTTCAAGTCGAACACACTTTTCGCCTATCAGGCGGGGGAGTGCTGAGCTCATTCAGAACTACGGGAGCCCAGAAGGGAGCGTCGGCGAGTTTTTAATTCAAACAAGTCGACGTAAACTACACATTCAAGTTAATCACTAAAATCGATTTATCGCCCAGCCTTACCTGAAAAGAACACGAAAATACTGGATGTTTCACAAGCTCAATTTTTACCATTATATAAAGGAGAAAGTAAAGTATCTGAAATTACTAAATATTTATTTGTAATCTTTATATTAAAGCTGTCATATCATAAATGTACCATTTCATTTTGTCGCTAAGTTACACTTGCATGTTAGTATTTTTAAGTTGTTTTTAGCTCATATTATACCAAAATCTCTCAAGCTAAAGAGGAGCAGACTGTTCTGTATAGACTTGCTCAGGTTTAGAAAGGTGATGAAAAACACAAGCAGTCAGTATGTAGGATCTTTATACTGGTACATATTTTGCTACACATTTAGAAATATTGACTTTTCCTACACCTGCAAAGTATTATGTGTAGTGCAAACTGGGATGCAGCATTACACCCATTTCACACAGCACATACATTTAGACATTCAATGGGATAGTTCACCCCAAAATTTTAAAGGATGTTGAATGTTGTCAACATGGTAGTTGGAAACTTGTGAGATCGATCACCAATACACTATTTTATCATGCTAATTTATTAAATGATTTATTTGGTTTCATAGCCAGAGAGTGAACCATGGGTATGGCTAAAATAAACCTAATGTTAGTGTAATCTACAAACATTTTTTTTGTCAAGTAGCATATACAGTGGTGTGAAAAAGTGTTGGCCCCCAAGAAATTGAATGAACAAATTAGGGGTGACCCCGAATAGTCGACAATTCGATGCTTCAATTCTCACAGAGAACTACCGGTTTTCTCCCAATAAGTTAATATAACCTTTTGTGATAATGCTGTAAATAAGAATCTGAAATGAAAGAAGCTATAAATACATATTTTAACATGCATAAATAAATCCAACCCTATAGATTTAGGTTTCACTTTTCATAATCAGTGACAAACAGAGGAGCATGGCGGCAGGGATTTAAATCTTTAAAAAGACTCAAATTGACAGGCTGGGTGAAAGACAAGATTTTTTTTAATCAGGTAGGGTACACATTATTTAAAAACATTTTGGCCACTTTATATATAGTGTATATAGGCCTACTGTTATTTATAACGTATGAGATGCATTTGGATAAGTTGTGCTGCAATAAAAGCGCTTCATTGTAGTAGTACGGAGATTATCCCTTCAGCATGCATCGCGAGCAGGACAAACAATAATATTAATGACTACAACTTAAATATACATAACATTATAATGAGAACATTATTATAATAAAATGCTGTTAATTTTTTGTTTAGCTGCTGTGTTTCTGCATGTTGTTGCATAAAGAGTGCATCCACAAAAATAGTTAATTCAGAGCCGCTCAGATACGTTCACTTGTGCACTCGGGGCATTTTGTGCCTGAATATTACCTGAAATTACCTTTTTTCTGTACTTTACTCTGTGTAATAACAAAAACATTTATTTGAGTGAAAAAATAAGTATACACCTAAATGCGTTCTCAGGTACCGAAACTTGGTACCAAATGATTTAAAGTGAATTAATACTTGGTAGTACCGATGCAATTCGGTCGGTACCCTTAAAAGTACCGAGTTCGATACCCAACCCTACGCACAGTACACAGTACCCCTAACAACCAAGCCACAAGCTCACACACAAAGATGCACAATAAAATCACTTCACACAATTAAGCAGCTGTATTATGAACATACAAAACTGTATCGCACGCGTGCTAGAGTGGTACATTTACAAAATCGCACGGACCAATTTTTTCGTGGCACATGAAAAATATATGTCACACTGTACAGCCCGGCATATGTGGGACCGTACCTACGCTCAAAAGGTTAAATACTCTACCATATGGCAGAATAAAGTGCTTTGTGACCATTTCTTGTTTTCTTTCTGAACTGTTTGTCAGTTTTGGACCGTTACAGTGAGACTCATCCTGGCTCCTGCAGAATCACCCATTTCACTGCCAAACTTGAGAAAACTCATCACAGCCAAATCAAACTCTGACCACCAGCAACTCTTCCTCATAATCAATGCCTGTGCAAAGTCATCTCAAACAGAAAGTCAAGCTCCGTCTAGGGATACTGAAATGTGTATCATAACTGCACAGACAAAATTACCAATGATACCCACTTAAGCTTGTGCAGCACAAACAGTGAAACCAGTCCTTCTACTAAATATAGTCCCTCACATGCAATACTAAAGAAAATAATAATAAAAAAACAATAGTGTAATATATTGGAGATGATTAAATGTATAGGAATAATTACTTATTTAATGTATTTAATGGCATTCATTATCCATTAGCAGGAGCACAAACAGGAATGTTCCCGACAGGTGCTGCTGACTTCCATGTGGTAACTCCCTCCTGGAGACCGTTGTCACGATTTAACAGCTGCCGTGTCTAGGGATGGGTACCGAAACTCGGTATTTAATCGGTCTCGGGGCTAAATTATAAAAGACCGGAGTATCGATAAGCTCTGACGTTAACGGTTCTGCTATCGGTACTGGAGAAATTAAGAAAACACACATACATTTATTATTGCTATATATACACATTATCTTGCAAATTATATCCCGCCAGAGTCACCAGCTGTTTTATATGCAATAATATTCAAACTCTTGTCTATGATGCATTTTGCTATTCCCAAAACAGAAGCGCGATCGCTCACGTGGATGAGTTCAGCACGCGCAACATAAGCCCTGTTTATGATAGAAGAGAGAACTAACCATTAAAACATGCTTACACTTTAGGCCTGTGGCTGTTATATTAAACTGAGTTTATTTAATGTTTTTTAGCTTCGTGTTTCTTCTAACACAACTTCCTTCTCTTCACAGCGAGCGCATTCGCTCCTCCCTGACCAAAACTTAACATCAGAATCAGATCAATCGTCTGTCGATTGTTGTAAAATGCCGTCTTTACAGTTACTAAATTGCTGGACCTGTTTGATAATGAAATGTTGGAAGTACAATCCACACGAGAGATGCTGTTCCTCAGGCTGAAGTGTGTGTGCGTGTGTGTGTGTGTGCAGGGCGCGGGAAGGTGTTTTATGTAGGGGTGCTGTGGGGTAGTCAATTTCTGCATATAAATATTACGCCAAATAGAAACAGAAAATCGTGCTATAGCCTCGCACTTTCATGAGATCGTGTTAGACAACAATTAGCTATTTTACAAATGGGAATAGGCTACAATGAATTCATAACAATGTTTACATTCAAGTTACATTCAAGCTTAAAAACCCTTAAAATGTATAGTGAAAAGTTTTTAAAAGCATCTGGAATGCAATAAAGTAATTTTAAAGTTGTTTTAAAGCATTTGCTGCATGGATTAAAACGATAGGCCAATAAATAATTCACATCAGTCAGACAAAATTGCATTGCAACAAATCCTTTAAATTTCAAGGACAAAGATTTACATACTTTTTTTATTGAATACAATTATAAAATAAAGCATAAATTATAATCGGGCCTGTTTTAGGCTTTCCTTATTTTATATTTTAGATGGTGAGGTGACGGGAAAAATGACTCGCCATTTCCTCATTCGAGAAATATATGCATCTTAACGGATTACATAGGCTAATGAAGAGTTTTTGCTTTGCTTTGAATTATTTCGTTTTAAAGTAGTATTTTAAAGCTTTCTATAGATATATTTATCATATCTCTGAGCCAGTTTCGAGTTGCCGAGTTTGGTTCATCATTGAAGCCTCTTGTTCAAAACCGGAAGAAAGTGCATTCTCTGTTTTCCTATTTTATAAAAGCACAATGTTGATATTGTGAATGCACACAAATAAAAGTAGACCCTTTACAGTTCAAAATGATATATTACTCTTACCTTTATGAGAAAAAAAAAAATCACACGGCGTATTTTAAGTTGTTTTACTGTAAGAAAAAAACCTCCATGTCCTGTAAAGCTCGCTTCAGCTTCCACTCTCCACACAAACTGTTGGATATTGCACATTTATATAGGTTAAACATTTAAACTAACACTGTGATATGCTTGAACTGTTTATAGGCCTATCTATCGATTTTATTTTAGTCAAGTCTTGATGATTTGATAAGGCTAAATTAATCAAACATAGGCGATCAACTCTGATGCTGGCCGCTTGGTCGTTGCTTAAAAGAAAAAAAACATTTAACGAACAAAAAATGCTCCCAAGGTTTTTCTAAATTAACTTTATGAAGAAAAAAAAACGAAACATCGTCTAATCACTTTTCCATTACATACAAAACTGAACTATTTTAGCTATAAGCTGTTTTGGGAGAAGGGAAAGACTCATATCGCTGAGAAAAAAAAAAAAAGTACATCCATGATATTTCCATGTTCCGCTTTTAAGCCACAACCTACAAATTCTTCAACACAATCATAGCATTCACAAACATAAAAGCAAGCATTGGCAGTGCTGCGTGCGTGATTTGACAGGATGTGCAAAGCGTGCGCATCAAATAGCCCTGCATCAGTTTAATAACTTTGATAACTTTAATTCTTACAACTGTTAAATTAATGGGCAAATGGTAAATATGTCGAAGATCACATAGAAATAGATAGCAAAATAGCCAATGTAAACTAAATGTTATAAACATCGAGCAACCATATACATTTTTAAATTAATCTTTATTATAACAAATTTAGCCTATATATTTTTATTCACAACAGTTTACAGTTGCCCACAGAAAAAAACAGGGGTGCTGCAGCACTCTCAGCACCCCCTGTTCGCCTGTGTGTGTGTGTGTGCGTGTGTGTGTGTGTGTGAGTGCGTGTGTGTGAGTGTGCGTGTGTGTGTGTGTGTGTGCGTGTGCGTGTGTATGTTTGCGCGCGTGTGTGTGTGTGTGCGTCTGTGCGCGCCAAGCAGGCGGCGTCAAGCGATCAAATACACACACAATAAATGGTATATTTGTCAGTTTGTTTAACTTTGTTTCTTTGTTCATGTTCTTACTCTATCTTATCTTATGTATATAAAACACACAAAAAATGCCTGCACACTGCTGCATTTACAAATTGATGTTTTATATTTATTTAATGAAATATTTATTTAACATCTCAGAATATAAAGCCATGTTAATTAAGCTGCTAATCTATCATAGAAATATATATTTCATACATATATGTGTATGTATGTATGTATGTATATATGTATGTATATATATATATATATATATAAATAACAAAAGTACCGATAAGAATACCGTTAAAGCACCGGACCGATAAGCAGTATCGATAAGAGTAGTAGTACCGTTAAAACCTTAACGATACCCATCCCTAGCCGTGTCACAGCAACTGTCAAACATGTAATTACTACAGCAAAATCTGACAAAAGTCAAAGCCAAAAACCTGCTTGCCTTTAAGCATTAGTATGGTAAGCACTAGGGCTATGTGATTCATCGAAATCCCGATTTTAGACGTTGTGATTTGCTAATCGCAAAGCCTGCAATGTGGACGCGATATTTCTCTGTTCCAGAGCATATTGACTGCCAGCCCTGAGTGGAAGTCTTACAACCAATAGACAGAGCGCACCTCCGCCCCCCCCGATCAGCACTGCTCTAGCCAACTGCTTAAACGCCCACCATTTAAAAAGGGTCAGATCGAAAGTTAGGCAAATTAAAACTAAAGAAAAACATATGTAACTTCAGCTTCGAAATGACAAACAATGAACAAAAAAGGTAATTTGCAAGAGCTGCGTCACAACGCATATAAAGAGCTCCCTTATCGGTTCTGTGTTCAGTACTGGAGAATAAGACACATTTTTAGATGTTTTATTAGTAGGCTACATTAACGTTATCTTACACATTTTATCACCCAAACAGATTCATTTGAAATAAATGTATAATGCATGTTCGCTGATTCAGAAGAACACACACACAATGCTTCTCATACTCGTTCCGCTCTGCCCCACCCTGCGCAACCAGTGCGCGTCTCCCGCGTCTCACGAACGAGCCGTTTACACTTGCCGCACAAACAAAGCTTGTCTCGTAATGCTCTTTTATACTCCTGGTCTCGCGCCCGGTTCTGCTCCGTGAGTCTCTCTGGCAATATGGACGAGACCTGACGCACGCGCGCAACCTGTGTCAACTCGCGCCTGGCTCCGCATTTAAAACGAATGTAAAGTAAATCTAACTGCTTGCCAATTTCACTTGGATGAAATTAAACATTCAGCACATTTCCCACTTGTTCTTAAAATCCCAAATACTTAAAAATGAATAAATCAGCCCGTGTAACACGTAATACTTTAATAATTGACTAAAGAAATTGTTATTTATTAAAAAAAATATATTATTTCCTGTGAAATTCAGTAATTCTGTCAAAGTAGTAATACCGTTAAAATCTTCCCTGCAAAAAAAAAAAAAAAAACTGTAGAACACCTCCCAAAACACAATAGAACATTTAATGGATTTAATGGGGAATCGTATTGGTTTTAATGTAAACTATAATGGTGTCTACTTGTATTTGATGCATTCTATTGGTGGGATGTAATCTAGCAGATGGCAACCAATAGAACAACAGTAATTCCTATTGGAATAATGGCCAAAACAAAAAGGAATTATGTAATGGTTTTTAATGGAAGCTATAAGAATTTCTGTGATGGTTTCTATATATTTTTTTCAGCAGGGTAACGATACTCATACTGTGCTGCTGCACATTATTGACAATATTGAGCTGAAGTTTGACTGCAAAGTTAAAATCGCAAATCAAATCGCAATATCGGTAAAAAAACGCTATTAGATATTTTCCGCACATCGGACAGCCCTAGTAAGCACAAAACGAAACTGAAGACTTTCAGTACAAGTATTTTGGTCTCCTCGTTGAGTCTCTTAAAAGGTGAAGCTATTGATTGATGGCTCTTTTAAAGAGCCTGCACTCTGACACAAATCCCTTCCCCCTGTAACGGAGACATAAACCCCCTTGACGTTGCACTAAGCGCTGCAAACTTATGCCTACAACTGCACTCCAGACCCTTCAGTCAAACACTCTTCTGAAATCCCTCAGTATTTATGTAAATAAACACAAATATGACTACAGAGACTGTTAACATTTCCAGCCCGCAGATGCAGATAATGGAGGTGTTGCCATGCAGGACAAAAATCTAACTGCAAAGAACGGCCCACCGTAGCAGCATCAATACACAAGTGTGTGTGTGTTTGTGGTGTGTGTGTGTGCACTAACAAATAACCAAGGAAACCATTTGTCTTCAATTCTGAGCACTATACACTAAGGAACAGAGAGTTCATTGCATGCAATTTTGCTTCATGCACCTCTCTAATAGCACAACATGAATTGACAAATGAAGGTGCAAAAACCTAAATCATATTGGACCTCTACATGTGTGGCAATACTTTATTACAAGCTGACATAAACCAAAACTAATTATTAGGGCTGTGACGGTGGCAGATTTTTTCCATGGCGCGATGTTGTGAGAGATATATATATACACATACAAATAATTCTGAAACACAAAAATAAATTGAGGCTCAATCATCTATAGCAAATGTGCGTGTTTATTTTAGCACTTACATCAGTGAACACAGCCTGCAAAACACTAAAATAAAAATCTAATAAATAGTTAAATAGGAAAGTAGCCTTAAATAATAAAGTTTAATACACCCTGTGACCCTGTCTACCTCACGCGCGCGACGAGAACCCATTACAATCATTGATGCTATCAGTGTCTACACCAGATGCGCGATACAACAGGACAAATCCCTGACAGTAAACTGCCTCGTCCTATTTATGACGCACTGACACAAAGTTAAAATGTTCTGTAGACAGACTCAACCTGTTGTGATGTGACGCGGTGTCCGGTTTAGACGCGGTTCACTGTTCTGCCCTAAGCAAGCGGGCGCGTTAACTCCTCGGCTGCTGCACACGCTCTCTGTGGAGTAGGAATAGCAGCGTATGTTGCCACATTTCTTGTTAACATCTTCCATTTACCACTGTCTCGTTCATATTTGGCCAGTTTGGAGAAAGCCTCACCAATACACACCTGACCGGCCGGGCGTTTGCGATCACGTGAACTTGAAGACACTGTTACAAACGCAGATGGGTGACACGAATGGAAATGATTCCAGATCGGTAATTTAGTTTCCCAACAAGGTCCATCGCTCATCATGAATTAAATATGCTCAATGCAGAATAAACTGTATTTTCCTGCGCTCAAACCTGCCAATCTAAACGAAACGTTGTGTATGGCGTTTGAGGTTATTTGTGAATTAGCGTAGATTTATAGTCTAAATAAAAAATTTGCAACCGTTACTATTATTACACTTGTTTACAAAACTTTGTATTATGCTTGATATAGTGTGTGTGACGTCACGTGCACTACCGCCGGTGGCAACCGACCACCGCCAGGGACGCGATGGTCACAGGCACCGTCACAGCCCTACTAATTATCCAAACACCAGAAGCACTGTAGTATATGAGTTTACAGATATGACAATGTTGGCTAATAAAAATGTCAATACTCTAGGAACTACAAGCACCAAACATCCAAACAGTCCACAGGCCACAATTACTCATTTCTATGACAGAGACTAGAATAGAAGCCTTAGTTCAAGAACCAGTATAGTGGTTTTTCTGATCAGGCTTGTTTCCAGGCTTCATAAGGACTGAAAATCAACTCATCTGCAACCTCTTAAGCTAGTCTGTTGGCTTTGTATGCACTGTCTGATGATTCTAGTCAAATCATGTTCTGAGCACCAGTCATTTGGAATATGAATACCTACCTTTCCCACGTGACATTGTGATGTATTGCTTAACAAACAGTTCATTGTAACACATACTAACACAAAAGTGAGAAGCACTTACCCTCTTCAGTGGCTTTGTTTTTCTGAAATGTTGCTCCCGTCAATCTGTAGAAAGAACAGCCATACAGTTAGACCGGCATTTTATCAATGAACACCTGTGCTGATTCCCAGTATTTGTGGACTTGCTGTCCTTTACCATGCTGAGAAAGACACAGGGACTAATTTGCTGTCTTCGTGTATTATTTATACTGGCTCTATTAGAGTTGGGTTTTTCCTTTACAAATCAAGCCATGAAGACAGACAGAGACATCTTACGAGAGAGTCGATGTTGCACATCCTGCCAATGTCAGATAAGGCATGAACAGGTCAGTTAAAACTGGCTTTATCTAATGAAACCTAATATAATGCAAAAGCACAATACAGGCATATATATTGCCCTTCTATATACAGTAAGATAATATAAACCTTCAGTGCAACATATTCGCTTTATTCTCACAATTATGGGTGAATGGTTACCGGTGCGCTTAAAGATGTCAATGGATATAAGTTGCACAAAACATTATGGCTAAAATATACCATTAACTTAACCAATAATTGATCAAACAGAGCACAATTTCACAAATACCCCAAAGAGCCCATTACAAGCAATCTCACCAAGCAAAACGGACCTTCTTGCTCTTAACGGCAGTGGTCTTATTCAATAGCATATTATCAGCTTATATTGTCTTTCCCCTGAAAAGCTTTTACCTACAAGGCTCACATTCTAGACATAACTCATTATTTCTATCTCAAAGTACAACTGAAGGTCGCAACACTTCTAACATGATAAAGCATTCCCAACAGAACACAGTCCACATTAGATTACCATTGCATTAAGCACTGACTGACCCTGCTACAGTCACTATAATGCGACTTTATGGATTCCTCGAGTCATTTTCAGAGAGCTTTATGCATCATAACTATACAGAGGTTTTGGCTTGCAAGTAAAAGCACAATCGCCCATTGTGAAGCTCTTATCAAATGATATTGATAGTTCACGTGACAGTCTTGAACAGCAGTAGCTTTCAGTTCAACAGGCCTCTGAGCTCAAAGCAGGCCAGAGTCTTGCATTGCTCAATACACCTAACGTTACCCGTTTTATTGACAGTGGAAGCAAGCAGTTAGATGAGCACTAAGCTATACAAACACTGCCACTGAATGTGATGACCTCAGAAGCAGTAACGTGTGGTGTATTTATATTTTATTAGCACGTTAGCCTTGAAGAGAGCAAAAAAGCTCTACAAGCAAGAGACGTTTCTAGAGTCGCAAGACTAACTTTTGCTGGGGTCGATATACCTCCTTTTGATCGATATGAGATTAACCCACAATGTTGCATTATACTTGCAGATGGACCTTTTTACAAATGGGCGAACATGACAGGGCCCCTGTGCTAAAAGGTAACAATACAAACGTACTATACTGACACACTTTCGCGTTCATTTAAGTTAGCCAAGGAGTGACCATGCGTTTTCCAACAGGACCTCTAACGTTAAGTTTTTTTTTTCATTTCCAGAGCGATCGCAGCGAAAATAAATGCGGTGGAAAGACCGCATGAGCAACACAGGGAGCAACCAGTCCAAATCCTGCTCATCGCCTGCATCTTTTTAATTGCTTTGCATCGTTACACTTCTCAACGATGCTAAACTTAGCTGAAGAGTGCGCCGAAGTTACACAAGTTCAAGTAACTCTCAACGCAACTGTGCACTACTGATCAAACGGTATCTAACGTTATAAGCGACACGACGACGCGCGGTGGTCGATCTGCTCTTACATAATGACGCATGTTAGCGCGTGCTAGCGACCGTAAACAACCACCAGTTAGCTCGCGCGGCTACAACCATGAACAATCAACACTTACCCTCGATGCTCCCTTTTGCAAACGGAGGAAACTGAGTTGGTATGGTGTGCTGACACAGGGGAATGATTGTGTAATGGGATTTGTGTGTTAGTAGTTCTCTCTGGTTACGTCTTCCTACGACAACCTACTTTCTGGGTGGAAGAGGAACGGTGCAAAATGGCTGTCTTTCCTGCACGCACCATCACATTTATTAATAGGGGGGTGGGGTGGAGCCTTTGTCGAAATGAATTGGACAAATATGTGATTTTGGTGTCAAAGCGTTGATAGACGCGACTATAATAAAACATTCTGTTTGTTTTTTGTAATGTAAATTCACATAGAAATACTTAAAACAAATGTTAAAAGCAATTGGATAGAATACGTTCCCCCTTCTCAGAGACACAGATGTGATTTTCTCTCACGTGGTCGGTCGGGTCTGCGACGTATGTGATGTGATAATATGGAGATAAACATCAAACGTGTAACTGACAGACTGGTTAATGTGAAATGTGCTTTTAATGTCTGGGCAGCTGTGCTGATATTATTATGGGGTTATTAGTAAAAATGTACCATGCAATGCATTCACAATGCCAAACGATCATAAGGGAGCACAAACACTGCAATAAGGACATTCACCACGTTTACATGCACAACATTTTACAACTGATGTCCATATGTCGGCTTTATCCTTAAAAAGAGGTTTGAATTAGCAAACACTTTATTTTAAGGTGTCCTTGCTACACGTTACATGTACTTACTATTATAACATATAATTGTTACATGCAAGTAAATCAAATCCTATTCCTAACTATAATAAAATAAAATCACTTTTATTGTCACATCACCACAGCACGTGTGCTTTGGTGAGTGAAATTCTTGAGAGCATGCTCCAGACAGTGCAGAAACAATTTACATATAGACAGTACATACTTACAGACTTATCGAGAGAGACAATGTGCAGAATACAGATACATATACTCAGTACACACAGTGTAATATTTAAGACATACTTACAATTATCACTACACGTTATGCACCGTATGAACACATTTTACATTATGTACACATACAGTGCTCAGCGTAAATGAGTACACCCACTTTGAAAAGTAAAATTTTAAACAATATCTCAATGAACACAAAAACATTTTCCAAAATGTTGACAAGACTAAGTTTTATATAACATCTGTTTAACTTATAACATGAAAGTAAGGTTAATAATATAACTTAGAGAACAAAATGTTCAGTTTTACTCAAATTAGGGTGATGCAAAAATGAGTACACCCCACAACAAAAACTACTCAATCTAGTACTTTGTATTGCCTCCATGATTTTTAATGACAGCACCAAGTCTTCTAGGCATGGAATGAACAAGTTGGCGACATTTTGCCAGATCTATCTTTTTCCATTCTTCAAGAATGACCTCTTTTAGAGATTGGATGCTGGATGGAGAGTGATGCTCAACTTGTCTCTTCAGAATTCCCCATAGGTGTTCGATTGGGTTCAGATCAGGAGACATACTTGGCCACTGAATCACTTTCACCCTGTTCTTCTTCAGAAATCCAACAGTGGCCTTAGATGTGTTTAGGATCATTGTCATGTTGGAAAAGTGCGACGACCAAGGGCACGGAGTGATGGTAGCACCTTCTCTTCCAGTATAGAGCAGTACATTTGTGAATTCATGATGCCATCAATGAAATGCAGCTCCCGACACCAGCAGCACTCATGCAGCCCCACATAAGGACACTGCCACCACCATGTTTCACTGTAGGCACCATGCATTTTCTTTGTATTCCTCACCCTTACGCCATACAGTTTTGAAGCCATCAGTTCCAAAAACATTTATCTTGGTCTCATCACTCCAGAGTATAGAGTCCCAGTAGTCTTCATCTTTGTCAGCATGGGCCCTGGCAAACTCTAGGCGGGCTTTTTGTGCCTGGGCTTTAGGAGCTTCTTTTCGTGGACGGCACCCATGCATGCCATTCCTCTGCAGTGTACGCCGATTGTATCACGGGAAATAGTCACCCCAGTTTGGCTTTCTACTTCTTTAGATAACTGCAGTGAACTTGCATGTCGATTTTCTTCAACCCTTCTCATCAGAAGACGCTCCTGACGAGGTGTTAACTTCTGTGGACGACCTGGGTGTCTCTGTGAGATGGTTGCAGTTCCATCTTTTTTAAATGTTTGTACCTCTTTTGCTACAGTATTCTGAATGATAAGTAAAGCTTTGCTGATCTTCTTGTAGCCTTCACCTTTCTTGTGTAAATAAATGATTTTCTTTCTCAGGTCTTGTGACATTTCTGTTCCATGTGGTGCCATTGCTGACAGCGTGAAATGGGAAGGGGTTTTCTTTAAGTAACACCCTTTTATAGTCAACTGTCACCTGTGTAATAAATAATTAGACTCCTGTGGTTGAATTCGTGTTAAATTAGACATTTGTAGTCTAAAATTTAGCTTTGCACCAGAGACTTTCAGTGGGGTGTACTCATTTTTGCATCACCCTAATTTGAGTAAAACTGAAAATTTTGTTCTCTAAGTTATATTATTAACCTTACTTTCATGTTATAAGTTAAACAGATGTTATATAAATCTTAGTCTTGTCAACATTTTGGAAAATGTTTTTGTGTTCATTGAGATATTGTTTAAAATGTTACTTTTCAAAGGGGGTGTACTCATTTATGCTGAGCACTGTATATACACACAATAGTATGCGAAAAAAAAGTTGCAGCAGATTTTACATAGGCTGGATACGCAATGTCATGGATGTGCGTTGCATGGTATCCAGTGGTAGCAGAAAGATTGTTGTGTTTGTGTAGTGTGTGTGTGTGTGGGTGTAGTCCAGTTGAACTGTGATAAAGTGCAGAGCATGGCATATTGTAAAGTGGGTGAGTGAATAAAGTATTGGTCTGTCAGAAGTGGGATTATAGTATATAGTAAGTGCATGTAGTTAATAAAAAATTACTCAGTACTTACATGTATAATTATACTGTAACCAGGACATCTTAAAATAATTTGTAACCTTGCATTGCATTCTATTGGGATACACTGTGCCTGTGTAACTAGAGTATTCAAAATAAACCAAGATTAAACACACATTGTTTTTCTTTTTCAACATACTGCCAGTCTTCATCATTATTGCCTCTTTTGCACTGTATTGTAGTATTTTGAATAAGCTAGTATACATTATAATGAAATGGATTCATTGATAGTTTAGTCATAAACATTAACAAATGATAAACTGCAAAAGGACACAAGTCTCCTTCAAATGTAGGCCATGACTTTAATTTCAAGTCTAGTCACACAAAATGTGTTTCTTCGATATAGGGCGTCCCAATGTGCATACTGCCCATGCTAAATTATATATGATAGTTGTAATTTTCAATACTATTTAGGGCAGATAGGGTGGATAGTATGCACATTGGGACGCAGGGTATGGCTAATAATAAAGGCGTTCTTGGTTCAGTGAATTTATTCCCTTTCCCAATCTGTGTTGAGGAAATCAACCTCCAAAACAGAAGGTGGCAATGTTGAGGATCTGTGACAGGCGTCGAAGAACACATATCCTCTGTCATAGTAGTTATGCAGGAGTAGTGAGAATGAAACCCTTGTGACACGTTTGAAGTTGTCCGTGTCGTTCGTTCTCATAAGAAACGATGTCGAGTGTTCTAGCAAGGACTTTATTTTATCCCACACTCGTTTACAATGTTGTCATGGAAAAGATCACTTCCAGACAATGGTATAATCGCGTGGACCCTACTGTCATTCTTGGTGCTCTTCCATTCAAGTCAATGACAGAGGAGGTAAGATTTGCCACACGGTATTTATGATGATACAAATCATATCTATATTTATAATATAACACATGATCAAATTCCAGTCTTGTTTCATGACTCACCTAATGCCTCTTGTCTCATTTGGCTTAAGTTGGTCCAAAAAGAGAAAGTCAGAGGAGTTATTACTATGAATGAAGAATATGAGACAAATATTTCTGCAATTCAGCTGAGGTAAGTATTTCATTACCAACCATAAACACATTTAGCAATACACATCTAAGACTGCTTTTTTTCCCTGTTGGTTACATAACAGGAGTGGCGAGATGTTGGCATTGAGCAGATCAGACTCAGCACAGTGGACCTGACAGGTGTTCCCAGCCTAGAGCACATTCACAAGGGTGTGGACTTTGCCTTGAAACACCGAGAGCAGGGCACAAGTGTCTATATTCACTGTAAGGCTGGTCGCTCACGCAGTGCAACTATTGCAGCCGCATACCTCATCAGGGTGGGTATGAGTCTGCATAAATACACCATGAACAATAACACAACCAGCAGCAATATATACCAAAGCCACAGGTCAACACTGTGAACAGTATTTGTCATTGTGTGGTTGCATATTTGTTTGATACTTTTTTAATGGAACATTTATAATGTTAATTTTATTGGTGAGAAATTTTGGCAAGGAACAAAATGTTATGTAGGTCAATTCAAGTGATGTTGATCACTTCTCTACATAAAGCTCACATAAGCAGAGTTAAAAAAGGGACTTTTATGGCTTGTTTCCACTGAGCGGTACGGGTCAGTACGGTACGATTCGGGACGGCACACCCTGATCCAGCTTGCATTTCCACTGCCAACAGTACCCTTACTTGATAGGCATGGTGTATGCCGAAAATGAGCCATTGTATACCTTAGCTTCACTTTCCTTTTTTAAGAATAAACCGTACACAATTCCATACAGTATATTCTTTAAATAAATGTGTTCCTTTTTGACAGTGTAGGCAGAGTCCTTATTTAAAGGAATTTAATGATTAAGTCAAGTAGTTTGAATCAATGGATATTTTACATTTCTATTGTAAAACGGTAATATTAAATGTTAAGCTACTTACATCTAACCTCACACTCTCTCACCATTAAAACTTGGTAATGATTGCTGTTAGATTACTGAGGCAGACCAGACTAAAAATGTAACTTTAAAACTTTTTGTCATCCTTACAAAAAAAGATCTGTGTGTAAAAGAAGTGCAGCAAAGCAGCAGAAGAATATCAAATATTGAGGGGGAGGGGGCAATTGGTCCCTATCTGATTATTGAAGGGGGTATCCTCATTTTCAGTGTCTATGGTGGTCACAGCCCTGAGTTAAACATCTATTTTCATCTATTTCACAGCTGCACTGCTGGAGTCCAGAGGAGGCCTGTAAAGTGCTGGCCTCGGTCCGGCCTCATGTGCTGATCCGCTCAGCTCAGTTGGAGATACTGCAGGAGTACTACAAGCAAGTGTGCGGTTCTGAGTCCAGCTAGAAGATATACAGTGTACAACTGCTGACAATAATGCTAAATCTGACATACTGTACATCCGTAATACATTGTTTTTCCTTTTTGTAATGCATATTTTTCTATATATTCTTTTAAGAATTTGTGTACTGTACATAGAAGCAGACTTAAAGCTATAATAACATCCATCTGGATTAACAATCAACAATTGCTGTTGTTTTTTTATCTGGAGTTTTTAAATGACTTATTTGTATTAGGAGTTATTAAAAACTGTATCTGGTAACTGGTATTTTGTATCTTTGTGCCTGTTATCTATAAGGTCATGATATTTTACGATTGTAAACAGTAGGTTTGAAGGAAATCCTACAGAGCCCAAGCATTTAATTCATTTTTATGATTACTATGATGAAATAAAGAGACCATTTGCAAAAGATTTGAATAAATATGATGAAAAATGTCAGTATGTGATGGTCTTTTTTAGTGAAATACAGAGCCAGTGTTTTTAACCCTAGAAGGTGTACTGTACCATAATTGATATATTAATTTCTAGTGCCTCTAAATGATCAACATGATTGAAATGTTGCGCAAATACCTGCTGTATACCTCCTAATATGTTACGTTCTTTCTGCCCTCTGATTGATAGATTGATATTTCACAATCTCATTGATTTACACTACAAGCAGGATTGTGTCTTACTTAAATAACTGCACCAAATGGCATGTTTTTGCTCAGTTTTGGGCTTCTGAAAAAAAATTTGTGAGCTATAAATTCTCACTTTATCTTGTTATAGGAACCATAAAAGCGGCGCCAAATATAAAACAAAGCATAAAACACTTATGCAAACTTAAATATTGTTTCATGTTTTGTCTTAAGGTCAATTTAACCTTTTGTTTTATCTTACTAATATTTCAGTATTATATTATATTATTATTAGGTTGTTAAAGGGCTCGGTTGTGCCGCCTGAAGATGGCAGCAGCGCACGCAGAATGCGCTCGTGATGTCAGCGTCAGCGGATCTCGCGAGGAGGGAAGGACGCGGCGGTGTGGGAGTAAAGATGGCGGCCTCCTTGGTTAGATTTGTCCGCAGCGGCTTTGGAAGAAGTCTAAACGGTAAGAAATAAGCAAGGGCAGCACTGACCTCATCATGATGAACTATTGACGTGATCACTATTATTGTCGTTGTGCAGGACTCACAACCCGCTCTTCGATGTTTAGGCTTTTCTTCGCTGTTGACCTTTCCTCTGTCTCCAGCAGGCAGTACAAATAGACTGAACGCTAATGACAGTGTCGACTCATTTACAGTTTTAATCTTTATTATGCCAGTAAAGCTTATCTTATTCATCTTACGCTTTCAGTGAGAATACTCTTTGCGTTGTTTTAGCAAAAATAGCAGAAAAGTATTTAATTTTGAATATAGTCGGACTAAGACAAGCTACTATTTGTAATGACGTGATATTATGAACATGTAATGCAGTACTTTCTCTCAATCTTTCTCATAGTTGCTAGACAGAGCGCTGCTATTGTCCAGACAAGAACAACTACAACAACAACTGAAACCAGACGTGAGTAGATTTGGGCTGTATTTGTTGTTAATGGGCCGTGTTGTTAATGTTTCGTTTTTAAATGTCTTTTTTTGCATTAGCTACTGTGAGACCCAAGGATCCAGTCACACACACTCAGCTCTCAGAGTTTGGAGAATACATTGCAGAGATTCTCCCCAAATATGTGCAACAAGTTCAGGTCAGTTATTCTCATATTCATCATTTTCAGATTCAATTAGTGACGTATATATTGAAGATGCACTCTGCAGATCCTTAATAATGGTTCTCTCATTTACATCCTTTTGTTTGAATTCTAGGTGACCTGCTTTAATGAGCTGGAGGTAATGATCCACCCAGAAGGGATTGTTCCTGTTCTCACCTTCTTGAAGGATCACACAAACTCTCAGTTCAAAAACATGATTGACCTGACAGCTGTGGATGTCCCTTCAAGGCAGTACCGCTTTGAGGTGAGTGTGCTTATGTCCAAAAATAAAATTGTTTGCATCTTGATTTTGTCTTTTTTTGTGTGCAATATATTCATGTAAAAATAACATGCAAAAAGTGCATGCTTTGGTAGTCTGGATGGGAGAAGTTATTAGCATGGGAAATACCCATGCATTTCTCAGAATCAAACATTTCTGAAACTGTTCTGCTAAGGATTGATGATCCAATATTAATTTTTCAGATTGTGTATAATCTGCTGTCCCTGCGCTATAATTCTCGTATCCGAGTGAAGACCTACACTGATGAGCTGTCTCCTCTGGACTCCTCGGTGCTTGTGCACCAGGCAGCAAACTGGTATGAGAGAGAGGTATGTGTCTTACTGTGATCAGCTAAGGTTTCTTGAACAAATTTTGAGCTTTTTGTAGTACAGACTACAAAAAGAGATGTCTGTTTAGTCTGCAATATACTCCGATACAAGCTGCAGGGCTCATGCAGTGGGTCCCCGAGCTACTTCCCTCCTGCTATGACACTCTGCAGACTGCAAATGACTGTGACTTTCTAGTCAGTGGTCCATGAGGTCATGCGGCATAGCTGTAGCTGCATGCAGATGTTATGTCTGTTTTTGTCAGATTTTAGAGGTAGCGCTGCTTCATTATTAAATTATATTTCATACAGATTTGGGACATGTTTGGGGTTTTCTTCGCAAACCATCCAGATCTGAGACGCATCTTGACAGATTATGGATTTGAAGGTCATCCATTCAGAAAAGACTTTCCTCTCTCTGGATATGTTGAGGTAAATCCATTGAATATTGTTTACTGAATGCCGTGTCTCTGAAATGTTGTTGTTGTTGCACTATAAATGCTGTTGTTTTGAACGTTCTTTTTATTTTAAAAAATCTGTAAAAATGTATCATGGCTTCCACAAAAATATTAAACCGTACAACTATTTTCAATTTTGATAAAGAATAAGAAATATTTCAAAGGAACACTCCAATTTTGGGGGGAAATAGGCTCATTTTACAACTCCTCTTGAGTTAAACAGTTGAGTTTTACCGTTTTTGAATACATTCAGCCGATCTCTGCATGGGAGCACTTTTAGCTTAGCTTCAGAGCTTTGGATTCAAAAACGGTAAAACTCAACTGTTTAAAAAATTATTCTATTTCCACAAAAAGTGGAGTGTTCCTTTTAAGCACCAAATTATTGTAAAAAATATTGAACCTCAGTTTAATAGTAGTGTGTGTTCAAAAGTATAGAGCAATTACGTAGTTATATTTTGATCAAATTTGAAACATTACTAGGTGTGGATTCATTCATGATCATTTTTCTTCTCCTTCGTCAGGTACGTTATGATGATGAAGTGAAGCGGGTTGTGGCTGAACCTGTTGAGCTCTCCCAGGAGTTCCGTAAGTTTGACTTGAACAGTCCATGGGAAGCGTTCCCCGCATACCGCGAGCCTAAAGACGCACCCAAGCTGGAGTCTGGGGATAAACCAGAAAAGTAACCCCCGCTCTGTGCAGTGAGCCTTGAGAGTTGTACTCACACCCTCAAATAAATCCTCAGAACATATTTATGTAAATAAGACCCTGTGCTACATCTAAATAAAACAATGAAAAGTTCTCCTATTTCTGCATATTATTTCTAATTTATACGTATATTTTAAACATGTCTACCACTTGTTACTTGTTAAAAACGGTTGAATAGTACCTGTGTACACAGCAAGGCAGAGACACCCAAAACTTTGAATTAAGTTTTACATTTTCAGAATCAATTTTAAGTTTTATGTTAAGGGTGTCCTATTATGCTCTTTTACAAAGTCTTGATTTTGTTTTGGGGTTGTACTAGAACATGCTCTCATGCTTGGTGGGTCGAAAATCGCATAATTTTTTACATAATTTGTGAAAAGTTTCTCCCCAGCCTGACACAAACGACTCTATTAGCTCCGGGTTTGATGAAGGCCCGCCTTCCGAAAAAACTTAATGTGCTGTGATTGGTTAGCTGTCCCAGTGCATTGTGATTGGCGAACAGCTTAGACAGTGTTTCAGTACTGCCCCCTCCCTCACCAAAACGGCAAGTTCGTCAATATTGCCATTAATTCCAACCATGAGAATATTGAACAAGAGGATCGTGCAGAACCTTTGCACGCACGGATTATGCAAGACTTATTAAAGTGGTAATATTATTGCTGTTGTTTTTTGGTTAGATCAGGTTTTAGATATGCTTAAAAAGAACTGCATTGACTATGTACAGATAAGAGCAACAGTAATACAGTGCTCAGCGTAAATGAGTACACCCCCTTTGAAAAGTAACATTTTAAACAATATCTCAATGAACACAAAAACATTTTCCAAAATGTTGACAAGACTAAGTTTTATATAACATATGTTTAACTTATAACATAAAAGTAAGGTTAATAATATAACTTAGAGAACAAAATTTTCAGTTTTACTCAAATTAGGGTGATGCAAAAATGAGTACACCCCACTGAAAGTCTCTGGAGCAAAGCTAAATTTTAGACTACAAATGTCTAGTTTAACAAGAATTCAACCACAGGTGAGTCTAATTATTCATTACACAGGTGACAGTTGACTATAAATGGGTGTTACTTAAAGAAAACCCCTTCCCATTTCACGCTGTCAGCAATGGCACCACATGAAAGAGAAATGTCACAAGACCTGAGAAAGAAAATAATTTCTTTACACAAGAAAGGTGAAGGCTACAAGAAGATCAGCAAAGCTTTACTTATCAGTCAGAATACTGTAGCAAAAGGGTACAAACATTTAAAAGATGAAACTGCAACCATCTCACAGAGACGCCCAGGTCGTCCATGGACGTTAACACCTCGTCAGGAGTGTCTTCTGATGAGAAGGGTTGAAGAAAATCGACATGCAAGTTCACTGCAGTTATCTAAAGAAATAGAAAGCCAAACTGGGGTGACTATTTCCCGTGACACAGTACGGCGTACACTAGAGGAATGGCATGCATGGGTGCCATCCACGAAAGAAGCCTCTCCTAAAGCCCAGGCACAAAAAAGCCCACCTAGATTTTGCCAGGGCCCATGCTGACAAAGATGAAGACTACTGGGACTCTATACTCTGGAGTGATGAGACCAAGATAACTGTTTTTGGAACTGATGGCTTCAAAACTGTATGGCATCGCAAAGGTGAGGAATACAAAGAAAAATGCATGGTGCCTAGAGTGAAACATGGTGGCAGTGTCCTTATGTGGGGCTGCATGAGTGCCGCTGGTGTCGGGGAGCTGTATTTCATTGATGGCATCATGAATTCACAAATGTACTGCTCTATACTGGAAGAGAAGATGCTACCATCACTCCGTGCCCTTGGTCGTCCTGCACTTTTCCAACATGACAATGATCCTAAACACACATCTAAGGCCACTGTTGGATTTCTGAAGAAGAACAGGGTGAAAGTGATTCAGTGGCCAAGTATGTCTCCTGATCTGAACCCAATCGAACACCTATGGGGAATTCTGAAGAGACAAGTTGAGCATCACTCTCCATCCAGCATCCAATCTCTAAAAGAGGTCATTCTTGAAGAATGGAAAAGGTAGATCTGGCAAAATGTCGCCAACTTGTTCATTCAATGCCTAGAAGACTTGGTGCTGTCATTAAAAATCATGGAGGCCATACAAAGTACTAGATTTAGTAGTTTTGTTGTGGGTGTACTCATTTTGTACTCATCACCTAATTTGAGTAAAACTGAAAAATGTGTAATCTAAGTTATATTATTAACCATACTTTCATGTTATAAGTTAAACAGATTTTATATTAAACTTAGTCTTGTCAACATTTTGGAAATGGTTTTTGTGTTCATTGAGATATTGTTTAAAATTTTACTTTTCAAAGGGTGTGTTCTCATTTACGCTGAGCACTGTATGTATTATGTTTATTGTTCTTTAATTCTAACATTATAACACTGAAACTGTTATACAGTTGAATTTATTTATACCATAGTCCCATAGAGTTACACTATTTGTGGCGGCATATATATGCAGATTAATTCTCTGCTAGCAGGAGGTGCTGTTGTAGTGGGAGAGATCGAGGTTTCCCCGGTAACGCTATACACAGCGATCTGCTCACAAACTGTGCTTTATCAGACATTATATATAAGATGAAATGAAAATGACATCAACAATTTTCTGAAAACAGATGGTTTCTATCAGAAATACAGTGATATAAAAACAGCACAGGTTTCGATTTTGAAACGTGCAGTGCTCAACCAAGTGTTCTCCCCACCTGCCAACCATTCAAATGTCCGTATGCGGGATTTACAATTTGTGATGTCACAAATACAGGAAAACAACTTTGTAGTTCAAAAGAGCCGTTCGTTGTAGTTCGTGAAAAGTGATTTTTTTTTAACGAAATATCTCCCTTTGGAGCGGACTTTGAGATTTGTAACTTTGTAGATTATTTTATGCCCAAACATACACACTGACTAAAATTCAAGAAGTGAAAAAGCATAATAGAGCCCCTTTAAAAACTGTAGCAAATTATATTCAAAACAAATATTTTTTGTGGTAACACTTTCAATTGAAATTAAGAAGTGTCAGGAAAATATACAACTGATTTATCTAAAAAGTTCGGTAATGCTTTACATCACAATGAGGTTCATTAGTTAATAATAATAGACATGAACTAAGAATGAACAATACTTCTACAGCATTTATTAATCTAAGTGGATATTAATTTCAGCATTTACTAATGCATTATTAAAATCACAAGTTGTGTTTGTTAACATTAATGCACTGTGAGCTAACATGAACTAACAATGAACGACTGTATTAACTAACATTAACACGGATGAATAAATAGTGAAATAAATGTATTTATCATTGTTTGTTCATGGTAGTTAATGCATTAACTAATGATAACAAATGACAAATTTACATTTAGCAGACGCTTTTATCCAAAGCGACTTACAGTGCATTCAGGTTATACATTTTTTGTCAGTATGTGTGTTTCCTGGGAATTGAACCCACAACCTTTTGTGCTGCAAACGCATTGCTCTACTACTGAGCCACAGGAACACCTTATTGTAAAGTCTAAACCTGTAAAACAATGTGTGTTTAAATAATACATAAAGTCAAGTTCTTAAATACACTTCTGTTTGATACCTGTGTTATTATTGTTTATATTGCCAAATGTCTTCAAGCTTTTACATATTTCCAGTTACCGCTACAAAACATAATAAATCATATTGACAGGTTATTTCCTATTCAGGAATGTCATAGCACTCAGCAAAATTATAGGTAAATGAATCTATCCTCCATATTAACTGTGGATTTTCCATTTACCAATGTCATTACAAATGTCATTACAGTTTGTGGCAAGTCAGATACTCCGTAAGAGCACACAAATGAGCTCTTGATAGACACGAATCATCCAGCTGCCTGCTGCTACTGAGTTCTCTCATCCCTTCACGAGTGCGGCTCTGCTGCAGTCAGTGGTTCTGGTATATATGTTTTCTAATTTTGTGTAATTTCTTTAATATTTTACGTTTTCTATTTACTATTTATAATTTACTACTGATGAATTTTAAATATGACATCATTAGATATAGTGTACTGAAGTATTCACTGCCATTTGTTCAATGTTCCATTTCAACACATTTATAAATAAATATTTATAATTCAAGAACATCCAGTTCTCTAGGATGAAAGATTTCTTTCCCCATGTCCTTAACTTTGTTTGCTAGCAGCATTTACATCTTTGTGCTCCTGGGTATATCTTTTGGAGCTTTGTAAACTTTAGTTTTATTTATTTATTTAACTTTAGGTTAAATTTTAATTGAACAATTTTTCTAAATTAAAATAAAACATTTTTTTTCATAATTTTACATTGAAGTCTGGTCCCTAACATAATAATTTTAGAATACAAACCTCTGGCTCCCAATGTTCGGCCACCACCACCATGCTTAACTATAAAAAAGGTGTTGCTGTAAATGGTTTTCACCAAAAACAGTGCTTTACTTTCAGGCTTTTTCCAAATTAAATCAAACAAATTCATTTTAAAAATACCCCAGGCCTCTCTTTAAGTCAGAATACTAATCTGATCTGCTGTTTTAGTTCTAAGACCTCATAAAGGCAGTGAAATTCATGATGAAATCATGTAAATTCAAAAACAATGTAAAGGTGTGCCATGTTAACATTATTGTTTAAAGTAATTAAACACCTCAATTGATTTAGGTAGTTAAAATGTTAGATGATTTAGGTAAAATGATTTAGGTAGTTAAAATTAAAAATTTAGATCGTTTAGGTAGTTGCCAGCAGCCATATCACCCTGCAGCCCATTGCCCACTGAAGCTAAGCAGGGCTGAGCCTGTGGTCAGTACCTGGATGGGAGACCTCCTGGGAAAACTAGGTTGCTGCTGGAAGAGGTGTTAGTGAGATTAGTGAGTGTTAGGGGGTGCTCACACTGCAGTCGGTGTGGGTCCTAATGCCCCAGTATAGTGATGGGGACACCATACTACCAAAAGCACCGTCTTTCGGATGAGATGTTAAACCGAGGTCCTGACTCTCTGTGGGCATTAAAAATCCCAGGATGTCCTTCGAAAAAGAGTAGGGGTGTTACCCCGGCATCCTGGCCAAATTCGCCCATTGGTCTCTGACCATCAAGGCCTCCTAACAATCCCCATATCTGCTGATTGGCTTCATCACTCTGTCTCCTCTCCACCAGTAAGCTGGTGTGTGGTGGGCGTTCTGGCGCAATATGGCTGCCGTCATCCAGGTGGATGCTGCACACTGGTGGTGGATGAGGAGACTCCCCCTTGTAAAGCGCTTTGAGTACACAGAAAAGTGCTATATAAATGTAAATTATTATTATTATAAAATGTGTTTTCAGCAGGGATTCTTTAATATTGATTCAGATATTTGAATTTTAACCTTCCACAGGTTAAAATATAATTGGTAGGAGGGACAGCACTGTAGATGTATTCTAATGAGAAATACAAGACAAAAGAAAGAGTTTACATTCAGAGCTTTTATTTGGCTTGCTTCTGAGGACTGGCTTCTTCCACAGTAAGAATCCAGCGTACACTGAAACCACTTTTACGGTACTTAACAAAGTAGCTCATACTGCACAAACATTGAAAAGCACTCGTCACAAAGTTTATTTATCAGATTAAACCCATACAGAAAAGTACATAAGACCAGGCACAAAATTAGGAATGCAAACGTTTACTTATATAGAAATGGATAAAAAACACAGAAGTATTTACATTTTGAAATTGTGAACTTCATATTACATAATTCTTCATCAACTAAATAAATCTTTATGACCGTATACACACAACGGCATAAACCAGATGAACTTTATAAACGGGTTGATATCTTTGATAGATTTTCTTTCCAAAATATAAACATTACTATTTGTTTAACTATTTTCCCAAAATCATTAGTATCAGTTGGTGTACAGTTGATGTATTTGGCAAGTTTCTGGCCAAACATAGTACATTTACAGAAGCGGTCCTCAGTTTAAAAGTGTTGTGCTGTTCCTAAACCAGACTGATTATTGACTGACTACATGATTTACTGGAATCCTTTTTTTTGTTCCAGATTTACCACTGGAAATAATAGATGGAAAAGCTGATGACAGTACTCTCGTGCAAATATTGCATGCAAAAGCTTCAAAGACAACTAAATTTCTTATTTGAAACATGCATGCATTTAATAATTGTTTTAAAACAGTTTTGAGTTGGAGCGGTGTAATGAACTGCCTCTGCAGAGATAGGTGCTTTAGTTCTAAGAATTTCAAATCGTTCAGTCAAGCTGTATATTTTATGTTTTATAGACTTTTATTTATATTTAGAAGTGACCTGTTTGTATTTTATCATTATATTATTATGAGAACTCAGCATTCAAGGGCTTAAAGTCACTTTGAAATCAAAACGGACAGTTCTTATTTTTTATGGAATGTTGAAGTATTTATTATAAATGAATTATCCATGCACATAATGTGTAAAAAATGGTATGTGCTGTCATAATTATTAATAAAAACTATTAATGTCCCCTCCCAATAACATCTCTCCATATGCTCTGGCTGGGCAATGATCCAGGAATCTATCACTCACATGAAATTGCTCAATTAGCAAACAACAACGATCCAATTCATTCCCGATGGACAAAATCAAGTGCTGCCCTACATTTTTTTTCTCGTTCGAGAAGTTCTCACAATAGGGAAGAAAAGATAATCGCAATTTCCGTTTCATGCTGACATGATTAAGGATGCTGAGTTTAACCGAATCGTTACAGGTGCTGCTTGACTTGACTGTCATTTCTTCCTAAAACTAGATAAAACAGGGTAAAAGCAAGAGCTGAAGATATTTCTAATATGGAGTCTGAAGAAGCAAACCACAAGAGTGATGAGTGACACAGATTCTCTGTAAAAGATTGCGTGAAGGGAACTCACAATTTTTTTTCCCACAAGCGAGGCTCCAAACTAGTACCTTCCTAAAGACCCAGACTGACTGGCTCCTTGGCTGGCCTACAGGGTCTTATCCGGTTTCTGCTGCAGAGGAAGGCTTCGGTGGGGCTCGGGATACACCAGGAAGCCAGTGAAAGTGATATACTTGGCGTGATTACTGTAAGCACCAAATCCATCCCTCTGGTGGCTGTAGAGCCAGACAGTATCTCCAGCCTGCAGTGACAACATCAGACTCTGGCTCTGCAGGGCCTTCTCAGTGTCGCTGTCATCATAGATCATGGTCTGCACCTCCAAATGGTTCTTCATCAGCTTCACTGACAGGGTCTTATGGGGCAGCTTGCCAGCATTGAAGGAGAAGTAATAGGCTCCTGCTACTCTGCATTTGAATATACCAGAGCTCAAGTTGAAGTCGTTGCCAATGTTGACAAATTCTGTGTCAAAGATGATGGGCTGGTGTTCAGGGTATCCTTGATCCACTCCCACAATACTCTGAGTGCGGCCCACTGAGAATGCTGACCGCTGGTCGTCGTCTTCCTCCTCTCCATCTCTCCTGTCCGCCTCTTTTATCTCTTCATCCCGTCTCTCTTCTTTCAAACTCACACTAGTGTCTTTGGTAATTGTATTTTCATGCTCAGTTAGTGAATGATCGCTGGCTTTTGGGGGTTGATGGTCACTGTCATGATCTTTGTGTGTGGGCTCTTGGTAGCCGTACACATCGGGGTAGATCAGGTAACCGTTGAAGGTGGTGTAATGACCCGTGTTGCTGTAGATAGCGTAGCGGGGGTCTCCGTGAAGACGAAGCCAGACGGTGTCCCCGAAATCAAGCTGCAGCATGGCACTCTGGCTCTGCACCTTCCGCTCTTTTCCGGCATTCTCGTCGTAGACAATCGCCTGAACCTCATTGCGGTTCTTCATTAGCATGACCGAGAGGTCTCGCCGCGGGAACTTCCCCACCGTGAAGGAGAAATAGTACGCGCCTGGAATCCTGCAGCGGAATAAGCCAGCCTTCGGATCGAAATCACCCCGATGTTGACGTACACCTTGTCGAAGGTGACGACCATCTTGGGCCCTCCCTCCATGCTGCTGGTACGTGCCACAGAGAACGCAGACCGCAGCTCCACGGCGTCAGACATGCGGGCGAATGCCCATGCGGCGGTCACATGACACAGCACACACAGCAGCAGGGGCCTGGTACCAGGCAGCATTTTATCTGCAAAGGTAATAAAGAACAATAAAACAGCTATGTTAATTATCATCAAAAAAGCCGTTAACAAACAAAAACTGTTTAACGCTCTCATTTAAACCAGTTAAGCTTGTAAATGATAGCTCCTGCTCATTACCAAAATATCAGGTACAAAAAATGAGCAATCATTATGCATACAAGTGCCAGCGGGAGGTGGGATCAAAACAGAACAGATCAGTGGCTTTAGTAGATACAGCAGGATGAGAGCTGTATTATCAGACCCTCTCTCTTTTCCCCTGAGATAAGCGGTAATAGGACACACACTGGATCAGCACATCACAGCAGAACACTAGCGGTGACAGAACACTGAGACTGAAATTTTAGATCAGTTCTACACAGCTTTTGGAGGGGTCCCATCCCCAAACCCCATCACCCCATTGTGTAGTGTATCAAGGCAAACAATAAAAAAAAGAAAAAAGAATATGGGTATTTAAAATGCTTTTCTGACGCATTTTTTTTTTCAATCAAGAGAACTGCTGTGAAGTGACCCCATTTGTTGTGATTCATCAAATTACTCATATTAAAAGGGGTGAATAGTGATTGTAATAGATTTGCACATAGACTGCAAATGAGGTTAGGCTGCATTCAGCAACTCTTATTGTGACGCAGATATCACCAGTCCTCCATCCGCGGATCTACGCCCCATATGAGCAGATGCTACTGAGGAGAGCAGTGTATAAGGGATATTGCAAGACACCTGGTAACTATTGTGTTTATACAATGCAGTTAAATATCTTTATAATATTTCTCTAAAACCAGTTTAACAAATTCAGAGGCTGCCTCTTTCCCTGTTTTACTATACCGTCGACCACACCACTGGAAAAAAACATCCCACGCAATCTACAATGCTACTGAATGTTTCCACATTTCCTTCTTAATAGACTTTAACATCCGTATACAGATTATAATTTTGATGGTGCCTCCTGCAAGAATTGAGACATTAAACCTTAAATCAGCAGCTTTCATTTGATTTAATGATGGATGGAGCTCATCATCCCTCTGCTACATTAAAATATGAATAAAAATTAAAAGAGAATAAAATGCAAAGAGGTTTTTGCTCTTAATGAGGTCTCCAGAGATGCCAGAGAAGTTGGACTTCTGTTTCATGGATGAAACACTGAGCTAAGCCACGCTAAAAATAGAGTGCCCGCTTTCTGTTTGGTATTTGAGCAGTTGAAGAATATTCATGTGAAACGCTGGAGTAAATCAGCATGTGTAGGTGGTTATGTTAGGATTTTTCAAAAATATTATTATCTTAACTGACCTAAAAACAATTATCTAGTCCATAAGAAGTTATTTAAGAAATATTTGATTTTATATGATTGTGATCCGCACCTTTCATCTTTTTCAAACTAAATGGCTTAGTATCATGTAAATCATTATGAAATATCATGGGAGCATTTACCACTGATTGCATACTTGTTTAACATTTAATGTTTGACTGAGTGTTTATAGGATATTAAAATGTGCTGGCAGGTTAAGTAACAACAACAAAATGTTTTCCTCCTGCCGTTTGATCTCTATTTTTAGCTGAGCAATGCTTTCATGCCCTAACAATCTGAACACTGGGGAGGGAGACATCAATATTAGTCAATGCCTTTCTTGTGTTTTCAGCTACACCTTTTCCTCACGAATGCTGAACTGCAACGTCCTCTGAGAACACACAGAGTAAACCCTTCAGCTCAGTGAAGCAAAAACATAAAATGTTTATATGCAACAGCAGAGTTCAAAAGTGTCTAATATATATTTTAATGCATTTATAGATTCCCCATGTTTTCTCATGTACATTACTATTTGTGTAATTTAATGTGTTTTTTAAAAACATGATCCCTTCTTACAGCTGGCAAAAGGCTGGCTATACGTTCATTTAAACTGAACGTTTGTGTTGGTGTAAACAGGGCTTGTCAATTCTGACAGCAAACGTTTGTGATGGGTGAACATTGCATACGTTGACCTGAACAACAAGATTCAGTTGTCTGAACTGCGTATGCATCTCAGTACTTGCTCTTTTCATGAACAGACAGCTATTTTTAGCAGTTTTAACTGCTAAAAATTGATAGCAGTCAATTTGTATAATAATGCAATAATGCTACAATAACGATTGTAGCATTATTGATGACAATAATGCTACAATCCAATCAATTCCAAATCAGACAAAATCATGTCCTACCTTACACTATTTCTCATTCAAGGAGGTGTTTCACTCAGATATATGCATCACAAAGACGGACAGAATTTTTACTTCATGTAAACTTTAAGCTACATAAAACACGTGACGTGACTAAGTGTGCCTCACAGAGACTGCGCTATAGCACTAATTTGTAAATAATAAATATACACAGAGTCACCAATGCACTTTACCCATGGACTGATACTAGGTGGCCTGTCGCATTCACAGCTTTCACTGAGAGAGGCGATACATTATTGATACTCCAGCCTGTGGATACAATCGCTTTTATCACAGGAAACCATAACATCCATCATCAGGAACACTTAAGTGACTTTAAAGCAAAATGTGAATGCAGGTAAAGAGAAGTGGACACACTTGGCCTCAGTTTGTTTGTGAAACTCCACTCAGCGTGTGAGGGGCAGTGTGTGTGACATGGCTGTGTTGTTTAATGAGGGTCTGTGGAGTATCAGCATACACTGAAGAGTGCAACACCTGTGAGCGTGTGCTCCAGGGCCCAGTTATCTCCTCTCTCTCTTTCCCTAACAGCCTTTGGTACCACACTCTGATACTGCCACTTTCACTGAACCGTTCAGCCAAAGCCGCACACACACCCTTATTCTGGCAGCACAGTCTAAATCTCAAACACACACAGACTAAATACAGCAGTCATAACAGAAGGGTAGGATATAGGTGCTGGAGATAAGAAGGAGAAAGAAAGGGATACGTTTTATGAGTCAATGACAGAAGTAGAAAAGGAAGAAGATGAAAGACAAGTAAGGAGCCATTTAAATATTGGGACAATGACAGTCACAACACTGTGAGCATAATGAGGGCTTGAACCCAACAGCTGGCGTCTCCCGAAACTCCCAGCGACAGACAGAATCAGTCATTCTCCGCAGTTACAGCATTTCATTAGTCTACTAAGTGGTTGTAAATTGAACTAGTATCAATTTGAATATTTTTCATGCTTCAATATTTCACTGTGTAATCTGCAACAGTCAAATTGAATAAAGCTGGGTAACAGACCGACTTGCCTGCTGCCCTATATACTGTATATGTGTGTGTGTGTGTGTAATCAGTCATCTGTGACATGGGTAATGACCCAGAATACACACAGCCTGCTGCCAATAAAACACAACAACACCTCTTCTGTTAGACTACAGCAAGATATATCATGCACAGCCGTGCATTATCGTGAAAATAAACATAAATAATTATACCTCTAAGTATCATCTCAATGCCACAAGCAAAAAACAAACAAATATTTAATTGTCCTTAATAACATGTCTTCAAACAAATAAGATACATTTAATATACTAGTCTGAAACTATCCTAGAAATATGTGTTATTTTTAATAAGCATCAGGAATTGTATAATTAAATCAGTGTTGTGTGTCCTTACAATAGACTGTATGCATTCACTCTCCACACATCCAATTAATCATGTTGTGGATATGAATCAAAGCTAATTAGTGTTTTCATTTACAGTGATCCTTGCACAATAAAACATCTTTGACTGATGGTGTGAATAGAAGCGCATGTGCTTTAGTGTTTGAATTTTGCCATGGAAACGTGCAAAACCCTTCCTCTATCTTAACCTACATGCTAAGATCTATAAATAGTGAAACAGACGTTTATCGGGAAGCCAGATAGTCATTTCATACACATTTAATGAGTTTATCTGTGTAAATATTCCCTTTGACAGGACAGCAGGCAGTTTCTTATTCCACACACACACACACAAATGCGCAAGCTGAATGGGTTTTTAGTGTCTTCGGGGAAATCTCCCTGGCAGTGCAGATCCGTATCAGATCACTATCAGCAACAAAGAGCCCCTCTCTGTCTCTCTCCCCTGCTCACGCTGTCCCGAGGTGATGTAGATATGAGCGTGGAGAGCATATGACCTGGCTTTGTCAGTATCAACCCCACGTGTGCTGTTTTCAAAGCGTTCAGCCAAAGGTTTACCTCTGTTGTAGCTCTGCTCTCTGCTATGTTGAACAATAGCAACGTCAGCATCAGAGAGAACGGAGAGCATCATCACAAAGTAGATAAATTCCCCTCATCATGGTCATAAAATGACAGTCACAACTGCAGCAGAGAGGTACAAGACCGATCATACAAGTTTGCACCTCTGATGGGAGTGTTTACGCCGATCAGATAAAAGATGAATACAAAGCAGTGGGGTGCGATCGTCACTGCATCACAAGATAGAGAAAGATAAAGAGAAACCACATCCCCATGCTGATGTCCTTACCTGTGTGGTCAGAGCTGCAGGAGGCTGTCTTGAAGTTCTCTCAGAGGACTGAATGAAGGAGTGACTATTTCTCTTTTTCTTTCTCCCCTTATTCTTTTCTTCTCTCTCTTGCTTCCTCTCTGTGTGTCGGCTCTCAACCTGCTGCTGATGTCTGGTGCAGCACACACCCACACATTCATGCGTGCACACTCTCTCTCTCTCTCACACACACACACACACACACACACACACACTCTCTCTCTCTCTCTCTCTCTCTCTCTCTCTCTCTCTCTCTCTCTCTCTCTCTCTCTCTCTCTCTGTCTCTCCAATACAGTCATTGGAGGATTTAAGAGTAATCGGGGTGCTGCAAGCTGATTGGGGGGCTCTGGAGCAGGCGAATGAGCAGCCACTCTGGAAGGACTATCAGGGAGACTCCAGGGGGTGCTACCTGTGTGTACATGAGCAAACATCTGGTTAAGAGCAAGCCAAACTGGACATGATGATCTCTTATGATCTTATTTTGTTAATATGCATGAGTTTGCATGCACTTGTTCAATATGAAAACGTCTGGATGTGTGAATCCTACATATACGAGTGTATTTTCTCACAAGACCCAAGTGCAAAGGCAGACTGTAATACACACAGGTTTTAGTTTTGCCACAACAATTGCGGTAATTTCACACCTCTGCACATAATCATAGTCATTACTTAGAATCCCAGAGGAGAGACATTTTACAGAGTAAGAGACTGATTCTGTTAGCTATTCCACTTTACATAGTTTGCAGTGTAAATATTTGTTTTTAAACACAAATGACCATTCTGTTTTTTTCTGTGTCTGTATAACGCTCTCTATCTTGCTCTCTCTCTCTGCAGGCACCATATGGACTGGGCTCATTCTGGCACGAAGCGGTTTAATCTGTTTCCATAACATTCATTCTGGCCCTCTCTCATTGTTTGCCACAATGAATGCTTGTATCTAGTCTCTGGAAGATGAGCATTTGGGACAATAATAGCTATATTTAGTTATTATACAGTTGGGTCTTCTTGCGTAATTGATTTGAAGGTGTTCATTCAGATGTGAAATCGAATCGGCCCTTTTAAAGTGCAAAAGGCTGCTCTATGACTTTCACACGGGTCATGTGGAGAGACGAGCGTTCTCTCTTTCTCTCTCTCTCTCCTCCTGTGACTCAGTGCTGCTTGAAATGATCATCTGAAGAGGACAGGTTGCTCAAACCCCTCCTCAAGCGGACTCAGCCATGAAGACTAAACTCATGGTGACTGAAATGCTATTATGATGAAAGACTCCTTTCTAAACTTCAGTCGCAGCTACTTTAAAGCTCCTCAGACATCGAGGCTACCTGGTCTGAGCTCTTAATTGAGTCATTCCACTGGAGCAGGTGTTTATAGAGTGATATCATTCTAGCTGTTGAACTCAGAGTTTATTCACCCCGATCCAGTTTTGATTTGTTAGCTACACTGACAATAATGTCATGATTGTCATAATGATTCATCATATTATCGTATTATATAGATAAATATCTATTGGTCAAATCCATTGGAAAAAAGGTCATTTTTAGTAAGCTTCTTAAGAGCCTGACGTCTTTAATGCCCTGCTTTGAGGGTGTGAAAAAGCAGAATGGTGGTCATTTTAAGACTGAACATTCTTTCTACACACAAACTCTCATGCTTAGGAATTAGAAGCATAAACATTCGGCTTGCAGTCCACAAAGTAGGGATTTAAGCAAAAGCAAAAGTCAAACTCTTAACCCCCCCGGAATACTTCAAGTTAAAAAAGAAGGTGGATTTGGATGGCACAAGGGTATGGAAAAATTGTCACGGGTGAGGAAAGCAGCCACTTAATGTATTTGTGCTTGTGCTGTGATTCCAGAACAAGATGAACAAGCTCCTCTTAATCTACTATATACAGCTACATTTAAGACATTATTAAGTATACGTATTATCATAATAATAATTATTATTATTATGCACTATTATTTAATTCTTTTTTTAAAGTACATAGTTAAGTTCTGATATCCATATAATGGTGCTAAGGCTGATCAAGTACTTGTGACAAAACATCAACAGCATGACTTCCTACTTCTCAGTGGAAAAAATACTCTGCCAAACAAAAAATTTCATGAGGAGCTATGAAACACCTTTTGATTCACGAAGTGACTAGTAGAGCAAATTGTAATCTGAAGGCAAACACAAACTGGTGTTTAGCTTATTAGCATTGCTAGCAGCGCTACATGAGCATGGCAGCCAGGGGAAGTTAACTGAGCAACATGAAATCAGTAATACATCCCTTCAATTTCACGCTCAGACCATGACAAGCTGCTCTGGAAGGAGAGGTGCCAAACCTCATGCCTCATGGCAGCAATCCGTGACAAGAAATGTGTCTGTGGGTTTGTGTGTGTGTGTGTATCAAGAAGGAGTGAGTGACAGAGAGGGAATTTTCCTTGACAGATCTCTCCAGTTACGGGGATTAGATGGAACAATTTTCCTGAGCTCTAGTTTCCCACCATCCTCTCTCTGACACTGCTCATTTTCTCTCCATCTCCTCAAAATAACTCCATCAAAGAGAGAGGGAACATCAGAAATAGCGAGCTATAAAGCGATAGAATAAATAGACGTATGTTCTCAGGCTTAATCTACAGACCACCAAATCTCTCACCTCACGCAATCTCCATTTCTCCGCTCCCTTTTTCTTTCTCACCTCATCAGTTTGTCACTTCAAGCAGGGTGATTTTGTGTCGAATCGAGTGTGTCTCGTCAGATGGTTTCTGCGAAATGTTCCTGGTCTGTCAGGACTCAGGAGGAATGTTCTTTTTGTGATTGATTTATTTTTGGTCATTTATGGCTATTTATACATCTTTAACTAAAGGAATTGCAAACAAACAATGCATGTTGGAGGTTGCAGAATCAATTTTTTTTACTTTCAATATAGAGAATATATACATTTTAACCATTTAATAAAGCAAAGTTTTTCTTTTTGGTGTGCCAGAAAGTACAATAATTACACATTAATATTTACACATTATTTATTATTCAGTAAACTGCTTAAAGGGATAATTCACCCCCCAAAAAATTACAATTTAATCATCAGGTTCTTCCAAAACTGGATGAGTTTCTTTCTTGATATTTTCTTCTGCTGAACAGTTTCTGGTCCCCATTGACTTCCATAGTATTTTTTTCCACAAACATTATTCAAAATATCTTCTTTTATGCTCAACATAAGAAAGAAACTTATACAGGTCTGAAACAACATGACAGTTAGTAAATTATGACACAACTTTCATTTTTGGCTGAATGACCACTTTAATTATTGTTAAACATAATCATATCTTAAGTTCAGAACTTTGTTAAATATTTTTTTTCCTCAAATTGTTCACAGGCACTCAAACAGCACCCCTGTGAGCCTTGGATCAAACTTGAGTTACACAGCTACACAAGTCATGAAAAGACCTTAGTTTTCTTACTGCCTGGTACTGATCTATTTCCAAAATGACATGGATTATTTGCATTATGTCATTTGAATTGTTCATACAAATGTGTATCTGCACATCTCATAATCAGAACTACTGATGTTATAGATCAGAGCAAAAACACACCTCCCACTAGGCCAGGAAATCGCATTGATGTGTTCATGGGGAGTAAAAAAAAAAGTACCCTCCAAAAAAAATCGAAACAACAGCTTCGTAGCCAAATGGAAATGAATAGAGAAAGATACTAAGGGGACTCACGATTGTTATGAGCATTTGTTTGAGTCTTGATCTGGTGCTCTGACTGATAAATAGCCATCTGCCACAAAGTGAGAGAGAAAGGGGGAGCGAGCGAGCGCAAAAGATCAGAGAGAGAGAGGGAGGTAGCTTATCCAGTCCCCAGGGGGACTTCTCAAACCCATTCTCACCTCCTGAGGAGCAGATGGGGGAGGAAGAGTGACAGTATTGGATGAACTGGAACACACCGATGTCTAGGAGGAGCTGCTGAAGACACGGCAGAGGATAATTGAGAACCACAAATGATATGCTGTGATATTTGCTCTATTTAAGGAGAAGAGAGAGAGTGTTCTTTAATTTTCTGGAGGTGAGAGTAAATAGGTCATGAAATTTTGTGTGCGCACATTTCATCGTCTGACCTATTTTTGTGGTTAATTTTGTTCATTACTCATTTGCAAATCAAGGCATTAAATAAAAAATACATTATCCTTTTTCTCAATTTCTTTTCACACTGATTAATAGGAAGAATAATTATTCTACCATTATAAAATGAAATGTGTACAATAACAATTCAGCCTAGTGGATGATTCCATAGACTAAAGAGTTCCTTTCACTGCCACACTCTTTAGTTCACCCAAAAATACAAATATTGTCATCGTTTACTCATCATTTCATGCCAAATAACTATTTTTTTTTTTTATATTTTGAGAAATGTCTTCATACAGTGAAATGGTAACCAAAACAGTTTTTCTTCAAAATATCTTCTTTTATGATCCACAGATGAAAGAAAGTAAAACAGGTTTGCAATGACATGAAGGCAAGCTAATGATGACAGGATTTTCATTTTTACTCACTACACAGGGATCAAGAACGTTCAGTGTCACAATATCACTCAAACGTGGAGTATCTTTTGTCTTTGATTAAAATTTCACAGTTGCTGTTCATAATATTGGGGTTAGGTTATGTCAGCTGTTTAGCACCTGTGAGTGATCTGAGTTTAGAAAGGAAATCCCTCTTTACTATCAGAAATATATCTCCTTTTAAAGATGATATCATCACATCGGTATATGTAAGATATATCACTTTGAAGAGAGAATTCATCTCTCATCTCTCCTGTACGTGTGCTGTTGCTAAGAGACCAGCAGTCTGCCACATACCACCTCATGCATCCCCCGCGTACGTTTGTTTCACACCCTCTGCCAGGAGAGAGGGAACTGTACCTTCTTATCACACCACACACGGGTTCTCATCTTACAGTCCAATCATGCTGCTCATTTCTCACACATAAACATTCTCTTACATGCATGTATTCTCAAACGGAGATGCCATTTTCCGAATTTTAAAACAGTAAAACGCATTACTGCACTCAAACAATACGATTTTTTTTTTCATTTTTAAGAATGAAAAAAAAACATATAATATATGAATAATATTACATATATATTTGTTATCTTTTTTCCATGTTTACTCATAAAGTGGTTCTGCTCAAGACACTGCGATACACCTTATTCAGCAGTCCACGGTGACCCTTAAGTGACCTCGATATAATTTAGAAATGCCATTTTCTTCCATTTCCTCATAACTGAGCCAATATACACACAATGTAAAACACAGGTATCTTCTGTTTTGTGTTCTTTTGATGAAACACCATCCAAACACAACCTAAACACAGAACCCCATGTCAGAATTGTGAATTTTAACCAAACATGTCTCAAAATACTATGGTGGATTTAAATGTAGTTTTCTTTTTTGCCATTTTTTTTCACAAGCTTTGTAAGCAGTGACAAGATCACTCATTATTTTGAATATGAGAACTGTATATTGGAGCATATTTTTGTTGACTACATGAAAATGCTGTCAGATCAAACTAAGATGATCTCGCTGGGAAAATGTCAAAACAATCCACAGGGTGTCATCCTTTTTTATCAACACAAGAAAATGAATGTAATAATTGTGAATAAATGTCAAGTGCTCTCTGATGGAAAAAGCAAATGCAGATAGCTCACCCACAGGTTTCTGACCCAAATATTAAGTTATATTTTTCTATTGAATACTTATTTCATGCAATAAAATTGAAAATAATAATTTTAAAATCATACAATGTGATGTTCTATTTTTTTTAAATTAGATTCTGTCTAGTTGAGGTGTACCTACGATGAAAATTACAGATCTCTCCATTCTTTGTAAGTGGGAAACCGTGAAAATCAAATATTTATTTATCCTTCTGTATCTGCACCCAGATCAGTTTGTTTTTGGACAGGAATGCATCATTTTAATCTTTTCTAAATTTTGTTCTTTTTTTCACAAGTGCGTCGTTTTAATTCACTTTGCTCTGTTTTCTCATCATATAGCAAAATATTTTGTTTTCCTATCTACTGTATAGACAGCCAGGTTTAAAAAAGCCCATCTTACCAGCAATGAATTACCCCTTTAAATATTTTAACTAGCAAATTTGATTACACTTTCAGCTATCACTAAAGTGTAGTATTCTCAACATATTTGACCAAATATTTGTTCAAATAAATGTATTTAGAGATATAAATGTATATCTGTTTGTATATTGTATTAGTTTTTTTTCCATAAAGTTAATTTAGAAAAACCATTGGAGCATTTTTTTTGTTCGTCAAATGCATTCTTTAAGCAAGGACCAAGCAGCCAGCGGCAGCAGTGAGTTAATCATAGCCTGTGTTTGATTAATTTAGCCATATCAAATCCTCACGACTTGCCTAAAATAAAATATTTTAATATAAAACAGTTCTGTTCAGGCATATCCCAATGTTAGTTTAAATGTTTAACCAATATAAATGTGCTGTTAGACGCATATCCAACAGTTTGTGTGGAGAGTGTAAGCTGCAGGACATGGAGGAGCAGCACGATCACTTGCATTTTTTTCTTACAGTAGAAACAACTTAAATTAGGCCTACACCATCATTTTTGCTCTTTATGGTAAGAGAAATACATCATTCGGAACTTTAAAAGGTCTGCTTTTATTTGTGTGCATTCACAATATCTACAAAATAGGAAAACAGAGGATGCCCTTTCTAACAGTCTTGAACAGGAGCACTTCACAATGATGAAACACAGTGAAACACATATATGATACATGTATCTAAAGAAAGCTTTAAATTACTATTTTGAAACAAAATAATTCAAATCGAAAGCAAAAACCCTTTCATTATGTAATCCGTAAAGATGCATTCCTCTCTAAATTCCTCTGGTGAATGAGAAGGGAATATAAAGACCGTGATAATGGGGAACAGCCGAGGGTGTGAGGAGTGACAGGTGTAAGGAGTTTAGGGAAATGAGTCCAGGAGGAAGGGAGATGGTGATCTCTGGTGGTGATAGGGAGGAACACCCTGGACTCATGAACACGTATGAGGAGATGGCGAGTCACTTTCTTATCACCGTGACACCGTCTAAAATATAAAAATGGAAAAGCCTAAAACAGGCCTAATTATAATTTGAGTTTTATTCTATAATTGTATACACAAATTATAATGGCATATGTAAAACTTTGTCCTTTAATTGTATAGCTGTGTATATTTTCTGATATTTATGTTGCTCTGTCCTGAAATCCTTAAAATATTTTGAAAGTTGAGGGAGGGGCGTCGAACAGAAATTATGGAATTATGGGTGAATGTGTTTTATAGTTAGGAGTTTAATTAAATGTTTTTTATGCTTTTACATAGTTCTGTGCAGTTTTACAATCTCTGATATTATATCCAGCATTGTGCTGGATGCCCATTTTGAGATGTACAGTTTAAAGGTTTTTTCTGCTTCGTTTATGGAAGAGTTGGGTCATTAAACCATTAGGTGTGATGCGTGAAACTTTATTACATATAAATCTAACGGGTCATTTAACTTCTCTGCAGTGCAAATCTATAACTGAGGTTTTACTGTTATGATTTGTAAGTGAAATATATTAGAATAAAATTTGCAATAGTTTTTTTTCTACTTATGGCCATAAGAATATTAATTCATAAATACGAATAGGATGTCAAAGTTCAGTATAATGAATCCTAAAAATTATAATCTAATAAAGCTACAAAGTCCCCTTTTGTAAAAATGTCTGTATTGTGCAATAAGATAATTCTGCTGTTTTTGTATTACTTCATAAAACTGTCTCTGCTGTTAAATCATGCATTCTGTAAGCAAAGATCCCACATCAAATCAATCATTAATAATTCTCATAGTCACTGATTTTAAGCCAGGATCAGTTAGCTTCTTTAGAACCATGTGGAAGAATTATGCTGTTATGAGTGTTCTAAGTAATATGTGTTTGTGTGTGTGCTATTATTAAATTAAATTGATATTCAATTTAAATTATTACATTTATTATTAGATATACTTTACTATTAAAAACAGTGTGAATGATGCATTTCACTTCACAGAAATTCACTCAAATTCTTTTGATTTGAAAATGTATTGGTGTATTATTTTGCTTTACATCTGATAAAATGATGCTGGTTCAGCACAGTAGTCAACAACATCCAAGAGACTTTGGATCTTCAGTGAATTGTTTCCTCTGCGCTGCAAGTCTTGGTGCTGAATGCATTTTCATTGTTCCTAAAGGATAGGGAAATCACCAAAGGTCAATTTAAAGTTCCTTACTTGTTTGTGTGCTAAAAAAACATTCATAAATACTCATGAAGGTAATGTGTACATTAGTAAAAAAAAATGTGTGTAACATTTCATCACAGATTTGCTAGACAAGGCAGTGAAAATGTATGCAATCACTCATGAATACATCCAGATCCAGCCCTGAATAGTGGTGGTTCAGTTTCTGGACAATAGTGTGTCACTCACAGCACTGGTAGAGCCTGTTGATTCTGATGATGTCATTCTGGCTCATCTCGTAGATGTGCCCAGTGCAGCATTATTGTTAGGAATGGGAACCATAGTGGGGAGGCCATTCTTGGAGAAAGCGTATCTGATAGAGCAAGTGACAGATGCAGTTATATGACAGTGTTACGCCAGAGAAACAGCATCTCCTTATGCTGGAAGCTCACTCACCTCTCGTACTGCATCACAGAGCTGTAGTCGTAGGGAGTTCCCTGGTTTAGGGTGTTGATTTTGTTGAAGTTGTACTTCATGTCTGATGAGCAAACAAAACATTTAGTCTAGTAGATGTGCATTACAGTCCTGAAATAATAACTATACCCAGACAGCAACATAGTTTTGGCCCAGATCCAGCCCAGATCTGGCCCGTGTGAAATCATGCGGGCCAGATGTGGGCCGGATCTGGGCCGACACTGCTTGCTGTCTGGGTATGTATTCTTCAGAAATGAGTGTTATTAACAATATACCATCCTGGACGTTTTCCCAGATGACTTGGATGTGATTGTCACGGTCGCTACGGGTCTGTTCATGGTTGAAGCCAAGAGCGTGGATAAGCTCATGCTGCACAGTGCTGTGGTAAAGGCAGCCATTACGGGCCAGAGACACAGTCTGGACATAACCCTGACGACCAACGTATGAGTAGCATCTGTAAGACAATAAAATCCATCTCTTGATCATAGATACGTAACCTTTTCATTGTAATCATTCTAAAATTGAAGTGTAATTCTCATTCTGAGGCTTCTATCTCATTCTTATCTTGACAATAATGTGAAATGTTCTTTCTGACTTCTACTATAATCTATTTTCTTGCATGTTTCTTTTACATACCCACTGCGAGATTCAATGCTGACATAGTCTCTCTCATTGCCGCGGGGGAAGAAGCGGATGCAGGTGCTGTAAGAGAAAGAGTCCAGACCACGCTGGATGATCTCCAGCTCACGGGAGGCTGAAAGGGCAAAGGTCAGAGCTTGCTATGGAAATTTTACTTTTTATTTTACACTCACATGCTTTTGCACTGATTATAAAACGTAATCGTTAGGCGCAGCTATAAAATCAGGAACAGTTAAAACTCTGTCCTATTTTTCATTCTTTTTGAGCTCTGAATGAAAACATATATCATAATACTAGTTGACTTACAGTAGTGGTTGGCGATGACGTAAGGCACATAAATCTTGCCGTCACTGTATTTGGGCCAGAGGCAGTCGTAGGAGGTGCAGGGATCAGCATTTCTCCCATTCACAGCAATGTCATCCATTAGCTTGGGCTCATCATGTTCAGGAACTAACACATAAACAGTTCATTTGGGAGCGTTTAGTTGCATGCAGCATAATGATGTACATTGGTGAGTATGTGTTGAGTACGTACTGATGCCTCTGTTGGCTCTGTGCAGCAGTTCAGACACAGAGAGCTGAGCAGACTGGTCCTCAACAACTATTATAAAAACACATCAACACATTCACTAATGAACCAGTACTTCAATCAGGTCATCATGTAGATACTGTCAGCCTTCTGGAGTATTTGACTTACCAGACTGCATGTGAGTTATGCCAGAACACCACACACGAAATGGACATGGAAGAGAAACATCAAGTCAAGTCAAACTCATAAATTTACATTCTCAATTATACCAATTATTAGTATCAGAGAGGTGCATGCATAATGCATAATGAAATGTTTTTGCATGGATTATTTACAATCTACTGATATAAGTGTGTGTGTGTGTCTTACCATCTCCTCAGCTCTAACAGAGAAGACAAGGAGCACGGCCAACAGGCCAAAAGTCGCCTTGGTTACAAACATGGTGTCCAAAGACCTGCAGAAAAACCAGGGCACAGCTGTTTAGGCAGAATGCCTCAAATGAAGGTCAACTTCAGCTCTTTTACTAAATTTGTCAACATATCATAATATCCACCCATTTTCTACCCTTTTGTTCTGTATATGGTCACTGGGCAAAGGCAAAAAACTGCCTGGAGATGTGGCCAGTCAATCACAGGGCTTATATCATAATATGTCACCATAACGAAGATATTCAACATAATTTTGATGAATTCTGTGTGTTACAGTAATACTACAGATCCATAAGGAGGAAAAAAAATCAGATACAATACATTTTTATCTACTTTATATTCACATGCTGTATACTTATTAGAAACATGTGCCTTTCTTCATCTAATGCTCAAACAATGTTACAGTTTGGTAAAATATAAATTTATTTGAACAGAGAGAAGGAAGCACACCAGTTCTCTTACCGTAGATGTCCAAAACCAGTGCAACACTACGGCCACAACAGGGTTTTATACCTAAACTGTATCTATTTGATCTTTACAGATATGGCCAGAAGTGCCGTACACATGCTGACACGTTGTTTGAAAGAGAGCAGGTGTGAAATTCCCTCATTTGTTGCTTCATACAGGAACACGTCACACACAAACCATGAGTGAGAACATTTGCAGAGTATGTTTGATATACACCAATAAACAGCATGTGCCATTCAACAACACACATAAGGTAGGCAACTTTCATTAAATGAATTATGTCTACAACATATCGGTGTTATTTGCATAAACATGTAAACACTTGGGGCATAATTGTATAATATTAAGTTAGTATTCATTCATTTGCTATAAAAGTTATTTTGTAAGTTAATACATATATTGGAAATGAATTCCAGTTATCGTTTTGTCTCTGGTTTTAAAACCTTCATGTTTATGATTTGTTATGAAATTTTTATTTTTATTTTCTTTTTCTTCATAAATACAATCTGCCATTATTTCAACAAATATGTATTATTATTGCTGATCTTCTTGTGCTGTTGTATGCAGGTTCTGTGGCAAACTGCATGCATTGTAGTCATCTCACTAAATGGATACAGGAGCTGTATTTTGAAGCATCTAAACACTAGAATCTCCAGCTCATTGGAGTCTGGAAGGGCAAAGATGTTGCAATACATGTTTAGTTAAATATGTAGTTATTAACTCAAATCTAATTTGTGAAAATATAAAAGAAGAAATTCTCTAAATTGTCACCACACCTTGTAAGTGCAGTATATCCTAAATCCATCTCTCTGGTCACAGCCATAATTTTTTGCAACTGTTTTTACAAGTACAAGTGCTTTTAATATTTTTTAAAGGCACTTGTAATGGAGTTAATTACTCAATAGAAATGTATTGTTAATCAAGCTGTTGTATTCAAAATAAAATCACCCTTAAAATCATGCTGTTTGTATGAATATGAAAAGCAAGATATTTGGTGAAACAGCAGTAGTTTGAGGTTTTTGACGGTGGGTGATTCCACAGATGGCAGGAAGGGTTGAGAATGAGAACAGTTTTTTTTAAATGTTACACACAACACTACCCGTTGCAGACATGACGTAAGCAAGACTTTTCTCAACAGATGTGACCCAACAGCTCTACAGTGTAATTCAGTGTTTTAGATTTAGGAATATGGTTGGCCTATACTAAACGTTTGGCAATTATTTGTTCCCATAACAATTTAGTAAATGTTATTTTATACATTGTTATTAAAGTATAGAAAATGGTCATCAAAAATGTATTATCCACATTGGTTTACAATGGTGAATAATACATTTTCTCTGAAAAAAAGTGACAGTCAGTCAGGCCAGAGAAAAATCAAGTGACGGAAGATTTGATGTTCTCTTTGTTCTCTTTAATGAATGAAGATTTTTCAATCTTGCTTGAAAAGAACAGAAGTACATTTTTCTTCATTGGAACAGTGTCATCAACAACTGATGAAAGCATCAGAATTGATAGGTTATTTCAAATATTTCAAATAATTGGTATTGTATTTTTTATTTTAAAAGCTGATCAAAAAATGTATATAAAACAATAATAATTACAATGACAATTACCATGAAGATATGTTATAATTTTATATTCTGTCCACCATATAGAAAAGTGTTTGCCATACAACATTAGACTTAGGTATATATATATTATTATTTTATTATTAGGATTATTAATTTATTTATTTTACTTTTATTCAGTGAGTAACACATGTGTAGAAACTGGTTTTGTGTATAATTCTTATGTGTGCCCACTACATGAGTGAATGCTGTTGTAGTTGCTTTCAGTGATGCAGCTCTGGACACAGAGGTTAGATTTGGGACGAGCTGATCAATTCACATTCACCTGACTTTGCACTGACTCTAACATGCCACAAAACTCATATCTGCAAACAAAACTACCAACAGCTGTGAACTATAGCTTTTTCATTTTGGCTGTTGTCTTTTTTAATTTATTTATTTATCTGTACTTAAACTTAAGTCTGTAGTTATCAGCTGAAATCTATGTCATGCAAATATAATAATAAAAAGTACTTGACATTTTCTCAAAATTGTGACCACAGCAATTTTTCTTTGGACGCATGTTCAGAGGTGGGGATGCTCAGAACAGTACGCACTGGTATGAATAGAAACATTATCTCTGAAACATTTGAGATAAACATGCAAGTTCAGTCTTGTGTAACCTTCAATCGTCAATCAAGAACAGGTGTGAATTTCCCTGTCGCAGTATGGTGCCTTCACATGCAGATGAATCAGAAACAGTAAGAGTTTTTACTTCATTAAGTATCCTCTCATCCTTACTTGTGTTAAATCTTCTATTCATTTTCTTTCTTGAATTGAATCATCCATTCGTTTAGGTGTTGTAGCTCAGATTTCTAGAGAATCCTGTTGTGTACCTCGTTACATAACTTTGCATATCTGGAGATGTGTTAGTAAGACAGAACCAAATTAATGTTGTTTTCATATTAATTTAATGACAAGCATCGAATTGTCATGAATGTATGAAAGTCATCAGTAATAAGTGCTATCATACAATAACGTTAGTGTTTATATGCATAAGAATAATCAGCCCAATGTATACTTTTTAAAATGGCCATTTATTTACTTACAGGATAATTCATAGCTATAATTCATAGTATAATGTTGTGTTTTAACAAAATGTGTATACACTTTCTGTTGTGTTCAAACATTATTTATCAATTCATTTTAAATTATTTTAGTTGTTTGTTTACAATACATTGACATTTGTTTGTCATTCTTTCTTTGATTGTTTGTTTGTTATTTTTAATCTGTTACATTTAGGACATTTGAATGAAAATCACCCAATAATTGTATACCCAATTGACAGTCTTTATTACAGTCAACTGATTTCTGTTCCTTCTCCTCATTTGCACCTGTTGTTTCTTACATTCAAAAAGGTACATATGTTTGAGAGAGTAATTTAATCAATCATTTCTCAACATTTCGTAAATTCCTATATACCTAAATCTGTCTTCCACAAAATCATGTTTCTTTATGTGTGTGCTAAGCAATGCTTCCATCCCATCAAATCATGTATGCAATGTCAAGAGGAAGGGTCATCTGGACTGATGAATTGTTTTACTGTACGTTACACTTATTTTGTGTAGTGTGTGATAAACAAATATGGAAATGTGTGTGTGTGTGTGTGTTTTAAAGCCTTTTAAAATCTGCACAAAATATACAATATTTGTGCCTTTAACATCCCTGTAAAAGCCAAACATTTTGATTTAGATAGTTTGTGGTTCATTGAGTGGTTTTATTTATTCATGTTATAATCTGTTTCTCTGGTTAGATAAGGAAATAATGTGAATTTGTGTGACCGATGAATGAATTGGGTTATATAGATTATATAGAAGGGTGTGTGAATTTCCAGTATAATAATTACACTATCAAGCATATTGATGAATTTCATTTAGATATTTCATGTCATATAAAGTTGTTGCTGCTATTTTTTAGAAGTGCGGTAAGTGTGGTATTACTCTTTGTATTGAGAACATACTGTATTCTAGTCATTGTATCATAGTTTTATGATAAATGTTTATTCATGTTGATTGTATTCACCAGTTTTACTACTGTAAAAGGATTCCAAAAGCCAAGAATGAGAAAGAGAAAAGCTTAAGTAAACATAAACATAAATTGGGTAAAAAAAACAATAATTATCTCACAGAAGGCATCAATCATAGTTTAATTTTTTTAAGCAACATCTAGTTGCATAAGAGCTTTATGAGTTCACACTATTTGCAATTTTTGATTTGTCACAAACTTCTAATACTGGAACATAGTATTATCTTTACATTTTATGTAGGCTACTGAGAGATGTCTGATTTCAAGGATGTCTAAATGAAAAAGATAGAATAAGTCAAATAATTTAACACTGTAATGTGCAAAAAATGAAAGCTTAAAAAAAGAATGATTGAAAAGAAGATGAATACTGTCATCAAACACATCCTTCATACAGTCTGGCAGCACTTCAACCTGAGGAAAAAAATAGCAATGAACATTAAAAGAAATACAAGACTTTGTTATGATAAGAGTTACAATACAAGTAAATCCCACTGTAGAGACCACCAGCCTTGTTTACTAGTTTAGCCTGCAGGACTAAAATAAAGACCATTCAGACCAGGTAAGTACTGCTAGTGAACAGCATGGGTATGGCGGCCCATCTGCTAACCTGCATAACACACCCTGGAACTGTGTGTAAATTCATGCTGGTCTGAGGTGGTGATCTCAGCAGAGAATCACAAAACGCTGTTTTAAGTCAAAGAACAGTAAAGTCTTCACGTACTGCAGTAGAGTCTGTTAATACGCAGGATGTCATTGCGGCTCATACTCCGAGCTCGACCAATCACAACATTCCTATCAGGAATGGGAATCATGGTTGGCTCATTGTTCCTGGAGAAAGCTTTCCTAAAATCACACACATAAATAAAAAACTGTAAACTCTGATGAAAAAAAACAAACAAAACATTTTGCACAGAGCTACAAGAACACTTGCCTTGAATAGTGCATCACAGAGTTGTAGTCATAGGGGGTTGCCAGATTATTGGTTTCTCTTTTCACGAAATTGTACTGCCGTCCTGTTACAGTGAATATTAAATGTAAATGGCAATTACACTGTGAAATTTAATCAAGATTAGACAAATCATGTGATTAAATGTAACATACCATGTTTTATCCATTTTTGTTTGATTGAAAACATAAAATTAATCTTTTTTGTTGATGTTATTAAAATTTTTCAGAAGAGCTCTAAAGAAAAATACCAGGTTTGATGTTCTCAAAAAGGATTTTGATGTGTTTGTCGCGGTCGCTGCGGTTCTGTTCATGATGGAACCCGAGAGCGTGAAGGAGCTCGTGTTGAACAGTACGGTCAGAGACACATCCAGGACGCTCGAGAGAAACAATCTGTCCTCCACTTTGGCGCCCCAAATATGAATAGCAACTGTGGATCACACGTAACACATCAGCAATAAGGTTGTATGTTTATTTCTTGGGAAAGCACATTTAATATATACACAGAAATGGGATAGAAAGGAGTCCTAAATCAGGAGGTTTACCCAGAATGAGACTTTATGTAGAGAAAGTGCCTCTGCCCTTCATGTGGTATGAACCGAATGCAGGAAACTTCTGTAAAGGACTGTAAGCCTCGTTCAATCACTTGTAGTTCATCTGGAGCTGTGGCAGGGGTAAAATATTAAAAACATCATGTGCCACTGATGAGATTATATCAAAAGTAGTGATCGTTGTCACTTACAGTACTGGTTGGAGATCACGTAGGGCACATAGACTAATCCATCTCTGCTTCTCTCCCATTTGCATCCACGAGCTGTGCACGGATCTGCATTCTTGAACCCTGCTGATACGGCGATGTCTCCAAACGTGATCAAGGGCCCATCCACTCGCTGTCCTGTGTGGTACAGTATAATGCACAAACTCATTCAGTCTATTGACACTGATAATATAATTGAATGAATAGGAATTTGTTATACTGTTATACAAAAGATGTGCCTATCAAATCATATAGCTTCCATACACTTACCTGCATGTTTGTTGGACTGAATTATAGTGGACATTGGCATGTCATCTTTCTTAGTGATGTTACCTGAGACATGAATCAATAAATTATCAATAAAACACTATAAAAATTCAAAGTTAGTTTTTATTTTTCTTTCTGTGCATCTTACCACTCTTCCCAGAGATCGTTTCGAATAAATCCTGTTTTTTTAAACACAAGTATATTAGAAATTCTTGGCAGTTTTTCTTAGAAAAATATTCTTAATGGGAAACTGCTGATGATATAATTTTTCATTTCAGATATTATTGTCTGTTCTCACCTCAGTAGGACGACTCTGGTTGGGAACAGAGTTCAGCAGAAGAGAGACGACCACCACCAACAGGTACATGATGAGAGCTTTCTGAGAAACTGTTCTGGGTCAAACAGAGCTGGGAGTTATATACTCTTCTGAGAGTCGTAACTTCCTCTTCTGTGCCTGTCGGATTATCAGCTGTTTATTATTTTATCACAAACCCCAGTGTGTTCTGTTGCAGCACAGGCCTGGAAGAATAAATGAGTAGACACAGAGAGTCGGTGCACCACCAAAGCATTCTCAACTTTAAGGAATATAGTTCATATTTATACAAACAATATCAGCCCAGATGTCTCAGACATCCAATCAAAGTATTCAGAAGTTACACATTACCCTATATGGATATAAATAAATATAGTTATTGGTTATAAGATGCAAGTAATATGAACATGTGAGTATGTGTGTGTTGAGCATTCTAGACTGCAGTCAAGCAAGATGTGATAAAAAAACATACAACTTTGTGCATTTATTATCGTAATTACAGTAATTTCAGGAACAGCAGAAAGAGAATGCACTTTAGAGTGCTTCTCTTTTTAGTTTCCCAGAATTGTGAGAAAATATAACAATATGTCATGTTTCAGAGAATTGGCTATTCTTATTACAAATGATGTACAGTATATGGTGTGAATCAGTTGGGTGCGGGGGTGTTTTAAAATGAGGAGGCAGTTATATATATAAATTCATGTCCCTGTTACACTTAATGTTGTCACATTTTCTTGGTTAAATAAACATTACATAAATTCTATTTTGTATTTTATACACATTATTTATGTATTTTATTTAATAATTTAAATTCTAATTATACATTTTATAGTGTTTTAATGCATTTTAAGATAATAAGAATTTGAGAAGGATAAACTGATCAAACGTGCGCTGGCCGCTTGGTATTTAAAAAAACTCAAACTTGAATTTAACAAAAATAAGATGTTCCAATCATATTTCTAAATTAAATTAATAAAGAAAGGAAACAAAATAATGACCAATTTGCTATTAAAACCAAAACTGAACTATTTAAATGGCTCAGCTAGAGAGAGAGAGAGAGAGAGAGAGAGAGAGAGAGAGAGAGAGAGAGAGAGAGAGAGAGAGAGAGAGAGAGAGAGATATTGAGAGAGAGATGTGCTCAGACTCAATTCAAAGTTCACCGAACTAATTGTGAACAACACTCCCGTCTTCTTCCCGAGCATGTGAACATGTTCATTTAATATATTTATATATATATGAAATAGGTTATTGTTATGAAGACAGACGTTAAAATGAATGTTCACATAATAAGTGTCTCATTCAGGCGGCTCACAATATGTTTTAGCGCGTAATATGTTTTAAGAATGATATTCTGTTTAGCGCGCAATATGTTTTACGCCTAATATTCATTGATGCATTAATCAGATTTAAGATTTTCTTTTTAATAATATGAATGTTCATGCTCATTTTTAAAATAGAAATGTATAGCCTTATGAGCAGTTGATAATCGGCGGACTGTTCTGTTAATAAATGCCGTCATTCGGTTATGTTATATTAATATGTTTCAGCACTCATACTTTACAACCATTAATTTTCTTGGGTTAAGGATTCTCTAATTAATTAATCAGTTTGTTATCATACAGATTGAAAGCCTGGATGGTCTCTCTCCCCTCTCTCTGTGTGTGTGTGTGTGTGTGTGTGTGTGCGCGTGTACATGTGCGGGAGGGGTGCGATTTTCGAATAGTAATCGAATAATACCCAGCAATTATCGAATATTACTTTTGCTTAAAATGCCCATCCCTACTTCTTACATCATACAGACTTTAGACGTTATTGTCCCTTTAGGGAAATTCTTCTTCACAGCATTATTCCATTCCACAGACAGTGTCACCATGACAAAACATCATGTCATAAGTACACGTCTAGATATAAAAAAACTATGTTAGCAAAGTCTGCCCTATAGCATTGTCTGGAGACCAGACAATGACTTATGACATGATGTTTTGTCATGGTGACACTGTCTGTGGAATGGAATAATGCTGTGAAGAAGAATTTCCCTAAAGGGACAATAACGTCTAAAGTCTGTATGATGTAAGAAGATAGATATATAAATAAATGACAAAATATAAATGACAGTATAAATGTCAAAATGTTGAGAAATTAAACTGATAGTTATATCAAAATAGTTCCCTTTTGAAATAGTCTTTCACATTGTGTAAATCATGCTTAGGGGAAACTACATTTTCTCTGAATACTGAAGCCTGATTTGTTAACATTTGTGCAGCTGCACAAACCAATGGGATTTCAGTCCACCAAAATGGACATGGCCGACTGCCTATGTTCTGATGAGTGCAGTTTCATCAGAATCGTTCTCCTTCAGTGTGAAGATCATCTCCTCGTTGACTCCAAATAAGAAGCCAAGTATGTTGAGGATAGAGGGGTCAGTTTGCACATACTTTTCAGTCTTGGCCACCCTCTCATCACGAGGGGTGCTGTGGAAATGGTCCCACCAGTACTCAACTAGTCTGGGCTCAGGCCCATCCTTAATTGCAGACACCTGATCCATGCCTTGATGAAGATATTGACTTTGAAGTTTGACTTTGTGGTACCACTGGGCCTGCTCCATAAGTGGTCCCATCAATACTGGCTGAAAACCCATGCTTGGTGCATCCCGTGCTTGGCACAAGGGACGGTGACCCACTGCTGTGTTAGCCATGGCCCCTTGGAAGGCCCCATGCCTGTTCCAGGCAGATGTCCAACTGGGACTGACTTCCAGAAGAAAGGAAGTCACTGGTGTTTGGCTCCTGGTCCAGCCTGGGTCCTGCCAATGGGGTAAGCAAAATAATCTTCTTTCAAACAGAAAACAAAATTATTTTGCTTACCCCATTGGCAGATTATAGCTGCTTTTCCACTGAAGTTACCTGATGTCTAAATAGTCTCGTTTTAAATTATTGTTCCACAACTGTCGATACCAATGCTACAGCCGCTCTAGCGCTCTCCTGGTTGCCTGTCAAAATGTCAGAGTGTAGACTGCGTGACGTCCACCGCAGGAGATCTATACACCCACAGACATGTCTACACTTTGTTGAATGTATTAAGCAATGTATTAAGTATATAGGAAAACAAATTAACCTTAAGTATCGATCATATCAGGCTAGTATCGATCCAATACCAATACCAACGTTGGTATCGATACTATCGATATTTGGATCGATATTCCCACCCCTAGAGATAATAGGTATGTTCGACATGAAGCGGCGCTGCACAAAATGATAAATGTATGACATCAAAGTACCGCGAAAGCTTAAGGATTCATCTGCTTTCTTATTGCTCTCGCGGTACTTTGATGTCATTCTGCTCAGCGCCGCTTTAAGTTCCGGCGCTGCACTGTACAGTCGACGTTACGATGGCTCTGCTCAATTTGTGCTTTTATCTACTTTTTTTAATATGAAATACTAGTCCAATTACTTATAGGGTTACTGGAAAACAGGTTAGCTAGGGTTGCGCTTAGCAGCAGCATGTATTATATAGCATTTAGCAGGTATTAATGTAGGCTGCAATATAATAGGTGGTACCGGGAAAGACGCGCAAATCACCGCTTGGCCAGTTTCAGTACTGTGTCTTGCTGCCAGTGGGGAGCTCACGAAACAATACAAATAAATATTGTTATATTTACTTAGTTAAATAATTTTTATAATTTATAAAATAATATATATATATATATATATATATATATATATATTATAATATAATCATATATTTTTTTAGCTCTTCTACATTAAATTAGTTGAGTTAACATAATAAGTTGTCAACAAACAATGAACTAATAATTAATAAACTTTAAATTAAATTAAGAAGATGAAATTAAAATGCTAATCATATATTTCTGCATGCAGGAGCATTACTTAAGTTCCTGTCACTCACCACAAGATTCCCCAGTCCCTTCTCCTGACAGTGAAAATTATAAGTTCAGTGTCAGATATAGTGTTAATTATTATATCAATAGATTTACTTACATTATCCAACTATTCTATTAAATTAGTTAACGTAGCTAGTTGATAAACTAATAATAAATAATACATTAAGATGCTAACTAAATATTTCTATAGGAGTATTGCTTAAGTCCCTATCATCACTGCCTCAGACAGAAGATACCCCAGTCCATGAAGGTCTTTGAATATGGAGATAGAGTGACTGCATTTGCTGTAGCTAAAGCTCGTAAGCACCATTTTGAAGGTGACAATCCGTTACTGTAAATATGACATATCCTGTATAATTGAGTATGTGACGAATAAAATAACCTTGAACCTAATGAGTTAGACGGGAAAGACTGAACATCGTGTTGGTTTGGACTCACATTTAAAAGTAGACACTTCAAGATTTCTATAGATATAACTCGGATTTCTGTGTGTTCAGAATTCTCTGAGTTACAGTTAATTTTAGTAACGCGTTTATAAAAGCAGTTCGCAGAGACGGAGAAGACAAAGAGCGCACCCAGTTTGTTTTCTTTTTTCCAAAACCACACAGTTATGTTGTAATTATGAGTGTACACAAATAAAAGTAGACACTTAACAGTTTCGATTGATGTATAACACTGTGTCCAAAATCAACAGTTTTTTTAGAGTCTTTTGCACTGATAAGAAAAAAATTATCTTGTCTCGCCCGCGAGACAGCAGACCCCAGAGAGTAACATATAGCCTAGAAACATAACATATAGCCTAGGCTAATACAATCTACAAACTATTGTGCTCATATTAACAACAAAAAAGGCAAAATCGCTTAAACATATTTAAATTGCGTAAAACTTTCTGTGCCCTGCCAGTGATGATCCTAGAGTGCACTGATTTTCAGTGGCGCTTTAACGCGAAACAGGAAACTCATGAATATTCATGTGTGTTCCACCCAGCGTCACCGAAAATCTCAGACAACGAATATTTCAGAACACCGGTGCGGGTTTAAGAAAACAGTTCCTTGCAGGGCTCTAGTTTAGACACTCGATAACATTAACAATGTAAACCAGCGGCTGCCATGAATACAGAAATGCAACTGTCTTGTGTTAGCCACAATGTCTGGCCAAAATGAAGGAGTTAAACTCATTCATTGCCCTGTTTTTGTTCAGAAACGCTGGGTGGCCACTGTCCAGCCTAGCTCCCACTTAGCACTGACACTGTCCTCATCATCATAGCTATATGTAATGATGAAGACCTCACAAGAACTCGATGTTTGTACTTACCATTTGTGCAAAATGATGCATTGTTCAATTAATACACACTAATTGTTTTCTTTGCATTTTTCAGGATTTAAACACTTTGGCGCAACATCTGGATGAGTTACAGACTTCTTAATTCACATTAATCTTCATCTCTTTCATGTACATCACCTTTATGTATGAATTTCTTAATTTAATCAACATTCATTTACTTTTCATATTATATAAATGTGATTAACCATTGTTAATGTTATTCTTATGTTGTGTTGTGTATTGTAATCTCAAAGATTTTTACATCACAAGACAATTTTGGTAAGCAGCAGTTGTATTATCTTGGTGACAGTTGTGGAATTTATGCTGGTCAGACAAAGACTGATCATAAAGAAGAATGCAACAAAGATCATTCAGAAATCTTTATTCAGTTATTGTATCACGTTATCTCATGCGTCCTGCTCTTTCTATATCTGAATCTCTTGTAAAAATCTAAGGGTTAACATGCCAAGGTGTTAACTACTTTGAATATCAGACCAAAACCTGGCACGTCCTGACAGTGAGAGATAGTGAAAGACTGGATCTTAAACATTTGATTAATTGACATTTCACTTGAAACTGATACAATTATCATTCACCCATAAAATGTACTTTAAAAGAATGCTAAAGACTCTAAATGGGACACTATACCCACACTATAACCATTCATTGTAACTGAGGTTTAAATACTGGTGAACTTTTAGCACAGCGTCAAACTGGTATAGAGCCAATATCAGACCTATGCGAGAGACACATTCAGCGGTGCTATGTTTGTACTCCATAATTGTCAAATCATATTTCATGTTACAGGCACATTGCTATCATGGTCAGGTCATTTCATGGATATTTTATTCCTGACGTATTCAGAAAACTTTAATAAACTTAAATTAATAACTGTTATACAGCAACTATAACAACTGGTTTGTTTTGAATGTTTTAATTCGGACCTAAATCCAGAATAACAGGAACATATAACATTGTATAAAGCAGGATATTCCAGTGTTTCCCATACATTGACTTTTCCTTGGAAAATCTCCCCTCGCCCTACGCCTTTCGTACGGCTCGTTCTGTGTGCTCCAGAACTGTCGACACTCCCACAGACCACCTCCAGTGTTTTCCATACGTTCATTTATTTGTGACGGGCCGCAAAAATATCCACCACCCGCTGCCATCAGCTACCGCGCCTCTCACACACGAGTGCGACTTTAGCACAATATTTAGCAACTTTCAGAACATTCTGGTGGCTTTTTTCTAGTGATGCACCGATCATGATTTTTCGTGGCCGATTCCGATACCGATTTTTTTCGAGCAAACTGGCCGATTCCGATTCCGATTTTTTTTCCCTTTAAGCAACCAACAAGAAATAATGAAAGATTCTAACACAAATAAAGTGGTTATATAGTGAATATAGATTTTATTTAACATGTATAATATTTAATTGTTTAAAAAATATATATATTTAAGAAAAAAGTTGCCCCCAAATTCATGTCTGTGGTGTTTCAACAATGGATGTCACCCTTTAAGAAAAGGAGAATTCTATTTGGACTACTTCCTGTGTGTAACGGTCACTGCAGGTGCTGGTTGATCTGAGGGGTGCATGGGGAGTACATTCTTTCTTATACATTTTGAAGTTAGCTAAATCTCTGACAATTTCATGTGTTGTCATTAGTGTATGTGGTGTTATGTTGATAACTTGCAGATCTGGCATATTTTGATAAAAAAATATATAAATACATACTTCTTGTTGATATTTCCAAAATGTCCCCTGATCTTGAAATCATCATGATGGTAGCCTCCATTTTAGAAAAGTCTAAGCTGATTTGTATGTGGTGTTACTGTCTCTGGTGTTAATGCATTTTCTGGTAACACAGAGCCTTTAGTAACTTGCATTATAATCAATTTATTTTAATCGATACAGCATATTAAACTAATTTTAAATGCCTATCAATATATTTTATTAGAAAAAACAAACAAGCATCTTTACAAGTTCTGCCTCTCATTTGCCACCCCAGTTGAAGATAGACCAAGATGGTTTTTAAATTGGGTTGAAACTACATAAAACTGGCCTTAAATGAAAACATTAACAATAACCATTTGAAATTAAAGGCAACATTTGCATAGTTACAATCTAAACAACACAACCGACACACATTCAACAGTCCAAACAAAGATGTTACTTAATCAACATTTGTTGTCATTTTTAAAATTGGTGTAAAAGAAAAAAGGTATTTACCAGTGAAACTAAATAAAACCAAAGTAGGCTATATAAATAAATTATTCCAAAATGTTAAATCAAATAATGTTTAGTGCAACGAGCAAAACAAAGATGCTACAGCTCGTGCTTGTTAAATCGAATTAAGTCAATGTAATTTTAAGGTAAAATAAAAATTATAATCTTGTACAGAACTGACGCTTTATACGTTTGAATGTTTTATTCTTTACAAAAGTAGCATTTCAGCTTTGTCACAAGTTGGTCTGTTTCTTTTCTCATCCAACACGTGAGAAGCTGCGCTGAACAACTGTTCACGGTCTATTCTTGTGCAGGGCGTGGACAGATACGCGAAAATTCTAGTGATGGGAAGTTCGGATCATTTTACCGACTCGGACCTTTGAGTCTCGTTCACGATGAACGAACGACTCGAAAACCCGAAGACTCGAAACAGGTGAACTAATTCCAGTACAGAACCTTTAGGATGGTGCGCATGCGACTGAACCAATCACTCCCGAAAACGACTCGTTCTTCTCGAGTCTCATTAAAGATTCGTTCAAAATGAATGAATCGTTCAAGACCGACCCATCACTAGCAACTTCAGCTAGAGCAGCAAAGGAAAGCTCTTATTTGTGTGCCAGTAATGTTACACCAACGGCTGTTCGCTTCATTGTATCTGTTTTTCTGTGTGTGTTGTGCTCCTGCCGAATGTCTTCCACACAAATGACATGTTCGCACTTTGGAAAAATCGGCCGAAAAAAGACAAAACCGGCCGGTTGCCGATCGCGCATTATAAGCAAAACCGGCCGGTTCCGATCTTTGGCCGGTCAACCGGTGCATCCCTACTTTTTTCCATAACAGAGATATACTGACAAACCCAGCGACTTTTTTGAAAAAACCTTAGCTATCGTTCAGTTGGAAGATGTCTCCTGAGACAATTCCTGGTTAACAAGTAATAGCCCATTAATGGGTCGTGTTTACAATTTATAGTTGTTTTATGTATGACAATAGAAAATATAATGTGAACTGTTTCACATTAGTTCAGTTGTATTACAGTGTGTGACATTTCATAGAGTAGAACAGATCCGAAGTGCCAAAACTCGTCTGAACGCAAATTTAACGTAATGACGTCATGAATACACAAACTAATATGTAACGTTACCTGCCGTAACAAGTCTCACAAAATCCTGTGGGGGAAACACTGCATCTTCAAATCTGGACCATTCCTGCAGAGTTTATAGCTTTGATTAGGGTCAAAGCTATAGGATTTGTTGTTAAATCAAACTTCAGTCATTCAAATAAATAAATATTCCAAGCCCAGAGTCAATTATTAAAAAATAACTGTTTTGATCTGATCATATATAGCCTAAACAAGTCATGGGTCTGAAGTGCTGTTGTTGGATAGTATTGTAGACAGATTGGAGATTAATCCTAATAAACATGCTGCTGCAATTAAAACGATTACATTAAATACATTTAAAACAGTCTATTTCAATTCAGCAGCGTGCAGATCCTCATTTGTGTCAGACTGAGCAGCGCGGAGTCGCGAACAATCGCTCAGCTCGCTCACGTAATGTAGCCTACCATATATCTATTATAACGGAAAACGTATCGTTTTTATGACATATGTCGTTATTACGAGAAAAATATGTCGTTATAACGAGAATATATGTCGTTTTAACTAGAAAATATCTCGTTATTACGAGAAAATGTCGTTTTAACGAGAAAAGATCTCGTTATAACGACATAATTGAGTGGAAAAAATATTATGTGTGTGGCAGCACTGCGTCACCGTACATAAGAATTGATAAATATTAAATCATAACACACTAAACAGCAGCCGCTGGCTTAACGTTACATTGTTCATGTTATCGAGTGTTTAAACGACCGATTTTACTTCCAAGTTTGAAGTAAAGATGCAAAAATAAAACGATAAATCTTTACTAGGCTAGTTAACTGAAATAAAATGATCACCTGCACAAACCTCTGCAGAATCATGACGCGAACGGTGGTCTCGCGCTGATGACGTCAGCATCCAGGTAAGCACGCCCTGCTTCACACCATAGACATAATATACGTATATATGTCTATGCTTCACACGCCCAGGTGGATTGCCGCTGTTGTCACCACTGTCGCGCTTGGTGGGCGAGGTTCCAGTAACCAGCTCCACCCACATCCCGCCTTTTTGCCCACTTTCGATTATCTGGGAGTGACGCGCAGCCAAGATGGCGACAGCTGTCTCCGCCCACTTTGAGCTTCAAAAATGCTCTTCAGAAACCTACGGATTACATCACGGACACTACGTCCATGTTTTTTTATATGGTGATACCCAAAAAAAAAAAAATATATATATATATATATATATATGGTGACACCCTGGGGTAGTGGACTGTCAATCTGAATTGAAACTGGTCTGTGGAAACGGGGAATTTCTTTTTTAGAGCTATCCTAAATTAATGACAAAACTGGTCATAAATGAGTTTTTGGAGGGCTTTTATTTTTTTTAATGGAACATCAGATCGTCTTGAAACTGCTTCAGTGACACCCTGGGGGAGAGGACTGTCAAAATCTATTGAAACTGGTCTGTAGAAAAAGGGAGTTTCTTTTTTAGGGTTATCCAAAATCACAGGCTGAACAGGTAGAACATGATATTTTAGAGAGCTTTTATCTTGTAATTCAACATCAGATTATCTTGAAACTGGTTGAGTGACACCCAGTGGTGGACCCAGTAGTGGACTAATAATCTAAATTGAAACTGGTCTGTGGAAACAGTAAGTTTCTTTTTAGAGCTATCCAAAATATCCTTTGGTGTGACACATTAAAAAAACATTTGTTTTTATCTCAAAATATCTTAATAAAACAGTTGAGTATTGCAATAGGGGAGATACAAATATCACTCAACTTAAAATGGTATAATTTTCAGCAGTTTTGAACGAATGACTGCAAAGTGTCTTTTTGTCAAGGTTTGTCTTGAAATTGTCCAACAAGTCATGCGGAAAAAAATATGTTAATTATAATTTCATATTAAATAAATGGAAATATGAAAATAAGTGTCTAACAATGAAGATAAATCTCTCTCATGCTATTTATGTATTATTAAGAGGTTTAAATTTTTTTTTTTTTTTGCTATGTCACACCATAGGGTTAGTATATATATAAAAAAAAAACAGTGAAAGAATTGATGAAGTTAGTGACCCTTTATATCTTCTCAAAGAGCAGACTTCACTCATACTTAAATATGCATTTATTTGTCAAAAGAGAGAGAGAGAGAGAGAGCGGGGGTGCATCGCAATATTGGAAATATTTCTGTTTTAAACCATGAACAGAAATATTTGCCTGTCCGCTATGCCACTATATGTGTGTGTGTGTGTGTGTGTCTCATGAGGGATTTTTCATTCAACGGTAGGATTCCTTCGTCCAAACGACGGAATAACTGTGAAAGTATTCAAAATATGTACCTTAAAAACTTTTTTAATATAAAATTTTATGCAATTCTGATTCAAGGTTTGAATGTCTTTTCTTCTAATACAATTTTCAAGTTGAACTGGATCAAAAATGTAATTTAACACAATGATAATCTCTGGTATATAATTTCAAATCGGATTTAGGAGAAAAATAGTGGCATAGAGTTCCTTTTAAAATGTGACTTTGAGATTAGCAAACTTCCCATTCAGTTATCCAATTTTCATAGACAGGCTCTTTTATGTTGTCTTCTTATACAAACATAATTATTCCTCCATAAACAGCTAATATGGAAAAATACTAATTTTAAATACAAGAATAAAAAAAAAATTCTCTTCAAAATAAATAAAGAACAATTTACTTTATTCATAATTTTTTTTAATGTATATATGTTAACTTATGTTGGATTGATGTTGAATTTTCTTATTTTTATGACAAAAAAGATTTTGAAATCTTACAAAGACTTTCAAGCCGTAAAGGTATCAGAACTATGGACATTTATGGAGAACTAAATTCCTCTTTTTTATGGTTGACTCTATGCCCTTCATTTTGTTGTTGCTGTTTTTCTTTTTTTATCTTTGTTATGAATGTTATCCTTAATGTTCATCATAATACTTGATGTTTAAAAATGTACTCATGTTTTATGATGTAAACAATTTGATCTAATATTATACGTGAAATTTTTTTGTATTTTCACTTAGTTGAAAAAGTGAAAAAAGATAATAGAACCCCTTTAAAAATACAATATATGCACCTTTTGTTGGTTTCTCATAAACCTCTGATACTGAACGTGGACTAAGAGGAGTCTGATTGTAAAATGATTTTAAAATATTTGTCATTTTTAAAAGATAGATATGAAAAATCATTTGAAACTGTAATGTGCAAATAAGGAAACATAAAAAAATGATGATAGAGAATGATGAATGCTGAGATGAAAAGATGAATACTATCATCAAACACATCCTTCATGAAGACTGCAGCACTTCATTCTGAGGGGAAAAAATAACAATAAACAATGAACATGAAAATAAAGATTTTGTTGTCATAAGAGTTACAATAATTACAAACCCCACTGTAAAGACCACCAGCCCGCTTGACTAGTTTATTCGCAAGATTAAACAAAAATTCTGATAGACCAGTGTAAACAAGTCAAATAACCGTATGACTTCACGTACTGCAGTAGAGTCTGTTAATACGCAGGATGTCATTGGGGCTCATTTGTCGAGCTTGTCCAATCTCAACGTTATTATCAGGAATGGGAATCATGGTTGGCTCATTGTTCCTAGAGAAAGCTTTCCTAAAAATCACACACATAAATAAAAAACTGTAAACTCTGAATATTACGTTTTAGCAAATACAAATAAATAATAAAAAAAAATCGAATTTGCACTGAGCTACAAGAACACTTACCTTGAATAGTGCATCACAGAGTTGTAGTCATAGGGGGTTGCCAGATTATTGGTTTCTCTTTTCACGAAATTGTGCTGCTGTGCTGTTACGGTATACAGAAACGTTTTAAACACTATAAATTTAAGGCAAATACACAGTTAAATTTAATCTAGACTGCATTTATTGTGACTAAGTACATGTCAACTTATTCTAATCCTAACCTTACCAGTCTGCTAATCTACAAACACTCTATTGAGAGCTAGTAGATATGTAGGTGCAATGTTACTTATAGCCAACAGAATGTGTTGAAGGGACCATCAAAATAAAGAGTAACCATTTCATTTTATCTTTGTTTTTTCTAAAGAAAAATACCAGGTATGACGTTCTCAAAAAGGATTTTGATGTGTTTGTCGCGGTCGCTGCGGTTCTGTTCATGATGGAACCCGAGAGCGTGAAGGAGCTCGTGTTGAACAGTACGGTCAGAGACACATCCAGGACGCTGGAGAGAAACAATCTGTTCTCCACTTTGGCGCCCCAAAGATGAATAACAACTGTGGATCACACGTAACACATCAGCAATCAGGGGCCCGTTTCAATAAGGAGGTTCAACCAACTCTGAGTTTAAACTTGAACTCAGAGTTCAGTTACTCTGAGATAGGAAACTCTGAGTTTTCGGTTACAGAACAGCTGAATCGTGTTAGTTTACTCAACTCTAAGTAGGTTGACTCTGAGTTGCCGCGTGCACCATGACTATGAAAAGTCATGATCAGCAGAGCACCCAGTTCCGATTCACCATGCCAACAGCTCCGCCAAAAGACGTCAGTGTGCGTACTTCCATCAATGCGTAACTTTAACTCTTAATAACTGTCAATAACTTAATAACTGTTATAATATCAGAGGTGAAAACTGTAAATTATTGAACATATTCATTTTAATGGTATCCCACGGCCACAAAAAAGTAAAAATACCGAAAAAATGAAACAAGAACGTGCAGCAGCTAAAAATGAAGTATAAAAACACAATTAAATCAAGGTAAAGCTTTAAGCATGAAAGGTTCATATGTGTGGGCTTAATGACTTTACAAACATTTGACATTAAATATCATTCAATGTCTATTTCAATGCGCTGCAGCTTTTTCCACATAGTCAAACACTCTTTTCACATAGTTAAATATTCTCTAATCCAACCTGTTGCATTTCTTAATTAGAGTAATACAATTAACTACTGACTTGACGACAGCAAGAAGGCAGAGGAGAACCTGCACCACTGACAGATGAAGAGGAGGTGGTCAAGTATTGAAGAATTCTCAAATCCAAAAGTAAAAAGAATAACTTTTGCTTTTGTATTAGGAAATAAAGATGATAAAAAAGTGAATAATTAGTTTATTTAACAGCAGTGGAGGTGGTTACGGCTTGTACTACCCCTCCATCTGGCATCCTTCCATTCCATACAGTAATTAGTTTCATTTTCAGAAGGTGCGATGATGGTGGAGATTGTCATCAATGCATTCAACCACATTACTTCCAGCCCGATCTCACGGCAATCCGTACATATTTTACGAGGTGGCTAATTCAGCGTTACTTCCAGATGTCACAGAAAGATGTTATCAAGTGAACATCATTTATCAGATTAGCCTCATTTAAACCAATTTTTTCACCACTGACCTACAGTCCTGTGAAACTCCTCTTTGATGGATTTGTGCCCAGGACAAATGATCAGAATGAGTATGAGAGCGATGCACACTTTCCTTAAAATCTGCATACAGGACTTATAATGTGCTCTGCATCTCCGATGTTTTAAAGTGCATTTTTCCTATTTTGCTAATTATCTTCCAATGGGGTAAGACATTAAACATATTCTTGTTTCCGTTTGCATTAAGATTATTTTTCTTACCCAATGGCGGACAATTTTACTTGTTTTATATAAAATGCACTTAAAGGAAAATCCCCAGGAAACAAGACTAAATATTGACAATTTTTCATATATAATTTTACATTTTAGATATTTTTACTTGAAATAAGACAAAAAATACTCAGTAAGAAAATCTATTTTGCAGTTTGAATTAGGCATTTAAACCTCGCTAAAACTATAAAAAGGGAGAGGAGACCGAAAGAAACTCTGGGTTTACCGAAGAAAACCTGCTCCCGACCAGGTTAGGTTCACGGAGTAAGTTACCACGGTAATTGACTGAGTATAAGCTACCTCTCTTTCAGAAACGGGCTTGACTTACCCTGCTTTCTCGGTTTTGACAAACCTCCCATTTTGAAATGGAAAACCCAGAGTTTCCCTCATTTCAGGGTTAACATACTCAGAGTTTTCACTTAACCTCCTTTCTGAAACGGGCCCCAGGTTGTACGTTTATGTCTTGGGAAAGCACATTTACTATATACACAGAAATGGGATAGAAATGTACCCAGAATCAGACTTTATGCGGAGAAAGTGCCTCTGCCCTTCATGTGGTATGAACCGAATGCAGGAAACACCCGCAAAGGACTGTAAGCCTCGTTCAATCACTTGTAGTTCATCTGGAGCTGTGGCAAGGGTAAAATATTAAAAACATCATGTGCCACTGATGAGATTATATCAAAAGTAGTGATTGTTGTCACTTACAGTACTGGTTGGAGATCACGTAGGGCACATAGACTAATCCATCTCTGCTTCTCTCCCATTTGCATCCACGAGCTGTGCACGGATCTGCATTCTTGAACCCTGCTGATACGGCGATGTCTCCAAACGTGATCAAGGGCCCATCTTCTCGCTGTCCTGTGTGGTACAGTATAATGCACAAACTCATTCAGTCTATTGACACTGATATTATAATTGAATTAATAGGATGAAGAGGAATTTCCCATCAACTGCTACACAAATATATATACTATCAAATCTTGCATACTCTCACCTGCATGTTTGTTGGTCTCGATTATAGTGAACACTGGCATGTCATCTTTCTCAGTGATGTTACCTGAGACAAGAATCAGTAAATTAACAATAAAACACTAAAAATAACAAGTTAATTTTTTTTTTGAGCATCTTACCCATCTTCCCAGAGATCTTTCCAATTAAATCCTATTGATGGATTTTAAACACATGTATGTCAAAACACTTGGTAAAAAAATGAAAAGCTGCTCCCAATAGGAAACTGCTGCTAATGATGATATAATTTTCCATTTTAATTTAGTCTGTTCTCACCTCAACGGGACGGCTCTGAGAGGGAACAGAGCTCAGCAGAAGAGAAACGACCACCACCAACAGGTACATGATGAGAGCTTTCTGAGAAACTGTTCTGGATCAAACAGAGCTGGGAGTTATATACTCTTCTGAGAGTCGTAACTTCCTCTTCTGTGCCGCAACCCAGCTTTCATGAATCCACTGCCAAATTACCACATGGTATAAAAGCAGAGTAATGCAGAGTAGTTTTGATTCAGTTTTGAACTGTTTATTTTTATTTCTGTTGTAACGTATTCAATCATTATTTTAGGTTGGGACTATAGTTGTATGATGTCTGGAAATCCACAAGAGGAGGTCGAACCTTTCTCGATATGGTTCTATATGAAAATGTATGAGACTATTGTTTTTTTTCTTTTTGTATTTAATTTTTTACTTATATATGTTAATTATAGAATTGATTACTCTTACACCCTTTTTAAATTTGATATTGTAATATTGGATATTATATTATATCTAATATATCTAAACCTATATTTATATATACACTATGTCTATGCATTATATTTTAAATGGTATATTTACTGTGTCAACCACACCCGAGAAATTAACATTATATACAATTATGGGGCTTAGCATTTGCAATTCAATATTTATGAGGTTAAAAAAAAACTTTTAGCATTTTTGTGCTTTTAGCAACATTACCAAACCTATACAATTATAACACAGTATATAATATGTTACATTCTTTCACAGTAAAACACAATTTTTGGGGCAAAAATCATTGCAATTTCATGAATTGGGAAAGTGACATGACATGTAACCTTGTATGGTAACCCGTACTTTGAATTTGTTCCCTGCATTTAACCTATCCAAGTGCACACACACAGCAGTGAATAGTGAACACACACACACACACACACACACCACCACCAGAGCAGTAGGCAGCCATTTTTACTGAGCCGCATAAGAGCAATTGGGGGTTCAGTGCCGTGCTCAGCCTCTGGGTTACACGTCTGACTCTCTAACGATTAGGCAACAACTGCCATTGTGCCCTAGTGTACATGTATTAAGCACCACAATGTTTGCAACATTCTTCTTCCTTAGGTTAGGCTTCAGCTTCTGGTCTGCCTCAACCACCTGCAGCGTGTTCTCTGATAATGCTCTTCTGGGGCCGGTTGTGAAGTCATCTCATTTTTTTCTTTAAGACTGGTCAATTTTTTTTCTCGGTTATATAAAACTTAGATTAGTCTAAGTTGAATCAAAAATACCAGACTGACTACCCTTGGTTAACTGCCAGTTGGTCAAACTAGTTCTAACAACCTTGGTACAAACTTACACGTTCTTACAAACTAGTTCTTACGACCTTGGCTGCGTCAAGGTAATCAGCTCTCAGCTTGACACCCTTCTCTGCACACTGTGGCGGGGAGAGCAACCGACAGAAACAGTGGGCGTGGCGTCAGGCCTCGGAGAGGCTTTTATTTAACATAAATCATAAAATAAAGTGTCCAAAGGGGAAAGGTGTCCAAAATAAACAGGGATCTATTGTCCTCGTCATGCTGCTAGGTTCATGAAGGAGGGGCAGTGTTCGAGAAGGAAGGGTCCAGGTAAGGGGCAGAGTCCGGTGGCCACACGCGCTCCCCTCTCTAGTCCGGGGCGCGAGGGGCGGCGGCTTCGTTTAGCGTCTTCGTCCTCCTTTGGCCCTACGGCCCGGCATCCTGGCCCTTTAGCCGTATAGCGGGTGCGGTTCTCATCCGGACCACGGGTACGGCAGCTCACAGCTCTGGCGGCGCGGGATCCCTCTACGCTCCCTTTATGGACCCACGAGGACACCAGCGTGCATGCACGGGAAAGAGACCGGTCTCCCGAGGGGATGCGAATAAATAAATAATAATGATCCAACAATGCCAAAAACTGGTTAATATTTTTTTCTGTTAAAACTTATAAACTTATTTTCGACCCAGTAACAATATTTTGCCTTCCATGTGGACCCGGTAGACATTTTGAGCTCTGTTGATGAATGCAGAAGCACAGAGTAGAGAGCAAAACAGAACACTGGTCAAAAATTTGAAGCACAAAACGAGGATTTGTTAAGAAAAATGTCAGAGGATTTCGATATAAGCCGATAGGAGACTGGTTTTCCTTTTGCTGAACAAAGGAATGTTTGCTTCCTTTGCTCCGGTAAAAAAACTTGGGTCTCATGAGACTATTCTCACTGAAGCTTATGCTACGCATACGTCCTACATCATCCGCTGGAACGCCATCGTGAACATGCATAGGACAGTTAGCGTAAACTAGAGATTCCGGTTTATAAGTTCAAAATGTATATTATTCTTACAGAAACGCATCGATTTACTTAAGAAGGTTACTTACTAACCCCCCGGAGTGTGAAGCACTTTTTTATGGATTGATGCAGTTTCTTGGACTTCTGGACTGTTGAATATCAGCAAATGCTTGGAAGAGCCGGGGTTTTTTTTTGTTAACTCCAATTGTATTCTTCTGAAAGAACAGAGTCATTTACATCTATGATGGCTTGAGGGTGAGTAAATCATGGGATAATTTTCATTTTTGGGTGAACTATCCCTTTAAACATAACTGAACCAGCTATGGTCTTACTAGGCATGCTAGAAAATTCCAGGCAGGTGTGCTGAGGCAAGTTGCCAAACTCTGCAGGACACTGGCCCTCCAGGGTTGAGTTTGGATACTCCTATTGTAATCTGTGAGAAAATAACTGCAATTTCTCCTCACAGCAGACCACAAAACTGGTTACAAAGAGGAAGCTCTTATGTCTCTGGTTTACTGTTAACCAGATGTTGAGTCATGTGATAAACCTTTTCTTCCTAAAGATGTTGAAATATTTCTAAAGACGCCTTGCACAAACTATGAAACTTCTTCAGATGTTCCAAGCTCTACCAGAGTATACCAGAGCATACCAGAGTGTGCTAACACATTTTGAATTACTGTGAACTAATGACCGACAATTGTATATTTAGTATATTTATTTGATAGCCACAGACATGTCTACACTTTGTTGAATGTATTAAGCAATATATTAAGTATATAGGAAAACAAATTAACCTTAAGTATCGATCATATCAGGCTAGTATCGATCCAATACCAATACCAACGTTGGTATCGATACTATCGATATTTGGATCGATATTCCCACCCCTAGAGATAATAGGTATGTTCGACATGAAGCGGCGCTGCACAAAATGATAAATGTATGACATCAAAGTACCGCGAGAGTGATTCGAAAGCTTAAGGATTCATCTGCTTTCTTATTGCTCTCGCGGTACTTTGATGTCATTCTGCTCAGCGCCGCTTTAAGTTCCGGCGCTGCACTGTACAGTCGACGTTACGATGGCTCCGCTCAATTTGTGCTTTTATCTACTTTTTTTAATATGAAATACTAGTCCAATTACTTATAGGGTTACTGGAAAACAGGTTAGCGAGGGTTGCGCTTAGCAGCAGCATGTATTATATAGCATTTAGCAGGTATTAATGTAGGCTGCAATATAATAGGTGGTACCGGGAAAGACGCGCAAATCACCGCTTGGCAAGTTTCAGTACTGTGTCTTGCTGCCAGTGGGGAGCTCACGAAACAATACAAATAAATATTGTTATATTTACTTAGTTAAATAATTTTTATAATTTATCAAATAATATATATATATATATATATATATTATAATATAATCATATATTTTTTTAGCTCTTCTACATTAAATTAGTTGAGTTAACATAATAAGTTGTCAACAAACAATGAACTAATAATTAATAAACTTTAAATTAAATTAAGAAGATGAAATTAAAATGCTAATCGTATATTTCTGCATGCAGGAGCATTACTTAAGTTCCTGTCACTCACCACAAGATTCCCCAGTCCCTTCTCCTGACAGTGAAAATTATAAGTTCAGTGTCAGATATAGTGTTAATTATTATATCAATAGATTTACTTACATTATCCAACTCTTCTATTAAATTAGTTAAGCTAGTTGATAAACTAATAATAAATAATACATTAAGATGCTAACTAAATATTTCTATAGGAGTATTGCTTAAGTCCCTATCATCACTGCCTCAGACAGAAGATACCCCAGTCCATGAAGGTCTTTGAATATGGAGATAGAGTGACTGTATTTGCTGTAGCTAAAGCTCGTAAGCACCATTTTTAAGGTGACAATCCGTTACTGTAAATATGACATAACCTGTATAATTGAGTATGTGACGAATAAAATAACCTTAAACCTAATGAGTTAGACGGGAAAGACTGAACATCGTGTTGGTTTGGACTCACATTTAAAAGTAGACACTTCAAGATTTCTATAGATATAACTCGGATTTCTGGATGCTAAGATGGATGCGCAACATCTGGATGAGTTACAGACTTCTTAATTCACATTAATCTTCATCTCTTTCATGTACATCACCTTTATGTATGAATTTCTTAATTTAATCAACATTCATTTACTTTTCATATTATATAAATGTGATTAACCATTGTTAATGTTATTCTTATGTTGTGTTGTGTAATCTCAAAGATTTTTACATCACAAGACAATTTTGGTAAGCAGCAGTTGTATTTTCTTGGTGACAGTTGTGGAATTTATGCTGGTCAGACAAAGACTGAAATCTTTATTCAGTTATTGTATCACGTTATCTCATGCGTCCTGCTCTTTCTATATCTGAATCTCTTGTAAAAATCTAAGGGTTAACATGCCAAGGTGTTAACTACTTTGAATATCAGACCAAAACCTGGCACGTCCTGACAGTGAGAGATAGTGAAAGACTGGATCTTAAACATTTGATTAATTGACATTTCACTTGAAACTGATACAATTATCATTCACCCATAAAATGTACTTTAAAAGAATGCTAAAGACTCTAAATGGGACACTATACCCACACTATAACCATTCATTGTAACTGAGGTTTAAATACTGGTGAACTTTTAGCACAGCGTCAAACTGGTATAGAGCCAATATCAGACCTATGCGAGAGACACATTCAGCGGTGCTATGTTTGTACTCCATAATTGTCAAATCATATTTCATGTTACAGGCACATTGCTATCATGGTCAGGTCATTTCATGGATATTTTATTCCTGACGTATTCAGAAAACTTTAATAAACTTAAATTAATAACTGTTATACAGCAACTATAACAACTGGTTTGTTTTGAATGTTTTAATTCGGACCTAAATCCAGAATAACAGGAACATATAATATTGTATAAAGCAGGATATTCCAGTGTTTCCCATACATTGACTTTTCCTCGCCCTCGCCTTTTCTCGTTCGCTCCAGAACTGTCGACACTCCCACAGACCACCTCCAGTGTTTTCCATACGTTCATTTATTTGTGACGGGCCGCAAAAATATCCACCACCCGCTGCCATCAGCTACCACGCCTCTCACACACGAGTGCGACTTTAGCACAATATTTAGCAACTTTCAGAACATTCTGGTGGCTTTTTTCCATAACAGAGATATACTGACAAACCCAGCGACTTTTTTGAAAAAACCTTAGCTATCGTTCAGTTGGAAGATGTCTCCTGAGACAATTCCTGGTTAACAAGTAATAGCCCATTAATGGGTCGTGTTTACAATTTATAGTTGTTTTATGTATGACAATAGAAAATATAATGTGAACTGTTTCACATTAGTTCAGTTGTATTACAGTGTGTGACATTTCATAGAGTAGAACAGATCCGAAGTGCCAAAACTCGTCTGAACGCAAATTTAACGTAATGACGTCATGAATACACAAACTAATATGTAACGTTACCTGCCGTAACAAGTCTCACAAAATCCTGTGGGGGAAACACTGCATCTTCAAATCTGGACCTTTCCTGCAGAGTTTATAGCTTTGATTAGGGTCAAAGCTATAGGATTTGTTGTTAAATCAAACTTCAGTCATTCAAATAAATAAATATTCCAAGCCCAGAGTCAATTATTAAAAAATAACTGTTTTGATCTGATCATATATAGCCTAAACAAGTCATGGGTCTGAAGTGCTGTTGTTGGATAGTATTGTAGACAGATTGGAGATTAATCCTAATAAACATGCTGCTGCAATTAAAACGATTACATTAAATACATTTAAAACAGTCTATTTCAATTCAGCGTGCAGATCCTCATTTGTGTCAGACTGAGCAGCGCGAGTCGCGAACAATCGCTCAGCTCGCTCACGTAATGTAGCCTACCATATATCTATTATAACGGAAAACGACGTTTTATGACATATGTCGTTATTACGAGAAAAATATGTCGTTATAACGAGAATATATGTCGTTTAACTAGAAAATATCTCGTTATTACGAGAAAATGTCGTTTAACGAGAAAAGATCTCGTTATAACGACATAATTGAGTGGAAAAAATATTATGTGTGTGGCAGCACCGTCACCGTACATAAGAATTGATAAATATTAAATCATAACACACTAAACAGCAGCCGCTGGCTTAACGTTACATTGTTCATGTTATCGAGTGTTTAAACGACCGATTTTACTTCCAAGTTTGAAGTAAAGATGCAAAAATAAACGATAAATCTTTACTAGGCTAGTTAACTGAAATAAAATGATCACCTGCACAAACCTCTGCAGAATCATGACGCGAACGGTGGTCTCGCTGATGACGCCAGCATCCAGGTAAGCATGCCCTGCTTCACACCATAGACATAATATACGATATATGTCTATGCTTCACACGCCCAGGTGGATTGCCGCTGTTGTCACCACTGTCGCGCTTGGTGGGCGAGGTTCCAGTAACCAGCTCCACCCACATCCCGCCTTTTTGCCCACTTTCGATTATCTGGGAGTGACGCGCAGCCAAGATGGCGACAGCTGTCTCCGCCCATTTTGAGCTTCAAAAATGCTCTTCAGAAACCTACGGATTACATCACGGACACTACGTCCATGTTTTTTATATGGTGACACCCAAAAAAAAAAAATATATATATATATATATATATATATATGGTGACACCCTGGGGTAGTGGACTGTCAATCTGAATTGAAACTGGTCTGTGGAAACGGGGAATTTCTTTTTTAGAGCTATCCTAAATTAATGACAAAACTGGTCATAAATGAGTTTTTGGAGGGCTTTTATTTTTTTTAATGGAACATCAGATCGTCTTGAAACTGCTTCAGTGACACCCTGGGGGAGAGGACTGTCAATATCAATTGAAACTGGTCTGTGGAAAAAGGGAGTTTCTTTTTTAGGGTTATCCAAAATCACAGGCTGAACAGGTAGAACATGATATTTTAGAGAGCTTTTATCTTGTAATTCAACATCAGATTATCTTGAAACTGGTTGAGTGACACCCAGTGGTGGACCCAGTAGTGGACTAATAATCTAAATTGAAACTGGTCTGTGGAAACAGTAAGTTTCTTTTTAGAGCTATCCAAAATATCCTTTGGTGTGACACATTAAAAAAACATTTGTTTTTATCTCAAAATATCTTAATAAAACAGTTGAGTATTGCAATAGGGGAGATACAAATATCACTCAACTTAAAATGGTATAATTTTCAGCAGTTTTGAACGAATTACTGCAAAGTGTCTTTTTGTCAAGGTTTGTCTTGAAACTGTCCAACAAGTCATGCGGAAAAAAATATGTTAATTATAATTTCATATTAAATAAATGGAAATATGAAAATAAGTGTCTAACAATGAAGATAAATCTCTCTCATGCTCATTTATGTATTATTAAGAGGTTTAAAAAAATGTTTTTGTTGCTATGTCACACCATAGGGTTAGTATATATATAAAAAAAAACAGTGAAAGAATTGATGAAGTTAGTGACCCTTTATATCTTCTCAAAGAGCAGACTTCACTCATACTTAAATATGCATTTATTTGTCAAAGAGAGAGAGAGAGAGAGCGGGGGTGCATCACAATATTGGAAATATTTTGTTTTAAACCATGAACAGAAATATTTGCCTGTCCGCTATGCCACTATATGTGTGTGTGTGTGTGTGTGTCTCATGAGGGATTTTTCATTCAACGGTAGGATTCCTTCATAATTCATAATCAACAAGGTTTGAATGTGCTTGATTTTGCTACTTCTAATACAATTTTCAAGTTGAACTGGATCAAAAATGTAATTTAACACAATGATAATCTCTGGTATATAATTTCAAATCGGATTTAGGAGAAAAATAGTGGCATAGAGTTCCTTTTAAAATGTGACTTTGAGATTAGCAAACTTCCCATTCAGTTATCCAATTTTCATAGACAGGCTCTTTTATGTTGTCATAAAATGATTTTAAAATATTTGTCATTTTTAAAAGATAGATATGAAAAATCATTTGAAACTGTAATGTGCAAATAAGGAAACATAAAAAAAATGATGATAGAGAATGATGAATGCTGAGATGAAAAGAGGAATACTATCATCAAACACATCCTTCATGAAGACTGCAGCACTTCATTCTGAGGGGAAAAAATAACAATAAACAATGAACATGAAAATAAAGATTTCGTTGTCATAAGAGTTACAATAATTACAAACCCCACTGTAAAGACCACCAAGCCCGCTTGACTAGTTTAGCCCGCAAGATTAAACAAAAATTCTGATAGACCAGTGTAAACAAGTCAAATAACCGTATGACTTCACGTACTGCAGTAGAGTCTGTTAATACGCAGGATGTCATTGGGGCTCATTTGTCGAGCTCGTCCAATCTCAACGTTATTATCAGGAATGGGAATCATGGTTGGCTGATTGTTCCTAGAAAAAGCTTTCCTAAAACCACACACATAAATAAAAAACTGTAAACTCTGAAGATTAAGTTTTAAGCATCCCCTCCAAATACAAATAAATAAATAAAAATACAAATCTAATTTGCACTGAGCTACAAGAACACTTACCTTGAATAGTGCATCACAGAGTTGTAGTCATAGGGGGTTGCCAGATTATTGGTTTTTCTTTTCTTGAAATTGTGCTGCTGTGCTGTTACGTACACAGAAACGTTTTAAACACTATACATTTAAGGCAAATACATAGTGAAATTTAATCTAGACTGCAATTATTGTGACTAAATGTAACATGCCATGTTTTATGCATTTTTTATTTGTTCTATTGGTAACATTTTATTTTGATGGTCGCTTTTGAGCTTTCTGTTGACAATAAGTAACGTTGCACCTACATGTCAAACTCTCATTGGAGTATTAGACTGTCTGATTACAATCTGCTAACTCCTTTTTGAGATGGTGGCCCAACAGACATTTTACTGACTATCAGTAACTGTAAGTAAATGTCAACTTATTCTAATCCTAACCTTACCAGTCTGCTAATACTCTACCAACACGCTATTGAGAGCTAGTAGATATGTAGGTACAACGTTAGTTATAGTCAACAGAATGTGTTGAAGGGACCATCAAAATAAAGAGTAACCATTTTATTTTATCTTAGTTTTTTTCTAAGGAAAAATACCAGGTATGACGTTCTCAAAAAGGATTTTGATGTGTTTGTCGCGGTCGCTGCGGTTCTGTTCATGATGGAACCCGAGAGCGTGAAGGAGCTCGTGTTGAACAATATAGTCATAGACACATCCAGGACGCTGGAGAGAAACAACCTGTCCTCCACTTTGGCGCCCCAAATATGAATAACAACTGTGGATCACACGTAACACATCAGCAATCAGGTTGTATGTTTATGTCTTTGGAAAGCACATTTACTATATACACAGAAATGGGATAGAAAGGAGTCCCAAATTTAGGAGGTTTACCCAGAATCAGACTTTATGCTGAGAAAGTGCCTCTGCCCTTGATGTGGTATGAACCGAATGCAGGAAACACCCGCAAAGGACTGTAAGCCTCGTTTAATCACTTGTAGTTCATTTGGAGCTGTGGCAGGGGTAAACAATTAAAAACATCATGTGCCACTGATGAGATAATATCAAAAGTAGTGATCGTTGTCACTTACAGTACTGGTTGGAGATCACGTAGGGCACATAGACTAATCCATCTCTGTTTCTCCTCCATTTGCATCCACGAGCTGTGCACGGATCTGCATTCTTGAACCCTGCTGATACGGCGATGTCTCCAAACGTGATCAAGGGCCCATCCACTCGCTGTCCTGTGTGGTACAGTATAATGCACAAACTCATTCAGTCTATTGACACTGATAATATAATTGAATTAATAGGATGAAGAGGAATTTCCCATCAACTGCTACACAAATATATATACTATCAAATCTTGCATACTCTCACCCTCATGTTTGTTGGTCTCGATTATAGTGGACACTGACATGTCATCTTTCTCAGTGATGTTACCTGAGACAAGAATCAGTAAATTAACAATAAAACACTAAAAATAACAAGTAAAAAAATGTTTTGAGCATCTTACCCATCTTCCCAGAGATCTTTCCAATTAAATCCTATTGATGGATTTTAAACACATGTATGTCAAAACGCTTGGTAAAAAATGAAAAGCTGCTCCCAATAGGAAACTGCTGCTAATGATGATATAATTTTCCATTTTAATTTAGTCTGTTCTCACCTCAACGGGACGGCTCTGAGAGGGAACAGAGCTCAGCAGAAGAGAAACGACCACCACCAACAGGTACATGATGAGAGCTTTCTGAGAAACTGTTCTGGATCAAACAGAGCTGGGAGTTATATACTCTTCTGAGAGTCGTAACTTCCTTTTCTGTGCCGCAACCCAGCTTTCATGAATCTACTGCCAAATTACCACATGGTATAAAAGCAGAGTAATGCAGAGTAGTTTTGAACTGTTTATTTTTATTTCTGTTGTAACTTATTTAATCATTATCTAAGACTATAGTTGTATGATGTCTGGAAATCCACAAGAGGAGGTCGAACCTTTCTCGATATGGTTCTATATGAAAATGTATGAGACTATTGTTTTTTTTCTTTTTGTATTTAATTATTTACTTATATATGTTAATTATAGAATTGATTACTCTTACACCCTTTTTAAATTTGATATTGTAATATTGGATATTATATTATATCTAATATATCTAAACCTATATTTATATATACACTATGTCTATGCATGATATTTTAAATGGTATATTTACTGTGTCAACCACACCCGAGAAATTAACATTATATACAATTATGGGGCTTAGCATTTGCAATTCAATATTTATGAGGTTAAAAAAAAAAACTTTTAGCATTTTTGTGCTTTTAGCAACATTACCAAACCTATACAATTAGAATACAGTATATAAAATGTTACATTCTTTGACAGTAAAACACACTTTTTGGGGCAAAAATCATTGCAATTTCATATTGAATTGGGAAAGTGACATGACATGTAACCTTGTATGGTAACCCGTACTTTGAATTTGTTCCCTGCATTTAACCTATCCAAGTGCACACACACAGCAGTGAATAGTGAACACACACACACACACACACACACACACACACACACACACACACACACACACACACACACACACACACACACACACACACACACACACACACACCACCACCAGAGCAGTGGGCAGCCATTTTTACTGAGCCGCATAAGAGCAATTGGGGGTTCAGTGCCGTGCTCAGCCTCTGGGTTACACGTCTGACTCTCTAACGATTAGGCAACAACTGCCATTGTGCCCTAGTGTACATGTATTAAGCACCACAATGTTTGCAACATTCTTCTTCCTTAGGTTAGGCTTCAGCTTCTGGTCTGCCTCAACCACCTGCAGCGTGTTCTCTGATAATGCTCTTCTGGGGCCGGTTGTGAAGTCATCTCATTTTTTTCTTTAAGACTGGTCAATTTTTTTTTCTCGGTTATATAAAACTTAGATTAGTCTAAGTTGAATCAAAAATACCAGACTGACTACCCCTTGGTTAACTGCCAGTTGGTCAAACTAGTTCTAACAACCTTGGTACAAACTTACACGTTCTTACAAACTAGTTCTTACGACCTTGGCTGCGTCAAGGTAATCAGCTCTCAGCTTGACACCCTTCTCTGCACACTGTGGCGGGGAGAGCAACCGACAGACACAGTGGGCGTGGCGTCAGGCCTCGGAAAGGCTTTTATTTAACATAAATCATAAAATAAAGTGTCCAAAGGGGAAAGGTGTCCAAAATAAACAGGGATCTATTGTCCTCGTCATGCTGCCAGGTTCATGAAGGAGGGGCAGTGTTCGAGAAGGAAGGGTCCAGGTAAGGGGCAGAGTCCGGTGGCCACACGCGCTCCCCTCTCTAGTCCGGGGCGCGAGGCGGCGGCTTCAGCGCCTTCGTCCTCCTTGGCCCCACGGCCCGGCATCCTGGCCCTTTAGCCGTATAGCGGGTGCGGTTCTCATCCGGACCACGGGTACGGCAGCTCACAGCTCTGGGCGCGGGATCCCTACGCTCCCTTTATGGACCCACGAGGACACCAGCGTGCATGCACGGAAAGAGACCGGTCTCGAGGATGCGAATAAATAAATAATAATGATCCAACAATGCCAAAAACTGGTTAATATTTTTTCTGTTAAAACTTATAAACTTATTTTCCCAGTAACAATATTTTGCCTTCCATGTGGACCCGGTAGACATTTTGAGCTCTGTTGATGAATGCAGAAGCACAGAGTAGAGAGCAAAACAGAACACTGGTCACAAATTAGAAGCACAAAACGAGGATTTGTTAAGAAAAATGTCGGAGGATTTCGATATAAGCCGATAGGAGACTGGTTTTCCTTTTGCTGAACAAAGGAATGTTTGCTTCCTTTGCTCCGGTAAAAAAACTTGGGTCTCATGAGACTATTCTCACTGAAGCTTATGCTACGCATACGTCCTACCAGCCGCGATTTCTTTAAGACTGCAAGAGAAGCTCAGCTTCCCCTATAATTGTCAGAAAATGAATGGTCAAATATATGTACTATTATGTTAACATTTTATTGACTAAAAATGCGTTAAACACGTTCATCTCGAACGAAAACAATTTCGTTCAGAATCAGCTACTTAGGTCGGCTGACTCGATTTCCTTCTCATTCATTCCGTAGCGTAGTGCATTACTCTGTTGAAGCCCAGCATCCATTGACTTCAATGGGGCTGCTTTAAACAGTTTTTTCAGTGCTTAGAAACAAGACGGTCATTGGATAATGCTGCGATTATGTCCGCCCACGGACGCTCAGCGTCTCTGGGATGAATGGAGGAGTGGGCTGGCCCGGACTCCGAGCGTCTGCGTGATGATTGGAGGGTCTGTCATCTCTTTTAATCCACTTTTATGTCCTAAAACGCTCGTTTTTTGGGGTCGACAGCTTATAAAAACGTATTTATTGTTTTTAGCTTGTTTGCTATACACATTGTCACATATCAGCTTTTAGACATTTTTTTTTTTTTTGTTATAAATAAATGACAAGGAGGCGGCAGCTTCGCAATGCAAAGAGACGGTTGGTGTGGGCGTGGGCGTGGTCTTCAGATTATGACGCGTATCACTCTGTGTCTCCATTTCCAACTCAGTCCCATCGCGGATTTTGCATGTGTAGTCGAAAGACAAACTGCTGCAACCTTCATCGTATATTTCACACAATTTCACACCACATTCATTGTTTCAGTTTAACATAATTCCCACATTTCCTCCGTTGAGTTAAATATATATATATATATTAGATCGTTTGTTCATTAATTCATATAGTCTGAACTAGCCAGCTAGCAAACTGCACAGCAGGTGTAGAAAGGAGCTTCTCCTGTTTAAAGCGGCTCAAGTCCTACAAACACAATGGGCCAAGGCCGTTTAAGCAGCCTAGCTCTGCTGGCCATTGAGAGGACACTGGTCAAGTCACTGGAAAAGACGCCTAGTTGGTACGACAGGGTTACAGAGCATTTTCTTGAAAAGGAACGTAGGGCAGAATTTACATATAAATAAATGGACAATTTTTATGATTTAGGCCGAAAATGAGCTTCCCCTCTTTAAAAGATCAGCAGCCGCCACTGCGTCCTACATCATCCGCTGGAACGCCATCGTGAACATGCATAGGACAGTTAGCGTAAACTAGAGATTCCGGTTTATAAGTTCAAAATGTATATTATTCTTACAGAAACGCATCGATTTACTTAAGAAGGTTACTTACTAACCCCCCGGAGTCATGTGAAGCACTTTTTTATGGATTGATGCAGTTTCTTGGACTTCTGGACTGTTGAATATCAGCAAATGCTTGGAAGAGCCGGGGATTTTTTTTGTTAACTCCAATTGTATTCTTCTGAAAGAACAGAGTCATTTACATCTATGATGGCTTGAGGGTGAGTAAATCATGGGATAATTTTCATTTTTGGGTGAACTATCCCTTTAAACATAACTGAACCAGCTATGGTCTTACTAGGCATGCTAGAAAATTCCAGGCAGGTGTGCTGAGGCAAGTTGCCAAACTCTGCAGGACACTGGCCCTCCAGGGTTGAGTTTGGATACTCCTAGGGCTGTAGTACTCGAGTCCGGACTCGAGACGTTTTTCTATCGTCTCGGACTTGTCTTGGACTCGTTGGTATTTGGACTCGGACTTGTCTCGGACTTGGTCATCGGACTCGCCAAATGTTCAAGTTGGTCTGGACCGAGTCCAGCAATATATGCTTTTTTTTCTCTTTCAAAACAAAGACTCGCTTGTTCCGCAAATGGGTAATGTAATGGCCATTGGTTTAACTCCATCTAGAACGGGCATTGTCATTGGTCCCCTGTTAAATGCGCAGCTGCGTCATATGAGTGTGCGCTTGGCTCTGAGTGTGCCCGCTGCCTGGAGGCATACATAATCTTTATTTTGGCCACAGACACGCTGTCGGCAAGTTGCATAAAACAGTTTGGTTGTACAAAGTTCGTTGGAGTTTTCCCTCTCACTTTCCTTCGCTTTTAAATACCTTATTAATGCCCGTGCGCATTTTGCTTTCACTTTCATTTCAGGTCAATTGCTTATCTATAATTTACAACGACACATTTTCTGCAATAAACATGGGACTTTAATTAACAAAACGAATAAAAATACACCATTACCATGCTATAAGCCTAATATAAAATTACAAACTTGCAAAAGGTTTAAATGTAAAAAAAAAACTGACAATCATCAAACGCCGTGGCACCAAATGAATAAGAAAAAGAACGAATAAGAGCAAAACGAATAAAGCCCGGAGGCACGGAATATAAAATAAAATAAATTACACAAAAACGTAAATAAAGTAAAAAATAAGCAAACACTGCCATGGCAATGGCTGGGCGATTTATCAGATTTTATCGATTAATTCGAATTTAATGTTTTGCCACAATTAGATTTTTTATAAATCGAGGAATCGTGATTTTGAATAGAAATATTACCAAACGCTAGAATTAGACACTTTGATAATAACAGTAAAGAGAAAAGAACAATCCAACCGCATGTCGGTGGACATGATTAACCGTCACGTGTGATGCTCTCTAGGTGCCATTCACACAGAATGTGTTTTTGTGTTGACGCGGGCAGTGGAATAGGAAAAATACAAGAAGATGTGAGTTAAACATCTTTTAATAACTTGAGTGCCGCGTTTTTAGAAAGCCGTTTCATGCAAGAGACGCGAGCGCAACCGTCAAACGCGTCCATGCTTACATAGAAAAAACAACGGAACAGCAGCGTAATTGAATACAAAACCCGTGAAGAAACTTACTGTACATGTACTGTATATCTGATATTTCAGGTTTGCATCAGGGTGACAGGCTGAGACCTGCTGTTCATTGTTTTACAGAGCCTTTATAGTTAATAATAGCACTCTAGGTGTTATACCTTCAGTCATTTTGAATTGGAATTACTTGAGTTTTTTGGAGCATTTGTCTTGTATTATTTCAGAACATATAGCCTAATATGCATAATATAAGTTTGTACAAGATGTAGTTGTAGTTCATCTTTTCTGCAAAGATATTTAGTGATTTGTTTCACATTTACATCATGAAGACAACGTCATGTGTGGTGCACTTAGAATATACTATTCTTTAACTAGAGGGTTAATAAAGAGAAAGTTTCTTGAATCATGTTGTAGTTACATTTTCAAGTTGACTAGATAAAATCTTACAAAATCGAGAATTGGTCAAATATAAGTGAAATTGCTAAACCTAAAATATCCTCCTGAGACGCCCCCCTAAAAAAAAGTTTTCATGTCATTACATTGTTTAGACCATAAGAATTTTTATTTTTTTTGTAAAACTATTTTATTCATATTTGATTAAATGTCCTCTGTAGAAGACACAAGGACGAAAATTAAAACGGCAAAATCAATGGGAGTTTTTTTAAATCACCAAATACATTTTTAGGTTTCAGGATTTTTTTATACTAAACTTTGTTTAAGGATGATTCTCAACTATGTTTTAAAATGTATAACAAAATTATTTGATATACTATTTTGTTTTATGCAATATGTGTGTAAAAAAATCCATAAACTGGTTTCCCATTAAACACAGTGTACCTATACACTATATCTAATTTGCTTATTAATGTGTTGCTGTTGGGACAGAATGTTGAAAAAAAAATCATAATGGGAGTAATACATGGCCAGATTTTCATAATAATATATAATATTTCATAAGCAAACTGATATATAATTTATTTCCCTATTCAATAGCTATGTCTCCCAAAATGCATAATAAACATGCTTTTAGTCCTGGTGTCCTCTACATTGAGCATGTATGAAATGATGTCCTGTTTCATAACAGGAAGTCATATTTGAATATGAAAACCCATAACATTTTCCTGAGATGTTGCTTTATGACAAACAATCTGAAAATGATTCAGATTTAAAAGACATTACAGAATATAATCATATTTCCATAAGGATGTACAATTTTTCACTAAATTAAATATAGCCATCTTTAAAGACGTAGGAGAGGGTTTAAAAAACCTTTAGTATCTCTATAAATCCCTGAATGAGCTCTGTGCAGGACATCCAGGCTTATAACTGTGACATGTGAGGTCTCAGCGAAATTCACTAAAATAGAATGTCCACTACAGAGGCAAAAACTCCAAAGCTGGGTCTCAGGAGGATAAATAAAATAGCCTAATTTGATCCTACAGTGTTGCTGCACATGCTTTAGATCATTACAAACAATAATGCAAAATTATTATATTAGAATAGAAGATATGGCGTCTCTCGTATCACATCAATTATCAATAATTAAGTATGTGGTTTTGAAGATTTTTTTCTTTCTCTGTTTTGACCGTCTCATTTGGACTTGGACTTGGACTCGAACCTCTTTGGACTCGGACTTGACTCGGACTCGAACCTCTTTGGACTTGGACTTGACTCGGACTCGAACCTCTTTGGACTTGGACTTGACTCGGACTCGAACCTCTTTGGACTTGGACTTGTCTTGGACTCGACAAAGGTGGACTTGACTACAGCCCTAGATACTCCTATTGTAATCTGTGAGAAAATAACTGCAATTTCTCCTCACAGCAGACCACAAAACTGGTTACAAAGAGGAAGCTGGTTTACTGTTAACCAGATGTTGAGTCATGTGATAAACCTTTTCTTCCTAAAGATGTTGAAATATTTCTAAAGACGCCTTGCACAAACTATGAAACTTCTTCAGATGTTCCAAGCTCTACCAGAGTATACCAGCGCATACCAGAGTATGCTAACACATTTTGAATTACTGTGAACTAATGACCGACAATTGTATATTTAGTATATTTATTTGATAGCTGATGAATAAACTAATGTTAAATGTGTACCATACTCTCATATTCTTCACACCATTACAAACTTCAGCTGCCTATTTTAACATTTTAATTTGAATTAATCATGTGCAACATAAGAGATCTAAATCTCTTTCTGTGTTTTTCCACTTAAGCAATTCATTTATTTAGGTTTAAGTTTACAAAAAGAGAGAATGTATCTTACTATTCATCTGTAAATTCACTAAAATTCTTTATGTTGTGAAAGCTTAATTCAATTGCATAAAACAAATAAGATCAAAATTTCTAACACAAATAACTCGGTATCAATGAATTACTAGGTAACAATTACACAAGCATGCATGTAGCCATATTACAAGAAAACCACCACGCTGTAGTGTGCTTTTTTTCCTAAGCAACATCTTGACAGGCTATATTCGCCACAATGATAACCCTTTAAAATCCTAACACAATAGAACATTTAACTCTAACAATTTCCCCCCCATATTAATCTTGTGCAAACCAAACACAATTTGATTTCAACATTTTAGTTTGAAACTTGCTGGGAAAATGAAATCTGCTGCAGCTCATTCAGTTTGAGTTATGTTTAACAATTAAATGCTTGGATGTTTCACCAGTAATTACATGCTCGAATCTTAAGCGACCTGGACCTATTTCCAACATGGATGGATCTCAATGCTGCAATAAATAGCATAAAACTCTCCTGATATTTACCGTCAGAGCGCACTCATCCACATTAAGAATCTGGCTCATATTCACAATCTTAATATTCTCAAAACTATCGTTTTCAATTACTTCAAAATCTGTATTTTTTCACTGCTTATTCACTACATCCACCATCAAATAATAGTGACACTTTTATTTCATTGTGTACAGTATTGCTCCGTGGTAAAGCCATTCAAGCCAGTTTAATTTTGGCTGATGACATTCATTTGTTTTATGCCTGCGGTAATTATTAAACATCACGTCATCATTGTCTTTCAAACAGTGCCTTGAGGAATAAAGGTGAATTGAATTGGACTAATTGAGTCATCAGATATTTAATTATTGTTGCGCAGGAAAACATACTTACACTTGTAGCTACATACCTCAGTTTGCTAATTACCCTATTTTTTTACAAAAAATAATCAGAAAACCGACATTCCTTTTATATTTTTTTTGTTCTTGTTGTATATAATAAGTAGATTGAGGAATACTAAGAAAGTTGATGTCTAACTTTAGAGATTCACATTTAAGGATTAATATAATCAGTTATCGAGTTTGTACAACTTTCTTCTATAAACGACAATGAACTTTTAGTAAACTTAGAAATTTGGGGAAATCTAATCAATTTTGTCAATTTAGTAGTAGTCATAGTAAAGGTTTTATAAGTAAAGGTTAGGTTTTATATTGTGAAACTTGAATTTCTAAAGATTTCTCTTAAATATTTGCTCCACCAAATTTCACCATTTAACAGACCCTCATTTCAAAAGAAGAGGATCTTTCACAAACGTTCAGTGTAGAAGAAACTAGCCCGTATATGCCTCTGTTTGTGGTGGCACACAAACCATAAGACAGAGGAAGAGAAATGTGTTATTGCATTTTTTTACTCATCTGCAAGCCAAACTACCCAAAGAGTTGCAATCCTCACCTGTTAGATAAAAACAAATTCAATTCAAATTCAATTCTATAATTATGCTAATCAAAAACACCTAAACTGAATCTGTAAAGTATTTAGTCCTCTTTAACTAGGAATAGTGAAACTTCAATGTCAGTTTTCTATGTTTGATAACACAGGCTCTTGTTTGTGCAATTCTGAAAAAAAAAGAAACATACTGTAAAAAACAAGACTTCGTTTGCTTATCAAGGTAACCTGTGACAAAGATTTCAAAATTGTATTTTAAATGAATTAATAGGAGAAATAAAGGACTTAAAACAAACTACAGTAGATTCTGTTAATACGCAGAGTATCATTTGAATTCATTTTCTCAGCTCGCCCAATAGACACGTTACTGTCAGGAATAGGGATGATGGTTGGCTTCTTTTCTTGGAGAAGGCAAACCTGAAACCACACAAAAACACACACACTCAAGCAATCAAACTCATTCCAGAGGAACAATTGTCACAACCTGTAGATGTCACAACCCTTTTCCCCAAATGTTTTGGAGTATCCAGAGAGGACAAATATTTTTGACTAAACGACAGCAAGACTTGCCTTCCATAGTGCATCACAGAGCTGTAGTCATAGACAGTTTCCAGTTTGTTAGACTTGATTTTGTCAAAGTTGTGCTCATTCCCTGTTACAGTGAATGAAAATCTATAAAAACAATATTCAGTCATATTAAAAATTATAAATAATCTCCTATTTCTGCTGAAGAACTTTAGTGACTTTTAGCAGCATTTAACAGCAATGCTTCTCCACCCTCATTCAGAAGATCTAGAACTACTACACAACCTGCTTAAGAAATGTGTACTAATCAGATGAACCAGGAATGATGTTTTTAAAAGGATTTGGACATGATTGTTGCGGCCACTGCTGTTCTGTTCGTGGTGAAAGCCCTGTGCGTGAACCAGCTCATGCTGCACTCTGTGAGATGCATCCAGCACGGTCCAGAGACACAGTCTGACCTCTTATGTGACGACCCACAAAAGAGTAGCACCTATGGATCACACATGATTGAAGGCTTCAAACATACAGCATAGAATTCAGTTCTGCAGATATAGTCCTCCTGGAGGACTATGTATTTATATGCCTTGCTGATGCCTCCTTGTACATAGGTGACATAGCAAAAACTTCTAAATACAAGCCTTAAACTTTAAAGGGTTACTCCACCCCAAAATGAAAATGTTGTCATTAATCACTTACCCCCATGTCGTTCCAAAGCCATACAAGATTTGTTCGTCTTCAGAACACAATTTCAGATATTTTGGATGAAAACCGGGAGGCTTGTGACTGTCCCAGTCAATCAAGGACACAGATGGGATTTTTTAACTGGGGGGGAAGTGAAAGTTAAACAAACAAAACAATCTCCACATGCACACCGACATACACAACCATGGCAACGACAAGCGCAGAAATAACTGAAGATGACACAAAAGCATATTCAAGAATAAGCCAGCATGGATAAGTTGTGTGAAACAAAGCATTATCAATGTTACTCACCTATCAAGAAGAAACAACACAACCTCAGCATCCGATTCGAGTCCTTCCTGCTGCTTGAGTTATCTTCACAGCTGGAAAGCTGCTCCAATATTTACGCGGGTTCTACCTCTTGCCTGATCATAACCCTTCTTTTTAATGTTTTGTTTCTCTGATATTTTCCTATTTTTTTTATCTGCCATCTCTCTCTCTCTATAGTCGATCTGCTAATATCAGTCCTGTGCACACAAATAGAGCGCTCTATTTTCTCTATCAGCACAAGAAACGCCCCCTTACTGCTGATTGACTATGAGTATGTTTTGGGACTCGTCAAAAGCGTTTTTCTCAGTGCATGTTTAAGGAGCGGCGGGCTGGGCCACCACTACTATACAGCTAATGTACATAGCGGAAACCCTGATTAATCCTCTGTTTACCAATGTTGCTTTTCATAGAGACAGTGAGGGGGACAGATCGGGTCACTATGAATCTGGAGGGGGTCATGTCCCCCGTCACCAGTGCCATTGCGTGCCTGCAGTCAATAAGTCAAGGCCCAGAAAAGTATGAAAGACATCATCAGAATAGTGCTTCTGCCATCAGTGGTTCAATCTGTATGTTATGAAGCGACAAGAATGATTTTTGTAAGCAAAGAAAATAAAAATAACGACTTTATTCAACAATCCGTCTCCTCCGTTTCAGTGTGGCGCTATTTTGGACAATATCTGCTGGATGTAAACTGCGTATGCTGTTCTGTATCAGCCGCACCACACGGATACACAGTTTGCGTATTTTTACGATGTCTTTCATACTTTTCTGGGCTTTGACAGTGTTATTTACTTGGCAGTCAATGGGACAGTCACAAGCCATCCAAAATATCTTAAATTGTATTCCGAAGACGAACGATCTTTGGTTACCAACATTCTTCAAAATATCTTCTTTGGGGTTCAACAAAAAAAGTAATTCATACAGGTTTGGAGCCACTTGAGGGTGAGTAAATGATGACAAAATCATTTAGCAAAAAAGCTAATTTTTAGGCATACGCAACAGCCCGAACCCTGTTATAAATGAAAATGAAAATCGGATTTTTACCCTGAATTAGACAGTATGTTGCTAGAGTCCCTCTGTTTTGTGTGAGGTCGATTTCTCAAAAGATCTCAAGCCTTGTAAAATAATATCCTTCTCCTCGGAGGCTGTTGGGGGTTTTAGGTAAGAGCTTTCACTCACAGTATTTATCAGAGAATACATAGGGCAGAAGGACTTTTCCATTTTTGCTTCTCTGCCATTTGCACCCAAGAGCTGTGCATGGATCTGTGATTTCCAAGTCTGTTGCTACAGCGATGTCTCCAAATACAACCGAGGGTTCATTCAGTCTCTGTCCTGTATGGTGTACAGCACAGTAATTCACTCAAAACACTAATTCTAGGAACATCACTAGCAGGGATTGCCCGCTATAAAAAGTAAGATAAGACATTCCTCATCAAGTCTATTTAATATTATTCTTATTTATCTCTTTTACTGAGTTGCTAAAATAAATATATTCCACAAATAGTCTTGCCTGCATGTTTGTTGGCCCGTTCAATAATAGCTGACACTGATATATCATCTTGCTCAGTGCTGTTTTCTGAGAACCAGTGTTGGTTTATTTTAGTGTTAATAAAACTATAAAATATTTGTATTAAACTCAACATGGCTATTACAGAAGATAATTTCTTACCAATCTCCTCACAGCTCTTTTCCAAGATATCCTGTTTAAGCATAAACATTTGAACATATGTTGGTTAGAAACCCCTGAATAAAAATGAAAATGTTCGAAGTGGGAGGCTGCTACTGATATTGTTTTACATTTCACATATTGCTGACATGTCTGTTCTTACCTCAATAGAGCGACTCTGAGCTTGAAAACAGCTCAGCAGAAAACAGATCGCCTCCAAAGAGAACATCATGAGAGCTTGCTGAGAAGCTGTTCTGGATTGAACACAGATACATATACATATGGGAATTTCTAATTTTCAAACTGTGCACAATATATTTTGATCAGAATACATACAGAAAAGTAACATATGTATGTACACACACACACACACACACACACACACACACACACACACATATATTTAAAGTTTGTTTAAGTTTATCAGGTCACTGGTAAATTAAGCAGACAAGCTTAAATTGCATTAATAATCTCAATAGTTTTCCAGCTTGATCAATCAAAATCATGAAATGGTGTTGAAAAATGAAAAACAAGCATTACAAGTGTACCTGTGGCTCAGTGGTTAGAGCATTGTGATAGCAGCGCAAAGGTTGTGGGTTCGATTCCCAGGGAACACATGTACTGACAAAAAAAAAGTATAAACTGAATAGCACTGTAAGTCGCTTTGGATAAAAGCGTCTGCTAAATGTAAATTACACTGCATAATGTAAGAAAGTATTGTTGAGCTTCTTCATGCTATTGTAACATGCACCTATATATGGTATGTGCATTATGATTATTCAAAATTTCTGTCATTTAGATAAATAAATCACTTTTGAATTCTGAAGTGGAAATCAAAATATTCTCAGATTCATGCCTGTTACAAATATCTCAAATAGATCTCATCTCTGAATAAAAATCAAAAGAAAAGACACTCACCTAACTAACACTGGTGTAAATGTTCAGAGTGAATCCAACTCTTTGCTGAGTCTCTTAAGTGCTCTCCATTAAAATGTCATTACACTACCTGTCAAATTATAATTTACAGACAATCTCAGACAGCCCGATCTTTATGAAACCACTTAATGATTCAGAGATATGCAGATACACAGTTGATGAAACAGCTGAACTCATAAGTATTAACTCATTCAGTCTCGAACTGCACCAAAGTTATACACAATATTCAACTTTATAAAGACTCCACAAAATCCCCCTTTGGTCATAACACTGTAAATAACACTTGGGGAAAAAACCTTCAGCTATTCAGGTGTATTTTTTTTATAACCTAAAATAATTTCTTGTTTCCAACATAAAATTATGAAGAAACTTGAAATAACGAAAATATACAATTTAAATAATAAATTATAAAAAATACATAACATACATAAAATAGCATTAGATCCTCCTGGGCTGAGGTGGGTCGTATTTTAGTGTCATATGTATGCAGCATTGCCTCTTTACGCAGACTTTGGTACAGACACAGAGCCACCTCAGGGCAACCTTACCTGGACCAAGCCCCTCCCCTTTTTCCTAAACTCACCAAAAGTACCCCTCTATCAACAATTGTTAACAGTTATATTGTGGTCAATAAAACAAAATTGATATGAATTATGACAACGTGTACAAAACTAGTGAATGGCTCAAAACACGGAAAAGTTTATTTTTGCTCATATCTGTCAGTCTGAGACATTGCGTCGCTAGGTTGTGAGCTCAAATTTCATTGGACAATGTGAAGTGGAGTGGTATGGTCTTATTCATAATTTAGTTGAAAACGATGTAGCCACTGTCTGTTAATTAATTATAAGGAATGTTTATATTACTACTATTTATGTACTGCATATTGATATACCTTTAAACATTTGATGAAACTATAGTTGGTCACAAGAAGCCCAAGCCAACAGCAGGCCTATTATGTAAAGTGTAAGCAGTTCAAGTTTAAGAGCATGCGGATGACTTTATTTTTATAATTATGCATGGTATATCAAATTTTACTATAGTTATTAAATTGGAATTATCAAAAGTGCCAATTCTTTTACATTTGAGTCCATGTCCCTGAGGAACTTTCTGCATGTCCCTGCCCTGGACGTAAAGACACCCTACAAACATGTCAAATAACGCTCATTTAGGCTACATGACAAACTGCACTGTCCTTTTAAGGACATTGGCCTATAATATTTTGTTCATAAAATACTTTCATTTTACTTCAACTTCAACGAGTAAATTCAGCAAATCAGCAGGGCCCCAGATTCCTGCATACAGCTGATAACATGATGTAAGAGTGCGCCACCTGCCGGAGATTGGAGAAAACGCTCCCAATCAGGTGACATAATACCGCATCACGTGATGAGACAATGTTGCCATGTCCTCTTTTCTATAAGCAACATTGTTCTTGGTTTTATCAATTAGCTTATAAATATAGACGGTCGTGGGTGGCAATTTTTAGCCATTGTTTTTATTATTCTTTCTAGAATAAAGTCTCTTATTAGGGCTTACTTTTCCCATGTAGTACAAGAAAGCATAATAACATTTGTAAATTCTCCCCACCTGCGGTTCGAGTTAATTTCTGTTTCTATTCATCTTTACCCATAGCATAGGTGTGCGTGATTTAGATGGTTGTAGCTCGCTAGTAACGTTAAGCCAGTTAGTAGACTGTGAAACATTTTAAGTTGTTTGTGCTCTAATTATGGAATCAGACAAATGAAATCAAGCAAATATAGGCAGCACAAAAGCGAGATCGCCTATTGTTCGTGAGGGTAATTGGTTATTCTAGGCTTAGTTTGGTCAGGCTCATTTTATTAGGGAGGTTTTAGCAAGACCTGGCAACCCTGTATTGCGCGTATTACCAACGGACCTTCTCTGTCAAGGAGGGTGACGTTTTGTATCGTCTTAGTAATGGCGGACACATGTGGCCAAATCCTCCTTGGGTCTGGATTAACAGTCCTTTCCCACCCTCTTATGTACATCAAGGTTTTAGTACAGGTAGGATTTACACAATACACGCATAAATGAAAGCAGTAGCAAGTTGACGCCTGCACACGCGCTGCTATCGAGTGCTTTCGATAGCATGTTGATAAACGTAAACGTTAGCCAGTTCGTTTAACCGGGTTAATACATATTGCAGTGTTTCCTTTTGAGACATGAGCATCGTTGTGTGGAGTACATTTGTTTACAGGGATAAAGGTGTCTATGCTCGTCATCATGGGGGTAGTTAGCTGTACTAGCAGGGTTGTTGACCGCTGTCTAACGTTATCTGGTCTGGGTGAGTTAATGTTCTAAGGTCAGTCTGTTAGGTCTGTCAGGTGTCATTTGTATGGCAGTTTTCGTCAATATACTTACAAGTCGTACTATGTTAATGCATTATTAGTCCACTGAAAACAGTGCTGACCGCATTTTTACACCAGTTTCCGCTGTCTTTTGGGCTATTGATTAAGGCTACTGCAGGTTATTATGGTGTGTGTGTGTGTATACATACACATACACACACACGCATACATAAAATATTTAGAAGTGAAAAGTGTAGAAGTGAAAGTAAATTGAATCAGCTTTACTTGTAAGCTAAATGTGATTTACACTCAGGATTTAATGGTGTTTTTACATCTTATATATTACCACACAGGTTTTCACTGTATAGAGGCACAATAAAATGTATTGTGTATCAATTTATCACATTTACCTGTTTTTATTGGCGATTAACATATTTGTATCTTTGCAAATATAGGTTGGACATGAACCTCTTTCTCCTACTCTAGGAAGAAATATGTTTGGTCGACAGGTGTACCAGCTTCCAGGGCTTTTTGCATACGGTAAGATCATCAAGGAACCGATTGCTTCTTTTTTGCGTCTGTAGACATTAATTTAAGTCTTCATTTGATATTTAATTTCATTTTTAAGAATTCTGGAAAATGCATGCAGTTCTTAGACTTACATTTGTTTCATTTAGCCAAACACATCATCAAGATCGATGGGAAATCAGGCCTGTTTAAGGGTCTCGCCCCTAGGCTTTGTGCTGGGACCATTGGCACCATTGTTCACGGTAGAGTCCTGCAGGTACAGTATGCATGCCAGGTTCTAAAGATATTTATTTGTTTTGATAAGAAATGGGCATGTTTCGGAGTGAGTTTGTTTTGTCCTGAAAGTCTGGTATAGTAATCCTTAGTTGTTTGGTGTATGATGCCCAGTTTTTCCTCCATGTCCATTTCCAGTCAGTAAAGTGCATGGTTCCATGTAGTGTTCCAGCCTTCAGATAGGCCTCCGTAACTGTGATTTGTGCAGGGTGTTGCTGGCTGTATGTTGCAGTGTTCAGACTGTTGCAATGTGACTTTTGTGTTTATCTGGCTGGGCACAGATAAGCAGAGGTTATTTATACTGTGTTTTAAATGGCTCTAACCTTTGTTATAACCCACAGAAATGCCAGGAGGAAAGAATTGAGGTAGGAACAATTGTGTTTTCAGAGGTATTATTTAAGCTTGAATCAATTTATTTTTGCCTTTTTAAACTTTGAGGGGAATTGCTGCAGTTAGTTACACGTGAGATATAAAAGCACGTATCTCATCTCTTCACCTTCTCAGGTGATGGGAAGCAGTCAGAAAGCAGAGGATGGTTCTCTGCAACATGTAGTAAATGAGGTGAGGCACTTAAAGCAGAATTTTGTACTAGTTTCCATACCTTGAATGTCAGTCAAAGCCTGTTTGTTCACACAGTCATGAGTAGGGATGAGTATCGTTAAGGTTCTTATTGATACTGCTTATCGATCCTGGTTCTTTAACGGTAATCTTATTGGTACTTTTTGTTTTATTTATATATATATATATATATATATATATATATATATATATAGCATTAATCTATCAATACATACAGTGAAAACTATGCAGTGTTCATTTACATTTGATCACTTTTAGATTTCTTTTGAATACCTCTAAATATTGACACACATCGTATTTTCTCCCAACTGTTCTTGTTCACTTTAAGACATAAACTGTGTTTAAGTGAATACTCTCAAAGCCGGCCGTTTTTACATATTTTGTGTGTATTTGATCGTTTGGATGTGCCCGAAGCTCAAAGTGTACTTTGCTTGTCAGTTTTAGAGCACGCCGCGCAGGGACACACACACACACACACACACACACACACACACACACACACACATACACTTCAGCCTTGGTAACAGCGTCTCTCGTGCGGATTGTAATTTCAACGTTTTATTATCAAACATGTCCAGCCATTTAGCAACTGTAAAGACGGCATTTTACAACAAACGATTGATCTGATTCTGATGTTAAGATTTGGTCAGGGAGGAACGAATGCGCGCCGCTGTGAAGAGAAGGAAGTTGTGCTAGAAGAAACGGCTATAATCCTAAGAAGCCAAAAACCATTAAATAAACTTAGTTTAATATAACAGCCACAGGCTTAAAGTGTAAGCATATGTTTGAATGTTTAGCTCTCTCTTCTATCATAAACAGGGCTTTCATGTTGCGCGTGCTGAAGCTCCTCCACGTGAGCGATCTCTCTTCTGAATTGTGAATAGCAAAAATGCATCATAGACAAATGTTTGAATATTATTGCACATAAAAAAAGCTGGCAACTCTGGTGAGATAGAATTTGCAAGATAATATATATATATATATATATATATATATATAGCAATAATAAATGTATGTGTGTGTTTTCTTAAGTTCTCCAGTACCCGATAGCAGAACCGTTAACATCAGAGCTTATCGATACTCCGGTATATCATAATTTAGCCCTGAGACCGATTAAATACAGGGTTTCGTTACCTATCCCTAGTCATGAGTCTGATGTGACTGAATGACACAAGTAGAAAATCTTTGCAAACAGACTTTCATGTTCGCACCAGTTATTGTTTACTGAAATGTGAAGTGTTTTTGATGTATCTTTCCCCTCTTTTTTTATTGTCCTCTCAGACCACTAAAGAGATGATTGCACGCTCATGTGCTACAATTGTCACACACCCTTTTCATGGTAAATACAGTTAATACAATATAAAAAAACGATTTGTGATTTGAATCTCACTTTTCTCTCAGTCTGTGAATGTCACCTGTTTTTTCCCCATCCCAGTGATCACACTCCGATGCATGGTCCAGTTTATTGGTAGAGAAGCCAAATACAGGTCAGTTGTTTCCTTTGCAGTTGTTTTTCCTTCTCCAGTTTCCACATTTAATATTTTTTGTTCTTTCCAGTGGTGTCTTTGACTCCATAGTTACCATCTACAGAGAAGATGGAATCTTGGGGTTTTTTGCGTAAGTGCAAAATTACATATTTTCTAATGAGGTAATCTATAGTTTGCCTCATGATGCATTTGTAAAAGTTGTACTGTTTTTAATGTATGGCACCTTGTTAAAAATGCATATAAATATGTGGGGAAAAAATGGAGAATAACCTGGCTAGTCTACCAGTCCTTTTAAGTGCTAAATAAATAATACATACTTTCATGAATGCTGTCAGGCCATTATACAACTCTGTGTCTTTACCTTCATGCATTTATGTGTTTTGTCAACCCACAGTGGCCTCATTCCTCGTCTACTGGGCGATGTTCTTTCCCTATGGATCTGCAACATGCTTGCTCACTTTATAAACACATATGCTATAGACGACTTGGTACGTAAACACACACAAACTTGTGTACAAACAACAAAACATAATGACCCTAAGTTTGTACAAAATTTTATTTTATGTATGTGAGATACTTTTAATCTTTCAGTATTTACCGGTTCATCTTTGCATACTGTTTTGCTAGAACAACAATTCTACATTTGTGTCAGTTGTAGTTGCATGTTATGTACTGAGTTGATTGTCCTGTTGTATCTGTCTCAGACGACTCATACAGGAGAGATCAAAAACTGCTCTCAAGCTGTGACTGGGGTAAGTCATTTTTTACAAAAACATTAAATAACAAACTGTCTCAAGCACTCGCCACCAGCCTATACTTTCTGTTTAAAATAACAAATGTTTTTATACATTTTTATTAAAACATAGTTGCCACGTTTCAGTTCTAATTATTAATGTTCTATAATAAAAAAACTTTACTGGCTGATGTTTCTAGCTCTTATGCTTTCAGATAATATTACAAATGTATGTATATTCTTAAAAAGATGAAGAGATTAGGACTTTTCAGATTGTATCTACATGTCTCAATTGTATTAATAAAAATAGTATTATAATTGTAACAATAAAAAAATAACATGTCTAAATTAAAAAAAAATATATATATACATAGAAGGTAAAAAACAAGACCGATCTTTGTTTAGAAAAAAGCCAGAGAGATATGTTTTGATTTGTGTCTGACAAGTACAAAAAACGAAATGTATCAGCCAGTGGCAACTCTATACAGGTGCATCTCAATAAATTAGAATGTCGTGGAAAAGTAAATTTATTTCAGTAATTCAACTTTCTGTTAACATGCTTGGATACAGCACTCTGTGAACAGCCAGCTTCTTTGGCAATGAATGTTTGTGGCTTACCCTCCTTGTGAAGGGTGTCAATGATTGTGTTCTGGACAACTGTCAGATCAGCAGTCTTCCCCATGATTGTGTAGCCTAGTGAACCAAACTGAGAGACCATTTTGAAGGCCCAGGAAACCTTTGCAGGTGTTTTGAGTTGATTATCTGATTGGCATGTCACCATATTCTAATTTGTTGAGATAGTGAATTGATGGGTTTTTGTTAAATGTGAGCCTAAATCATCACAATTAAAATAACCAAAGACTTAAACTACTTCAGTCTGTGTGCATTGAATTGATTCAATACACGAGTTTCCCAATTTGAGTTGAATTACTGAAATAAATGAACTTTTCCACAACATTCTAATGTATTGAGATGCACCTGTATGATGGAGAGGGTAGTTTTGTTTGACTAAGTTGTGCTATTATTCTCATTCTAATGTATTTAATATTTTTTCTTGTATCTGTTTCATCTTTGCTCAGTTTTTTGCAAGTATGCTGACGTATCCATTTGTGTTGGTGTCCAACCTGATGGCAGTAAACAACTGTGGGTAAGGAATATCGTGCGACTCGAGTGGAAGCATTTGTGAATGGCATTAAATGAGAACTGGTTTCTTAACTTCATAAGAAGCTTGTAATCTTAAACTTTTTCACCCTTTTTAAATGATCAAGTTCTATGACTTTAGTTCATTTATTCACCTTCTTCCCCTTTCCCAAAAATGATATATCCTGGCATGTAGGCTATCTGTATGTCCTAAAATATTTCAAACTAATGGAGGTATTTTTGTAAGTAATGTTTCTCCTGATCTGACCCAGGCTGGCTGGAGGTCTGCCACCTTATGCTGCCGTTTATCCCAACTGGCTCCACTGCTGGAGTCACCTGAGCCGAGAGGTGAGCAATATTTATATTTTACGTTTCTCGATTGTATTAGTTATTCTGCTGATGAGCTTCTAATGTTAATTGGAATTTGAATTGCCTAATCGAATTAAAGGGCTAATAGAATTAACGCAGCACGATACTGTAATAATGAGTTTACCTATGTGACTGCATAAAACAACCGTAAAGTATTTTATTCTAGTCATCTGGATGCTTTTTTTCTGTTGCTCAGTATCGAGATGTTTCTCTTGTCATCCAAACAAGTTAATGTGTTAAACTGGATGATTGACAGAATATCTTGAGGAACAGAAAAAAAACATTGTCAGTGACTTACTAAGACATTTAATTATTGGGGATGACTTCTTTAGCGATGGGTTACATTTGAAGAAACTGTCAGAAAATATAATTGTGATTCTTGTTTCTCGCAGGGTAACATGAGCAGAGGCAACAGTCTGTTCTTCAGAAAGTTGCCTGCAGGGAAGACGTACGCCATTGAGCAGAAGAGATTTATTTGAATGGGAAGCTATCAGCATAGTCTAAAATTATACAACTGTAACTGCGCTGGCCCACAATGTTGGACTCCTAATTCTTCGTATGCACTTGTTTAAGATGATAAACTTTTTTTGATAATCAGTCCACATCAGCCTCCAGGATTATTACTGTTCATTTTATCAGTAAATTGTTTTCATTACATTATGATTTAATTTAAAATTATGAAACATAAAGAGCTTTATTTTAATACCCAGGGATTTGTATACATAGCCAAGTTAAACAAACCACAGTATAATTTCAGTGGAGCCCTCGAGGGTGCTCTAAACCATCTGTGCCTGAGTCCAGTACAGGCCCCTTACATCTGTTTTTTTGTGCTCGACCCTGTTGCTTGTCAGTAAAACAGTAATAATACACCTGCTGTTGTCTCTACTGGTTCATGCACTGACTGACTGGCAAACATGAATTTCTCTACCCTTTTAATAGTAGACTGCGTTGTGTGTGTTCATGTGAGAGGAAGGTTATGCAGCACCTTGTACCACTGCATTGTCTGTCTATCTGATGTCTACGAGATGTATTTTGCATAACTTTAAGCTTTACCTCCACCCTGGTGGTATTTGTCAGAGAAAAGCCCCCGTGGCTTCATATAAGTGAAGGAGTTAGAATAGTGTGTGGTGGAGGGCAATTTCCAGCCGCATCTCCATCAGAGCTCCGGTCCAGTCACAATCCGTTTAGATTTTTATTTCTAATGATGTTCTAACTGACCCAAATAAATGTGAGAATGCTTTTTTGGTCTTTGTGTCTTAGTCGTCCATCATCTGCACAACAGACGTATGCTATTATATACATAATAATTTCAGGAACTAGCTGTAACATTGTTCTTCACTTTTGAATTTGTTATTATCTGGAGAACAAAGTAAATGAAATACAGTTTAACAAGAACTGAATAGTGTTTATATTGTTTACATATAGGGCAAGTATGAAAATATATTTATTAAATAAGGGTTGTATGAACCACTATGGATTTTTAAACCAGGGGTCTGCAGTAGTGGGCTCTGCCAGTTTTGTTGGATGATATAAAATGTTTTCGAAAAGATAAAAATATGCATTAAAATGATTAGTATCAACGAAAGCTAAACTAAAGTAGCTAGGCTTAATGATTAAGTGTCCTGTCTACAATTATGTATAATTATAAAGTAATGTAAATGACTTTGTACATCAATCATACTCGATGCCTTTGATATTACCACATTAAACTCTTACATATATTAAGGTTACAATATACTTTTTGGTAAGTTTAAAGATGCACTCAGTATTTTATTTTATTTTTTTACATCTCAGTAGATGTAATTTTATACAGTATTATTTGTACTAAATATTATTAGAGTATGGAGAATACGGAAAGGTGATTTTCATCCTCCTGTAGCATTTAATTTTATAATGACCATAATGCAATGTTGGTCAGGTCATACAGCTTCATCAATAAATATCCCAAAATTCAAATTCAGCTTAAAGAAGAGGACATATAATTACTTTTTACAACAAGTTTGTATAAGAATTGGCTATCTTTAGCCCTTGAATGTGGTAATATGCCCAGATTAAGAAGTGGGCAGTCTACATCACAACCAAATACAGTTTATGAAATCCTTCTACATTTGCTTAAATTATACAGAATATAGAATATGGGAAAAAATGCTAAGATTTGAGTGAGTACTTGCACTGGTGGGAGTCCAAATCTGATGATCCAGCAAAACAAGCAACTGAACATCCTGAAGTTGATACCCATAAACTAGGCCTACTAAGCAAAACGGTGTTAAATGAAAAACAACATAATAGTAACTGGTTTAAATTCCAGAATAGGAAAACATGAAACAGGACTATATATGACAACTATTGAATGTGCTTCTATTTGAAGAAGACATCACCTCACATTACATAATTATTGTTAAGTATTATAAGTATTGTTGACAGAATGTTAATATATATGTATATATATATATACACACACTGTTAAGTAATTGGGGATTTGGTTGTTGTGTTTTTACTTTAATTTGCCACTCTACACTCCTGTCCAGTGTGTGGTAGTAAAGCACAATGCGCAGGTTCGCCAACCGCCAAAAGTCTACAAGAAGAAGAGAAAGAGCAGAATCAACATTTCAAGATGTCGTCGCTGAATGACAGATCCGTTTGGGATGAAGTCGAGGTCTGTTATACGTTTTTCCCGTGGTTTTGTACTATTTCCCAAAACTGGTAGATATTTTACACATGTGCAGGAATATGTATCAGGAGTGGCGTGTTTAAATGATGTTTGAGCGCTGGGTTTGGGTCTGATGGCTTTCTGATGGAAGAGCATAGCATGACACAGTGAATTTCACTGTGCTTCATTCATCCTTTATAAGTGTGTGCATTCACCCATACGATCATTCGTCGTGGTAGATAATGACAGAACAACTCCAAATTTGAATTCGCTCTAAAATTACAAAAGGTTCGCATTACATCTTTAGTAAAAGTGTGATTGTGGCTTGCTAGGATAACGTTAGCAGGGTGAGCTAATGGTGATCATGGTAACTGAGGTTTCCTGCTGCTCACATTAAGTTTAATCAGATGTTGTTGTTTGAGTATAGGAGGTATACAGGAAACCTGATGTTTATGAGGGGCTGGAAGACTTGAAAACAGACAACTGTATTCAAACATGACTCCTCCGTCATATTTTATAGGATGGCATCGGCGAAGAAGTCCTCAAGATGTCCACTGAAGAGATTGTTCAGAGGACTCGTCTTTTGGACAGTGAGATTAAGGTAGTCTCTGTAATTAACGTTTAGTGTACAGATTGTTTTCAGTGTTTTTACGTGATTCTGTGCCTCTGGTGTTTATGATTGCAGATTATGAAGAGTGAGGTTCTGCGTGTCACTCATGAGCTGCAAGCCATGAAAGACAAGATCAAGGAAAACACAGAGAAAATCAAAGTCAACAAGACTCTACCCTACCTCGTCTCCAACGTCATTGAGGTAAAATGTCTCCTTTCCTCTAGACATCTTATTTCAAGTGTCAGAATGAGACACGAGGAGCTTTTTTTGTCTGCATCTAGTTTGTGTATGGGATTTAAAGTGTGTATGTGTTTGAATGGAAGCTGCTAGATGTAGATCCTAATGACCAAGAGGAGGATGGAGCCAATATTGATCTGGACTCGCAGAGGAAGGGCAAGTGTGCCGTCATCAAAACCTCCACTCGGCAGGTGAGTCAATTATGCAGAATTGTTATTGTGTAGCCATGCATTTCCATTATGCTTTTCTTTCTGACACTGATTCGTGTAACTTTACCTGAATGGTTTTATAGTGTATGACATAGTACTATAATTGCAGACCTACTTCCTGCCTGTGATTGGTTTGGTGGATGCTGAGAAACTGAAACCTGGTGATCTTGTGGTTAGTGAGAATTAATTTCCCTTGATGAATTAGTTCAGGATATTTACAACCTTAATGTTGTTTGAAATGTCTCTTTTGCTTTGAAATGTATTGAATTAGCATCTGCTACTGTTCACAGGGTGTGAATAAAGACTCTTACCTGATTTTGGAGACTCTACCCACCGAGTATGACTCCAGAGTTAAGGCCATGGAAGTGGATGAGAGGCCTACAGAGCAGTACAGTGACATTGGTGGCCTTGACAAACAAATTCAAGAGGTATTAAAGTTTCTCACCATGACAGTATTGTTGACAGAATGTTAATTGACTTATTTCTGAGCTCACTGCTTTGTGCTTTGCTCTTTGCAGCTGGTGGAGGCAATTGTTCTGCCCATGAACCATAAAGAGAAGTTTGAGAATCTGGGATCCAACCACCAAAGGGAGTTCTGATGTACGGACCGCCAGGCACAGGAAAGACCCTGCTGGCCAGAGCCTGTGCTGCCCAAACCAAGGTTATAATTGTGATTATCATTGCTTACTGTTGTAATATTTCACTGAAAACACACAAAAAATGTTTGCATCGAAGAACACAGTGCTTCACTCTGAAACATGTAGCACATATTTAGATTTATTTTAATTGCATCCTTTACGATTTGCATTTGTTAGCCCTTTGACAAATGCAAACAGTGAATTTAGAAAATGTTCAGGGATTCTGGTGCTGTTTGTGAAAAAGAAAAAATAGAAGTAACTTTTCAAACTCTAAAATGACCCCTTATTATGAGGATTTTGTGTTGTGTTGTTTTGCATTAAACTTTATCTTTTATTATTCTGTCCTTTCTCAGGCAACATTTTTGAAGTTGGCTGGCCCTCAGCTGGTGCAGATGTTTATTGGTGATGGTGCCAAACTGGTACGTGATGCATTTGCTCTTGCCAAGGAGAAAGCTCCCTCCATCATCTTCATTGATGAGCTGGACGCTATCGGCACCAAGCGCTTTGACAGTGAGAAGGCTGGAGACAGAGAGGTGCAGAGGACCATGCTGGAGCTACTCAATCAGTTAGACGGCTTCCAGCCCAACATGCAAGTGAAGGTACACACTTAAGCCCATATACTTGTGGCATAGTTGTGGACCTGTCAGCCCTGTCAAGTGTTTTTTTTTTTTAAGGTGATTGCTGCCACTAACAGGGTGGACATCCTTGACCCTGCTCTGCTGCGTTCAGGTCGTCTGGATCGTAAGATTGAGTTCCCCATGCCCAACGAGGAAGCTCGTGCTCGCATTATGCAGATCCACTCACGCAAGATGAATGTCTGGTATGTAACAGGATCTTTTGTGTCTCAGCTGGTCCTGGGTGTTGTTCTAAGTCAATGTTTTACTGTTATTGGGCATTTGCTTTTAAATGATCATTTAGTATTTTTGCACATCAACTGATGAGACATTTGCAGTGGTAGAGCACAGTTTTTGTGGGCAAGACGTGACGTTAAAGCAACAAAAGAGCTTTCATAGCTTATTTAATGTTTTATTGAATTGCATTAGTCATTTGTCTATTGTATCTGTAAAACTGAAGTTCAACTGCTATACACATTTGAATAATTCTCTATCACAAAAATTAGCATTATGTTCTTTCCCACCATTTATTTCATGACTGGATCTTTGACTTTGTGTGCTATAGTCCTGATGTGAACTATGAAGAATTGGCACGCTGTACTGATGACTTCAATGGAGCTCAATGTAAAGCAGTTTGTGTTGAAGCTGTAAGTATGATATTTGCAATCTTAAGTTAATTTAACATTACTGCTAGTATCTCTTTTTTTGAGGTGGTATTAACATTGTGGTTAAGGCCCTTGAATGTCACTTGTGACAAGTTTGTACTTCGGTCATTCACCTGCTTTAATGCAAGATACAACCTGTCTGACGATACCTGACAAAAATAGATTTTTTTATTTGCCAAACAGAATCGAAATCGAAATTACACACTTTAATGCTTCACTTAAACACTTGGGTTTTTTCTTATGGAGATTGCCATTGCTCCTGATTGTTGTTATTGCATGTTACCTAAATGTGTATTGTTTGCTTTTGTGTGTTAGGGCATGATTGCTCTGCGCCGTGGGGCCACTGAACTTAACCATGAGGACTATATGGAGGGCATTCTGGAGGTGCAGGCGAAGAAGAAAGCCAATCTGCAGTACTATGCTTAACCCAGTAGAGGACTGTGTGTGTGTGTGTGTGGGAGCGTGAAAGTGGTCCAACTGCAGGATCAGGTACACCTGTAAACCTGTGCTACTGGGATCCATTACTGTTCCGAGTAATTACCTGGTTCTGTTGGAAGACAGATAAACCGAAATCAGATTGGACTGCCTCACAGTGATAATTTTGCAATATTTTTCAGTTAACCTTTGTTTGTCTTTCAGTTCATTAAAACACAAACTTTTTTCCATTATTTGTGGGTTTTTTTCTATGAAGGTTTTAAGTGTTGTTTCTGCATATGTTTCTGTTGTATTAATAGTGATGGGAAAACCAGTAGAATAATCCTGGTTTTGTAATCAAGCTCTTCTATTTGTGTAATTTTGCACCACAAGTGTCAAATGTAATTGCGAAAGTGACAGTTTACAAACCACTTAAGTGCACTTGTAGTACACTTGAACCCATCTTTCATACACGTGTACTACAAGTGATAACTAAATACAGAGATAGTATGTTAAAGCTCATTGTAATGAAGTTCCAAACATAGGTTTGGGAGAATCCTAATCATTCAGTCCTGTCAATCATTACGAACCTATAAGCAGCTCTTATTGCACCGTCCCAGCATCCCTCCACCTCCCCATCTCCTCCTATTTCTGTTTTTCCTCCCTCTAGGTAATACGGTAATGGGGAGTTGAACTCAGCACTCAATCTGAGCCTCGAGTTCGAGCTATCAATCTACATTGTTGGGTTTGAAAAAAATCAACTTTTTTTCTTCTAATTTTATTTTATGAGTGTACATTCATAAATACAAAAGCATATGCCTGCTGATCCTGTAATCACTGATAGGGCTAAACAGGCTCTCAAAGTTTGGTTACAAAAAATGATTGCACATAAGGTCTAATATCATACTTGAGCGGTTCATAATTCAACAAAATGCCCACACTGCAAACAATAATTAAGCGGTTCATAATACAACAACATGCCCTCCTGCAAACAGACTGAATTGCATCATAATGTTGGGAGATGCAGCTCTATTTAATCTAGAACTAGTAAGCTCCTCCTCACTCTTCAGGCATAATGTCATGGGAAAACCTTCACTGGATCCTGTCTGTTTATCAGTTCCCACACTATGTTGGCATCTTTTTTTCTTGAGGGGGTGAAGTTCATGCTAAATATCACAGATGAATGGAAATAATAATCTGATTCTCACAGTCTTCTAAGAATTTTCCACAGAAACAGTTCAGCTGTCACAGAGTCTGCCAAATGAATCTCTCTTCACTGCTCTTCTTTACTAACCGTCACTTCATGTGTCCCAGATGGTATTGGTGAACTTTTGTGGTCTTCATTCCCCTCTCCTCCCTTCTGACCTCTGCATTTGACCCATACGCACACAAGCAGACCACTGCAGTGCTTCCGGAAAGCCGGATCACAGCAAGCGTACAGCAGAGGGTTTAAACAGCTGTTCACGTAGCCCAGACAGATGGAGTATGGATGGGCCGCCACCAACCACTGGTCGAAACTGCAGGAAAAGGGAAGAATGCCCAGTTCCACCATAGCGGAGAGTGTCTTATTGGTGTGGAAGGGAAGCCAGCAGAGGAAGAAGGCCAGCACAAGGGTGATGATGATACGTAGGAGCCTGCGTTGGCGCGTATGATCAGGATGCGGGCCTAGGCTGAAGTGTCGGGAAAGAAGGCGCCCTAGCCAGCCATAGCAGAGCAGCAGCACTACAAGAGGTAACAGGAAGCCAAGCAGAGTTGATTTTAACCCCAAAGCTGCTGACCACATCAGCTCCGCCTGCTCCGAAGCGGCTGGATCCAGATCACTGGAGATCAAGCTGGAGTAGTCCATGTCACACAAACAGGAGGACACATGTCCGTCCTGCCCATCACCATCATCTCCAGCTTCCAAATCCACCTCCCTTACAGTTCGCAGAAGCAGAGCAGGAAGGGCCAGAATTCCAGCCGCCAGCCACACGCTACCCACAATCCACTTGGCGCGAGTGGTTGACCGTCCCTGCTTTGAGCTGTTGCCACGCTTTCGTGAGATGACGCAGTAACGCTCCACGCTGAGCCCAGTCAGGGAAAACACGCTCGCATACATGTTCAGTGCCACAATGTAACTGCTCACCTGACACAGAACATGGCCAAAGGGCCAGTGGTAGCCCAGCGCTGTGTATGCCGCCCACAACGGCAGGGTCATGACGAAGGCCAGGTCAGCCAATGCTAGACTGGCTATTAAAGACTCTGTTACTGTACGAGAAGATGTAGGGGATGGACACGGGGATGGATCAGTGGTCTGGGAAGATTTGGAACCGCTTCCAACCCTCCTGTGGCCTCTCGCTCGGCGGTCCAGGTACACCCATAGCACCAAGCCATTACCCAGGGAGCCCACAACAAACACCAGGAGGTACACGCTTGGAACCAGCACCCAGGTTGCAGACCATTCTGTGTAGTCACATGAGGGAAAGGGTGAGGGTGAAGGGAAGGGCAGAGACCCAGACATCTGAGAGACACACTTGCAGGAAAGAGAACTGAGTTTCTTTTTAAGGGCTTGAGAGTGGAAAAATGGTTTGTAAGAAGAACAATGATGGAGCACTTGTCTTTCCCCTGGATTCAATATTTGGGAATTTCCCCGATAGTTGGAAGAGTCAGTGATACTTCCTCCTCCTCTGTCCTCTTCAATTTCTGTGGGATATCACAGACAAAAGAAAAATAAGGTTATTGGAAGCTGTGAATTAAAAACACTACCTGGCCAAAAACACGTGCTAATATTTTGCTGGATCGCCTTCACCTTTGATTACACTCTACATTTGTTGTGGTATTGTTTCAACAATTATTTAATCAAGGATTACATTCATTTTTGGCTGAGATCTTGTATCGACAGTGGGAGAATCAAACCTCTCTGTAAAATCTATTTCAGCATATCCCAGAGACTTTCAGTAGGGTTAAAGTCTCTTCTCAAGTCTCTTCACAATTTGAGGCTGATGAATCTTGGGATTGTCGTCTTGAAATATGGTTATGGGATACTTCTGATGTGGTTGTTTAACAAATAAGCTACACACTGCATCATGCAGGGTTAAAGTGACTTTTGTCAAACATATAATGTGCCAGATTTAGAAGTATTTGCTTATTTAAATACAAACAGTGACTTTTTTGCCAGGCAGAGTATGTTATAGTTGGACATAACTAATCCTTATCAGTAAATACATGCACTTCCAGTAATAATTCTGCAATAAAAAATACAATAAATACATTTCATTCTCTTTTTTGTGTATTAATTTAGTGATGTACCACATTTATAAGAACAACTAATAAAATCTATCCCATAAAAGCAATGTTTCTCTATCACACCTCAGGTGGACATACACCATGAACCAAATAATCTCATACCTGTTTTCCTTAAGAGTTTCCCTCTGCTTCTGTTAATGACTGTGCTCAGTGTTCTCTTCTCTGTGGTTGGTCTCGCTCTGTTTTTAGATTATCTGTTTTAAAAGGACACAAATTACTATGTATCCATGGTTTTCTCTTGATGTCCCTCTCAGCTCACCTCTCCCAGAATCAAATGCTTCTTTCTGTGTCTCACCTACTGGGACGTGTCTGCTCTTTAAAGACCATCTCCTCTTTGTGTCCATTCCCTTTTCTGTTCTGTCCTCCTCCTCTCTCACAGGACCACCCCGCAGCAGTTTTGTGAGATCTCCAAACAGTCCTGCTCTTAAACAGACTGAGTAAACTCTGAACACCTCAGGCTTGAAAGAAGCTTTATACACATGACAATGTCTTTCACTGTAGCAAACATCATACATCTGGCCAACACTACCACTATATACACAAGGTTGTAATAGCAAATATAGTATGCATTCTTACAAATAACGGGTTACTTAAAACATTGGGAGATCAAGAAATCAGAGACATTATGTGTGGCCCATTGTTGTACAGATTGTTCATTGATTCACACTAGAGGATGATTTTGTACCAGGAAAAGTAAGAGTTAAACCTGTACATTTGCATGCATTTCTATATCAGCAGCACCAGGCACGTGCAGAGAGTTCCACAGGTTTTTTATATATAAAAGTCAAAGTCAAAAGTTTGGATACATTACTAGTTTACATAAAAAGTTTGGATACATTACTAGTTTATGTTTTTGCAAGAAGTCGCTTATGGTCATCAAGAATGCATTTATTTGATCAAAATTGTAATACTTTTGCATTGTATATGCATTTTATGCAATGCTGATTTATTATCAATGTTGGAAACCTGTGATACTTTTTTGAGGATTGTTTGATGAATTAAATGTTAAAAAAGAACAGAATTTATTTAAAATATAACTTTTGTAACAATATACACAACCGTTCAAAAGCTTGAGGTCAGTATTTATTTATTTTATTTTGAAAGAAATACATTTTTATTCAACAAGGATTTGTTAAATTAGTAGAAACCATGATAATAAATATTGATATTGTTAGAAAACTGTTGAATGAATGAACCCCAAAAAAGTACCAATCACAGGTTCCAAAAAAAATAAATAAGCAGCACTACTTTTTCCAACATTGATAATAAATCAGCATATTAGAATGTTCTCTGAAGGATCATGCACTGAAGACTGGAGTAATGATGCTGAAAATTCAGCTTTACATCACAGAAATAAGTTACATTTTAAAGTATATTAAAATAGAAAAACAATATTTTAAATTGTAATAATATTTCACAATATTACAGTTTTTCTGTATTTATGATCAGATAAATGCAGGCTTGATGAGCATAAGACACAATGTTGCTTAATTATCAAAAACGGTAATAAAATAAATTCCTTTCACGTCACCATTTCGCCAGCCCACACTTCACATAATAGGCCCATAGGTGGCACTTGGGCTTTAATAACAATGATAGTTTCATGGGTGTATCATAAGTGATTAGAATACTGATTACTATTAGTGCGACTTTTGGCACTGCTGCAAGGTTTTGTGCAGTGCTTTTGTAGTCATTAAGCATCCGTTTTCTCAGCGATGTAGTTTGATTTATAAAATGAGACAAACCGCAGATCCAGATCGCTCCACAGCTCGTCTGTCCCATGTAATTTGCAACCGATTTATTATGAATAAGAACGGGAAATGACTGCTCCACTTCACATTATTGTCCAAGGAAATTTTAACTTGTGCCAAATCATGATTGGTTGCTCTATTATAGCCTATAGCCTATATATAGGACATGACAAACGGCCATTGATGAATTATGTAATATTCTAAAATATATAATGGATTTGTAATTAAATCGACACACTAGCTTTGATTATTACATACTGACAACAAATGTATAGCCTGAATGCTTTGTAAGGCGCTTTGCATAAAAGCGTCTGCTAAATGCATAAATGTAAATGTATTGATGAAAAATGTTTAAAATATTGTTTGGTTTATTTGTCCTTCCGTGACCCACTCACTGAAAGAATCAAATAGGCTATGGCCTGAGAGCCTGTAGTTTCCGAACAGACTGGAATATCCATCAGTCGAGCAAACAGCAACACCTCGGATTCACAGATATGTACAAATAAACAGGATTTTTTTCAACTTTTGAGCGATTAGTTACTGCTGTGTACACATTGTAGAGTTAATTATATTTCAAATGCATTTCGTTTTGTCCGAGAGGGGCACTTTTGAATAATCCCCCCCCCTTCTGAACTTGCCTGAAGAGTTGATAACATGTTTACCTAAAAAAATCTTCATGCTAAGTTCAATCACAGAGGAACTTAATAACTTAATAGAAGCTAGCTAAATGTGTATACTTTTCTAAGTCTTATTTCTGACTGCTTCTTCCAAAATAGGTATGGGCAAGATACTTTGATATGGTGGGTTGCAGAAAATAAACAATAAACTTGCCATATCAAACATGGCAAAATTAATGTGAAATGTGATGTTCATATGTTTAGATTTTTTTTTTTAGATCATAATAGATTATCTTATAAATAGGCAGTCTGACATTAGTTAATGTACAATTATGTGAACTGTTCACCTGCCTCTGTTTAACTAATAAATCCATTGTGTTGGTTCTATTTGAGCTCAGCTGCAGGTCTGAGGTCCTGTTTAAACTATTTGAGCAGTCTGCGTCTTGTGTTGTTTAAACACTTCTGAAACTCAGGGACTCCCTATCGTGGGCTTTGTTGTGTTTTTGTATGTTGTCACTCTCAATAAGAATGACAAAAGGGAAAGTCTTTTGTCTTGAAGAAAATCTACAGGACAGCTATTTATGATGCAACACAATGACACACAGCAAATATTTAAAAATGCAACCGAGTGCCTTGTTTCTCAAACGAATAGTAATGAATATGTGCAGAGTTCCAATCAGGAGATGAGATGTTGCTCGCATAGACTTTTATTAGCAGTGGTAGAAGCAGATGACATTTCCTGTTTGCATCTTTATTTGAACTAGTCTAGACCAAGATTCAGCAAAACAAAAAACTCTGACCTAGTGGGAGGCGCATAGTCCTGGTTACTGCATAACATATATATGTAGAATATACACTTCACACAAGTGCCACTCAGTGCCAGTGCCTTTTTTTTCTCTTGTTCCAATTGTCTCTTGTTCCAAGGGGAAGCTGTGGCCTAATGGATAGAGCGTTGGACTTATAATCTGAGATTGTGGGTTCGAATCTCGGCTCCGGCAGGAATTGTCCATGGCTGAGGTGAGACCCTTGAGCAAGGCACCAAACCCCCAACTGCTCCCTGGGCTCCCACTGCTCCAAACATGTGCACTTGGATGGGTTAAATGCAGAGAACATGCTCTGTATAATTGTGTATGTGAAAAAAAAAAAATTGATCTCAGCTGTACAAATAGCGAGGGTCTATAAAAAGGTCGTAAGGTCATATGTATGACATGAGTTAAACACACTCTGTTTGCAAAGCACTGGGTCAAACTATAAATTGAACATAAACAGATCAATGTATCTCTTGCATCAGTGTCCACTAACTCCAACCAGAAAATAACTGATTGACCATATTTATGCATTTTAGAACCATGCATAATTGGAAATGTTTAGACATTATGTGGTGCAAGATAAGTTATTTAAAAATGTGCACAATATAATAAGTGTATACCCACTTTGTGTTCTTACTGTAACCTACTTTATATTTGCATGCCTTTAATTCTATATGTATGAGAAAATATTAAGCGTTCCCCAAAATGAATTTGATATTTGCAATGCCCTCAGCATGAATTTAGATCTTTTATGTTTATTTTTTCACCATCAAAATGCAACAACCCATGATAAAAAGTGTTATTAGAAAATGGAAATATTTGAAATGGCAGTATTCTGTGAGTTTAATCTAGAGTTTGATGAAATCTCTTAAGAAATGTAAAGTGTGCCTACATCTCAATGTAACAAAAGTTGCAGATACATAAAGTAAGAATTACAGAACCTCAGAAACTTTGAACTTCTGAGATGGACAACACACACACACACACACACACACACACACACACACACACACACACACACACACACATATTATTAACATACAGACATCTGTCTCCATATCCCACTGAGAGAAAATGTGGGAAAATGCCTCTCTCGCATATGGATCCGTTCCTTTTCATCCCCTTCCTTCCCCTCACCCATCCTTCCCTTCACTCAGCTCACTCAGAATGGTCAATAGTAGAATATAATGTTCTATATGAATGCAAGTGATATTTACAGTCATGTTTGGTATCATTTGAATTGTCTCAGGGCGTCTGGTACAATGGTCTCATTTTTACAAGAAGTAAACTAAAAGGTAGTACAGATCCTAAGAGTTTAGAGATAGTTTACATACTGTAGAGGGCAGGTCAGTTCCCAGTGCTTTTCGTGCAAAATTACCCTTTGTCCCAAAAGGTTTTAACTCGATCAAAACAAATTCCAATTGTTAGCTGTCTCCATTTCGGGGATGTTGGTCTTGGGCTGAGTACTAAAGGAAATCTTGTAAGAAGATCAGGGCGATTCTGTAGCCAGAAGCCCGTAGTGTGGTGTGTCTCTATACTTCACACAATGCATTTCTATAAAGTCAGATATGCATCATTTACTCTTAGATTTATCTTCGAGAATTCTATGTTTTGTATTAATATGATTTGATATCTCTGAATTGGCTATGTAATTGGCATAATGCATACAGTATTTATCTGACTGATAATAAATAGTTACATTTGATCTTATTCTGTAATTATTAACTCTAGTAGATTACGTTGTATCCTTGTTAGCGACATGAGCACCCGAATGAACGAGTAAATATAAAGAGTTAACTAGAATAATCTAATATCAGAAGAATGCTAATTAGAAACAGACAAACAACCAATTTGCATTTCAACCTAAATTTGAGGTCCTAATAAAATGGAGTCAGAAAAAATAATACAATGGAGTCAGATCACAGGTTAACTTCAATTACAGAACTTTGGGCATTGAAAAGACCAAACACGCAGGAAACCTTCAGCCACCATTGGATACCTTCTTTGGGCCAAGAGCGTGGACCTTACATACCAAAGACACACGTGCAATACCCAACACACTATTCATATTTAGCATAGAGTATCCCTTTTCTTATTCACATTCATTTGCATAATTGCATCTGTAGTTGAATATATATATACATATTTATTCACATATTTTATTTTTTATTATCTTTTATTATCAGTCTGGGCAGACATTCCACAAATAAGGATAGTTTGTCACTTTTAAAGCAATATAGGGAATGGCCAAAAAAACATTTATATACGTTATTTTGACAGAGAACTAATAATTCTATTAATTCATGTCCAGAAAAAAGAAACCCTGAAACGAAGCACATGAATAATGGTTATTAATAATTGGGTGCTGCACTGATATTTGTTAGTCGAGGCTGTTAAAGACCCTATGCCTGAATATTTTTCTTAATGGTTAGTTAATGTGGTTAACATTAGCTGAAGAGACATCACATTTTGTTTTACATCATAAATTACACAGTCAAGCCTCAGATGTTAAACCAGCTCCAGCATAGTAAGTTGCTAATAAACAGCTATAGGCCTATAAGAGGAATCGTAAACATTAAACAGAATTCTCAAACTCTCAATTTGCATGAAACTGCATGTTCCTTTTATTGGTCACATAAAGGTTCAGTAAGTTTCGCTGGCTATAGTGGTAGCAAGAAGCTAATCAGCACACTGAAAAGACTACATGTCTGCATATTGCACGCAATGTTTTTCAAGAGGTTTTAAAAGAGACATTCGTAAACAAGGCAGAGGAAAAGCAGGCGTAAAGGGTTTTTAGGAAAATTATGATGATATGATACATTAACCCTTAAAATGTCAGCATCCCTCAGAACCCACTCAGTCGTACCACTTCCCTGGGTAACAATATTAGCCGCGAAAGAGTACACATTCATAAAATGCTTTCCCTTTCACTATTAACTGCAAAAAATACAAGCTTTAGCTTACAAGCTTTAGCAGTGAGCACACACAGTTTTAATATACAGCTGAGACTTTAGCAGTGAATGCTTCTTTGACCACTTAAGTGCAAGATCTCTGCATTCTCACTGCTTGATACCAGGAACAATGCAGAAGTGTTTTAGAGAACACCCCACCAGAAGAGTGCTAGTGAGAGCACTATGCCCACCACAGAGCGGCCGGACACGGACACGGGTGCTGTGTTACACAGGTCGGTGGTACAGCAGGAGTACTTGAAGCTGGAAATTTTGGGAAATTTCTCGCCGATTACGTTGTAGTTACAATCAGAGTATTTTATACACTGCCTGTATGTGTCACCACCTAGAAGAAAGGGGTGAGCAGATATGTCATGCAAAGTCAAAGGGTCACGGAAAAGATTTGTGAGAATACAGAAAGACACTATTTTCTAAGAATGAGTGAGCTGGCACCTCTCTCGTAGACGGTCAAGCAGGCGTCATCATAGTAGCAGTTTCGGATTTTAGAGCATTCGCCCGAGTAGTCCTTACAACCGTAACATTTAATGGCAGAGCCTTGAAAGACAAAGACAGATTTTTTTCTTCAGAAATAGTAATGCAAAATATGACAAAAACACATCTTATGCATGGTGTAAACAGGCTTAATGACAATACATACCAAGCCCCACCAGAGCCAGAACGAACACCACACACACTCCAACAGAAGCTTTCATAATGCCTTCGGTTTACCAGTCTAATCCTGATCGAGAGAGAGAGAGAGAGAGAGAGAGAGAGAGAGAGAGAGAGAGAGAGAGTACCATTTGAATTTGTCTGAATGTGAGTGCTTGATATGTTAATTCCAAATTTAGATTTAAAAATCAAATGAATCCTATATTTCATTCATCGGTTTGTAGACTGATCTCAAACCCTCACATTGAGAATGTTTAGACTTGAAACAGGTTAATGCACGAACACCAAGCCTGTAGTTGCTTCTCACCATCATTTTGTTCCAAAAGTGTGTCATTCTTTCTTCTGTGGATCATACTGGTGTTTGGTTGTATGTAAAATTGTATGTATGTATGTATGTATTTATTTATTTGTTTGTTCATTTGTTTGTTTGTTCTGCAGAAGTAACAGAATCATACCGGTTTGGAACCATATGATGATGAGCATATGATGACAATTTCAACTTTAAAAAAAAGCTTAACTAACATAATAATTAGAGAAAGAATTGTCGGTCATCTAAGGAGTACGTAGTTTTGTTGAGATACATCCCGTTTTGACCGATTATCTGGCCTGTATTATAGCTACTATTATTCTTATTGCAGCAACGACCACAGCTATTATTGTTATTTGCTTGTTATTTTGCATTGTATTAAGCTTTAGGCATTATTGAATCTATTTTGTTGTATTATTTGTGTATCATTCTGAACATGTCAGCCTTTTATTAACATTCTGGATCATAAACATCCTGGCTTTCGAATCATAAAAATACAATATATATTATACATAACATATGTTTAATTTATAATATAACACTTGCCACAATGTGACATTTATAAATAAAATACAATAACAATAAAATCGAATAAATATGCTTGTTAGAGAACACAATTCAACATTTAAGTTAAAATTGAACTTTATAATACACTTGATATACTGTTCTTAATGTACACCACTGTTTTACACTCATTTTGGTAGCATTCACAAAAGAATGTAATTTAAATAATAATAATACAATTATTATTATGTTTGGAGAGATAACCAACTACAAAAAGTTAAGAATGTATTTGACTCTCTGACCTCATGACAGCTCGTCTCCCTTTCATTAAATTTTCATCAAAATATGGATTGATTGATTTTCTTTTCAGAATCTATAGTATTTGTAAAACTGAAACCAATGACTACCTTAAATCAAATGTCACATTTTATCATAATTTTCTGCCATAACCTCAGGAAAAAAAAACATAGTGTCCCTGGAAAAGTCAATATATTTAATGCTTTATAGTTTTAACATTGTAAAAATGTAATCTAAATCAGCCTGGTTCACAAGCACAGAATATACGAAGCAGTATGCCACAATCTCTCAGTTACTCTTCTGTAGTCTTACCCCAGTGTGAAGAAGATATCCAACCTCAGACACATCCAAACCAGTCTGAAAACTGGAGAGCTTGAGCCACTTACGCTTTCCTAAACACGCCCACAATCCTCTTCAATCAATCTTTTGTGCTTTTCATTGTATACCATTCTATTGTCCTAAAATATTTCAATGAAATATATTATAGGGTATGTTGATTTTACTTTTAGATAAAAAGAAAAACATAATATTGCTATAACAATTTATAATTAAAAGAATCAATCACAAGTAATGTACTTTACATTAGAGTCAAGGACGGTCTCCCTAATACTGAGCTATTCTAGTACAATACTGATAGTGTAGCATTGTGATTTCTGTAACTGTTGAATTCCATTTCTATTCTGTTCTTACGAATGAACCTGCAACCTTCTTTACAATATTTATTCAAATTCCTCTGGTTGAAAGCTGAACATTAAAGTTTTCTATTCCTCCATTTAATCAATGTATTAATAGTGAAAATCCCAGCGTTCAACATAAAATGTTTATATTCTTACTTGTCTAAACAAGACACATTACTTTCATGTCATGCATCTCTTGTTTCTTGTTCTTTCAAATTCTTGTTTTTAACCTTTTCTTACTGTTGTCCAGCACTCCTGACTTATGCTATATCACATACGCTCAGTTCCTTTTGTTCTTCTTGAGGATCCTTTTTCCTCTAAAGCTGTATGAGATTTACATTTTTATTTATATGATATATATATATATATATGAATTATATATTTATATGATGTCCCCCCTCGGTTAGGGGTGGGCGATATGGCAAAAAATATCACAATTTTATTTTTATATCACAATTCATGATTTTATCATGATTCTTTGTCTTGTTGGTTTTTCTGTTTTACAAGTTGTTTGAGCATTACAGCCAAACTAATTTCCCTATTATAAAGACAAAGCCTTTCAAGGTAACACAATATTTACAAAGTATGGCAGAAATTTAGGCCAAAGTGGGTGAAGATAAATATCTTTGTCATTATTTTAATCTTTGTTATTAAAAATGAGAACAAAGATACACATTAAAATACACATAATATACAAATAAAACAAACTGTGTTTTAGTTTCAGGTACAATAGGTTTATTTTGCAGGAGCTTTCAAGAAACTGAATGAACAAATATAAAAATAAAACACTATATAGATTGATTTAAGGAAACTGTATTAAAGTTTTCAAGTCAAGAGTAGTGAGGATTTTTCTCTTTGTGTTTGGTGTATTATTAACATTAAAGGAATAATTCACCCAATAATTAAAATAGGCTAGTGTTGAATTTTTATACCTTCATTTACCCAAAAGTTGTTTTAAACCTGAGTTTCCGTCTTCTGCTAAATATTAACGCTACTTTGAAGAATGTGGGTAACATTGGGAATGTGGTTACCCACATGTGGTTAACCACATTCTTCAAAATATCTTCTTACTGATGTGAATGTGTGTGGCGCTGAACAGTATACTGATACAGCGGCGCCAGAACTACAGCTGATAGAATGTGTGCTGTACCAAGATATAAGTAAATAAATGAATGAATACATTGTAATTAAATTGTATTATTTACAAATTACAACTGCAATGATGAGTGACGGAAAAACCTGGCCTTCAGATATTCCAATGATGGCATCGATTAAATCATTAAGAGCCTGCGCAACTGTTAAGGAGTAAGAAATAAAGAATATAATAAAAGAAAATGTTAAGTTAGATTGATTTCCCATGGCGTGTTGAATTAGAACATTCGGTCAAACTATAGCCTAAGTGTATAAATAATATAAAATACATGATATGTCCTATGTAAGCAAGTAATTGTTAACCAGCCTGTTACTTTATAGCAGTTACGCAATCAACCAACTTTGCATGTGTAGTGGATAACACAAAAGACCATTTTACAAAAACAAACATTTAAGCAAACAAATAAATAAACCTTAGGAGGGAGCATGACCCGGGGTCCACTTCAACCCCCTCCCCAAATGTTCCAACCAAAACTACGCCCTTGATTTGACCACACATCTAGGTCAGGCTTTAGCAGACAGTGGCTTAAGTGAATGGTCCATTATTGGACATAGGGTCACACAAGGATTCATTCTGCTGTAGCACAAGAACAGTTGAAATATGTGAGGCTGTCAGCAACGAACGAACTATTGGCCTTAGTGTGGGCACTTTAAAATGAAGCATTTGTCAAAGTACTTAAAATATGTTACAGAAATGTAGCATTTTCTCTTTCAGAATAGTTGAAATGAATGAGTAAAGAGATATGTGCCAAAAATAATACAGCTCAACAAAGAAACATCAGTCTGACCACAACAAGGCCTCGTCAACATGTTGCCATGACAACTGACACGATCAGGGTGGGTTAGGGTTAGAGTGGTAGAAATGACTAAGTTGTGTGTTGTGAGAACAATCAGTGTTTTCAGAGATATTCCAGAGCATGAGACAATAGCACCGAGACTAGCTGGTGGAAAACAGATCAACGGCCTCTTTGTGCTGAGATAGTGATCACAACAAGAATGCAAACACACAATGTAGTAGTGAAACACAGGATTGATACACCATTACCTTTTTATTTACTCCAAATTAAAAAACTCACACATACAAAAAAACAAAAAAAAAACAACGGGAGTTATTAACTAATCTTAGAGGTTCAAAATGGCTTAACAGAACATAATAGCAAACTGTTGAAAAATCTCACTGCACAGCATTATTTAACAAAGATGATAACATATAATTGCAGCCATAAACAAGAAAATCTAAATCGTACCTATCTCTAGGCAAGATTAGGAAGGGAAAGGGAAGAAGAAAACAGAGAAATTCCTAAAGTCTGTCAGAATATCATTCTGAAAAAAAACAACTGTACAACAAATATTTTCTGATCATTTACCTCTTGCACAGGATTTAAAGAAGAACAAATGTGGAAAGTCACAATAATGCCATAAACTTCTTATAAAATTATCTTATTTTCTTATTCACACCAGTCTATGTAACCTCCAGCCCTTAAGATAATCAGAGCTAAAAAGATCCTTTACACTACATCAATGTATTCTGGCTGACCTTCAGTTTCCATCCAGCCAGCGTTTCTGAGAACAGGCCAAAAGCACCTCTGAACACCTCAGAACTAGAGAACTAAAACACTAAACCATTTTTATGATTGCTTGCACCGGTTAGCTGATGTTTGCGTGAACTGGCTGGTTTGGGTCTGTGCTTTTTACTCCTCTTTAAATAAATCAGTTTCACTTCTCAAGATCTGGACCTCAGCCTGTCCCCAAAACCCTTCGTACAGATGACAAGAACAAACATATACACACAAGCACATACACGCTACACAATACCTGAGGCCTTGGAGGAAATGAATGGGATCAATTTGTTTTAGCCATTTTGTTACACATTCAATCTATATATAAAACACACACAGTGATACAGTGTGTGTGTACTTTTCTACTAATAATGGTGTCATAATTCCTCCTCGTGCTCTGAAACTAAGGATTTCAAGCAAAAATAACAATTTTGTCACCATGTTGTCCCAAACCTGTATGATTGTCTTCTGTCGAACATGTCTTTTGCCTGTTTTTTAACAATATGTTTTGTAGTCCATAAAATTAAAGTCAGTGGGGCCAAAACAAAACTGGACTCCACTTTCACTGCATGGACAAACTCAATTCAAATATTCTTTTGTGTTCCACAGGAGACAGGAAGTCATACAGGTTTAAAATGATATAAAGGTGAGTGCATTTCAATTTTTGGCTGAACTATTCCTTTAGGTAAGTGGCAGGTCATTGTGAAACCCAGGCAAGAAGAGCCAATCTCACAGAATCTCACATGCATTTAATAAACTCCATCACTCTCAAATCACAAAACACACTTGCAGACTCAAACACACGTACAATGATCTCACACGTCCACAGACACGGATATGCCACCACCAGACACATGCCCTCAGAAACTGGAGAAAACGTTCAAGAGGTGACAGGCACAAGAGCGCTGCACAATAAACAATGGATGCCTAAAAGCTCTGTTTGTCCTCCTGCTCTCCTGTTTGTGCGAGTGGGTCTGTGCGTCAGTGTCTGTGGGCGGGTGTTGGCCAGGGCATGTAAAAGTGCATCAGACATGCCGAGGGCAGCGTCCTCCTGGGTCAGCCATGTTCATGCCACGCATTTCTCCCTCCTCGTAGTCATCTGTGTCCGATGAGTTATCATCAAAAGGAGCAGACACCTCACTGACTGAGCTCTAAATGAGAGAGACAAACACAGCATGGGGGATTTAAAATGACAAATGTGCACACATTAGCATCCTGGATGTTAGTTTTTCTTGGACATAACAGAAAGACATAAATAGCGACTTACAGACTGCACCATTGATTCACGGAATGGTGGGCACACCATGTGGAAGCGTGGGATTGAAACGTCAAACACTTCCTCTTTGTTCTTGAGCCGGTGGAATGTGTAGTGGCCTTCCATGTACTCGGAGTAGTGGAAAACGTGGTGCAGCTGGCGTACTCGTGAACTTTACCGGGTGTCATCAATGGAAACTCGCCTGCATGTACATCATATGCAAAAAACAGATGCAGGACATTGTTTAGTCAGTAGAGTAACTGTCACTGTGAATTATATGGACAGACAGATACTGTCAGAATGTCCCATCTTGATAGTTCTGTTACCAGTGCTAACTGTTCTGATTTACTCTTAACTTACAGGGATGTGCTCTTACCCACAACACCAGGGCCACGGACCTCCTCCACATTTCCGTTTGCATTTGTGATCTTCCAGTACCGACTGTCTAGCTGGCATGCATTCTCTGGCAGGGCCGACTTTGCCATCTCAATCCTGATGCATAAGATGGCACAGCTCATTGTATCATCCCATGTCTAGTCTTAGTACAGCAGTGTTGCATTATAGCAAGTTACAGCACAAAGCAGCTCGATCATTTTAGAAAGACCTGTGTGTACAAATCAAGCACCGAATATCTCTACTTTTTGGTAAGACACTGGGATAATAAAGAGGAAGAGTGCCACATGTGTGATATGTATCGTCTATGATAGTAACAAAATTATTGATTTAACGTCACTCGTTTTGCAAAAAATCAAACAGAAACTTGCCCTTCACAATGTGATATTTAACGCCAGTAGAGTTTTTGTCTTATATTTACACCAAAAGATATAGTTAAGCAATATCACATGAGCAACAGTTCAGTTCTCTACCAAATAAAAGCATCTCAATAAATTAGAATATCGTGGAAAAGTTTTATTTCATTTATTTCAGTAATTCAACTCAAATTATGAAACTCGTGTATTAAATAAATTCAATGCACACAGACTGAAGTAGTTTAAGTTTGGTTCTTTTAATTGTGATGATTTTGGCTCTCATTTAACAAAAACCCACCAATTCACATCTCAACAAATTAGAATACTTCATAAGACCAATAAAAAAAAAAAACATTTTTAGTGAATTGTTGGCCTTCTGGAAAGTATGTTCATTTACTGTTTATGTACTCAATACTTGGTAGGGGTTCCTTTTGCTTTAATTACTGCCTCAATTCGGCGTGGCATGGAGGTGATCAGTTTGTGGCACTGCTGAGGTGGTTTGGAAGCCCAGGTTTCTTTGACAGTGGTCTTTAGCTCATCTGCATTTTTTGGTCTCTTGTTTCTCATTTTCCTTTTTGTTAAATGTGAGTCAAAATCATCAGAATTAAAAGAACCAAAGCCTTAAACTACTTCAGTTTGTGTGCATTGAATTTATTCAAGTTATATTACTGAAATTAACTTTTCCACGACATTCTAATTTATTGAGATGCACCTGTACTATTTATTATATAAAATAGTCACATGATACACACCCAAAAAAATAAAAAGGTAAACATTTCTTCAATTTATCAAAATAAAAATGTCCGTGTAACTTTCATCACCATAAGTAAAGGCCACTATTATCAGGCCTAGGAAAGCATTCATAGCTCAGCTCTTAAATATTCAAATTACAAAGTCAAATTAGTGTGTGGATTTATGTAGTACCTGATTCTATAGGTGAAGAAAAAGTGTGGCGGATGGACTGAACTGAGCTCTGGCAGGAAGGAGGTAGAGACGGATACTGTGATGTCACCAGTGGTTGCCACACAGCGTTTGTCATGAACATACCTGAACAAACATAAAGGGAATCAAATGTAATGGGGCACTTATAATATGCTTTTGTGGTTTCAGATGCTGACACAAGTAACTAAAGCCTTGTTCAGACTGTCAGTCCAAATCTGATTTTTTTGCATCCGATTTAAATGTTTGACTGTTTATCGCATATATTCAAATACACTTTTTGTCCCCGTGGCGCGGTTTCATTTTACAGACTATCGGCATTGATTTCTATGGCAATGACATTGCCAATGCTAAACACAACCCACAACAGCAATCCAGTTTGCAATACAGATCTTGCCTTACATTGTGACAACATATTGCTGTCGCACTGGATCATATGCATCTTACGAGGCAGCAGCAGAAACGTAGGAAGCTGGAATGTGCAGATTTATTCCATGCTGATTATCCTTCGCTGGTCTCAAAACTCAAAAAGAGGTAGGCCAGCAGTACATTGTCATTTTCCACTTGACTTGCACTTCGCAACAACACAGCCTTGTTTCTGCAAAGACTTTAAGCATGTTTTCTACAAACCACATTATGTGGTGTGAGGAAGTGACAAACAAAAAAGCTACACTAAATCTGATCTGAATGGTCAGACTGGAACGGATTTCCAGATAAGTGATTTGAATTGGATTTCATATCACATTTTGCGGGAGCTTGAAACGGATTTGTAAAAATTGTAAAAAAAAAATTGTTTTTCTCTTTCAAACTTGCTAAATATGATCGGATTCCAATCGGATGTGTACAAAATTGATCTGATTCGGACTGACAAGTCTAAAAAAGGCTTAAATGTAAGATGACGAATGATGGACCACCTGAAGATCTGGTCCCGAATGATGGGGTATTCTCCTGTTACAACATTATCAACATAGGAAGTAAACCACTCTGTAAAGTTAGGACCTGATAAAAAGAAAAGATGAGAGAGAAGAGTTCATATAATCGGAGATGGTTTATAAAACAGCAATGCAGTAATGCAGGCTTTTGCACTTTGTTACCCGTAATGAACATGTCAATCGAAGAGGGATCTTGTGCCAGTTGATCCTGTGAAAAAAAGTCAAGAGTTAGCAAGAAGGGCAGTAATACTCAAGAAGACAAGAGCACCTCTTACTGGTCAAAGCACAACAATGCAAGAAAAATACCCCGCTCTTATCTAGCGCTGAAGTCCCTCTCATGGACAAGCAGAGTTGTACTTGATGTGGTGAACGGAGTCACCACCTGTCAGCTACAATGTAGTTGGGAGGTCTTTTAAAGGAATAATTCAGCCAAAAACAAAAGAAAATATGCTGAAATTTACTCTTACCTCCAGGCCATCCAAGTGGATGAATTCGTTTCCTCATCAGAACAGATTTAAAGGAATTTATCTTTAGCATCACTTCTTCACCAAAGGAACCTCTGCAGTGAATGGGTGCCATCAGAATGATATAATAATCAAACACCGTTTTAGACTGTTTTCGCTTTTAAGTGCAGCTTGATCTGTACTTATTTCTCTCCTGATTCAGACAAAGTAACTTTTTAGCTGGAGAACCCCCCGATATTACAAATAGGACTCGTACTTTTCTGAAGCAATGGTTTAAAGTAAAAACATCTAAATTATGGGTTTGTTTTAGGGATGCACGATATGAAATTGTTTAACCAATAACCAACCGATAATTAAGTCCTTCTCACGGCCGATACCCAATAAGTTCATATTTTTATATTATCATTTTCAGATAATCTGCAGTTTGTACACCCGAGAGAATACAAAATCTAAAATGCACTGATGAAACTGACATTTAGTAGCTCTGGCCTAACTATAATAGCAAACATCAGTCCTGACTCTTCAAATGTTTTTATTTTTTGTGTAAGGCACCATAATACTAAGTAACAGAAATGGTTTAACAGAACTATGGTTCATCTGCAATTAACAACTCATTAACAACAAATGTATATTCAAGTATTTCATTCAACTTTTTTAGTGCATGAAGATGAGGAAGTTATATCTAGGGACTTTAAGCAACAGCTGTGAATGGAACGGCTACGTTGACTGGAAGTAAGCGGTTACACCGCCTTAGCCGAGAACATCAAAATCATTAAGCAATCCGTAAACAAGACGGTGCAACGCAGCATTCAGTCATTTATTTAAATACAATTGATGGATTATGAGGAGGATGTTTAGGCAATAATCACATTGTTTTCTTCACATATATTTAGTCTCAGTGCAGAGGTGGAAAGAGTACAAAAATATTCTACTCAAGTAAAAGTACCATTACATTACTGAAATTTTACTTAAGTACAAGTAAAAGTACCAGTCTAAAATATACTCAAGTAAAAGTAAAAAGTAGCTCATTTAAAATTTACTCAGAGTAAAATTACTTAGTTACATTTTAACAATGGGAGGGAGGAAAAATGGGATAGACCAAAGGTGTCAAACTCAGTACCTGGAGGGCCACAGCCCTACACAGTGTAGATATTACCCTAATTAAACACATCTGATCCAGCTAATCTAATGATTTAGGCTTATTTGAAAACTACATGGTGTGTGTGTTGGAGCAGGGTTGGAACTAAACTCTTTAAGGCTGCGGCCCTCCAGGAACTGAGTCTGACACACCTGTGATATGGGCCTATAAATCTCAAACTAGGTGTTTTTAATTAAAGGAATCAGTTAATTAGAATTATAAGACATTTGGGCTGTTACCAGGCAAATTAAATCAGTATCAACAAAATTAATCTTTGCAATGCAGAGGAAACGCAGAAGCTTCATCTGAAGTGGCGTAGATGTATTACACGGACATTGAATGCATTTAGCCTGCAGTTACAAATGCAGAAATAATGTTTTGATAAATAAGACATAAAATGTGACCCTGAACCACAAAACCATAAGGGTCCATTTTCCTAAATTGTGATTTATACATCATCTGAAAGCTGAATAAATCATATTTCCATTGATGTATGGTTTGTTATGATCGGACAATATTTGAAAATCTGGAATCTGAGGGAGCAAACAATCCAAATATTGAGAAAATCTCCTTTAAAGTTGTTCAAATTAAGCTCTTAGTTTTGATATATTTACAGTAGGATATTTACAGAATATATTAATGGAACATGATCTTTACTGAATATGCTAATGATTTTTGGCATAAAAGAAAAATGTATAATTTTAACCCATACAATGTATTGTTGGCTATTGCTACAAATATACCCCAGCGACTTAAGACTGGTTTTGTGGTCCAGGGTCACAAATGTTAAATAGTCATTAGAAATAAAAAATAATAATAATCAAAAGATACTTTAAATGTTAAATTAGAACCACCAGTAGGTGTCAGCAAGTCACTGATAAGTGAGTCATTGTGATTGAACAGAATCATTTAAACGGTTAATTCAAGGAATGAAACACCGTCATTGCTCAGAGTCAGAGACGCAAAACTGTTTGGAATTATTTTTGTTGTCGAAATAGAGCAAAAACAGGCAATATGGTGTCTAAAGTCTCTTAATTAACTTCTTGTTTTTTGAACTGTGTAAAAAGAAAAACTACATGCCAATGTAATCATGGTGATTAAAACGGCATTCTTCGTGTGATGTTGACTTACTATATTAAATTATATAAATTTTCTGCTTCTATATCTTCAATTTTGTGATCATTCTAAACGCATTTTAACAGACTGAATCACGCAGTGAAAGAAAGCACTCCCGTTAAAACAACAATTACTATATTATCTCAGATGATATTGCACACCCTGCACCACTGTCTTTTTGGCTCATTTGTGCAAAACCTTTTGCTAAACCGTCAAAGCTTCGTTTTAACCACCAATGCAATGATGTAAGTATTTACGTTACCTCTAACTTAACTTACATGCTTGCGAAGGGCGATGTCGAGATGTTATAAGCTGCTAGTTCGGTCTCCCGAGGCAAACACAGCTTACACTGCATAATAGAGCATGAATATATGGCCAGGGGTTCACTTCATTTCCTTCGAATTCAACTTCAGCAGAATATGACGGGGTTTGGTTTTCAGCTGGGTCTGCACCATTAGGGGCCGTTCACATATCGCGCCTAAAAACGCATGGAAAACGCTAGGCGCGCTGCTTTCTCCTTTTTTCCAAAGCGCTCGGGCGGTTGCGCTCCGGAGGCGTTTGTCGTTGCTAAGCAACCATCAGCTGCGCTCTCCGTTACAAGAAGGAAATTTCGTCACATGACCTGCGGTGCGCTTGCGGCATTCTGAAAAGTTGAGATGTTTTTATCTCGATGCGGCGCGGACGCGCCTGGAAAAAACGAGCGCGTCGCACCGCGACTGCGTCGCTTCCATTATGAGCGCATACCGGCGTCTACATTGAAATAACGAACTTAAGCGCGCAAAGATGCGATATGTGGCGGCCCCTTAAAACGCCTGTCTTGTCCGTCTGCATCTTTCTTGTGATTTTAGCGCCAGTTTCTTCTTCTGCCCATTATTTGCTGCAGTTGTTTCCACTGAACGATTTTTTTACTCAGTATGTGAATGTGTTTTCAAATGTAGCAGTACAATACTTCCCACAAAATATACTTAAGTAAAAGTAAAATTACAGATTAAAAAAATTACTTAAAAAAGTACAAGTACACAAAAAAGCTACTCAATTACAGTAACGCGAGTAAATGTAATTCGTTACTTTCCACCTCTGTCTCAGTGCTACCTGAGGTGCTGTTGCTAACAGCAGACATATATTAGTACAAACGAATACAATCGTTAAAATTAGCTTAAGTTTAAACATAATCAACACAGATTAAATGAAAGACTAACGGTAGAATCGTATACTGATGGAATTAATTGGTATATAACATAAACCATAACATTTTAACTACATAAACTGTCACGTTGTAACGACAACGGTAAAGCAGCTGTTCTCCCGAGTCCCGTTGTAGATGGTTACAGAGCACCACAAAGTAGCAGCTGAAGTCATGAACGCACAATATGACGTTGGGATGCCGTTACCGTTCCAACAGTGGAGGCTGCTTAAAGTCCCTTAATACAGCTTCGTAGGGATGACGACCTTTCAAGTGAGATATAAGATTTGTTGTGTTAAAACTTGACCCCTTTTTTCCTCCTCTTGGAATCCTTGCTAAACATGCGTTGCAAATAGCAACGGCATTGTCCTCCTCTGCCACTGAGAACAACTTCCAGACCGGCGAAGACATGTTCACAATTGATGACGTACTTTATTGAATCTAGATATCAGATTTCATTTATTTAACGGAGCAATAAAAATAACGTAATTTTCACCCATATCGGTTGATAATTTATCTGTCCGATAAATATCGTGCATCCCTAGTTTGTTTATAACAAACATGCAATTCACTTGAAATGAATTGATGGATCTCTGTGATTATTGTGATGTTTTTTAATCAGATGTTATTTATTCTGACAGCACCCATTAACTGCAGAGCATTTACTGATGAGTACGTGATGCAATGTTAAATTGTGTTTTGCACGTGATAAAATGTTAAAATCTGTTTTGTTGAGGAAACAAACTCCTCTACATCATAAACCATTCCTGTAACAGTTACCATTTAGTCTCCAGCTACTAAATGGTTTGTATCAGAGTTTCACTTTTCATAACTGTTCGCCAGCCCTACATAAATGCATGTTTATGCATGATAGATTGCTGTGGTATGAGGGAGGTGATCTAACCGGGCATTGATAGAAGATTTCACTGCGGGTTCGTCCCTCTGTGCTCTCCAAGGCCATGTACTGGCTGAGGCCGGTGTGGAAGCAGAATGTGAGTGGAAGACTCTGCCGCATTCCCTTCCTCTGCTGAAATCCCCCCGCTGCTGTCTCAATATCCAACAGGTCCTCGGAGCGATAGTGATTGGACAAAGCCATGCTGCCCATCAGCCTGTGGAGGGGAGGTAGTGCAAAGATCAGTTATGATAATGTTAACGGTTCATTGACATTTTAACACCATGCCAGTTAATTTCAAGGTGAGAAACAAGTTTAAATACTGTAAGATTGCAATTTAAAAACCTTAATGTTTACTTTAGATAAAAAATCAGATTCAAGGTTGGATCTGTTAAGAATTTCTTAAAAGTGTTTGCTAGTTTCCTAAGAGAACTACCGACACATTTTAATCAGATATATTTAAGAGATATTGGACTGTGAGAAGCCAATCGGGGATCTTCATTTGAACCAACTTGTGTGATTCCAGAATGTCCTTTTGAATATTGCGTATATATGATCTGATCGCAGTGATTATTGATCATTTTTTACAGTTAGTTCGCACACTGATCCCATTCATTCTGCCATTTGTTGATAACATAAAAACCATGGCAGTTTTTAAGAGCAGAGGCTAATGATGGTAAACGAGGTTTGTCCGCTTGCTTGTGAACAATCAATGTTATTCAAATCAGTTATAATCATTTAAATAATTACTTGAATTTTCTAATCATGTTTTAATGATTGACAAGTAAATTACAAGGGTAAAAATTTAAATAGGATTTTAAAATGATCAACATCGTATTTTCAGAAGTCTTACCCAGGGACCACCAGTTTCTGTCCATTGTGTATCCTGTAGGAGCAACGGTAGTCATTAGGGAGTTTGCAGCCAATCTGGGCCTCGATGGTGTCTAGCTCTTCCTCCCTCACTCCCTCTTCAAGGAAAAGGAAACAAAACATTCAGTGGACAACACTCACATTATGAAGAAAAAAACACACCCACAGGTAGGAGTGTGCGAGAGGACTATTTTTGATCGTGGACTATAAAAATGTCTCCAGGATCTGCTTTTGGAGAAATATCGTAGTATCGTGCTACAGCGAACATTCTGTCGGTTACAGTTCTGGCGCCGCCGTATCAATAAACCACACGACACATACATTCACATCAGTGTTAACACAGCGGTAGAGTTACTCTCACGGGACACTGCATTTATTCGCAATCACAAAAGTACATTATTTGCGTGTTTTAAAGCATTTCCGTTAAACGTTTCATTCACATGCTGTTCCGACGTGCGCGTTCTCTGAGTCCGTACACCTGAAGCGTGCATGGAAAAGCCCGTCAAACAGCACCTGATAACTGAACTAAGTTATATTGTGCGCTAATACGGTCAAAACACACAAGGTTTATGTATAGACTCAGTTGGTTGTCTAAAATGAAAGTAAATAGCCGAGACAAACGGATGCGTGCCTGTATATTAGATGTGTGCAGGCTTTAGAAGGACAATACTAAACATGCTGCCGACTGTAATTAAAGGAATAGTTCACCCTAAAATGTTATTTCTGTCATTATTTACTCACTCACATGTTGTCCTAAACCTGTATTAATTTCTTTCTTGTGCTGAACACAAAAACGTGGGTAACCAAACAGTTGCTGGTCCACATTGACTTTGATAGAAGGAAAACAAATACTATGGAAGTCACTGAGGACCAGAAACTGTTTGGTTTTCCACATTCTTCAAAATAGCGTTTATGTTCAGCAGAAGAAAGAAACTCATTCAGGTTTAAAACTAAACTTGAATGAGTAAATGAGGGTATTAATATAAAACACTATGACAGAATCGACAGACAGATTACAGAATTATATTCTTTCATGCAAAAAAACTAAACAAAGAGAAAAATATTACTCTCTACTTGACTGAAAAATATAATACGGTTGCTTTAATAGGAATCAATCTATATAGTGTTTTATTTTTATATTTGTTCATTCAATTTCTTCATTTTCTTGAATGCTCCCGCTAAATATGCCTATTGTACCTGGAAATAAAACATTGTTTATTTTATTTGTAATGTGTATCTTTGTTTCTTATTTTTAATAACAAAGAAAATAATAACAACGATTTTTTTATCTTTGCACACTTTGGCCTAAATATCCACCATTCTTTTTTTATTTTGTTACCTTGAAAGGATGTTTTTATAATAGGGAAATTATTTTGGCTGCACTGCTCAGACAAAATAGTAAAACCAACACAACAAAGAATAGTGATAAAATTGTGATAATTCAAAAATAAATTGTGATATGATATTTTTGCCATATCGCCCACCCCTACCCACAGGTTTTCCAATTATGGTTGGATGAGTAACACTGTGGACAGACCTTTAAGTGAAGCTATCATTCGGGGACATTTCTGATTCAGGTAGTTCTTCAGGTCATCCCAGGCTTTCTTCAGAGTGCTGTAATAGTCAATGTAACGGCCCAAATCAGCATAATAATCACGAAACAGCTCCTTCCATGCCAGGCCTTTGTGGGTTTTGTCTGCCCTGAAGGAAAAAAAAAACTGTCATCAACACTGTATTTTGATTACAACAAATTTAAATATTCAACTAAAAGACATAAAAATGCATGTGCCATAAATGAATCAATGGTTCTGAGGGCATGAGGAGTGAGTTTACTCTGTAAGGAGCCAGTGCTTCTGACAAAGTCTCTTCCACAGGGGGTTATGGCCTGTCAGCTCATTGAGTCGACGACTGACAAAACTGCAGCTGAGAAAAGAACAAGTCAGATCAACAAAAACACTTTCTACTTGAACTACTTACAATGCTGAAAACATAGGCTATTCAGGCAATGCCTCATACATTAAAACATAAATATCGGATCATGGCCTTGATCAACCTTCAAGTGGATTTTTGTATAATGTGGTACAGTGTAATTGTGATGGACTTACTATTATCAAATTATTAAGTAAAAAACTTAATCTTAGTTAAAGGGATAGTTTACCCAAAAACTAAACATCACTGTTTAAGGTTCCCACTATACTTTAAAATTAACTAAAAAAAAGAAAGTTATTTAGGTTTTCAAGGGGGGAGAAATGCAGTTCAAAGTTAAGGTAACATTAGATTTTTTTATTTTATTTTAAGAACCTTAATAAATGTACTATGGGTAGGAGACCTTGAGCGCAACGGAAGTCATTTTGGATAAAAGTATCAACCAAATACACAAATGTGGCCCTTGCCACAAAACAAGTCTTAAGTGTCAATTTTTCAAAATTGAGATTTATACATCATCGGAATGCTGAATAAATAACCTTTCCGTTGATGTATGATTTGTTAGGATCAGACCGAGATACAAATATTTGAACATCTGGAATCTGAGGGTGCAAAAAAATCTAAATATTGAGAAAATCGCCTTTAAAGTTGTCCAAATGAAGTTCTTAACAATGCATATTACTAATCAAAATTAAGTTTTGATCAATTTATGGTAAGAAATTTACAAAATATCTTCATGGAGCATGATCTTTACTTAATATCCTAATGATTTTTGGCATAAAAGAAAAATCTATAATTTTGACCCCTACAATGTATTTGGCTATTGCTATAAATATACCCAACGACTTAAGACTGGTTTTGTGCTCCAGGGTCACACGTGTAAACGTAATAATATATCCTCTAACATTATGACAAGATGTAAAGTCTTTAAGGTAGCTGTTTTAAACTTAGTGGCAGTGTCACACAGAATTCCAGCTGACCAGCGTCACGTGATCATCGCTGCTCATTTCCGAGACCAACATATTTATCATCGAAGTATAACTCAGTTAATGATCTACAAAGCACAAACAGTTGCCTTCACCGAGCGGCTGCAGCAGAAATAAAGCTTTCGAGTGGCCGCTTTTCACACTACACTGTCAACTTATATGAAGTCATGCACTTCTATCTTCAAACATAAAATGCAGGAGATTATCAAGTGTAACAGCTAACACAGAAGCGTGTCTTTTCATAGTGACAGAAAATGAACATTATCGCAGTATTATCGTATTTGTCTATCAACGCTAACGTTAGCTGTCTGACTAATATCATAAGCTAACGTTATGCTGTTAGCATTGCCAGCTAACTGTACAGCGAATATTATTTTTCAAGCTCATTCAAGAAACAGACAAGCGTGCTTATAAATGCACAGACTGACAGAATGGTTCAAGTTAAACGTCTACCTTATCAAATCTCGGAAGTCCAGAAATGACAGCACCAGCAGTAATGGATCAGACGGTAAGTTATCCAGGCTGAGCGATATGGACGTTGCCATCTTTGTAGCGAATGCAGAACCGAAGCCCCGCCCCTTCACTGCGATGACAAGAGGGCGTGTCCGCACGCTGCTCTGTTATCAAATATTGTGCACATGTCACCAGTAACGATTAACCAAAGGAAAATGTACGAACTGAGCAATAAGGTATTTAAAGATTCTGTTCTCTCTCTCACACACACACAGAGAGACATATATGTATATACTGAATATTTATATATTTAAAAAGTATATATATATATACACTAAAATAAGACTAATACAAAACATTAAATTTATTAATTAAGAAGACTTGTTTATATAGGCATAAACCACAGAACACAATAAAACTAATAATCTTTAGCCTACATTTAATTGTCGAAAGAAAGAATGAGAAAGAGACTTTGGGGATATTCCTTAACAGCTCCGACTTTGTAACTAGCTAAATGAACCGGTGCTCATAGGAATCGGACTACACTGCTCGCTGTATTTTCAATAGTTATGTTGCTAACGTGTGACACATTGCCAGAGTGGTTTCAAGCGTTAACAGAAGCGAGCGTAAATCATTCAGGTCTGGTAGCCTATTTTTAACGGAACTACTTCTTAATAAGGACCTACAGAATACAGCCGTAGAATGCGGTGGCCTTTAAAGGGTTGCTGCTTTTATATGAAGACAACTTTGGCATTTATTCAGGTAATTAAGGAGGCCGAATTAAGGTGTTTAACTTACCTTTTATATCACCTGAAGATGGCGTCCCAGGTCCATTTTCTCTCTGGCGTTCTCAAGGTCGACGCGATCAAACATTGCCCCTTCATGAATCGCAGACAGCTCCATGTTTTAAAGGAACGAGTTCCAAACCTTAAAAATATTACCAAAGCAGTAAAAAAAAAGTAAGTCCTGACCAAATATTATTGTCTAATTGTTCAGTCATACCATAGTCATTATTAGTAGCCTACATGGATGCAATATAACCTATGGTGCTGTTCCTCTGTATAAGAAAACATCTCTCCAAAAGTGTAAATCAAATTAATGTGTCAGTAAAAATGTGAGATTATTTTATTTGAATTATTTTACCATATGCACTATTGGCACACAAGAAAGTGAGTGAAGTGTATGACCAAACAGCATAAGCTTGGTGGCAATCACAAAAATATAGGCCTATATCAGAAATGTAAATGTAATATTAACCATATTTATGAAATCTATTTGTTGCTACCATATTTATAAAATCTTTTAGTGTTGTTTAACTTTTTTTAGCTCAAACAGCAGCACATAGTGCTAGCAACGCCAAGGTCATGGATTCCAAGCAAATGCATGAATTGATTAAATTGCAATGTGCGTTGCACTGGAAGGATAAAAGCATCTGCCAAATGCGTAAATAAAACAGCCTCTCTTCATGACGACACTCCTACGCTTCATACCTCGTTATTTTAAGAATCTCTCTGTGAGTGTATAAATGAGAATCTGCTGTACAGCACACCCAGTGTGTGAAGGTGAGTTCATGCAGCTCTGGCGTAAAGGCTGACGTACAACCACTTTGGTGATGAAGGGGGTGGGCTGCAGTGACAGACTTCTCCTTATTGAGGATGGGTTGCCAGCCATATAAGCCCCTCCCTTTGATTATCTTTGTCTCTTGTTCATTCTCTCTCTCCCTTTTGCTCTGTCTGCCAGGCTGAGTTGGTTTCAGACAGTGCACCACAAACATATACGTGCCACTCTGTCTCTCGTAGCTCTCCACTCATCTCCTCTCTCCTCCTGCTCCTCCTCTCTCAGCATGGAGTCACATCACTGAAGAGTGGATTGTCCCTCCTGTTTTCTCCTCTTCTCTCCTCTGCACTTCATTCGGTGTGTTTGGGTCTGTTTCGAGGTGGGAATGCTGGTGTCTGCGACAGCGCTGTTGGGGGCTACGCTGGGAACCGTGTCTGGAGTGTTGACACTGTGTGGTCTCTCCCTGCTTTGCAAGAGCTGTAAGAAAGGGAAACTTGAAAGAGGGGACGAGACTGACCCAGAGAAAGCCAAACCCAGTATCCTGCATACTCTGACACAGGTAAGACCAATACCAGGTTTGGTTTTAAATACAGACACAGACAAGAGCTTGTAAGAGAACAAACAGAGATGAGAACACAGGCTGGGATATGCAGCGAGGGAAATGTTCTGACTCACCTGAGTGAAAGGATGGAAGTGGCACTTACATAACACAGGTTGGTTCACTCAGGCAGAAACAATAATACTGTACTAAAAAAGAATGCATCTTTGCATGCATCTGAAAACTCTTTACTGGTGTCATAATGCCTGCTCATAATATAAGTTTATGGTGTAAATGTACTGAAAAATATGTTCTACTCTATGATTACATAGTACATACATTGTAAATCAAATTTAACGGCTGCTGTAGTTGCCTATATGTCACCTTATTTCAGATTTATGGTATGTCTGTTTAAGAGAGTGCTCCTAATCTCAGCTCCGTACCTGTATAAAAGACACCTGGGAACCAGAAATTTAGCAGATTGATAGCAGATCAAATTCTTATTTCACTCATAAAAATGCAAATCTATTTATAACTTTTTTGAAATGCTTTTGTCAGATTTTTTTTGGTTCTGTCTCTCACTGTTCAAATAAAATGACCATTAAAATTATAGGCAGATAATTTCTTTGTCAGTGGGCAAACGTACAAAATCAGCAGGGGATCAAATAATTTTTTCCCCCACTGTATATCACAAATAATTTTTATCAAGACTTATATTTACTGCAAATATTGTAATATTTCAATCATAATGGGCAAAAGATGTTTAATGGATACAGAGAAAAAGAGCTAGAGAAACCTTACTGGGACATTACAAAAGGAGCCAAAGCCAAAGTAACTGCCCATTTTCATAATCGCTCACAATTCTGAATCTTACTATAGAATAGAATATGTCTCTGTGAGATATAAATATTGATATCAGTCCTGCAAATCGAAAGAGAATGATCAAAATCAGCCGTTTGTTTTCTCACAGAAATTGGATTGTTTCAAAGAACCTTGAGTTCATCCTGTAAGATGCAAGTTAAGAATGGTGAGGGACAAGTGCGTTATAATTAGAATCTTCTCCAGAGTGCTTTTATAAGAGTAATTAATTTAGAAATGTATTTATCTGTCTGTGTTTTTGTGTATGTGCACGCACTCGTGTACACACAAGCTGGTGTTGTTCGGCATTTGCTGAGCTTTCCCTGAAACAGTCTAGAGTCACGACTCATCACACACGCACACGCACGCATGCACGCACACACACACACACACAATTGTTATTTTCTCATGACTTCTGTCATGTCTTTCTATTGACTTTTGTTGTTTATCTTGAGGTAATGATATTTCCCATCCTCTGACTGCAAATGTGAACCTTATTGAAACATTTACGTTTTAACATTTTATGTATTTTTTATGTTTATTAAACAGTTTTTCTCATAGGAGCCATTGGCTAGTGGCACAATGTAAATGATTCAGATTTTACTGTCCTTTTGGGGACACTTTGGTTGTCATGCTGTTGGCAAAACTCTGCGCACACATTTCCTTTCATAGTCTTTGTACATTTATGCAGTCAAGAATAAGACCATAACATGTGTTTTCTGAAGGAAGAGCATTAGGAATATCAAAAAAGAGACGTCACACAAACCACACATCATAATTTATCAACAGCAGAATGTCTTTTTTAAAGTGACATAAGATCTACAGGGACATTTGTGAAAACAACTTTTTTCCCAAAACCCACCCCCCAATTCTGTGAATCAAAAAGTATGATTATTAAATTAAACTCATAAAACTTTTAATGAAAATATAATATTTTATTTACATTTCCAATAGTAGTGTCCTATGAAATGTTTAATTTAGTTTTTAAATATTTAATGTTTTTAATGTTTTATAATGTAATACAAAATGATTATCAGAAATGGTAGTAATCAAATGAATGCATAAAACATTAACCGTTCAATTATTTCAAATGTAATTCACATTTATTTGTATAGTGCTCTTAATATACATACATGTCGTTTTAATGCTAAAAACACATTAGCAAGGTTCACGAGTGCTCGAGTATGTGGGGTAGAGGAAACTGTGCTATTCATTCACACAGAGACATGCAGACATATTTAAATATCAGTCTTTTTGTGGTTTATTATTCACAGACACTTGTCCATATCACATTGTGATTAAGTGTGTACAGCCCTACCATTTCATTTATTCATCCAAAATTTGCCAAATTCGGTGAGTTTCCGTGTTACAAAGTAAATTACATTTTCAAGACTGGAATCTGTGAAATCAACAATCCCACAATCATTCTCTCCATTTATGAAAGAGATGGCACTGATTGTGAGAGCGTAGATTTCCCTCTTAAATCTTTCAACCTCTTTTAATATGCCCAATTAAAATGTAATCTCAGGCAGACATGAGCGTAGAAAATGATTCTAGTTCATTTGCTGATTTTGTCTAAAAACACCACAATGAAGACAGAGCTGTGTCTGTATGTAGAGAATTATGTGATTGTTTGTGTGTGCATGTATATACAGTATATATTTAGCTTTAAGGTCAATCTCATATTGGATTTTAAAGTAGACGAGCACTGTCTCACTTCACCAGTATTTATTATTAATAAAAAGGGCGGGAGAGGAAAATGAGACGTGTAAAAGAATATCCTCTTTCGCTCCTTTCTCTGTGCACTCTATTTCAGCATGATAACTGCCCACCTGAGGGAAAATAGAGTGCTCTGGTCATGATTTTTCATTCATGCTTTCCTGTTTTTTTCAGACTTTACACATCAAAATCTCAATGAAACATACAGCCATAAGAAAGCCCCTTTCTAGTCTAGTCTCATGTCAAGACGGTTAACATTAATCCAGAGTACAGAATATGTCTGTGTAATATAATGTTTGAATATGAAAGAATGAATGGAATTGATTAAGTTTTTAGCTTTAGTTGAACGGGAATGATTCGTTCATGCTGAGACAATATAACTTTTTTTTTAATTATTGGGCTTAGTCTAATTTTATTAAATATTTCGCTGGATTGGTACTGGAATGATATTACCTTGCATAATCAATGTTTTCTAAATATTAGTTCTAAACATAATTTCAAGAAATTTCTGAGCAGGTTGATCGGTTCGAGTGAAGTAATCTTATTTTTATTACCTAACTAATCATCATGTTTATTTTCTCTTTCTTCTTTATCTACATGTTTTAGTTCAGTGTGCAGAAATGCACAGAACCCATCCAGCCTCAAGCATCTTTGAAGTTTCCTCAAATCTACCGCCCAAAACCCTCTGTCACTTCTCAAGAGGTAGTAAACTACAAAGAACATGGAGCTGCTGACGACGCGTCTGCTGCTGAGCCCGACACCTGTAACCAGGCAACCGAACGTGAGGAGGTCTTCTCCCTCCCGCGGCAAAGTAAGGAAACGGCAGGACCGCTTTTCCTATGCATTTCAGACTTCCTATGCAAGCCAGAGGGAGAGACCAGCTAATTTAAGACTGTCTGAATTCAGGAAAATCTGAGTTGATTCTTTATGGGGCTGAACAATTCTTATTGTGAACTATTAGTCATCTCATCTCTTAAGGAATTAGATGCAAACTGGAATTTCAGCCATTAAACAGCATTAACATATTAACACCAGTGGCATTTGCTGATGCTGTTAAAATCTGTGCATATATGCCCCAGAGGCAACGTTAACCTCTCACATTAAAGCAGTGAAACCTTCTACTATAATCGTGACTGTTGGTTGGCATACATTAATCTGACTCATAACACGTCTCGCAAAGGTTACATACAATATAATAATTCAAGATCAAGGCCTTTCTTTCTGAGCAAGACGACGTTTATCCACCTACCAGCAGATTCAGAGAAAGAAAGAACGATTTTTTGTGAAAGAATTAACAGCATGTTTACTAAATGTTGTGCTGCGTTGGCAGACCAACAGTGTGATGTCACGTATGATTGCTTTCATAGGAACATTTTAGATGCATTAATGTTGCTTACATTGTCTATTTTTGATGCTGTGTGTCTTCAAGCAGCACTCACGAATGAATGAATCCTAAATGAATCAATGTTATTGATTGATTCGGTTATGTCAATGATTCCATGACTCACTTTAAAAAGAGAATCACTTATCACCACCATACTGGCTTATTGATGTAAGCTGCAGAAAAAGTCACTGAACAATCCCCACCACTAATGCATACAAACAGTGAAACTAAGTCTGTAATGCTTTTCTGGACTAAGGAATCTAAAGGATTTTAATGAGAAAGTGTACCCCAAAAATATTCTTTATTTACTCAGAGTTGAATCTCACTTACATTCATTTTCTTCATTTTAGCTTCCACAGATGAAACGCCCTGCACATCTGAGCAAACCGGTGCCATGACGACAAGTAGCTCCATCCTATATCCCAAACTGCACTTCTTCCTCAGCCTGCACAAAGAAAACGGAGAGCTACACATCAGCATTGTAGAAGGTAATAAACATTCATTTACTCTGATGTGTCAAGAAAGATAGTGAGGCACCTGTAATTACACTCATTAGACTACACTCTAAAAACTGCTGGGTTAAATGTGGACAAACCCAGCGATTGGGTTGTTTTGACCCAGCGTTTAACCCAATGTTTAACCCAACCACTGGGTCAAAACAACCCAATCGCTGTCTTTGTCCATATTTAGCTCAGCATCTTTTAGTGTATATTGTGTAGCATCCCTTTGGTGATAATTTACCAACAGGTGTTTCAAAGGATACATAATAAGTGTCAGCATCCTGGATTCCTGTGTAAATGCTGTCATGTTGTAAGACTAATTAGCAACACTTCACTCAGACACTGCAATCACAAATTCACAGTTTCATCTTTTCAACTTCAGAAAGGTGATTACAAAAACACAAGCATAAACAGCATAACTTAAAAATTCCGAAGGGGACCTGTCATGGTTATATTCGCCTGTATTTATTTATTCATCTATGGCCACATCGCGAAAGGGAGCAGCCATATGCACCGGCCTCGTGAAGTCACCGCTATATGTGCCTGGCTCGCCCATACCTGACTAATAATGAGTATTATGATTATTACTGTTGGGAGAGGATAATACATCCCAGTCACAATTGTTTAGTTTGCTGTATATTGCTCGTAATTGTTAACTGTCTGTAGCCAATAATTTGCTTCCTTTTTGTCATGTATCGTTTTGTTATAAACAGTGTTGCAGCTTTTAATCACGTACCATATGTAATTGATAAGGTTTATGGTTTGGAAGGTTTATCACATGCTGTGTAACACTGAGATTATAAAATGACACATACAGTTAATGAATATCACACGAGGAAGAGTGTTTTCCCGAATATCAGCTCCATTGAAAAGAGACCCTTGAGCAAGGCACCGAACCCCCAACTGCTCCCCGAGCGCCGCAGCGTCGGCTGCCCACTGCTCCAAGTGTGTGTGCACTTGGATGGATTAGATGTAGAGAACACATTTCACTGCTGGTTATACTCTGTATAATTGTGTATGTGACAAATAAAAAAGTATTATTATTTTTATTATATAGAGAGCTATCCATTTTCACCTGTCCAAATGAACAACACTGAGCATAGGCAGCTAATGAGGCGTGTTGGAGTGATGTCACCGTCCCTCTTCGACTGATTTGCTGAGGAGGAGCTGTCAATCAAGAGCTAGTGGACCAATGATGACGCTTGACCCCGTCCGGATTTACATGAAACTATAATCGCAGGGAAAAACAGCATAAGCATACAAAAAATACAAAAGAGCAGAAAAACTGAGAAATATAAACAAGGAAAATTTTATTTTGTGTGCAAGTCAGATAATTTTGCTTTAATATTTCAATTTTGTGCAATATTATTTTAAATGTGTTTAAAGTTTTGATGCATGCTTATTATAAAAAAATGCGTTATAATATTGTTTGCCATTCTGAAAATGTTGCTTTCCTTTTTAAATCTTGTGCAATATATTTTTACTTACGTTTTTAAATTTAGTTATTTTTTTATTCGTGACATACTCTCGAGCTGTCTTATATAACTGGGAGAGTAAGAGGGATTCTTAGCTTTAAGAAATTGAAATTGAAAGTAGGAGTAAATTTCATGAATTCTCAGCACTTAAGACTAAAATGGCACTTTGAGAAGCTCGATAAATACAGGCCCTGGTCTCAATCCAATAGAGCACCTTTGGGATGTGGTGGAACGACTGCTGATCAACTGTGTGATGCTATCATGTCAATATGGACCAAAATCTCTGAGGAATGTTTCCAACACCTTGATGAATCTATGCCACGAAGAATTAAGGCAGTTCTGAAGACAAAGGGGTCAACAATTTGTGGCAAATAAAAACAATATGTATTTTAATTCAGCTTCAAAATCCTTTGGATACTGGATGGAATCATAACTTAAGCTAAAATAGAGTCTGTGCTCATCATACACTTTACTCTGCAAACTCTGTCAACTCCGACTGCCCAAAAACTGCAGACTGACTCTGACTTTAAGCAACTATACTGCAAATCGGGGTAAAATATCAGTGTAAATACCTTAACAAATACATCAAATAACAGACACCAGTAATTATCAACCCTAACTATGCTCTAGGAGCATTTGTTCAGTATGTGCAGAGGTCATCAGAACTTCAGAAGGTCACACAACATGAGCAGATATATGTAAAAGCTGGCTTTGGTGTTGTACATGTAAACCTTTTATGGCTTGGCCAGGTGTGTTGTGTTTGTGGAATTGTGGGATAGCGGTGTCATTGCACCGTGGTTTTGCTCTGCTTTCAAGGCTGGAACAGAGGGAGGTTTTGATATTCAAACTCTCTGTGATTAAACCAATGTTTGAGAGAAATAAAAGCCTCTTTCAGGCAGCTTAAAGCCTCTTAATAACAGAATTACCATTTCAATAGTAGCAGCCGTAATTGATACGCATCATTATCGGTAATGAGTGTAAATCTGCTTTAAACTCAAAACCTCTATTCTGCTCATCCAAACAGGAAAAGGGGAGAGGATCAGTCATGCTGGCTGAGATGTAGATAGGAATGAAAAGTGAGGACTCATAAAAAAGTGAATAAGTGATGCTTGGTGCCTCGTTGGCTTGGAACAGCGTCATGTGGCCCAATTTGTCATTCTGCTCCGTGTTATAATATGACTCATATTCTCTTTTTTCCGCAGCGGAAAATATATCAGTGGAGGCCGGATGTGAGGGATATATATCAGGGTGTGTGAGCATCTCTGAAGAGCAGAAGCACGCTCACACAGCCGTCCACAAGCTGGCAGCACATGTGCAGTGGGGAGAGGAGCTGGTGTTCGCGCTCCCCATGGAGAGCATAGACGACACAGACAGTCTAGATGGAGAGGTGGCCCTCTCACTTCACTGCTGTGATCGATTCTCCCATAATTCCACTCTGGGCACGATGCGCTTTAAGCTGGCTGATATAAGCATGATGTTGGATGCTGATTGCTGGGTTGACTTGCAGCCACCCAAACAGGTGAGGAACACTGCTTTATACGTCCACGATTGCAACATTCAGCACTATTCATTTCAGCTGAGCGATACAGTTAATACCAACTTTAACAGGTCGTCATTATCACAAAATAAACTTCACCAGTGTGATATTTGATGATCCTCATTTTGGGGTTTACTGTGTATGAATAAAAATCTGAATGTAAATACATACATGGATATGAAATACTGAATTTAGCTAAAAATATATATATATTATTGTTAAATATAATTTATATTCTCAAAATAAACACGTTAAGTGTGTTTAAAATCTTACGTTGTTGCATTTAAATACCTATTTTAAGTATTCAGATTTTGTTACATATGAAATATCTCAAACTCAATTAAATATGTATTTAAAAAATGTAAACTCTTAACATTGCACAACATTTTCACCCTCAGAATGCAAATGTGCAAACATTTTATGTATTATTTGTATCTAAAGTTTTAAAAAACATTGCAAAACATAGCCACCGCTTGCCACAAATGAAAAATTGACACAAATATGACCCACTGAATGCCATTTAACCAATCAGAATAGAGTGCTCCAGTACGCCATGTAATAAATAAGAATTGAAACTTAGTGGATAATAAAACCACGTTGGTGTGGACAATGCCTATGAATGTACTTGTAGATGTAGCGGAATAAATCAATGGACTGTTCAAGGGAAATGCATGCAGTTTGAACTATATATTTATTGGACTTAAAACAGTGTTCAGCCTGACTGAGACCCTGTGTGCATGAGTAAGAACTTTAAACATGTATTTCTAGGTTAGAGAGGTGGAAAAGTCAGCCAGTGAATCATGCTGGTGTTTTGTGTTGGGTTGTTACTGATGCGGTCATGTACACACGCTGGTTTGTATGTTTTATGGCGGCTCTCCATATAGGCGTAATGGTTTCTATACTGTACAAATCTGTGTAATTTGTACATTTTCTTCATTTTTATATTTAATGTATAATTATTTAAAAAGATTATCATAATGTGTGTTGTAATGCATTATATATTTTCATAAATAATTATAACCAAAGTTAAAATGCATTATAATATTTTAAGGTTTGTTTGTCGTGTGTTTTAATGCATTTTACTTTCTAAAGGTGTAATTCAAAACTATTTGAATTATGAGGACTTAGGAAATGTCCTCAGAAAACATGTTTATGATGTTATACCAGTGTAATACCCATTTGATTATAGAAATGTGTGTCCTCATAAATCACACACACACACACACACACACACACACACACACACACACACACACACACACACACACACACACACACACAAACATCTATTTACTCTCTACCACCTTTGAGGGTTTTGAGTTCTGACACAGTGTTATTATTACTAGAAATGTGAATTACCAAAGCAGTAATGAAAACTGTGTTAATACATGAAAAAAATAAATGAAAGCCCAAAATGTACAATATTACAATATGAGTACTGCAGTAGAGGTAATATTCTTCTGACACACTTTATTGTGACTTTATTATGGGATGCTGACTGTGTGTTTGTGTTTCTCAGTCTCCACAAGTGCAAAGTGCACATATTGACAGTTTACAAATAGCTCAAGACATTTCTTTTGGACATCCACATATGTGCAAATCATTACTCATAAGAGGTGGTGGGAGAATAGATCTGAGACTTTATTTCAAGATATTGTGATCACTCTACACCTTGGTTGCTTCAAATCAATCTCTTGGGTCCCAAACTGTACATGTGCACGTACACACATGCACACGCACGCACACACATGCACACGCACGCACACACACACACAGTCCACCCCCACTGCTGTGTGATCTGTTAATGATGTCATAGACCTCCAGAGCAGGAGATCTTTATCTGCGTCATCACACCTCCCAGGAGATCCGGTTCTAAAAGACACAGACATGCCAGGAATTACTAAATACCACTGGACTGCAGAGAGGAAGAGAGAGAGAGAGAGAGAGAGAGAGAGGAAGTAAAGCCTGAGCAGCCTAGAAGTATTTGGTGTGTGTGTGTGTGTGTGTGTGTGTGTGTGTGTGTGTGTGTGTGTGTGTGTGTGTGTGTGTGTGTGTGTGTGTGTGTGTGTGTGTGTGTGTGTGTGTGTGTGTGTTTGCATATTCTATGTAATGGTCCAGGCCTGTGATGAAAAGGATGACAGGTTGAACTGGGTTGTATAAGTACCATTAAACATTTATTATTTTTTCATTTGTTCACATACTCTTTATCATTTTGAGTGCCTTTATTTGCCATATGATTCATGTTTGATTATTCAGGATAGAGCATTGTCTTATGAAGACTTGGACTCTTTTATGTTCTACCTTCTAATACCATTCTTGCAGCTAAATATTTCTGATGAATGAGAGAATAAGACAGAAACGTATGTACTGTAGTATATGGGCAGATAATGCATTGAATGTCATTCCAATTTATATCCAGACTTTATCAGTTTGGATATTACTGTGCTAATTTGACTCGATGACAAGAATGTTAATCAAAATAATGATTGCATTCCTAAAGCTTTCAGTATTGGTGTTCCTGTGTCTCAGTGGTTAGAGCATTGCATTAGCGGCACAAAAGGTTGTGGGTTCGATTCCCAGGGAACACACATACTGACAAAAAATGTATAACCTGAATTCAATAAAAGCGTCTGCTAAATGCATAAATGTAAATGTATTGTTCATTTGAATAATATTTATCAGTAATGTATGACACCGTGCTCATCGTCACTGTATTGGTGTATCAAACACAACTGTCTGCTATAGTCCAAGCTAATTCAAAAGCACCAGATTATATTTCAGTAAATCTGTAAAAGAAAATGTCATGGTCTGCTCATGCAGATGATTATGGGGCAGTCTGAAGGCGGGGGCAGGTTAGTATAAGGTCATGATGCTAATGAAATCCCATCATTCAGAGTGTTTTAACGTGAGGACTGTGTTGACAAAATGACCATTTAAAATCATCAACTTTTACCCTGAGGGAGGAGCTGGCCACATTCAGTCTGCCTCACAAATTACCAGAACATTTGCATAAATGATGCTTTATGCAGTCAAAAGTTCTTTAACCTTGCAGAAAGATCTCTATGAATATGCAAATTCTAAAAGCCACATTTATGTGAACACACAGTAATATTTAAAATATCATGACCCAAATATATTGTTTCAGGTCAATGCTTTCATTAAAAAACTTTAACCCAAAGTTTCTCTGTTTTTTGTTTGTTGTTGCAGGAAGTGGCATCATCAGCTGGAGAGCTACTATTGTCACTCAGTTATCTGCCAGCAGCCAACAGACTTGGAGTGGTGTTAATGAAGGCTAGAGGACTTCAGTCAGACAAACTGAAAGACAACATAGGTATTTACCACCAGCATATGACAATATAAATACTTAAATTAATGTGTGAACGTTAAAAATAATGCAAAGTCAACTATTAGATTATCATCTGTATTATCTGTATTCTAACATGGACATGAACTAGAGATTGAGCAGCTCAATGCAATGCATTTGGCAATTAAATTAAATTAAATACACTACCAGTCAAAAGTTTGTAATATTGTTTTTTAAAGAAGTCTCTTATGCTCACACAGGTTGCATTTATTTGGTACAATAGCAGCAATGCAAACTTTAACTTTGTGAAATATTATTACAATTTAAAATAATGTATTTTTATTTGAATATATTTTAAAATGTAACTTGTTACATTGAAGACTGGAAGATTACAGGTAATAAATTATATATTCAAATAAAAAGCAGTTCTTTAAACTGAAATGATATTTCACAATGTTACTGTAAATACAGCCTGGGTAAGCATAAGGGATAACTTTCAAAAACATTCAAATGTCTTTAATGTTTTTTATCCATCCATCCACTTTCCAAACCACTGGTCTTAAATAAATACAATACATACAATAATAATGTCAATAGGTGTAATAAAGAGAACACTGTATCCTGTATGTTTTCTGATAGATTTATCGGTGAAGCTGACCTTGAAACACCAAAATGCCAAGCTGAAAAAGAAGCAGACGCGGCGAGTGAAGCACAAGATGAATCCGGTATGGAACGAGATGATGATGTTGGAGCTGCCCAGTGAGCTATTGGCTAAATCCAGCGTGGAGTTGGAGGTGCTGAACCTGGCCAGTCCCGGGACCCTGCTCCCTCTGGGCCGCTGCATGCTGGGGCTCCACACCTCCGGCACTGGCCTGCAGCACTGGAAACAGATGCTAGATAATCCACGCAAGCAAATTGCAATGTGGCATCCACTTTACACCTAAGAATACAGGTTAATATTCTACAAAACACCACCTATACGCAATGATTGGTCAAACACGTGGTTGGAGTTTTATGATATTACTCTATACCTGTGTAAAAATATGTAGTACTCCAATATAATCAATATTTACCGAGATATAAGGAGTGAACGTAGTTGTTATTGTTACGTATTAAGAATCTATTTTCTCTGAAGGTAAAAGCTGCGGGAGACTGTCACATACAGTACTAATATTGTTACACTGTAGTTGTAAGCAGTGCTGCATTTAACTTTGGTGTTGTTGTTAATGTGTCTTCATATTACTCAATGCTATTTTACACTGAACAGCCCACTCAGTCAATCTCATAGTGACTGATGGGAGAGAATATCTGATACACCATAGAGTTTTCTGTCAGTCTATATTTGGGAACCCTTACAGAGTTAGAAAATTCAAATATAAATAATGAATTTTTCAGTTTAATAGCAAGCCGTTTTGGTTTTCCTGCTATGGTTTATGGATCCTCTTAGTCACACTGTCACAGCTGGAAAGATGGAAGCCTGTTCAGTAACTGTAGATTGTGGCTACTAGCCTACCTTTAAAGCAGTAACACACTATATAAATATACAGGGTCTCAATAGGGCAGCTTTACTCTTCTCAAGATGCATGTATACAGAAAAAAAAAAAAATCTACCATTGTCTTCTAAGTAAAAAATGTATGTATATATAACAGCAGTATGTATATTTATATGTGTATTAACAGTATGCAGGATCTCAACAGGTACTGCTTGACTCCAGGAAAGTTACTATGGGTAGTTACTTTATCATCATTTATACACCTGAGTGTAATGGAGGATGACACTTTCTACCATCATTGTACTTTAGGACATGAACAAATGTAACTTACTAACTGGAATGGAAATTACTCAGTTTGGAGAACTTTAAAAGCCTGTTTAAAAATATATACATAATAATAAAGGTAATTGCACATTTTATCTCACAGTTCAGACTTTGTTTCTTGCAATTCAGATTTTTGTTTCTCATAACTTTGAAAAATCTTAAATCTGAATTGTGAATAAAAAGTATATCCACAGAATTGTGAGATATAAACTCACAATTCTGAGAAAACAATTGCGAGACATTAACTTTGAATTCTGATTTTTTTTTTATCCCAAATTTTCATCACACAATTCTTTATATCTCGCAATTTTGAGGTTTTATTAGATTTCACTTATATTGCAATTATAAGTTACCATTTTGCACTTCAGATCTTTTTTTCTTGCAATTCTGTTATAAACTCAGCATTGTGAGATAAAGTCACAATTTACCTTTTTAATTGTTTATTATGTGGCACAAATGAGCTTCCATATATCAAACTACAGATCTATAGCTCAATGTTGTTGAAATTTTATCTCATTAAAGATGTTGGTCCCATGTAAAAGTATGGACGTTTTAATCTAAAAGTATGGACTTCAAATCAAACTAAAAGCAAATGTTTTAATTACTAATAATCCAGTTAATTATTAGGTCATAAAAATATATGTTTATGTCACATATGTGTAACTATTTAGATAAATCTAGCTTTAAATATATTTGTAGAGGTTCCTTGGGTAGCAGTTAAAAGCAGTGAAATCCCCCGTCTTGTGGGTAAATATATTAGATAAGAATATCAGTTTGCCCTTCAGTCAAATTTGAATATTTACAGCGCATTAGTTTTGAATTAACATAATTTCTGTGCCTGATACTTTTCCAGAGAGGGATGACCAGTAGAATGTTAATTACTGAAATCTGATCCATCTTTATAGCTATGGCTTACTGCACAACACCCTTGATTTCATACTGACAGAAATGTATTTAACCCACAGACATGCTTGAAACAAATAGCCTGCATGGTGTGAAATCAATATTGCTTTCTCAAATGTATTATTTCTCACTTGTGTTTGTTTGATGTCAGAGATTTTACCACTCTATTTATAGAATTGGTCAGAATTGATTGATGACACGCAGATGAGCAATTTCAGAACCAGATAACAGATATCCAGACCAACAGCACCTCCCACAATCAGCAGCAAATGAACACACACTGAGAAATATAGATGAGAAAGACAGAGAGCAATAATGAAAAACAGAATGGATTACAGCATATTAAAGTCATCTTTCTTTTACCTTGTATTTCTCTCTCATCTTCAAAATAAATAGCATCTTGTTGCATAACAGGTGACATATTAATGAGTTCTGTGTGTTTTTTTGTGCAGGGCACGACAGGGCACAGTATGTCTTGTTATAGTTTGTATAATCAGAAAGTCCACTGTCTGTCTGCTCGGCAGCCTTGAAAATGGCACAGGATACCGTGGTGACTGCAATGAATCACTGATGAGTTTCTTACATAATCCCGCTGATAAAAAAAAAAACTCCCACCTGCTGGATATCGCTCTGCCAGAGCTAAAAATGATTTTGCTGGCTCGTTCTTCCCGGAGGAGCTGTGTTTGTGTGTGTGTGTTTGTGTGAATGAATTAGAGAATATACTACGTCACATGACAAATGTCTTTTGCCTGTTTCTGTCCTTATTTCACGAGGACAGAGTGAAATATTATAGCTGAGCACTGATAACAGGCTTATTGATCAGGGTTAAATAAGTGGAAATAATGACCTGTGGAAAGGATTTTCATCACTCTTCCTAGTTATACACACATATTTAAATGTACAGAGAGAGCTCGTGAAAGCTCTCATTATGGTTTTCTGGGTGAAAAGCACAAAATTACACCTCATTACTTTCTTTGCCCAGCCTGGACATCATTAAAAACACTGTCCTCATTCACACTGAGCACAAAACTGATTTGAAGAAACCTGTCTGAAATCCCCCGTCACACTGGGAGGAGTTATTCCCAAAGAAACAACACATGAAATATAGATAGAGGCAAAAGCTGCCCTAGAAAATGTTTCTTTCTGATGCTGAGCTGAGTGAAACTGAGCTGAGTGAAATTTTGCTCTCAGACAAAACATGGAGAGATAAAGCTACCGCATGAAGCAACATGTACTGCTTTGTACTCTTCTGTCTCTTTCTCTCCTCTGCGTTGTCTGTTTAATATCACTGAATTACTGTGGTCTCTGCTGGTATACAAACAGAAACAGAGGAAGAAGTGCAGGTCATCTTGAACACACTCTTAACTCACTGCCATGTGCAGTGAGATTTAATGAAGATCTGGGATTCAAAATCAAATTTAAACCTTGAATTAATAATAAATATTTTAGGATGTAACAAAATTGTAATGAAATGTTATGTTGTAAAATGAAAAAGAATGTTTAGAATTGTTCAACAGTTAGTTCTTGTCCTCAAAACTGTTTGGTTGATTGTGACATACCAGTACTGGGAGTTCTCACTGTTTCCATCACTCCGCTTGTCTGTATCTGTGTGTTCCTGACAGACTGTCCTTCTGTCCATTAGTGGTGAGGATTTTTTCAGTGACTCGGTAACATTACATTAGGCTACACCAGGAAGTGGTGCCAAATTTGAAGAGCGAGTCATTGAAACATTCATTTCACCGATTCATTCAAAACAAATAAGTGTGACAAATCATAATATGTTGAACAGACCCTTTAGACCTTGTGATATATTTAATTTTTGACAGGAATGAAAATGAGACTGTGAGGATAGAAGTACAGTGCATTCAATGGATTGGACTGTTGACAAAACATATTTTGTTTATCATATATATATATATATATATATATATATACACACACACAGGTGCATCTCAATAAATTAGAATGTCGTGGAAAAGTTCATTTATTTCAGTAATTCAACTCAAATTGTGAAACTCGCGTATTAAGTAAATTAAAAGCACACAGACTGAAGTATTTTAAGTCTTTGGTTCTTTTAATTGTGATGATTTTGGCTCACATTGAACAAAAACCCACCAATTCACTATCTCAACAAATTAGAATATGGTGACATGCCAATCAGCTAATCAACTCAAAACACCTGCAAAGGTTTCCTGAGCCTTCAAAATGGTCTCTCAGTTTGGTTCACTAGGCTACACAATCATGGAGAAGACTGCTGATCTGACAGTTGTCCAGAATACAATCATGGACACCCTTCACAAGGAGGGTAAACCACAAACATTCATTGCCAAAGAAGCTGGCTGTTCACAGAGTGCTGTATCCAAGCATGTTAACAGAAAGTTGAGTGGAAGGAAAACGTGTGGAAGAAAAAGATGCAAAACCAACCGAGAGAACCGCAGCCTTATGAGGATTGTCAAGCAAAATCGATTCAAGAATTTGGGTGAACTTCACAAGGAATGGACTGAGGCTGGGGTCAAGGCATCAAGAGCCACCACACACAGACGTGTCAAGGAATTTGGCTACAGTTGTCGTCAGAGGCGTCTTACCTGGGCTAAGGAGAAGAAGAACTGAACTGTTGCCCAGTGGTCCAACGTCCTCTTTTCAGATGAGAGCAAGTTTTGTATTTCATTTGGAAACCAAGGTCCTAGAGTCTGGAGGAAGGGTGGAGAAGCTCATAGCCCAAGTTGCTTGAAGTCCAGTGTTAAGTTTCCACAGTCTGTATGTATTATGCTGAGACCTCCACTCTTAAGAGTTCCGCTACCAGGATCGAATGTTGATAGGCTTCCTCTCGTTGAGAGTCATTACCCCACACATACGCATAGGTCGTGTGTGTCCACACTTTCTAAACGTTTCAAACTCACACTTCAGAAACAAACATCCCCTGAAGACAAAAAGAGGATGACGTGATCCACAGGCGCCCTTTTATTCCCGCAGTCGCTCATTTGCTTACGTCATAGGCTTCCACCTGCCAATATAGTGGGAGAACTATGACGTCACTCTGTAGGCGGATCGGCTGTTAGCATGAAACTGGTTCCCTCGACAAAAAGCCAATATAATTTTTCCATAGGCTTTTGGATTATTGCAAAACATAAGCTCTGTGTTCAATCATAGTTTATGTAACTTACACGTTTTGTCCATCAAGCTAATCTTCACAAAATAATTTAACTTTGACGAATTTTGAAGCCTAAATAAAAGCGCCAGAACTGAAAAGCTGAACTTAGGCTATAAACGAACTACTGCACCACGGTCGCTCGCCTTCAACATAACCAGCACCACGCTCCCGACAACTTTCTCAAACTAATTTTTAACGTTCAGTGAAAAGTTGGTAGTGTAACTGGTGTGTTTTATGTCGTAGAATAAAACGTGAAAGTATCTTGAGCTTGTGTGAACCAAAGACCTTATTTAAGGGATTTAACCAATGTCCCGTTCAAAAAACCCATTGACTCTGGGACGATGGAACCGGAAGTGCTAAAATGCTAACTCGCTTCCGGGTTTTCATCTACAAAGTGACATCATAGTTCCACCACTCTATGTCAAGTGCATTGGGTTCTTTCAATCATGCTTCAGACACCGGTCACGCTGAAGGCGTTCCCATAGCGCACTCTAAAGGATGCAGCGTAGAGTTCCCTTCGAAAGGGAACGATAGATATTTCTGAATTCACGACAAATGCAACAAACATAATAATGCAGTTTTTATCACATAGAAAAGCACTTGACAGTACAGCATTGATTTTGAGCAAGACTGCTGGAAAGTTACTGCTAATAATCTCTGTCATCATTTCCTCACCCTCGTCTGATTCTCCCTTTAGGAACTTTATTATTTGTAAATAATAAGCACCTAATTTATATAAGACACTGATATGTATCTTTAACAGGTCTTTTTGTTTCAATTTTACTTTAATTAAAATTCATTAGAACTTAACATCTAAAAAGAAAGAAGTATCCAGAGTTTAACTGACTAGTATTAGTAGGATGTTGGTCACAAGAAGTAACACCATGGTCCTCATTACCATGAATAAGTAATCTACCAATAAATAAGTAACAATAAACTATAAAATTTGTAGACGAATCATGAAGAACCAAGGGGGGCCCTGCTCTCTACCCCGCACCGGCCCCGCATCAGCTAGGGACGGCTTTGCATGTTTGGACATAATCTTGATTCACAACATGATTGCAGCTCCATTCAGACGATAATTAACTGATAAAAATGATTTAAAAAAAACAATGATTAAAAAAAATCAGGTGTACACCCTTTTTCTCCTTCTCAAATGTACATAAAGACGTGGTGCTGATTTATGGGAACGTGCTCTCCATTCATCCAAGCCACCATAAAACTTGTGAATGAAGGTTGCTTCATGTTTTACAAATCACAGCTTGAAGTGACCTGTGCATGTGATGCATCCAATCTGCCTTCTGAGCCTCTCCTTGCTTAGACTGATCCATGTTGCCAAGGTGACGTGAGAAAGCCGAATGACCGAGATCCTTTCTGCATTCATCACGAGGGCTGGTTGGTAATTAAGAGAGGAAAGACATGCTGAACAACATCATGGTTTAGAAACATCAGTTCAGACCATCTCCTCAACAATCAACTCAGAACTGACACAAAATTGGTCAGGTATGTTTACACATACGAGGAATTTGTTATAGTGACAGAAGCTCCACAGTGCAATAGAATGACAGCAACAGGACACAACACAGACAACAAAAGAACAATAAACAAATAAGCAATGTACAAAATGGCAAAAAACACAATACACAATACAGACAATTATGTGTGAGGTCTGACGTGCAAATTTGAAATGAAAAAATAAGAATGTGTGGTGAATAAATAATTGTATAATAGTGTTGTGTGTTCCACGTCTAATGTCAAGTGTTCATGAGATGATTGCTTGAGGGAAGAAACTGTTCCTGTGTCTGGTCGTTCTGGTGTTCAGAGCTCTGTAGCGTCGACCAGAATGTAGCAGTTCAAAGAGGGAGTGTGCTGGATGAGCGGTCCAGAGTGATTTTGTCAGTCCTTTTACTCACTCTGGATGAGTACAGATCTTGGAGACTGGGGAGGGTTGTACCAATGATTCGCTCAGCAGTCCGGACTACCCTCTGTAGTCAGATTTGGTAGCTGAGCTGAACCAGACAGTTATGGACGTGCAGGGGACAGATTCAATGATGGCAGAGTAAAACTGTTTCAGCAGCTCCTGTGGCAGGTGGAACTTCCTCAGCTGGCGAAGGCAGTACAGCCTCTGCTGGGCCTTTTTCACAATCTGTGAATAGTTATCTGAAATAGTTAATTGTATTGTACCAATATAAATCTATTGTAACATTATAAATGACTTTATCATCACCTTTGATCAATTTAATGCATCCTTGCTAAATTAATTTATTAAAATACCCCTCCCCCCTAAAAAAATAGGCTACTGACTCATCTTGAATGTTACAAAAGCTTTTTATTAAAGATAAATGCTGATCTTTGTATCTTTCTATTCATCAAAGAATCCTGAAGATAATGGAATCAACTATTTTTAATATTGATAATAATAAAATATGTTTCTTGAACAGCAAATCAGCATATTAGAATAATTTCTGAAGGATCACGTGACACTAAAGACTGGAGTAATGCTGCTGAAAATTCAGCTTTGATCAGAGGACAAAATTAAATTTTTAAATATATTCAAATAGAAAGCAGTTATTTTAAATAGGCCTAGTAAAAAGTATTTTGGATAAAAATGTAAGCTTGGCGAGCAGCAGAGAATTCTTAAAAAAACATTAACACTGGTAGTGTATGGATGTGTTTATTATTTTTAAAGGCTATCAGCTCTAATGGCATTGAAAAGTTATAGTGCTGTTATATTGTGCATTTACGGAAATTAAAGTCATGCCATTTAGAACTTTAGAACTGAAACATGTAGAATGATAAAGCTGTGGATCTAAGTGATATGATATATGTTTTGCATTTGTACTGACAGCTTGGGCAAATTGCGAATAGCCAGCATGAAAACACAACACTAGAATGTGGTGGTGTTTTATACTTTAAAGTATACTTATACCCATTGTTTCTGTAAAAACGTCCACATAAACGTGTGTCTGTACCGTGTGCTCTAGCTGTGCTCCTCGGCCGACTGCAGGAGCTGAGCCTCTAGCGCCACCTTGTGCTAGAAAGTCTGTCTGCATTTAGAGTGTTTTGAAAGTCTGTTTACATTTTAAAAGATTAAAACGTTCAATGTAATTTAAAATTAAATATTAAAACGTGGCTCAGAAAAATACCCTTAAACAGCTGAAATAATTGTTGGTTCTCCTAGTTCAGTAATTAAGTAATTAACGTTATATAATACAATTATATAATATTACGCTTGTTATATAAGTTATATAGAATTATATAACTTGCTAAAAACATCTGCTAAACGCCTTTATAATACATCCATGAACATCTTATTTAACATACATTCCAAACAAACATGACTTTCAGCTTTACTTGGTGAGGATGAGTGCAGCGGTAGCTGTTTCTAGAGGGAACCGTTTCTGTGTAACAGTCAGCTAACGTTACCTGACTTCCGGTCGATGCACCGTTGGCTGGAGAACGATAGTTTTTCCCGGAGTTTTGGATGGATAAACAAGACCGTCGTGTGGCCAATGCGCAGAGGAAATATAGCCCTGAGTTGGTTGAACGTGTTTATGCTCATGTTAATGTTGTTAGTTTCAACCAGTTACCTATTAGATGACCGCTGGTTTTAGCACAATCTGTATTCATGAAACAGCTTTAAAGATACACAGCAAAAAGCAATATTTGTTGGGGATCTATATGACATTGAGCTTTACTCAATAATGTTTAATTCTCTTACGAAAGATGTGGAATGCATTGTACAATGTTATCCATCTTCGAATATATTTTGTAATCATCTGAATCTGTCCCATAATACTGTATAGTTTACTAACTGCATATTGCTTTATAAACTTACAAACAGAATGATCACGTGAAAGGTTGCCAAAGGCTTTAATCTACCATATTGATCTAAAAATTAAGAACTGCATTAATCCGTATTGTAACGACCATTAATCCGTATCGCATCTAACCATGTCATTCAAAGTACAAAAATACTAGTAGTTACTTCTAATCATTGTTGTTATTACTGTAAGACCAGTAACAAGTGAGAAAGAAATAAGAAACCACATAGAAATAAACCTTACTGGTGTGTCTGAGGGGAAAAAAAGAAACTGAAAGATAAATTAAGTTAATTTAATAAAAAATGAGCACAGCCCAAAAACATTCATCAAGAATGAATAGAGTTTGTTTTGTACGTGCTGTCCATCTTATTTGCATTTAATGTCTCATTTATATTGCTAAATTGAGCTACAGTTTTCAAGATGAGAGTGTGTGAGCACTTTGTCTAATTGTGGTGTGTTTTTATCTAGTGGCGACAGGCATTGAGAGGGACAAAGGCTCTGGGAACATGAGAGACTCCCTCCACAGCGTGCTGAGATCAGTACCACGAGGGCTGACCCTGGGTCCTTCTCTAGCTGAAGATGGTCAGCTGGGTCTGTGGTGTGTTGGGCGAGTGCTAGAGAAAGGCACTCTGCTAGGTCTGGAGGAACCTGACAAAATAAACAGGAAGGAAAAAGCTGAGGTATGGATTCTAGTGTGTTTCAAATTTCATTTTGCACCACACAGCTGAGACAAAAGATTGTTTAGTACCACTACAGCAAATGTCTTTCCAGATAAAATAGCAGCCTTTACATTTACTTCTCACCTAATACTGCAAGTCATTTATATGTTCAAGAAGCAGTGCTATAGCTTTTTCTCTTTTTTTACTGAATAATAGCCCCAAGTAAGCAGTAAATGCATGTTCTTATTATCCAGGGGATTCAACACACATGCCAAAATGTGTTCAAAAATGAAATCTCAGATGAAATCTACTGGATGAGGTAAATTTACCCAGAATTCATTCATTATTATATTTAGTAGAACTATTAAGTTACATATCAATACATCGCAGAATCTAAATTAATTGTATTGCCTTCACAGGTTTGCCTGCCGTGCTCAAAGTGAGGAAGAGTGCAATGTCAGTGTGCTCGAGGTGGATGGAAAATTAGGCCTCCGGGTCTGTCGGGACATTCAACCAGGAACAGAACTGCTCCTCTGGAAAGAACAAGAACAAGAAGCCCCTCTTGAAAAAACAAAGAAGTAATACAACTAAAAGTCTGTGAAAATAGTTGTACTCCAAACAGACTACAAGAAGATGCCTTAGAGGCTATCACTATCACAGATCATTTTCAGGCTGTGCAGGTGAGTTCAAACATAACATTTGCACTTTAAGAGGTCCATGATATGATGTTGTTCTTCTGAAAATTTAGATTTTTTTTTTCTAACAGATCCTGTTCAAAGTGCCACACAAGAGGATACAAGACCTCCAATCAAGGAGACTAATCTTGTGCAGGAGTCTAGAGCATGTAATTCCAGTGTACAGGAGCAAAATGGGGTAGATGAGGCACATGGGGAAGGTGACGCTCAGGAAAGTGATGAACATCCTGCTAGAGATAAGATTCAAAGCATCAATGATAGTACATCACAAGCCCAGAGTTCATCAGAACATCTGAAGCTAGAGAGAAGCCTGAGAGCCAGCTCTCGTCTTGCTGCTAAACCTCGAAAAGTGCACTCATCAGCCATCCGTATCTACAAACAACAAGATCCAAAAAACAGATCAGACCTTAGCAGCAAGAAGAAGCTCTCAGGAATCAAAGACAACGCAATACAGACATTGTATACCAATGAGGATTCCAGCGCAGCAGGATTTTTCTCATTTTGTCATCCGAGAGAGGAAGTACAAATGCGACGAGTGTGACAAGAGCTTCTTTCAGCTGTGCCATCTGAAGAAACACAAATTCACACATCAGAATCAGAAGCCTTACATGTGCTCAGAGTGTGGTAAAACATACAGTTCGCAGGAAAGCTTCCAAGCGCACCTGCTGATGCATCGTGGTCAGAGGCCCTTTCAATGCCAGCACTGTGACAAAAACTATGGGTTGAAACGGGACCTCAAGGAGCACCAGGTTCTTCACTCAGGCGAGAAACCGTTCGTCTGTGAAATCTGTGGAAAATCTTTCGCTCGCCGGCCTTCTCTACGCGTCCACAGGGAAGTCCATCGGACGAAAGAACCAGACTACCAGCCTCCCAAAGTCAAGTGTCCAGAGTGCAAAAAAGAACTGGCCAATTCTGGTTCTTTGAGGAACCACATGCGTCTGCACACCGGAGAACGGCCGTACATTTGCCAGCACTGCAACAAGAGCTTTCGCCAACGTGGAAATCTTCTGGGACACGTGCGCATCCACACGGGAGAGAAACCCTACAAGTGTGACCATTGTGAACTGTGCTTTTCCCAAGTTCCTGAACTGCGCCGGCATCTGATTTCTCACACAGGTGAGGTGTATTTGTGTCCTGTGTGTGGTAAGGCTCTACGGGACCCTCACACATTGCGGGCCCACGAACGACTGCATACAGGAGAAAGGCCCTATAAATGCGAACAATGTGGGAAAGGGTACACGATGGCAACCAAACTACGGCGCCACATGAAGTCTCACCTAGAGGAGAATACACATGTTTGCCAGGTGTGCGAGCCAAATACACAATGATGCAGAGTCTACAGCGGCATCTGCAGTCTCACAAACATCAGTCAGACTCCAGTCATGCATTGCCAACACGAGGTCGACCCAAAATGCCAGGCCAGAAGGCAGAGGGTGAGCAGGGTAGGACTGAATGCAGTAGTTTGGAGGAGGGACAGGCGGTGGCGTACGTTCAATCCTCAGAAGATTTCACTATGGTGTCTCACTCAGAAGGTGTCTTTTTGGACTCTGGAGTGTACCACCGTGGCACAATTGTTTTGGAAAGAGGAGTGGAGAAGGGACTCGAACGCATTGAGCTCAGCGAGGATATGATTGAAGTTATTGTCTCAGATGAAAATACCAAGTGTATAGTTTTGCAAGAACAGCCTTCTAAGTGTATAGAGCTTCAGGAACAGGAAGCAAATGCTAAATGCCTAGTTATGCAGGAAAATGGTGCCAACGGTGGCTGTTTTGTAGTTCCAGAACAGGATGATAATAGTTGTTTGGTTATTTTACAAGGTCCGGATGGTTTCAGTTCAGTGGCACAGACTGTAGAAATAGAGACAGGGCTGTGACACTTAAGTTTTTCCATTTCACATGTAATCTCTTCATATTATGTCTCACACCAAAGGAAAAAAATTACTTTGTGAAATAAATGTATAAGCTCTGTTGAATATAAGTCTTGCTGTTCTTTGATTTTTGGGAGGGTTTGTGGCACATATCAGTAAATATTGACTCCTGTGCGCAGTGGACCTTGTTTCATCACTGTTTATACAGGCATTGTACAAATACATCAGCAAAACAGCTGTGTTGGGAAATGAGCTAATACAAGAGGAACTTTTATGATATATCTGTTGCGTTGAAGTTAAAATGATCATATTGTTTATGCGTTAAGTTAAATTAAAATGCCATGTTTGTACGTTTTACATAAAGTACATACTGATTACTGACAAATGAAAGGATAAGCAGAGTGCTAACAGAGCTCTTTGGCTACATAGATAAAAGATCCTGATTTCATGATGAAAGCTATTTCTGATAACGTATAACAAATTAATCTACATTTAAATAAATATGTTTAATGAAAAAGCAATGTGAAATAATTAAAAAGAGTTGTTTTAAGATATATATATATATTGTAGAGCAGTGGTTCCTGGAGGCTTTTGTCTGACACACTATTTCAGGTCTTGGAGTCTTTTAATGAGCTGATGATCTGAATCAGGTGTGTTTGATTCAGGTGGCATGGAAAACATGCAGTCTTGGGGGCCGTCCGGGAACATGGTTGGGAACCACTCTTGTAGGGTATTTTGTTATAAATATTCAAATTGGTAGAATATGTCCTCACACATGAATTCACTAGCTTGGAGATATGAAGCTTATCATCTTGTTTTCATTCAGTACATCTGTGATTCATGTTCCTCAGAAACAAAGAACGTTCCACATTGATATGAGGGTAAGATACAGAAGAGTGGCTTTTTTGAGTGAAAAGAGTTCAGACCTGTTTTTTTACAGTCTATGGTTCAGACACTTTGCTCTCTTTGAACTCTGGTAGTTCAATATTAACTTGGTGAGTCCAGTAACTCCAGCTGTGGGTTTTCTGGCTGAGTGGGCGATTAGATTCGATGAGATGCTCCAAGTTCTTTCAGGATTACAGGCTCAGTTATCCTCAAGAATGGGAGCAAAAGCAGCACCTCTTCTACTATCCCTACTTCTTGGACAAGTTCTCCACCTCACGTTGTGTAATGACGGTAAGCATTAAGAGAGAGTTCTCTGCCTTTTTGGCTAATTGGGCTAAGAACAAAATTATAATATGTTTCTGTATGTGAGTCTAGATTTTTTGGGAGAAATATTGAATTTTGTGCCTTAGTGTTTATCGACAACAAGGAAGCCTCTCAGATCATTCGAGCAAAGAGGGCTAACAGTATGTTTGAGGAGTTAAAACCAGGGAATCTGGAGAGAGAGTGTGTGGAAGAGATTTGTGACCACGAGGAAGCCCGAGAAGTGTTCGAGAGAGTTGATAAAACGGTGAGCAATGGACCTGTGGACAGATTAGCTGCTGTTGGAAATAAATGGAAATATTACAATTTCTATCAGTGAATCTTTCTGTGGTATATATCTATAAAAAAGTAGGTATTTGAAGTGTGGTATAATTCATTTTTATGTTACTGATTTTTTTTCTTCCATTGCCTCACAGGAACATTTTTGGGCGAAATATTTGGGTAAGAGTGTATATATCACATTACAGACAGTTTCAATGTAAACAGGGACACCATTTTGTGTAAACAGTTTCTATTGAACCAGGGATAAAGTGCATATTCACTGACCATTCCCTGCTCCATTAACAAATTAGAAAGATTAGTATTGGGTTAAAACCGTAGCAATTATAAACAAACCTCAAGAATGACAGCTTGTGAATAAATATCATTGGTAGGAGTGGTAATCCGTTATTTTTGAGCTATTTGTAAATATGAACTGTTTATAACTTTAAGAAATTGTTTGACCTGGCACCTCTGTTAGTTTTGTTACAATTTATATAATTTTTTTTTCACAGGATGTGGGGGAACCAAATTATCCAGAACACTAGCAAACATACACAATTTGAGAGTATGTGTGAATACAGAGGGTAAGGGTGATGCATACCTAACACAGAATATGTCTATAACACTAAAATGAGACATTCTTGGTAAAAGCTTTAGTTTCTAACTTTCTAAGTTGTAAAATAACCCTATAAGTTGGACGTGTGATTGACAGGAGACTGTTACATTAATAACGGTGAAAACTACGCTGGAAGTGTGTCTGTCACCAAGTCTGGAAAGTCATGTCAGTACTGGAAAAGCAACTTCCCCCACAGGATTCAGTATGCACTTCTGTTCTTTTTGTTGTTCTTGTGTTGAACCACCTTTAGTCATTTTATATTGCTTGATTAGGAAACACAAATGCTTTTAGTAAAGGAAAAGTTTTGTGTTCATGTATTTAGCTTTTAGCTGTATTTAGCAGCTCTTCTGTCTTATGATCGATTTGTTTCCCTCTAGCGAATTTAATGTGACGCAGCTGAAGCTACCGGAGAACTTTTGCAGGAACCCAGATAAGAGCAATGAAGGCCCTTGGTGTTTTACAAGAGACCCGACAGTCAGGAGGGAGTACTGCAGCGTGCCAAAATGCGGTAGAGAAAATACTAAAACATTACAGTAAAACATCCTGTGGTGCAATCACGAAAGCTTTCTGCTGGCAACCAGAAAGTTGAGCCATCAATGTGGTGTCATTGCACCAGGTTGCTGAGAAGAAATTGTCGCTGTAATAAGTATACTGAATGTTGTTTTGGATATGCTAAATGACTGCTGACTTAAAAAAACATGCATATTACCATATTTGATAGCAACTGACACATATTTGTGCCCTGTGCTTATAGCACATTTTATGCTTCTGTGCAAGTTCATGTTTCGTTCAATCAATTTATGCTGGCCCACCAGCACTGATCATCTCACACGTTCCTTCTCAGGTGAGGCTGTTGTTACCCCTCCTCAACCACCTACTGTGAAACCTAAGGAGCATTACCTGAAGACTAAAGACTGTCTGGATGGAAATGGGGAGACCTACTCAGGGGATATGTCTGTGACTCTGGGAGGTCACTCATGCCTGCAGTGGAGCGCAGCAGAAGTGCAGGCGTTAATAAAGGGGAAAGGGTTGCTGCCTCAAGTTCAGCTGGTGAAGCACCACTGCAGAAACCCAGATGGAGATATGGAGGGTCCCTGGTGCTATGTAAAGGGAGCAGGCGGAAACATTACCATTGATTATTGTGACTTGGAGTTGTGCGGTGAGTGAACAGTACTGCTTTCTACAAAAACACACATACATTAAAGAGGTAGTTTACCCCAAATGTAAATATTGTCATCATTTACTCACCCTCATGTTGTTACAAACTTGTATGAATGTCTTTATTCTTTATTCTTTGTCTTTATTATTCACAAAAGAAATAACCGAACCTCTGCTGGTAGCTATTGACTTTCAAAGTATGATAAAAAATACTATGGAAGTCAAAATATCTTCTTCTTTGAAACTACATGACAGAATTAAAATTGTGTGAACACTCCCCTTTAACAACACAAATATGAATTTCTTCCCCCGAAGCTTGGAGCTCCATTAAAAGTGACATCTGGACCGAAGTTTTTAAATTAGGATTAAATGTTACTTTCAAATGTTAAGAAAGCCTAGGTGTATTAGACAAATCCTCAACACAACACTGAGCCCACACTGAACATCATTCTGTTTTTGTCATTCTGTCAGATGCCCCTTTGGACAAGTTTGTCGATGAATCAGGGGGTCGAGAGAGAACAACTCTCGAAGACAAAAAGAAAGCTTACTTTAATCCCCGTAGCTTTGGCAATGGAGAGCAAGGTAAACGTCTGATCCCTTCACCATCTGTTTTTGTGTATGTTATTACTAGAAGTTTGAGTTCTTGTATAATCAGCTGAAAATTAAGATGATTAAACTGTCTTCCGTCAGCGTGTGGAATGCGCCCCATGTTTGAGAAGGTCAGCATTGAAGATAAGAACGAGAAGGAGCTACTGATGTCATACTCTGGAAGCAGAATAGTGGGAGGAGATGAGGCTGAAGTGGGCAGTGCTCCATGGTAAATACAGCACTGGGGTTGTTTTTAAACATCTGTTTTCAAATATCTTGGCATGATTGACTGTCGAATGCTGTTAATGCTTTGTTTTTAATGTTGTGTTTGATGTTATTTGCAGGCAGGTGATGCTGTATAAGCGTAGTCCTCAGGAGCTGCTGTGTGGAGCCAGTCTGATCAGTGATGAATGGATTCTCACTGCCGCCCACTGCATTCTCTACCCGCCGTGGAACAAAAACTTCACGATCAATGATCTCATCGTCCGCATTGGAAAACACTTTCGAACCAAGTGAGCCCTTTAAAAAAATGATAGGAAACTGCAAATATTTATTTTCACTAATACATTCTTTATTTATGCCAAGTAATTTAGAAATATCAGTTTACAGCTGTTTTGAACCCTTTCCTGTTTCTCTCAGGTATGAGAGGGGCACTGAGAAGATTGTGGCCATTGATGAAATCATTGTCCACCCGAAATATAACTGGAAGGAAAACCTGAACCGAGACATTGCTCTTTTGCACATGAAGAAGCCTGTTGTCTTTACGAATGAGATCCACCCTGTTTGTCTGCCCACCAAAAACATTGCAAAGACGTAAGTAAAACAATAGTTCAATATAGATACATTTAATCGTAATGAGATGGATGTTGAATCAGATATTTTCTTCCATATTGCATATCCGAGTGAACAGATTATTGGAAAAGAAAGTCATGTAGGGCAGGGACTTGGTTCTGTTCCTCAGTTGTTAATTGGATGGAGGTATATCTGAATGTGAGTTGGCAGTCAACTCTTAAGAAACCGGTGGAGTTTCAAACGATTCAAGAAGTCTGATGAATCATTCACAAGAAGATTAAAAACATGCATTTAGAAAATAGATTTTCATTTCATGCAGATTTAGAAACTTACCCAACCTCCTGAAGGGGGTCATTTTCAGTGTTGGGGGTAACGCATTACGAGTAATGCGAGTTACGTAATAATATTACTTTTTTCAAGTAACTAGTAAAGTAACGCATTACTATTTAATTTACTAGAAAATATCGGAGTTACTTTTTCAAAAAAGTAATGCCAGTTACTTTTTTCCTTTTATTGACTGACAGTGCGCCGTGTGAACATGATCTTACTGTAGTTCTAGACTAAATATGAATGTGTATTTATTCATCCCACTCACAAAAAACAGATTCAGTATTCATCAAAATGAATTCAAACTCGGAATATGACGCAAACCTGCAATAATTAAATATGTTAAACAACACAAATATATATAATCTCATTTTATTAGCCAATATCTTTGCTGCTGACCTTTGATGATCCAGTTCAACCATACTAATAAGCAAAAATTACTTTAGATAAACTAACAATTGTGCTTCATTGTTTTATTATTGCTGAAGAGTGTTGAAACTTCTTTTTCTGCGTTCTACTGTACAGACGTGATTTACTCTTCCGGTTTATTCATTACACTTTTTGGTGTGAAAGGCTTTTACGTTTGCTATAAATAGAACTTCTTGTATTAAAAACAAACAATCAAGCCCTGCTCATATTTAAAAAGTAACGCAAAAGTAATGTAACGCATTACTTTCCATAAAAAGTAAGGTGTAAAAGTAATGTAATTAGTTACTTTTTTAGGGAGTAACGCAATATTGTAATGCATTACTTTTAAAAGTAACTTTCCCCAACACTGTTCATTTTGTACAATTGTTTACCTTTATGGTGTAACTTAAGAACACATTTTCTTGGGAAACAACGATGTATGGAAAATGCTTTTTAGCATAACTTAAGAACAAACTGACAGTATACATATAGCTGTAATTGACATATTTTCTCTCTGAAGTTTGATGTTTGCAGGTTACAAGGGCCGTGTGACTGGCTGGGGGAACCTGAGGGAATCGTGGACCTCAAACCCAACCAATCTTCCATCAGCGCTGCAACAGATTCACTTGCCCATCGTGGATCAGAGCATCTGTCGCGATTCCACCTCTGTCATCATCACCGATAACATGTTCTGTGCCGGTAATATACTTCATGTTTTTCATGAATGGGCCTAGACTATTCAGTTGAGAGCTTGTGAGATGCTTTTGCACTCAAGGTGTCACAACAAGGTCATCTTTTGTTTTGTAGGTTACCAGCCAGATGATTCGAAAAGAGGTGACGCTTGTGAAGGAGACAGTGGCGGACCTTTTGTGATGAAGGTATAATAATATTTATACTTTTCTCTCCTCAAACAAGTTTGACTTATCTTTGACCTATAAAGCTCTGATTGTTGTACTCGCAGTAATAGATTGAAACATTTTGTTCTTTTAAAACCCATTATCATCCGCAGAGTCCTACAGATAAACGCTGGTATCAGATTGGCATTGTTTCATGGGGTGAGGGCTGTGACCGCGATGGCAAATATGGATTCTACACGCACTTATTCCGTATGCGTCGCTGGATGAAAAAAGTCATTGAAAAAACAGGCTCAGCAGATGAGGAGTGATCTTCCATGCTGCCAAACAATAAATGAACACTTTGGTCAAATATGCAAATGGATAAATAAATCTGAGTTCTTTGTATGTTGATATCAGTGTGTGAGCATGCTTTCTTTTATTGAGTGTAATGGGCATGCTTCTTGTTTATAATGAAACCGATGTAATTCTGAAATTAAATATCAGGTTTTTGCCATTCAGAACTAGAGAAGGAACAGTGACACGACTTGTATACCAGTTTCAAGGGTGATTACAACAAACGCCAAAGATGCTCATAGTTGTCAAAAACTACTGTATTTTTTGTTGCTTTGAAAGAATAATAATTTTCAGGACAATTTAAAGGTCATAACGTTTCCTATTAGTACATTTACATAAAAGGGAAGGCAAACAAAATAAATGATTATTAAGATTAGATTAATACATTTTTTCATCTTCCAAGACAATTTCTGCTGCCATGCAACTGATCACTGAATGCTCTCATCAGTGATTTCTGTGGGCTATTTCACATCAAAATGTCTTGCAATAAAATAAATATAAAGAAGTTTCAGTGCAACCGCCTCATTTGAACAGACTTAATATAATATCCACAAATCAAACTCATTTAAACTAAAGGTTATAATGTAATTGTAATTCAATAGTGGCGTTGCTCAGATGTAATGGTCCCTAAATGAAGGGGTGTTGACACAGAGGGAGTGTCTTGACAGAACACACAAATGTGTACGTGTTAGATCTTTTTTATGTGGTGCATTTTATACGTTGCTCAACCAATCGTTATGACAACAGCACATTCTCGGGGGCGTGGTCATACGTTCTCCTCTTGCATCCGGGCAGGTTACACCGAACGAAACGGATCGCAAACCGGAAGTGCTGCGTGAAATTTGCAAGATTGAAGACTTCAACAGGGAGCGCTGAAAATTAGGTAAATTAATGTCTCTATATTTGATTAATAACAAATGTTGTTTGTTTTGCTTAGCATTTTGCTCTTTGATCCGCAAAAGCCTCTATTCATAAGGCAGCGCAACACTTGCTAGATTTTCCGTTCTGTCAAGATTAAATATGTTTGCAGCTAGTTAACGTTAGCTTAGCTGACTATCGACTGATCATAACGAGCAATATGTACGGCATCTGTTTTTTTGCTGTAACACCATCACTGAGACCTGCACTATTGCGTCTTATTTAAATCACATGCCTGCATGTTGACTCTGTTCTTGCTGGGCAAACGCGCGGTGGCGTGTCCAGATGTTGCGTTTCCCTAGAAACGCTGGGAATCCGTCACTATCTGTCCTGAGCTGGAGACTAGACGTGTAAGCACATAAGACAAGAGAGTAAACGTTTGCCATTTTACTAAAACGCTCTAGAAGTTGGAAGATCACGAGCGATTATGCTGTCTGACAGAAGATTACTGACCTGCCACAGATACATCGCACATAGACTAACGTTACCATACTGGGCAGAAATCAAACTGAACACTGATCCCAATGTCGATAGTTTTTCCTGTAGAATTGTTTATTAAAAACTATAGTAAAATATTGTCTGTACCATGGTTGTTTAAACTAAAACATGGAGTTTCTCGTAACAGTTTAACAAAAATGGGGTTTGTGTTGTTGATTTACTGCAGTTTAACACGGTATACTTCATCTAAAATAATTCGTTCTTTTAGTATTTTATATTGTGCATGCAGTTTTATGACCTCATATTAATTGAGAGACGTAAGTTACAGATAATAAATATATATATATATATAAACTAAAAACCATTTGTTTCACTGCGGGTCTATGTAGAATGATCATTCATATCCATCCCACCCTCACAATGTATTATGTTCTAGGGGTTGAACGACTTCTGATTTTTTAAAGTCGACTTTTATGTGATGAAAGTCAAGTCGAAGTCGACTAGTCGTTGATGACGTCATTAATGAACAAATAAGTCTGGAGCTGTGACAAACACCTTGTGCACAGCTATGAAATATGACACAGCGCTGTCCACATGACTATTGCACCTATACCAGCTTATTTTTAGCAGTTCTTTAGTCTTTGGGTTGTTATATTTCTCACAGATTCCTGCTCGGTCTAAATCAGATACAGATAAGTAGTACAGTGAAGATTACATTCATATGAATGAATGCATTAGTGAGAGTGATAATGCGTGTGTGAACCTGGCAGCGTCTCTCTACTAGCAGTGAAGCTGTGGGATTTAGTTATTAAGAAATATATGCTTGAACTTTTCAGTTTCTTAGCTATTTTACCGAGAAATCACAGAAGTGTTCACAATACATTTTCCGCACTGAATGATTCTGTGTGCGTGATCTGCATGTGATGTATTGTACGCGATACTGTCTGTAGCCTATGTGTGTGCGTTACAGTGCAGCAGCGCATTAGATTAGAATGTGATTAACTTACTTGTACACAGAGGTGGAAAGAGTACAAAAATATTCTACTCAAGTAAAAGTACCATTACATTACTGAAATTTTACTTAAGTACAAGTAAAAGTACCAGTCTAAAAATATACTCAAGTAAAAGTAAAAAGTAGCTCATTTAAAATTTACTCAGAGTAAAAATTACTTAGTTACATTTTAACAATGAGAGGGAGGAAAAAATGAGATAGACCAAAGGTGTCAAACTCAGTACCTGGAGGGCCATAGCCCTACACAGTGTAGATATAACCCTAATTAAACACATCTGATCCAGCTAAACGAATCATTTAGGCTTATTTGAAAACTACATGGTGTGTGTGTTGGAGCAGGGTTGGAACTAAACTCTTTAGGGCTGTGGCCCTCCAGGAACTGAGTTTGACACACCTGGGATATGGGCCTATAAATCTCAAACTAGGTGTTTTTAATTAAAGGAATCAGTTATTTAGAATAATAACACATTTAGGCTGTTACCAGGGAAATTAAATCAGTTTCAACACAATTAATCTTTGCAATGCAGAGGAAACGCAGAAGCTTCATCTTAAGTGGCATAGATGTATTATACACTGACATGAATGCATTTATCCTCAGTTACAAATGCAGAAATAATGTTTTGATAAATAAGACATCAAATGTGACCCTGAACCACAAAACCATAAGGGTCCATTTTCCTAAATTGCGATTTATACATCATCTGAAAGCTGAATAAATAATATTTCCATTGATGTATGGTTTGTTATGATCGGACAATATTTTAAAATCTGGAATCTGAGGGTGCAAAAAAATCTAAATATTGAGAAAATCTCCTTTAAAGTTGTTCAAATTAAGCTCTTAGTTTTGATATATTTACAGTAGGAAATTTACAAAATATATTAATGGAACATGATCTTTACTTAATATGCTAATGATTTTTGGCATAAAAGAAAAATGTATAATTTTGACCCATACAATGTATTGTTGGCTATTGCTACAAATATACTCCAGCGACTTAAGACTGGTTTTGTGCTCCAGGCCAGGGTCACAAATGTTAAATAGTCATTTGAAATTAAAAAATAAATAAATAAAAAGATACTTTAAATGTTAAATTAGAACCACCAGTAGGTGTCAGCAAGTCACTGATAAGAGAGTCATTGCGATTGAACGGAATCATTTAAACGGTTAATTCATTCAGGAAAAAAACACGTCATTGCTCAGAGTCAGAGACGCAAAACTGTGCTTCGGTGGCTGTGTTTGGAATTATTTTTGTTGTCGAAATAGAGCAAAAACAGGCAATATGGTGTCTAAAACGCAAGTCTCTTAATTAACTTCTTGTTTTTTGAACTGTTGTAAAAAGCAAAACTACAGGCCTATGTAATCATGGTGATTTTTTGAGAAAAACGACATTCTTCATGTGATGTTGACTTACTATATTAAATTATATAAATATATAAATTTTCTGCTTCTATATCTTCAATTTTGTGATCATTCTAAACGCATTTTAACAGACTGAATCACGCAGTGAAAGAAAGCAGTCCAGATGCACGTGGATTAGTCTAATCTAACGTTACTAGATTTCACGGCACACTGTTTAGAGTGATTTGTTTGGTTTTTGGCAAAATGCTGATAATGTCAAATCGCATATCGTTAAAACAACAATTACTATATTATCACCCTGCACCACTGTCTTTTTGGCTCATTTGTGCAAAACCTTTTGCTAAACCGTCAAAGCTTCATTTTAACCACCAATGCAATGATGTAAGTATTTACCTTACGTTACCTCTACATGCTTGCGAAGGGCGATGTCGAGATGTTATACGCTGCTGGTTTGGTCTCCCGAGGCAAACACAGCTTACTCTGCATAATAGAGCATGAATATGGCCAGGGGTTCACTTCATTTCCTTCGAGTTCAACTTCAGCAGAATACCATGGGGTTTGGTTTTCAGCTGGGTCTGACTCTTTAACGCCTGTCTTGTCCGTGCATCTTTCTTGTGATTTTAGCGCCAGTTTCTTCTTCTGCCCATTATTTGCTGCAGTTGTTTCCACGGAGCGATTTTTTTTTACTCAGTAACGAATGTGTTTTAAAATGTAGCGAAGTACAATACTTCACACAAAATATACTTAAGTAAAAGTAAAATTACAGATTAAAAAAATTACTTAAAAAAGTACAAGTACACAAAAAAGCTACTCAATTACAGTAACGCGAGTAAATGTAATTCGTTACTTTCCACCTCTGCTTGTACAATAAGCTGTTTAAAACGTGCATTCTGCCGTAAAATTTCAAGCGTCCAGTAATATAATCTGACGTCTTGTGGAGCGCATTCAGAGTATGAATTAGTTTGTAATTTTAACTGTTTGGGAACGGAGTGTAAAGTGGATTTATTATCCTACTGCGGCCTCTATAGGACTAGCGACTAGAGCACTGAAGTCGACTAGTCGATTAGTCTGTGCAACCTCTATTATGTATCTTAATACAATTCTACAAATGTCCTTATCGCAAATTTCCTTATCACAGTTAAACTACTCATTTGCTGATGTGCTCATCTGAGGCCTGCAGAGATCATTTTGTTAGTTTTTCTGTCCCTTGGATCCATGTGTGGATGGCGACACTACAGAGAGATTAGCAGAATCACATGACAGCATTGAGCTCTAGACCACCACACACGCAGTTTTACTTTCATCTGCTTCATTCCGCAGACGATTCTGTGGCATCTCACTGTGTTTGTCAGCTGAGCACATCTGAACCATCTGGCTCTACTTGAAACTGAACTGATAATTAACACGTTTGCATTTTTTTTAGCAGACGTTATTAACTTTTGAATGAGGAACGTTACAGCTGGTATGAGCGATGTCTGGCACTCAGAATTACTGACCAGCCACAGATAAACTACCATGTGTATGGACCGAAATCAAGCTATGAGCACAGATCCCAATATTTGTTTCCTGAAGTATTTTTCATAAGATTGTAAATGATAGTGAATTCTTGATTGTACCTTGTTTGTTGATAATTATAATCCCATTAGTAGGCCTACATGAGAAAAGCACTAGATATTTATTTTATTCTGGTGATTATTGCTTTTTATTGTGGTCTTTATATTTTAGAAAGCATATAGTTAATCTAGGAGGTTGGGGTTTCTTTAGGTCTCTTGTTTTTAAGCTTTCTTTAGGGTCTTTGTTTCTGTCTGAACTGAAGTGCTGGTTGATTCACTGAGTGCAGCCTTGAAACACAAATGTGAATGAGGCACATTGTTTTTGCTGATGATCTTTTAGACTGGGTAATGAATTAGATGGCACTGTAGAGTTGAACAGGACTGATTTTGGACGTGTACTGTTTGGTTAGAACCAAAAGATGTGTGATAAAGTATTGACATTAATTATAGTCCAACTAGCTACCTAAAAAGATGAAAGCTTCTTTATTTTATATGATCTCTTTGAGTGTACGCAATCTATAGCAAGATTGCTGTCAGCAACAAGGCTAGATAACTGAGATGTTTTTAATCAGAGCGACAGCTTAATTATGTCACCTGAAGGCTGTTATCACATTATTTAGAGATATGGAAGTGATGTCATAGCAGAACAAAGGCTGTCACCGAATAGTAAATGTGAAACTGGGGATCTTCTAGGGTTGAGGATATAAATAAGAGCAAAGGGTAAAACCGAGAATTTGTGTCAGTATACGGCTGGATGGCCACATTGCCGCGCGGAACCAAAGCGAGGGACTGTCACAGCAGATCATTGTCTGAGCCCTACTGACGCCTGCACTAGTGACCCTGTGGCTACACATACAGATTAAAAAATATGGCACATTCACGATGCCATAATATTTTAATAGGGTTAAGTACAGAATGTAAAATAAGAAATGATAATATTATTAAGAATTTAGTTCCACAAAGCTTGACCCTTCTGACACAACATCTAAAAGATCATTATTATGATCATTATGGTTATCCAGATTTAATTCAGACTTTATTTACATATACGTAATGATTGACACACATACACAGAGCTCATCACATGACCACGGAAGCTCAAACATTCTGGGTGAACTATCTCTTTAATGCAGTGAGGATGTGTTTTTGCTGCTTCATTAGTCCACTACATGATTTTCTCAATTAAATCTACTGGCAAGCATTCAAAGGAATGCGTTATGTAATGTTTTAGAAAGAACAAATGGTAATTAACTGTTGGTGGTAGTTTGTTTTACGATGGAGTGCACATGGAAGAGCAGCTAGAGATTATGTGATCTGGAATTTAATCATTTTTAATCATGCTTTTTTTAAATGGACCCAATTTGCAAATGTAAAACAAATTTCATGTAACAATTTACCTGATTTTTTTATGTGATTATTGCAATGAAGAAATTGTTTATTTTTTAGTTTTGAGTCACCACAAAAGCGAATACTTTAGTTTTTCCCCTTAATTCTGCAGTTGCTTCCTAGTCTATTAGCTGTGTCAGCCAAAAATGTATCCTGAAAAATAAAAATATTCAGAAACAAACTCAAACGACCTGTTCAGCATTTGTCATTGTGGTCACTCATGTGAGTCAGTCATTCACTGAACATGCAAAATTGCAAATGTGCACGTGTAAAAATGCTGCATTTACCCAGGCTTATGCTGGACAGACTCAATGCGAAGGCAGCTGAGCTTTCACAGATCTCAGCATAAAATTGTGTGGTATTATAATGTGCTGTTCTGTGTCTAACCGTTATCTGTGAATTGTGTTGTCTTAGAGGACCATCATGTCCTCTGACCTGCTGGTGGACCTTCACGATGATCTGGGAGGAGATGACTCTCCTAGCGCTGCCCTGGACCAGCTCAAACTGGTACAGGACAAACAGTGGCCACCAGATGACCCTGCTAGCTTGAGCAAATCCGGTGAGTCTATGGTGGAGGGAATTGTGCGTGTTTGTCATACAGGATAATAGTCATTTTAAAATATAGTTTCATTTTGCAGAATTATACTGATCGTTTCATAGAAAAAAGCAGTGTAAGAAAAAGGAAGTAATTGCCAAGATCTCTACCATTTTATCATGAATACCAATCATATGCTTGTTATATTTTTAGAGGCAAGTGAAGCCGAAACCTTCCGGTTGACATAATTGTCACGGCCTATTTAAGAGGCAGCAGAGAACTCAAAGAGTCATGCAGCATTACTCATACAGTATACACACACACACACACACACACACACACACACACACACACACACAGGCATACACCCAGAGACACACTTTACCACTCTTACAGAGGATGACTATGACTGGAAGGGTGTGGGTGAAGTCCAGTGTAATTAATTTATCATCTGCAGAATTTGAAATTAACTTATTTTTACTCACTGGACAGTTTGGCTACTAAATGAAGTTACTGGTCATTCAGAATTTCTGTTAGTTGAAACAAAAATATCAGAAATATACTTGATGATTAAAATCACTGCTTAGATTTGAAAACAATCAAAACATGTAATAATTAAGACTGATTCTGAATCATTGAATAGCTTTCATGACAGGCCATTTTTTCACTTTTTAAATGGCAATTTTACGACAGTCAGTCATAGTTTGCGAATACCATGAAAATGTATTTGTTAAACAAAAGAATAAAAAATATAAAATAGGAATAAATAACATATTCTCTGTGACTTCACTCCAAAATGAATGTTTAGTGTTGAAATGTTAAAGATTAACAGACAGTCAGTTTATATAACAAAAAGTCAGCAAACTGAATTTATTCCTCCATTGACATCTATAAAAAAAGAAATGTGAGAATGGTTCAGAAAAAGTGGCTTAGTCTCCTGCACTGTATAAAATCCAACATTTGAAAAGTTCTACTAACCAATGTAAAAAACAAAAGTAGCCTGAACAAAGAATTTTTAGTAGAAGTCAGTTTAAATTTTTTGTGTGAACTGAACAAAAATACTCTAAACATGTCGTTAGCAAAAGTTGTTTTGTTTACCTTACTTACTCAAGTATTAGATACTCAAGTATTTGTTCACAACATATCCAAATAATCTCCCAACTTTTTGGCTATTGCTACAAATATACGACTGGTTTCTGTTGCTCACATGTCATGTGGATCATTTCAACACTATTTGTACTGATTTAAAATTGGTTGATCCTCACCATGTTTGAGAATCCTGTGCTGAGGTTCTGTATATGATCGACCGATATTGATTTTTTATAACCGATACCAATTATTTGCCCTGGCTTGTATGTGCCGTGAGATATTTTCTCTTTTTAATTGACTGTTTCCACAACCACTAACAGAGCTGAAATAGTCCATTCTTAATTTGGTATTATAAATTAGCCTCGACTCTGACGGTTGGGGATGAACATTGTCATGTAGACAATAAATTTAAAATTCTCAATACATTCTATGCATTAACTGTTCATTTCTATGCATTACGTCATCAATACAAACCAACCAGATAATTATAATATTATTTATAAATATTATGATATCTAAATGATTACATTTATTGAAATAAATAATTTTAAAATCTACAAAACACCTGATGCTTAATCACTTTTGTGAAATAACAGCTCAATGAAGTTGAGATTGTAAATTGCAGTCTGTATAATCCAGGAGAAGTGTTACTTGACACGTGACATTGCAGAAAGTGTGCATTCACAAATGTAGCCTATGTTGATCCAAATATGTTTTGTTTTGAATATAATGAATCTGAGGTTCTCTTCAGTATGTTTTGTCACATTTCTTTCGGATCATATGCTATGACATTGTATTACAATTGTAAACTTAAACTGTGAACCTTTAAAGTAGGGTCTAAAATATATATATAGATGGTCTTTTTATAAAATACATTTCATACATATACATTTAACTAAAGAATTCTCAAGCACTTCCTCCCTTTACTCGTACTCACAAAACTGGGGAAAATGTGTTCCAATGGAAGAAGGACTGATTCCCATTCCCTCCAGATCTGTGTTGTTGTTTTTGGTTAAACTCATTTTATTTATTTATTTTTACTAAGGTTTGCATATGGTGGGGTCAGGTGTTCTTAATGACAGCTTTCCTAAAAATATATCCTATCCTAAAATATCCCAATATATCGCCTTGCTTACAGTATCACAATGTATCGCAATATATTGTATTAACATTGCATTCAAGTAATCAACATATGTCACCCTGGACCACAAAACCAGTCTTAAGTGTCAATTATTCAAAATTTGTATACATTTTATATATCATCTGAAAGCTGAATAAACAAGCTTTCCATAAGTATGGCTGTGTGTAAGATCAAATATTTGGGCTGATATACAACTATTTGAATTTCTGGAATCTGAGGCGTAAATCTAAATATTGAGAATCGCCGGGTTTAAAGTTGTCCAAATGAAGTTGTGGCCAGGCATATTACTTATCAAAAATGAAGTTTTGATATATAGATAATAAATTTACTAAATATCTTCATGGAACATGATCATATTAATGTCCTAATGATCCTGTTTGCTTAAAAGAAAAATAGTTTAATTTTGACCCAAACAATTATTTTTGGCTATTGCATACAAATAAGCGTAGAGTCTTAAGACTGGTTTTGTGGTCCAGGGTCACATATATCTGCGATACATTACTCAAGCTGCACAAACATGCAAGCAGAAATCTTTGAAGCTCCTCAAAGCACACAAATTGCATTCAGGTTATATGTTTTGATAGTATGTGTTTTCAATCGCACTGACCCACAACCTGGCTGCTGATATTTTCTATTTTTAATTTACGTTTTGAGCCACAACGCTAACATATGCTGCTACATCTGTGAATAGAATATTATAAATTAGCAGGCTTGAAGTGGCTGAGGAGCCTGTCCTGCACTAGACCTGACCACACAAACACTTCAATATATTCTCTCTGTATACATTGTACATCATTAACTGTTCATTTTCTATGCATACATCTCTTCCAGAGGAAAAGCCATATAGGTTGATGAATGATAAAATTTGGATGTCCTAGTCATTATCTAATCACCAGCCCCTATTGACTGGTTCCCAGGGCACTCGTCAATCTATGTATAATCCAGCCCTAATGCCTCCAGTTAATGTACATGGTTCATTTCCAGTGTGCAGTCCTCCTTATATCTTTGTTTTGTTTTGATGTTGAAGGCTTCTGTTTGGACATTGTATGTGTTACCAACCATGGCTGATTTTACGTGCATTTGTTGGGTTGGTGGGTGTTCATTTCAAAACCTGATCATCTGGTTGAGCTCATGCTGAGAGGGATCTGAGAGGATGACTTCCTCTATCTATAGCCATATACTCTATAGCTCTATGTACATGTTTTGTTTGTTTGTTTGAAATGTAGCATTCATTAAAGTCTTTCCTGCAGCTTCAGACATTAAAAGCCTTGGTGGCACTTCACATCTGCCCTGGGACGACCCCTTCTATGACATTGCCAGACATCAGATTGTGGAGGTGGCAGGTGAGGTGTTGTGAAATGCATAAGCATCACCAGCTAGTGTTAATTCTAGTTCTAAAGTCTTCTGATTTTTCTCTTTCTTTATAGGTGATGATAACTTTGGTCGGAAGGTCATTGTTTTTAATGCTTGCCGCATGCCTCCTCATCATCAGCTGGACCATCATAAACTTCTCATGTAGGCATCGCTGCGCTTACTTCATTTATGTGGTTCATTAGTAGATATATTAAGCTGGGCTCAATACACTGTATCAGCTATGCTTTTAATAATTCTACATAACCTTTTTCCTGAAAATGGGTGGTTGACTCGACCTGGTTTATTATTTGTTGAGACTAACATACGTAGATGAGCACAAGACACTTTAAAGAGCAAGATCATGTGCAGGGATCAAAAAAACATTGATAACGATCCAAGGAGGGAAGTTGTCCCTAGAGACACAAAGAGAAGATTTAGTAATTTAGTGTGACATTCAAAATAATAATCATTAAAATATTTAGAGTTTGATTGTTGGAAATGGTGTCAGTAAAAATGTTATTAAATTATAGCGTGATTTTGTTCAGCACATTTATCAGAAAACTTAACTTTTTCACATTTATCGGAAAAACCACTGAAACATTATTTCAGTAGAGTAATTATTGAAAATAATTATTTTACCTTTTGTATAAATGTATGAAATGTCACATTATTTGATGATTTTAGGGATTAACTGTCAGTTTTTTCTTGGTTGGGTTTAAAATGCCAAAAGGCCATGTCATGTGATAAATATATTTAGGACAGTATTATTTTCTTTTCATATTCTCGAGGTTTTTCTTCCTCTTGAATGTCAACCACTGATATGCTGAGTTATAACTGAATCTTGTGTTCAGTGAGTCAAAGCACCATAAGATAGTGTCCTAAGACAATGAAGTTTTAAATGAAGTGAAATCAAGACTTCGTTTAGTTCCCTATTGTGAACTTCAGGAGTTGTCTGAGAAGAGTATGGTCTGTGGAATGAAACCTAGAACACATGTCTAGAGACTGAATGTCTAAATGACTCTAAAGTGAATAAATAAAACCTGTTTTTAGAAACCTAAGTTTCAGTAATCGACAGCTGATTAAGAGATGTTCATTCTGTTTGTTTTAGTGTCTAATGTGAACTCAAACTGTTAGTAAAAAAAGCAAAGTTTTGATTTGTTGTGCATTTATTGCTATTTGTGTGCAGGTATTTGAAGCAGACTCTTGATAAATATGTGGAGAGTGATTATACCCTCATCTACTTCCATCATGGTCTGACCAGCGAGAACAAGCCCTCTCTAAGCTGGATTCGAGATGCTTATCGAGAGTTTGACAGGAAGTGAGTGATGCTGTTGTTAGTGAGAGGCTCATGAGTGCTTTAACAGCAGTACACAAGCAAACCTCATTGTTCTGTCAAGCTTCAGTATCGCTGTGTCTGTTGTAGGTATAAGAAAAATATCAAGGCGCTGTATATTGTCCATCCCACCATGTTTATCAGAACCATCCTTATTCTCTTCAAACCCATCATCAGGTCAGTGCCACACTATACTCAGTATTATTTTATTGTCACACTGATTGCAGAGTGTGACCTGCACTGTAATCTGAATCTTACAGCCTGTATTCTATACTTCATAATACACTACAGACCGATGTGCTCATGTTCTGTTTTCAGCTTTAAGTTCGGCCGTAAAATAAACTACATCAATTATTTGAGTGAGCTGGAGGAGATTGTGAAATGTGATCAGCTGGTGATCCCCAACAGAGTCCGAGAGTAAGAAATTCTATATATGCAGTTGTACATGTGCTCAGATCACACTGTTATTTCTTAGCCCAGATAAACTGTTCTTTTGAGGCTCATTCAAGTTTCTTTGTGTAGGTATGATGATCAGATCCATCTGTCCCTGAAGCCGTCTGTCATCCCTGGACCGATCTCTCCCCCTCGTAGTCCTCCTCTTCCTTTCCAGCAGTTTGGGGTCCCACTGTCAGCGTACGTTTCCCTAACAGTTCCTCTCATGTCTCACACAGCTACAGTCTGTTACTGACTGAAAGCATGACATTAAGATTTGGACTTGATGTAGTTAAAGATGACGGTCTCATTTATACTACAGATTTTAATAAAAAAACTTGCACGTTTTGGTTTGTGCACTATGAGAAATTCTTTATTGCGATTTAGATTTTTTGGGAGGAGCTTTGCTTATATCATGAGTTGTTTTGTATTGTTGTTTGTGATCAGATTAAGACATGGAGCAGTAGACTCTGAGGGACTTCCACTAGTCATGCGTGATACTATTGGATTCCTGCAAGAGAATGGTAGGTCAAGTCAGATTTATGGCTCAATGAACCTCTTACATATGTGAATGGACTGTATGTATCCACGTACGGTTGGATTATACTAATAATATTATTTTTGTTTAGCCTCAGGGGGTGGGTTGTGGAATAGGGTTATATAATAGTGTAAACTTTATATATTTTTTTAAATTGAGTGTGACTTTTTTCCCATCTTCATTGTAGGTCTTAAGACAGAGGGAATATTCCGGCGTTCTGCTAATGTTACTTTGGTTAAGGAAATTAAGCAGAAATATAACTCAGGTAAAGTTGTGTGATGCTCTGTATGTGGAAGAATTCTCACTCATTTTCTGTTCACAATAATGATTCTTAGTATGTTGTGTGTGTGTGTGTGTGTGTGTGTGTGTGTGTGTGTCTCTGTAGGAGAGGAAGTGAGTTTCTCTCAGCTGGACGATGTTCACTTGGCAGCTGTGATCTTAAAGATGTTCCTCAGAGAACTGCCAGAGCCGTTGCTCACCTATCAGCTCTACAACGACATTGTCAGCTTCCACAGTGAGAACACAAAACACAACGCTCACATAGCAACACCAGCAGCTTCCAGAAAGCTCACATAAGCGCACACACACACGTCTGTCCGCCTACTATACTGACCTTTGTTAATCGATTGTTAAAACCACAGTTTTTGCATTTATACTGTTTAAAATGAGCCTTGAAAGTGACATGACCACACACACATTCACACAAACTTAGTTTGCATTCCTTGTGTGTGGTGTTATCAGATGTTGACACAGAGTCTCAGGCAGAACGGATTCGAAACATGCTGACGTCACTTCCTGAGGAGAACTATGCATCACTGCGCTTCCTCATACAGTTTCTTGCACAGGTAATACTCAAAATAATCGCCAATGTTCAACAATAATACTTTTTTTCTTTAAAATTAATTGTATCTTTTTACATTTATGTATTTTTTATATTTACATATTATTATAACATTTTATTATATATATATATATATGTGTGTGTGTAAATGTATAAAATATAATATACACATATATGTATTATATATTTATACTCCCGTTCAAAAGTTTGGGATCAGTATGATTTGTTTACGTTTTTAATGGAGTCTCTTTTTGCTCATCAAGTATTTATTTGATCAAAAATACAGAAAAAAACAGTAATATTGTGAAATTTCATTGCAATTTCTAATATTGGTTTCCTATTTAAATATACTTAAAATATTAAGTATTTCTTTGATGCAGCGCTGAATTTGTATCAGCCATTACACCAGTCTTCAGTGTCACATGGTCCTTCGGAAGTCATTCTAATATTCTGATTTATTATCAGTGTACACAAGCCGCAGTTAAAAAAGCTGACTACACTGTGATGTGACCCTGTCTCTCGCTCTCTCACACAACGTGTTACTCTACACTGCGCAAAACCCCGCATTTGAACAGTCAATAACAAATACTTAAACTAATAACAAAACATACTTACAGTCGCTGATTCAAAGTGCCAGATTGTCATAGAAAAGTCGGAATTAACCCCTTTTGTTCTTTTTTTTTTTTTTTTTAATTAGCCTTTGTGCACAGCCAGCCTTGTACTCTCCTTGGTTCACAAAACTGTCGTCCATAAAATGCGTTGCACAAATTCAAACATCTGGTTTGTGCTGTTCTGTTGTAAGTAATCTTAATGATTCCTAAATACATCTACTTTCAGAAGGCCAAGTAAAGTGCTTTTGCTTTCGCCTAGAAACACAGCATCTCCCTGACACAGCTGCATCAACACTACTGCGCTTACTGAAACCACGCCGCCTTTCTTTGCATGAACATTTGGGTGGCATTACGCAAATATTTCCACATTGTGATGTAGACATGTGGGGGCGTGTTTGAATGAGCCATTTTAGCCTAGATGGTCCTCACTGCAGAACACAAGATACAGGGGGCGAGGTTGGATCCAGATCCAACTACTCCGACCTTACATATACCTAAATATTACCCGTCTCCACCCACTGATCTCTAAACCTACCAATCTTCACCTAGATGTGGATCCACCCCCTGGATCTTTGTTCTGCAGTGGGGGGGCTACTGTTTTAGCCTGGTCCGGATCAGGCTTCTCTTTTAGATAGAATAAATAATTTTGTGGGAGACATTGAGCTTTGTATCTCTGCAGGTCTTATATATGCACAAACAGCTACATAACATACTAAACAAAATGAAAACAAGAAATTGTATCATATGACTCCTTTAAGCAGTACAACTGTTTCCAATATTGATTGTAAATCAGTGTATCAGAATGATTTCTGCAGGATCATGTGACACTGCAGATCGGAGTAATGGCTGAAGAAAAGTCAGCTTTGCTTAAAAGTATATTAAAATAGAAAACTGTTATTTTAAATGCAATAATTTTTCACAAAATTATTTTTTCTGTATTTTTGATCAAATAAATGCAGCCTTGATGAGAATAAGAAAGTTCTTTAAAAAACATTGAAAATCTTACTGATCCCAAACTTTTGAACAGCACTGTATCTAGATTTATATATATTTATATATCTATATTCACATTTTAATTTTGAATGTAACTTGTTATTGTTTAACATTAATTGTTATATTTTATATACAAATTATATAAAGGTATTTCTCACACATATTTTATTTGATCATTTTTGTTCTGTAAAAATAAAGCAATAATAACTGATAATTATCCAGGAAACCCCAAGGCAGACATAAATAGCCCTTCTAATTGTTCTAGCTGAGTATTTCTCTGCTACTTGCTCCTTCAAGCCCGTAAGTATTTCTGATCTATATTGTTATTGATGTGCAGGTGTCTGCTGAGAGTGAAGTCAATAAGATGACCAATGCCAACCTGGCTGTGGTGTTTGGGCCCAACTTGCTGTGGGGGCAGGATGCTTCCATGACACTCAGCGCGATCGGACCAATCAACAACTTCACCCGTATCCTGCTCGACCTACATCAGGAGGTCTTAATCCAGTGAGGAGCGGGAGAATTTTTCACGATGACTCCTCTCCGGTTATTGTCCCTCCCCGTTCCATAGCTTTGCTCCTCTGTTGCTGTGTCCTTTGTGTCTCCCTCAGTATTGCCAAATGCATGAGTATTTTAACCTGGTGAAGCTATGAAAAAAAGGATACTGGAGGGCACAGAGCGGCCAAGCTGTCACAATCGTTTAGGCTGTGATCAAATTCTGACAATCGTCTTGTTTTCTCTCCTGCAGAAGTCATGTAGCTGTTGTCAGATAATGGTACTGCACAGGCGCAAGAGTTTTTATATGGTCTGTTAGCAGAGCCTAAATCAATAAACCAACAAAGTGAACAGGTAGCTGCTTTTGTTAGTATGTTTTGGTAGGTCATCAGCTTGGTTAGGATATTGTTTGTTCGACTTGACCTTCATTTCAGTTATTTTTTCCAAGCAGTAAAATTAGACTAAATGCACACATCCTCATTTTTGTAAGCCATAGTTAGCACAAGCTATGGACAAGTATAAAGCACTACTACTCAAACTTGAAACACTTATTTTACACATGCTTATTTCTTATTACTTAAAATATATGATATTATGTATCGTCTCAAAGAGCTTTCATTCAGTCTTCATTTATATTATCATATCATTATATAATTTTTTCTAGAATCTTTGTCTTTTTTTGGTGCCTCAGAGAATCCAGGAACAGGGCAGATGCTTATGGACAGCACAAATTTCCTGATGCTGAAACGGACAAGAAAAGTTATTTTCTGATCAAAACCTCCGCTTCTTCTATTGTATGTGTGAAGTTGTGTGTAATTTGTGTGTGTGGTCTGTTCAGTAATTCCGTTGTATTATTCTACCCCAGACATATTTATTTTGGCCAAAGATTATATGGTTAAGATGTTTGTGTGATCAATTTTATTTGTTACTAGAAGACGTACTGCCTGTTGGGACGGTGCCATTACACGTGGGCGCGTTTGAAACAAAAGCCCAAATCAAGATAGCAAAGAACAATTTGATGTCATTTTGTCCTCTTAGTAAAATTGTGGTTTTATCTCTGAGGAAACATATCATAGTGCAATGAGTTATTAGTGGAGTGCATAAAATCCAAGTACAGCAACATTTGAGTTGGACCACAGGGCTCTGTACGTGTTCACTTTAATTTTATGATTAATAGATTTTAATCGTATGGATTTCACACAATTGAGTCTGGTTTCATGGGTCTGAAATCCTAAAGAACCATAAAGCAGGTACTTGGGCACTAATTATTTAGCATTAATGAGTTAAGTGTCATATGCCTTGATATTGAATTGTAACTGTTTACTGTGTCATGTTAACGTCCTATTCATGTCAATCCATCCGAGCATTGACATGTGGATCAGTGGCTTAAATAGTTTTAGACAAGCACCCTCAAACCCAAGTGTCTGTGTGCCTTATTGGAGTGAACTGGCGATGATATTAGCTGTTAAATTCCCTTTCTCTGGACAGATCTGTAAACTGTGTGCCATTTTGTTGTACCTGTATCCAAACATCTACCTGTACTGTAGACGTGCATTTCTGGTTTCCATGTGGAACTTTGCATTACTTCTTTTGTGAAGGTTCCTTTCTTCCATTTTGGCTGTTAAAATGTATTCTGTGCTTTTGAAATCTTTACTTTTGTATATCATGTTGTGATTTCAGAGTAATAAAAATTGTTAGAAATGGTGTAATATTATGTCCCTCTGTGGGTTTGTTTTATAAGCTTTAGACCACCCCCTGGTTGTGGTGAGCAAATAAAAACACTTTTAACACAGTTTTCTTATAAAAGCAGGAAGATATGTTTGATTGGCTTTTACATATTTGTCCCAAAGATAACTACCCTGTGAGAATTGAGTCTGTTTTGTGCTCCTCTATAACTGGTTTGGGTCAGCCAGCAAATCAGAGATAAGAAGAGTGCAGCGGACTGTTAGGACAGCAGAAACGGTCATTGGTGCACCTGCCCAGCCTTCAGGACTTGTACTACTCCAGAGTGAAGAAACAGGCAGGTAACATCATCACAGACCCTTCTCGCCCCGGACACGATCTGTTTGAGCTTCTCCCTTCAGGCAGACGCTACAGATCTCTGTGCACTAGAACATCTAGGCATAAAAACGGTTTTCCCCATGCCATCTCCAGACTAAACAGCTAACAGGAATAATTACCTGTGTTCTGCAATTCATTCTCCATCTCGAGCCTCTCTCAAGTACTATGTAAATACATATACATATTTTCTATACAGCTGTATATATAGAGTAAATAATGCACAAATCATCTTCTGTTCCGGATTCATACACATTATGTATTGTTAAGTATTATTTAAATGTTTCTGTTCTCATGTCAGATATGCATGTATGTACCAAGAGCTGCTTAAAAACCACAACAAATCCCTCGTGTGTTTGCGCACCCTTGGCGAATAAACCTGATTCTGATAAAAAAAAAATACAGGTAATTAGATTTTATTTTGGAACACAATCATTGCCAACAACATCATCAAAAAGAGTGCAGAAATGGAATATTAATTAATACAAACAGCAACATGATTACATAAAGGTCACACATGCTGTTTTTGTTCAATTTAAATAATAAAAAATATACATTTTTGAGATAGGCTTCATATAAAATGGATCTGTTGCACTAGACAGAATCATGTTATTTGAAGTTGGAATGTTCTAAAACTCAGAAACCGGTCATGCCCTGCTTACTATGCGCATGTGTGTGTATTTGACAGAGCAGAGGTGTGGGTAATGGTAATTCGTGTGCGCGTCTATAATGTGAGAGGGACTGTGTGATGATGTGTATGCACTGTTGCTGTAGGGAGGAGATTCTCTGGCTTCTCACACCCAGCTGAAGCTCAGTTTCAGGGGCCGTAGAGCTCACCAGAGGATACAGAGCATTACTGACCTGCAGGGAACACAAAAGTTCCAGGAGCATTTTAAATTCCTACATTTAACGTATATCCAGTACTTCCACATACTCAATGCTGTGATATTCACCTGCTCCAGGCCAGTGAAAGCCACCCCAAGGTTCACTCCATTTTGGAAGAACGTCAGTGTTCCAGCGCTCAAGTCCAGCAAAACCCCGATGACTGTATTTCTTTCATAAAAAGGCTCTGTGTATTTTCGACTCTTCCCATTATGCCAGATGAAGCCTTTGTATGATAGACCCCAACTCTCACTGTCGATGCCTTTGAAGAAAGAAACAGACTAGCAGAACAATAACATAAACAGTTTCAATGATTCAAAGAAAAACATTGTGTGCTTTTGAACGCTCTGCTTGTTCTGTACATTTCCTCCCTTTGTTTATTTATTCCTGTTTGATAATTAGATGATGTCATTTGTCTTTAGGTTGTCAAGTATCATCAACCTGAGGGAGTTTAAGTCTGTGCTGAGTGGAGCTGGGTTGGGCTGATTCGGTTGAAGAAGCATTCCTAAGAGGAACATGACTCACCTATGAGGTTAACAAACGTTTGATCCCCTGCGTGCAGAAGTGCATTTTGGGTACCGACCCCCACCATCACAGAACTTCCATATAGAGGCTCAAGGAACTCAATCTCCCAGTAATGCTCACCATGAGTGAAACCTTACACAGAAACATGCATTATTCTGTGGTAATCAACCAGTATCAGAAAATTCTGCCACAATGATATAGTTATACTCTACTAGAGCATAATAAAAGCCTTACTAACATTACACTTGCTAGTTAAAAATTAACTTCAACCAGGCTTGATGCAAAGGAAACAAGCACTTAATGTTCAACTACTTATCACTGAAGTCTATACCCCTAAAACAGTATCAGCCTGATGAAATGTAACATTGTACTTTAACCTTTTTGACTTGTGGACAAGAACAGCGCTAGTCTCACCTTTGGTGCCTCTGACCCCGGCAGTTCCTTGACTGTCCAGCAGAGGGCTGATATGAAAATATACGTCTTGTCTGCAGCGAGACAGATGAGCATCAGGAGATTTACTGTCCGGATCCCATTCCCAACTCTCCCAGGTGTGACCTCGAAAAGAGCGCAACATTTGCTCTCTACAACACACGGCATACATACATATCAATGACTGTACATAGTAAAAAGATACAATAATATCCCCATTACCAAAAATTGTTTGCTATCATAAGTTAATATACATAAGTTATTACGTACAGAGAACTAGTGCACTATGCTGAGATATCTAGCATATTTCTTGATATTTCAAATCGCGAAGACCATGCAGACGAGTGAGCAACACGTACACATCACATATAACGTTAGCATACTAGAAAGCATACGTGACTTACCAAGTGTACACCAAGTTATGCAATCCGATGTGTAACGAAGAAGAAACTAAAACTTTCTTTTAGGCACGTATACGCTTTTAAAAACGAAAAAGGGCTACACATTCAAGTTTACCTATGGGTGTTCAGACAGCTTCTGGACGATAGAAAAACATTTCACAACCGCTGTCAAAACAACACTGGATTTGTCTAAATATGGCAGTGGGCGTGTGTTGCGTCGCTCGTGAATTCTAAAATAGCCTCTGCCGACGCTGATAAGTAGCCTTCCAGTAACGCACCCTAATTAATATTCACAAGCCAAGTCTTCGCCAATCCATTGGTCGAACGTCGAGCTAACGAATATTTATTAGCTAGTGAACTGCAAGGTTTGCCTAAGCCAGGAGACAAGATGTTTTGACCAGTTCAGCATACAGGGGAAATAAAAACAGGAATGTCTGAAAGAAATCAGTTTATTACACAACATTTACATGCCATTTTAACAAAGTGAGGAGAGAAAGATGACACTTAAAATAATAAAACAAGAAGTTCCAGCTCCTAATGACTTGCCAAGATAAGCTTAAAAAAACATTCCTCACCGTTTAAAGACCTGACGAATAACAATGACAAACTGTCCCTAACTAAAAAAAAACAAAATTAAAGTTGATGGTTAAATGCATTTACATGAAGCAGGTAAACAGACACAGACTCACAATTCACTGTTGTCAGTGTTCACTTGTAGTGTCGTTCATGTTTAAGCCTATAAAGCAAAACTGGACATATTCTCAGATTATTCACGTTTTCCCTTGTATTAACATTGTAAGAGAATTCAGATGGTGCCAGCGGTACAATGAGAGAAATCTGCTTCATGTGGTGTTGTGATGAGCAAAACAAAAATAAAAGGCTGGTACAGGTTTATACATTCATTACAGCGAGCTTTACTTACACAGTTCTGCTATTTTGATAAATACAAGGGTTGGAAATTTAATGTTGCTCTGTTGCTGTAACAGATGCTGTTCTCCTTATACCTCAGTTCACTTTTTTTCTTGAATGATGGTTCTCTTCATAGCTCATTGCACAAGGGAAAACTGACACAAAACATGGTTAATGAAGACATCCAATGATGGATGCTTCAGTGAAGGAAGCAAGAAGAGTAAAGAAGTTGTGAAGGATGCAATCTCTGCTCTGTTTTATTGTAGCGTGTCCACAAACGCATCAAACTCGTCAATGTTCTTCTCATAAATGGCCAGTTTCTCTGGAAGGAGTCCTGCAAAAATACATGTTCATTGTACCAAATATCTAATAATGAACACATCACAATGTTACTATGGCATGAATGTAAATAAGTCACCCAATGTATAATTGTATATAGATTCTGTTTTTAAATGAACTACATATAAAAAACCTTGCAATTATTTAAATGGTTCTTAATTTTATCATCCACACAATAAAACATGTTCCTTAAGACTTTAACACCAACCCTGGTTTGGTGCTAAAAACTATCTGTAATGTAATTATACCTACAGTATATGAATACTCTCAATGTCTCTACTCTATGTGTGTTCTCATGCCTTTCTTGCTTTAAAGGTCAATCAGTCCCATATAGACTGCAAATATGTTCTGTACGTGCGGTGACAAGAATGAGTTTGTTTCTCACCAAATCCTCAGCCATAGACTGAGCGCTGACATCGATGGACAGGCTTGTGAGTTGAGGAGGGTTTTGAAACTCTCTATAGAAAGTTCCCAGATCCATTGGCAGAAGGTCATCTTTAGAGAATGCTGGTTTCTGCTTGGCACACAATCACAGAACTGGTCTTTAAACATAATATTGACCATATTTGGCTTTTACCATACACTTAGAACAATATCTGGTCCGGGAGGGCCACCGGCCTGCAGAGGTTATTGGCAACCTTAATCAAGTCATTTTCAAGCAATTCTAAAGATTTGAGTAATATTTTTCATGTGTGTGTATTTAGGAGCTAGTCTTTTCTTGTTTTTACTTCTCTAGCAACATTTGTATTGAGTTTAGCCCAACACTAGAGCTCTGCTCAACACCAGAACAGTCCTGCTCTGTCATACAGAAACAGACTTAAAAAATAACACGATTAAGCAGGTCTCTTTGGGACTCTCTTATGCAACATCAACTCACTAGCTTCAAAGACTTCCAATTGGTGTGGGATACTGCATTATTTAACATAGTGTATTTATGAAATAAATATAAATGACAGTCTTTTTCAGATTTATTAAACATCAAGCATATGTAGCTTTCTCTCAGGTCACAGTCTAAGTTTCCTTTTTTGATGAATAATTGACTTGTCTGGTTCACTAGATAACCTATCAATAGCTTGATAAAACTCCTTTCTGCTGTCAAACCTCTCACAAGAGGAATCAAAAACAACTAAATGCCTACCAGTACCCATCTCTCTAGTACTCAACAGTTCCCATTCACTCAATGTACTGATGCAGTGCCTTTCAATGTGCTACAATGTTACATTGAGTTGTATGTTCTCAATATCTGGAGAGGAAAGCAGATCTTGATAAGTGTATTTTTATTATGTGATGGTGCACTTACAAAGTCAATCATGACAAAGTCGTCTTGCGGCTGCCCCGCACTGTGGGTCGAGCTGTTTGAGTGCAGGCTGCCTTGCAAGGGAGATGAAGGAGCCGGGGATAGAGGAGGGTGCACCTGCAAACAGAAAAACACCACTAAATCACACACACACGCAAACTTATTAGGAGACAGTGGACGATGCATAGTAAGTATGGGTGTTTTTTTCTTTCAATACCATCGGGTCGTTCTCCTCCAGGTCATAGGCTCTTGGAGCGAATGCAGCAAAAGGAAGATCCAAACTGGTTGTTGTCACCTGAATTACACACACACACAACACATTAGAAAGCATTTTCACCTCCCACTGAACATGACAGTGACTTTTTGCACTTATCAGTAATACTTCTTATATTATGTACTTGTTAAACACATTGCTAGCAAGTCTTGACTTAATAATATTGACAAATACAAGCTTAATATATACACACTACCCTTCAAAGTTTTGGGGTCTGTGATTTGTAAAATGAACATTTTTTAGTTATAAATAATGCATTAAACCGATCAAAAGTCACAGTTACAACATTTAAAATGTTACAAAAAGATGTCTATTTCAAATAAATTCTGTTATTCTGATCTTTCGGTTCAAACAATTCAGAATTTTTTGCACAATATTAAGGTGTGGTATGTTGCTCAACATTGACAATAATAATAACAATAATAAGAAGAAGAAGAGGAAAGTTTTCTTGCATATTACATTGTTGTCTGACGCATCATGTGACACTGAAGACTGGAGTAATGGTTGCTGAAAATTCTGTTTTGCCATCACAAGAATAAATACAATTTTACAACATTAAAACAGAAAACTGTTATTTTTAATTTTAACAACAGTTTGTACTATTTTTGATTACATTTAACCTAGGTGAGCATAAGAGACTCAAAAACATTCAAACACCTCACTGACCACACACTTTTGAATGCTAACCGTAAGCTTAACTGCTCAGTAGTTCATGTAGATTTTTATGAGAATGTATGAACTATTTCAATGTACTTGTAATTTTAGTTTTCTAAGTTATTATATATTATTAATGTATTCTAACCTGAGTGGTGGCTTTGTTGACAAAAGCTCCAACTTTCCTGGTGAAGGTGGTCTCTAGAGCATCAGAGGGGGGCACAGTCTTCACATCGCTACCACACACACAAATATGGAATCAAATTTTGCTGAATTGACAAAAAAAATCTGCATTGAACAGTCTGAATCTCCTCACACTCTCACCTATTACAAGATGTGGGTGGTGCCGGCTGAGGGGATTGTCCAGTGGGGCATGAAGGGATACGACCATGCTCAGCTGCAGTGCCATGGATAGGCTGAGCCGGCACCTGTGGGACTCCACCTTCTTTGCCGGGTACAACCATCTGATCAGGAAGAGACACACACTTGGTCACATCAGTCAATGCACTTCTGTAAACAGGTGCAAATAATTCCAAGCAGCTATTCTACATCAGAAGGGATGAGGGGCATGAAGTTATGATAGGGAAAGTTGTGCTTCTGCATGTGTGTAATGTGAATGCACTGGTGTGTGGTTGTGTGCTGTACCTGGTGAGGATGTGCAGCAGAAGTAGGATGGCACAAATCCACAGTTCCCATGGCAGGAGTCTGATATGACAGACGAGAGCTGTACAGCTGAGAGATAGAGAGATTCATATAACAGTAAGAGTCAAATGTCAGATGAAGAGGCCTTTTAAGGTCTGGTCTTGTATAAACCTCACTGCAGAGCAGAGAGCAAGAAGGATCGGAGTAGTTATCAGAGCAAACACACAAATGCTTCAAGTAAAACAGCAGGCAGGTCAGCTCATGAAGAAGGCAGCAGTGATTGTGTGCGTTTGCCTCAGTGCTCAAACAATCTCTAAGTGTTCCTGTGGCTCAGAGGTAGAGCATTGCGTTAGCAGCGCAAAAGGATGTGGGTTCAATTCCGAGGGAACACACATACTGACAAAGGATAAAAGCATCTGCTAAATGCATAAATGTAAATCTCTTGTGTGAGTGATACTGTATAACCCTCTTAATTAAAAGGTTATACAAGGTTATGAAGGGTAAGCAGTGGAGTATAGGTTACTGGGGCAGGCCACACACAATTTTTACTTTAATTAATCTATCAGCTGCATGCGTGTACACACACTTCTCTCTCACACACACTGGACTCACTTGTTGTGAGATGCCAAGCCCCATGAGGGGAACCTTCAGTGTGGCCATCAGAGTCGGCTTAGGTGTCTTAAAATGTGCCTGACTTACTGTACACACACACTACATGCACACAGAAAGAAAGAACGAAAGAAAGAAAGAAAGACAAGGGCAACAACAGAAATGAAAGTAATACCACAGAAAGAGATACTGGGGAGAGAGAGAAACTGATTCCATGGTCACATAAATGACTTTAACGCTGGTCTTCTGCACCCTCCAATACTACACAAGAGCATTTTGTGGAACTTTTGTACTGAAGCAAGTTCACTAAGACCAGTATTGTTTTAGTATTATTTATAAACTATTTAAAATAAATATTTATTCTATATTTTATTTCGCCTTTGTTTATTCCAGCTTCACAGCACCTGTACTGAAGCCTGGCCTGTACAAGGAAGGTGGTGAAGGGTTATTTGTACATGGGATAGATGGACAGGTGATAGAGACGGTATTACCTGTGATGGTGGGGAGGTGGAAAAGGACGTGGTGCACACCTCCTGAGAGTCTTCTATTCCTGCATAAGTCCCTCCCTCGTCTTCTCCAGGTGCTCTAAGAGAGAAAAGAAAAGAGCTGGTTAGAGGCCAGAGGACAAGAAAGCAGTCATCAGTTTGAATCCCTGTACTATCAATCTGTAAAAGGGAATTTTTTTATTAATGGTTGAATTAAATGAAAAAAAGGGAAAATGGAATAAATTAAATATACATTTTGATTTAAATAACAATCCAGGTGATATTCTACACTGCGATATAGACAGCAGTTTGGGGTTTGTAAGATTTTTTAAATGTTTTAGAAATTAGTCTCTCATACTCACCAAGACCACATTTATTTGACCAAAACTACAGTTAAAATAGTAATAATGTGAAATATTATTACAATTTAAAATAATGTTTTCTATCTTAATATACATTACAATGTCATTTATTCCTGTGATCATAAAGCAGGTTGCCATTCCTTCAGAAATCATTCTAATATGCCCATTTGGTGCTTAAGAAACATTTCATATTATTATCAATGTTGAAAACAGTTTAGTACTTATTGAATATTTTGTATATTGTATGTTTTGTTTTACATAATTCTTTGATCAATAGAAAGAATAGCATTTATTCGAAAGATAACTGTTTTGTAATAATAAACAAAAAAAAATTAATTGTCACTTTTGATCAATTTGTGTCTTTGTTGATTAAAAGTATTAAAGGGTTCATATGATTTGATTTCAAGTTTTGCTTTCTCTTTGGAGTGTAACAAGCTGATTGTGCATAGATAAGATCACTGAAGTTGCAAAGACTAAACTCTCAAAACTAAAGAGATATTCTTTATAAAAGTTAAGATTCTGCCACGCCCCCTAAAACACCTCATTCAAACACGCCCACATGTCTACGTCACGATGTGGAAATATTTGCATAATGCAGTCCAAATGTTCACGCAAAGAAAAAAGGCGTGGTTTCAGTAACCGCAGATAGTGTTGATTCAGCCACGTCAGGGAGAAACTGTGTTTCTATGCGAAACATGCATGACAATCTGGCGCTTCTGAATCAGCGACTGTAAGTATGTTTTTTTATTAGTTTAAGTATTTGCTATTGACTGTTCAAATGCGGAGTTTTTCGAGTAACGCGTCGTGTGTGAGTGTGAGGGGAACAGAGTCACATCACAGCGGAGTGTACAGCCCGTCAGAAATTGCCTTAACCGCGGCTTGTGTACTGCAAATACATACGAGCATTATCACTGTATCTGTCATGTGACAGCGATGTGTGCTTGTGGTGTTCGGCCAATCACAATGCACTGGCTTAGTTGGCCAATCAGAGCAGACTGTGCTTGTCGGAAGGAGGGACTTTGTAGAAAACTAAGCGTTTGAGAGAGGCGAAGCATAGAGGACCTACAATAATGTACAGTATTTGAAAAAGAATGTGTTTTTTGAACACTAAAGCATGCCAACATATTCTGTAACACCAAATACACAAAATAATGATCTTTAAAATAACATCATATGACCCCTTTAATTAAAAAGTATTTGAAGAAAAAAAAAACTCACCCCAAACCTCTGAGCAGTAGTCTATCTATACTGCGATTATGTGATTATTTTTACGCACCTGTAAGTGCAGGGATGCATGTGTGCCATATTAGTGAAGGGACGCTCCACAAAGTGATCAATGATGATACCCATGATAGGGCCTGTCCTCTCAAACTGCCTGCGAGACACACAAGGACAATATCTTGCACAACACCACTACAAAACTACCCAGAATAACTGAATACTTGAATGTATTGCATTAAGTGCTGGGCGGTTGGACCAAAAATCTGTATCACATTTTTATTTAGTTTTTTTCAGGATTGAGTCAGTTTAACGGTTTATCGTGGGTTTTTCCTTGAATGTGCCTTTATGTGAATCAGAATGCATGAAACAGTAGCAGAACCATTGCGTTTTAATCACAACCCAAACAAAGATGATGAATGAGCCGTTTTAGATTCAAACTAGATATATTGGTATAATTTCACAATTTAAAGCAAAACAGAAAGGTCTGACTTTAACTTTGTGAAAAAGTACAACATAAAACATATCTGCACAAAACCAAAACAGCAAATGGGATGAATGAGAACGCAAATTCTCTGTCTGACAGCAGGTGGTGCTTACGGATAGCAACAGTATAGCATTTCCCTGGTTACCGCTGTAAACAAAGCAGCGTTGAGCTTATGAAACTACTTCAATATGCATTAAATGGAGGCAAGACGAAAATAAAATACCATCTTAACTTTTCTGAAGACAGTCAGCTCATCTCAGAAATATATTCATATAAACCCCCACTCCCAATTCAGTATGGGATTTTCTTTCAACACTTCACGCATCGTGAACAGTGAGCTTGCTCTGCTTGTTACAGTATCTTCTCTTCTATGTATTGCGACCTCTGCAAGGTATGAGAAGTAATCATCATTATTCTTTTGTTTTTATTCAGCCATTATTCTGGCATTACATGGATTACCCACATCTCTTTGATCCCAGTATATAGTTAAGCTACATTTACCCACCAAGTGGAAGTTCATCATAAGAGGCAGGGCGTGTTATGAATGCGTAATATGATCAAAGTTTCTTTGATATGATTGACATTATGAATAGCGAATGAGCTTCTTCTGAGTCAGAATAGCGGGAGAGAAAACAGACAGACAGCGCTGGAAGCAGAATCAAGGCTAGAAAGGATACAGCTGCAGCTACTGGGAACACACTGTACAACAATAATTACTGTTTTTGCATTCTTGTAAGGGGTAGGTTTAGGGTTGGTGTAGGTATAGATGTTAATACAACACAATCTAATATGTAGAACATTTCATTTAGCATCAATCGTCAAAATGCATTTAGCGTCAAAATGAATACAAATGATTATTTATAAAGAAATATGAAGTAGATGTGTAAATATATCAATACTTCTTCAAGTATGTGCACTTTTGGACTATAAGCCCTAACGGATGCAGTTCAGTGAAGCTATGTGAACACAAATAAACCGCAGCAGACGTAACTGAATATGAATACGTGTTTTTATCATGTTCAGAATATCATGCATTATTTTGCACTCCTGTCATAAATTAAGAAATTACTGTCCCTACAACTGTGTTTTATCATAACAGAGGTCAAATATTGAAGCTGGAGTCTTACATTTTTCTAATGATAAACAGTTTCTCCAGATCAAATAGTTAAGACGATTTTTGTGTTGTGAATGTAAAATAACAGTAATCCAAGGCTGTGGAGATATTTGCATGTTAACAGTCAACGCTCAATTCACAATGCTGTCGATGATGCTTAGGCACTTGGGCCGTTTTTTTTAAACGTCATACCGGTTGTGTCATTCAAAACAGTTAATCGCCCAGCACTTGCATACAGGAAGATGTAATGCATACCTTGAAGACATGAGGGCCAAATTAGTGCGATATGCACAGGACAAAGTGATGGTGCCTATGGGAGTGCCTACAATACCCACTCGCACTGTCTGGAACCCTGTAAAGAGAAGTGAAGAAGATACTACAGAACATCTACACAGCCTTTATTAGTACTTTGAAGAGAGCCCCTCAAACTATTACCTTCCCCGAGACATGTCAGCTGGACGTCTCCAAAATAGATCCTATCAAAGAGATATTAATCAAATCTGACTGTACATGATAATATAAGGCTTTGTGGAGTGTAGAAGAAAGTGTGTTGAGTACCTGTAGAGTATGACATAATCATGCCCTTGTTTACGTGAAAGCTTGTAAGCAGGTGTCACCCTTGTGATGGCCAGCAAAGACTTGAGCAGCAGAGACAGCCGATTATAAACTGTATAGGACACTTTAATGTCCTTATCACACCTGGAAGAAAATGCAAACCCGAGTTAGGCCCCAGTATAGTAAATACTGACTTGTTGATAATGTATAAATCTCAACACAGAGCAGTTCTCAGCTGACTTATTGTCCTGTCTGTATAGGGGAACAGTGTGCTTACTTTTCATTCATTTCCAAACACCACGTCTCCAGCTCCATGGAGTCTCCCTGCATGTGTAAACATAACTTCTTAATACTCAAGTAAACATTTTTTATTAAGTTTGGCATTCTGTCATGATTCTGTTATTATATTGATGATGAACTAAAAGAAAGACCTCTGAGGTTTTGAGGGAGATCTCCACACACATGGATCGGCCGATGCCAGGCAGCTGTCCAGCAAGAGCTTTCTTTGCTTCATGAGTCACCTCTGGGATGTCTTTTATTGCCAGATTAAACTGAATAAAAACATGAAACCCACCAGACATGCATATTTCATGTTAGTTATGATGTAAACAAAACAATACCATTGTATGTGAAGTGTCCTGGATGTGTCTTACCCAGTCTGAACCTGTCGGTGATGAAGATGAGCAAGTGCTGACCTTCTCTCCAAGCCGGGCTTGAACTATAACTTGCACTGTCTGAAAGACACACATAAAGCAAAGGATATCATCAACCTGTCACCTGGGATACCAGATTTCATGCATGCAATAATACTTTAGTACTGTAGTATTTAATATAATCACCTTCAAGGCAAAGAATTTGATGAATTTATCCAAGTCTTTCTTGTCCTGTGGGCTCAGATCACTATCCATTGTCGCATGCACCTAAGACATACACATTAAAGACAGTTTACTCAGTGCAGTGAAAAAGACGATACAAATAACACAATCATTGAAAAAGTACATAATACACATAACTGACAGTCAAGTGAATTGGTAGGACGGAGGAAAAAGCCTCCTTAATAATAATGTACATTTACACTGAACATATTTTAAAATAGTAGCATATTTAGATACAACATGTACAAGATGAGTGTTTGATTGATTCTGTTTAAAATTGTACTTTGACAATTTAGTTGAATATTTGAATGACCGATGACAGACAAAGCAGGTTTTAATGAATAGCAAAGATGTGGGAATTGTACATCTGACTCATAGAATTACTGAATAATAACAATTATATTATAACATTATTATAATATAATAACAAAATGCCACTAAGGCTTTCCGTGCCAATTTCTTATATATATATATATATATATATATATATATATATATATTCTCCATAGATGTAAAAACATTAATTGGTCCACAAATTCCTTATTAACAAATAGACACAAAATCTTTGATATTTAACATAATGCAATGTCACAGATCCCTATTTTCCAAAGATAGAAAATTAGATAAGTTAACCTCAAAACTGTTTCGTCTAACGGCATATTAAAAATGTTGATAATCAAAGAGTTTTCTATAGTCTTTATGAGATTGTGTGCCTTCTATAGTCAAGAGAAAAACAAGGTGGAGGTCATCTTGCACCATCCTACTCTAATAATAGTCATAATTAACGAATTTACTGATGTCTTAGTGTCACTATCACCGTCAGTTTCACGGCAGCTCGCCTCTAAGCATTTAAACGTAACGTAACTAAATAGAAAACAACAACACAGAACTAAGTAACACAACACTAAAACACTCAATGTCAAATGACAGCTGCCAGTTCATCTGACTCGAGATCTGAAACTGTAGACCTGCCATTTGTTTCTCACAGCCAAACATCTCAAACTGTTCACAATGATCTGTAACGTTATGTCTGTGCTGCCAATGCTAACCACTTAGCAAAACATGCGCATATACTTACAGCTCATCACAGAGCGGAGATTCAACTGTTAACAGTATAAGTATGGCGTTAAGTGTGCAGAACACCGTGGTTGATTGCGTGAAATGATAAAATACAGCCTAAACGATCCTGTATTTTCAGTAATCACATCGTAGCCCCACAACGTCACACACTTACAGGAGCCCCATTTTTGTTTATTTTGCTTGTTTGGCTAGGTCAGGAATGACGTGTTGCCTGTACCGATTCAACCACGCCACTTTCGTTATTTTCTTTTTATTTGAATAAAGGATTGTATGCAATTATTATTTAACAAAATTGTATGCACATATGCGTACTTAATGTGGCCTTCTCTTAATTTATTCTTAAAAACAACCAATGCAGATATCGAAAGTGCAGTCGCTGAACAGGAAATTTGTTACGTGAATGACGTCAGATTTCTGCGTCGGCGTACACAAACAGTCGCCAGTGCAGGTAACGATTAAGTAATTTTCAGACAATCTGACTATTTCCACTACCGCTGTGTTTATTGAATACATACATAATTTTCTCACTGTGAGGTAACGTTAATTGAATTCAAGAGTTGGCGACGTTCGGTTGGTTAGGTTTTGTGTAAAATACTGTAACGTCACTGAGCTCGTTACCAGCCGACAAAAAACTCGATCATATAACCAGCCCGGTTTAATTTATATAAATGTTGTAATAAAATATGTGATTAGGTCAAAATAGGGTTTAAGCTTGTGTTGTAAGCAGTCACACATTGAGGAAATCAATGCAGCGGAGCATGCGGAAACATGTAGCATATATGTGACCCTGGACCACAAAACCAGTCATAAGGGACGATTTCTTAACATTCAGATTTAGCTGAATAAATAATCTTTTATTGATGTATGGTTTGTTAGGATCGGACAATATCTGGCCGAGATACAACTATTTGAAAATCTGTAATCTGAGGGTGCAAATTTTTTTTAATCTTGAGAAAATCACTTTTAAAGTTGTCAAAATGAAGTTCTTAACAAAGCATATTACTAATCATAAATTAAGTTTTAATATATGTACAGTGGGAAATTGACAAAATATCTTAATGGAACATGATCTTTACTTAATATCCTAATGATTTTTGCCATAAAAAAATCTATAATTTTGACCCATACAATGTATTTTTGGCTATTGCTATAAATATACCCCAGCGACTTAAGACTGGTTTTGTGCTCCAGGGTCACACACATATATATATATATATATCTGTGCACATACATGCGATGTGCATATACAGTTAGGTCCATATATATTTTTGGACACTAGTTTTCATAATTTCGGCTCTGTGTGCTGCCAGAACAGAATTCAAATGAAACAATCAAGATGAAATTGAAGTGCAGACTTTAAGCTTTAAATCAAGGGGTTGAACAAAAATGTAAAATAATATGCTTACTTAGGAATTTCAACCATTTTAAGGGCCCAAATGTAAATAGACAAATAAATATAATCATAGATAAAATGTTATTGTTTAATATTTTGTTGAGGAATCCTTTGCAGGCAATGACTGCCTTAAGTGTGGAGCTCATGGACATCACCTGAGACTGGGTTTCCTCCTTTGTGATGCTTTGCCAGGCCTTTACTGCAGCAAGTGAAATACATGCTCAATCAGGTTGATATCAGGAGATTGACTTGGCCATTTCAGAATATTCCACTTTTTTACCTTCAAAATCTCCTGAGTTGCTTTTTTTGTATGTTTTGGGTCATCATCCATTTGTACTATGACGTTTTAGATGTTTTTGTCAAAGTCTAATCTGGCCTGGTTTGCACCTTGTGGTGAACCCTCTGTATTTGTTCTTGTGAAGTCTTCTCTTGATTGTAGACGTTGACAGTGACACGTCTACCTCCTGGAGAGTGTTCTTCACTTGGCTGGATGTTGTGAAAGATTTGCTTTACCATGGAGAAGATTCTCCCATCATCCACCACTGTTGTCCTCCGTGGACGTCAGGCCTTTTCATGTTGCTGAGCTCTCTAGTGCATTTTTTTTTTCTCAGAATGAACCAAACTGTTGATTTGGCCACTCCTAATGTTCCTGCTATCTCTCCGATGGATGTGTTTCGTTTTTGAAGCATAACATTGTCTGTTTCACTTGTATGAAGAGCTCCTTTAACTGCATGATATGGGTTCACAACAACAGCTTTCAAATGCAAATGATACACTACGAATAAACTCCAGACCTTTTACCTTCTTATGTAGAAATAACAAAGGAATAGCCCATGCCTGTCCATGAAACAGCTTTTGAGTCAAATGTCCAATTACTTCCCTTATGGTCCCTTCATACCATATCTCTTTCTCTTTGGCTCTCAACGGAGGCGGTCGCTTTCTCTCCCCGTCCTCACCCTTATCTTCCCTGCTTTGCTCCTTGTCTCTCTGCAGAGACTCTCTGCACATAAAATATTATGGATTAACTGGTCTCTTAATGCATTTGACACTATCGAAACTTGGGTTTGGGAACCTGACTGCCCTGACGGAACGTTCGCAGCCGGCTATACGATGGCGCGTGGGAGAGGTGGCGAATCGTGTGTCTTGGCGGCTCTTTCCGTGGAGGACATTGATATCTACCTATTCGGAACCATGATAACAGGTATTTTGCTGATTGGATTAGGCTTTGCCCTGGGTTATCGAAGAATTCAGAAAACGTGAACAGCTGTCCAAAGCCCCACAAGGCTGCCCGTCATGATTGAAGCTGTGGGAAGAGCGGTCAGCATTGAGACTGAGACTATAATCGCAATATGGATTCTACCAAGGAGAAGTTCACGGCTTTACAAAGGGAAATTGATTAAAATGGAGACCAAAATGGTCAAAATGGACAGAGTAGCCTGCAAAAATTGGAATGTTTACTACGATACAAAACAATCTTATCTTTTCTGGCTCTACAGTGGCCTTGGCAAGGCTGTTGCTGGAATCTACCCCGGAGTGCAATGCAGTGAGACGCTCTTTCCTCCCCACCCTACACAGACATTACAGACATTGGACCATTCGCCTCTGTTCGCATCCGCTGGCCTGGTCAAGCGGGTCTGACCAGCGCCGGATCAGTGGCTGCGGGATCAGATGGCTGCTTGCTGGGCGGATTCACTTTGGCTATGTCGTGTATGTGCTTTTGTGTTGCTGAGGTGTTTTCCTGTTCTCACACTGTACTCCCAAGGAGCATAGTCTGGGGGTTATTTTTCTCCTCACTTTCCTCATGTAAATGCTGTATTTTCTTCAATTCTACTTGCATTTCACTACTGATTATACTTGTATGATTGTATATGTGATGAATAAAGAAGAACCTTGAACCTTGAAAAAAGGGGAGGTACATATTAAAGAGCTGTAATTTATTAACCTTTCCTCCAATTGCGCTAAAAATAACCTCAAATTTAAGCTCAGCGTGTGCACTTTAAGTCCATATTCATTATATAACTTTAACTTGAATATTTTTTGGCCAACAGCTGAGCTAAAATAATAAAAATGTGCCTGTGTCCAAATATGGACCTAACTGTATAACAAAATATAAGAATAATGTTTGTTAGTAGTTTTCATCCACCACTATATACGTTTACCTAACTATGATGACATCTACTTCTGAGAAGCCCGGAAATTTGAACATTTGGTTATATCATGTTTTAGTTACTGACATGGCATTACATGGCACTAGCTGACATTGACATGTCCCATTTGCCCACAGGTCCTCCTGAGTATGTTGGAATGGCAATCTCTATTGCAGTCCTAGACTGTGACCTGCTGCTGCATGGCCGTGGGCACAAAACACTTGATCGATTTGATATCGAGACCGTGTCAGATGAATTTCTGCTGACAACATTCGGCTTCCCACGTGAGTTCATCTATTACCTGGTGGAACTGCTAAAGGACAGCTTGTTGAGACGGACACAGAGATCCCGAGCCATCAGCCCAGATGTTCAGATACTCGCAGCCCTGGGATTCTACTCAACCGGGTCCTTTCAGAGCAAGATGGGCGATGCGATCGGCATCAGCCAGGCCTCCATGAGCCGTTGTGTTTCTAACGTCACTAAAGCTCTGATTGAGAAAGCACCAGAGTTTATCGGCTTCACAAGGGATGAAGCCACCAGGCAGCAGTCTAAAGAGGAGTTTCACCGAATAGCAGGAATTCCTAATGTCTTGGGAGTAGTGGACTGTGCACATATAGCCATTAAAGCTCCCAATGCAGATGACTCCTCCTATGTAAATAAAAAAGGATTTCACTCAATCAATTGCCAGTTAGTATGCGATGCCAGAGGACTGCTGCTGAGCGCTGAGACACACTGGCCAGGTAGTCTGACAGATAGAACTGTCTTTAAGCAATCCAGTGTGCCACAGCTGTTTGAAGAGCAAGACAACGATGAAGGTTGGCTTTTAGGTGAGACACATAATTTGGTTGTTGTAGTGACTTTTCTTAACATTGCCAAAGAATCCTGTGAAAATTTCAGTGTGCTTTCTGTGTCTCGCCTCCAGGTGACAACTGTTACCCTCTAAAAAAGTGGCTGATGACTCCAGTGCAGAGTCCGGAGTCCCCTGCTGACTACCGCTATAACCTGGCTCACACAACGACGCACGAGATTGTGGACCGCACATTCAGAGCCATTCAGACACGTTTTCGGTGCCTGGATGGGGCAAAAGGTTACCTGCAGTATTCCCCAGAGAAATGCTCACATATCATCCAGGCCTGCTGTGTGCTACATAATATTTCTCTGCAGTCTGGCCTTGATGCCTGGACTTTTGAGAGGACTGAGGCCACAGACCAATCAGGGGAGGATATTGATCCCACTGACACTGTCGACCCAGAGGCTCTCAGAGTTCGACAGGAACTCGTCCAAAATCATTTCAGCTAGGATGGAATACGAAATTTCACATTACATTTTTATTAAAGAGACCCGTGCTATTGTCTTCCTGTATGCTGACATTTTGTTAAGGAATATTCCACCAAAAAATGATAAATTCTGTCATTTAATCATAATTTAGTAATTTACACAACCTCAGGTTGTTCCAAATTCATAAGACTATATTTTTTTCTGTGTAAAATAAAAATAATATTTTGAAGAATATGTTGGTCACCACTAGGGTTGGAATTTTCAAGACTGGAATTTTTTCATGGGAATTAACGGGAATTAATAGGAATAAACTGGAAATTTTCCTAAATCAGGAACTGGGAACTTAAATGTAGTTGAGAACAAAATCTTGCAGCATAATCTTGGTTAAAACAACCAGATTTAATGCAATTTTAGATTAATTTCTACCCTACACATTGCTCAATCACATGCACAATGCTTACTGCAGGGCTATTGACCCCCTGCATGTTCTGTGCTTTCCTCCAAAACATGCACAGATCATTTCTTAATTCCTGCACAAAAAATATCAACATGTCCATCTTGGTAAGTATTCATGTAAACTACATTACTATTATAAAAAATAGTTTAAAGCTTCCTTGTGCTAAATATACTCACTGTGCAACTAAATTAGGCGATACCATTGTAAAAACAAAAACACATTTAGGTGAGATAATAATAAAACAAAAGTCTAAAAATGACCCTCCGCCCACATACACACAATCCCCTCTAGTCACCTAAGACTAGAGTCATTTGCTCTGAAGCACACTTGCTGACCTGCATTTGAGCCCAAAGACCACATCTAAATATATGATCTATGGGATTCATGTTTAACTAGTAAATCACAAAAAGTGTTTATACAGTATCTAGACAATTAATGAGGTACGTAATAGCTAGCGCAAGCTGCTGCTCTTTCTGCAAGCCAGTTTTCTGTTATTATACAGAAGTACAGTACTGGCCAATAGGGCTGTGAAATTGTCTGACAAAACTAAATTCGAATTTTTACTAAAATATCAAAATTCGAATTATATTCGAATTTAAAAGGCATAAATTCAGTTAGGAAAAAAAAGCTTTTGGCTTCACTCTCTGGCCACAAGAGGGCGAATCGAGCAAAATATTACCAAATGCACGTTTCTTCAAAGTGTGGCTGGGCAATATGAGCAAAAATTAATATCTCTGTATTTTTTGGATGATTTGCGGTATACGGTACATATCTCTGTATTTTGTATTTGGATTAAACAAATAAATAATGTGAATGGAACCATGTAGGCATATATAATGTGCAAGGGTTAAAATCACATTACATTCTAACATTGTAACATCTAAAAACTAAAATAATGCTTTTAAAGCAAAGTTAAATTTACTAAACTAAAAAAATAAAAGCACAGACTAGGCTAATTGAGTAAAAGGCTATTTTGATTACCCCATTACAGTCACGTTACAGTTAGTGCTGCTATCATACAAATACACTTACTTGTTGGTTTAAAATGTCCGACTATAAACATTTTAGCAAAATGTATATTTTAGTCAGAGTTATTGCTCTCCTATTACATTGCGCTCTGTCTGTGCGGCGGCGTTCAGAAACAAGTCTGTGGAATTAAGCAAAAAATCACAAAATGGAAATACTTCCATGGCTTTCTAACATTTACAGATGGAGAATATACCTGTGAAATGTAAGTTATGCATTTAGGAAAAGAGCACATAGCTCAACAGCACGTCTCTGTCAGCGCACACAGCCTTTCTATCAGAGTCGCTTTAAACTCAAAGATTTATCATTGCTAATACACGTAATTTATTATCATTTAATCATATGATCGCAAGGTTCATGTTTACGCTGTTAATATGCACGTTCGCTAGTTTCTTAATCTAGTAATTACATGTTTTTTTACTTGCATGAATTTGACATGTCTTTGGGCTCTCTTGTGTGAGACGCGAGTGCAACGATGATAGATGTCCCTCTAGAAAATGCAATAAATATGCGTTCTGTGTGAACGGCTTGGTTTCAGTTTTGAGGTAAACTACATCTTCTCCACATTGATGTTCTCTTTTTCTGCAATATTTTGAATGTGCAGCACTGTATGGAGTGGGTTCAACTGGACAGGCTAAAAAAAGCATTAAAATGTAAAGACACCTCCTCATTGCATCTCGTGTGCCAAGCAGCCTGACAGACACCTAGAATTAGAATGCAGTGTTTTGCATTCGAATGTGGATTTGTATTTTAAATTTGACGAATATTTTAAATTAGTTTTTTTTTGACAGCCCTACTGGTCAAAAGTTTGGACACATACAAAATAATTTACTTTCCGTGGCATTTTAAAATGGATGGTGTTTTACGAATGAATTAGTTTTAATGTTTGGACTATCATTATGTTGAGGTATTATTGTCTGTGTCTATTTTGTAAAGCACTTTGGACAATGTAGTTGTATTTATACAGTGCTATATAAATAAATAAAGAAAGATAACTACTTTTTTATGTTTTGAAGCACTTTGGCTCATCAAGCCTTCATTTATTTGATTAAAATGCAGAAAAAATATTGTGCATTATTGCAGCAATATTATTACAATTTGAACATCATTACTCCAGTTTTCAGTGTCACATGATTCTTCAGAAATCATTCTAATATGCTGATTTATTATCAATTTTGGAAACACTTGTGCTGCTTAATTTTTAATTATTATTATTACCCGTGATTCTATTTTCAGGAATCTTTGATGAATAGAGAGTTTAAAAAAATTACATTTATTTAGAAATGCTTTTTTAACAATACACTACCATTCAAAAGTTTTGGGTCAGTATCTTTTCTCTTTTTTGTGTTAAATTAATACGAAGTAGTAGCAAAGACTTATATTGTTAGAAAATATTTATATTTTGAATAAACACGGTTCGTACGTTTTTATTCATCATTAAATCTTGGAAAAAAGCATCACAGATTCCCCCCAATTTAAAATAAAATTTAATTAGTTTGCATGCATGTGATATGATCAAACAAACTCTTTATATTTATGTTTGTGTAATATATGATACAGTTTTATACATTTCCAATTAATTCTCATAAATTCCCAAATAATGCCTGTAAGTTCCTGGTAAGTTTCAAACTTGGAATATTTCCAAAGTTCCCCATGCAGACGAAGTTCCCATGGAAACACCGGACATTTTCCGCCTTGGCAGCCCTAGTCACCACTACTTTAATCAGAAAGCAAGTAAAAAGTATCTTAATGTTCTACAGAAAAAAGAAAGTCAAAGTGAATGATGATGGAATTATTTGAGTGAATTATCCATTTATGAATGTGATGTCCTGTGAACACAAAAACTGCAAAGCTGGATTTTTTTTATTAATACAAATACATTAGGAATGAGATATGAAAATGGACAGGGTCTTTTATTACAAGTTACTGTCATTTTATTTCGTTGTTTTTACAGTATTTTACTGAAAACTGATAGATCTGTCAAATTATTAAATCAATAAATACACCTCAACAGTAGTTGTGTCTGTTTATAAGTGCATTATTTGTTTCAAAACTTGAATTCGACAGGAAAAAACGGACTTTCCAAACAAGGCAAAGCTCTTGCTGATTATTTATGAACTTCTTTCACGTTGTTAAGTTTGATTAGTTCATATCATCAGTAACTCAAACCTACTATGAGTTTTTTTCTCGCAGGTCTCCGCTGATGCTCTGTAATCTGAGTAAAAGATATATATAAAGCTTTAATTTTAGCCCGGGTTAATTAGTGGTTTTGTTCGCGGAAAGAGCGAGTGGTCTGTCTGTGCTGCTCCGGAGGCTCGACTGTCAAATGCGATAAATCAGCTGGTTGTTTAATGAGTCTCACAGTCGAGCCCGGTGATGAATGAGTAGAACAAGAAGAGAGAGCACGCGGAACAATGACGTGCTGTCCGCAGTGTGCGTGCGTGTGTGTGCGTGCTGTCCGCAGTGAGTGTGCGTGCGTGCGTGCGCGTGCGTGAGTGTTTCTAATAAGCAGACAGACGGAGAGCGCAGAAGCAGCAGAGTCTGCAGCATATGAACTACAGGACTCTCCACTGGAACACAATGATATAGAGTCAAGCACTGTTCGCACTTTTAACAACTTTGGGGAGCAACGTAAGTATTTATAGAAAACTTTGTTTATTTTTTTAACACAGTGCCTTGTATTTGAACTTTGTATTATGCATTGCATCTCTGCTCTGCCGCATTTATCTATCATCTTTATCGTAGCGGAAGTGCAGCCAAGCTTAACCCGAGAAGCACCTGTTACAAACAGTTGCTGCAGTCACTTATTTGGCCTACTTCTAAGATGTTATTATATTCCGATATAATATTTTCCACAGTGATCATGTCAGAATCTGTACGGAAGATGCCGAGGGCGAAGCTCGTGGTGCTGGGAAGAGATAACTGTGGGAAGACAGGTAACACTACTGTGGGTTTTGGGGATGTTTGGCTTGATGACTGAAATGTATCTGTTTTTCCTCTTTTGAACTCCAGCTCTCTGTGTCAGATTCATCACCAGACGTTTCATTGGAGAGTATGAACATAAAAGGGGTAACACAAAAGAAATACAAACACATTGATGCTGTAAAGCTGTTTTCACGCTCTACATATTCGTGAAACATTGTGCTTTGTAGTCAAGTAATCTTCATCATATGACATGCCATATACTTTTTGTGTCCTAGAGGTCACCTACAGGTGTCAGAAAATTGTGGACAAGGAGGCGATTGAGCTGGAGATTTTAGACACTGTTAATAAGGTACAGAGTGATCTAAACTGTGTTGTATTTTAGCTCTCATTTCTTTGTCGCTGTGTTGTTTTACAGTCACATTTATCCACAGACTCAAAGAAAGACCGCAGGATGATCTTGCCGTGTCAAACTGCTGATGAGACACAGGGCTCTCTCAACCATTCCATTCCTTTCATGTCTGCTGCTGAATCTCAGGCTGGTGGAGTGGCTTTAACAGCCCGCCTGCCATTGATCATGTCACACAGTAGAGCAGCACTTGTTAATTCATAGGATTATGCTGAAGCTTTACCATCTGTGTGAATGCAGTAGAGTAGCAGTTCTGATGCTTTGAATGACTTTGATACACCCAGTATAAGTCTTGGAGCCTGTAATGCACTGATGATATAAAGCAGGTGTGTTACAAGGATAGCTCACCAAAAAATGAAAATTCTGTCATGGTCATGCCATTCCAAACCTGTATGGCTTTCTTTCCTCTGTTGAGAACAAAACATGTTTTTTGTCAACACATTGAAGCATTTGAGAAGCAGGAGGTATAGGGTCTGTGGATTTAATTTACATCCTTTGTGCTCCAGAATTGCCTTAAAAATCACATCTTTGAAAATCCAGATGTTCATCACCTCTATCCTCACGGATCTGTTTGTTTTTAGGAATGTGTAGGTCCTGCGGCGTCCTCTATGGAGAGTTCCATTAAATGGGGTGATGGATTTCTCATTATGTACTCTGTGACAGATCGCAGCAGTTTTGAGGCTGTGTCGCGCCTGAAGAGACTGATTGACCACGTTAAACAAACGCTCGGTAAGGCTTATACTCGATCAGACTGTTCAGTGCTATTAGTGCTACTGCGAGTAGTCATGTGTATGTATATGGACCCTCCAACTAGCGAATAGCGCTGTTATCCATCAGTGTGACTCGGCCTGCCTTAATTGGTCTCAGTTCAGAGATTTCACCTCAGGCATGAACTCTTAATATAGGCCTGTGAGTGTAAGTTTGTAAATGACAGATAGATACGAGATAAAGAGAGAGCGAAAGCACCACAACACTGCAGTCTTTTATTATGCCATTCATCTCCACTGCTATTTTAATGGCAGTCTGTTCTTCTTCAGAGCCACAGCATCCATTACATCATTCTGTGTCTGAGTGTGTGCGTATGTGTCTTCCAGGTATTCCAACAGTCATCGTTGCCAACAAATGCGACATGGAGAACGGCCGTGTGGTGAGGACAGAAGAGGGACAGGCTTTAGCCGCAGACCTGAGGTCAGTACGCTTTGCTCTTACTGATAACTGCACCGTTATAAGTGATAGTATGAAATATATACAAATAAAGGGTAATTAGTAGTGTTTAACCCTAGAATCTCACAATCTTCAAGAAACACCTAAAAACTCGATATTTCGTCAGCATTTAACTTAAAACAACAACAACAAATACCTTCACTTTTCATTTCCCTTATTATCCTTATCCCTGTCCGATCTTTTACTATTTACTATTTTGAATGAGGACTGAAACCTTGTGTAATAGGCACTTCTCATGTTTATTGCCATCTTATGGTAAACTGCTTGTTGTATTCCTCAATTGTAAGTCGCTTTGTATAAAAGCCAACTAAATAAATGTAAATGTAGAATGCATAAACGGGGGGCAAGTTCACAGTATTTTTGCAATAAAATGATTTAATTATTTGGCTTACAGGGCCATTTTGTCACACCTGCATCTTTAGTGGCCATTAAACTGTATGCATTGAATTTCATTAATACATTAATACACATCAATACATATTGAATTGCAATGTTCATATTTTTATTACGAATATGTAATTGCAAATGTATTATTATTTATTATTATTATTAAATTATAACAATTTAAAAAGCAAATTAATACATATCACGATAATACTGTTGAACTGTAAAGTATTTAAGAAAAATTATAACATAAAAATAATAATGCATTTGTATTGCTACCGCTAGTCAAAATGGGGGGTGACTTGTATGCATTTCGAATGGAATTTTGACTAACAGTGATTTTGTATTTAATATATATTCTGTCAATAAGAATATTTATTTATAATTTACTAATATATTTACTAATAATAATTATAAATACTTATTTACACTCCATGGACTGTTTTAATCTAAATTAAAAGGGGCTATTATGTCCTAATTTGATTATTATTATTATTATCATCATCATCATCTTCATTATACATCTTTATCATAAATTGGGATTTATTCAATTCACTACCTGTCAAATTTTGAAAGTGCTGAGATGATTTGAGCACCTCTTTAAAAAACAATTGCTGTATCCAAACATGTTAACAGAAAGTTGAGTGGAAGGAATAAGTGTGGAAGAAAAGATGCACAACCAACCGAGAGAACCGCAGCCTAATGAGGATTGTCAAGCAAAATAGATTCAAGAATTTGGGTGAACTTCACAAGGAATGGACTGAGACTGGGGTCAGGTCAAGGCATCAAGAGCCACCACACAATGACGTGTCAAGGAGTTTGGCTACAGTTGTCGTCAGAGGCGTCTTACCTGGGCTAAGGAGAAGAAGAACTGGACTGTTGCCCAGTGGTCCAAAGTTCTCTTTTCAGATGAGAGCAAGTTTTGTATTTCATTTGGAAACCAAGGTCCTAGAGTCTAGAGGAAGGGCGGAGAAGCTCATAGCCCAAGTTGCTTGAAGTCCAGTGTTAAGTTTCCACAGTCAGTGATGATTTGGGGTGCAATGTCATCTGCTGGTGTTGGTCCATTGTGTTTTTTGAAAACCAACGTCACTGCAACCGTTTACCAAGAAATGTTGTAGCACGTCATGCTTCCTTCTGCTGACCAGCTTTTTAAAGATGCTGATTTCATTTTCCAGCAGGATTTGGCACCTGCCCACACTGCCAAAAGCACCAAAAGTTGGTTAAATGACCATGGTGTTGGTGTGCTTGACTGGCCAGAAAACTCACCAGACCTGAACCCCAAAGAGAATAGAGAATCTATGGGGTATTGTCAAGAGGAAAATGATAAACAAGAGACCAAAAAATGCAGATGAGCTGAAGGCCACTGTCAAAGAAACCTGGGCTTCCAAACCACCTCAGCAGTGCCACAAACTGATCACCTCCATACCATGCCGAATTGAGGCAGTAAATAAAGTTAAAGAAGCCCCTTACTTCAGTCTGTGTGCATTGAATTTATTTAATACACAAGTTTTACAATTTGAGTTGAATTACTGAAATAAATGAACTTTTCCACGATATTCTAATTAATTGAGATGCACCTGTACTATTTCTGTTTTTCTCAAAGTGTGCAATATCATGGTTCATCTCTGAGCTGGTTGGTTTGGATCATGACTTGAAGAATTAAGTCAGTTTAAGACAGTTTTTCCAAAGATCCTGATGCATTTCAAAAGAAACTCATAATAAGAGACTATGTTCAAATTTAAACTCTAAATATAGTTTTATGTAATCTTACATCACCACTCTGTCATTGCAGGTTCACTGTTCTAGCATATATGTGAAACTCCTCACCTGCTTTATAGGAGATGTAGGAATGGACAATAGCAAGAGTCCCTGGCCACTCAATGGCATCTTCCTTCTGCAGAATCTGAAGAAAACATGTAACTGAATGATACGGAAATACACAATTGTTCACAGTCTTCATTCAAAGCAATACACACAAAAACATAAACACATAAAATGAACATGAAAATGAATTGATAGTTGTGAAAAAAAATGAAGTGGAAAGAAATGCTTACAAAGTTTTGAGCAGTCTTGATGTAAATTCTGAGTTTCAGTATTTGGAATAAATATTAGGCCCTGCATCAATTTCTTCCTACTTCTGAAGTCTTAAGCAGCAGAATTGTGGGCTCATGCCTCTGGTTTTGGCATTTTAGGCAGAGCTGCACAACGTCCCAATGATTAGCAAGTATTGCATACGTGACCCTGGACCACAACCAGTCATCGAAATAGAGATTTATTCATCATACAAAAGCTGAATAAACAAGCTTTCCATTAATGTATGGTTTGTTAGGATAGGGCAATATTTGTCCGAGATACAACTATTTGACAATCTGGAATCTGAGGGTGCAAAAAAAATATCCAAATTGCCTTTAAAGTTGTCCAAATTAAGTTCTTAGTAATGCATATTACTATTCATTAATGAAGTTAATATATTTACAGTAGGAAATTTACTATATACCTTCATGGAACATGAATTAGGGCTGCGACTAATGACAATTTTTATTTCGATTAATCTATCGACTAATTTATCGATTAATCGAAACGATTAATTTCTCACAAAAACAACCATTTTACTTAAGAATATTTTAATAAACCAAATGAAATACAAATTTCTATGAAATTCTTTTTTAAAGCAAAAGTAAAGTGCAACAGAGTGCAAGCAAGTGTCCAAATCACTGAAATCAAAGTTCAGTATTATAGTGTAAGAATGACAACATATCCACGTGTTCTAGTCTAATAATACAATTATAATCAAAAAAAACTTTTTAAAGGAGTATTTAGCAGAATTTATTTAGGTGAAAAATGTAATTGTGCAGTATTTATGAAAAGAAAAGAAAAAAAATACTTTTTAAAAATATAAATCAATGAATTGGAGATTCCCTATCAGTCAGTCACGTTCGGCGTAACGTCAGTGTGACTGACTAATGAGATCTCGCCGGAGAGCCCAATCACCTTCGGTGTTAACAAAACAAGCCAATGACAGTTGGCGTGCGTGTTCATCGCGCACTCCGCCCCGCGGTGCGGGTATAAAAGGAGAGCGCGTGCAAACGCACATCAGCTTTTCGCTTCGGAGCCGAGCCATTGCAGTCTCCAGAGTGTCTGCAAGACAAGCAGCGTTGGTGTTACGGCGCGTCAGCGGAGGTCGCTATCCAGTGCTGATTCCTCTTCAAAGAGACGGTCACACTGCTACCTCCCCTCGGCGCTTCAGCGCTCCTGAAAGGGAGACTTCACAAAAAGAGCAATCTAAAAGAGCTCCACGAGCGACGGGCGTCTCTTTAAAGATGGCTTCCCGCTCGTGCGTTTCTGGATGTGGTCGTTTCCTGACTTCATCTGATGGTCACGATCGCTGCCCCTCGTGCTTGGGCTTTAAGCACGCTGAGGCAGCGCAGGATGAGTCATGTTCTCACCGCGGGAACATGACCATGGCGATGTTGCGCGTTCCAGATACCTCCTCGCTAGACGGGGGTATCCCCTTGCTCTGCCCGTTCTAGTTCCTCCGGCCGGAGGACTACTTCGGCTCAGGGCCAGGGTGACCTGAGGATTACAGTGAGAGCTTCCCCGTCGAGTACGCCTCCGCGGGCTTCTCACTCCTCCAGCACATCGCACCGTCTGGGGTTCCCGGATGAGTATGCGGGGTCCTCGGACAGGGCGGGGCCCAGCATCTCATTCGGTGCCCCAGCAGATGACAGGTTGTCGATCACCGCATCGGGGGATGAGCTAGGTTCTGGAGAGGACGATTTGGCTGCGCTGCCTCCGTCAGGAAGAGTAGCGTTGCCCGAGTCAGATCCAGAACTGACCGCTATGCTTTCCCGGGCTGCTGAGAGCATCGGGCTGCACTATAGGCGTCCGCCTTCTCCCGGCGCTCAAGGCTGGATGATTGGTTCCTGGGGCGCAGGCGAGCGTCGGCAACCGCCCGGTTCCTTTCTTCCCGGAAGTGCATGAGGAGGTGACTAGGTCATGGAAGGCACCTTTTTCTGCCCGAAACAGGCCTAGTGCCTCCTCCGTCCTCACCACCCCTCGACGGCGGAGCGGCCCAAGGGTATGTGGAGGTCCCCAGTCGGCGCGCCATTGCTATGCAGCTCTGCCCGCAGGCGCTGCCGCCTGGAGGGTAATCCACGCCTTCCGTCCAGGGCCTGTAAGTTCTCGTCCGCTTTAACGGCCAAGGCTTACGGCGCTGCTGGACAGGCCGCTTCCGCCCTGCACGCCATGGCCCTCCTGCAGGTCCACCAGGCCAAGGCATTAAAACAGTTGCACGAGGGTGATGCTGACCCAGGTGTGATACAGGAACTGCGACAGCGACGGACCTCGCACTAAGGGCGACGAAAGTCACGGCGCGGGCCCTGGGTCAGACGATGTCCACATTAGTGGTCCAGGAGCGCCACCTGTGGCTGACCTTGGCGGATATGAGGGAGTCCGACAAGCACCGCTTCCTGGACTCCCGATCTCCCAGGCCGGCCTATTCGGCGGCGGTGGAGGATTTTGCCCAACAGTTCTCCGCCGCACAGAAGCAGACGGAGGCGTTCGTCACATCCTGCCCGGCGGTCCGCTGCTGTCTCCACCCACCGCCGGCTGCAGCCCCTCCGTCTGCTCCGCCGAGCCCTCCTGCTGCCTCCACCTCCGCTCCAGCTCGGCCACAACAGCAGCCTGCACTACGGCCGCAGCGTGGAGCTGGCCGCAGGAGACCGGCGCAGCCCGCCTCCGCCCCTGCCAAGCCCGTGAAGCGCCAGGGCAGGCGGCGTCCCTGAGACGGGCGACCCGGAGCCTTTGGATCCTGCTCTTCAGGAGATGGTGACTGCACCACTCCTTCCCCCGGAGGAGGGCCGGGTGGAGAATCTTTTGTTTCCTTTTTGTTCTGTTCCGCCACTGACCCCCGGGTCTTCGCCAGTGGGCAGCAGGGTCCGGTCCGAGGACGCGACGCCTTCTCCCGCATCCCCTGCCCAACTATGGAGCCAGGTCAGTGTCACACCACACACTCAGACCCCACTTCGAGACGCACTGCCTTTCGAGTCGGGCCCCTGTGCTCCATTTCGCTGCCCCACCGTGGGTACGTCAGTGACTCCCCTGGTCCCGCTTGCACGGTCCCTGGGGGCCTGGCTAGAGCTCCCCAGGCCGTCTCGCTGGCTCCTGAGGACTATCAGACTCGGCTACGCGATTCAGTTCGCCCGGCGTCCCCCCAAGTTCAGGGGCATTCGGTTCACCTCAGTGTTGAGCAAGGATGCCCCTGTCTTGCGTGCAGAAGTCGCGGTCCTACTGGCGAAGGACGCGATAGAGCCGGTCCCTCCAGCCGAGATGAAGTCAGGGTTCTACAGCCCCTACTTCATCGCCGTACCCAAGAAAGGCGGTGAGTTACGACCAATCCTGGACCTGCGCGTTCTGAATCGGGCCCTTCACAAGCTCCCGTTCAGGATGTTGGCGCAGAGCGCATCTTTCAATGCGTCCGTCCCTCGATTGGTTTGCAGCAATCGACCTGAAGGACGCCTACTTCCATGTCTCGATCCTCCTCGACACAGACCGTTTCTCCGCTTTGCGTTCGAGGCGAGCATACCAGTACAAGGCCCTTCCTTCGGGCTATCCCTGTCGCCTCGTGTCTTCACCAAGGTTGTAGAAGCCGCCCTTGTACCGTTAAGGGAAGCAGGCATTCGTATCCTCAACTACCTCGACGACTGGCTCATTCTGGCCCAGTCTCGAGCACTGTTGTGCGAACACAGGGATATGGTGCTCAGTCACCTCAGCCGGTTGGGACTTCAGGTCAACCGAGAAAAGAGCAAACTCTCCCCTGTGCAGAGGATCTCTTTTCTCGGCATGGAGTTGGACTCGGTCAACCTCACAGCACGTCTCTCGGAGGAGCGTGCTCAGTCAATGCTGAGATGCCTGGAGTCTCTTCAGCGCAAGAGGGCGGTTCCACTGAAACATTTTCAGAGGCTCCTGGGGCATATGGCATCCTCAGCCGCTATCACGCCGCTCGGATTGCTTCATATGAGACCGCTTCAGCGTTGGCTTCACGACCGAGTCCCGAGATGGGCATGGCGCCACGGCACGTACCGGGTCTCACTCACCCCGTCCTGCCGTCGCACCTTCAGCCCATGGTCGGACCTTGCTTTTCTTCGGGCAGGAGTCCCCCTAGAGCAAGTATCCAGGCATGTTGTTGTTTCAACAGACGCCTCTGCCACGGGCTGGGGGGCCATGTGCAACGGGCACGCAGCCGCAGGGCTCTGGACAGGGCCCCAGCTGCAGTGGCATATCAATTGCCTCGAGTTGCTGGCAGTATGGCTTGCTCTGCGCCGCTTCAGAACGCTGCTACACGAGAAGCATATACTGGTCCGCTCGGACAACACTGCGACCGTTGCGTACATCAACCACCAAGGCGGTCCCACGCCCCGTCCGCATGTCGCAACTCGCCCGCCATCTCCTCCTTTGGAGTCAGAAGCATCTGAGGTCGCGCCGTTCATGTCCCAGGCGAGCTCAATCGTGCAGCCGACGAGCTCTCGCCAGCACGCCCTTCCGGGAGAATGGCGACTCCACCCGGTACTCCAGCTGATTTGGAGACGCCTGGGGACGCTCAGGTAGACCTGTTTGCCTCCCGGACACGTCTCACTGCCAGTTGTTTTCTCCTGTCCGAGGGGACCCTCGGTACAGATGCACTGGCATGCAGCTGGCCTCGGGGCTTACGCAAAATATGCGTTTCCCAGTGAGCCTTCTCGCACAGACCCTGTGCAAGGTCAGGGAGGACGAGGAGCAAGTCCTCTTGGTTGCGCCTTACTGGCCCAATCGGACGTGGTTCCCAGAACTGATGCTCGCGACAGCCCTCCTTGGCAAATTCCTCTGAGGAGGGATCTACTTTCTCAGAGAGGGGCACCCTCTGGCACCCGCGCCCAGACTTGTGGAATCTCCACGTATGGTCCTTGGACGGACGCGGAGGTTCTAAGTGGGCTACCTCCAGCGGTAGTAAACACTATCACTTCTGCCAGGGCCCTGTCTACGAGACAGGCCTACAGGCTGAAGTGGAACCTGTTCGTCGATTGGTGTTCTCCCGCGGGAGGACCCCGTAGATGCCCGATCGCAGTCGTGCTTTCTTTCCTGCAGGATGGGTTGGAGCGAAGGCTGTCTCCCTCCACCCTCAAAGTGTATGTTGCCGCTATTGCCGCACATCACGATGCAGTAGACGGTAAGTCTCTGGGGAAACACGACCTGGTCATCAGGTTCCTCAGAGGGGCAAGGAGGCTAAATCCTCCGCGCCTCACCTGGTACCCTCTTGGGATCTCCCTCGGTCCTGTCGGCCTTGAGGGGCCCCTTTGAGCCTCTGCAGTCAGTAGAGCTTAAGTTTCTTTGAAGACAGTGCTCCTCTCGGCATTGGCCACAGTCAAGAGGGTAGGGGACCTGCAAGCATTTACGATTCGTGCCTAGAATTGAATTCGGGCCGGCTGACTCTCACGTTGTCCTGAGACCCCGGCCTGGATATGTGCCCAAAGTTCCCACCATGCCCTTCAGGGACCAGGTGGTGAACTTGCAAGCGCTGCCCTGGGAGGAGGCAGACCCAGCCATTGCTCTGCTCTGTCCCGTCGTGCCTTGCGCATCTATGTGGACCGCACGCAGAGCTTCAGGACCTCAGACCAGCTCTTTGTCTGCTTCGGAGGACAGCAGAAGGGAAGAGCTGTCTCCAAACAAAGACTCGCCCACTGGATAGTGGAGGCTATAGTCTTGGCCTATCAGGCCCGGCGCTTACCGTGCCCCCTTGGTGTGAGAGCACACTCTACGAGAGGCGTTGCTTCCTCTTGGGCTCTGGCACGAGGCGCCTCAATAGCAGACATTTGTAAAGCTGCCGGCTGGGCGACACCTATCACGTTTGCGAGGTTTTACAATCTCCGTATAGAGCCAGTGTCCTCCGTGTACTTGTCTCGGATGGCCAGTAACACTGGGAACCCGCTCGGTGTCAATCACGCTTGCTGCGCCATTCCCCTCTACGGACCGGATACGTGCGCTTTGTTGCTTCTCAGTTCAGTTCCCCACGGCGAACCCTGTTGAAGTTCCTCCCGCACCCTCGGCAGTCAGGTGTGGCGGAGCACCGGACGCCAGGTCCAGTACTGCAGACGCTTGCCCAAGGTCAACCCTGTGCTGGGCTAGGTGCCCATGTGTAGTGATTCCCTTTGGTGATCCCACATGTGTATTCTTCCACTGCACGGCTTCCCCTTGGTGAGCCCGTGTCTTCCTGGCAGAACCTCTGCCTTCTCTGCTGTGTAGCTATCTCACCCCAGGCGGGCTGGGTCTACCTCAGAGACTCCCGTATGTGGTACTGCCCTTGGCCAGTCCATACGTGTAATCTCCACATGATACCTCCTTATGCGGGATGTGGCTCCGTAGCGTTTCCCCTACTTGGGAGTACGCTTTCCCAGTGTTATTCTACCCACTGGGCGGAACAGCAGTGCGGTTATCTCTGCCTAAACCCTGTCCTATCTTCCATCCCAGCTGGTGTGGGGACTTGCCGGCTTCTGCAGAGCACTGGAGGGGTCAGCAATAGTGGCGCTTCAGGATCCCATTAGTCAGTCACTCTGACGCGTTCGTCGAACGTGACTGACTGATAGGGAACGTCTAGGTTACTTGCGTAACCCCCGCTCCCTGAAGGAGGAACGGAGGCGTAACGCCCCGCCGCCATAGTTGCTGTACCACCGCTGTACGCGGCCGGGCACACAGTCTCGGCTCCTCAGCGAAAAACTGATGTGCATTTGCACGCTCTCCTTTATACCCGCACAGCGGCGGAGTCTTGGCGTGATGAACACGCACGCCAACTGTCATTGGCTTGTTTTGTTAACACTCGAAGGTGATTGGGCTCCGGCGAGATCCCATTAGTCAGTCACTCTGGCGTTACGTCTCCGTTCCTCCTTCAGGGAACGGGGTTACGCAAGTAACCTAGGGCGTTCAATATAATTTTGATTATTACAATTTAATTGAACAATTAAAATGGAATCCAGCTAATAATGGAAAACAGAATTTTGTACAGATAAAACTGTAAAACGTAATAATTCGATTCAGCACGCGTCTTCTCTCTTTGACCTTCTCTTCACATCGGCATATCTAGAGCTGCTGCACGCTGCGACACAAGACTTTCGGTGCAGTTGGCAGATTTGTCCATTTCCTAATTGGTCATTGTTGCATCGTCACAAAAATGTATTATGTTCATGTCTTTAAGCCATTTGGTACTCGTGCTCTCCTTTTCTGTGCACTCACAGTCACATCTGCGACTCTGCGAGTACCAAATCTAACAACAGGCAAAGCTTGTTGCGCTTAAGTAGCCAAATAAACACAAAATGACGTCACAATGGTCATCCTGGCAAGTATCCTCGAGCACTGTCAGTTTTGTCTCAAGTTAATGTAAACAGTTACGAAAGAAAAGCGCATGTGTATCAGTATTGCATTCGTGAAATAGGTCTTGTGACCGCAGCCTATAATAAAACTGTGCCGTGTCATTAATGTTAATCAAACAACAAAAGACAGAGAAAATCCCTCACTGCTCTTGACTAAATAGCCTAATGTTTTGTTGAATAACTTTAATATATTAGTTTACACTTTATTCAATTTTTGTAGCCTTATTTAGAAAATGTAGTTAATATTTGCATAATTAATGATTTATCTTATCCACCCATGATCCACCCGCAAATGATCAGAATGCATTTTTTATTACCCGACCCGTGGATCAACTGCAGTGCCTGCGGATATAACCGCCACATCACCATCACTACTGTGGGATCTAATCCTTCTTTAATATTGACCAAGCACCATTTAATTCAAATCTCTACTTAATCTTTAACATTTGTCCATTTCTTTAGGACAGTAATACTATAGCCGCTGTAATTAAATGAATATGTGGACATCAAAACATATAAACTCAGAGTGAGGGTGTGAGCTTTTATTTTGAAATCGCGATGCATTCTCCTGTTTTGTAGATTTATAAATGATTTACCTTACAAATCTGATGAAATGACACACGTTGCCGTTCTCAGATTATCGTTATAATAAAGCCAAACTTACAACAACATGCAGAGATGGAGTTTGAGACCCTCCACATGTAAATGATAACAGTTTCTGTGAAACTACTGTGAACGCACGTAATTAACCTACACGCATGTGAATAATTAAAGCACACATAATTATTTAATTAAATCATAGCGTTTGTGAATTCACAATTATGCTTAATTATGACTTTTAAATGGGTTTAATATATCATGCAGCCTTGGAAAACAGTCTAATAATATGTTTTATGGAGTCGCGTCCGTGAAATGCGCTACTTCCGGTATTTTGCCGGTTAGTCGACGCAAGCAAAATTAAGACGATAATTAAAAAATCGATTAGTGGACTAAAATCAACGAATTGCGACAGCCCTAAACATGATCTTTACTTAATATCTTAATGATTTTCGGCATAAAAGAAAAATAGATAATTTTGACCCATACAATGTATTTTTGGCTATTGCAACAAATATACCCCAGCGACTTAAGACTGGTTTTGTGCTCCAGGATCACAAATATTTTCTGCCTGCTGCAGCCACTAAACACTCACTTGCCAATCAAAACCTCATACTTACAGTCTCTATTCCAATCTAAACTGCACTAGATTTTAAATAGAGCATTTCTGGTTGGTCTGAGTAAAATAGCAGCCTCTTTGTTCTCTATTTTTGTGCAATTTTACACTGAAATTACAATGCTATTAATATTAAAAGTCTCTACTTTGAAAGAATGTAACCTGAAAGAGTGAAAATAACTCTATAAAGACTGTCTACTTTGTAAGACAAGTGACAAAAGTGAAACATGACATGGTAGAAAAATGAAATGATTTACGAGTGTGAGAGAGAACGGCAATGAATCGCTCAGTTACCTGAGACTCTTAATTCACCTCCGCTACCACTAGGTGTGGCTGGTGAGCACGGTGGACATAGGGATAGGGAAGTCTGAATTGTGTCTCAGTAACTGTAGTGGACTATCACAGCTACTTACATCCCCTGCTGAGCTGGGGCTGGGTGAGGGTGAATGTGATGGAAGGGTGAGTGAAAGGGCAGGGGAGAATGGGCTGCCCACGGTGGGCCGCTGTAGGTCTGGGGAGGTAGAATGATGGCTGCTGGTGGTTGGGGGGAGGGGCCCCCGCTCCACAATACTGCAGTTTTTAGAAAGGCGACCTGGGTGAGATGAAACAAAGGACAAACAAAACACAAAAGAAAAGAAAATGAAAAGGAAGACATAACAGTGGTGTAGCATACCTCTGACAAGCTGTCCTCATTGGCTAGGGTAGCAGGAAGGAGCGGGTGGGGTGGTGTGATGGAGTTTGGGAGGGAGAGAGCAACGTTAGATCACAAAAGGAAGCACTGCATGCTGGGTAACAACACATTCTGCAAAAGCTGGCCTCAAATCAGCTGATAAAGGCAGAAGACATTACATTAAGGCAGATGGGGATAAGAAATGCCAATAACAAAGAAGTATCAGAGGGCAATGATTCAAAGAAGCTTATCAGGCATCAAGAAGCTTATTTTCATCTACAGCTAACACAGATGCTGTCAAATGTTAAGACGACACTTTTAGTGAATATGCAGCATCATATATCATCAAATATTGCACATTTATGTGTGCACTAGGCATTAACAGAACAAGTATATACTGTATGTCCTTTACCAACAAGTACTAAAAGCACTATTACATTCCATAGGCTAGCAAAGTTTCAACATCATATAAAAATAAAATATATATACTTTTAAAATAAGCTCTAAAAATAATTTACGTAGACCCAAGTCAAGAGCTAAATTCAACAAAACAATATAGCTGATAATAAAACTAGACAGGAGACTTACAGAAATATTTCCTTTATCTTCTCAACAAACACCGAAAAGTTACTGGAGAGGTAAGCTTTTAACCAGACTTAAAAACAAATAAATTAACTGAGATCAAGAAGCACAAAATCAAGAAGCATCAATTTGGAAATTATTCTGATTCTGATCACATTAATATTCACATACGTCACCTTCTGACAGATATTTGTCTCAAGCAACTAACAGCTTCGGTTCTTTCAGGATATCACTTACAGGGACAGTTTACCATAAGATGAAATCTCTGTCATCATTTACTCACCTTCGTGTTAAAATAAGAAATTCTGAAGAATGTCTCATTTCTGTCCATACATTGAAAGTCAGGAGGTCCAATGTTAAGACATCTTTAACTTTCCATTATATGGACAAAAACAACTGAAACATTCTTCAAAAACATCTTTGTCTTCCACAGAAGAAAGTAAGTCATACATCTTTGGAACAACATGATGTAATAATGTAATAATTATGAATAAGTACATAATAAATACATAATGTATATTTTCATTTCTGGGTGGACATTTCAGAATGGCCATATCAAAGTATCAAAAGATAACTTTGGTCAACTGTAATGTTGCGTTTTGAGGTTTTGTACTCGAGTCTGTCCAATACAAGTACTAATGGTACACTAATGATGCAGGATTGTCGCACCTTTAGGAGGTGCACAACTTGCCTAATTGTAAATCTATAAAGTAGGCTGTGAACATTGTCTTTTTACTAATGTATACACTTTTATAGCAGCCTGAAGACAGTCATTATCCCACTTAAACTGCAGGGACATTTCTTCCTGCCTCACACATACACTCCAGGGCCACTCCATAGCAGAGTGCCTGTAAGCACATTACATAATCAAACAGTCATTACTGCTGAATGTGTGCTTGTGTGGGACAGAGAGAGACTGACTGATGGGAGTAAAGCAGAGTGGATCAGTTCAGTTAGCTTTCTTACAATCTACGGCAAACCCCCGATCAGATCTGCCTCCAATCCAATCAACAACCAATGCATATAACCAAGTCTACGTCCTTTTTATTTTCAATAATCCATTATAATTGGATGTTACAATATGGAAGAAAATATTTGTTGCTTCATCAGTTGAATTGTAACTTTAAAGGGATAATTCCCCAAAAAATGAAAATTATGTCATTAATACGTCATGGTAATGTCATGAACGTGCATCCAAGTTTGACATGGAAGAGAAAAAATTGTTCAATAAATACTTTTTTTTTTGCAAACAAAAAGCGTATTCTCGTAGCTTCATAAAATTAGTTGAACCACTGATGTCAAATGGACTATTTTAACAATGTCTGTACTACCTTTCTGGGCCTTGAACGTAGTAATTACATTGCTGTCTATGGAGGGTCAGAAAGCTCTCGTATTTCATCAAAAATATCTTAATTTGTATTTTTGAAGATGAACAAAGGTCTTACAGGTTTTCAATGCCAATAGTAATTAATGACAGAATCTACATTTTTCAGTGACTATCCCTATATTTTCAGTAGCACAAATAGTGGAGGAGAAGTTAAATCCCTAAAGTATAAGCAAAAGCAACAGTGATGCTTGCCTTAGCAAACACCTCTAACAACCTGTGATGTCTGCGCTTGGATTTTTGCAAGCAGAGTATCTAATATAGGCACAGAAAGCTCACCTCTCTTCCTGCTGGTCAGGTTTATGGAACTCAGATACGACACTGAGCTCTTCTTCCGCTGAAACACACAGAAGCATGGATATGTAACTGTAATTATCATTCCATTGAATATTTCTAATCACTTTGCACAGGACTGCTCTTGTTTATTGTGTTTGTTACCTCTGGTTCAAACATGGCTCCGCTATATATTGGGTTTGCTGTTGTTCGTCTTTTGCGTTCCTGACGCCTGCTTTGAATCTCTACATAAACAAAGTGCGAAAGATCAGTACACTTGCATGCACACAAACAAACCCACAGGCAGACTCATTTCTTTCTCCTGACCTTCTAAATAGTCGCGTGTGACCAGTCCCAGAGACAACATGAAGGCCAGTTTCTGTGGAAAGAATGAGTGCCATTATCATCATCATCATCATCATAATTTACATCACCATACTTATCATTATCATCATTATAAACTGTGATGTAAACGTAAGTGTATTTTACCAGAGGGCTCTCCTGATGTTTGGAGGAAGGAGTGTGTGTGTTGGTGGGGGCAGGTGAAGATGGCGCATCTAAAGACAGTGGAGGTGAAGTGTGTGTAGGCGTGTCTGGAGAGATGAGCAATGAAGTCTTTGGCTCTGTCCCATATTCCACTGCGGGTATCTGAAGCAGAAACAAAGATGTATTAATACATACACTAGTTTATTTAACAGTTTGTAGTCAGTAAAGTTGTTTTAAAATGTTTCTAAAAGAAGTTTCCTATGCTCAACATGACTGCAAAAATACATTAAACAGTTTATGTACTAATCAATGTTTTAGAGTAAATCTAAATACATTTCTCTCACCGTGTTGTCAGAGCTTGGGCTGTTGTGAGGTAACTGCTGTGTGTGTGTCTGTGCAGACGGCAGTGTTTGTGTAGATGGGGAGATCAGGATGCTTGTGTTGTTTGAGCTGTTGGAGCAGGGCAGGCCATTGAGGATTCGCATCTGCTGGACGTGACCAGAGGAAGGAAGGGCAGTGCTCAGTAACACCGGTGACTGTAAGGTGTGAAGAGAAACCTGACCAACAGCTGGAGACAAAGATGCTGGAGGTTTTGGCCTGACCTGCTCACACACACACACACACAGGAAAAAGAGAATAATTATTTGTGTAATGACTTGAGAAATTAAAAGGTGGACCTTAGCAGTGAAAAATTACTGCGCTATCAGAAAAGTGACGCTTAACTCAGCAATTTAACACAGCAGGTCGTTCACATCTATTTCAGTTTACAGAAAGATACTATTTCACAATACCACTAACACCAACTCCACTCCAACATAATGAAAACGTGTCTACTTATCGTCTATTATTTAATCATATTGTAATTAATTATAATAATGTTTAATTATTTGTTATAATCCTTATCTTTTAGTTTGCATCCATTGAGTTTAATAAAATGAGATGAAGTACCATTTATTTGTGAAGTATCTAACTGAATTATAAAAAACTTTTGAATATTTAATATAATATGAACCATTTTTCAATACATTTCCAAGTGACTATTTGTGAAATACACAACCTAAAGTTTGAGGTCAGTGAGAGTTTTTTTCTATTGATACTTTTAAAGATATTTATCATGTTAAAATTATTTTTATTTTAAATAAATATTGTTCTTTTGAACTATTTATAAAATAAATCAAATGGGATCATGTGACAGTGAAGACTGAAGTAATGACTGTTGAAAATTCAGCTTTGCCATTAAAAGAATAAATTACATTTCAGTATATAGCAACATATGTTCCTGTGGCTCAGTGGTAGAGCATTGCGTTAGCAGCGCAAAAGGTTGTGGGTTCAATTCCCAGGAACACACATGTACTGACAAAATGTATAATCCGAATGCACTAAAAGTTGCTTTGGATAAAAGCGTCTGCTAAATGCATAAATGTAAACGATAGCAATCAGTTATTTTAATTAATATTATTATACCAGTTTTTGATAAAAAAAATGCATCCCTGGTAAGCATAAGAAACTTCTTACGGATAAAATCTTACGGATTTTAATCTAAATTTATATACCGATATGTAATATTAAATTACTATGTGATGCATGATTTATACCAACCAACCCTAGAACTATATGCACGGGCACACAAACAACACATACAACAGAGAATACAAAAGCACAAAATACTGCTGGAGAGAGATCAGGGTTAAGGATCAATTTACTGTCGGGTCAAAAGCAACAGCCAAAGCAGGGATTGCAAATGTCACCACTATGCAAGCACAAAGACATTAAATCCAGAGCAGGAAAACAAGTTGGAGTATGAAGAAAATATCACACATAAAAGTAACACCTACAGTTGAAAAAACCAAGACATATAGATGCACACTAACACTCAGCGTTGAGGGGTTTTCACTAGTCCAGCCAGGCTGTAGGGTGTGAAGGGTTTCTATGGAAACAAACCTGCGGTAGAGTGGCTGGCCGTGTTGTCTGTCTGGTTGGTGGGACAAACTGAGGAACTTTGATTGGTTGGGAGGCAGCTTGCACCTGTGACAAGAAACCCTTACTTCACTAACCTGTCCAACATACATCCTACAACAAATAACTAACTATTTAAGCCATAAATAGAGGCAGATGCATTGGAATAATTGTGTCTAAAATCACTCATTTATAACCGTTGCGTACGCACAAAACTTGCCCTGACAGAGGCGTACGCCACTTCCTACGCAAAAGGTGGGATTTTAAACTGTTTTCATGTCGATGTACACATTTACATTAAATATTAAACTATCATAGTGTAAATAAGCATTGAAATTACATAAAGTCATTATGCAGAATTTAAACAAAAATTAGGCTATTAATTTAGACATTTGTAGTGGATGCGCTTCATCACTGTTCCCGTGGCATGCTACAGTATGTTTTAATGACAGCGATGCTATAGGTGCACAATAATTCATATTTAAACTGCAGATTTCATGTTATGAGCAAATATTTTTAGCGAGAACAATGATCACTGATGCACACTTACTGGAGGACACTGCTGGACATTCGATGGTTGAATGGTCCATTGTCCGGTTTGAATAGGTCCAATAATAATAACTCACTATACAACCGCAGCTGCACGGAGGTGTTAATGTTGCGTGATATAATCTCCACAACATTATGAAAAATACCACTGTATTTGAAGGATACAACTGGGAGTAAACGGTAAGAACTGCACTTTTCATTTTTAAAATACGTCAGTGACTCGCGAGTCAGACAATTGTTTTTACACTGCAATAAACAGGCTTCTGTTTCCACTAAATAGCCAGTGTAAAAGAATGAGATCAACTTTATTCTTTATAACTTGAAACAATTATTCTAAAATATTTACTTGATAACTATTTTAAACCGTTTTTTAATGAATATTTTGATATATTTATTCTAAAACATAAGGATTTTGGATGACTTTTAGAAACAAAAACAAATTTGAGTTTGGCACAAATGGCATTTATAGTCCGTATCTCATATTTCCTAAACGTCTTGTTCCTCTGACGGTGTTAAACATGGTGTCACGTGGATGGTAATATGCATGGAAATTATATGCAGATGAGGTTATGCATCGTGAAACTAGGCGTTGTAAGCTCGATATATGGTGATCTCTGGGAGGAGACGGGGTGGAGATGCACGTACGCACAATCTTCCCCTGGCTGGGATTTATAAAGGGATTTTTGCGCAGGTTCCGGCGTACGCATGGTTTTATAAAATCTGAAAAAATTCAGCGTACGCAAAATCAGAGATTTTTATAAATGAGATCCCAGATATGAGGCCCCTGAGCTCTTGGGATCTAAGTTAAATTGCCTCCCAACTCACATGCAGTTAGCAAAACAAGCGGGAATAAGAAAACAAAACTCGTCTTGTACTATAACGCAGGGCTCCAGACTAACATTTGAGTTCTACAGATGGTGGCGCTAGGAGCAGATTTGGTAGCGCCGGGGGTGGTGTGAGGGACTATATACAGTTTTATACAGATTTGACAGTAAAGCACTAAGCTTAGGCACTTTGTGACTTTTCTTACTTCATACACAAAAAAGTTACATTCAAATTGTATAATTTGAAAGCTTTTAAGTGCTGGAAATAGTTGTGTGAAATGCTTGAAAGTCATTGAAAAGTGCTTGAATTTTGCTCTCAAAAGGTTGAACAAACCCTGAAATGAATAAAGTAATGCCTTCAACTATTTCTACCACAACACCATGGTTATAGTTAGCATTAATAGGTATGGTTTTCTGACGTACTTCAGCGCTGTTTATAACAGAGAATTCTGTGCATTGAATGATTCTCACCAGATGTCGCAGCAACCTTATTCATTGTGCGGCGAATTCAAACGCTTCTCACTGGATCTCGCAGCACTGTTGCATCTGTGCAGTAACTGTCACGCTTATGAGTAGAACAACGCAGTGGTCGCACTAGTGTGACCACTTACAAAAATGAGGCGCACTGGCAGAAAAAATTGTCACATTCTGAAGCCCTGCTAGGATTGTCAAAAAAACTGAAGAAATACTTACAACAACAGTGCTATTGGGTATGACTCGCACTGGCTCTGCTCCCTGATTGGACGTTTGGATGACCGGTTGGAAGTTTACTGGGGACTTTTGAGGATCTGAGCTAGGAGGGCTTGTCAGAAGTGTGCTTCCAAGGGTTGTAACCACGGTGATAGTAGGTGCTGGTGTTATGATGATAGGTGAGGTGGGTGTGGCAGCTCTCAGCACCAGAGGTAGAGTCTTTGGAGCAATGACAGGGGCCACAGAGCTCTACGGGGTCACAAACACATATGCTGTTGTAAACGTGTTCACTTTTTCCTTTTATAGGTTAGGTATGGAAGCCCGTTTCCACAACTGAAGATTTTTTTTAAGTAATTGTGACTTTTTCTCTCACAATTCTGGCTTTTTTTCTCAGAATTGAGAGATAGAAACTTGCAATTACCTGTAATAAAGTCAGAATTAGAGATAGAAACACGATTGTGAGAAATAACGTCAGAATTGCAAGATACAAAATTGCAATTTAGAATTGCGAGAACTCACAATTCTGCCTTTTTTCTCAGAATTGCGAGTTTCTGTCTTGTAATTCTGACTTCATAACTTGCAATTTTGCCTTTTTCCTCAGAATGTCTGTCTGTCTTGTAATTCTGACTTCATAACTTGCAATTCTAAGAAAAAAAGGCAGAATTGTGAGATAAAGTCGCAATTACCTTGTGGCAGAATGGGCTTCCATTAGTCTTCTTACTGAGCCTAATGCTCTGCAGAATATTCTGGTCACTCTTCTTATAATGAAAAACTGAAATAACAGCAACAGTGAGGGTAACTGCTCTATCTAAAAAGAAAGCTGATATGTCAGAGCTTTTAGTTTTTTTAGCAAATACTTAAATACGTTAATATTAAGTCTCCACTAGTGACCGGTTCATAAAACTTAAAAAGGCATACACACATTCCTAAGATATAAACTGAGCATGTGCACAAAGTATTTCTGAATAAAAACAGTTTAATTATTTGAGGTGTTTGCATGAAGTTTTTTTTGCCAACTGAACCATTAATGCAATTACTTGGATGTGTGTAAACGTAGCTATTACGCCTCAAAAACAAGATCAGTTTGATTCATGAATAAATAATTCAGGTCGCTGACTCAAAACAATTAATTCTTCTCATTGACTTTCATGAATATGCCAAAGAGAATTTGGACAGATATCAAGTGGATAACAAAATTAAACTTTAAGCCCATTCTTCACACAAAGCTATAATATGGTTTCAGGAGTCATGCGGTCCACTTTTAGGTGCCCCTGCTTAGCCCAACTGCATGGAATAGCATAACCAACACAATACAAAAAAATGATCAGAATAATATTTCTAGATAGACCTTTGTATAATAATTCTATGGTGCGTCTTTGTAATTTTGGAGCTTGCTAGCAAAGGTCTTCATTCCTTTTTTTGTTCACAGATACAAAGTCAGACATATAGGTTTGGAATGACATGAAAGCAAGAAACTAATGCCAGAATTTTTTGTTTTGTGTGAACTAATCCTTTAAATGTTCTGCAAAGACAAGGCATTGTCTTAAAAGGGGTCCTGTATGGAGTCCAACTGCATCTGACAGGGTATTGCATCTTGTGTTTTGTGTGGGTACCTGTGGAGTAGTGAGGCTGGCAGCAGGCAGAGGCGTCTGTGTGATGAGCAATGTAGACGTTTGCCCATCGGCTTGTAGTGTCTGCAGCTTCATATCTTCTTGTTTCACCAGTAGATCCCTCCTCAACTGCTCCACCACCTTTTTCTGAGGGAGAAAGAGAACAAGCGCCTGTTCATTTTTTGTGTGTTCTGTCACTCGTACCTGCAATGAAGTCTCTCTCACTCACACCCTCTCTTTCTGCCTGCTGTTGATAAGAGAGTTTGTGGTGTTGGATTTGGGCACATTTGCACTGACAACAAGAGAGAACATGGAGTAACTACAGCTGAACATCACTCTCTTTGTCTCTTTCTCTCTCAGGCAGGGGGCCAACAGTATTCTGTCTTCAAAAATATCTTAAGTGATTAAAAAAACAAACGGATTACGGCATAACAGGAACATTTGGCAGTAATGTATTACCATTAACATCAGTTGTGACTATGAACTATGTCCGGTACACAGCTGAAAGGAGTGCTTCTTCAAATCAAGCGTAACCTCAGTAATTAGGGAAAGATTTATTGAATTAATGTGAACTGTGTCTAAAACTCTGCCTCTCTAAACCATTATTAAGGTACATATATATATATATATATGAACTGGATAATTCACTCCAAAATGAAAATTGTGTCATCATTCACTCATTTTAAACCTGTATGACTTTCTTCTGCGGAACACAAAAGAAGATATTTTGAAAACTGTTTCAGTGTGTTTATTTTTTTTTAAATGAAAGTCAATGAGTTCAGTTGGTTTGGACCTTATTTACTTTAATTGTATGAACAAAAACAGTTGAAACATTATTCAAAATATATTTTTCGCCTAAGAAAGTATTTTTATAAATGTTTAGAATTTTATTTTTGAGTGGACTTTCCCCTTTAAGAGTCTAAACAATGACAAATGGACAAGTGTTTGGTTAACTTGTTAGAAAACAGCATTAATAACATTTCTATTTGGTTCTGCTAGTAGAACATTAATTCACCTTTAAAGGTTAAAATCTTCATCTGTTCATATTTATAATGCCATCAAATCTTTTTATATTTTAGAAAGATTCCCGCATATTAAGAACTAGACCATTAGCATTTACAAGGACACACGAGCCCCACATTTGCATAATAAGCTTAAAACACTCTTATGAAAAACATTTTCAAAATAGACATGCTTTAGTGACATCTGTGGTAGGTCTTTACAGATTACCAATCATCTTACAATGAATGCAGCAGAAATGGAACTCATATGTAGAAGAATGAAAAATAAACAATCTGCATACTTACACACTTATTAAGCTCAGTTATAACTGAGAAAAAAAATAGATTGTGATTTTAAATGGTGAACGCACTCATTCCACACATATTCCAAATGCAATTTATTTGAAGCCATTTGCTGTCTATGTTATAGTTTGGCATCAAAAAACTTGCACATATACACACACACATGAGCATGTGTACACAAAGCAACATTAAAAGAGTATGGATCCATAACAATTATAAAGTGAGGACAGAAGGAGGGAGAAATCAAAACTTTCAGATGGCTGTAAGAGTGACTGGCTTTACTCAATGCAGGCTACAAATGTGTAATACAGCTTGTTTGTGTTCAGCTGAGTATGTGTTGATTCTGTATCCAGTTAAGACAGTGACAGATACATTACTGAATATGAACACAACCCCCCCACCCCAGCACAGTCCTCTCACCGACTACAGCTTTAACAGGCTCCCTCCACCATCTGTTAGACTCACACACTTAGATCTGGGAGAATTCCACCGGACACCGAATGTGTGCGAGCGAGGAAGGCAGTGCACTTTATTAAACAGCGCTGCAGGCTGATACATTTCTGAATGCCAAAGCTTTAAGACAGTCACAGTGATTATAGGGCTGACCTTGTGTTTCTCTTCTTCCTTTTTCTCTACAGAATGATTTCAGGTGTGTGTTTTTTTTTCCTGTTGATGGCAGCTGCTTTGTTCTGTTACTTTAAAAAGCTTTGAGACACTAATTAAAATTCCTCTCCACTGCCTGCAGTCAACAGCGCATCTTTTCTCCATCTCCTCCACAGAACTTTGGGTTCTGTACAGTAAGCTCAAGCAAAGGACAGTACGCCACGTAATCAACCCCAGACAATAATCATCAGTTATTGAAATGTCAAATAAAAGGGGGAGAATAGATTTGTGCGTGTGTGTGTTAGCAAATTGTTCATTTGGCAACACAAAACCACAGCGCACAAATCACACCACAAATGTTCAGCACAATACGACACAAAACAATGCCATGATGCAACACAGGTTTCAGAACCTAACAAGATCGCCTTGTTTTCTCGGGACACCAAGAGGACTTTCAGACCCCAAGTAATCGAACTGATCAAGACACACGTGTAGCTCACAGAGAACACTAATACGGCAGCAGGTGTTCTCTCAGAGAGCAGCTCTCACCTGCCGCTCACTCAGCGCTGTGATCTTGGCCTGCAGGTCACGGAGCTGCAGCTTCAGATCTGCATTCTGTACAAAGAACACACACACTCCTCCCTGATACACTAGTCCAGCGGCCGGTATATGAGAGCGTATCGATCAAACAGTAAAGGAAATGTTCAGTGAGGGAGACGCACCTGTGGATCTTGCTTCATCTGGCTCACAAGTTTCTGCAAGGAAGAGAGAGAGAGGAAGTTTTAGCATTCTCATGAGTGGGAAACACATGCCGATACAGTGATATCTAGAGGACAGTGAGGGTACTGCAGCTGCAACAACTACACACGTCCTTATGGTGTGAGAGGAGGGCTGTAGGGATACCTGATGGATCTGGATTTCCACTTTGAGTGCTTCCTGTAAATTTTGCAGTTCCATCATCGATCTCTTCTTCCCAAAACCCAACACAGCTGCCTGGAAAATAAGAGAGCATTTTATTTCATTAATTGAGATGTATTGGATGACTATGAATACAAAAGTAGTAAGAGAGCTTTTTAGGTCTGACAGTGTGCATGACTATGCCATGCCAGATCTGTTAGTGTGTTAGTGTGAGTGTGTGTAAATCTGCTCAGTGTGAGTAGGATATATCTCTGTGTACTGATTCAATCAGAACTACTCTCATCAAATCCTGCCTGAACACCATGGATCAAACTGAACAGCGCTCTTTTGCACATGCACAATCCTGTTCTCTCCCTCTGTCATTCTTCTTTGGGGGGAAACGGTGCTGATGCATGCATTAACTGTTTCCGTCTCTCCCAGCCTCTGAGAGTATGTTGTAAAGTAAGCTCTTCAGAGCTATGCTGCTGTTTTGAGTAATAATTACACTGTGTAGTTCAGGAAAACATTTCAGTTAATTAGCTAGCCAATGAAACACCATACAACTGACCATCACACAGTTGTGTCACAATGTGTGCACCCCCCTTAGGACAATTTATTCAATACCTTCCCAACGTCTGCCGTCTTGAACACCATCCAACTGGCAGAGTGGGGGTGGAGCTGGAATAGACAAGAGAGGATGTAAGGAGCACACACACATTTACACACAGCAGCGCTCTGTGAGTGACAAATCTACATCAGAACAATATTGAAGATATATCAGTAGAAATACATAAAGTGGAAGTTTTGGGGAAAAAAAAGATTTAGGCTGCCTGCAAAGGTTGCCAATTCAGTCCTAAATTGATAGGACACATATATCGGAGGCTTACTGGAAAATAAACTATGCTTCTTTATTATCTGAAGTCACTTAAAAGGATAGTTGAGCCCCAAAAAATTAATCTGTCATCATTACCCTCATGTTCTTCCAAACAGTGTTTTAATTTTTTAGTGAACTATTCCTTTAAATCAAGGTTCCTAAAATGGAAGAACTACAAATTGCTTGCATGAAAAACTGTCCATCATACACTAAACGACTGAGGATCATACACTGCCAGACTTTGAAGTCCTTCCCATTACAACAAATCCACACAGAAACAAGCACTGTTGCTCAGAGAAGCTATCAAATGAAAATAATGTGTTCTAAAATCAGCTCGAAATATCAAACATGTTTGATATCCTCCGTCTGGATGGAATTAAAGACTGAACTTAAAAAGTAGTTTGTAACAATCGCCGCCACGTTGAAAGTTGCAATGCCTCCATCAAAAATTGTAATGCAGGAATATAGCCAGACACTATATTTTGAACATTGTCATTTCTCCTCATTCATAGATGTACAAGTGGACTGTCTCTATCTTATACGTCTTTGGAGTTGAATTAAATGGATGCCAGTGCAAATTCACTCACTTCCTGCTTTCTCTGGTTTGTTTGAGCTGTTATTTTTTGTTCTTGGTACTTGTGTCACAGAATCAGTCTCTGTCTCTGCCACAGATCATCACTCTCTTCTCATCGGAATGAAAGCGGAGACTACCAGATGGGCACTCCACACACTAAGAGCCTCTCACTCATCTACAGAGTGGCACCCTCTATCTGTACTTGCACCAGTCACTGATGTATCTGCCTCAGGACAGTGTTTAAGCAAAGGAATATAAAAATGTCTATAACGAACCTTACAAACCCACAGAAAGTATTACATTTTTTCCTATGAAGAACATCAGATCCTGCACTGTAAATGTCCCCAGCAAAACAGCAGAGCAAAAGAGGGCAACTTTCTGGGACTTCTGTATTCAATAGGGGCAAACAGCCAGTGATCATAGTAACACACACACACACACACATGTTGGTTTTATGGTTTACGGGACTTTCCATAGGTGTAATGGTTTTATACTGTACAAGCTGTATGTGCTATTGCCCTACACCTACCCTACACCTAAACTTAGCCCTCACAGGAGACGGTGCATTTATATTTTCCTCAAAAACGCACTCTGTATGATTTATAAGCGTTTTAAATTATGGGGACACTGAAAATGTCCTCATAAATCACCTTCTCCTTGTAATACCTATGTCATACCCATGTCATTATACAAATTCCACATAAACATGCCCACACACACACACACACACACACACACACACACACACACACACACACACACACACACACACACACACACACACACACACACACTACACCTGCCTGATCAGACTGGCACACCAAACCCTCACCTGTAGGCTCAGTAAACAGGCTGAACCACAAGTAATTCAGAACTACTTAGAGAAAAGGAACATGATACACCCTTTCTCACAAGTGTGAATTAACACTTAATTCACTCATATATGCATAGCAGGCTAGGCTATATGTTTAATTTCTTATGTTCACATATTAATATAATCCTTAATTTTTTTCTGGAATACTTAATATAATAATATGTATGTAATAGAGTGCTGCAGGGATGATACATTTTTGTACCCCACAACCTTGAAATAACTAAGTTTAAGTTATATTTTTTGCACTTCCAGTTTAATCCGGTTGAAGTAAATGTTTTTGTTTTGTTTTACAATGGATTTTCGATTAAATGCCTGAAGTAAGTGTGGTTGACACTCAAGATATTTTCTCATTTTAGTCTACAACAAAATACATCAGTAATAGCCCCTTAGTGCATTTGTCAATGTTTTTAGGTGTGTTGAAAAAGTCCATTGCTAAATGGGGGCAACAGAGGTTGTTAGGGACATTAAATGTCATCACTTTTTTTAAGACCGAAAGATTTGAAGCTTTATTACCTATGCTTAGCTTTTTACTACTCCCAATTGTATTTAGGCTTCAAAATTGATAAAAGTTGTGTTTATTTATGAGTAACTTTTGTTGTTAACAGAGCTTATTTTCTGCAATAATCCAAAAGTCAATGGAAAAATCCTATTGGGTTTTGTCAAGGGAACCAGGGTGATGCTAACTTCCGGGTTGGCCTACAAAAATACATAATCACTGCAGGATTTATTAATGGTAATATAAGGGCAAAAATATTCAAAACTAAATGGAGATGAGGTGAAATAGAGATGTAGGATTCGCAAAATTGTAGGAAGTGACAGGTTTGGAATTTAATGAAGTCTTTGTAACCTTTGCATCTCTCCTTTAATTAGTCTATCTGTTCAGAAGCCAACTCTTCAGAACGTCCATTCTTCATAGATGCTGGAGCCTATCCCAGTAAATTGAGAGTTGAGACACTGCAATAATATTTGAGGACTAACAGCCAATTATTTATTACTAATTTTAGGGCGTCATTTTAGTGGTAAACATTCACTCTGAGAGAAAATTAATTCATGTTTATTGGAGATTGTCACTGTACTGCTGAGTGCATGAACATATATTTTATTCAACTGAATACATCTTGTGAGTATCCATGACATGTTTAATCCTTAAATGGGTTATGTTTCCTGGGAGAAACAGACATTTGAGAGGTTGGGGGAGGGCAGTGAATGTGTGGGCCTTATGTCTGAGCAAAAAAGACTGAAAAGGGGGCCCTGAAACCACTCAGGTCAAGTGACTAGTTATAAAAAACTCTGGCATCTACTCACCATCTTTATGTTAAAGTAACATGATGGCAGCATGCAGTGAGAAGAGCACTAACATTGAGGTAAACGCTGATATTTTACATGTTATTAACACAACATACACAACTGAGTATACACACAACTGTAAACTAAAAATAAAAGCAATATTTCAAACAAAAGCATGCAATTGGATGATTTGATAATGCATACATAATGAGTTCATTGCACATTAAGGGTGAAACGTCAAGTAATGCAAGTATTTTACAGGATGAATTCATCGCAGAAAGAAGCAGGTGGAGAGAAGAAAAAATGGCTGTACAGTCAGCCAACATAGTTGATAATGGAAGAGCACAGCTACACATGCATAAAACATGGCAAAACTGAAGAGAAGAGAATCGTGTATTCTTTAATAACTTAGTACATGTAGCCATTTCGAGCTAAAAAAAGAGATAAAAACAGGGTGTGAATTTGATGAGGAACAAACCATAGTGTTTGACGGCTATTCAGTACCAGCTGAGCTATTCACTAAAACAGCACTAATACAAAAATGACACACAATCTTGTGAAACACTGAGAGAGTGAGAAAGCAGCTAAAGTCGTTAAAGCGGACCGAGCGCCATCTGAAAGCTTGAGAAGGTCATCATCATCCTCATCAGCATCATTAGCGTTCCAGCGCATCCACACCGGAAACAGCACCATCACTTTATATACTCACACAATCACACATCAAACTCACTACACAGGGCCTACAACTTTTCTCACAGATTTAAGAGAGCACATTTAAGGAGATTTTATTACAGCGAGCTCGGGTTTGTGCTGATATGTCAAGGCGTGGTGCCGAGAACACGAACTGGGAAAATATTTCACGATCACACGTCTTGTCGCCCTAGCGGCTCTTGTCTTAACAATAATAGTAGCTCAACACCGCGAGAACTGCTCGAGCTCAACACATCAAGAGTACACATATACACACTTTATCAGGGTTATTTCTCGAGATCTCGTACCTTGCTCTTGTGAATGTTAGCGCAAAGTGCATTTGTAATGGCTGTTTGACGGCATGGTGTGAAAACTACGGCACGCGCTGGAATCACATTTTCATCCATTTTAACGCAATTCTGCTAACCAAGTGTCGTTTAAAGGGTGTTTCGGTGCTGTTCGAGGCGTTATTGTGTAACGGCTGTAAGTTATAGCGTTTCGTTGACTGCAGCTGCACTCTCTCCTGCAACTCCTACAATAAAGAGAAATGAACAAAACCCCCCCTGCGCTGGCTCTGCGCTTTCACATCCACTCAAATCACTACCAACATAATCACATAAAGAACGCGAAAAGAGTTCCAAGACACCGCTCCCAAAAGTTCACAAAATGAAGATGAAAAAAACCGAGGTGCACTTACCCTTGTACACACTCCTCAAGCAGTCAAACCCCGATCTTCATACACTTACAGACACTCACCAATTATTTAAATATATATCTACAAACAGCCGAGCATTTCACCACTAAAACCCTATCCCGCGGATGAATTTACTCCCTTTAGCGCCCTAAAGTTTTGTACAGTGTAGCAGAAGGAATCTTCGCTTTGTTCGCTTGATTTTGAACCAAAAATACATAAAAAGACAGAAACTGATATACAAAACAAGAACTCTTCTTCCATCCCATTCACCCCCAGCTTGTGCGCTCGGCGTATCAATGCGCGCAGGAGAGAGATAATGGGACAGCAAAACCATGCCGTATAACGCACAAAATAACTCGTCCAAAAGAACACATTATTCGCCATGTTGGAAATGTATTTAACATGGTCGCAAACCGGGGCGAAAGGATAATTGCCGAGCGCGAAAGAACACTTAGAAGAAGAGAACTAGTTTGTGTAACGGTGCGGCGAATTTATTTCACTTTGCCTAAGGAACGGTTGTAGTGCGCCCCCCATTGCCTAGGGATAAGCCCCGGATGTAAACTCAGTGAAACTCACGTTGAGTGAAGTTACAATAATGTGCATCCAGTGTGGGCCAGAGATATTGTTAGGACAACAAGAACGAGATTTGCTCACGTATTTAATAAATGACGGTATTTTCTTAATGTTTTATCCATGATAATTTAAGTCAACCTAAAATGTCGTCGCGTCAAGCCGCCAGAGCTGCTTTAGACGCATTCAAATACAACATTCACATTGCGATAAACACAAAAGTGTTTTAATAAATCATTTCAAAAGCATTTTATTTCTAGCAATATTGCATTACATCATGTATTTTGGAAATGTCTGGTGATTTAACTGGTGAGTAGCTGTCTTGTACAAATGCTCTGCTATACAAACACAATATATGTCCATTATAATGCATTTCCAATGCCTACTTTCAGTTAATGTGGAGTAGCCTACTGTTTACAGAAATTGTTCTGTACGGTGTTATTTTATATAAAGAGTGATTAGTGAATACACACTAATTTTGCCACAATTAGTTTTCTTTCTGTATTCGTTTGTCAATACTGCCAGACATGTTGTGGCCAGTGTTCTAGTGGCACCCGTCGTGTGCAGTGAACGGTAGGGGGAGACAGAGGACTGTGTTTGTCAGCGATCTATCCTGCTCTCAGCACCGCTTTCTTTTCTAGGCCCTTGCCTCCTAAACTGGTCCACACTCTCTGTCCTCAGCACCACTGAGTCATCGCAGTTCGCTTTGAATTAACACTCCGCATAAAAAGAACAAGAAGTACAAGCCACAACATTTTTACATCCATTTAATAATGAAACACAGAAGTGACATCATTGTAGAGACAGTGGAAACATAACATGCTGAATTAGTTCAAATTAATATATCAGATGAGATAACTTTTTTTCAAAGCCAAAAAGTGATGATTGAAAATGTAAACAAAAAGAGCCGAAAATAATGGCAAACAAGCAGCTGATGTGTAAATTAATGTAACCACAGCATATAAAACACAACATTTCCAGGAGGTCAGTGAAAGTAGTTGTTTACTATTTTTGGATATGCATGTATACTGATTGATTGCATTTACTTTACATAGACATTCCTAGAAGACTTTCTTAGCAAAGTAAGCACAAGAAGTTAGGAATACACACTGTTTGCTAAGGTCCTTGACCCTACTATCCATTGCACAGCAGTGCATGTTGGCAACCATCAGAATCTTCTGTAGCTTCTGCTATTTATCTTTTTCTATTTCATCTAACACAATGAAAGATCAGCTGGTAGTCAGTGACTCATCCCACTTCAGCTCTTGTGACATTGGAACTCATTGAGCTGTTTCCTCTCTGGCTGATTGTGATTGGCTGTTGTGTCTGTGATCTTTGTGAAAGACATTGATAAAGTATAAAATGGATTTCTGCACTGCTCCTCCAGACTCATCCGAGGTGACTGAACTAATCAAGACTCCATTTATCTGGAAGTCCCACACTGCCAGAGACTGAGTCAGACATTCTTTTTGTCAACATGTGTTTACATAGAGTAAAGAGTAAAGGAGACTCTCAGAGTCAATGAAAGGGCGCATGATAAGGTGCTTAGCATCTCGTTCCCAAACAGTGCATTTTACACAGTCATTATGCAGTTGACGCATGACACCCTAACAAAAAAAATATTGAAACAAATTATCAATAAAGGTCAGTCACAACCAATGCATTACAATTAAACAAGATCTTCTAAATAGCTTAAACAGCTATCATCTATAGTCATCTAAACTTTGATTGCTGTTATATACTTTATAGGATAAGTATAGAGTATTTTATTGTATTATACAGTGTAATATGCAATACCATTGAAAAGTTTGAGGTCAGAAAGATTGAATTACTTCTTTTCTTCAGCAAAGATGCAATACCATTGAAAAGTTTGAGGTCAGAAAGATTGAATTACTTCTTTTCTTCAGCAAAGATGCATTAAATTGATCAAAAGTCACAGTAAAGACGTGTATAATGTTACACAAGATTTCTATTTTAAATAAATGCACATAAAATAGTCCTCAAAGAATACTAGAATATATATGACCATTTCCACAAAAACTAATTTCAACACTGATAATAATACATTTTTCTTGAGCACCAAACTGGCATATTAGATCATGTGACACTGAAGACTGAAATATTATTTAAAAATGATAATTATTTCTCATGATATTATTGTTTTTAACTGTATTTTTTGTCAAATGCAGCCTTGGTAAGCATGAAAGTTAAAGAAAATCTTACCAACCCCGAGGTTTTGAATGGTAGTGCAATTTTTTGTCACTGTTGCATATATTCCACTTTTTCTATTTTGTTCTATTCTTTTTAGTCTATCCGATAGTTACGTCTGATATGACATTACAGTTTCCAGATCCCAAACACAAACAGTGCTCATATACACTCATGTTGTGCTGTAATACTACCAAAACATCTCCATTGCAAAATCTCAGTTGGTCAGTAGAGATTCATCTTTCCAAAATCTTTCAAATATTGGTGTCCAGGACACTGCGATCCTGAAGACTGTGTATACATCATAAGTTAATAAAAAAAAACTTCAACCTTGCTCCTGGAGAGCTACATTCCTGCAGACTTGAGTTCCAAACCTGCTCCAACACACCTGCTGTAATTATCAAGTAACGATGAACAGCTTGATTAGCTGCTTCAGATGTGCTTGATTGTGCTACAGGGTCATAGCACTCAAGGAGCAGGTTTGGAGACCCCTGGTTTATAGATTTGCTATAAATGAATAGCGCTCCTAAACAGCTGTTGAGATAGTATTCTCACTTGAAACAGAGTATCAGTATTCGACTTAACAAGCAGATAGATATTTTCCTCTGACAGCTAGACTGCAATAGGGAGAGAAATATAATGTGTGGTGTTAGTTTGAGTGGCACAGAATAAGCAAAGCTGTGTTCAGCTGCGGAGAGTGCTGTGATCTGACATCTATGCTGAAGCTACTATACTATATAGCTGAACCACTGCTGCCTTAAACCTCTCATCAGGATGACCACATCCTTCACTCTGAACTCCATTCACTGACCCAAACCCTCTGACCTTACTACACACAGAGAGATAGAATTAGGAAAAGAGATGGTTTCCTTCCATCTTTCTTACCACAGGGCCCTTTTTGCATTCTGTATTGCATACTGTCTCTTATATACCCAGTAATCACTGTCTGCCTGCTTGCTGGCTTTGTTTCTCTTTTTATATGTTCATTCTCTTTTGAATTGAAGTATGGTTTGTAGTGTATTTTGTCATGCTTGCTGGACAAGAAATGAAACTGTAACAGTTAGGAAAGTAAAAAATAAAACAAGAATGAATGGTGATGAGGTACATAAGGAAACAGCTTGCATAGCTTTATTGAGTTGAATTCATTTACTGAAGTGTTCTAAGTAAATGTATTCCTTAAACATAAAATGATATGCAAGTCTAAACACTAAATATTGTCAGGAATTCTATTTGTCAAGAATTCTAAAGTGACTTGCTTTCATTATTCGTGTAATTTTAAACGACTCATTAATATGCTTCACCACATGTTTTCTTTATGAAATATTGATTGAAGTGCTTATACTGTTTAAAGGCAGGGTTTGTTAATTATTTTTATGCATTTATATCATCTGTGGAAGGAATATTTGTCCAATCATATCCTCGCCCAAGGGCTACGATAGCCTGTCCTACCTGCCTGTCAACATATGTGTTTGATACCTCTGCGCACCCTGTTTGTGCAGACATGATACATCATCAGCTCCTTCCATTGTGCTATTGCAGACCGAGCGAGAATAGTAGGCGTTATTATTGTATTATGGGGCCATTAAATGCTTGGTTCTGATTGGCAGATTCTGATTGGACAAGGTGTGCTATTATTTTTAGGGAAACGCACGGCGAATGTAGTTCCAGGCACACTTTCACACGTTTTCTCTCTCTCCCTATCTTTCTAATAACTAAGTTTTTAACTGCATTAGTCTGCTATCAACAGCTCAAGCTTCCGTTACTAGGTCTAAAATGATATGGCATTAGCAACAGAGCCATTGGATGAGATGCAGAAGAAATTAATCTTGATGTCTTGAGGTGTGGTAACCATAGTATAAGCAGAATTATTGACTCCAGATCATTTCATTATATATAAAAAAAATGCATACCACAGGTGTGTGCATTATTTTTCGAATAATTCACCAGCCCGTCGTCAATTATTCCATACAAATGATGCGCTTTATACTAAAATGATTTCTCACTGATTAATGAGACATGAGGTAATCTGACAGTGTTGCATTCAATCCTCAACCAACATTGTGTCGCAGGTTAGCTTCTGGTCTGTCTGTGTGTAACCGGTGTAGTCTGCGTTGTGTTTTTTTTATATGGAATAACCACACGGACATCAGCTGACGGCTTGACTCTTCTTTTACTCTCTGATAAGACAAAAGTATACATATACACACGGTGTGAATTCGCCCTTTTCCCGTTTCTCTCCCATGCAGAGACAATGCAGAAAGGGCAGAGGAAGAGACATTCAGATGATGGAATTATTTTAACAACATTAGTAACAAAACAGCATACCTGATAAGACAAAAGTATACATATACACACGGTGTGAATTCGCCCTTTTCCCGTTTCTGTAACATGAATGTAAAGTGCAATGTAATCAGCACGTGCTTCAAGTTCACATTGGATAAAAATAATGATTAAACTTGATGAAAATATGAAAATAATCTAATATACAGGTAAAATAATGTCACAGATATGATTTAAATGACAAATTTAAGTACAAAAGTAATTCAAAAGAAAAAGATGAAATTAGATTAATCAGAGCTCATCAGAAACCCACCTCTCCCATGCAGAGACAATGCAGAAAGGGAAGAGGAGGTGCAAAGACAGGAAATTAGGTTCAACATTGCAGTCAGAAATTTAAAGGGCAAGGTGCACACACACAGACAGGCATATCAGGTACACATTTGAACATTTGTGTAATTCTAAATACACATGAACATAATACTTTCTGTACCTGTTACATGTGTTCATGTGTTTTGGAGGAGGCGTGGCTTTGGAGAGTGATTTGCAGGGAGAGTGAGATCTTATGCTTTCAAAGCTATTGCTAGCTTCTCCGAAATCACCTACCTTTAGTGAATAAAAAGTACTTCTGAATAGAAAAACGGTAATAAATAGGTAAATCTTTAGTTTTTTATTTTACCAGATTTCACCCAAACAAATATTGTATTATATATATTATATAATATTTTACATATTTTTAGTAGTCTAGACTGTGGATTATTACACTAAATCAGTGGTCTCAAACTCAATTCCTGGAGGGCCACAGCTCTGCAGAGTTTAGCTTCAACCAGCTCCAAATCACACCTGCCTGGAAGTTTCTAGTGATCCCGAAGACCTTGATTAGCTGGATCAGGTGTGTTTGATTAGGGTTGGAGCTAAACTGTGCAGAGCTATCGCCCTCAGGGACTGAGTTTGAGACCAGTGCACTAAATGGAAACAGTTGTACATAAACTGTACTATGTCAATGCATGAATTAGCCTCCCACAGAACATTTTTAAAACTGTAGCCGGCAGGATTCTTGCCAGCGCAAGTGCCAGCAATTCCCCAGAGATTTTCCAGTGTGAATTGTGTGAATTTTAGAGCACAGTTAAATTGCTCATATTTCATCCTTAATGTTTGCAACAGACTTAATGAATAGAAATCTCAATTGCAGAACTCTTAACAAGCTGTATGTTTGAAACTCAAATGGGAAAGGCTGCTGTGAAGTGGTTTTTGAATAAAACACACGAAAACCCCAGAATATGAAATCATTTGAATTATTCACATGGCAACAGACACATCACTTGTGCGTGTTTCTGCTAGAACAAATTGTATCCCCTCCAAAGTTTCAGTTATTAGGTCTATTCTTTTTGTCTGTGTCTTTTCCATTAGTGCTTGTATGTACATGTCTAGGTGTCTGTGTGTGTTTGTAGTATGCTTAGTACAGATGTTTGGGCACTAGTCTCGGCCGAAATAGTGCTTGTTTAGTTGACCCTACTTAACTTCTCTGCATGCATTACAAAATGAAACAACTTATTACATGGCAGTGTTTCTAGAAATATTTAATTTCTCCTTTTGATTTCTGAATAAAATGAGCATAATAAGAGCAGTGAGGCAGTCCTGATGACTTGGACAGAGCTCTAGGCATCCCTGAGGAATATACAGTGAGACTTCCTTAGTAAGGCCAGGGATGTCTCTTGTGGGAGGAATTTCTGACTCATTTTAGTGGTGACACACTGAATCATGTCAGTGTAACATACAGCAGGGGCTTCTGGTATGATTGTGTGTATAGGTGTTTGTGCATGTGTGTTGTTGTACAGCATTTAACAGGCACTCTTTGTGAGTGATGTTCATCTGTCTATCCTGGTAGTGATCATTCACAGCCTCACACAAGAAGCACTGTAGCAAACCATCCTGAAAAGAAGAGGAAAATCTGAATCATAACATTGCAGAATAGTCAGTTACATCTGTGCAGTTTGTGTGTGTGTGTGTGTGTGTGTGTGTGCGCGCGCATAAAGAGAGCTGATAGCTTTATTACTAGTCATCTCTCCATCTGTTCTTAAACGTTGCCCAGACTCGTGCTGAGTCCATCTACATTTGTTTGTAGCGCACTTATGAAGAAACCAGATCAGACAAGACCAGACTTCAAATTAAAATCTCCAGACCCCACACACCATACGCAGAGGAGTTGATTTGTCATAATAGATGAATTGGAGTGTTTCCTCACAGCACATTGCAATGTTATGTATGTTATCAGACGCTTCTGGGAAGTTAAATAGCATTAGCTGCCGGTCATTATGTGGTCCGATTGGTGTGCAGGGAAAAGAGGTATAAACCAAGCTGTTGCATTTTTTGACCATTTTAAGAATTGGAACAGCCTTGACTAAAAGTCAAAAATCTTTTTAGGTTGAAAGAAATGTAGGTCGTATGCTGTTTGAATATTTAATGCATTGTAGTGAGAGATTTGAAGTTTGAATAATGGTATTGGATTTGTCATGGAAACAAATTTATTTGTAACTCTTGTAACTCAAAACACTTGTAATTATTATAATCACATCAGTTGTAATAATCACTTTGAAATAGTGCACATTTATAGAGTCAGTAACTCGTTTTTTATGCATAGGACTAGTGAATGAGTTTATGCTGCGTCATGTGCAAACAATTTCTACAATTTTATGTTACTCTGTGATTTTGTGCAAGCGTTTTTCAAAGGGATTAAAATATTTGACAACAGTTAAATTCTGTCAAATGATGCTGTACTCTAACTAGTGTTGTCCAGTAAAAATAGACTGAACAATAATTTAGCTTACCAGAATCCAGACACCACTTTCCTCACGCTGAGAAATGAAGGGAAAAAACTATCACTGAACTAAAATAGGAATGGAACACAATGCCTTGATTAAAAAGGGAGCTGTAGCTTTATTATTTTAAGGATTATTCTCATGGTTTGGTGAACAGTGTGGTTCGTGAATCACTTAGGAAAATGACTAAGCTCAGAGTGAAGTGGACTGTTTCTCAGTCAGTACTGCTTCAGTAGGGGTTTCAGTCTCCTCCTGGCATCCACCTCATGCAGACCAGCCCCCCAGTCTTCTGCTATTATACCCCCCAAACACACATACACCACCACATCAGAACCGTGCGGCCGTGTCCTCAGAAGAGTGTGCGGTAGCCCTGCTGCTGAACAGGACTGTGGGAGCAGAGAGTAGACACACCCTTCTCTCTTTCTCTCAGACAGGCAGACACACTGACCCCATGGATTGATATAAATATCCCTCTTATTGCTGGCTGCTTCTGGGGTTGCTGCCTAAAGCGTCTCATTTTGGCTTTTGATCGAAATAACCAGTAAACCTCAGAGAATAAAAGACAGAGAGAACAAGTGAGAGAAGGAGAGGGTATGTAAGGTGTACATCTGAGGCAATAAAGAATCGATCTATCTATCTGTCTGTCCGTCCGTCCGTCCGTCCGTCCATCCGGCTGTGTGTCTGTAGTTACAGTCATGGCCAAAAATATCGGCACCCTTGGTAAATATAATCAAAGAAGCCTGTGAAAATATTTTATTAAATACATTCACAAAAATCTAACCTTTCATTGGATAATAAGACTTTACAGTTTTTCTCTGTCGCTTTGGTGCATTTCTCAGATCAGAAATTAAATTGTAAAAATGATTTCTTCAACCTCCACATCATCTAGTCACTTCTGCACGTCATAAAAGCAGTTCCTCATTCGTTTGAACACGTTGAGATTGCTTTGGTACATTCATGCAATCGATTATGTACATTTGTCTGCGGTTCTTACATTTTCAGTTGCTAATATGATGTTGCTTAAAATGCATTATATAGTTCTCTGTGCATTAGTCTTACCCCTCAAAACATCTAGTCATTAGTCATCGAGTCATTCAATTAGTTCGTTAGTCATTAAATGCAAAATATTTGATCTAGTTGTCATAAACTGTCAAGCATACACTGCCGTTCAAAAGTATGGGATCAGTAGGATTTTTTATGTTTTTAAAGAAGTCTCTTCTGCTCATCCAGGCTCATTTATTTATTGTGTGAATACAGAAAAAATATTATTGTAAAATATTATCGCAATTTAAAATAACAGTTTTCTATTTTAATATACTTGAAAATATAATTTATTCCTGTGATGCAAAGCTGAATTTTCAGCATCATTACTGCAGTCTTCAGTGTCACATGATCTTCAGAAATCATTCTAATATGCTGATTTATTATCAATGTTGGAAACAGTTGTGCTGCTTCAAATTTTTTAGAACCTAAGTTAAAAAGAACAGCATTTATTTAAAATAGAAATATTTTCCAACAATATAAGTAGTGTACTATGCTATCACTTGCTGAATAAAAATATAAATTTCTTTAAAAAAAAGTAAAGAAAAAATGACTGACCTCAAACAGTAGCGTTTATTGTTACAAAAGATTTCTATTTTGAAAACATTTTGAAAAAAGTATCACGGTTTCCCAAAAAATATTAAGCAGCACAAATGTTTCCAACATGTATAATAAATCAGCGTATTTCTAAAGGTTCATGTGACACTAAAGACTGGAGCAATGGTGCTGAAAATTCAGATTTGCATCACATAAATAAATCATATTTTAAAGTATATTCAAATAGAAACACGTTATTTTTAATTCCAATAATATTTCACAATATTTCTGTTTTTTTTATATATATATATATATTTTTTTTTTATTATTTTTTGGATCAAATAAATGCAGCCTTGATGACAAACAAACCTGACTGGTCCCAAACTTTTGAGCGGCAGTGTACATGGTCACATTTTAAGGTCCAATTCTCACTATTAATTAACTATTATCTATGACTTTTGCCTCAGTTAACTCCTGATTACTGCTTAGTAAGGTAGTTGTTAAGATTAGGTATTGGGTAGGATTAGGGATGTAGAATATGGTCAATAATGGTTAATGGTTTATACTGTACAAACTGTAAGTGCTATTGCCCTACACCTAAACTTAGCCCTCACAGGAGACTTTGTGCATTTTTAGATACAAAAACACACCATTTAGTGTGTTTTTTAAAACCTTTGGGTTTACCATAGGCAATGTCCTCATAAACCACCTTCATGTTGTAATACCCATGTTATTATACAGATTTGTGTCCTAATAAACCATATATACCAGCTCACACACACACACACACACACACACACACACACACACACACGCACGCACACACACACACACACACACACACACACACACACACACACACACGCACTTTGTTATTGTGTATGGTGATCAGGCGATTGTTGTGTACCTCAAGTGTTTTTAACATATGATGTTTCAGTCCCGGAGGTCTGTAAGATGAGTCACCTCTCCCTTTGTTTGTGGGATATATCCCACCCATTTCAATAACAAAGTCACATTAGAATATTCCATGTTGTTTATGTGAGAATCATTCAGATCTGCCTCAGTTGTGGTTTGTGTTTATCAAACTGCACTGTTCTCACAGGCGGAGTAAAATGTCAGGATCACAGACATCTACACACATGAAAAGGTCACCCCCTCACTGCGCATTCTGTGACCTCTGAGTCTGATCTGGCTCTGTCCTGCTGTTGATTACATTGAATTATAATACTGAACACACACACATACACCTAACTAAACTCAGAAACACATCACGTAGTGATATATGTACCAAACACACAAAACCATTTTCTGTCAAATGCATTTTTCTGTCATTTAAAAAGTAAAACCATTCCAATATTTTGCTGAAATATTCATACACAAACACACATTCATCTGTCTTCTGTCACTTTTCTTCTGGCTGTGTCTCACACTGCTCTGGATGAATCAAACCCGATAAGTGTTCCCGCACAGTCACATTAGGCACTGTAGTTGGCAAACAGCTCAGTGTTACTCTAATGCACACTAAATATGGCTAAACTAATTCTGCCGCCCTTAATTTAGTGATTACATTTTTCTCAATACACAATATACACAACTATGTTAGTGTACACAGCAGTCATACAACCCATACAGCATAGTTTGAGTTACAGGTTCATGCATTTGCAAGCATTTAATTTAATATGGCAATGTATATTCTTTACATTGCAATCAATTAACATACCATAAGATTTTATCTCAGTTTTTTGACTGATTTTCTCTGAATTATCCTCTGGTTCATTTACACATAGCAAAACCTTTCAACCCAGATAACTAGCACTGGGCAAAGAAGACACAACACATGTGAACTTTTCAAGATTTAGAAATGTTTTCAATGTAGAAAGCTGCACTTTGTGAAAAGAGAGGCATCAGCAGGATATTGGTCTGAGCTGAATCAGGAGGCAAACAGAAGAGATGGGAGAAAATGATGTTTGCCGTTTTCTATGGCATCTCTGTATGAATGTGATTATGTGCAAATATCTCCAGGCTTCTAACAGGAATGCAGGAAATCTCAGGTCACTGTGCATTACCCTGTGGGAATACATGTTTAGATGCACTGAAATTAAACTGCGTCTAGGTCGCAGCGTAATGTTGTTTAAAAGTTACAATATTCCAAGTATCTGTCTTTGGGGATGTACATTGCTGTCATCTCCATTACTCTCTCTCTCTCTCTCTCTCTCTCTCTCTCTCTCTCTCTCTCTCTCTCTCTTACACAAACAACATCATTTTCTTTCCTCACTCATTTTGTCACAGCACCCCCCGCATGAGCATACAAATACACAAACATCCATCCCTTTATGAAACTCCATTTGTAGCAATGTCATATTGTTCTCAGTTTGTCTACGATGAGTGCTTGTCTAAAACAAGAACCATCCAGAACAATGTTTTACCCCAAAAAACCTCCCCGGCGATGACTAACACACTGACTCACTGTTGCGCACACATTGCAACCCAGCTATAAGATGCATAAATCAGAGGCAGCAGAACAGAGGAGTATATGTTCTTTCCCCTTCGGCAGATTGATAGTCTATTTTTAAACAAGCGATGCGATGTTTAACCCTATCACTTGAAGATAACAATATAATCAATTTATTGCATTAGAAAAGTGGCTCCCAACTGGTTTTGACCAAGATTGAAGTCACCCAGTACAGCGCCAGTAGGTTTATTATACAGAAGTTAGCTAAATGTCCTTAAAACCAAACATTGAAATGTATTGAAATGGCCATGGACTGCATGGTGCATAGCATCAAATCTGTCAAGAAATGTATTAAAAAAATACATTTTAGAATTTAACAATTTTATATATTTTTTGTATGATGAGATTATTTAGGGCTATTTAGCACATTATACCCCACAATTCTTTATAATTTATGATATCTGCTATTGTCTTATTTTTTAGAATAATTATCATTACTGTAATATATTACTTTAATTCATATATGCAGTATTTATGTTCTCCAAATCTGCATTTATCTGCTCAAAATACTGTAAAATAGTCAATTTTGAAATTTTATTAAAACTGTCAAATAACTGTTTTGTATTAGGCTATATTTATGTAATTTATTCATGTGATGTGAAGGTGAATTTTCAAAAGCCATTATTCCAGTCTTCAGTGGCACGTGATTCTATTATCAATGTTGAAAACAATTGTGCTGCTTAATATTTTTAAATATTTGAGTTGATATTTGCCTATAATCACATGATCAGGGAGTGGGTTGGATTCAATTATTTGTTCATGCATGACTCTTAGAACATACGTACCATTCAACTGTTTGAGGTTGGGAAGGTTTTATTTATTTAGTTATTTTAACATTTTTGGAAGAAGTCTCATGCAAGGCTGCATTTATTTCATCAATATACAGTAAATACAGCAAAAACAATCATTTTAAATGACACAATTGTAATAAGAATTGTAACACATTTTTATAATAATTACAAGATTATTACAATTATTATTACGATTTGTTATTACAATAATAACAAATAACTAAATAATTGTATTCTATTGTGATATATAGTCAAATGTAATTGAATCCTGTGATGTAAAAGCTGAATTTTCAGCATCCATTACTAAAGTCTTCAGTGCCTATAATGCTTCAGACATTATTCTAATATTATGATGTTGTGCTTAATATTTTATTTTTTATTATATCAATGTTGAAATGAAAATAGTTGTGCTGCTGAATATTTTTGTTGAATCCATGACATTTTTTGTAATTTTTTTTATTATTTTCATATTTGTTGAATATAAAATGTAAATATTTTGTAACAGAAAAGTCTAATGTCACGTTTGAACAATTTAATGCATACTTCAGTCTGAATGTATGAATGAAAAAATAAATAATGTCTTAAAAAACATTACTGACTGTATACAGTAAAATATAGGCCTACCATTTTGAATATTTGAAATAAACATTATTTTTAAATTAAATCAGTTTTAAAATGTGTATCTATTCTTTTTTATGTTATGAGAATGAGACTCTATAAGTAACATTTTACATTTTTGGAGTAAAATGTGACCTGAAAACCTGTGGGATTAACTCTATAAAGTTCTGGAGTGAGTGAAAGTTTGATCGAATAGTCAGCCAGTGACATAAGTAGTAAAAGCTATGGAGCTTATTTTGTTATCCTACATTTACTTATATGATTGTTTATTTGTATTCAGCATTGTTATTCTCTGTTCCCTCGATGGCCCTGTGAGAACAGTCATACTCAAAAACATTACATTACAATTCTGTGCAGTGTGTTTTGTGAAGTTAGTGCTTTACACACTGTAACAAATGATGTGTTGATCTCCTGAGCACTTGTTGATTAAGATCTTTTGTGAGTCTGAATATTCTGATTCAGATCCTTTAACACACCATTTCTGTTGTTCTATCTTTCTTTTTATTTCCCCCTCTCTTTCCTTCTCATTCTCTCTCTCTCTCTCTCTCTCTCTCTCTCTCTCTCTCTCTCTCTCTCTCTCTCTCTCTCTCTCTCTCTCTCTCTCTCTTTCCTTCTCATTCTCTCTCTCTCTCTCTCTCTCTCTCTCTCTCTCTCTCTCTCTCTCTCTCTCTCTCTCTCTCTCTCTCTCTCTCTCTCTCTCTTCTCATTTCATGCTCGAATGTTCATTCATCAGTCCTGCTCTAGCTGTTGTCATAGTACCACTGGCTCTTCTTACACTGGACTGCTTCGTAAAGTACTAGCATACGACATCATGACTCAGGTATACGGTCAGTTTGTCACCTGCTTCCAGACGTCATGGAAACGCTGATGATCACTGCAGCGTACGTTGAACTTATGTTTGACATGAACCATTTTTTTATTTTGTTTTGATCTTCTCTGTCAGTCTTTTACTCGGCTGCTCTTGTTTCGATGCAGTTGACTGCTCTGCAGTCTCTGACCCTCTCGGTACAAACAGATCCCGTGTTCTTTAAAGTGAGCGTGGTTGCCATGGATACAGTAGCTAGTTAGGATGTCATGGATCTTGAACACGGCTCGGAATCTCAGAACGGCACCTCAGAGGCAAGATCATACCAGTGCAGCTATTAACAGCGCACTTATTAGGTCTCATTAACTTTGACTGAGTCCTGTGTAATGCAACTCTGCTTTTCCCAAAGGATTCAGTCCCTATCCTCGACAGATTTTCACTTAATCGAAGCCAGAAAATGTCAAATAAAAATCACATATAAAATGTGTGTGTGGGGGGGGTGTTTGAAACTACTGAGGCACTTTGCTTTTCTCAAACAACAATTGAATGTTATCCTCATTGGATTTAATCTGAAAGCATGTGAAACTGAATTTTTTTCTAGATTGTTTTGATCTAAGCCACACCTGCCCTGTGTTGTAGGACATTTCTTTCTTTCTCTCTCAATGAGCCACTCACACCAGACTCACTGAAATATTGAACTACATTGATGGCTATCGGCCCTGCTTGTTTCAGCAAGAAAGGCTGGGTTTCACAGGCCTGCTTTGTCAGAGGGCCCGGAGCTGTGATAGGTATAGAGTATAGAAGGATTGTTCTTGGAGGCTGCTCGCTGATTGTGTGTCCTGACCTTCCTGTCTTCAGTACCCAGGCTCAGTTATCCTGTTTCATTTGGAAACTCCTTCACCTGTGGCTATGATGTTACCTCACATACAGTAAAGAATGGAGAGCCTGAAAGAGGATTTTACTCAGTGTTTATCTGAACATGTGACACAGGGGCATTCAGATTGCATCAGTGTTTTTGTTTTGAGTGTGTGAAAGATATTCACTTCTGTTATTTTAGGGTGCAGACTTGACATTTAGCGTGTGAGAGATCACACGCATCTGAAGTGAACTTTGAGCAGAACGTAACTACCCGAGCCGGCCAATCAGCGCCTTTCAAACTTTCTGAAGTTTAAGGCAGCTACAGTGACATGAATTGCTTTTTATTTTTAGGGATGATATACGCCCACTTGAATTGAATTTTAAGGGCATTTTTACCCGTATCAAGACTCATTGAATGTATTTGTAATATTTCATGTTAAATTCAAGAGAAATAATAAGATACTGTAGGCAAACAATACTAAAACAATGATGAGATTTTAAATATAACATTTTGAATAGCGAAATATGGACCTAATCCCAACAAATCAATGCCTTACAGCTAGTCCGTAACTTTTTTTGGTTAAAAAATTATCCAAAATCTATATTTGAGCAAGTATAGAACCAGCCAGTGTTCAAAACTAGCCTTACTTTAGCCCGATTCACAACGGCTATCATATAATAATGTTTTCTAGTGGTACAGGTAGGTTTTCGCTGGAAATTCGAGCATGCTGCGTCATTACATCACGTCTGTAAATATAAAGAAGTTGTCCCGGCTGCTAGGCTATCGCATGTGAGGATCCTGCAGGTGGCGGATTGTTTATAGCCTTTTCTCACAGCAGCTGGAATAATTACATATTTCATTTTAATGGCGGATTTTAATCCAGAAAGTATTAAATGAAACACATTATAATTAAATTATATTCCAGTTTTGTAGACTGCACAGAAATAGAAATCTACACGCTAATACCCTCTATGCTCATAGTCACGCAATAATGATTTTGTTAACAATAATTTGAGAATAAAGTATAACAATAATAATTTGCACAGTTTGATGTGATATGAGCTAACCGATCGTTAGATTTAATCACCATTGGTAGTGCGATTTTATTGCAATGCTTTTTTCATCAGCTGGTCAGAGATAACAATATAGATTAAAATTATTACTTGGGTCATATATTCCAAGACGTAGGCGAGAATCTGTGATTACTAAGTATAGAATTTACACCGGTGCGGTGACTGACAGCTGCATGTTCACCTCAAAACATTAGATTAATCCGCACTGGAGCCGTGCCGGAACACAACCCAATGAAGATAATTCCGCAAGTAACTGCAATTGCAGATTCAAACAGAGATGGCAACAAAGAGGCAAAACTTACAGACTGCAGCTTTAATGAGTGAATCATTAAATCATTAATTCAACAGAATTGTTGAAAATGCTGGTTTATTCAAAAATGAAGCATGTGACTGTCTCTTTAAATGGCTCTTTGAATCATTCGCTCGATCAGTTCATTCAAAAGTGCAGATTACTTCATCAACAACACACTACTGTTGTTCAAAGACGTGTGATGTTCTGCTGTACTTATGTGTGCCATTATTTTCATGGCCATAATAAAGTGACAACAGGCAATATTGGCAACATTTTGTTTAAAATACAAGTCCCTTATTATTATAAAATGTTTTTTTAAAGATTTTAATTTATGAATATTTTATGAAGTTGTATAAACTGTATATAGATTGTAAACCCATTATCAGATTTGCAGTTCTGCTGATATTTGGAAAAACAACACTCTTATCTTGCATTTTTAGGGCATTATATTCATTTTGGTGGCATTTCTGCTCCAAGCCCCTGTTATTTCCAACCCTGGGCAGTTATATATTTTTGTCTAAAGACCAATTTGTGCATGTGAGAAAAATATTGGTGTTAAATTATATTTAAAGTGAAATATTGGTTAATATTGGTGTTATAAAGACAACATGCTTTTTTCTAAATGTAATAGCTTTTATATGAATGAATGAATGATGCATTTTATATAGCACTTTATTGTGTATTGTTGTACACCCAGAGCGCTTTACAATCAAGTGTGGGGGGGGTCTCTCCTCAACCACCACCAGTGTGAAGTATCCACTTGGATGATGCAACGGCTGCCACAGGACAACAGCGCCAGTGCGCTCACCACACACCAGCTACAGGTGGAGAGGAGAGAGAGTCATAGAGCCAATCAAGTGGATGGGGATTATTAGGAGGCCATTATTGACAAGAGCCAGTGGAGGGAATTTGGCCAGGACACCGGGGCTTACACCCCTACTCTTTACAAGAAGTGCCATGGGATTTTTTATAACCACAGAGAGTCAGGACCTCGGTTTAACATCTCATCCGAAAGATGATGCTTTTTTACAGTATAGTGTCCTCGTCACTAAACTGGGGTGTTAGGACCCACACAGACCACAGGGTGAGCACCCCCTGCTGGTCTCAAACACCTCTTCCAAGTTTTCCCAGGAGGTCTCTCATCCAGATACTGACCAGGCTCAACCCTGCTTAGCTTCAGTGGGCAACCAGACTTGGGCTGCAGGGTGATATGGCTGCCGGCTATCACCCTGGTGGGGTTGAGTCTGCTTTGCAGGGAGGTTTCTTGAAGCGCCTTGGAGAGGTTGCTGCAGTTCTTCTAGATTGAGTCTGTCTCAGTTTGTCATTCCAGACAGACTGATGATGTTGAGATCAGATCTCTGTGTGGAGCACTGGCTGTTGACAGAGTCCTTGTGCAAACAAAAAACTCACTGGATTATTACAATTAATGGGAAAATTATTGTTTGGAAATGTAAACGGATATTTTTTACTCACACACTACAGCAAAAGATAGAAATAACTGACTTAAAACCACTTTTAGCTGGTGAGAATGCTAGTGTTCTAATCATGTTTTTCCCCCACTGTAAACCTGAAGGTAAACATATTTTTAATATGCCCTTACATTTTTTTCAATACATATTCAATTAATATATTAATAATATATTATAATTAACAAATTAACTTGATAGCCCTAAGAAGTTAGCTTGTGTATTTGCCTACTTCACTTTGCTTTAGTCTGGGGTAAGAGTCTAAGATGAGCTTGATGTGGTGTTCCTATAATACTTGTGCATGGTGTCCACCCAGGATTTGGAAAACCCAATTTGAGTCCTGTGGGGGTTAATCTCTCACCTGACAGGAGATCTTGATTATTCTAGTGTTCATCTACATTATTGAGTGACTATGCTGTGTTTAGGGGACACAGGTGCAAAGAGTTCTGGCCCATACACACACACACACACACACACACACACACACACACACACAGAGAGAGAGAGAGAGAGAGTAATGCTATAATCACATCCCACTCAGATTGTGCACTGTAGTCTGTAATTATGGAGGGAAGGCTCAACGGTGCTTTTTGAAAAAGGGATGATCATCTCTGCTTCCTTAACTTTGCGGTGTGCGTTGCAGTGTCACCCGTGCCCTCTGGATAGCAATGTGTGAGTGTAAATGGCTGTGCGTGATTAGTGAAGAATATGAAGAACGGAGGAAGTGGAGATAATGAATGAATAAGATGAAGCTGTGGGAACCGAGAGCAGAGATGTCACACACTGATGCCACTGTGAGATGTATTGTACTCTCATCAACACACCCCGCACAGACCTGCAAACAGCGCACAACCATAACCTTACACCTCGGCTACATTAGCATCAGCGGAGCGGTAAGCATATTAGTCAGACATCGAATTGGTTAATTAAGAGAAAAGAAAGCCTGAGTGGATTATGCATAGGCTGCTCACCTTTATTTCCTGTTCCCACATTCACCGGTGTCTCCTAGTAGCACTACAACATCACAAACACCTCAAATTGACCTAATTAGCTAAACCAGTACAGTGATGCTTTAATTAGTTTTTAGAGAGTGTGTTATAAGCGAGTATAGTTCTCATAAAAACAATCTGTTGGGGATTATTGTACCCTGGGCCTAAAGCATAGATATTGCTTTCTGAGAAGTGAAAATTAAGCTTTTTCAACAACCCGTTCTGAATTTCTCTTCCTCATTCTTTTTCTTATTTCACAGGTATTATCGTTACACAATTGTAATGCCATTATTTCCCTTATGAAAATAGGATAGCAAAATGCCATCGAACCTTCGATAAATGTGAAGTGTGTATATATTTGGCACCATTTTTGACACCAAACAGATTGTCAAAAATTATGACTTTCCAAACAAGTTTCCCAAGAAGATTTTTCAAACATTCCCCGGTCTCCTGTCTGCCACTAGTTGAGTGCAAATATCATCTCTACCCAACATCATGCCTTTGGTGTGTTATAGTTCTTTTGAAGAATGATTCAACTCTTTTTTCCATACAATGATAGATAAATGAGTCCAAAATAACACTGGACACCAATTACTTTCTTTGCATTGATATATTTTTTAATATCTGGTTTTGTATCCCAAAGAAGAAAATCGTACAGTTTTGGAACAATATTTGAGTATTTGGGTGGCCTTTAGATATTTTTGATGAAATCCGAGAGCTTTTTGACCCTGCATAGACAGCATTGCAACTACCATGTTCAAGGCCCAAAAAGGTAGTAAGAACATCATTAAAACATTATACATGACATCAGTGGTTCAACCATAATTTCAACACGCATTCACAAGAGTACCACGACGCATGCGTGTGCATTCCTCTGCTTGGAAACAAGGTGCAGCGCATCTGGGTTCTACGTCAGAACGCCGGCTCATGTGTCGGCAGCACACACATGTGTTGTGGTACTGTTGTGAACACGTGTTAAAGACTGACATGGAAGAAAAGAATTGTTGAATACATTCATTATTTTTGTTTTCTTTGCACACAAAAAGAGTTCTTGTAGCTTCATGAAATTACGGTTGAACCACTGATGTCCATGGATTATTTTAACAATGTCATTACCCTGTTGCATTGCTGTCTATGCAGGGTCAGAAAGTTCTTGGATTTCATCAAAAATATCTTAACTTGTGTTCAAAAGATGAACGAATATCTTTCAGGAACGACATGAGGGTGAGTCATTAATGTCAGAATTTTCATTCTTGTGTGAACTATCTCTTTAAGCCTTGAGTTAGGAGAAAGTATTTTTAACTTAAAGAAATTACACACGTTGAAACTAGTGAAAATGGAAAATAAGTAAAAGTTTTGCTCATGAGAGTTAAAAAGTGAGATAATCTATTCAAAACTTCAAAACTAGTCAAACACAAAGGGATTTCATTGTTGTCATCATATTTAACCATATACTTAACCCAAAGGGTCCTTTTACTATCTGATACTGTGATGTCCTTTTAGTAATTTCGATTGGAATTGTAATTTGAGCTGTTTGTATGACACTTTTGAGATCGTAATAGTATATTTAATAGTATTGTATACAGCGAACATCACAGCGTGAATGAAAAGCTGCTGATCAGAGAGGCGTGTGTGGGGATGTGGATGGGGGGTTGGAATTTGCAGACCATGTGGAGACACAAGGCAGTAGATAAAGTGAAACCTCATGGTTGCTTTGCTTTATGGTGTTTTTCCAGCATGTCACCTTCCATATATTGTTTATGGGATGTATGTGTGTGTGTGTGTGTGTGTGTGTGTGTGTGTGTGTGTGTGTGTGTGTGTGTGTGTGTGTGTGTTTATTGCACAGGGGGAGGACGGAAGCTTCACATGACCATAAAAACCATACGGACAGGAGAGCTGACCAGGTGTGAGGGGTTACCACGACAACTACAAAGAGAGAGAGAGAGCTCTCCAGTGTTTACAGGCTGTTTGACGTCAGAGCAATTCTTAATCTGTGGAAATAAGGAGGATGCAATTTAGCTCAAAATATCACAGCTTCACCTGCATCACATGCACATTTTAGAGGACTACATAGATCACACACTATGGGACTCTTTCCCTGATACTTCTGTGTGAGACATTTATATAGAGTACATTTCAAGATGAATGAAAAATGAGTAAAACATTATTGATGTGTGTTTGGTATTAGTCAGGATATTAGTCACACATGGACCAAGATTCTGGCGTATCATCAGCATCAGTAACATTACTTACTGACTTACATCATGGTGCCAGGACAACTGTCTCTCCCTGAATGTGAGCAAAACTAAAGAGCTGATTGTAGACTTCAGGAAGAGACAGCAGCGGCCCTACACTCCTCTTATGATCAGTGGGACCCCTGTGGAGAGGGTGAGCAGCTTCAAGTGCCTCGGTGTAAACATCTCCGAGGACCTGACTTGGACTACACACATTCAGACTCAGGTTAAGAAAGCCAGGCAAAGACTGTACCATCTGCGACAGCTGAGGAAATTCAGGTTCTCACCAGCTATCCTGAAAACTTTCTATTCAGGGGCCATAGAAAGTGTACTGACTCAGTGCATCTCAGTGTGGTATGGTAATTCCTCAAACCAGGACTGCAAAGCGCTACAGAGAGTTGTGCGTTTAGCTGAACGCATCTCAGGGTCTGCTCTTCCCTCTCTGCAGGACATCTACCTCAAACGCTGCAAAATCAGAGCTGCTAAAATCACCAAGGACTCAAATCACCCCGGTAACCATCTTTTCTGTTTACTGCCATCTGGCAAGCGCTTCAGGAGCATGATGGCAAAAACTGAGAGACTGAGGAGGAGCTTCTTCCATCAGGCCATCAGGCTCCTTAACACAAACTCAGTCTCATAACATTAGCATGACTCTATTTAATAAACACCTAATAATGATAAGATTGACATTATTCTCTATAATTTGTATTGCTGCTATGTAAATACCCTGTACAACCTGTTTGCATATTCTTCTTGCACATTCCTGCTTATATTATTATCTATTAAATCTACAGTATACTGCCCAGCAGATTTTATTTTATTGCACATATTATTATTATTTTTTTATTATTATTTGTTTTTTACTTCATTTTTTCATACCTATATTTATGTATATTCTCTTACCTTTGTGTTACATATTTTGCACTGTCCATGGAGCGGACCTGACTTACATTTCACTGCTGGTTATATTCTGTATAATTGTGTGAGGAATAAAAAAAGTATTGATCTTGATCTTGATCTTGATTAATGTCTGTCTCATCACGTCATTTGATGATTCTTTAGAGTTTACTTTCTAAATTAAATACCCTTTTAAAAGATTCATTAATTAGCTGACTCTGTCACACATCCAGATTTCTAAAGTATATGTGTTTTGATATGGACTGCAATGAAAATGACACAAGTACAAGGTGGGAAACCATAACAGCCTTGAGTAATTCATAATAGGTCTAATTCCCTAATATCTCTAATTCATAATAGGTCATAATAGGTCATAATTTCCACTTTCACTGGACTGAAAAACAACTGGAATCTGCTTAGAGCTAAATAACACAGAATAATTTTGTAATCATAAGTAATGTGTAAAGGTAGGATTTGAATTGAAAAATGACACCTTTCACTGCAAATAGAAATTCCATTATTAAAGAGCAGGTTTCTGTAAAACTAGGGCACCTTGAATGAAAGAGAAAAAGCAGGAAAAAGAGCAGTAACATTACCCGAGGTAAAGCTACTGGTGAGAAAACTCTGCCAATGAGGAAAGAATTTCTGAGTATTAAGTTTCATCCTTATAAACTTTTGTGTGAACCCTGCATACTTGATCTGAAATTATTTTCATCACTTGAACTGACTCTTAGCACTCCACAGACAAGAGCAAATAATCTAAAAGAGGAGAGCGAGGAGCCAAATTAGTGAAATGATTCAGTGGAATCAAACTTTGTAATCAGACACTGAATCATCTTCCACTGTGTGTGTGTGTGTGTGTGTGTGTGTGTGTGTGTGTGTGTGTGTGTGTGTGTTATCCCCCTATAGTGAATTGATTTACTGCAATTACATAACTGGAAAAGTTATCCAATCAGACAGAGATCATTTGTCACTCAAAATGATGAAAAATAGTTTGCGTGAAGAATGCATGCTTTAAAGGTTAAATCGATGCGTGGTCTGCTGCCTTTTAATGGTTCAAATTTCATAAAGACCCCTCTACTTTATAATCCAGAAGATATCACACTGTCTATGTGGGGCACTCCTCCAAAACATAATCACATATTTATATTTATCTGTTATTATAATATTTGGTTTTAATGTCAACACCTAAATGTCATCTTTGGTTATGTATGACAAAGATTAGATCATTTAGGCCAGTTCACGTTTGAGACTGTCATTGCCACTGTATCTTTACAGCAGAGTAAACAATTAAAAAACATACAGAGTATGACGTCATTCGATGTATTTACATGTGTCCTCTTGTTCACATTGTGCCCTTTTGCTATTTTAATCTCCTCCATTAAAGCATCTTGCATGCATTCAACATGACTAAATGAGTTTATGTTTAATCAGGAAGGATTTCTAGGTATTTTGTGGTCATGAAAACACTGTAGTATTAATTTTAGAAGTGGAATTCAGGTTTGCGTAATAGGCAGCCAAGGCTGTTACTGTAATGATTCAGTCTTTCATGTGCGTCAATGGCCGAAGCGCTCGGGAATCAGTGCGCTGTTGCTTTAAATGAAGTGAAAGGTGGGTGTTACCATTGTAGGGAGGAGACAACATTAAATATGTATCAGTCTAGTTACCCCTTAGAGACTCAACGCAGATGAATGAGACAGATTTGGAAGAGACACGCACGGCCACTTCGCTTTAATCACGTCCAGTTTCTCCGACACTTCCAGAGAAGTGTAAATGGGCAGACTATAGACGCTCAGTGGATGAAGGCGGCTTGACAGTGCAGACGAGCGCACCTCGCATAAGCCACACACATTAGCCTACTGTTTGCGATTTTTGAATTGGATTTCAACAGTTTTGCAACCTATCTCACCTTTGAGATATTGTTATTGTTTTCCAAGCCTTTTTAAAATTTACAGCCGACATGGACACCATATTGGACAACTTCGCTTCGGACAAACTTTTTCCCAATTCCAACCTGTTGGACCTGGAAGATCTGAATGAGAGCGATTTCTTATCCAATGTGGTACGTCAAAGCTCCGCATCTTCCATCAGTATGAACAGTGGCAGAGAGAGAACGTGTGCAGAATCTGTTTTAAGTTTCAAATATTTTTTATACCTTTTCCTGTGCTCATATTATGACACTATAACCTAATATTATCTTATAAAGTTAGAAATATGTATTATATTTTGTTATTATGACTATGCTTTTATTACACACACACACACACACACACACACACACACACACACACACGCGTATATATTTTATATATATATATATATATATATATATGTGTATGTGTGTGTGTGTGTATATGCATGTGTGTATGTATAGCCTATGTATGTATATATGAAGGTGTTTGTTCAGTTTATTTGTGTGTTTATTTGTCACACATATCTGGGATGCTGTGCTGCAAATTAAACATAAACAAGGGCAGGAGTTCTCAAGCTGTGAAGTTTGTCCAGCTGCACACGGATAGGGACACTTTCCAACTTGAACCGGACCTTTGGGGAACGGGGGAGGTCTTCGTTAATGTTATTTTTCAAACCACGCCCACACGCCGTTTCACCATGTTTAACCAAACCACGCCCACACAACAATTCCAAACCACGCCCACGAGTCGCTTCATCCTGTTTCTCGTGTCTGACCACTGCCGGCGAAGCAAGATGCTCAAGTAATTGTACTTCGTGGAATATTTGCTTTCTGTTTGGAGGCCAGAAAGACAACTGACGAGTTTACCTGGCACAGAAAGTAGGAGAGTACAAAACTAATTTAGTGGGGAGCCAATTCCGTATAGGCTACCGTCAAGTTGTGTTTTTGTTGTTTATTCTGAAAGTATCTGAATGATCAAATCATGCCAACGAAAAACAAAAACACTACCTTATCTTAGGTGATAATTACAATTAATGTAATATATTACTGTGGGATAAAAGGTGTATATGAGTTTACTTGAAGCAAACCAATTGCACAAATAAAAAACTGAAAAAAGGCGAATTGCTTTGAGAATATCCCAGTTTAATATAATGAAAGTAAATGACTAGCCCACTGGAGCGGTTGAGTTCAAAATCTAAATGTTTTGGGGGAAAAGTATACTATTATTAAAAGAAGTCTTAAAACGAATACAGATTTAATTCAGTCCATTGAAAAGAGCAACCAGTGCATTATTCCTAAAGTGTTCCACGGAAGTAAGTCATACAGGCTTGGAGCGATAAGTTGGTTAATTAAGACTTTATTTTATTTTTTCATAACACATTCCTTTAATTAGGTTGTTAATGCATTTCACTTGAAGCTAGCAGTGCATATGATCCATTAGGAGCCCAGGACACTTCTGCAGTTTCCAGTGATTCAGACTCTCCTGTGGCTAATGATTCTACCGACACACATTCATGATCAAGTTCTTTTAATCCCATCGCATCGCAGAGAGACAGAAAGAGACGGAAAGATGAGATGGAACAGTTTTGACCTTTATTTTAACAGGGAAGCAGCAGCAGCATCATCTGGATCTTGTGTGGATGGACAGACAGGAGACGTATTATAGCCTCTTATGAACAACCTAAGCCTAAATGCTATTTTCTACAATACAAAGTGGAAGATAGACTATAAATGATCAAATTTATAACTATATAGTATACAGAAATATCCCTTTAAATCATATTTTCACCTTTATTATTTGATTATTATATGTGAGCCTCTCTGTGAAATCCAGGCTAAAGTCTCACAATCTTATTATGAAATAACAAGCATTAAAATTAGATTTTAATTCATCTTAAAATGCATTTGTCACACCGCAGGACCTTTTAAAATTAACTTGGTAATGAACATTGGTGAAAAACTTTCAAGATATGGTGGCCAGTTACAGGACCAAAAATATACACCTTTCCTTATACATATATGTAAATTAAACTTATAGACTTGATGCTGTAATAAAAAATGATAATAGATATTAGATCAACTAGATAGATAATTTTAGTCACTGTCTGGCTATGTATCTCTAATGGAATCCTTTCTTTTCTTTTAAGGATTGAAGGGTTTCTTATAAAGATTTTGCTTTAGTGCCTCTCTGTCTATTTTTTTATCTTCTGCTGGTCTGTTGGTTGCTGAGGGTATTTAACGGGTAGTATTCAATCCAGATGTCCCTCTTTGAGTAACAGCTGTGCTCCAGTTTGCTCTGTAAGGACCTGACTAAGGGGAGAGTGATGATAGAGAAAAGAGAGAGAGGCTTGTGAGTGAAGGAGGCTCATTCACGGCTCCTGATAGCTGTCTGTGTATGTGTGCATGAGCGTATGCATGCCACTGGGCTCCTGTGTGGGTGTGTGAATGGACGTCTGTAAAAGACCACTCCAGACCCTCCATGGTCCCCCACTCTACCCACTGGCATATGTGTGTCTGTGTGTGTGAGACACTGGCCCTTGAAGGCTCAGTGAATGACCGCCTTGTGTCCTCAGAGAGAAAGCTGCTCCTGGGTTACACACACCGGTTTCTGACCTCCTGTGTGTTTTGTTCATTCATTCTGTCATTATATTTATAAGTGCTAGCAGGTCAATCCAGCACTGTTGCATTGATATATATTTATAACCTGGAATTCCTCCACAGTGTGAATTTTTATTTATGTGTGGGGGACCATATATCCCCATAAGGATAGTAACACCTGAAATCATTTACAAAAGGAAAACAGATTGCATAGACAGTTTACCCAAAAATGTAAATTTGTCTTTACTTACCTAGTTTTATATCACTGCAAATCAGAATGACTTTAATAGAATCTGAAGACAATTGAGTATCATAAGAGTGCTTCATATAGGCTTATACTCATGCACTAACAAGTCTTCTTGTGCAATGACAGACAGACAGACAGACAGACATTTAAGTCATTATTCATTGTTCCCTCCAGTGACGATTCATTCAGGCCACTTATGTGAAATTGATCAACCAATTAATTGAAAAGGTCTGACTCAAAAGAATTGTAAAGTTTTCAGTGACTTAAATGTTTATTGTCTAAAGGTTGTGTCTCACACAAAGTTATTGTATGACTTTTGAAGATTTGGTATGTAGTTTGCTTTGTAATGGGGCCATAATTAAGCGACTTTTGTTGTGCGGTTTGCATAATTTTTGTCTCTCGGAAGCTTAATTTTCCTTTTGTATTCCATGAAATAATGGAAATCATATGGGTTTAGAATGACACAAAGATTAGAGGAGTAAATTATGACAGAATGTAATTTTTTTGTGCAAACTGTTCCTCTACTTTGCATGCTAAACAATGCTTTCATTAAAATGTAAAAAAGCAAATCGATTTGTGGGGCCTTTAGGAGTAGGGGAGAGAAAATATTATCTCAGAATAAGAACTATAGAAGGCAATGGAAAGTCCCTATAGTGATAGAAGAACATATGTGTGTGTGTGCACGTCTGCCCGTTTAAATCACGGCTTTACCGTAATTGCATGGCTTGCGCTAAAGGGTGGAAATCAGTGTCTCACTCTACTGTGTGTTAAAGCTAAGATCACAGAGAGGATCTGTGAACCACAACAGCGCAGAAAAACCTCATGCTTATTTAAATTACTTTATATTATATATCTGCTGTATTTCTTTTGGTGCATCCTTTATACAAAGGGAGCTGTTGTTGTGATTCTGTCTCTTTCTTTGGATTTATTGTTATTATACTGCTGTTTTTTGCCCAATTTCGTAAACTGAGTATGGCTTTGGTGACAGAGAGAATGATTCACAGTGTTAATCTCATAAACAGGATACCGTGATCGGACTCTTTCGCACTAAAATAGAGAACACATTTATTAAAATGGAAATCAGATTCTAACAAAAAATGATTAACGTGCATCTGCTGATAATATGAATGGCATTTGATCTCAGCTCACATCAAGCAATATCTGTGATAAGCTACAGAAATATGAAATCAATTGAATTCCACTTTCGTTTATGCATCATGCCAGCATTCTGACTGTTCGTGTTGCTTAATAACTATACAATATTGTCAGTGAGTTTATGCATTTTTTTTTAAATTAAATACAAAGTCATCTACCAGTCTGACATCTTTCACCCCACATGTGAGGAAGAAACAGAAACCAGTATTCTGAAGAGAAGATGATGAGTCAGATTCAAGACCAATCTTTAGAAGCACATAGTTTGTCTGAACATTAGAAGAGGACTGGAGATGATATCTACAGGTTTGGCAGGTCCCACCTGTCCTAAAAGTCGTTTCTGCTTTGCTGGTACATCTAGAACACTCTGAGAATTAAGGGTTAACCGGCATAGACACCATATGTAATATATGAAGCAAAACATGATGCATTTCATGTGTATCCTAGAAGGCAGGGGGTTCTAGTTGACAGCCATGTTCCTTTTATTGTGACTGAAATAATAAATGATGGTACTACTTTTATTAGTAGAGACAGACAACCAAGAGTCTGGGGTGAATGTTGAGGGTTTGGAGTAGGGTAAGGTGAGGAGCATCTGGAGGGGAGGAGTGGAGGAAAGGCAGCACATTCCTCCAGAATTTTCTCTCAGATGTAGTGGATGCCTCTGAAGGAAGCTCTCCACATAAAAAAAGAGAAATACAGAAAAGAAACAGAAGGAAAGTAAAAAGAGAGGTTGCATAATCTTCAGAATGACTGGGCCAATGATAAAGATAGTAGTGATATAGCTCTAACTGTTACTCTCATCTTAACTCTCAACATCTGTGAGCTATAATTAAGATGACTGTAAAGAATGAAGAAATTATGACACTCTCTCTCTCTGTGATACAGAAATAGAAGTTTAACTCTATGATCATGGAGTTTGATTCATCATAGCAGCCACATGATTTAACCCAGTCTGCCACTGAAATAATGGTTAAAGCTTTTAATCAGCCAGTTTTCCTAGTCTGTGTGAATCTAGAAGACCAATCCATCACCTGATCTAAATTCAAGCACTCTGTAATTGTCACATATGCTTAGTTTTCACACACATTATTTATCTGTTCTGCACCGGACAATGTATGATGATCACTCCCATGTGTTGTGTAATTTTGGCATGTATTGCTCAGTAAAGGTTAAGCATGGCTGCTGTTGTCATACCTTTGGCTTGGGTTTTAAATCTGTTCACACGATGGACATAAATAGAGAGAATAGAGAGTTCATTGAGGTGTGTTCTTACGTGAGCACACGCACATACACATGCACAAAATAACTAAATCAGCAGTTAGTGTGTAGAGATTTGAGGGTGTGTTAGCTTTGGTCCTGTCAAACCAGATCCTTTCATTTTTTCTCTAATTGCTAAATGCTTTGAATAGTTTTGAAGCATTTGCATAATACATTATAGATAAGCAATTGTTCACCGATAATAGTGGGCGCTGAACCTTTTCACCCCGGCGCCTACCCTGTTATTGTGAAAGATATTGAAAATATATTTAATGTATTTGTTTTATTTAAATATAAATATATAAAACAAACTCCAATTAGTATCTCATACATTTCTCATAAATATTTCATTGTAACTCATAGAGCAAACTTTATAAATTAAAATGAAATACAATATGTAAAAGGGGTTCCAGCTCTGGCCTTGCATTCAATTATGGGCCCTTGACCTAAAAAGAGCTGAAAATCCCCAATTTAGACACATTTTAGTGCTTAGTGTTATAACTCTGTGCCTATTGTTGGAGAATCAGGTGTCATTTCAAAGTCAGTTATCATTTACCTAGACATTATGAACTGGTTTGAAGTGTTAAAATACCCCAGATGATTTGTTCTGCATTCCTCTCCTCAGCTGATGTTTTAGCAGGAGTTCCCTGACATGCCAGAACTCCTCCTGCTCTCCAGGCACTCTCTCTATCTTTCATTCTCTCTGTCTTTCTCCCGAGGGGCTGCAGTGAACAGAACTGTGGATGTTGTAGAGGTGTCAGCCAACTGCTCTGTGCTGCGTTTCCCAAAAGCATCGTAAGCTTAAGTACATCGTAGACCCATTGAAACTAATGGAGCTAAGATCAATTTAGGCTTACGATGCTTTTGGGAAATACAGCCCTGCTCAGTGACCCCCTGGGGTACTAGATTTAACCTCCAAAGAGAGTCCTATCTCAGTTGAATTATAGAAACAAACTGTCAACTGACATCATGATGGAAGGAACATTGATATTTATCCAGTTAAGTGTCTCTCTGTCTTTCCCTTCATTGAGAAAATGACCAGCAGTGGTAGGAACAAGTCAGGTTAATGTCTGATTTATATCTGGCGAACTCGTCTAGCTTTGGTCAAATCCTATTAGAGTGTTATTTGCGACTCAGATGTTGGTCTGAATTACTGCCAACTTCTTGATCAAACAAGAAAGTCTGAGCTGGAACACATTACGTTACAAAGGTACAGAGCCCTTGTGGTAAGACGGGAAAGAATTTCCAGAACTTTTTTAAATGGTATCTGCACACTTGGGTTGTATTTTGACTTCTAACCTTTGGGCTAGAGCATGTATTACTTATTCTTCACATGTGGAAGACATATTCTTAGCCCCATTCTATGGCAGAGAGCCCTGCAGAGATATGTGTACCCACTCTTAGCTCTGTTTCACCCCTCGGGCTCTGAATAAACATGTCAGGGGGGTGTCAGTGTTTGCAGGAACATGTCGTCAGCTTACCTTGAGCTCCCCAACTCAGATGTCCAGCATTGTTTTCCCAGGATCCCTCTTTACTGAGGATCAAAGACCCAGCTGATAAAAGACCCAGCTGTTAATTACATAATGACTTTTAATTCCTGGGAACAGTTTTGCATATACAGTATAACAGAGACGCTAATGAGAGAGTTAATGTTAACTGCAATGGATAATATATTTAATTCCCATGTTTCTACCTCAGGGTAAAATGTAATTGTGAACTGAATCTGAACCTTTCTCACAAATTGTTGTTCATTTATTGTAATTGCCACTGTATCTCACAGTTGCAGCTATATTTTTCATATTTCTGAACTGTTCGTTTTTCACCATAATTGCAACTTTATTTAGTTAACACAGTTGTGACTTGCATCTCTTTATTGTGACTTCATATCTCACATTGTGACCGTCTCACAAATTTGACTATTTCTTGTGACTATATCTAACAATTCTGACTTTTCTGATTTTGTTCATTTATTGTATTCAGAATGAATGACAAATGTGATTATTTCTTGTAGTTGTGACTTAATATCTCACAGCTTCTCACCATATATCTCACCAGCTTATGAATATTTGTCTTTTATTGTGATTTAATATTTCACTATGTGAATATTTCACTAATTTAGTTTTATTTTAATAATTGCTTTATATCTGCAATTTTACTTCTCATACTTGTACATTTATCTCACAACTTCTCATTTATTTATCATAATTGCATCTTTATATTTCACAATGTGTCCATCTCACTTATTTTACTTTATATGCCGGAGTGGTGATTTATTTACTCTCAATAGTCATTTTAATAAAATATTAAAATAGAACATGAAAAAATCAAAGCCTCATCTTTTCCTCGCTGTGGTCAGACAGGAACAGACTAGACTAACACAGCTATTTGCTCTGTATACAGGATATTCTTCTGCCCAGGGCTGTGTTGCCACAGGCTCTTTTGAGAGAGCCAATTTAGCCTGGCAAAATTACAGGGACAGGGAGTCCTATGAAGGGGGGATGGGGAACACAGCTGGAGACCCCCTCCCCTCCCGAAATGCAACAGTAGCAGAAAATAGAGGGTGGTTATGGGGATTCCTCGCTCCTTAGGATATCCCTCAAGTTCACTTGCGTCCTCGGTTCCTTTGCCTTCTTCCTCTAACAATGCAGTGTCTGTAACTCACTGTCTTTCAGTTTCTTTTCCACTCTGTCACGAAAATCTAGTTCAGATTTTTCTATATTTCTCCCATACTCAACCTCTCTACCACCCACTGTTTCACCTCCAGAAGAGCTCGTCTGGTTTGTGGCCCTCGGTGGCTCCCGTCTGGAGGTGGGGCTGAAGCCCAACTGCCTTCTGTGGTCATGGTTCGCTTGCTCTGTGGCTGACAGCAAAACGTAAGAAAAATCTGGAACTGGAATTAAGAAACCAGAGGAAAGCAAGAGGGGGAAGGGACCTATGAGTTGTATTTGGAAATTTAGAACGAGAGGAAGAAGAAATGACAAAGAAAGAAAGAAAAAAAGAGGGAGAAGGGAGTGAGGGAGCAGGAGGAGAGCAGGGACTAGAATAAACCCTCATGCAGACTTTAGATCAACCACCTTATTCTCCATCTTATTAGTACTGCATTCAAAAAGGTCTTGTGAGTTCTAAACACAAAAACAGGCTTTTCTTTTAAGTCCTTTTTGGTGAGAAACCCGCGTGACCTGATCTTCAGAGAGGTGGGTCGGACGGTGGTGTCTGTGTCTGGTGGCAAGCTTACAAAAGTCACAGACTGCAGCTGTGAACTTGACGCCATGCCTGTAATCTAAATCAGCCCTCACCTGTGAACACCTGCAGAGACCTGGCTCCCCCCCCTCACACGTCTGGCTCATCATGCATGCTGAGCGGATCATAATGAGCGTTAGTTCATGACTATCCTCCCTGACCCATCTCTGATCTTTCACAGCTGCCAGCTGGAATCTGAAACTAAGAATATGAACAGGCTTTAAAGTGCAGATGTGCTGGTTTGGAGACCATATGACTGCTAAAATGCATCCTCATCCTACATTCACACGTCAATATTCCTAATATTTAGGTAAAATGTTAGATCCAGCGCAGATGACTTATGATTAGTTCATGCATGCTGCTTGGAAGAGAAAGCTCTAAATATTTAGATATGTAAATAAATAAAACTGATCAGATCATGCTGTGGCTGAAGCTGATGTTCATGCCTCACATGAGGGAACCGTATTTTTAATTGCATCACACGTTGACTTGTGTAAACACTAAACATCTGCAAACTCCATCTTCAGTTCAAGAACTTCACTCCTTCTCTCTATTTTTGAAAAGAATGAATCTTTTCGTTGTGACTCATTGTTCTCAGAAATAACTTCTTTTCTATATATGCGAGAGGCACATATATTCCCAAAAATTGTGGGTTTGGCCGTATTCCCAATTCCACTGCTGCTGAATGATTTTTATCAGCGTATTTATTTTTCCAAAGACTAATGCATTATTTTCTTGTGCACCGAGCTGCTCCGTGCGCCAAAGACTAATGCATTATTTTCTTGTGCACCGAGCTGCTCCGTGCGCACCCTGCACTCCAGCTCCAAAATGACAAGCTCCCCTCTCCTCATTTGCATACTGAGCTCTGATTGGCTGGAGGTCTGGAATAAGGGAATGGAATGCGATGAGTCGAGCAGCCGTGCAGTTTACTAGCCCGCTTAGACCCGGACATGACCCAAACATTACTTCAAGAAAATGGATCAGATGGAAAAATAAGGCATTGCTCAGCTTGCTCACACATGCTTTGCACTGCTGCAGCTGTGGTCCATTTTTTTACATTTTAGGAAGAGTGCCCAAGTGACAAACCAGAATTATTTTAAACGACAGTATTGGCTATGCTGAAAAAGTATATTAGGAATGTATACATACAGTGTGTGTGTATGTGTGTATATATATATATATATATATATATATATTCTGATTACATGCACTTGTCTTTTCTCTTTGATATTTGAGACCATAGAAAGAAATGAGATTCCTGTTAGTATATACTTCTTGTTTCAATGCCTTTTGAAGCTGTAGTACTGTTGGAGGACTTTTTCTAATTATAAAATGCAGAAATACAACTCTCCCTTCCTTGTTGTACTCAATACAACATAGATAAAATCATTCTGTGTGTTTTATTACACAATCCTAAGACACGGATGTCACAGAAATTAGCTCAAAAGCCCCAGCTGCAGTAATCATTGTGAAATGTCAACATAAATGCATAGTGTACTTTAGTGTGATACACGTGTGCAGGGTCTGATTGGTCTGCTGTTGGATAGGCCTGTCTGATCCAATAAGGCTGCCTGAATACCCACCGGATCACTGATCTATTTTGTAATGTTAGGTAGCAGATTTTGACCACCAGTGCCACTTTGAACAGAAAATGTAACACAAAGTACCATGTTCCTTCAGTCTGCATTTTAATGTGAGAAAAATTATCTTATTAAAGGGATTGTTCACCTAAATATTTTCTCACCCTCTGTTTGTTCCAAACCTGTATTGAGCTTTCTTTCTTCTGCTGAACACAAAAGAAGATATTTTGAAGAATGTTGGTAACCAAAAAGTTGAGAGTAGTATTATTTTCCAGCAGCTGAAAGAAATCCATACAGATAGGTTTGGAACAACTTGAAGGTGAACAAATGACAATTTTCATTTTTGGGTGAACTATCCCGTTAATGTCATTATTCTACTTTTTCTAAAGGTTTACCTGTAAGCCTGATATATTACTTGCTTTCATTTCTCCTCACATTTGACCCTAATGAAAGAGACACACTCTTCCAGTTCTTCCAAGCTCTTCTGGAATTCTTCCTCTGAGGAGTTTTCCAGATGTGGAATTTCAGGACTCTTGCATCAGCACCCCAGCATTGCATCATTACCATTGGCTCCTGTAAGATCAACCGAAAACCAGACAGACACCACATAAGACACTCTTAACTGACACTTGTCAAAACAGGAAAGAACCCTACAGAGAGATAAAACCGATTAGAGAAGCATTCTGACTGTTTGCTCTGATAACAAATGTGCACAGAACCACACAGACAGGGAAGTTGCATCTGTGAATGCAGGTTTCCATCGAAGCTCATTTGTAATAGCGATCATTTATGTTTGTATTTTGCTTTAGGCTAACAGATTACTTGACAAAAATGTCAAGCACTACTATGCAAATTAAAACACACACGCAGCCTGCAAGAATATGCAGCTCAGAGTTATAAAAGAGCATCTTCAGTCCGGCTTAATCAAGTCTGTAAATATATCCGCCTCACTCATCTAGGAGCAGGAACATTTAACAAACTTTAAACAACGTTTTAGGGTGGAACTGTTTATACTGCCATGCTCAACCGTGGTGATTAGCCCAGCATTGACGGCAGAGGAGCTGCGTCATTTCACAAAGTCGATCTTTAGGGTGTTTCTAGGATGTCATTCATCAAACAATACAGATAACTGCCACTGCAGGGTTTGTTTCCTGCTCCTCTGCTTATGCATCCATATGGTGAGCAACAAGTTTGACCAGATACTATGAACTTCAGTACTCCATTCTCCTCTGATTCTCAACTCAGGGTTGTTGTTTTGGAAGCTCTGTTTGGTCGAGTAGGGACAGCCAGAGTAAACATTAACAGCACTGCTTTCCCATGTCCCCTCTTCAGAGAGGTCTTCCATTGGTTAGAGGTTTGTGTGGGAACTCATACAGGTGCTGGGAGTCTGGATGTGTGCACATGTGTGATGATATGTGAATAGCGGCTGGTTTATATGCTCACTGCGCTACAGGTGTGTCATTCACACACCTGTCCCTGTTCACCAGGATGTAAACACGATCAGGTCCTCTCACACCTTTGTCACACCCTGGCTCAGCAAACACACATTCGCATACCCCCACAGCAGAGACGCACACAGACGTCCTTCTATTCACCAAATGACGACATTCATTCTAAACGCACTCATGCATAGAAGAATGTAAGCCTCTTTTTATCTACCTTTCAGATACATGCACCTTAGTCTAAATAACAGAAGGGTTTCATCAGTATTCCTCTGATTTCAACTGTGACTATTTAAATGATCATTTGAAAAGAGGCTGTAAATCAAATTAGTATCGCAAGATGTTATTTGAGTTGATCTTTGCTTATAATAACATGATCAGGGAGTGTGATGAATTCAGCCAAATGATTATTTGTTTATGCATTATGGTTAGATACGCTTCAAACGTTTATGGTTGGTATAAGGTGTTTTTGAAAGTATCTTATGCCCACCAAGGCCCCAGTTTGATCAAAAATACAGTAAAACTATAATTTTGTGAATATATTATTACAATTTAAAATAACTGTTTTCTATTTTAATATACTGGCAAATGTAATTTATTCCAGTGATGGCTGAATTTTCAGCAGCCATTACTCCAGTCTTCAGTGCCACATGATCCTTCAGAAGTTATATTATTATTGATAATATCATCGCTGTCGATTTTGATCAACTGATTGTATCCTTGCTGAAAAATTTCAAAAAATGTCAATACAATATTCTTTACATTGTCTTTGTGCTCTCTTCCCAGCATTTCTCCGAGCAGATGGAGGATTTCTCCAATGATCTTTTCAACAGTTTCTTTGACGATCATCTGTTGGCGGAGAGGAACCCATTGTTGGATATGGATCTGGACCCTCCAAACCCTGACATCCAGGCAGAACACAGCTACTCTCTCAGTGGGGATTCTGCCCCACAGAGCCCCTCCATGCCCATCCAATCAGATGATGATGCAGGTTAGCAAGCAGCTCTAGTCATTCCTCTTCTTACATGTCATCCATCACGCAGAAAATCAGCTGTCTGTGTTAGATTATCAGAAGATTTTACACTCCTGATAAATGCCATAGTTCAAAGCATCATCTATCAGCAGCTCTGTTTTTCTATAAAGTCCCTTTCTTTTCTCTGTCTCTCCTCCTTATCTCCCGGAGCACCCGTGCAGCACAGGGTTCCTTGACAAAGCTCAAGCCAAGAGCTCAGTCTAACATTGGAAGCTGGGAATTCCAGGAAGACAGCCAACACTCACACTCGCTCACTCATTCTGTCAGTTCGTCTGTCTGTCTCTCTCACTCTCTCTCTTTCTCACACATGCCACGATCGGTCCAGGGAACTGTAGACATCCATAAAATAAAAAGGGATCTGGTTTCCAGCTTCAGATGGAGAATTTGGTGGGGGTGGCTCAGAGAGTTGCATCATCCTGAACTTAGGTTGACTACGCATACTGCAGCTTCTTTCCAGTCAGGCTTTAAATCAACTAATCCTTAAAGAAGCATGAAGGTACTGTAGGATTTCTTGATCCATTTAGCCAGACTGTAATGCCCTGAGCACCCAAAATTAAGGTCTTTCAGAACACGTTCATGCCATTGTTTATTTCTCTCTCTGTACTTTCTAGCTCAAAGAACTGAATTAACAGAAAAATTGAACATTTATGGTTACAGCGACAGTTGTGCTTTATGGGTACAATCTAAAAGGTGCATATTAGCAAGGTGTGATTAGTTAAAAAACAATTAATAGTTATAGTAAAAAAGGAAAAATAATAAAAAATGCAGGAAATAAGTTGAATTAACAATTAACATGCTGATAGTAAATTTAATTATAATTTTCAGGCCTCATGAGATATTGAGCTGTCAAACATTTTAAATATATTTCAGCCATCTAAACCCTGCCATCTGTACCATTAACATACTACATTTTAGAGGAAAATAAGTTACAAAGATGTCCTTTTAAAGGTACTGCCCCAGTGACAAGCTGTTGTACCCCTAGTACAGTTTTTGCTCGATTTTTTTTTTCTGACAGTCTGAAGTTTAGATGACCACTGTAAGTTCAGGTGTTTTAGTTATGTGTGATATCCCTTCTGGTCCATAAACTTGCCCCTATAAAGACTGAGAGCGGCTTTAGGGGGCAGGTAAAGTAAGCTCTGGCTGGTTCACTACTTTGTCTCCTGTAGTTCTGCAGTAACTTTAAACTTGCTAATGAGCATCGCTTTTCCGTCTCCGCCGGCCTGGAGTCACCCCGCTATGATACCTGCTGTCCTGAGAGACATCAAAGCCTTACAGTGCCCCGTGGGCAGGACCCAGTAGCTTCTGTAGAGTATAAGGAGGGACTTTTGCATGTAAAATTAAAATAACTTTTCTCCATTATTAAGTAACATCAGCTCACCTCAGTCTTTCAGAACAAGCACACAACACAGAGGCCAGTTGTAGTCTGATTACCATAATTCGTGCTGAATAAAGCTGACCTACTGTGGACATTTTAAAATGATGAATTATGCTTTAGGCAGACTGAAAGTACATTTTTAAAGTGCATATTGAACTTAAAGTGAAAGTCTATATCAATCCTACTGACATTTTTGGATAAAAAAAAATGTTGGTCACCTGCTTCACAAGCAAACAGCCTGTCCATGCTGGTTTATACTGGTAAGTGCTGGTTTGATTCAGCAGTGATGTCCATAAACTTTTTTTTATAAATAGAGAAATAGCCAGTGAGAATGAGAGGTTCCTTACAGATTCAAGAGACACAGATGACCCCTCTGATTCTAGATCCTTTAGAAAGTGTACGTTTGGTCTAATCATATCTGAAAAAGCTGTAAAGGCGACTAATCCTTTATTCACAATAGAGGCTGTGCATGAGAGTGTGTTTGCTTTAGTGCACCCCGGTGAAGGTCAGACTTGTATGGTCTAATCTGGTGTACTAAACTGAAGGGTTAGGCACTCTTACAGAGGTTCCCCACAGACTGAGAGCTATGAAGTATAAAATCCAGCGCTCTCCACCGAACAGCAGCACTCCTAAAGAGCTTTGCTCTTCTGTTGTAATCAAACTCCTGCTGATGTCCTTCCCTAACAGAGGACTAACATGAAAAACCTGCCATCCTTCTTTTACAAGGCCGCATAATGTTTTATCGATCCTGCAGTGAAGCCTGCACACAAATGCTACCGAGGGCGATGTGATAACGAGAGCTCCCAATATATGCTGTGCTTTTCTCCCCTTTGAAGCGTCCAGACATGTCTAACTGTTCTCTAGCCACCCTACATGCCCCCAATCTCTCACTTGCCCCTCCCACACCATAGGATTTTGTGTTAACAGTATAATGAGAAGCTGGTTTGCTTTACCCTTCCGGTCATTAACTGAGTCTGTCTTCCTCACCTGCATCTGTATGATCCCCCCTCCATGGGGTCTGGAGTGTGAAATTTGTCACTTTCCTGGAAATATCACTCATTGATTGCAATGTCCTCCATTATGTTTGCCAATAGGGCTCTTTAAAAAAAAGAAGCACACAGATGCCATTACTTTACAAAATATTGTCTCATACACAGTTTTTGTTAAATATAGGGCAATATATATTTTTGCTGTCAATGGATTAAAATGTATTTTTTAATTAGTATTCTGATTAAATAGATTTAAAAAAAATATAAAAACTCAAATGAAGAAAATTCAGAGACACTGTGGATAATCTGAAGCACTGAATAGACAGTAAAAATATATTGATTGTTTTGTTTTTCATTTCATTTACATAAGCTTATCTGTGGCCCACTGTCCACGGGACTTGTTTTTATATTTTACTGTGTTCATTTTTTTTTTTTTTCAATCTATGTAAACATGCATGTCAGCTGTCGAGTTCAACTGTGCTTGTGCTTTGAGAAACCTGCATTCTGTTTTATTTAGTTGCTCTCTCTGTTTTTCTCTGCTCTCTTTAGTCTTTTGAGAGACTTGATTATTATCATTCCATGTGTCACTCCCCAAAGCATTTTTAACAAACTTTTCAAATGTAACAGTCAGTCCATTTTCTCTGTTTTCTGTTTGTTTGAGCCTGTTATTTCTCTCCTCAGACTCAGAAGGGATGTGGTCGTTCAGTCAGGATCTCACAGCCATTCTAGTGAAGCAGGAGCCCAGCCTGATGTCAGAAAACTGCCCTGATACATCGCCCCCTCTGGTCAACACCAGCACCTGCTCACACCCCCTCACTCTTGCCCCTCCGCCTCAGAGAAACCACACAGGGGAGAAGGTAAAACATGGCCATTATACGTCTAATCTTGAAAACCGACATTTAGAGTGAAATACTTGTATTCTCAGTCAGGAAGATGTTATTTTAGTCTGGATATCAATAGATGTAATCGAGCTAATGATGGTGAACCTTACACACACTGCACACCAAAGGGACCATTGTATTAGTATGACAATGAAAAACATGCGCACAAACGTGCTTCATGTGCTCTTTGCTCATCTGGCAGCTTGCTCTACTTCTCTGCCCAGTGAACATGTTCACAGTGTGAGTGCGAGTGTGAGGAGTTGAACTTACTGAAGCATGGGAATCGGCTCCAGCAGCATCAGTGTTGAGCTGAGAGTAGATTAGTTATTTGTGGCTGCTGAGACCTCTTGAATCTGGTACCGGACTCTCTTTGAACATCAGAGCCATGTAACTGTTCTCTTCTCCCTGACTTGACACTAACTCAGGCCAGACTTTCCTCCAGCTCCAATAAACTCTGCCCTCTCCGGGGAACAGGATTGTGCTGTGTGAAGATACCTGTCAACAAAACAAGCAAACACACAGAACAAGGGTTTGAACATTTTTGCTAGAAGTTAACAAGTGAGACGTGCTGTCAAGAGTAACTTGGCTAGATGAAATAATATTCAGGATGGATGGGGTTATATAAGCACATGTTCTTTATTTAATAAAGGCAACAAGATACGCACATGGTGTAAAGCTGTTCTGACATCCCACTGGGTCCTGCTGTATTGTCAGAGTGCAGCTGTACTGGAGAGCGTCCTCATGGAGACACTGTGACCGTGTGCCACAGGAAGAGCAGCTCTCACCAGATAAACACAAACCATAAATAACATGGCGTGAAGGCATGGAGCTCCATAATAACTATAATTCATGATCTGCATATATTACATAATCTTCAGGCAGCGCTTTGGAACCTTTTGACATAGTAATTAAGGCAACTTAATATAAAGTGGGAGGGTATTATTTTATGAATCAGGATTTGAGACTGACAAGGCTGTATAAGTTGTAGAGATTTTTCAGTGACCCCTTCCGCATGTTAAATCATTACACCAGCTTGTAGAAACAAGTGCACAGTGCACATACTGGTACTGGAAATATTAAATTGGACTATTACAAAAATAAATTCTATATTGTAAGAATGTGTGTAGTATGATTGCAATCTGGAAATACTACATCCCAAAATCGTCAGTGTCACGTGACTTACAGGTTAGTCGTGCTGCTTCACTGCCATTTACAGCTTATCTCCTGTGACATCGTGTGATTTGTGCTTTCAAATCCTTATAGAAGCAGTAGACCAACTGGGTACTTTATGCCGGCTTTTTGTATTATCAATTCTATAAATTCATACATACTACTCTTTTCACATACTGCTCCTAGCCTAGTACTTATTAACCATATTTGGACACTTTTATGAGCAATTCACTGAATCATTGACAGAATCACATTTTAAAACATTGATTAATTATTGAACTTATCATGCGATTGTTTTTATGAGTGAGTCATTGAATCATTGACTCAACTGATTCAATAAAGGTTAAGTTTGCAGATTTTTAACGAACTTTGTCTTGTTAGTATGATGGTAGTGTATGTAAACGAGCAGTGTGTATTCTTTCTCAGTGTTACCTGCACCCAGATATCCCGTTTATTTGTCAGCAAAAGTTGAATTTTTCATAAACTGGCAAACGTTTACTGACAAATAAACTGGGATATCTGGGTATGTTGCATGTCAACTTGCAACTAGCAATATCACAGTTGCACTGTTGTACTAAATATCAATAGCATATCAACAGCACTTATTTGATTCTTTGTAGGTACTGTTCAGTCTCTAAATACACAAGAATACTTTCATAATATAGAAACCCTGGATATGGCAATAAAGTGTCATGACTTTGCAAGTCATTATATAGCCTGACAACTTATAGCACAGTAGCACACCAAGCAATTTTTACAGTTCAGTATTTTAGTCTCTTTGGACACAGCTCAAGTTGGTGGAGAATACTGTCCGCTGACCCAGAAAATAATAAGAGGGAGGCATGAGGAAAAGTGAAGGGTACAACAGCCCCTCTGATCTGAGGCTCATGTCACCTCACTTTGTGCATGATGGTTGGTCGCTAGCCAGACTGTGTGTGGTTAGCAAGCGGGTAGCCTTTGCTCTGTTAGTGTAAACAGTTTGAGTCTGCCTTCAGCTGTGTTTACTGTCTCAGACATCCAGCTTGGAGCACATTTAGTCCAGTGCTCTATCAGTTGAGTACCATCAGAAATCATCAAATATTACAGACCAACTACTGCAGCCTGATATTATCAAAGGCTCTCAGATAAAGCTGAATGATGTCTCTGTCACATATTGCTGTAACGTGCATTGAGAAAACACAGACAAGATGCTTCTTTCACAAATACTACAGTGAATAAGCATATGTTGTATGTTGTAATGAATGAGAATTGAATTTAACTTCCTTCTTGTGCCATATTTTTAAGTGAAACAGGATATTAACGAATACAAAAAATGTAGGGTGAGACCTGACTTTATCAGCAGAACTAGAAAGTCATTTTAGTAGTGAGAAAATTGATTAAATATAGTAGAGCACAAACATGCACAGATTAATCGTGTAAGACCAGGAAAGTTTGGATGTCATGTTGATTGTTTTGCTCTTTGTTTTTGTTGTGTTAGAGTTCCAAAGGCCTGAGCTCAAACTCCGTTCCTGCCATCAAAGCAGAGCCCAGAGAGGTGAACCAGTTCCTCAGTGTGCCCTCAGGTGGGTGTGAAATCTCTCCTCTGTCCTGCTCTTAAACAGCATGGTCTTTGTGATGAAACAGTTTGACCAAGTGAGTCTTGCTGGTTTAGCTAGTTAACATGCCTAGTACTGTCAGGGTTGGGGTGAAGGGATGAGGCGGGGACTCATTTGTGCAGGAGAATGGGCATTTTTTTGATAATAAAACAAACAAACTAAAACTACCCAGTAGGTGAAAACAGGACAACTGGCAAGGCTTGGAAAGACAAGACAAGGCAGGGCCAGGAAACATTCGACAACGAACTGGCCCAGAACTGCAACAACAAGGAGATTATAGAGGGAGCAAATGAGGAGGGTAACGAGGGAAGACAGGTGGGGCAAATTAACCAATAATCAGGTAAAAAGATGGGTGGGGTCAAGACAATTGACATGACAGCACATGACACACAGAAAACCAAGACAAAAGCCATGTGCTCACACAAAACAAAAACACAAGCACATGGCCAGCAAAACAAAAATCACCAGACATGTGAAAAACAGGACACGAACACACAGCTAATGATAATACTCATAAGCCACGTGTTTACACAAGACATGACAACATAAAAGCACGCAGCCAGTGAAAAACACAAGCTGCGTGCCACATAGTACAAGACATAACATGAATGCACACAGCCGATAAAAACACGAACTGTGTGCAACACACGTGGACAGAAGAGCGCGCAGCCACCTGGTGTCCCTAACGAGGAACACCAAAAACAAGACAGGAACATGACAGCACAAGAACGTGACAAATATGACTACACAAGACAGACACAACAGACAAGACAAGAAGTCAAAACACAAACACACAACGAGACATGGCGCACGAGTGTCAGAACCCGACACGAAACCAAAACTCAAGACATGAGTGCCGGGATCCGAACACCACGCTCCAACACGAAACAAGGCACGCAAACGAGAGAGAACATTTCACATGAAAACAGGACATGACGGGAGAGTCAGGGCTCTGTCACAAAACCATGAATAACACTAGACCGAAGTGACAGAACCCTGACAAGTAGTGACAGTTGCATTCCAGCAACCTATGCTGGGGCCCAGCACTGAAGGCGCTGCAGTACTAGTCTTTTAACAATGACTGTCCTTTAAATACAAGGTTCTAAAGTAACCTGCTACACAGCAAGCTAATATACTCAACATATAGCACTTAGTTGCCACATATGGCCAGTGCAGTTCTTCCACACTAGTTTAAAGATGGCAAAACTAAGCAAATTAGCCCTCTTTTATTCTGCTCCCTCGCTCTACGGTCTGTTTAGGGTTATAAATACTCTAATGGTGTGTTCCTTTTCCAGAGGAAATGAGGCTTGGTGTGAGTGTTTCTTTATTTAACTTTTGCATGTGTTTGACAATCTCTCAGATCTCAATTTTAGTCCTGTCTGAATGGACCATTGATGAAAACCAAGTCTGATGTAACCTGAGAATTACATTTTAGCCTGTTGTGTAGAGCATATTGTGGTCAGTTTTTATTTATTAATTATGCTCATCTAGGATGCATTTTATTTGATAAAAAATACAGTAAAATGAGATTACAATTTTAAATGTTTTCTGATTTAAAGTATTTTAAAATGTACTTTATTTGCTGAAAAAAAACCAGCAGGCATTACTCCAGTCTTCGGTGTCACATAATCCTTCAGAAATCATTCTAATATGCTGATTTGGTGCTCAACAGACATTTCTTGTTATTATGTTAAAAATACTTGTGCCGCTTGATATGTTTGTGGAAACAGCAACACGTGTTTTCAGAATTCTTTGATGAACAGGCAGTGCAAAAGAACAGATTTTTTTTGCTGAATATTAATATATTCATTTCAATAAAACAAAAATGACTGACCAAACTTATGAACAGTAAAGTAACTGGATAGTCATGATATTGGTAAGTTAGGTCTCTGTGTATGTACCACAAACATATACAGTCCCTGCATTTAATAGACAGTAGTGTTTGATGTTGGTTCTAGACGATTTTTAGGTTTTAAGTTGAGTCACCAGCTCTCAAGTCACCACCATTGTGTTGCTGAGAAAGGGCACTACGTTTCTCCAGTGTGACTATTTCCTCAGTACATCACATGTCATTTTGGATAGAAATCTGCTAATGGCAATCAACCTATAGCACCTGCAAATGTTGTGTGTGCGCTGTCTGACAATATGACGTCCTTTCATTCTGTTCATCCAGAAACAACAGCATTAAAGCAGTTCTGTGTATATAATGGAACATGGCCAGACAAAACACATGTGTAAAATGCCTAAAATCTTCCAAAGGATTAGGCTTTATTGGCTTTTCCTGATGACGGGTCAATAGACTGAATTTACGTTTCACACTTTGGCCTTGCTTTGCTCAAAACCCCAGTTTAACTCTATTTTGATGGGTCTCCATGTTTCATATGTACGGAATCAAACCTGATAATTAAGATGTGAATGTCAGAAATGAACGTGTCTCAAGCGTGTCTCGTATCTTTGTTTTCCCAGCAGATGAGCGTCTGCGGTTGCCACCCACTCCTCCCAGCAGCCATGGCAGCGACAGCGATGGATCCCAGAGCCCACATTCACTGCCACCATTAAGCCCTGGCCACCTGCAAAGCCCACATTCACTGCCTCCATCGAGCCCTGCCCGGCTACAGGCCCGAACCTCCACAGCCATCTCCTCGTCCCCTCTCCTCACCGCCCCGCATGTGAGTCAAATGCGTTTTCACCATCTGACACACCACGTTTATTACAGTATATACAGTCCAAATGGAAATTCTTATATCCACACATATTGAACACATATATACAGAGTGAAAAACGCTGACTTCTGTTGTAATGCAGAAGCTGCAGGGAACATCAGGCCCTTTGATGCTGACAGAGGAAGAGAAGAGGACTTTGATCGCCGAGGGATATCCTGTCCCCAACAAACTACCGCTCACCAAAACTGAGGAGAAATCCCTCAAACGGGTGCGCAGGAAAATCAAAAACAAGGTATTACTTATGATCACATACTATTAATATTGAATAAGTTCAGTTAGAATCCTCCTCTTATATGATATTGGTGTGTTATACCTATATAGACACAATACTTTAATGCTAAAGTAGATGGATTTTTTTTCTTAGATCTCTGCACAGGAAAGCCGCAGGAAGAAGAAGGAGTACGTGGAGTGTTTGGAGAAAAAGTAATTGCCTCCCGTACTCTACTCCTTTGTTCTCTACCTCTTCTACTCCCTCTCGCCCTTTCTGATGGCTCTTTTTCTCTCCTGCTCTTATTTCTTCTTCCCCTCCTCTTGCATTGTTTGTCTAGCATCCACTGTCCTCAACATTTTCTTGGTGCCTTCATCATTCTTTCTCTTCGTTGACCTCCTCTCCTTTAATCCTCTCTTCTCTCTCACTCCCTGCAAAATGCTCTATATCCTGCTTGCTATTTTATGGCTTTTGTTGTGTGAAAGCGGCCAATGGCTGCAGTCCATGCACTCATTGGGGTGTGTGTGCGTTTGCATGAGTCATTTTCCCTTTTATGCTGCTGCTAGGCTCTCAAGGTTTGGATAATGTGCTGGAGAGACTGGACTCACACTGGACACACACATACACTGTTTTTTCCACCATGCTTTAGTCAGTCAAGCTGACAGGGTTATGTGTTTCAGTCATTGTGACCGTGTGCAATAACACTTTCTCTCTCCTCCTCAGAGTTGAGAACTATACTTCAGAGAACAATGAACTGTGGAAAAAAGTAGAGACTCTCGAGAATGCCAACAGGTGAGATACTATATGTTTGTGTTTAATCACAGTGAATGGTTTCTAGGTGTATTTTAATCAGTTTAATTGTAACCGTATTTGCGGTAAATGTACGCAGCAGCCTCTTCGCAGTCAGCAGGTGTTGCTAAGTCAGACCAGATGCATGCAGGTCTTAACCTCCCCTTCCAATCAAATATAGCAGCACCTTTTCATTCTCTCCTGGGTGGCCTAGTTAGAACATAAGCGCTGTCGACAGGGTGCTGTCTGTTCCTACTGTTTAGAGAGACAGAAACAGAGAACAGCATGGGGATTGTGTGTTATCAAAGTCAGCTCTTTTTCTGAGGATTAACTGTAAAACATTATTAAAGAGAACAGCTCTTAAAGGGGTAGTTCACCTGATAATAAAATTCAGTTGTTTTCAGTTGTTCTCTTTAAAAAGGTTTTACAGTTAATCCTCAGAAAAAGAAGAAGGGTACAGTGTTTTTTTTTTTTTTTGAGTAAGCCATATAGGTTTGGAAATGTTTAGAATTAATTTTGTGGGGTTCTCCATCAAAAACACACAAGAAAGTATACTTTCTATTAAAATGTGTTTTTTGAGAAATTAAGAAAGAATTAAGAAAATGGGGTGCATTACTTTGATCAAAAGTGATAGTTAAAGACATTTACAATATTACAAAATATTTATAGAACAAATAACAGCTGTTGTTTTAAACTACCCATTTATCAAGAATACAAAAACAAACATAAAATGTAACATTTTCACAGAAAATATTAAGCAGTACAACTGTTTTCATTGAAACGATAATAAGAAATGAGCAGCCTCAGCATATTAGAATGATCATATTAGAATGATTTCTAGGATTATGTGACATTGAAGATTAGAGTGATGTTGGCTGGAAATTCAGCTCTGCCATCCCAGGAATACATTACATTTACCAATATATTTAAAAACAGTAATTCATATTTATAACTATAGTCACATAAAATATAAACTATATAAAAATAAAATATAACTTTAAAACTATATAATATATAATGTATATAACTAAATAACAAAACTATATGAATATAAAATATAACTATTGTAATATTTCACAACTTCTCTGTGTTACTGTGTTTATGATCAAATGAATGCAGCTTTGGTGAACATAATAAGAAGCGTTTTTCAAAAACATAAAAAAAATCTTACCTGAACTTCTGTACCGTTTATCTTTCACCATTGTTTCATGTTTTGAAGCTTTATTTTAGCACGCTACTGTCATCAGTGTTTTTAGTATGTAGGTAAGAGTGACAGAAGTATGTGTGTAAGTATATAGCAATGCTTTTTATAGAGGACTGGCACAGGCCTCTTATTAACAACACACTTAAAGTAGCAAGCAGCACGGTGCCGGCCTGCCCCTCATTACAGGATAAAGAGACTGTGTGAGTTGGCGCTCTGCCGATTCTTATTAGGATAGAGCCTTCGGAGTTATCTAAGAGAATTCAAAGAGACAGCAGCGGGGTGTTTGTGTTTGTGGGTGGGTGGGTTGTATATTAACCTGAAGAAAACCACTGTTTATACAATCAAATTGAGATGATTATTGCTAGGTTAATAGGGCGGTCTTAGCCCATCTCAATGCTGAAAACATACCGTCTAGAGCTAGACTAGACTACAGCACTCATTATGAGTGATTCTGTATGTGTATGTTTAGGTGAAAACTAATATACAGGTTTGTTTTGAGGTGATCTTGTCAAGTGGAAAAGCATTTAACTCAGGGGTCAAGAGGGACTGTCTCTGTTATAAGTGTACTGTATGTTGCTTTGGATAAAAGAGTCTGCTAAATGATGAAATAGCAAAGTAGGAATTAGGTTTTTTTCAACATGTTGCAATAGCACTCTCTAGTGGTGGTGTTCCTCATTACTGCATGCGATGTTGCTTTTTAGTTACTCCACTAGAGGGAGCTCAATGTCGTTTTGTATTATAGCTGAATTATTTCTTCTGAGAAAATCTACTGCTGAGATTACATGCACAAACACCGGTTCACAGGTTACTGCTTATTTACCATACTGTAGGGAATATACATTTTTTTAGTTCAGTTATCATCTCTGAAATATAGTTATTATACAGTTCTTGTGTCATTTTGTGTACATTTGCATTCCAATTCATTCACGACACTGAAAATGAAAGGCCAGGTTGAATGCGTTTTCTCACGCAGTTTGCTCTACTGGACTTGTGTGACGCATATTTTTGTACTAGGTCATCTAAGTAGTCTATACATAATACATACAACATGCACAAAATAGTATGTGTAGAATTTCATACTCTCAGGTCCTGTGGCTGTAAGTGCTGCAGTTGTGTTTGACTTTGTGTTGTTTTGGGTCACATCGTGTGTGAGTGAGCAAAAGAAGAAGCGCATGTTTGATTGGCTGCTGAAGAATGACATAATTGAAGGGAAAATAAATGAACACCCACTGCACGCATACAGCAGCATTGAGGAGGAGGTGGAGAGTGATAGACTGTGTGAGTGGTGTGAAAGGGAGTTTAGTTTATGTAACACTGTGGTGAGTACGAACTGTATATCCTCATATGCTCTCTAAGTATAAGAATAAGAAGATCCTGCTGTTACAAAACGGCTCAGAGAAGAACACGCACAGCCTGCAGACGAATATGCTGCCTACAGCCTGATCTAAAGAATTTACTAATCAGTTTTCTGTATCATCTTTAGGTCTCTACTACAACAGCTACAAAGACTTCAGGCTCTAGTGAGTGGAAAAGTGCCTCGGTCCTGCAAAATCGCCTCCACGCAGACCGGAACCTGTCTCATGGTATATATACATACACTGTACAAACACATGCATTTATTTCAACCTGCTCGTATTCACACACACTTTCTTAGTATTTCTTTCTAACAAACCACACTCTTAAAGGAAACGTTCATCCAAAAATAAAAATTTGCTCAATATGTACTTCAGTCCATCGAATGTAGACGAGTTTGTTTCTTCATCAGAACAGACTTGGAGAAATTTAGCAATACGTCACTTGCTCAGCAATTGATCCCCTGTAGTGAATGGGTGCCATCAGAATGAAAGTCCAAACAGCTGATAAAAGCATTACAATAATCCACAGCATGACTCCAGTCCATCAATTAACATCTTGTGAAGAGAAGAGCGGCATTTTGTAAGAAACAAATCATTATTATTATTTTTTTTACTTCAATCCCTGTTGAATATTTTTTTTGCCTATGCTGGTTAGGTATGTTTTGAAGCATGGCTGCTGGTTTGAGCTGGTTATGAGCTGGTTTAAGATGGTCATGTGCTGGTCCTAAGCTGGTCCTGAGCAGGAGCTAGGACCAGCATTGACCAGCTGAAACCAGATCAACCAGCTCAAACCAGCAGCCATGTTTCAAAACATACCTTACCAGCATATGCTGTTTTTATGCTGCAGGGAACTGTTGCTTCCAGCTACACTATGAGTCCTCTATCCATAATATTGCTTTCTCCAGTGAAAACGTTGTCTCATCTGAATCAGGGGAGAAATATGCACAGATCAGGTGTCATTTACAAGTCCAAAACTCTTCTAAACAAGCATGTTGATGGATTTTAATGTAAGAGGGCAACAGGGTAATGAGTTTAGCCGTGTGTATTACTTGTGGATTATTGTGATGTTTTTATCAGCTTTTGTCTATGATTCTGACGGCACCCATTCACTGCCCATGACCCATTCAATGACCCATTGGTGAACAAGTGGTATAATTCTGTTTTCTTTTTCAAATCTGTTCCGATTAATATTTTCATTAGAACTATTCTAATGAAATATCTTATCTTCTATTTAATTTAGTGCTTTCATCCTATGCATGTAAAGGCAGGTCAGTGCTGCTCTGAGAGCTGTAGTGCAAATAGATTACAGTGGGCGTGTGCTCACCGTGTGTGTGGTTCCTCCTCCTGGCCAGGTGGTGGCGCTGTGTTTTGTGTTGGTGCTGGGCTCGCTAGCTCCCTGCCTGCCTGAGCTCTCCCTCTACTCTTCTTCCTTATCCTCATCATCCTCACACACGGTGAAGTCCGCACCGCTGCCCTCAGGTGACCTCTACACCACCAGCCAGGGTATGTTTCGTCCCTGCGCCTAATGTGTAAACCGAGAACAACTTTCATTGTGTACATTGCATGATATGATTACATTTCTCAACACATGCGCAAAGAAGCATTTATTTATAGGTCATCCGGCTTTCAGACACATTGAATTATCCAGGCAGCTAATAGATGTGTGTCTTTGACAGCACTTATTTCGTTCCTCCCACGAGAGACTGAAAGAGTGCCATCTCTCTTCTAAAGGTTATTAACTGAGCTCCTGGGGCGACAGTGCCCATTCTCACCCTCAAATTACCGTCAGACATCCTAGAGAGTTTTAGATTGAAATCATTACTTCGCTTTGAGCAGATTTTACAATCCTCTTTCAACTTTACAACACACACCGAGCCTCATCTCTTTCGGTTCTATCAAAGCTACGCTTGAAAGGGCTTTAAATGCCTCATCCATTTTCACAAGGGCCCTACAGATTCGGCCCGTGCATGATGGAGACGGGGTTGCTGTAGTAACCGAAAATGAATGTTGTTTCACATAAGAGAGTAGCTCACTCCAAATCTTGCTCTTTCTTTCTCCATTCCTCCCTTCTCTTCACTCTACAAATCGCATGAAAGTTAAAATAAGCATATATATCATGCATAGCCACAGCCATATCACCCAACAGCCCAAAACCGGTTGCCCACTGAAGCTAAGCAGGATTGAGCCTGGTCAGTACCTGGATGAGAGACCTCCTGGGAAAACTAGGTTGCCGTTGGAAGAGGTGTTAGTAAGGCCAGCAGGGGGTGCTCACTCTGTGGTCTGTGTGGGTCCTTACACCCTAGTATAGTAACGGGGACACTATGCTGTAAAAAAAGCACCGTCTTTCAGATGAGACGTTAAACCGAAGTCCTGACTCTCTGTGGTCATTAAAAATCCCATGGCACTTCTCGTAAAGAGTAGGGGTGCAACCCCGGTGTCCTGGCCAAATTCCCACCACTGGCCCTTGTCAATCATGGCCTCCCAATAATTCCCATCCACTTGATTGGCTCTGACTCTCTCTCCTCTCCACCTGTAGCTGGTGTGTGGTGAGCGCACTGGTGCCGTTGTCCTGTGGCAGCCGTTGCATCATCCAAGTGGATACTGTACACTGGTGGTGGTTGAGGAGAGACCCCCCACATGATTGTAAAGCGCTTTGGGTGTACAACAATACACAATAAAGCACTATATAAATGCATCATTCATTCATTCATTCATTCGTTCATTCAAGACATATGACATAAGTAACGCTGTTCTCTGTGTGTTTGTGTGTAGTCCGCTCCCGCAGCCTGCTCTTCTATGACGAGGGTGCCCCAGTGGAGGACGGCCACAGGGGCGTGCTGAGTGTGGACAGGATGGAGGGGGTGCCGCGACATGTACAGGACCTGAAAGATAGCCATGAACAGGAACATTCTGCTCTTGTGAGCAGGTACTTGAACCAGGCCCAGCCAGAGCCTGCAAGCTACAGCAACACATCCGCGGCCCCACTCCGTCCCCCTGAACCACACTACCACTCGAGGTGAGACACACTTTGACAGTACTTTACTTTTAATTAGAGATCGACCGATATATCGGTGTCCCGATATTTTTCCCGATATTTAAGCATTTTACCAAAATACAAATACCAAAATTTTTAATAAAATACATTATTATTATTTTTTTACTTTTGTCACATACACAATTATACAGAGCATAACCAGCAGTGAAATGTGTTCTCTGTATTTGACCCATCCAAGTGCACACACACCTGGAGCAGTGGACACACACACACACACACACACCTGGAGCAGTGGGCTCTGTTCACTCAGGAGAAGCTCCAGCACGACCACCGCATGTAACTTTTAACAAGATCCACTTGTTTGAAACACGCTAAATTATATTAACATTTATTATAGAACCATTATTTTGCCAATAAACATCTCAATCTAAATTAATTATTTATTATCTCCTCAAGCGATCGCAGTTTGAGTATAGTTCTGTGTAAATGCATAGATAAACCGCGCTGTCAGCAGTTTTCATAATTTAGAATGACATAAACATTTTAATAATTCTGATAAAACATGCCAGTTAAGAAATGCAATAAAATACTATGTTGTGTTTGTTATAGCTTATTTCAATATTCCAGAGAATATTATTCAGTGAATTAACATTATCCAGTGAATTATTATTATTCACTCTTTAGCCTATTAAAGAGCGTATAAACCTAAAACTGTTGTCCTTTATTTTCTCCATTTGAAAACATTAGACATTATTTTGCTTATTGTTAATATCAGTGTTGCCGATGATGCTGTTTATAAATAAAACATTTTTTTATTGTTGTAATTTTAAGATACAATTTTACATGAAAATGTTAATTTTCAACAGGTTTTTGTTGTTGTTAAGATGACTGAAAGGAGGAACAACCAAAACAAAGAATGGACTTACTTCACTCTGTTATTTATTCACTTTATAACAGTAAATAAATATCGGTTCTGCATATCGGTTATCGGGCACATAAACATAACAAATAATCAGTATCAATATCGGTCGATCACTACTTTTAATCCATTTAGGGTTCGTTTGTGGCATCTAAATTATTAAAGATGCACTGATATTAAAAATCTGTTGAAACAGATAAGCTGATAGTTCGTATTATTCTATTTTTGATCAAATAAATGCAGCCTTGATGAGCATAAGAGACTTAAACACATTAAAAAGCCTTTTTAACACCAGTGTATATTGTGAGTAGATATTAATAGTCTCTTTTTCTCTCAGAAAGCAGGATCCTGAGGGAGGAGATGAATATTTCTAACCCTCTGGGTGGAGCTGCCTCATAACACAGGCCTCCACTGACGTCTAATGATCCTGCACTACTCGGCCCTCGACCCTGACCGTTACAGACCCTGAGTCTCCTGACCCCACCCTAAAAACCAACAAGCCTCATGACCACGATCCATCCCACTTGACATGCATTCCAATCACATTCAGCCCCAGAACTGTGAGAAGAGAAATGTGTCCATCCATACACTAAAAACTCCCCTTTACCAGCAAGCACTGAGAGAGAAGAGAGGATGTGGGCGGTTGTAGATGCTGCTCTGTTTTAGATGGATGTGAGCCTGCAGCTCTAAATTCACTAAACGCTTCACACACAGGGTGTGGGAGGGAAAGTTCATGAGTGATTGTTTTGATTTTCTTAAAATGCCATGAGACTGTCCATTTACTACATATTCCTACTTAAACCCCAAAGAACTTCTTATTTTCTTCTTATGACTTCTTTTTAAATCTCTGAATGTTTTCCAGCAGGTGTAATCACAGGTGCCTGACGTACTCTGCAGTTGTGCAAAGCTTGCTTTGACAGGATTTTCTTCCTCTGCCATCTTGGCTTGTTTCTCCCTAATAAGTTTAAGCTGGATTGCACTTGTTTTGCACTAGGACATCTAATTGATTTAAGTGCCTTCACATTCTTTTTCATATAGTCATATTTAAAAAGCTCCTAGCCACATAGTTCCCTCTTAAACCTCTTTTACTCTGCTTACTTTTACTAATGCATTTAATTTTTGTTTTCTACTTTTAAAAGGCAGAGGCTTTTGTACTGAATTACAAATTTTATCCATAATATATTCTAGTATTTGCAGCATCCAAAAAAGAGCATATTTATTTTATGCACAAAAAAAATATGAAAGTTATTGTGTTTTTTTAATGAAAGATGATGTAAAGTTTACATGATCTTGTTGTCATAACTGTTAAACAGTTTTTTTCTGTTATCTTTATTTCTGTGTAAAGAAAGTTTTGTATATATAGAGAAAAATGAACAGGGACGATCAAATCCTGTGTGTGTTTAACCATGTTCAGTCTCTGAAGAACTCTGCACAATCCACATGAATCCATTAAAACATTGGCTATAATGGATACAAAGTGAAACAAACAGTTATTCCCATTAAGAAAAGCGAAACTCTTTAAAAATGTATGTTATTTTCTGATTATGGAATGCTTCTTTTTAATGTTAGTCTATATTGTGTTCATGAGAGAACTATTTGACCACTGTAAAATCCACCGCAAATATCCACAGTGCAGATAAATGTCACTTTTAGAAACAATTTAATCATAAAACCTTTTTAAGTTCTTTTGTTAAATAATTTTTCACAATGTCCTCTGATGCTACAGCCACAATATTATTTTTATTGTACAGCTAAAGATAACCACTGAGACATATTTTAATGCATTTCTTCCCACTAATTAAATTATAGTAATGAAAGTGGTTGTCACAAAGGAATTCCGTCCCTGTCGGTTTTTATAAATTACTCTGTGGTATATGTGCCATAACACAATGAAAAACTGTAGATAACTGTAGTCTTATTTTCAGTGCAGAACTGAATTCACCATAGTTTTAAAGAGCCGTAAGTTTAGTGACAGAGCGGTCCTCGTCAGGGCTTCTGTTATAGTCATCTCACCCATCGATGTGTATTTCTGTAGTGTAATAATTATAATGAACTGGAAAAACATTGTGTTGATTTCTTTATTTCTAAGACGATAAATGGAACCTTAATGACAGAAAATTTGTCTCGAACCTGGAACTCCAGAATATCTGAGCGTTCTGGAACTGAATCTAATGCCCAGTCTGACGATGGAGTTTATGCTTTAAATGTATCTGTTGCTGGTATTACCTGTATCTCTGCCCTTGTTGCCCTTTGTACATATGACTGATGATAAATGTTGGTTGTAAATATGGAGGACGTATTTTTTATATTTCCAATGCATTTTGGTAATCACCATGCGGCTTGGGTTGATTTGTATTCGTGTATGGATCTGACTCTGTATGTATCTATGCTCTGAACCTCTTGCTTTTTCTGTCTTATCTAAAGTAGAATTAGAATGAAGCAAAATACAAAATTTGCAGATGCAACCCAATGTCTCCTGTCTTATTTTCAGTTTTACACCATCTTTATGCATAATTTGAATTATTACTATTATTGTTAGATTCAGATTCATTCTTTACTGTCCTCAGAAGAGGACATTTGTTTTCACAGACTGTACCAGTACACATAATACACACATATTTCCCAACAATACAAATATACACATACACCAACAAAAATATCAGTGCACATGATACACACATCCGGCACCAAATATACATGTACAATATAAGGTTGGGTGTGCTGTGAAGTGATAGTGTCTGGGTCTGCCTGAAAATCAACATGCATTGTCTGAAGAGTTCATTGTATTTTCAGATTATGACCAGCAGGTGTCAGGCCTTTATCTGTCCCGTACCATAAACAGTAGTGCAGTACATTGTTAGTTTCACTGGGCTGTGCTAATATGACCAGATATATTTTATTTTTCGTATAGTTGCAGTGTATAATTTTGATATTGAAAATGCAATCTCTACCAAAATATCTGTGAATTGTTGGCATACGAGCTGGAATGGCACTAAAAGCAAACATTATCACATACTATACTGCTAAACAAGACTGAACAAATATGAGTTCAAACTGGTACATCAGGTTTAAAATCCATCCATTAATGAACAGTAGTAAGGTGCCTTTTGATGAGTGTGTATTAAGAATAGGGCTGCTGCTTGTAAAATGTTGAAGTCAAATAAAAACAAAAAATACATAAAAAATTTATTTGAAACTGTTGAAGATGTGAAAGTAAACACTTCACCAGATAACCTGTAATTAAAGTTTAGGCCTGAGGCACTGTCAGAAGGAGTGTTGCTGTATATTATTTGGATTCATTCAGTGGGCTCTTATATATTTTAAAATATCTGGCATTGCTGCATTTCACAGTGGTGTAAATTACAACATTACATTTTAAAATATACAGCACAAGACATCTATGAATATTTTACATCTGAATGCAGTTCCTGCAGACCTGTTATATGGAGAGAATTTGTTCTATGGTTTCTGGACATTTTGCTGTGTGGTTTCTATATTGATTAATTCACTTGATGACTTCAGGCCTCGTGCAGTAATCTGACTCCACAGAACTCTCCATCAGTCCTCAATCCTGCATCCAGTATTCATTCTGACATAATATTATTAACTAAACAACACTGTAAGTCAGTGATTTTGTGTGGTTAATCAAAATGTGTGGTTAAACTGGGCACTTAAACACTTCTCACAAGAGGTTGTGCTTTAGACCCAAAGAGAAATAAAACCCAGAGAGAGCGACCGAGCGAGAGCGAGATGGAGGATAAAGAAATGGAGCGAGGAGGAGGAGAAAAAAGAACATAGACAATGTTCTGCCCACACAAATATCCATAGCTCCCCATACCAGTATACAGCCTGTGTGTGTGTGTGTGTGTGTGTGTGCACCTGTTATTGATACTGGTACTCTATTTTTATTTAAACAGAGCTGTAATAATTTTAAACGGATTACTGCATATAATCTGACAACACTCTGTACTCTGTACACTTGAAATTTTGAGAGAAATCATGCGTGTACGTGTGTGTGTGTGTGTGTGTGTGTGTGTGTGTGTGTGTGTGTGTGGAGGTTATTTTAAAACCGGTATTATTTTGGCAACAGTCTGATTTTAATGTGAACTTTAAGTTGTTAATTGAGGAAACTGCAGGTGTAAACTCATTTTCAAGAAGACAACATCTGTGACTAACCCCACAGGCCTACAATGTGAGTATCATTACATGATTGCATTTTAGTTCAAACAAGTAATTAATGGTGTTGATCCTCTAAGGAGAATTAGATCTTGTGTTATGCGTTTGTTTAGAGACCCTCTGTTTTGTTTCAAAAGTGTTCCTATTAAATGAATTGAATAATTTAAAATATTATCACTGCATTGTGCTTCCCATATTGCAACAAACTGAACTTTCCATAAAATTCTATCAAACATTATCTCTTTCGTGGCTCGGTTCGCTTTCAACTCTTTTTTTAGTCTTGAGCAAGAGACTTTACAACATTCACATTACATACTTTGACTGATATTTACATATGAGAGGGTGACAGCGCACGCATTAAAATAAATAATCATTCATGTTTTCAATAAGCCCTGGCCAAATTCAAAAAGGAAACTAAAATTAAATGAAAACATCTTTGGCCCCGGCAGCTTGCATATTCTGCATATAGGGAGGATATGCTCTGCAATGGCTGTTAGATCATTAGTGGGTTGAACTTGATGTGAGCCACAGCTGGTGGCCAGTGAAATGTGACAAAAAGTTGTGCTCTAACAGTTACATACTCAGAAGTGTTGATGCATTTGAATTCCTGCAGCCAGTGGAGAGTTCAGAGCTAAGAATATGTGTAATATTTTTATTTAAATATTTTATTTTATTAAAAATTTCATTCAGTGTGACAATATTCTGATTACTCAGTTGCTTGTCTCATTACATGGATTCAGATCCACACAAACTGTTATGTCATTGGTGGAACTTTATCTTTCTGCTATTGCAACCAGTGATCTGATCTGTGAAGTGTGTTGCATGGTGGTGACTGTAAAACTGACCTTACATGACTCGATAACACTGTAATATAATTGACAGTGAAAACAAAACTGTCTTTTTTTATTTATTGTACTGAATTGAGTTTTACATCATAAGTTCATCATGCAGTCCACACGCATACACACTACTCAAATAGAAAACAATGCTCTAAAGGCACTCCTTCTTCCACAAACAGGCCTGGACATATTGTCAATTCGTCAACAAAAGAATAATGTTGACAAGTTTGTTTCTGACACAATATTGTTGTAATGGTCAAATTTGATAGTAAAGGGAATTTGCGGTTCCTGAAGTTTGTTTGGAGTGCTGTGGTTATTCTGTACCAGTGGCTGAGAGGCTGTTGTTTAGGATTAGTGTAATGTGTGGCAAGGCGAAAGAGAGTTCTTTCTTGTGATTGGATGACTCCGCGGCTGGGGTCATGATGGGCGGGGTTTATTTGCATTTACACACGTGATTGGCTAATCCTGAATCGGTAGGACATGTGGGCGGGGTCTCGAGACAGTCAGTCAGCTGTGTGTTTGGAGGTGGTCGTCGTCTGCTCCGCTGGTTCAACTGTAACTGAAGGTGATGATCAAATTTATGACAAACTGCCCCGAAACAACAATTCCGTTGCTGATTCACTCGTGCGACCAAACGGAAAGCACATATATCCTCTTAACTTCGGTTGTACCTCTCAGTGTGATACTTTGCGCCGTTATTTAGTTAGTTTTTAATAAATGGCAGAAGCATCAGTCGCGAGCGTTGACGGTTCGTATCGCGCCGCGCATAGCTCCGCGGGCTCTCCAGTCACGGTCGTGATACCCCCGAGCTTGGAGGACGTGGTGGAAGAGGAGGACGTGTTCCTCTCTGAAACCGGAGCAACTTTAAAACAGCATGAGTGTCCGGGCAACGGGACTGAGCGACTCGCGGCGGGGAGAGAAGCAGGTCTGTCTCCTGCAAACCAGGCGGAGAGCAGCGAGTTCCTGCACCTCACCATCCGGAAACAGGTGTCATACAGGTAAATCTCGCTCACAGTAAACAACTAGAGCAGGGTAAATCAGATAACGTCAAAACATCCGAGCATTTTTCTTGATTTCAAACTCAAACGAACTCCCACCAGTCTCATCTGGCCTTTGACCAGCGGCAATCATGGTTTAATTGTTCTGTTAGTACAGTCAGTCAGAGCTATTTCCCTTGCAGCTTGGTTAATGTTGTCGTTTTCTGAAGAACTGTCTCCCGTGATACTACAGGATGATCTGGATTACTTAATAAAATGAAACACCACAATCTTGTAACTACCAGCCGAATAGAATTAAGCTTTTACGCACACACACACACGCACACACACACACACACACACACACACACACACACACACACACACACACACACACACACACACACACACACACACACTTTAAGTCTCTGTGAGTTGTGGGGACCTTCCATAGACTTATTACTTATTACGTTTATACTGACCAAACTATATTTTCTATTTACTTTCCCCACAGGCCGGTCCCCACAATGTAAAAATGTTCAGGTTTTACTGTCCTTGGGACGTTTGGTCCCCACAATGTAGCGTAAACAAGAACACACACAGACATACACACACACACACACACAGACACAGACACAGACACAGACACACAGACACACAGACACAGACACATTTACATGAACATTTCCATTTGTTGTAGTTCGTTTTGGCAGGTAGTCTATTAGAAAATAGTGACTAATTATAGTTAATCCGGCAGAACAACATGGCTCTCCTGTCATCAGGGCCAGTTTGTCATGACTGTGAATTGAATTATCATGGTGTCAGATGCCATAACCTCTTTGCACATTATCAACATCATCATCATCATTACCGTGTATGGGCAGTGTAACTTTGGTGACATCAGCCAGTGTTTTTGTGCAAAATGCTGACAATGTATGTGATAGTTACACTGTTAAGATGCTTGAATGCATTTCTGTATGCACTACACTCTAACTCTGTTATTTTAGTGGGGTTGTACGTTGTAGTGTGTTGTGTTTTGCTTTACTGGTCTATTTGCCATGCCATGTTGTCCAATAAAAGTGTTTATGTGATTGTTTCTAGCAGACACTTCCCTCTTTTCATGTTTGCCGTGTTATGTTAGTTGGCCGTATTATGTTTCATGGGCAAATCAATTGGTCTTCTTGTTCCCTTGAATAGTGACCGAGAATAATTATCGTAGTCACAGAATGTAGGACTTAACTTATATTTGACAGAATGGAACTTTTTAATGGAGTCAAATAACTGTATATAAAAAAAGTGTAATCAATTTGTAATTTTTTCTTGTGCAACACATGCTTTTGTGTTGGATATTGGTTGCAACATCTACAGATAAGGTTTATGACCTGTTACTTCTGTGTTCTGTCATTATTAGTTTTCCCACAAACGTGTTTTTCCCTTTGTCATTTCTGTAGGACAAGGTAAAGTTGTTGTGTTACTGAAATTCTCGACCTTCAATGGTCTTAAATAGAGGAAGTACAGGTTCCTCCGTTTTTCTCTGCCATTGTAACTCTTTGGGAAAAATACAGCAGATTTGCTCTCCTCTCTTGGTTTAATCTCAGATGAAACCAGCAGCAGCTGTGCTGATTATGTAATAATGTTCAGGGTTTTTGTACTACGCAGTGTAACGCGATGAACTGCATATGTGTTTGTGGGTCTGATGGTGGATGGGTTCTTCTTTGCTCTGAGAGTGTTACATAAGAGGATGAGGGACACTGTGAAATCACAGGTGGTTTTGCATTGGTTAAAGTAGTCAACGTCTGACCCTGATGCATGGAGGTCAGATGCTGATATTACCCTGTGATAGGGACCTACAAAATCTCTTTATTTTTCCCAAATTCCTTTGCATTTGTTTACATTTTTCCATTTCATTTTTCTTGGAGTCCATTTTAAAGGTTAAATTAAATTAAAAAACATGTCTTATGAATTGAAATAATTAAACATAAAATTTCATACATTTAACCAGTCAATTAACATAATACACATTTAGGCTGTTACCAAACAAATGAGACCAGTATCAACAAAATTAATCTTTGCAGAAGTTGCATCTGAATGGCATTTAGATGTATTTACACACTGTTTTACACAGCTCAGAGGGACATGGAATGCTTTAACCAGTTACAAATGCATATTTTTTTACATTTTAAATAGGGGTCGACCGATTATCGGCGCCGATATTACGCATTTTTACGATTATCGATATCGGCCATTTTCAAAACAGATTTGCCGATAATTATAATTATTATATTTTATTTTTTATTTTTTTTTATATTATGCAAACAAACATACTATTTACATGTGACATTATTTATTGGTGAATAAATAATACAGGTGAAATTATTTAGAGCAATCTCCGCCCACCGCCAAAATGTAAGTGATTAAAAAGCATTTGGGCGCGAAAGACAACTCCTTTCAGTACATGCGCATTGTGTTCTGTTCTGTGTGAACAGCGCGAGCACCGACAGCCACTGACAGGCGCGAGCCGCCTGAACGGGCAAATACATGAAGTATGTCACACTACCCCTCTTGGCAAGTAACTTTAGCAATAATTCATCTATATTGAATTTATATACTGGAGTACAGATGCACAGATCAACAGGATATTTATTTGTTTTATTTTAGAGCATCTTCTGTTCCGTGCTTGAACACAAACTGCACTGTCGGCACTCGGGCGCGGCACACATACATAGTGTGTACACATACATACACACACACTATAGTGTGAGCACTAACCACGCTGGAGCACAGAACTTCTGATACGTGCTTTCTGATTGCGTGAACAATAGATGTTAAGCAATATATTGAGAGAGGGCCGTTTGTTACAGCGTCCCAAACAACTCATAATAAACCAAAGTTAACAAAACGATGCACAAGAGTGCTTCTCTGTCGCCTTCACGTCCTGTTTCCCATTAATGAAGCCGTGACGAGCTCCCTGCATTCAAATTATTAGTTTTTTGCTGAAATAATAACGTAATATTCCACTGGTTGATGTATTATATTTATATGCAAAATATTTGTGTTGTTTTTCGTGTAAAATGTGAAGAATGACAGGTTGGATGCCACACTTATTATTATTTTTTATAGTATACAGGTGTAATTTTAACTTTAACTTCAGGCAATGTAACATGATTTCATGATCGTAATTTTGAATTTATTCTTAAAATATTATGACGTTAATTATTTAGTTATTTATTTGAGAAGGATAAACTGATCAAACTTGCGCTGGCCGCTTGGTATTTAAAAAAACAAAAACTTGAATTTAACAAAAATAAGATGTTCCAATCATATTTCTAAATTAAATTAATAAAGAAAGGAAACAAAATAATGACCAATTTGTTATTAAAAACCAAAACTGAACTATTTAAATGGCTCAGAGAGAGAGAGAGAGAGAGAGAGAGAGAGAGAGAGAGAGAGAGAGAGAGAGAGAGAGAGAGAGAGAGGGAGAGAGGGAGAGAGGGAGAGAGAGAGAGGCTCAGACTCAGGCGGGGAATTCTGAGAAGCTGCAGGGCTCTATATTCCTTCCCTTGTTTCAATTCAAAGTTCACCGAACTAATTGTGAACAACACTCCCGTCTTCTTCCCGAGGATGTGAACATGTTCATTTAATATATATGAAATAGGTTATTGTTATGAAGACAGACGTTAAAATTAATGTTCACATAATAAGCGCAGTCATTCAGGCGGTTCACAATATGTTTTAGCGCGTAATATGTTTTAAGAATGATATTCTGTTTAGCGCGCAATATGTTTTACGCCTAATATTCATTGATGCATTAATCAGATTTAAGATTTTCTTTTTAATAATATGAATGTTCATGCTTATTTTTAAAATAAAAATGTATAGCCTTATGAGCAGTTGATAATCGATGGACTGTTAATAAATGCCTCATTCGGTTATGTTATTAATATGTTTCAGCACTCATACTTTGCAATCGTTAATTTTCTTGGGTTAAGATAGACTATTCTCTAATTAACTAAACAGTTTGTTATCATACAGATTGAAAGCCTGGATGGTCTCTCTCCCCCTCTCTCTCTGTGTGTGTGTGTGTGTGTGTGTGTGTGTGTGCGTGTGTGTGTGTGTGTTTGTGCGCGTGGGTGGGTGGGCGTGTGCATGCGCGGGAGGGGTGCGATTTTCGAATAGTAATCGAATAATACCCAGCGATTATCGAATATTACTTTTGATTAAAATGCCCGTCCCTAATACATAGGCTACAGAAACTTAAAAGGTCCTCATGGCAACCTGTCAAAATATAAGTTCGGTTTAGCCGAATATATTACTGTGGTGCAGTAGAATATACGTAATACAACTACAACAATTACTACAACTTTTGTTGAGAATAATCACACAATGCGCTATTTCTTCCATGTTTAAATTTTAATAGTAAACTCATTAGTTTACTATTTAGTGAGTTACATCAGTACCTCAAAGAGCCAGTGATTGAAAGGCATAAGGGGGATCCACTCCAGTGGTGGAAACAGAATGAAGGGCGCTTCAAGCTACTTGCCAAAGAAGCAAGAAAATTTCTTCGCTCACCACCCTCAGTCCCTAGTGAGCGTGTTTTTAGTGAAGTGTCTGCCATTTATGACAAGAGAAGAAGCAAGCTCACTGTAGAGCATGCCGAGCAGCTCTGCTTCCTGCACCACAACCTGGTGTTGCTGGATTGGGACTACTAATTGTTGCCCATTTTTTCAGGGAGCTATTACATTTATTTTCCATTATTTGTTCATTTGTTGCTTGTTGTTTACTTTAAGTTTTACAAAATGTTTACAGAATGCTTCTGGGTGATCCCTGCACTTATGTTATTATTATTAATATTATTAATATTACTGTTTATTTAATGTTGTTATTAGAATTAAAGACATGTTTAAAAGCATTTAAAGAATGTTTTTTGTCAGAGCTCATTATTATTAATTTTGGCATTAATTTTCATTTTTACACCAGACACGTATATCGGTTCAAAATATCGGTTATCGGTCTACTTGATCTGTAATAATCGGCATCGGCCCTGAAAAACACATATCGGTCGACCCCTAATTTTAAACATAAAACATTGAATACTGATATTTAAAATGATAAAAAAATGAAAATAGACTTTAAATGTGAAGTTAAAACCACCAGTAGGTGGCAGTAAGTCACTGTTAACAAGTGAGTCATTGCGACTGAACTGAATAGTTTAACGGTTGATTCATTCAGGAACAAAACACCTTCATGTTGCTCAGAGACGCAAAACAGTGCTGTGGCTATTTGGAATAATTTTTTGTGGACGAAATGCAGAAAAAACAGGCAATATGGTATCTAAAATGTAAGTCTCTTAATATTAACTTATTGTTTATTGAACTTTTGTATAAAATCAATGTCACATTTGTAATCATGCTTATTTTTGAAGAAAAAACGACACTCTTCGTATGATTTTAACTATATGAAACAAACATATATAATTTTTCTGCCCCCATATCTTGAATTTTGCGATCACTCTTAATGCATTTTAATCGACTGAATCATGCAGTGAAAGAACGCACTCTAAATGCTCACGTGCACTGTTTAACCCGCTTCATCACCGCGTAGGCTAATGTATGCGTGCTCTCCGTAATGTAGGTGTTTTGATGGGTTTTGCAAAATACTCTATATTGTCAAATTGCACATCATTAAAACAACAATTACGATATTATCGCAGTCGATATATATATAATCGCACACCACTACGAACACATAGTTTGGTAGATTTTTTTTTACAACATTTGATTAATCAATGCATGCTGATGAACTTTCATCATAGTTTATTGTTATATATTAATGAAAGTGTTCAACATACAACCCGTTCTTTTTCATCAGTATTATTTGTGATTTAAAATTTGTGAACATGAATTCCTTTTTTCGTGCCCTTTCACTTTCAAATTTGCGATCTTGGTGTCACGTTTTACAAGAAAAGATAATTGTCTGTTTTGCTTGTATCTACACCTTTCACTTTTTGAGACTAAAACAAAAGATGGATTCATTCTTACTTAAAAAGCACAACAATAAAGCAGTACATTACAATGATAAACTGTCTTACATCATTTTTATTACCAAATACGAATTAGGGATGGGTCACGATTATCGAATATTCGACTATTCTATTTAATTATAGAATATCGATTAGGTTGTGCGATTATTTTCTAAAGGTGTACCAGGGCTTGACAATAAAGACTGTCCGATGGCGTGAAGGACGCTCGGATTTGTCACTTGCCAGATCGGGCCACTGCAGGTGGTCACTAAATTGTATCATTTGCATGCGTTTTTAAGCCTTGTTTGTTTAAAAATGTAAGCGATTAAAAAGCATTTGGGCGCGAAAGACAACTCCTTTCAGTACATGCGCGAATTGCACTGTCGGCACTCGGGCGCGGCACACACACATAGTGTGTACACAATACATACACACACACACACTATAGTGTGAGCGCTAACCACGCTGGAGAACAGAACTTCTGATACGTTCAGCCTGATTGCGTGAACAATAGACCTGTTATAGACCTGTTAAACAATATATTGTGAGAGGGCCGTTTGCTACAGCGTCCCAAACAACTCAAAATAATAAACCAAAGTTAACAAAACGATGCACGAGAGCACTTCTCCGTCGCCTTCACGTCCTGTTTCCCATTAATGAAGCCGTGACGAGCTCCCTGCATTCAAATTATTCGTTTTTTGCTGAAATAATAATATTCCACTGGTTGATATATTATATTTATATGCAAAATATTTGTGTTGTTTTTCGTGTTAAATGTGAAGAATGACAGGTTGGATGCCACACTTATTATTATTTTTCTGGCAGAGTATACAGGTGTAATTTTAACTTTAACTTCAGGCAATGTAACATGATTTTATGACCGTAATTTTGACTTTATTCTTAAAATATTATGACGTAAATTATTTAGTTATTTATTTGAGAAGGATCAACTGATCAAACTTGCGCTGACCGCTTGGTATTTAAAAAAAATTTAACTTGAATTTAACAAACAAAGGATGTTCCAATCATATTTCTAAATTAAATTAATAAAGAAATGAAACACAATAATGACCAATTTGCTATTAAAACCAAAACTGAACTATTTAAATGGCTGAGAGAGAGAGAGAGAGAGAGAGAGAGAGAGAGAGAGAGAGAGAGAGAGAGAGAGAGAGAGAGAGAGAGAGAGAGAGAGAGAGAGAGAGAGAGAGAGAGAGAGAGAGAGAGAGAGAGAGAGAGAGAGAGAGAGAGAGAGAGAGAGAGAGAGAGAGAGAGAGAGAGAGAGAGAGAGAGAGAGGCTCAGACTCAGGCGGAGAATTCTGAGAATATATTCTGCTCTATATTCGTTTCCTTGTTTCAATTCAAAGTTTACCGAACTAATTGTGAACAACACTCCTGTCTTCTTCCCGAGCATGTGAACATGTTCATTTAATATATTTGTATCTATGAAATAGGTTATTGTTATGAAGACAGACGTTAAAATTAATGTTCACATAATAAGTGCCGTCATTCAGGCGGCTCACTATGTTTTAGCCCGTAATATGCTTTAAGAATGATATTCTGTTTAGCGCGCAATAACGCCTAATATTCATTGATGCATTAATCAGATTTAAGATTTTCTTTTTAATAATATGAATGTTCATGTTCATTTTTAAAATAGAAATGTCCTAGCCTTATGAGCAGTTGATAATCGACGGACTGTTCTGTTAATAAATGCCGTAATTCGGTTATGTTATATTAATCTGTTTCAGCAATCATACTTTACAACCATTAATTTTCTTGGGTTAAGATAGACTATTATCTAATTAACTAAACAGTTTGTTATCATACAGATTGAAAGCCTGGATGGTCTCTCTCCCCCTCTCTCTCTGTGTGTGTGTGTGTGTGTGTGCGCGCGCGCGTGCGTGTGTGTGTGTGTGCGCGTGGGTGGGCGGGTGCATGCGCGGGAGGGGTGCGATTTTCGAATAGTAATCGAATAATACCCAGCGATTATCGAATATTACATTTGTTTAAAATGCCCATCCCTAATACGAATAAGACGAGGCATGGCATAGGACACATCACTTGCTGTATTATATACCGACTAATACATTTCAGAACCCTGCTTAGTTTCAGTGGACGACCAGTCTTGGGCTACAGGGTGATATGGCTGTGGTACTCATAACTGATATTGATACTGTGTCATTCACTGATATGGGCGGCGACAAAACACGCGCTGCTCAAGCTCCACTGACACCTGCGATGTGAAACAGGTGTTAAAGACATTAAAATCTTGATTCATGCTGGTCCAGAAAGAGCAACACAAATGGTCTTTTCAACCACACATCATTATTTCTGTGTTAAAAACATTTAAATAACAGAAGTACTGGGATAAAAGTTTATAGTTTGGGTATAAACACTTATTGTCTACAGTAGCGATCAAAACGAAAGTATCTTAACACTTGTATTGTAACGCTTATCTTCCGCAGGAGGTTGCAACAACCCGTTTAAAAAATGTATTTGACATTGAATCATTCATTCAGAAGATTCCAACAGTGACACAAGTCTTTATGAAGTGAGACACTGACTCCTTCATTGAATAAAAAAATTTTGTTCAAATGAATATATATATATTTTTAAAAGACTTAAGCAATGAACATTTTGTCAGAACCACTATAGTAAATTGTTATTTTGTGAGAGAATCGTGATCTCCAATTTATATTAAAAAACTATGATTCTCAATTTATCCAGAATTGTGCAGCTCTAGTTTACATGTTGTTTATTAGCCTACTGCATATAATTCATAAAAAAAGTTTAATTTCATAAAGTATAAGTTGATGTCAAAATGCACCTACAGTTTTTTTATATTGTGTTTTTTCAGTTGAATAAAAGACTATATTCCCCTATATATTTAATCATTGAGGATTTTTTTTTAAGTCTAAACATTTTGTCTCGTCTCGTTCTCGTGAACCCAGTCTCGTGTCTCGTGGGATAAGTGTCTCGTCACACTCCTAGTCATCAGCATTGTAAATCATATAATATTTGTATTAAAAAAAAAAGATGTACATTTATAACACTATTCTTTGTATTATATTACCTTTACACCAAAAAAAAAAACAGTTTACGCTAATGCGTAATGGTAAATGGTAAATTTGACATTGTTTGCTCTTCTGACTGCCGTTATCAGTCTCTCTCAATTTTTTCCCTTTTATTGAAAGTTATGAAAACACTATCGTACAGTTTTTATTTAGCTATTTGAGCAAATGGGATTGAAAAAATTTACTTGTGGTACTCTCCCATTCACTTTTTTATTTTTTATCATGCCTTACATCAGAGCAATACTACGAGAAACATTCATATGTAAAAGAAAACAGAAAAAGATGAACAACATTAATATAATGAAACCGTGCCAGAGGACAGTAACAAAATGAAAAAAGTTTGGTTTGGAGCCTGACCACTTCATTTTATGAATAAGAAACCTCCCATTAAAATTAACAATTGAATGAATTATTCTTTATCAAATCCATGATCACCGAAATATATTATTACATCAAATCCACTCAGCTTCAAAGAAACATCCAACATTTTCTTAATAAAAATGGTCTTAACTCCAATCAATCCAAATTATTTTTGTATGTATACAGTGAAAAAATACATGAAAAGTAGTTTCCTTTTCACCTTCACAGAAATCACAATGGTAATCAATTTCTAATTTAAAGTGTTCCAGCACATTTAACTGGGTATATTCTGTGCATTATTTTAAAAGAAACCTCTTTTACTTTATTATTAATATATAATTTGTCTACTGTTCGCCAAGCTTTACACCAATTCACATCTCCAAATACAGAAGACCAGAACAATCGGGCTGGAGGATAACAATTGTATTAAGTATATTCCTAATATAGTTATTTGAGAGTCTATTTTGTATAATATTTGTATTACCAATCAATATTTTACTCTTGATCTTTTGAAGATTCAAATCTTTCTCCTGTGATGCACTATTGAGAAGGGTCAACACTTTTGAGGGATTGCATCCATTACAGCAGCACATTTCCTAGGTCTAACTGGTATTTAAACATTCCTTATACGTTAATACAACTCCATCATTGTTTAAGAGCTGGCTAACTACTATAATATTGTTTTCAAACCAGAAAACTAAATATAAAGATTTGATCTTTGTTCCAAATATAGTACCTCTTTGGAGACCTTTAGATTTGGACAGAAGTACCCGCCCCTGAATTGACAAATCCCTTTGCAACCACATATTAAATCTCTTACTCGATTTTAGAATTTTAAATCATTATGCAAATGTTCATGTTTACTTATAACAACTACTCTCCCATTCACAAGTTAACCCAACTATGATGACTTCCGCTGCTGAGAAACCCGGAAATGTAATTGTAGTGAAGCCACTGGAAGTGTTCATCCGCCATCTTACTATTCCAGCTGAGCGAGCACCATTGAGTCACAGCTAAATCACTGACCAAAAATCACCTGATTTGAAGCGAATCAGTCACACGAGATTAGATTTCATGTTAGGTGTCTGTAAATGAATTTTGACTTCAGATGTTATCTGCTATGTTTATGGTCTTTTTGAGCAGGGTAAGCCATATATTTAAATCGTTTTAGGTGGATGTGTCTGCTGCTCACTGCCGAGACAGGTAACGGATCCAAAATATAGCCTATTTCTTTATGTACTTCTTCAGTAATTATTAAACATGAGCGTATTAGTATCAGAAATTAATTTGAATATACAATGAATAATACAATACCCTCTGTTACTTTATTGCATGTTGTACTGAAATGAAAAGCTTAACTTACCATGCTTCATGTCTTTAAATCCATACTGCATGTAGTCAGTTATTATTTATCTCAATAAAATTGTTTATATTTTTAATGTCCTGATTGAGCAGCATCTATTTCAGACCCTTCAAGATCTCGCAAATATGTTTACTAGCATTACCGTTTCCATGTAAAATATCATGTATATGCTAAATTAATAATTAATTTAACCACCGTTTAAATCATTACCAGCTTCAAAACGAATGCTGTTAACAAAATCGTTGAAACATTTGCAGTAAGCTTCTGTACGGATAAAATACTATAACAAAATCATATGACCAATGAATAACTATAAGGCGAATGAAGGTAAATGTGTAACTGTTATACAAAGCATAAATCTTCAGATTTCAGAATTAGCGCACTGTCATTTGTTGTATATGCTGAGGTCGTGTCTGTCTGATGTTTATCATGTTCATCTGATGAAAGTACATTTTTAATAAGCAGGGGAAATTCCGACATTAAAAAATAACTATTTACGTGCCAAGGGTGTTTGCATTGTAAGAATGCACAAGGATACTTCAGATTTAAAAACCCTGACTTGCTAGATAACGATTTCTCATAAAATTTGTACGATTTCCTATTAATTCAATGAAATGTATTGGAATAGTGGGGAATACCAATATGGCAGCGCGGCGGCTTCACTTTCATGACGTCATGAGCAATCCAGTTCTCTATTATAGATCAGTGGGCTCCACCCTAAAGGGCGTGAACAACATTCTACTCCAGCAATGGCAGGACAGGCTGGGAATCAATGTCTGGCTTAGAGTGAGAAAGAAAGAGGATCTCCACTGAAACAGTTGATAATAAGCGGAAACACAACAGCAACCAATCTGTCCCTGTAGCCCTCCACCTCAGTGCTGTTGTTGTGACCGCAGTAATGTTTTTGGGGCAGTCAGCCGTGGATCATCATCATACTAGCTCTGATTCGAGTGGGAGTCAATTAGCAGCTAAAAAAGAGTGAAATATGCGGACTGCTGCCTGTGGGAATATTAACAAAGCAAAAACAATGCGATACGTGACCATCTAGTCAACACCGAGTTTGTTGCTCTTGCTTTGTTTTGATGTAAATATCTACTAGGATGTTATATTGTTGGACTAAAACCAGTTACCTCTTATAATTATGATCTGATCTTGATGTCTCTGCAGTCACGACATGCTTCTTTCAGCTTTATGTTCTAATATTTGCATTTAAAAGAGCTGTTTATAAATATGATGTATGTACACATTAATGACAGTCAAGAGGTCTTTATGCAGCACAGATTTAGATTATAGACAGTTGCCCGACAAGTTGTGATTTTATTTATTTGTTTAATACTTTATCAGTAATCTTTTTTTATTTGATATTCCACAAATTAATAAAAAACCTGTTTCTAACCAACATCAATTTCATCTGTTTTTGTTGGTCACAGGATGGGAAAAATACTTTATCACTATCTCAAGACTTCTTAAAGTGACCCTTATTAATTTAATATGTGATTTAATATAGTATTTCTTTTTATTACAAATTTATGTCAGTAATAATTTTTTCTATTGAAACTAAGGATTAATCAAAAACCAGTTGGGACTTTTTGCTCTGAGCAAAGAATTTGCCTCGGACAGCTGACCCATATTTGAGTATGCATGTAAGTGAAATGAGAAATATGTCAGAATTCTCAGTATTCATAAAACAGTAGGCAAAAACGTGCCCTGATGACCTTTTACTTTCACTGATATTTTAAAATGTACTTTCAGTGAACTCCGTCCTTATCCGTGGGCCACAGGAGGAGTCATAAATTGCAGGGAAACTTGACAACATGACTGATATAGTCCTAGTATTTTCGAATTAAATGTATGGTACTCGCATGTTTTGTATTATACTGTATGCATCATTTTACTTCATACATTATTTATTTAAAGTTAAATGAATCTATTAGGTGCACTTTGAACATTCAAAATTAAGAGATCCAAAACAGGTTCAATGTACAAACTAAACAAAGCAAAAAGCTGGTGAATTAACTTGTATTTAAGTTTAGAGGGGACTTAATTCTATTTTTTGTTGTGAATTACACTCTTTTAAAAAGTTACAAATTACAATTTAGAAGCCGAACAAATTCGAATATAATAATACAAATGTTATATTATTATTCCTATGACCGTAATAGCCATATATTGTAAAACAAATGCACTGTATGAATATTTCCCAGGTATATTATTTTACCTTATTCTACAGTAGGGAAGTTACAATACTTTTGTCCTAATTTCTACCCTCGCAAGCTGGGTCTAAAACTAACTGTTTGCCACATCTGCCAATGGCTGGTGACTTGAGAAAATTTGCTAGCCACAGATATTTTTCCTGGCCATAAAACAGTTTTTGCAGTTGCTGCTACAACAACTAAATGTATTTAATAATAAATATGGCATTTGCAATTAGAACCAACCACTGCATTTTAATCATGATACAAACAAAGATGTTACAAACATGTAGTTTTTTTTATTTAAATATGATTGAAAAAAATCAACATTTGAAGCAAAAACGGAATGTTCTGACATGAAATTATTCTAAAACCTGTCTAAAACAAAAGCAGCAGAAGGCTGAATTTCACTCTCTGACAGCAGGTGGCGCTTATGGAACAGCAGTGATAAAAAGGGGAAAATGCCATTGAAACTTCTCTGAAGTCAATTCCCTTCAGAAATACATTCACATAAACCTCCACCCCAATATTTATATTTTTCTTCCAATGAACAGTGAGCTTTCTCTGTCTGTACAGTATTTTCTTTGTGCTCGTCTGTTAATTTTAGTCCTTACTTGCAAAAGATAAACCGGTGAGCATTTATTTTGGCAGACATTTTGCCAAATTAATAGCAAAATACGCTACGTTAAAAACCTTTTATCTCATAATGAGGATTTCATGCTATTTCATGCATTCTGACTTATTAATATTAGACAATTTTGACACTGTTAAATAGTTGGGTTCTCATGCTAAACCAAAGTTTAAAATAATGAGTTGGACATGCGATAGAGTATTTCTGTGTCAAATACACTTCTTCAGGGTTCAGGTGTAAGTGTTGAAAAGTTTTTCTCTATGACGTCAAAAACGCATCACATAAACCAGAGCAAGAGCAAGAGGACACCCATCAATGTGCTTCATTCGGGTTACGGAAGTCGTCGGCAGCACTGCACCTGACTTGCTCGAGAAGGATTTGTCATTTTTTTTAGACCATGAAATCAAGTCACCAAAAAAGTGTGTTTTTGGTTGTAAGGGAAAGATAACCTTGTTCAGCTTCCAGAAGAACCCAGCATTAAGGGAACGGTGTATGCAGTTTGTTTCTCTGGCGCAGCAACAGTTGTGCGAGTGTGTTTGTTTTTTCCTGGCATTTCAGTGACAAATGTTTTATAAACAAATAAAATAACATGTAAGTATATAAAGTTCCTGTTTTACATCGATGTCACTGCTTGCAGACGATTTCTATGCAAAAGCTCTGCATGCTCGTGACTCTTTAGCTCTGCCCACGGCACACCCCAGGAGCTCGAATCTTTTCGGTGAGAAGTGGTAAAGCCGTATCTATCTTTTATAAATTTGACAAAACTAAAGACTCTTCAGAAATATGAAATATGCAATACTACTCTATAGGTACTCATGATTAACATGAGATTGGCAGAAACTGTGTTATGTCGTGATACCGTTATTATGTGTTTGTTCCTGGATGAAAATTCAGGACTGCAGTCAAGACATTTAAGGGAGTTCAGGAACATCTTACTGATGTAGAGAATATCTCTTCTTTGGAGTGGACTTTGTGCTTTGTAACTTTGCAGAGGTTTTTTCATGAAGTTGAAAATATAAAAAAGCACAATTAGACCTCTTTAACTGTGGTAAAACCACTATAACATAGCCTTTTGTGGATTAAAATGTCTTTTATTTGAAATGTTTTAACTTCAGTTTTACCTGAATGCATAGATTAGCAGAACATAGCAAAATTAAGAACAAAAGAACTGTAGGAGGACTGACTTCACAAATCTAGGGGAACATCATGCATACTAAGTGTTATTGTTCTTTTAATTTTTGAGATCTTGTTAATCAAAGCTCAGTGGCTTGGGACACAATCCAGTAAGTCTGTCAGATGGCTCAGATCTTGTTTTTGAGATGTACGCGTAAACTGAGCAGATCTGTCTTTATACAGATGACACACCACCAGCTGGTCTTTTATGAAACCACACATGGCCCACTGAAACAGTCTAATGACATTAAAACCACCAGAGCTACATTAATTATGAATAATAGGCTTTGTAGTCTACCAGGCCTGATTAAGATGAAGGAGACGGTGATGTGGTTCAAGAAGAGTTACTCATCATGTCTATCAGATTTGTCTTTGATGAAGTTGGGAGGAGGGCTGCTGCTGGCCCTGCATGAACTCTGTGCTATGTGTTGCATTGATTTTTCCAAAGCAGTTGTCTGCTTTACCAGGGCTGTGTTTTGTATCAAGGGATTGAAATACTACATTATTCAATTATCAGAAACCTCATGTCCATTAATTTGGCACATGCCTGATTTTTGAACTTCCAGTCTGTATCTTCGTTAATTAAGTATAAAAAAGAAAGTGTCAAATCAGGATAAAAAGAGGTCATAATGCCTTTGCCCTGTGGGTCCTGGTTTGGGGATCTGTGCACTAGACTAATACGCAAGTCTTACACCATTATTGAGCTGCTAATGTGTTAAAGGTGAAGTGTGTAATATTTTAAAATCTTAAATTTGGAGACAACTATAAGTAAGCCGTTTGAATAGATTATAGTCACTGCGATGCTTAGAATTAAAGAGTTACTCCACCCCAGAATGAACATTTTGTCATTAATCACTTACCCCCATGTTGTTCCAAACCCATAAAAGCTTTGTTCGTCTTCGGAACACAATTTAAGATATTTTGGATGAAAACCGGGAGGCTTGTTTTTGTCCAACAAGCCTTGTGACTGTCCCATTGACTGTCAAACAATTAACACTGTCAAGTAGGCGTGGGCGATATGGAAAAAATATCACAAATAATTTTCACAATTGTATCACTATTCTTTGTCATGTTGGTTTTACTATTTTGTCTGAGCATTGCAGACAAAATAATTTCCCTATTATAAAAACATCCTTTCAAGGTAACAAAATAAAAAAGAATGGTGGATATTTAGGCCAAAGTGGGCGAAGATAAAAATCTTTCATTATTTTATTTGTTATTAAAAATAAGAACAAAGATACACATTACAAATAATATACAAATAAAATAAACAGTGCTTTATTTTCAGCTACAATAGGCATATTTAGCGGGAGCAATCAAGAAAATGAAGAAATTGAATGAACAAATATAAAAATAAAACACTATATAGATTGATTCCTATTAAAGCAACCGTATTATATTTTTCAGTCAAGTAGAGAGTAATACTTTTCTCTTTGTTTTGTTTTTTTGCATGAAAGAATAACAATTCTGTAATCTGTCTGTCGATTCTGTCATAGTGTTTTATATTAATACTAGTGGTGGGCATAGATTAATTTTTTTAATCTAGATTATTCTCACTGTAATCTTGGAATTAATCTAGATTAATCTAGATTAAAATGGCTCATTTGAATTCTGCCGAAGGCATTCAGAATATGTGTGCTACCCAAATTTTTTGTTATTATATTGAACTGAAAGCCATCTTATGCACAGTGTTGCACAGATTAAATTTCATGTAAATCATCCATGCTAACACACACGTCTTCTATTTTTATTTTTTAGACATTTCACTCTCTATAGATATATTTTTCAAAGACGGAGTTTCGAAGTTTCTCGCTCAAGTTCACATGAGACCTAAAGCGCATCCTGTTTGCTTAAAAGCGCAACATTTCGTTGTTATTCTGAGTGCACACAAATAAACGTAGAGTCTTTACAGATTCGAAAGATGTATTAGGCTACTTTTATCTGTATGACCAAAAATGACGGAGATTTTAAGAGCAAGTGAGGGCACCGAGCTGTCCTGCGCAAACGCTTCCACACAAACACTTCAATAGCGCATTTCTCTAGGTTAACATCATATTGAGCGGCCATGTAAAGTTGCTACTACATACATCTTTCAGATGAAAAGCCATATTTGAGGTTGATGAATGATAGGTGAGCGTTTGGATGTCCTGCCCGATTGTATTACCACATAGACCAGCCGTTAACAATCTGTCCATCACAGACTGCGTCGGAGTTCGAAGACTCGTTCTCGCCCCCTACAGTGCAATTCGGCTAGGTATACATCCGCGCTAAAATATCAGGGTGAAAGTCATCATAGCTTGCGTAGTATAGACCCAGCTCCCAACCCAACTTTGAGAATAGATTAACGGCGATATTTTTTTTATCGCCCAATAAGAGTCTCACGTTAACGCCGATAACGGCCCACCACTAATTAATACCCTCATTTACTCACTCAAGTTTAGTTTTAAACCTGAATAAGTTTCTTTCTTCTGCTGAACATAAACGTATTTTGAAGAATGTGGAAAACCAAACAGTTGCTGGTCCTCTGTGACTTCCATAGTATTTGTTTTCCTTCTATCAAAGTCAATGTAGACCAGCAACTGTTTGGTTACCCACGTTTTTGTGTTCAGCTCAAGAAAGAAATGAATACAGGTTTAGGACAACATGTGAGTGAGTAAATAATGACAGAAATAAAGTTTTAGGGTCAACTATCCCTTTAATTACAGTCGGAAGCATGTTTAGTTCTGTCCCTTTAAGACCTGCTCTTATTAAGATCTAATATACAGGCACGCTTCCGTTTGTCTTGGCTGTTTACTTTAATTTTAGACATAACCAACTGAGTCTATACATAAACCTTGTGTGTTTTGACCGTATTAGTGGAAAAGATAACTTAGTTCAGTTATCAGGTGCTGTTTGACAGGCTTTTTCGTGTGCAAGCTTCAGGTGTACGGACTCAGAGAAAACACACGTCAGAACAGCACGTGAATGAAACGTTTAACGGAAAGGCTTTAAAACACGCAAATAATGTACTTTTGTGATTGCGAATAAGTGTAGTGTCCCGTGAGAGTAACTCTACCGCTGAGTTAACACTGATGTGAATGTATGTAGTGTTGTGCAGTTTATTGATACGGCGGCGCCAGAACTGTAACCGACAGAATGTTCGTTGTAGCACGATACTACGATATTTCTCCAAAAGCAGATCCTGGAGACATTTTTATAGTCCACGATCAAAAATCGTCATATCGCACACCAAAAAGGTCCAGAAAAGTATGAAAGACATCGCCAAAAGTCCATCTGCCATCAGTGGTTCAACCTTAACGTTATGAAGCTATGAGAATATTTTGTACACAAAGAAAACAAAAATAACGACTTTATTCAACAATTTGTCTCCTCTGCGTCTCCTCTGAGTCAGCGTAGTGCCATTTTGGAGAGTATTCGCTGGACGCAAACTACGTACGCTGTTCTGTCAGGCGCACCACACGGATACAGCGGATACTCTCCAAAATGGCACTATGAATTGTTGAATAACGTGATTAATGACAAAATGTTCATTTTGGGGTGGAGTAACCCTTTAACTCTATTAGTTTGCTCTGTGCACACCACTGTCAAAATAGAGGAGTGATTACCGCGTTAAGCTGCAGAGTGTACGTGACCTTTGAGACCATGTATCTCCAAACTAAAGATGTTCTCAGAACTTCAGCCACAGTGGGGATTTTTGGTTTCCCAGAAACCAGAACACGCAAGACTGGGGCTCATTAAAGCCAGATAATGACCTAGGTTTCTCTGTACTGCTGAGCAGTAAGATGATCAAAATGGGAAGAAAATCTGTTCTTCTGCAGAATAGGCCGGAGCTGCAGTAATGAGATACCTGAAAGGTCAGGTCATAAAGGGGAATGATGCGGTAATATAAGGATAATGACTAGCACGAAATCCTGTTGCCGTAAAAACATTATGGTTCTGGTTAGAGACAAGTACATGTTTTCCATAGTGGAGTACAGAATTCTGATCCTATTTGACAGATTTTCATTTTAGGTAATGTGACCGAACCATGATTCTGTCACGGTATGTCCTGTTTCTCTTCCTGTTTCTCTTCCTTACAGTGAGTGTTTTTTTCCATCTCCATCCTGTCAGTGTGCTTCTATGGCCATGTACAGTGCAATTACTGACTCTGAAATGTCACTTCTCAACTGTGACGGAAAGTGAAAGTGCTGTTCTTTAGGTCATGTTGAGCATGTAGTTGGAGGAGAAGGAAAATCAGGCACACCTGGCCAAAACAATAGCCACCAATGTTTCATTGTGGGCTCTGCTTCATCTGTTGTGGATCTGTGTGTTAGAAATTACTTTATACCATTAAAAATAGAGTTGGTTGTAATGGAGACAACGTAACTAATAAACTCAAACACAGAGTTTTGCCTGATTAGTGCAGCCACTTTAGATTTTAGCCAGACGTCTGTTGCTTATGAAACCAGACACAGTGTGAATGTAGCTCAATATAGTCAAAGCCATTCAGGCCAGACTGGAGTTTTCCCTTTGTGTATGTGTGTCTGTCCTTATTCAGCTGTAAATGCCAAGCCTCGTGCAGAGCTAGTGCTGAGCAATACATGAATTATTAGCTATATAATCACAATATCTTTGCTGACAATATGAGGATATTGTGAATATCATGATAATGTTACATTTAGCTTATTATGAGTATGACTGCTGCTTTCAAATACTCCTGTGAGTGTCAAAAGTTTCTGATTACAACATGTTTTTGCAGCATTGTTCATTGTAGTCAATCAAAGACTTGTCTGTTGAACTGAATGAGCACATAAACACAATGGCCAGTTTTTGTTCCACATGTGCTCATTTAGGGACTGTTTACCCTTGATCACTTAATGTGTTTTTACTGATCAGATATCTGTCTAATTTGTTAAAATGGTTCTATTGTCGATTCCAGGAATAGGTCTTTATGCAAATTTAATTGAGTTCACATCAGTGAATGCAACAGATATGAGCTGCATTTTATTTAGCATCAGCTAAACACAAGATCAAAGACGGCAACAAGAGAGGGTGGCATCAGCAAGAGTCATGCACATTTAGACAGTACAGACCAAATAACATGATACTTGCAGCTTTCCCTTGTATTATTATTCTCATTTTTGTTCGTCTCTTCAGTAATTGTTTGACTCATGTATTGGCCAGCACTGAGAAGAACGCCAGCACTTGGGGGCATGGAGCTCCCTTTCAGTTTACTAATAAATTATTAATAATTAACAGATCTGTTATTGATGGAACTGTTTAGCAAAGAAAGTAAATGGTATATTAAAAAGTTATTTGCTTTTATATTATTAGTATCGATCGACCGATATAGATTTTTTTTATAACCGATACTGATTATTTGCATGTTTATGTGCCCGATAACCGATATGCAGATCCAATATTTATTTACTGTTATAAAGTAAATAAATAACAGAGTGAAGTAAGTCCATTCTTTGCTTTGGTTTTTCCTCCTTTCAGTTCTTAACAAAAACAAAAAACTGTTGAAAATGAACAGTCTTTCATGTTAAATTTAATCTTCAAATTACAACAATAAAAACATTTTATTTATAAAAAGCATCATCAGCAACACTGATATTAACAGTAAGCAAAAGAATGTCTAATGTTTTCAAATGGAGAAAATAAAGGCCAGAAGTCATGTTAACTTCATTTTAAACTACAGTTTTAGGTTTATAAGCTGTTTAATAGACTAAAGAGTGAAGAATAATTCACTGGATAATGTTAAATCAATGAATAATATTCTCTGGAATATTGAGATAAGCTATAACAAACAAAACATTGTATTGTATTGCATTTCTCAACTGGCATGTTATATCAGAATTATTAAAATGTTTTTGTCATTCTAAATTATGAAATGCCTGCTGACAGCACGGTTTATCTATGCATTTACACAGAACTATAGGGAGAGTGGGGACGGTTGCAACACTTTTTGCATTTCCTTTAGTTTTTCAGAGACTATTTGCATTAGAAAGCCAGCATTTTAATACAATAAAGCCACATCAGTCGGCAACTCACCCATGTTGCTGTATCATGTGCACATATGATTATATACACACAATTTATACTTGAATAGACAAAGTCAAATGTTGAAACGGACCCCACAAATGGGGACGGTTGCAACAGTCCACAGGGGCAGTTGCAACATTCATTAAAATGTAATTAAAACTATTCTTAAATATCATTTAGCAGTTTTTTTTAATTTTATTTATAGATACTGATTTAGCATGTGCAGTATGAATTAGGGATGGGCATTTTAAGCAAAAGTAATATTCGATAATCGCTGGGTATTATTCGATTACTATTCGAAAATCGCACCTCTCCCGCGCATGTACACGCACACACACACACACACACACACACACACACACACACACACACACACACAGAGAGAGGGGGAGAGAGACCATCCAGGCTTTCAATCTGTATGATAACAAACTGTTTAATTAATTAGAAAATAGTCTATCTTAACCCAAGAAAATTAATGGTTGTAAAGTATGAGTGCTGAAACATATTAATAACATAACCGAAGGAGGCATTTATTAACAGAACAGTCCGCCGATTATCAACTGCTCATAAGGCTAGGACATTTCTATTTTAAAAATGAGCATGAACATTCATATTATTAAAACGAAAATCTTAAATCTGATTAATGCATTAATGAATATTAGCCGTAAAACATATTGCGCTAAACAGAATATCATTCTTAAAACATATTACGCGCTAAAACATATTGTGAACCGCCTGAATGACGGCACTTATTATGTGAACATTAATTTTAACGTCTGTCTTCATAACAATAACCTATTTCATATATATATAGAGAGAGAGATATATTAAATGAACATGTTCACATGCTCGGGAAGAAGACGGGAGTGTTGTTCACAATTAGTTCGGTGAACTTTGAATTGAAACAAGGGAATAATATAGATCCCTGCAGCTTCTCAGAATTCCCCGCCTGAGTCTGAGCCCGTGTCTCTCTCTCTCTCTCTCTCTCTCTCTCTCTCTCTCTCTCTCTAGCTGAGCCATTCAAATAGTTCAGTTTTGGTTTTTAATAGCAAATTGGTCATTATTTTGTTTCCTTTCTTTATTAATTTAATTTAGAAATATGATTGGAACATCATATTTTTGTTAAATTCAAGTTTTAGTTTTTTTAAATACCAAGCGGCCAGCGCAAGTTTGATCAGTTTATCCTTCTCAAATAAATAACTAAATAATTAACGTCATAATATTTTAAGAATAAAGTCAAAATTACGATCATAAAATCATGTTACATTGCCTGAAGTTAAAGTGAAAATTACACCTGTATACTCTGCCAAAAAAATAATAAGTGTGGCATCCAACCTGTCATTCTTCACATTTAACACGAAAAACAACACAAATATTTTGCATATAAATATAATATATCAACCAGTGGAATATTACGTTATTATTTCAGCAAAAAACGAATAATTTGAATGCAGGGAGCTCGTCACGGCTTCATTAATGGGAAACAGGACATGAAGGCGGCAGAGAAGCACTCTGTGGAGTGCATCGTTTTGTTAACTTTGGTTTATTTTGAGTTGTTTGGGACGCTGTAGCAAACGGCCTTCTCACAATATATTGCTTAACATCTATTGTTCACGCAATCAGCCTGCACGTATCAGAAGTTCCGTTCTCCAGCGTGGTTAGCGCTCACACTCTAGTGTGTGTGTATGTGTGCCGCGCCCGAGTGCCGACAGTGCAGTTTGTGTGCAAGCACGGAACAGAAGATGCTCTAAAATAAAACAAACAAATATCCTGTTGATCTGTGCATCTGTACTGTAGTATATAAATTCAATATAGATTAATTATTGCTAAAGTTACTTGCCAAGAGGGGTAGTTTGACATACTTCATGTATTTGCCCGTTCAGGCGGCTCGCGCGTGTCAGAGACGCGGCTGTCTGTGCTCGCGCTGTTCACACAGAACAGAACACAACGCGGATGTACTGAAAGGAGTTGTCTTTCGCGCCCAAATGCTTTTTAATCGCTTACATTTTTAAGCAAACAAGGCTTAAAAATGCATGAAAATGATACAATTTAGTGACCACCTGCAGTGACCCGATCTGGCAAGTGACAAATCCGAGCGTCCTTCACGCTGTTCCCGGCCATCGGACAGTCTTTATTGTCAAGCCCTGGTACACCTTTAGAAAATAATCGCACAACCTAATCGATATTCTTTAATTAAACCGAATATTCGAATATTCGAAAATCGTGACCCATCCCTAGTATGAATATCATTACTGTAGCTCATTCCTGATTGAAGAAATAAGCCATGTTGCAACCGTCCCCTCTCCTACTCAAACTGCGATCGCTTGCGGAGATAATAAATAATTAATTCCGATAGAGATGTATTTATTTAGATGTTGATTACAAAATAATGGTTATATAGTAAATGTTAATATAGTTTAGCGTGTTTCAAACAAGTGAATCTTGTTAAAAGTTCCATGTGGTGGCCGTGCTGGAGCTTCTCCTGAGCATCAATCATTGAGTGAACGGCAATATGAAAGCAGCTTCACGAGACTAATGATGAGCATATACAACAGAGAGAGAATTCAATTCAGCACTTTTATTTCCAACATGCGCTCATTCATGGCTGCATGTGATTTAATTCAGGCAAAGTTACGTCTTTATTGGAGAGGACTTGACGGATTATTTTACGTGACTCTGGCTTCACGAGACTAACAATGAGCATAGACAACAAAGAGAGACTTAAATTCAGCACTTTTATTTCAAACATGCGCTCATTCATGGCTGCATATGATTTAATTCAGGCAAATAAATATATTTTATTGGGAAAGAGTGATGGATTATCTTACGTGACTCCGTGAGTTCATCTCTGTTTCTTAGAGCCAAGCTGCATAAGCTGCATAGCAGGCATTTATTTAATACATCCAATTTGTGCATTAATGGCTGTTATGTTAAATAAAGTTTACTAACTACAGCAAATGAAGTACCTGTGCACGCCGCCGTTGTTGTTGTCTCGTCTCCCCTCCGACATTCTGCAATGGCGATCCAGCGTGCAATTCTCAAAACAACATTTATCGGTGAATCCGATATTACAAAACCGATATCTGATTATGGTAAAATGCTTAAATATCGGGAAAAATATTGGGAAAACGATCAGCCGATCTCTAATTATTAGTAACCACCGTTTACAATCAGCATTTAGCAAACATGTATTTATATCATTTAAATCATTCAAAAGTCTTTGAATATCTAATAAATGTTACATTTCACAAATGTTATGAAAAATAAATTATTCAGCTGTAAAATCTTCTGAAGTGTGCATTTGTAGCCTGCATAAAAGAGTGTGCGTGACTGTCCGTCTGTCTGTGTGCATTCGGTGAGTGTGAAGCTGTCACACAATCGCAAACTTGAATCCCTTGATTTCAAACGATGCTCCACTATATCCAGTTTGCCACTGTGTTGTATTCACATCATATTCACCGTGTGCTGTATGTGAAATTAGCACTACATTATCTTTATTTGAAGAAAAAAAAGACTCAAGCATGCACAGATTATTAGCAGATCAGTGAGTGTGCTGTTGTTTTCAGTGGATACATCCTTTTATATTCATATTTTTAACCATTTCCTTTTTAGCAAAACATACTATGGTAGGTAGTAAATCTACATATTTGTTATAAAGTTCGTTTTTTATATTTATTCATTTTAAATTATTTCTAATTTAGAGAATATGATTTCAGTAAGTGTTATTCATGTGTTTTTACTATTTTTAAATTAAATAATGCGATATCAAGTAACTAGTGACTTTATATTTGCTGCTTTCTAAGATATCGGCATTGGCCATCAAAAAAATCTTTATCGGTCGACCACTACTCAAGTCTTACACAAGCTACCAACTTTATCCAGCTTTTTTGTGTTTTGATGTTATCTCTTGACAAGCTTTGTTTCGACAGCATCACTACAAGAGCTTCTCTTTTATACTGTTCCATCCCTTACATCTCTCTCGCACACTGCTCTTTCTCTCAGCTTTGCAGAATCTGGCCAATGTAACCCTAAAGTGTGAGACGGGCAAACATAATATTCACACCATGTGCATATTCTGCTGAAAAGAACTAGAAACAGAAATGATTCCAAAAATATGATTTAAATATGGGGTCGCCATGACAGTGGTGGGGTGCTTAGGATGTGGAAAAACAGGTTTGAATAAAAATAGAAAATAGAGAGAAAATACTCTGTCATATCTGGTTAGTTCCTGTGACAGAAATCGCACTGATAACACTGTCTGATGGATAGGACTTCTTTTGTGACCCAGTAAGAAAACAAGTAAGCAGATATTTTCACAGATAATCTCAGTGAAGATTATTTTTGCCATCAGATTAGTGATCATGGCTCTCAGTGAGCGTTTGATCGTCTCTGACAGTCATCTGTGTGGGTTTGTGGGCTGCTCCAGAGGATAATACTGCAGCCGCAGACACTAAGGAAGTGGGCGTTTGTTAATTGAGTCTCTCTCATTCTCTTTATTCCTCCCCCGTCTTTCTATTCCTCCTCCTTTCTCTGTATAACTCCCTGTCTGTCTTTTATATTTCTCAACGAACAACCATTTCTAATTACTGTCACCGATTCAGAGGGAATCTTTGTGCAAAGATACTCAAATCATTTTTTAGTTGATAGAGGTATTAGGGGTGCAACGGATCGTAGATGATCCGTGATCCGTACGAACCAGTCCCCACAGTTCGGCACGCATGTGATTCGCGGAATAACTGTTAAGTTTAACCACCTTGCACATGTTTTGTCTTGCCAATTTACGCATTCAAGCAATTTCAGACCATTCAGATAAAGGAGAAGTCAAATCGGGACCGTTTTCTGTGCTCAGCCGCTGCCGCACACACTGAAGCGTGCACACGCAGAGAGAGGCTGTTGTACACACACTGTTGTATATGTTCTCTTCTCTTATGCATGCTTTGGCAATGCAAAATGTGCTTTTGTCATGCCAGTAACGCTAATTGAATTTAATTGAGAGCGAGAGAGAGAGAGAGAGGGAGGCGCGTTTCAGACAACGCCTCAATGGATGGATACATACCATACATACACACAAAGTTATGTTAAAATACCCGTTTTAACAGGTATGTCTTAAATTACCGTATAGAGCTGAGAAAGAAACCGGATGTGTGTCAGTATTAGGGCTGTGCATTTAGTCTTAAAGAGACAGCAGCCTAGAAATACCTGCTTCTGTCTGCAAATCAAACAACACCACAGCTTTAACAAAGATGAATCTGTAGTAAGCATTATTGTTGTTTTACACTTAATGTTTCAATTTCTGCACCTGAATACTACGGTTACTGTCTTTATTTTTAATTGTATGTTGTAGGCTGTTCATCTTGTACTTTGTGTAGGCCTAATTGTTCTTGTTTTATTACTGACTTTAGTTGTTAAGCTAGTAGTTTCTGCTGGGGTATAGAAGTACTTAAAGTAAGCTTTTAGTAATTAATGAAAAGCAAACATTAAATTATCCGATCCGTGACTTAACATCCATAGTATGATCCGAACCGTGAGTTTTGTTATCCGTTGCACCGCTAACAGGTATAAATAAGAAATGTGATTGTGGCAGTTGCTATTTCTGTGTATCACATTTTTCTAGGCTAAACCCTCATATTGTCTGAAATATGCCATCCCAGGCACTAGACTACTACATTCAAGCTTTTATAGTAATGACATGTCAATAAAATCATGTTTTTTATTTAACAACCCTTGATGTTTGACTGAAAAATTGTTACAACTAACTTATCATGGGATATATGTCAAAAGCATATTTGCTATTATTTATTATTATTTTTATAGATTTCAATAGTCAAAAACACATTCTGATCATTCCAATGTAACACAATCAGATAATACTACCAGAATAAAACCATTTATTATTTAAAATTAAACCGTTATCTCATAACGTGCATATGTGTTAGTAATATTAAAATATATAATATTTTATATAATAAAAGGTCAGAGGACCTCAGAGGAAGCCAACCCGCAGACAGAATTAACCAATTTTTGCCATAAGTTAAATATATTTAGTTTCTACAAAATATAAATATATTTTGGAAACTTAATTTCCTGTAAAGCGGCTTTGCAACGATTGTATCTATATTTGTAAAAAGCGCTATACAAATAATCTTGAATTGAATATATATTTCTGACACTGTGTCTATACTGGAAGCAAGTTATGAGATGCAACAAGACCAAGGACAATAAAACTTATTATAAATGATGATTCTGTCTACACTGCATGCGGCGTGCACGATAAATCTCTGACATTAACTTGACATTTCATTCTTTTGTCACTGGTCACCTCTGGTGTAGACTGGAGGGAGACACGGTGTAAAAATCAGGGTTGGTGTTCTTTATGAAGAAAAAACTAAATTTTTAAGCTAAAGCAAATGTTCTGTCCATGTGGTGGTCTATATAGTGATCACTGGCTTTTTTGGTAAATAGTATCACAGCATATGATAAAGTCTGATTTTATGAAAAGGTTAAAATGTACATCTAGACTGCTGTCTGATATCTAGTCTTATTGTAAAGTATACAGTATTACTGGACATTATACCATTTGTATAATTTTTGTATATATACTGTATGTGAGTGTGTATCCTTTCTGTGTCTGTTTGCTGTGTGTAAGAGTGAGTTAGAGGGACCCAGCTGCACTGAAGGGTGTGTGTAATGTCTGTAGATTGGAGTGTATTTGAGTGAGTCAGTGTGCCCTGCAGGTTTTGCTTCCCCCGGAGCTCTCCTCCCACAGTCTGAGCATCACAAAAACACCTCCTTTCCTCTGCTTTGAGCACCGAGAGATTGCTTCCCTAAGTTTTGACATTACACGTTTTTAAAGGGAGCGAGAGAAACACACCAGGTACAGATCCCACAGCACCATTTCATGGCTAAGCACTCGAGTTAGGATGTGCCGGTTCATGAGTCCTGTTCATTAGTTTACTGAAGCCAGTGCATGTAAGTGTTCTTCTTAAGTCATAAAGTAGATGCTCTTGAGGGAAAGCAGCTGCTTAGATGTTGTCAGAAAACTTAATCCTAAAGCAGTCCTATCGTGTGCTTGAAAAGGAGCTAAAACAAATGTGATCACACACACTTACAGAAAGGACAACCCTCAGTGACTGACACAAGAGAGCTTGTGACTGAGTTCAAATTAATTATTCAAGCCTTTTCTGTACAACACAGATTACATATGCCGCCTTGTGTGGGAGCGATATTTGAGTAGATGTAAACTGTGTGCACTCAGTGGAACTGGGTGTACTCTATAATGTGTCCATAGACACACACTGTATCGCTGCAAAAGACCAGTTGCTTGTAGTTTCTGCTATATTGTGCTCCTAAACTCTGTACATGTTCAATAGGTCATGTTTTATCAGACCAACCCGCCCTGCTCCAATTAGTCTTGAGGTCACTGTATCACATTGTCATGACAAAGCTGCAAACAAGCTAATAAGAGCCAATCACAAGCGGCCTTCACTGTTTCTTAGTTAATCGATGCCTGTAGCTGATAAGCAGTCACTACAGTGATAGAAGCCATGGTAACTTTGGCCTTGATCTCTCTGAAGCTAGAGTTCATGGGCTGGAACTAGGGTTGTGACGGTGAAGACATTTTCCCACTGGTTAATCGGCGTGTGACAACACCAGTTATACCGGTATCACCGTGGTGGTGGTAGTGGTGGTGGGGGGAGGGTCATTTGAGTTTTCCTAGCTTTCCTTTGGTTTTAAATACCCTGTAAGCGCAGTGCGCATTTTACTTTGACTTTCATATCAGCTGCAATTCAGTGTCAAGCAGTTGTTTGTTTTTAGTTCTTTTTTAGTTTTCCCTCTTTCCCTAACTTTCCTTTGGTTAAATAGCTTATAAAAGCACCGTGCATTTCATTTTCACTTTGAAGAAATTCAATTCAAGCAACAACAAAATACAATGTAGAACATATAACTTTTATTAACTAAACAAATAAAAATACACCATGCTATATAGGCCTATGCCTAATATAAAATTACAAATAACTTACACAAAGTTTAAATATAGGCTATACAAAACTAAAAATCAGTTAAGAATGAGGAACAAACGATTAGGAAATGAAGAATGTTTATTATCAAAAATGAATAAGAAAGTTTGAAGGCACCTTGATGTAAAATAATGCACTGGTTCATGCATGCATTAAAGTCCTGAGTGCAGGGTGTACCGGAGCTCGATAAGAATAAAACACAGATATGCTGTTCTGAAAGGACGTCGGGAACGGGATATTGTTAGACCGCCCACTCCTGTTCAAATTTCACCAAAGTTACCGACCGCTACCACGTTTTTTTCGCAAATTTAATCCCGTGGCGCAAGAAATCTGGTCGGGACAGCCATGGAAATGCAGACCTAGACTGCTGTGATGCACGACTCTCGTTCGTTCGGTGCACTGCATTGAGCAGCTGCGTTCAGTTTTAATTCTAGTGTCCTCTAACTGAACTAAATTATTTGTATTACTATAAAAACAAATCTAAATGACGGTGCTGCGGTGGGCAAGTGACGTAATGGTGTTGTGGCTTAACACCTGTATCACCGCCAGCACTGTCTATCGAGTCAAGCCTAGCTGGAACACGATGTCCCTCACACTGGACTGTGAGAGATGCAGCAAACGCTGCCACTTCACAAACACACTACAAATGGCTGCAGAATCTGTGTCCACAAAACCAAGTTGTGCACATCCTTGTTTTTTTGTTTAATACATATCTTGGCTGACTTTATTTGTGCTTCTATGAATACATCTGTGTTGCTGATAATTGACAGTAGTAAGTGTGCCGGTGGGCCGAGCTGATGAGTGAGTAAAATGTCACTGAACCCCAGAGGGCCATTCTATATGTTTTGTATAAATATGCAGGATCTTAAAAAAATAGTTCACAACAACTGATTCAGTGTCTGTGACGCAGAAAACACTTATGGAATACAGTAATACAAATGAAATTTACTGTATAATGCTGAATTTGGATATATGAATCAAGTGGTATGGCTGTACACTTAATAAAATTACCATACAAACTTGTATCTATAAATATTAAATTGCAAACAAAAAAAACCTGCAATTTAAATATGCCTGCGTGTTTCTGTGTGAATTAATTTCACAGTTTCGTCTACTACACACATACTCAAGCATGCATGACTGCTCCTTGTGTTTTTAGTGTCTGATGTCTCACTGTATGAACTCTGAAGACATGAAGGCATAAACTTCATCTCCAGAGCTGCTCTGAGAGTCACTTCATGAGCGTTTCACCGTTTCATTGGTTAAAACTATTGTCAGGTTCACACAGAAACTCTAAGGTCTTGAATACAACCAAAAAGAAAAGTTTGGTTTAACTGGAAAAATTGACAAGTATATAGCATAATGTACAATAATGATACTTTTTAATGCCTTACTGCTTATTCATTGTAAATGCATGGATAAGAGCAACCAGCACAATACCTCAAAACATTTTTTGTTCCAGTGGAAGAAAGAAAGTACTTTGTTTGGAACAACAGAATGGAGAGATAGAAAGGGTATACCAAACATATTACAGAGCCATTATTCTCCCCCTAGTGGAGAGAGGAACAGCATCTTACATGTTCTTTCTATACCACTCTGTCCTGTCCTATTATATCTTATTAAATGATGTTCAGCAGTTTGGTCCGTACTAGATGCAAAACGGTAACAATCTGTAAACCCAGTGTTCTGCAGATAGACGAGAGGATAGAAAGTGAAACACAACGATGACTTGTTGAACATGCTTTAGTTGTGTAACTGATTTCACACTAAGCTAATTCCAGGACTACAAACAATATTTTTCATTCTGTGATTAATTTCTTTTCTTTTTTTTTTACTGTAATATTTTGGATGAGACTTTAGAGCAGTGGTTCTCAATTCCAGTCATGGGGACCACTTGATCTGCACATTTTGTTGGTCTCTCTTATCTGACAACCAGGGCCGGCCCAAGTCTTTATGAGGCATCAGGCAGAATTTTATTTGGGGCCCCTCAGTGCCACCAATATGACTGGTTATTGTCAAAGCTTGATTATTCACACACTATAAATCTAACACATCCATTTTCACTTTTGTTTGTTGTAGCTGTGCTGCTTACCATTGTCTGTCTGGCATGTTTTTACCTTTATTTGATTTTTAATTGTAACAGTTGCAAACATACAAGAGTGGTCAGGTGTTGATTTGCACTTTAACATTCAAAGTGTTAAAAAGTAGGCTATTAATTAAGTTACATAATGTGGTGTGCTGAAAAGTATCTAAAACCAGCAGACAATGCATTTAGAGAACAGAATGTTATTTTAACAACATAAATATTAAATTAAGTTGTACTTTTATTACAAGTCATACTTTTTTATAATAAATAATCAAAATTATCTGATATGGGGTGCATATCCCAAATGCAACTACGGTCGCGAGTTCTATCGTTATCAATAGAGTTCAATGGAAATAATGACCATAGTTAGCTAATGATGGTTTTGAGAAATGCACCCCTGATTTGTGCCACAAAACCCCCATACTGAATTTCTCCACCCCCAAAACGTGATCGATTTTAACGCTTTGACACACCACACTTTGGCTGGTGCTGAGCTAGAGAAAGACGAGCTCAGAAAATAGAAGTTTATTTTAGGTTTCAGACATTTAAATACACTTCAATTAAGTAAAAACTACATTTAGTTTGTTAAATAGGCTACACACTGATTTCTATGGAAAGCGGCAATAATAATCCTTTCAATTAAATTGACAAGGTGTTTTATTCCTATCAAATACACATTGTGTAGGTTACTATAAAGTTTACCCAGTTTTTCTCCCAGCTAACTGGCCTACTTACTTACATTCATGTATTTCGGGAGAAAAAGGTGAATTTACGTGATTCACCAACAGATCCTCACGGCAGCGTCCAGCGCATATTATCAACATGGTCATTATTGTCCCTTGCATGACACGTCGCTATGGAAAGGATATGTATAGATTATTTAATATTTAGCTTTCATATAATTACAATTGTCCATTGACATAATATATCACGAATAATAAAAAAATAATAATAAAATAAAATTTTAATTTTATGTAGGCCAATCTTGGGGGCCCTCTGGTGGTCACGGGGGCCCTAAGCAGCCACTTACTTCACTTATGCTTTGGGCCGGCTCTGTCTGACACACTCCGTTCAGTTCATGGATGATGATCTGAATCAGGTGTGTTAAAAGGAGACATGCAAGGTCCCCAGGACTGGAGTTGAGAACCAGTGCTTTAGAGCAGTGGTTTTCAAACCTGTCCTGCAAGCACCCCCCTGTCCTGCACATTTTGTATGTCTCCTTTATCAGACACACCTCATTCAACTCATCAGCTCGTTAATAGAGACTGCAAGACCTGAATTGGGTGTGTCTGACAAGGGAGACATACAAAATGTGCAGGACAGGTTTGAAAACCACTGCTTTAGAGTAGCCAGATTCAGCACTGTACACTGAGATTTTTGAGATGATGATGATGATATAACAAAATATTTTGATATTGGTGGATTCATCTTTTGAGTTGTCAGAATGAGCAAAATGCACATCTCTAATAGAAAGACAGATAGTGGAAATGTACAACAGCCTTTGCTTTATAAAATATCTTAAGATATGCATCTGTGTGTGAGTGTTTACATGTGGTAAAAGTGAGATGAGTGTGACAAAGGAAGTGCAGTTGAATGTCTGCTCTTACTTTTTGTTTATTATAGCAGATTGTGTTCTCAAGCTCATGCAAAACAATACATAGTTAAAAAATACTGACTACAATACTAAATACTAAAAATTAAAGTTCAAGATCATTAGTCACTTTCCTCTGTAAGAAGCAGGGAAAGCTGCCTGCCAATGTGCGTGTGTGTTTGTTTTGGGCGCTCCTTTAAGTGTACTAAAAATAGTTTATTTTAGGAGCCTGTTCTCAATGTGTGTGTGTGTGTGTGTGTGTGTGTGTGTGTGTGTGTGTGTGTATTTCTGCAGTCTGGTGCTCATATTCTATTTGAGATGGAATTCTGTTTTACCCCTGACCCATCTCTGTTTTTCTGTCTCTCTCACACACACAATACAAACACAAATATACACTCACATAAGGAAGTGTCACAACAGGAAGTAGGGGGTGTTGGGGAAGAACGGTTTAGCTCAGATAGGCACAGACTGAGAGGGTCAGTTGCTGTCTGCAGTAGCTGTGTGCATGACAGTAACTAGAGTCAATCTGGCAGGCCTGAAAGAGACAGAGAAATGTGGGCACACAGGGGGAAATGGGTCTTGCCCCCCACCCCTCCGCCTCAACCTTACCACAAGTAAGTCTGAACTACACTTGTACGTTTGATGAACTGGCCGTGCCAGTTCACTTGTGCCATTCATTGCTGTAAGAATGACGCTCTGATCTCTGGTCAGCACTATGAAGACATTGCAATGTTTAAATCTGAAGCCCGGATCATTTTAGCTGTATATGTAAAAACTAATAGTTGAGTGCTGCCCCAATTCAGAGTATTTAAAAAAAACAGGCCTGTTGTGGATCAAATGAATGCAGGCTGTAGAAGAGACTTCTTTAAAAAACATTACAAATCTTACTGTTCAAATACTTTTGACTGGTAGTGTATCTCAACATTTATTTCATGCTCTGCATTTTATGCTTTTATGCATGTTAATATATAACATACCTTTTTGAAACAGATGTTAGGACTAGACAGTAGCTATATGATTTCTGATTCAGCTTTTGTGTTGTCTTGTAGTGTTAGCGTGTAAACTTATATGTTCTAGCACGCATATAGTAACTATCAAACTAATCTGTCACATTATAGTGAGTTAAGAGAGCAGCACTTGTATTTTATGAACTTAGCCAGTTAAGGGTGTGCAGCTTGATTCTAATATTGTGAATGCATCTGCTCTACTGTCATCACAAGCTAATGTTTACTAAATATGAGCCAATTCAGTGAATACATGCAGAAAGCAGCGTTCTGACCCTTTATGCAAATACAAGTTAAGAATATTTATATTTATGCTTTCATCCAAAGCAACTTACATTGCATTGAATTGCATTTTATCAATCATGCATTCCTAGGGAGTTGAACTCCTGACCTTGCCGATGCTAATGCCTTGCTCTGCTGTTAATAAAGTGCATGTAAATGTGAACGCCACTTTTGCATCTCAATCAGTGTTCTCGAAATAACTGACATTGTGGTGTACTGAGTACATGTACTGTACAGTGCCTTGCAAAATATTCACACCCCTTCATTTTTTTCTAGTTTTTGTTTGTTGCTGCCATATGTTAGACTGCTTTAAAACAGGTTTTTATAATCTTTGCAAATTTATAAAAATATAATGATTCCATTGCATAAGTATTCATACCCTTATATGGGACAGTTGACATTTCAAATTCAATTGAATGCGTATGATTTGGAAAGGCACACATCTTAATAAAAGGTCTAAAAGCTGATCATGCATATCAGAGCTATAACCAAGCCCTGATGTCAAACAAACTGCCTGTAGAGCTCAGAAACAGGTTTGTGTCAAGCCACACATCTGGGGAAGAGTTCAGAAATGTGTTTTGCTTAATTGAAGGGTCACAGAAGCATGTAGTCTCTTTTACCCTTAATGGAATGAGTTTGAAACAACCAGGACTCTTCCTAGAGCTGGCCTACTGGCCAAACTGAGCAACTGATGGAGAAGGGCTTTGGTTAAAGTGGTGACGAAGAACCTGATGGTCAGTCTAGTTGAGCTCTTCAGTGTAGACACATGAAAACACATTTGGAAAAAGCACCTAAAGGATCCTCAGACTGTGAGAAATAATATTATCTGGTCTGATGAACCTCATTTCCAAGCATCATGTTTGAAGGAAACCAGGCACATACAGAGTACATCCTAAAAGTAGAGTGTGCTGGACAGGTCTCATGCCGTGGGGCTGTTTTCAGCAGCAGGGACTGAAGGACTCGTTAGAGTAGAAGAAAAGTTTAATGCACCAAAATATAGAGATAGCCTTAATGAAAACCCAGTCCAGAGCATTCAGAACCTCATACTGGGCAGAAGGTTTACCTTCCAACAGGACAGTTGACCTAAACACACAGCAAGAGTGGCTTATAGACAACTCTGAATGTCCTTGAGTGGCCCAACCAGTGACTGAGTTTGAAACCAATCAAATATTTCAGCTTAGTATGGATTTAAGGGTATATGAATGCTAATGCAATGTACTGAATCTAGTTTTTTATTTTTAATACATTTACAAAGTTGTGAAAATTCAGTTTTTGCTTTGTCAGTTTGGTGTATGGCGTGTAGATTGATGTGGGGAAAAAAGTAATTTAAAGCAGTTTAACATAAGGCAGCAACATAACAATGCTATGTAACAAAAGGAATATTTTTGCAAGGCACTGTATATATTGTTTCTGGCTTGTTTATAGGTTGGTTGAATTTTAGTTTCACTGTCTGGCTGTTCTGTGTTCTTGAATGTATTTATGCCAGATGTAGTTAACCACCAATCCTGCGAATGGAAACCATCTGTGACCACCAGCTCTTATCTTTAAATCTCTTCACGTGTGTGTGTGTGTGTGTGTGTGTGTGTGTGTGTGTGTGTGTGTGTGTGTGTGTGTGTGTGTGTGTGTGTGTGTGTGTGTGTGTGTGTGTGTGTGCGTGCGTGCGTGCGTGCGTGCGTGCGTGCGTGCGCGTGCGTGCGTGCGTGCGTGCGTGCGTGCGCGCGTGCGTGCGTGTGCGCGCGGCGTGCGTGCGTGCGTGCGCGAGTTTAATAATATTTCACGTTGTTGTATATTTTGTGTCTGATATTTTTTTTAGAAAAAAACATCCATAATCTGTGCCTAGTTCATAGTCACGTTTGCTTGGTTGTAAATATCATATTATATCATCTATTCATGCACAATCTAATACCACAAACTTTACTTGAGTAAATAAATCAATGTTTTTTAAGGACTGTGAAAATTCCTGCAGGCATGCAGTTACTCAATGTAACCACAAGGTGGAGATCCAGTCTACAGATGCACAAAATCATCATTTCTTTACAATCTGTTTTAGAATCACACCCATAAAAATGGTTAATTTGATACTTGAATTAAGGTGCTTTACTAGAATGTGTCCTGCTGAGGTGCTACAGTGAAAATGAGTATGGATGGATTGATTTCTGGTGGAAACTTCCCCCTGCTGTTTCTGGTGGTATATTAGATCAGGCTGAATCCAGCTTACAGTGGATTCTTCTTGTCACCCCTACACCATTATATTTCCTACCCATAATTTCATCTGTCCTTTTCCCCCTTTTCTTCCTTCTATATGTAGCCTGCTCTCTCTTACACAAGCACACACACATTGCTAAGAGAAGAATAGCAGGAAACAATATCTGGTTTGTGGTCCAACCGTAATTGTGTACGACTCCCATTTGTGTGACATCATTTCCTTCCTTCACAGGAAGTCTGTAATGAGTGTGAACAGTAGGTAGTGGAGAGGAATCTTTCTGCTGGCTTTCTTACTCTGTTGTCATGTTACGGTACACAGTCACACACAATATTACCTAATGAGAATACTGCCCTTCTGGTTCTTGTGGTTCTGTCCCCAGTGTTATTTTAGTATCGCTGAGATACTATTAGCTTTTATTCATATTGTGGAGTAGGTTTTAATTTAATTTAAAAGTTTTAAAAGTGGTGGTGTTGTGTTTTTGTTGGTTTAATTTAAAAAAAAATAGTTTTTGGTATTAGTTATTTTAGTATATCAAGTTACACTAAATGATAATGGAAAATGTTGCCTTGGCGATTTGCTGAAGTGAAGGTTTTCTTTAAATTTTACATCAGTAATTTATTTCCTTTTTGAGTTAGTTTATTTTAAGTATCTTTTTTAAAATTCCTAAATGAGTTTGTTAACTCAAATAGCCTTGTCTTTAGTATATGTGTACTGCATTTGGGGTCAATAGTAAATCTCCATGTAACTGTAAAACATGTAACATAAAAATCTTCAACAAATGTTAAGAGACATAAACACATGCCTGTTAACACACAGGGTGACAGAAATCAATAACAGTCGAGTTCTCTTTTCCCCTCTTGCTTTTTGCTTTCTTTATTTTCTCAATGTCAAACTGTATTTATTGACTACTATACGATCTTCCTCCTACCTCTCCTGTTAGAAGTGTGCTCGCCCAGCCATAAATGCATTGTTCTGTGTGTGTGTGTGTGTGTGTTGTTTACATTTTGCATTGTGTTTCTGTGACCTCAGACCTTTTATCTTTGACCGTTTCTGTATATAGATTTCTAAAGTAACCATTTGTCTGTAAGTGATGTTTGTGAACATAACTAGATGCACTTCTGATCTGATCAGCAAACTGTGAGCTGCTTTGTTCCATTGTCAGAGTTATATCCCATTTCTTCTGTCAGAGAGAGAAAGACAAATTGATGGTGGCATAGATGCAAAGAAGTAAGATCAAAAAACAACCAGGCACCTGGAGAGGCAGCTACATCTGGGGTCCTACGAATGAGTCTCTTCTGAGTTTGACACTTCCTGGTGTGGTGCAATGTCTGTGAGTGCAACCGGCAGCTAGAGCGTATGTGTATGCGCCTGAATAGACGCGTGTGTGAGTGCAAGCGGCAGCCACTGTGGGAGGAAAACAGAAGATGAGAAAGACATGAAGAGAGGGCTGGAGGAACTCTCATTGCTTTGACTCAGCTTAGACTGGGACTGTAAGAACTTCCTCAGAGAGAGAGAGAGAGAGGGAGGAAGGAAAGAGAGGAGGGGGAGAGGTATGTGGGGGTTTGCACACAGGATTAAGTGTCTTGAAGGCGGAATGGGAAGCAGATCACACGTGGAAGTCTGCAAGGATCTGGAGGACTGAGCGCTGTTCGCGTTGTCCTCCCTCTCTTTCCGAGAGGCAGAAAGCAGGATGGTGTGACCCTTTACTAGTTTTTCTCAGCATGAGGACTCTCTGACTCTGTGAGTTTGGGATTAGTTACCATTGTTTGATTGACGGCCCAAGGCTCCTGATGGAGCAGGAGCTAGGAGCAGGTTCACAGGACAGGGAAGAGGTCCCAACCTCCACGTCTGCTTCTTCATCCAACTCTGACCTCCCATCCAACCCACAGCCTGAGGGGGAGAGAGCCGCAGTGGGTCGCCGGCATAGCAGCAGGACTTTTACTGGGTTACGACTGTTTGGAAGGAGGTGAGTCGAGAACACACCTAAAGAGTGTGTTATGAGCTCATCCTAGTGCACTTGTTTTTGTCTATGGGTAGATGTAAAGAAAGATTGCGTATTCATGAGAACTTGCGGAGAGTGCGTGTGCTCAAGTTTCCATTCAATCTTTCCATCTCAGACCTAAGCCTTGTGCTGAGTTTGCAGTAACAACACATCGTGTCTGTAACACTGTGCATGATAACTAGCCAGACTGTGACTGTTGCTCACTGACACTTTGTGATGTGTTCAGGGTGGGCTGAATTTTGGATTTCTGGCTGTAGCAACTAATTAATAAAACTCAAAATAATTGACAATCAGCTTTGATTATTGATTATTTGTGTCTGTGAACACTGAATTGGTCTGAAAACATCTGTCAGTCACGTCACTTTTGGACAAAATGTCTATGGACAAAATGCTGCTTTGGGAAAATGCACGACTGAAATTGTCCTAAACATGAGAATGCACCATATTTAGCTCTTTAAACAAAAACATATAGTTTAACTTGGCCTACTCTCTTATGTATTTCCTCAGCGCATAACTTTCTTTTTATCCTTATCTGTAAATTTTAGAAAGTCATGAATATTTCAATTTTACATAAGGGTCGTTCTGTCAATAAACTCACGGACCTCAGTGAAAGAGTGCTGGCTCGGACGTTCACGTCAAACAGAGAGCACAACAGAAAAAGGAGAGTAATAATTCCAACTAAATTGATTGTTTTTCAACATACAGTTTGACTTTAAATGTAAGTTTAAATTTCTACATGTAACTTAGAGTAAAGGACTATTGAGTATAAATGTGATTTGTTCAGATGAGTGAATGTGTTCCTCCTACCAGTACCCCATAACATGTAAGTAAATGTTTTTGTTTTTCTGAAGTATAATTTTCATCTTAGATATTTTAACTTTTACTTTAACAATCCTTTGCACATTTAATAGCACATAGTCTTTATAGTTACATCCACTTGTTTTAATTTCCTTAAAATTGTTTGAAGAACAACACGAGGCATGATGTGGAAAATATATTTAGTAAATAATGGACTAAAATGAATGTATTATTTATTTTAATGAGTATTTTGTTTTTTTTTGTCTTCCTTTAGTTCCTTTTTCGTCTTTAATCCTACTGAAATCGTACCAGCCTGGTTTTTGTGAAGCTGCATTAACAGACCCAGATAATGCGATTGTAGCTTGGTTTCGTTCCTTCATCTATGTTAATCACACTACAGTTGACCTCTATGTTGTACGCAGAGGTGATGCTTTGTGTATTTAATCATTCAAATGTTGGGCTGTAGCTCTACTGTGCAAAACCTGCTATATCTCAATTATAACTGTGCATATAAACATATTCACTGATTCTGAGAGAAGATGATTATTGTGACAAGATTGTGTGTGTGTGTGTGTGTGTGTGTGTGTATGGATTAATTTACTATACTCAATGCTTAAGCGGTAGGTGTTCAAGTTGGTATATCACTTATTACTATTTCCTTACATTTTGTTGAGAGTGTGAGATGGTAGTGTGCTTGCAGAGAGAGTCTGTCCATGCACTCTTTTAATTGGCTTGGATGTGTGATTGATTTTGGTCTGGTTGATGTCTGGTGTGAACAGACAAATTGCTTGTCACATCACGTCTGGTCAGGACACCGTGTTACACTGGCCATCCATCCAGGGTGTTTCCCTGCCTTTGGTCCAATAGCAGTATGCATGTTTTCAGTAGAGCATGTTTGCTAGGTAAACATGAGTGTGTTTGTGTGTGTCTGTGATCTATTTTTAATCTGGTTTCTATCCATCGAACGGTTTCAAAGAGCAAACAGAACATGATGGACTGATAAAAGAGTGAGAGAAAGAGGTGGAGGAAGATGGTAGGATATGCAAACTCATCCCATCATCACCTACATAGTCAGAATATACAGTCATAACGTAATAATAATAATGATGCAGAACATAAAGAGATCGCTGAGTGATTAGTTATGTCATCAAGCGTGGCAGAATGGGAGGATTTGCTCAGCTAAAATGATACACGGTTATGTCAGCTCTATAAGGTTTGACAGAAGCTCTTTCAGCATGACAACATTTTTATCACCTCTATTATCTCTCGCCTTCTCAGCTCTGCATGTGTTCCCTCTGATGAGACGGCTCCTGCTGTGTGCTTTATTATGCGTGAGTGTGTCGAGCTTATTAATTGATGCATGAAGATGATCAGAGATGTGAGAAGAGGATGTCAATCAGACTGAATTATTAACTTTCTCTAGTAGAGCTCAGCTTCTGTGGGATCCTTTTCTTTTCAGACAGATCACAGGAATAATTAAGACTACAGCTGCCAGAGCTGGTATATAAGTGTGTATGTGTGTGAATTGTGAATGCGTGTTTTCATTGCTTGGTATGTAAGATTAATTTAAATAAATTCACAATCAGCTTTAAAAATATGGACATAATTTGTATTTTTATATCCTCTGCTCTGTATTTGTTTACTCTGTCATTTTGATTGTTTACATTTTCATGCCTTTGTAAACAATCTCTGTAAACAAGTGTTAGTTATGAAACCCCACCCTTTGTTTGTCATCAGAGATGACGTTAAGCACAAATGAAAGTGAGTTTGTTGCGGTATGTGCATGTGTAAATACATTAACCTTAGAGTGCTTTAGAGCATGATGGGATATTTTTGATCATGTCCTGGTACTCTGCTGTAAAACCACAAGTTCCTCTGTGTCACCCTGGCAACCCTGTGTCAGGCTGGAAGAACTCAGTGGAGATGCATTCATCTTGTCAGACTCCAGCTATCTGGGTCATCATATAACCCTGTGATGAGTGACAAAAAGCCATGTGATGGGACTATACCTTTGACAATACTGACTCATGTATGTGTCAATGTCTGATGTTCTCTGAGTCTACTCATGCTTGTATTTGTGTGTGCATTCAGTTAAAGGAGACCTATTATTTGTGGTCGACTGATATTGTATTTTTTTTTTTTTTACTGCCGATATCTTGGAAAGCAGGGTGGCCGGTATAAAGCTGATATAATTGTATGTATTTTAATTCATATTTAAGAAATTTGAAATCATTTGAAAATGATTAAAAAATAAATGTGTAAAATAAACCTAGATGACAAAGTATTTTTCACAAATAAAAATATAATTAAAATGGGAGTAAACACTGTAACCAACAGGGCACTCAGTATTCTGTGAAGATTGTGTGCATTGGGAATCATATTTTTTTAATAAAGCCAAGGTAACACTCATTTTACATACAGCACACAATGAAAATGAGATTAATATGACAGGGGCCAAATGCATATAACCGCAGCATAATTTGAAATCACAAGTTTAAAGTTTGTGGATCGCATATCTTCAGTGAAGCTGAACTCTCCTCCTGACCATTCAATTCACACGGACCGACCGACCGTCCCGCAGAGAACACGCGATCATGCAGGATACAAACCCAAGCTTGATAAGATCTCACCGCTGGATTCGACTAAGTTTGTGAAATTAAATGTTCATTAGACATTCAAAGATTTGTTTGAAATGATGTAAATGCATTTATGCTAAATGCTGACGGCAAGAGAAAGTATTATAATGTTAGCCTTTCTATTACCAATAATATAAAAACAATCGTTATAATACTTTTTTATTTACATTTTAATTCCTTTGTTTAACAGTTCTGTCTGATTATTAAACTGACTTCTATCCATATTTAGACAGATTAGACAGATATCCATATTAGACCGAACTGGTAATGACGACAGAGAATAAGAGGAAGAACGTAAGCACTGCAGGCGCTGCCTTTCTCAGCACCGTCAAAATAAAAGTCCCATATCGAACGCATTGGCCAAACAGAAAAACTTATCAGCCGATGCCTATATTTGAAAAATGCCAAATATCGGTCGATATATCGGTCGACCACTACCTATTATGCCCCTTTTTACAAAATATGTACTATAAGTCTCAGGTGTCCCCAGAATGTGTCTGTGTTTCAGCTCAAAACCCCACAGATCATTTATTATATCATTTTGAAAATGCCTACTTAGAGTGGGAGCAGATAAACGCTGTTTTTGTGCAAGTCTCTTTAAATGCAAATTAGCTGCTGCTCCCCACCCCTTTTTCCAGAATAGGGCTGTGCTTTTACAGCTCGCACCTGAGAAACTCAAAAGAAACATATTTTATTTTGATAATTATGTTTATCGTGCTGAAATCATGCGTTTTAAACCATATCAGTTTAAACTTCTGATATACAGTTTTGGGAGCGCACAGAAAGCGGCTGTCACACGGCATGTGGGTACTAAACTTCTAAGACTTCTCTTTCATGTCTTTCAGTTCATGCACTTAAACTGGCAAATACACACAAGTTTATGTTAAAAACACACAAGTTACAAAAACAGTCTGTGAAGGTAAACAGCTGGGAAAGAAATTGCATTGTTTATATTAGATCTGTGTGACAGCATAAATATACAGTCCAAGTCCACTGCTCTGTTGTCTCCTCTGAGGCTGGGACTCTAAATAGTGTTCTGTGCTCGTCAGCGCAGCCAAAGAGAGAACAGTTAGCATGCTTTGCACGAACTTACGCCATGGCGTTAGAACTGGTACACAATTGTCGCTTGTGAAAACAGTGGCGGCGCCATGGGTGGAAACTTGAGTCAGTCAATAGACAGATTCAAACTGATAGCTCAAGCTTTGTGGATAAGTTCAAGAGTGTACTTTTTTTATAATGAAATTATGTCATATGTCACCTGCTCTACACAGTTGTGTTTCTTTTGGCCTATATCTGCTGTCAAACAGCCAGGGCTAAATTCCAACCTTCAGAACTAGATCTGGCACCAGTTTTAGTTCATCTCCCACACCATATACCATTGAGTTATGCTGTGACTTATATGCATGTTTCACTAAAAATAAAGCACTTCAATAAGTTACATAATTCTGTAAAATCATTTTCTAAATTCACAAAACAGGCAGTCTGAAAAATCATATTTATACATTCTTTGACACTAATGCACTTTTTAGGAAACACTGTCAGTTCACCTTTCGTGCATTGTTGTTGAGATATAATCACGAAAGGACTATAATCAGCAATGTGGTCTACTCTGTTTGCAGTGCAGGCAGTTTGATTTTGATGGGAGTGATGCTTAAAAACACTGTTTTGTCATGACACACAAACACATTCTTGACATTTTCTTGAATTTTCATTTTAGTGCCTAATAGGGCTGTGACGGTGGCCGTGCCGTGTGTATTGCCACCGGCATTAGTGCACGTGACGTCACACACCCTATAACAAGCATAATACAAAGTTTTGTAAACACCCTGCTAAAACACTTTTCCTGTGGAGCAGAGCGGGAGGATGCTGTCCACTTATGTTTTAATTGCATTTATAGTCAAATGTTTTGGATAGATTTGGAAGGCCTCCTTTGTAAATATTTAGGCATGAACTTATTTTTCTGAGAAAGATGTATTTTTCTATTTTAATAGAGAAATATTACCACCAAATGTGACCGTTATTGTTAATCTTTGTTTGATTATGGGAAGTACCATATACATAAACAGAAATGGGCTAAAGGAAAACCCAATCCTTTGTCATTTCAGATAGATATGAAACATTATATTGAGTTACTACTTGGGTTGAAAAATAGTAAAGCAGAACGCACTAGGTCTATATGTGAATCTTTTGTGCTATTTGTATAATTGTCTCAGACCTTTTTCTCAATTTTTTTTCTAATACCTAAAAAAATGTTTTACATTATTAATGTTAATTATTTTATTTCTTCATGTATGTTCTCATATTTTACATATTGTAGTCTGTTTAATATTTTTCTATACAATATGTTGGAATGACTGCTGTTATGTTCATTGGCTGTAATATGAATGTCATTTAATAAAAATAAAAATAAAAGTTTTGTAAACAAGTGTAATAATAGTAACATTTGCAATTTTTTTATTTAGACTATAAATCTATGCTAATTCACAAATTACCTCAAACGCCAACCTTTCCTTTAGATTGGCAGGTTTGAGCACAATAAAATACAGTTTATTCTGCATTCAGCATATTTATTTCATGATGAGCGATGGACTTTTTTGGGAAACTAAAAAAGGATGAACATGAAGGACAGAAAGTGCACTTGAAGTCATCTGTGGCATTATACTCTAGTTACAGACTCCTGTATATTTACCAGCACATTCAATTTCTCATTTTAAGTGGAGCAACTCTGTGTTCTTACAGCTGGACTGAGACCAGAGCTGTATATTGTAGTGCAAAAAAAAGAAAGAAAAAAGTGTAGTGGTCAGTGTGGAACAGAAGATGATCTCTCCTTTCTCCTCTCTATGTGCTATTCTCTCTCTCTCTGAACTTCACTGCATGACGGCCCATTCAAAACCACAGCAGAAGCCAGAAAACGGAGCATCCATCTGTCAGCACCTCACGACCCGGATCTCCCTGCCAACTGCCCTACTTTACATTGAGAGAGAGATGGAGGGAAGGAGAGCAGAGGAAGAATTTTGTCAGTTAATTTAGAGTCAGTATGTGTTTGTCTAATAATAACACGTCTTACAAATGTGTGTCTGCGTGGTGTGTGTAAATGTGTACGTGTAAGCTAGCTCAACAGATTTGTGTGCCTGATATGTGGTATGGCAGTTAGACGTCTTAAATGTGTGGATGCACACACACACTATGGGCTGCAGTGGTGTGTCTTTTCCTCAACCTCAGAGAGATGGAGGAAACTAGTGATGTAAAGAGCAGTGTTATTCTGTCAGTGTTGATCAGGAAAGCAGCAATCCGGACTCACATGGTGCTCGAGGTGAGATCAGGAGAGAGGTGCTCCTCAGAACACTTAAACAATCAAGAAATACACTACCCTTCAAAAGTTTGGGGTCAGTAATATTGCATAGCAGTAAATTGTGAATATTGTGAAATATTATATAGTTTTTGTGGAATTCAGAAAGGACATTTCAAAAGAACCGCATTAATTTTACATAAAAATCTTTTGTAACATGTCTTTTTAATGGTATAGTGTAAATTAATAAAAGATCACCAATATACTATATTTGCTATAAGTAAATGATCAAGTTAAAATATATATAATGGTAAATCGCAACTGAATTGGAAATCAGTGGGAACATTTTATGTACATTCTTTATGGTTTGGCTAGCTGTATTGATTTCTAGGAAGTAGAGAAACAGGTTTTTTTTCATAGGCAGTTCGCTTCTGTTACTTCTATGGTGCAGACGGCACCATACGGCAGCCGAAGCGAGAGGAGGCGTACAAGTATAGTGCTGGGAGCCGCTCAGAAAAAGTTACCTGCTAGGTCACTATTCATTTTCACTGAGAGGGGTGGAACGGATAGTGGGCGCAGCGCTGTGAAAGAGTGAGAGAAATACATGTGTGGGCGCCCCAGAGAACACTATCGCTCTAGGATATCGCCTATACCAGGACCCTACTTCTGCTTCTTACATGGGCCTATGCTGCTGTTAAGATGGAGATCTGTGCATAGAATCCTGCTCAATAGGTCTGATCTCCATCAAAGTGGCTTTAAGCGAAATCTTCAATAAATCCTAATTTATTTATTTATTTTTTATTTACATTTACATTTATGCATTTAGCAGACGCTTTTATCCAAAGCGACTTACAGTGCATTCAGGCTATACATTTGTATTGTGTGTTCCCATCGAACCCACAACCTTTACGCTGCTAACGCAATGCTCTAACCACTGAGCCACAGGAACTCTAAATGAACACTATTTATCAATTTTTTAATATATTTATGCATAACATGGCTTATAAAATATGTACATGCCAAAAAAAAAGAGTTGCCTGTCACTTGCACTCGTCACTTATTGGTTAGAACTGACTAACGCAGAAGCGGAAGTGTCTATGTAACAATCATCTCGGCCTGCTGCTGGAGCATGACTGATAGTGATTCTGTGTTCTAAAGTACAAGAGCTCGTGGATAATGGATTAACTAAACCAAAACCCGCACTGCCTGGTTTAGATTGGACATGAAGGGCTTTATACTGATGAACTAAAGCATCAACTAAACACACACAAGAGAAGAACACCACACACAGAGAAAGTCCTGATCTATGAGCCGAGGTAGTAAATTATCGTTCACCGTTTGTGTTTTATAGCAAAATGTGTGTATGTAAATGTAGGTGTGTGTAAGTTCAATCTTTTGTCTGTTCACTGTCATTATTTTCTCTTTTTTTCGACCTTAAGTGACTGAATATCTTGCACTAAAGAGGATATTGTTCTTTGTATGATTTACAATCTTTCAAGCAGCAGCCTAACAGAATGGTTTAACAAAAAATTGCCTTTCATACCAAGTAGCTATTCTATATAATAAAAGTGCCTCAGTTAACTTATGCATTATATTCAAAGTCATATAATGGCTTTGTGTGACAGAAATTTACATTTGCCATTTTAAAAGTCTTTAGTGAATATGTTTAAAAAGCTAAGTTGTATACATTTAGGGATACCTTTTGAATTTTTTGATGTGCTTCCATGCAAAGACATGCTTCTGCAGTTTGTAGTTTCCTGCAGATGTGCCATGCATGCAAATAACATACGTGACATGCAGTACATCCTATTTAGATCTTAACGGTAGATGAGTTTAAAGCCATATGCATACAGCCATAAGATGATGTCTTGTTTAGTGTTGTGTATTTGAGCACACCTGTGTTGTTTAAGCAGAAGAGGTGTGTCATTGTTATTAATCACGACATTCTGCCTGTCTGACAGGTTATGTGTAAGAAGAATAGTGGTGGTTGAGGAGAGCCCCCACCCCACATGATTGTGAAGCTCTTTGGGTGTACAGCAATACACAATAAAGAGCTATATAAATGCATCATTCATTCGGTCAATAAACACCACATCCTTACTGATGTGTGTCAGTCTATAGTAGAGTAAATATCAGTGCCATAGAATCAAATGTGATGTTTGGAAATGTTTGAATTACAGCTGGTCTAATCATTAAAAGAAATCACTAGTGTTTGGACAGTTTGATTTCAAGCTAGTCAATATGCTTTCTTTTTATCTCCCTCTCACTGTTTCTCCTAATGGCTAAATCATCTGTCATAGGTAAGTATCCATGCCTGTTTGAAAGCATCTCTTCTGCTGACATAGTCTCTGGGTTAAAGGGGGATCTTGTATCCTTGTGTGTGTGTGTGTGTGTTTTTACTTGCATCAGGACTAGAGTGCCTCTTCTTACTCATTTTTATTCTACTTTTTCACCCTCTCACAGGATTTTCACAGTATCAAAATGTCAGTATTAAACACCAATAGCAGTTTCCCACACTAGCATGTCACAGCAAAAACTAATTTGCTATTAAAAATATATAAATAGTTACATATAAATATTAACAAACTCAGCCTTCAAGTGTTTTTCAATTAAGTAAACACACATATGTTCAAAAGTTTGGGGTTAGTAAGATATTTTTTAAAGAAAATACTATATTCAGTAAGGAAGCATTAAACTGAAAAAAATTATGTTTTTAATAAATGTTCCTATGTTCTTAATTCATCAAAAGTCTTAACAAGTATCATGGTTTCTACCAATATATTAAACAGCAGAAACATTTTCTTGATCACCAAATCAGCATCTTAGAATGTATTTTTGTTCGAATGCAGTAAACGAAACCCTGTTCTTACAAAAACATTAAAAAAATCTTACTGACCCTGAAACTTAAGATTTGTAAGTAAACATGAAAAACAAAGAAATCAATTATAAGAAGCGAGTTGTTTTCACTTTTTCTTGTTAAATATTGTTGCTATTGAATAATGACATAATAGGCAGGTTTATTAGGCTGCATATGCATAGATTGGATGCTGTACAGTATACATTTTTTTTATTACTTATAAAGACAAACCTCTTTGATCAAGAGTTTACATCACAGTGCTCTCCAACACATGGAAGAAAATATCGGCCTGGTACCAAACTACTGGTATTTTTGACATCACTGCTCTTCCGCTGGGAATAGCAGCCATCTGCCACTGAAACAGTCTCTGATCATTTTCCCTATTAACACACACACACACACACACACACACACACACACACACACTCACTCACTCACTCAATAAGGTCACCAGCCACTATTCACCTGTCATAATCTCACTGTATCTATCCGTCCCTGTCTCTGTCTCTCCATGTTTTTCCATCCCTCGGTCTCATTCAAGGGTAACCAGGCAAAGATAAAGGGACACAGGGAGAAAGGAGTGAGGGAGCACAAACACCAAAACTAATCTGATTCTCCAGGGCTCAGGCTCTTCAAGTCTAGTGTGCCTAACCCTTCTTACACATCTCATATCTTATTTTCTCTCTATTGGATCTCTTTTATGGTATCCCTTTTGAAACTGTGATACTGTGAGTATTCTTTCTGCTCAGTGTAAAACAATTGTGAGAAAACTGTTTCGTTTGCTAAAAGCACTGCCATTGTAATTGCTGATCTTACAAGCATGATACAAATATGTTGCTTTTTAACAGCATGTTAAGCCTCTATGACGTGGCTATGGAGAGTCTGGAGTCTCTGTATGTCTGGTTTTGTGTCTAGAGGGTATGAGTCTCTCTTTCACAGACTGACCTGTGACCGAGGAGCAAATAATGGTCTATTTGCAGAATGTTAAAGTATGGTGTTTTAATACACAGACATTTAGATGCACTGACTTCTGTGTTTGTGTTTGTATATGGAACTTGTATTGTATATTCACTTTCAGACAGTCATACATGCGGTTTTAAATTTTTTTATCACAACATAATGTTGTGGGGCTCCACTACAGGGCACACACACCTTGTGGTTTGTTAGCTTAGCTCAGCATTCTCTCCTGAAGTTGCATTATGCCGTTCTTGATGGTGTGTATTTGTGTTTGGATTGTTTATGTGGCATGTTGAAGCAGCGAAAGAGAAGGTAATGTTGTTGAGGGACGTGTCCTTTCCCAAACAGTAAATATTAGAAGTTAGCTATCTGAGAAGATCAGAATTGAAAAACATAAACCGTTTTTAATGAAGAAGTAGAAAGGGTTTTTCTTGGGGCATAAGACTTCAGAGTTTCTTTACACAGTATTTATAATAGCTGTTTTATGGAAACAGTAGACGTCTTTGGTATGTTCACATTTAGATAATTAGGTAAAATACTCTCTAGGACTAGGTATCAATAAAGATTTCAAAATGTGATTCGACTTGACATGGTTAATGCGATTCAGTATTATTCTCTGGACATTATCCTGGTGTGCTACACATTATGTCGTGATGCTGTCATCTGGTGGATAGGTGTAGATGTTGCAGAATGGAAATAGTATACAATACCATTCAAATGTTTTGGGGTTGTAAGATTTTTTATTTTATTTGTTTGCTTGTTGTTTTCTCATGCTTATCAAGATTTAATAAAAATACAGTAAAAACATTAAAACACCTTTTTAAGCACATGTCATAAACTAATTGTATTCTGAAGCACAGTTTATAAAACTTGAATGAGATGTTTGAAAAAGAACTCTGATCAAAATTAGACAACACTTACAGATACCTCCAAGTTGTTGGTTTTAATTTGGCACCTGGTGCTAATTTCCTTAATTACATGACAAACCCTATTTAACTGGCAGCATTTCTACAGTTTTCACTGAGATTACAAAAATGATGCATTTTAACTTTAACTTAGTATAAATTTTTTGTGATTTAAGAATTTGTTAGGCAATGGATGACACACATTACACCTGTAATGTCAGCTTTTGACCAGCAGGTGCCTCCCTTTCTTAATGTCTGCAACAACCTGTGTGCTCATACATGGGTGTATGCAGGAGGAGAACGGCTGATTAGATGGCGTATGAAGATTGAGCTGTCAGCGGATATGACTGACAGCTGGCCTTAGGTGGTAGCTCAGATGATTATCAGGTAATGATGTGCCATGACACCCAGACAGAAGCAGCGACAGTTGCTGTGGGAGACGGCTATCCGACGTCTGAGACAGCATGTTCAGTTCACATACGGAAAATAAATATACAGACAGGTTTTGCTTGTGTTTCTTGTTTGCGAGGTGACTCACACTCCCTCTCGTTCCTCCCACTCCTGCACTCAGTGATGGAGTTCTAAATATAATCTCCTTGTCTGGTTTATGAAATGCTAATCTAAAACCCGTCTGTCTCTAACTCAAGACTATCAAACCACCGTGTTTAATTTGTGTGTTGAGCAGTGTAACATTAGCTGCCACAGAGGCTCTAAGCAGCACCTTTACCATATATGGCAGATGCAGATGCATGCATGGTTGTTCGTCTAACGGCTGTTTGGTGAAGCATCTGCATAGAATGGACTCTTTTTGTGTGTGCACATGCATATAGACAGAGGCAGAGTGAGTAAGTGTTTGTGTGGGTTCAGGTGTGGGGGAATGAAAGGAAGTGTGCAGTGTGTTTGTGAATGCATGTTCAAATGTTCCTGTGTTTCAGTAGAAACGCTTCTTTAGTTTCTGCTACCAATTACATCTCTTATAGCTCAGAGTGTCGCTTGTAATATGTTCAGATTTTGGGTACAGTTCTCTGGTGGCAGTTAAATTGATCCTAATTGCAATAATAAAAAATTCTACATGAATACTCAAACATTACAAAAACCTTTTTTTTTAACATTTTAAATAGAGCTGCAGGATTCTGGATAAATTGAGAATCACAATCTTTTTGTTGTTGTCTCAAATAGAGATCACGATTCTCTCAAGATTATGAACGAAACAAAATAATGTGTGCAAAATATTAATCGCTGCAGTCAATTAAAAAGATCCTTTTATACCATATAAAATACCTGCACAAATACCATATAAAATACCCTGTAGCAGATCTATACAGGTGGAGCTGGGGAAGGTGGAGGGTTTCAGAGGAACTCTGAAAGTGTGCTGCGAAATGCTCTAGTGGATGCTAACCTGCCATTTAAATGTAAACCTGCAAGCACGTTAGCTGTGTATGAAACATGAACCAATCAGCTAGTGCCAAGTAATTTAACGCTATGAATATCATATAGTGTTAAGAACCCATCAGCCTGCGCCATCAGTTTCAGGAACTTGGTATTTTAAAAGTGTCTCCCAATGCATAAATGTAAAAACTCTTAGGATAGGTTAGAACCTGATATAATACATAAAAAACAGCAAAAATTAGTTCTGAGGAACAATTAATTGTGCATAATTAGATATAAAACATCATAATCATAGAAAATATATATGCACATTCCACAATGCATTGAATTGTCGAAACTTTGCAGGCATGTTCATGACCCTAAAACTAAAAAAAAAAGTCACACACAAAAAAACAAAACATAGGTGAGCCAGTAATTAAGAAAACTGAAAAATTCTAACCACAACACTGCAGAATAATGTGAGGGTTTTAACCTTCTTTCTTTCTTGACAAATTTCCGTTTTTCTTGTGCATTTTTGTGAAACAGAAACTATGAAACCGAGAGCATGCTTGTGTGGATGCTTGCATGTTTCTCTGTGTGTGGTAGATGCCGTAAACAGCTCAGTCTGAGCTAGATTTATCAGTCATCATAGGACAAAAAGCTGTTGTGGTCCAACCACACGGACAGCATTCTAACGCGCACACACACACACACACACACACACACACACACATACTACTTGCGGCAGTGGAATCACACTCCCATCAAAGGGACTGTTGCCGTTTCTCTGTCACATCAGAGTTAAGAGACATACATACTCTCACACACTTTCCCCCGGCACAAACACGCATACGCATATCCATACACACACACACACACACACACACACACACACTTTCCCCCGGCACAAACACGTATACGCATACCAATACGCACACACACACACACACACACACACACTCATTTTGACACATATACAGCTGGCTTGAGGATGTTTGTGGTTGATGTCCTCCCCATAGGAAACCGGGTGTGTGTAAAATGGTAACCTTGCTCATGGGCTGGTGGGGGAGTTGAGAGAAAGTTAGCAGTTTAAAACAGACAGTCTGAGGTGACCAGTGTCTCTTTTATCTTGCTCTCAATATGCAGAGATGTTGATTGATTTCAACAAAAGTACAAAACTGTAGCCGTGAGACACTTTCAGAACATTTGTTTCTGGTTTAATCTCTCCGTCCAGCCCAACACAATGAGTGTGAGTTTGGGACTCGACTACAGTTTGTCCAACCAGTGGCCAACAGAGGGAGTGTTTGGGGAAAAATAGACATAATTTTTGCAAATACATTTGATGCAGAAATTGCACACTTAATCTTACTTAAATGCAACACAAACGTAGATATCCTAAAAATGTCTAAGGATTTGTTTGGCCCATGCAATAAAAGCCAAAGGGGTCCAGTGTTGTTTGGACCCTCTCCACAAACTTAATGCAGGTTTGGAACATGAGTGTGAGCAAATTATAGCATTTTTAAGTCAGAGATAAGAGTTAAATTGTCTCTCCAGTTTCCTGAGCTTATGTCATCATAAGCTTAATTATTTCTAGGAGTATTTGTGTACATATTTGCTGTGTGTACATACATATCTATGTACATGCCAACACGGGTTCAAACTCAGTGTATGTTTTCAAATTGTTGGTTAACTCTTATCTGCATATATGATAGGTGTTTGTGTCAGAGGCATGCTTCATTAGTAGAATCTCTCTCTCTCTCTCTCTCTCTCTCTCTCTCTCTCTCTCTCTCTCTCTCTCTCTCTCTCACCAGCTCTCTCTCTCTCTCTCTCTCTCTCTCTCTCTCTCTCTCTCTCTCTCACCAGCTCTCTTTTTGACCCTCCCACTCTCTTATGACAGACTGCATGCTCTCTCTTTCCCCATCCCCAGTCAACCTTCTTTCTGTCTTCATTCTCCTCTTTCTCTCTCTCATTCTCTTCCCCCTCTCTCTCTGGTGAGGAATGGAGAAGACGTTTGAATGATTTTGACTCCTCCATCAGGTTGTACATTTCTCTGACTCCTCTCTCTTGAGAGCTTGATCTTGATGTTTAGGAGTTGTAGAGTGCAGTGCTGTGTCCTTTAGACTGTGATTTGTGCTAACGGAGCGTGTGGGAGACTTGTGAGACATGTGAGCTGTATTAGGTGAGTCTGGTGAATCTCAAACCAGTTACAGTGACTACAATCTCTTTGCTGTCTGATTCTGTCATCAACTGTTGCTGCTGTTGTTTAACAGCATTGTGTTGTATGCTCCTGTGGTTTGTAGCTGTTTAAAGCCAGGTGTTGTAATCTGTGTTAAATTTGTTTCTGAGAAAAAGAGGATATCGCAAACTGCTGTTGTTAGCCAAACTATTCCTAACCCTGTCAGTGAAACGCTAAAAATAGTGCACTAATACATGTACGCTTGAGTTTGTGTATGTTAATATGACACCTTAGTGCACCACAGTGTGAAAGTACAGGAAAGGCTTTTAATAGTCAAGCAAATGATTAAACTACAGTGTTTATATGCCACTGACTGTGTATATGAGAGAGACTGTAATGTCTAGCATGCTGACAAAGAGATAACTGATATTTATATCCATAAACTTCTTAATGCACACTATTTAGAAAAAAAAGATAATAGCTCTGACCATAATTTCTGATTGGATGAGCCCCATCTGAAGCCTACAATGCAGATTAGGCTATTGTACATTTAAGCAATGTTATAGGAGAAGTATTTATATATATATATATATATATATATAGATAGATATATATAGATATATATATATATATAGATATAATATAGTTATAGCAAAAGGGCACCGATAGGAAGGAATAAGTGTTTTCATCAAGATTAAGTTGTATTTTTACCATGGTTAAGTGTTTTGCCACTTTAAAATGGGGTTTTGAGTACAAGTGTGGACACGCACAGTTGGTGGAAAGTTCTACTAAAGAAGAAAATGTGAGCAGACTAAATGAATGAATGAACGGTGACCGCATGGGAAGAAATGAGCGAGAGGAACAGGAGCTCAGACAGTGTTAAAACAGAGACTACCCAAAGTACAGGGTTAGTGAAATTCATGTTTTATACACTCAGAAACTGTCATATTTATATGTCAGATTACATTTTCTAGACATGTATTTATGTGCACATTCTTAAAAGCAAAACACTTTTGAAATGTTCATTAGTCTTTGTGTGTGTGTGTGTGTGTGTAATATTATTTGGATCTTGACTAATCAAACTAGGAAATTACCTAGTTTTCCCTAGAAGATAATTATTATGAGATAATCCATTTATAAATCCAAAATTGGGTTGTAATTGAGGACAAAAAAGCAGTTAATCAAAAGAAGCAAATATTCTACCTCTATTAATTTTGTTTCGAAGTCCCCATGCAGACATATACATCTCCGAATCAGCTGCAGAGACACAATCTTGATGAACAGTGATGATACAGACTCTTCGGAGATATGAAAGATGCAATACTACTCTATAGGTACTCAAGATTAACACGAGATTGAGCGAAACTGTGCATGTTATGTGCCCTTTAAGTTTCTGTATAATTACCAGGCTTTGTCAGAACTGTCAGAGATGTTGGTGCATAATGACAATTTATGCAAAAAATGTGTCTAAAAGCTGGGTCTGCTGAATTAATAGTTATCTGTGCTAATCATTAAGACATGCCAAACCAGAAACTAGCTTCAAAGCTTTACATTTACCCCCACAAATGTTGAAAATATCCAATTACCCATGGAAAAGTCGATTTGCAGAAATGCCTAAATCAGGTTGGAGGTATATTTCACCATTAGGAAAAATATACTATGAAATTGAAAAACAGCTTTCCCCACCTCTCATTATATGCTGTTAGTAAGAGAATATGAAGTATAGGTAGACTCGGGTCATCTTTGCTCACATTCAGTTGTAACCTACAAGCGCCCTGCAGTGATCACCAGTGCCGAGGTAAAAGAGAAGAGGTCGCGTCTGACTCATCCACTCAAAAACACACTGGATTGAGTTTTTCAATGAATGTAGTTTCACCGAAATAAATTCACAAAGGGATTTCAGAAAAGGGACACAGCAGCCCTTAAGCACACATGGGGTTATGTTTATGGCACACACTTCACAGAGTTGAACTGTGATGTTGAGACAGAGGCAAGGTCAGAGCTTCACATGTATAATGGCCTGCAACAACCAGGCAGAATGCAGTCATAGCACCTGAAAGCGACTGCTGCAGCTGTGCGTATGTATGAAACCACTGACAGCTAAAACCAACAACCAAAAATAGGCGTTAATCTCATCAATGCGGCTCTGCTAGCTGCCGTCTTATCTAACTTTTCCTTCGTAAAACGTGCATGTTTGTGTGTAGCTATTAATCAACTTCTTTCTAACCTCTCCTTCAACATCCAAGGCCTCCTCTCATCTCCTCTCCTCTGGTAGATTGTAGTACAGTTTAACTAGCACAGATGTTGCATTATCTAATGCATTTGTGTGCATAGGTGTAACCTTCACTTTACAAACAAAGCTACATTAGCACAGTTAATCTGTTCCACTGTGGATCTGCGAGAGTGTGTGTGTGTGTGTATGTGACACAGAGGCATGTCAAATCCAGAACCTGCCTCTGTGCTCTCATGTAAATATTTACTCAAGCTGAAATGAGTCTCCCTCTCTCCCCCGCCCCTCTCTTTTGCCCTTTCTCTCTTCCTCTCTCCCTCTTTCTGTTATGTCTGTGGTGAGCTTTGGTAAATTTCAGACATGTGATTGGGGCGAAAGGTATCTAAGTGAGATTTTACACTGAAAAGTAGTACATTAAGTTTCACATCAACAGTAAATGACCAATGCAGTTTTTCTGTCTTTTTCAAGGTGAACATATTTCTGAAATGGAAACAGGGAACATGTCCTTGTTGTGCATTGCACAATGTTAATGCAAGTTGTGTTGGCAAGAACCTATGGTGGCCGAGAGAGCTCAACGCACTGTAACTTCAGAAAACACATGCAAATAGAAAAAGCACCAGCAAATCAAGAAAACATCTTCATCAATTTGACAGCAGTGTGTTTCAATTTAAAACAATTTAAAACAATGTAATCTGTGAGTTTAAGTATTGCAAAACAACCAACATTACCCCATGATGCTTAGTCATATAATGTAGGAGTCAGTAGCTTTATTTTATTACTGCATGATTTCTGCATGTGTGAAATTACTGTTTATATACTGATTTGGTGCTCTAGAAAAAAATATTAATGTCTTAATTATTAATGTTGGAAACCATGATGCATTGTTTTTCAAGATTCTTTCAATAAGTTGAAAAAGTTTATGAAAAAGTTCAAAAGAACATGATTTATTACAATTTTATTTATAAAATATATTCTCTTTTTGAAATGTGAAATTGTATTAATCAGTGTTGGGGGTAACACATTACAAGTAACGCGAGTTATGTAATGATATTACTTTTTCAAGTAATTTGTAAAGTAACGCATTACTTTTTAATTTACAAGAAAATATCTGAGTTACTTTTTTTCCTTTTATTGACTGACAGTGCGCCGTGTGAACATGATCTTACTGTAGTTCTTATCTAGACTAAATCTGAAAGTGTATTAATTCATCCCACTCGCAAAAAACTGATTCAGTATTCATCAAAATGAATTAAAACAGTGAAATGCAAACTCAGAATATGACGCAAACCTGCAATAATTAAATATGTTAAACAACACATGTATCTAGTCCCATTTTATTAACCGATGTGTTTGCTGCTGACCTTTGCTGATCCAGTTCAACCATACTAATAAGCAAACATGACTTTAGATAAACTAACAATTGTGCTTCATTGTTTTATTATTGCTGAAGAGTGTTGAACCTTCTTTTTCCGCGTTCTACATGATTTACTCTTCCTTCAGTCTGAGGTTTAATCATTACACTTTTTGGTGTGAAAGGCTTTTACATTTGCTATAAATATTACTTATTGTATTAAAAACAAACAATCAAGCCCTGCTCATATTTAAAAAGTAATGCGAAAGTAACGCAAAAGTAACGTAACGCATTATTTTCCGTAAAAAGTAACTAAGTAACGTAATTAGTTACTTTTTTAGCGAGTAATGCAATATTGTAATGCATTACTTTTAAAAGAAACTGACCCCAACACTGGTATTAATGTTTACTTCATTGGGGTTGAAGTGGACCACTGGTCATGCTCCCTCTTAGTGGCGTAACAGAGAGTGCTGCCGCACTGGGGCCCATGCGGCGGGGTGGGCCCGGAACACACATGGGCCTGCCCACATTGCAAACGGGCCCCTGGTGATGAAAACAATATTAATATCTAGAAATATTAATAATAAAATATAACTTATGGAGAGTCTTCACAGCAGTGACTAAATGTATAAATTTGGATTGCCTACTTGTGTTCATTAATAGTCTAGTGGTAGATCTTTTGTCAAACAATTTTGAGATTCCGGGTTCTAATCCATCCTCAAATAATTTTTTCTTTTATTTTTCTCATTAAAACCAAAGTGGTGTTCATCAGTGATTGTTTATAAAGAGCAAGGACACATTTGTGTGCATTTTGTTTTGTGCTTTTACCAGAACGAAGCGCTCGATCCTCTGTGTTAAGATGCACATTGTGCACGAGCGCCAAGAGATAACTGATAACAATTAGGCTACTTGTTTACATATTATATATAATGTATTTTATATTATTTTGACACTTAGGCTGTAGTTTGACAATGCTCTAATTCAACACGCCATGGTAAGTCAATCTAACATGTTCTTATATTGATATTGTTTATTTCTTACTCAGAAGAAATAGAAATACAGTTCATCAGGCTCTTTCTGATTTAATCGATGCCATCATTGGAATATCTGAAGGTTTTTCCATCACTCATCATTACAACCCATTGCTCTCGATTCTGACTTGTACTTGCTCTTATGAAAAAGTTTAGTTCTTAACTGTAGCATGAGGCTAGCCTATTAATCATTACCAGGCCAATGATTACTTTTTTATTAATCTGTATTGCATTTGCTATGAGAAACAACAGCTACAACATGCCACAGTAGTAATACAAATCTTTAGGGAAAACTCTATTCCCTTAACAGATTATCTATTGTAAATTGACTACAATTAATAAGCCTACAGTAAAATGTGATAAATTATAGTAAAGGTGGTCATGAGTAGTTTAAAAATGTTTTAATAATGTTAGTGCTGATGCAAGATTGTTTTCTCCTCTTTTCATCAGTCTTTTAGTATGTGCCCTTTTTTTAGATAATGTTTAACTTTCTCCATAGCATTTTAAAGTGGCAGTTTTCTCAATAGAATTCAAATAGATTGCATATTTTACCATCAGCTTTGCAACAGGAATGGCTCGCGCAAATCTTCTCACACTTCTCGAGCACGCAGGTGAACGCGCAGAGTATCGGGTGATTCGCGCGCCGCTCGTGCACAATTAAAAGAGCCGCGCTTCAGTCATGTTGTGCTAATAAGCTCCGTTCGGTTCATATGTGAGGTTAGTGCTTATAAAAGTGCCGAAGGTGCGATTCAAATAATTAATAAATAGCCTGATTCTAGGTTTCCATTAACCATCCGTGGTATAAATATGGGATGGGGGTGAGTGTACTTGCAAGTTTTGGTTATTGGGGAGGTTACCTCCTTTTGTTTATTGTCATCTCTCTTATTTGTCAATGACCCATATACACATAACACTTCAGTGCAGTGTGTGTGTGTGTGTGAGTGTGTGAGGGGGAGACAACTGATCGCAGACAGTTTAAGCACTTCCTCTTTCCCATGGTCTGGGGCACAACCCGAGAGGGACAGCACTGTCATAATCACGCACATCTCGCACACATCAAACAAAATCCCTAATGGCAAACAGAAAGAAATCAGCCGCACACAGAGAGTTCAGTTTCCCTCTGGACAAGCACACATCCAGTCATATACAGTGAAGCTCAACTCACACTTGATTACAACATTTTTGAAAGTTTCCGCAGATGAGTGTGTCTGAATATTCTCTCTGTAAGCTTCAATGTCTCTTAAAGGTTAATGACAGCAGTTAGTGAGGGAGTTTTAGGTCATTAAAATAAAGACAGCCGACTGCAGATAATTCTTATCTTAAATATGTTAGCTGTGATGCTTTAAAGGGGATGAATTAAGAGAATTAACTGATCTGAGAGGATTTTAGATTATCAGCACTGTCAAATCTCAAGAAATTGTCTCTCTTAATTTGTTCCCTTTTCAAGCTTCAGCAGCACTACACCCATCAAATACTGCTTGTGTAACAAAATCACTGCCTTCAGCGACACATTTCAAGACAATTGCTGTCAGTTTAATTGTATGCTGTAAGCAACTTTCCCATTTTAATGCAAAATCTGTATTGGCCTAAAGCCATACTATAGGTTAATAGATTTGTGCTCTATAAATGTATATATTTAGTTGTTTTGATTTAGTATTTGTTTGATATTTGTTGAATATCTGTAATTTGAAGGGCCATACTCTCAGGGGAAAAAAGTACACAAGCGGTCACTAGACTGGTACTTGTTTAAAAGGTAATAATATGTACCAATTAGGTACTAATATGTAACTTTAAGGAACTAATATACGTACCCTTAACGGTAAACAAGTACGACAGTGTACCCTTATAATATTTATAGTTTTAACTTTTAATTTTAGTTACTTTTTCTTATTTGTGAGTCGCTTTGAATAAAAGCATCTGCTAAATGACTAAAAGTAAAGGTAAAGTAAAGCATGCCACCCCAGTGACAGCTTTTGTACCTTTTTTGAGAGTGCATGTGCAATTTGCTATATTATGTCAAGTTCCATGTAGTTTAATAAAAACTATTTTGAGACCCTATTTGTTGCACTGTGAACACATTAGATTCATTCAAAAAAAGGTCTGATGGACCATAATTATACAGCATTTTTAAACCAATCAGTAGGCAGAAAAAGAAGCTCATCCCTAGTTTATTTTGAAAATCTGTAGTTTTGCACACTTTTTCTTGTTTCATATTTACACACTTTCTTTCTCTGTCTAAATTTCACCTTTGCTTTCTGAAGCACAATATTTCATGTGTTCTTCAGATCCATTTGTTTAGTCTGGCAGTGTGAATTTGGTCCATGCTGTTTAAAGCATTTTGTTTCGAGCAGTGCCAGTTGCTTCTGGTCATGCTCAGATCCATTTACACTTTAACACATCCTGAGTGTGACTCAGTGTCTGTGTGTGCATGTGTTTCTAATGTTGTGAAACTGCAATTTTAAAGAAGTATAACAAACATAATGGCTTATTGGTGATGATAAAAGCTGACGTATTATAGCACTAGGGATGGTATGTTATTGGTGTAAGCAGTTCTGCGTGGCATCTGTGTGGCGTCATTCACAGCAAACAAACTCGTCATGCAAACAAGAGGTGGTCTTTGCATCTCTCACTAGGCTCTTTATAGCAGATGAACAATACTGCCCTGTTAAAGCTTGCATATGCAAATCATCGTCATCACAGCACACCAGCACTCCATTGGACTGATCAACGCGTGTGTAGTTTATTCATTTATTTGTCTGATGATCTTAGCCGTTTACTCTTTTAAATGATTTTGATTGTACTGTATTCATACACACACGCGTTTGAGATCATCTTTCACCTCGGTGTCAACACTTGAGATTCTGCTGTCAGCTTTTCTAATTTATCTAAGCATAATGAAGGAAGGATCATCTATATCCTGTTAAGTTGTGAAAATGTAAGCGTTCACATGCAAAGTTGTGCATGACGCGAGAGCATGGTAAAAAATTAAAAAAGCTATTGATGTGCTGCCATTACCAACATGCTCTAACATTTAAAGTCTTTTACGGTTTACTCATTTACCGTTATTCATTCATTTTTTCATCAATATTAATTCAAGCTCATTTCCCCTATTTTACTTTTAAAAGTTAACTTTGCCATCAGCTAATGCTCACATAAAACACAAATCATTGAATGCTGTTAATGCTGTCATCAAATTTAATGTCAGCTATTTATTAGTTATTAGCAACAACAACAACTCAACTTATCAGTATCAGCCTAAATTTAATCATTTTAATGTTGTACTTTGTTTAAAACGTCCTATATAGTGATATAGTAGACATTAAGACTAACCTGTTTAACATTTTGCTGTAGCATATAGAGGCTTGACAGTTGTTTTCTCAGTTCTGCATATGTGCACAGTTTTTCTGAAGAAGTGTTAAATGTGAAGTTTCTATTTAAAGTAGCCTCTTCAACAACCTTAACCTTTAACTCCAGACCACAGCAGTTTATCGTGCAATACTAACCCACCCACACACTATCTTCTTCTGCTGTTTTCTTGCTCTCAGATAGGGCTTTAATCTGGTCGTGGTATAAGCGTTAGCTCTGCTGGATTACACACACACACACACACACAATCCAGCCCCTTAAGACAAGAGTGTCATCTGGTGCAGTTGTGTGTGTTCTGTTTGGCTAAATTGTTTGGCCTAAAATGCTTGAAATGGTGAAGTGACAGGCTGTGTAGAGATTAATTTGAGATGTGCAGAAATGTATAGTGTCTCATTTATGATGTTCACTGTGCAGAGTACAAAAGAGTTATCCAGTTTGTCACAATTTGTTTTATAGTATAAGGATGTGAAATTGCTTTAGACAACCTAGTGACTTTGTGTGTGTGTGTGTGTGTGTGTGTGTGTGTGTGTCTGTGTGTCTGTGTGTGTGTGTGTGTGCGTGTGTGCGTCTCTGTGCGTGTGTGTGTGTGTGTGTGTGTGTGTGTGTGTGTGTGTGTGTGTGTGTGTGCGTGCGTGCGCGTGCGTGCGTGTGTGTGTGTGTGTGTGTGTGTGTGTGTGTGTGTGTGTTCGCTTGACTATGAGATAAAATGTTCTATTGTGTGCTCCTCTGTCAGTATGTGATATCTGAATTAATCTCATGATTTAATAGATTATAGAGGCTCATCCATGTTGTCATGTCAGAATTCAGCAGATTGTGCTCTAGGCCTGGTCGAATGACAACTTCAAAAACCTTTTTTGAGGCTTTTTACTGTAAGGTATCTATTTTCATGTTTTTAACCTGTTTATTTATTTATCTTTTTTCACTTTTATTTGTATTTGTATTATACAGAACAGGATACTGTAGATAAAGATTTGTTTTTTTTCAGTGCTCAATAGAGAGAATTATGGAAGATAATTCATGCCATGTTGAATTTAGCCATCGTACATGAACAATGATAAATACAATGCATCATTAAGAACCTGTTGAAATCATGCCACATTGAAACGCAGTGATGTAGTTACTTATTTAGCTGTATTTTATATATCTTATTACTATTATTGTCTACAATTTGATGTGGAATCTGCTGAAACACATTTGAATTCACTGCAATGCTGTGCACTAGGCAAGTTAATAATTGATCACTTTATTGAACACCATGTAATTAAAGGGATATTCAATGATATTCTTAACTTGAAAGGTGTAAAGCATCAAACAGTGGAATGCAGTGTATTTGAGCTGATTTGAGCATTTCATTTTGGTGCAAATTATTCATTTGATAAACTAATATATTACTGTTTAAAAAAAAAAGTTAAATAAGGCACATTGCTTTTCGCTGTGAAATGATTTTAACAATGAAAATCAATGCCAGTATATTGAATATTTTCCTCCATAGCGAGAGAACAGAAAATCTAGAAGTATAAAGGTATTTTTTTTATTGCACCATTCAGAGAGTGGTACAAATAGTGGAAATGAGTGGGGGTTCAATATTTCATGGAGAGGTAGACAATCAGTATTTTAAACAAACATCTTTCTTTAAATGTCAAGATCACCATTATATATCAATGAATCATTAACCAAAAACCGCATTATAATATGATGCGGTACCTTTCTGAGGATCTTATCAGGATCAACAGCAAATTATGATAATAAAACACTTAACTTTTAACAAAACCCTTACAAAACCCTTACTTACTTGATTTACTTAGACAAATATGAATTATATATTTTGTTAATAAATATATTTTGTTTGGTGATCTATTTTTAATTGCTCACCCACTCTGGTAGAGTACCGTAACAGCACCAGTCAAGTAGTGGTCAGTATGATTTGATGTGTGTTGAGAACCACAAGGAATCTTCTAGACAACTGAAAAGTTAGCGCTGTAGACAATCTTGCAGACTGAATATATCAGACTATTGAGTTAATTTAATTGTCTATGCTGTCAAGAGGACTGAAATGTGCAGACAGTCTTGCAGTCTGAATATTGTCGTCAAATGAGCAGAATGAATACAGACACGATATCTATTAAAGCATCATGAAACTATCATACATCTTGAGACTGACAGGGATGTATGTTTGCATATGATGGGGGGATAATGGTTATAAGCATTCCTTTGTTTTATATTGAAAAAGTAATTTTTGACAGTTTTTTGAGACTAGGGCTGAACAAGGTTTCACTGAAATTTTGGGAAACAAACACTTTTGCCTAAAAGTAATTTTTTTCTTTTGCAGTATTGTTTGCATTTTTCACTTGTCACCAGATGCATTTTGTGTGTTATTTTTGGTGACCAGGGTCAAGTATATAGCAGAATCTGACATTCAGAATGCAATGTCAATGTTTTGATGTTCACTGTTCCGCACCGTTTTTTTTAAGTCAAGATTTGGTTTAGTGCAATAATCTGCAATTATCAAATTGCAAATGCCTGCAATTTAATTATATTTGATATATTTTGATGAGCTGTTTATTTCAGAATGATGTGCTGCTCTGTGTTTGTATCATGTGCTGCACACATGTAAAAGGTGTTTACAGTAAATGCTGCTACACTAAAGCTGGATTCAGACATACATTGTGAGCTGTGTTTTATTATGCAGTGTTCCAATGTGGTTTTCCACCAAAATAAAAGCTTAAAGGTTTAATGCTTAAAGATGTAAATATTTAAGAAGTAATTGACTGGCTGTTGAATTATAAAAAATATGGCACACCCATATATGGTGGTAATGCATCATTTTAGAGATTACTGAAGGCGAGAGAGAGCATATGTGGATGACCTCCGTCTCTGGAGTTCAACAGTGTTCAGCAACCTCAGCAGTGCTGACAACACATTTCTGACATTACTATCGTTTTTATGACTTGAATAAAATAATTAACAATAATAATACAAAAACAACATTATTTTATAGTATTATGTTTAAATTGATTGGGTTCCTAAAACAACAGTGAGTGTAGTTGTGGCAAATGCAAAGATATTTTTTGCACTCTGCTCCATTTGGACACTGATAAGGTCTGAGACAGTTTTGATAAAGAGTACATCCACGCACTTAAAGCATCTCTTTCTATTGGCATCAATGTGTGGTCTCTTTGTTCTTTTGCCTGGATGTTTTAGCAACAGCAATATGAGATGATTTCATATTAAATGTTTACATTTGTGGTTCAAATCATTTGCAGTAGGTAGCATGACAAAATTATCACAATACAAGTTTTTGGCCAAATCTTGTAGCCCTAATATATATGTACCCTTAACTATTAAAGAAAACAATATCAGAATTCTTGTATTTCTCTCTGGAGTTATCACCAGGTAGCCGACCCTATCTGTGTGAGTTTTTGTGACACAGAGCTAAAAGTATTAGTACCATTAGTACATATGATGGCAAAAACTGAGAGACTGAGGAGGAGCTTCTTCCCTCAGGCCATCAGGCTCCTAAACTCAAACTCGGTCTAATAACATTTACAAGACTCAATTTAATAAACTGTAAAACATTAATTATCCTCCATCCACATTGCTGCTATGTGTACATACCCGGTACAACCTGTTTGCACATTCTTCTTATACATCCCTGTTTATATTATTATTTATTAAGTCCACAGTATACTGTATTGCACATTTTATTTTATTGCACATTTTACTCCTTATTTTTTCTTATTTTTATTTTATTTTTACCTATATTTATATATATTCTCTTGTTATGTTTCATTTTTTGCACTGTCCATTGAGCGGACCTGTCCTGATTTACATTTCACTACTGATTATATCCTGTATAATTGAGTATGTGACGAATAAAAGAACCTTGAACCTTGAACCATTGGGCTCTTTCTGCACCTAGTTTGTGTTATTTGAATTCATCTCATGCTTTTTAGTTTAATGAGTCAAGTTTCCAGTTACAAGTTGGTCTAACAACCTTACCTTACATGAGTCACCAAAACTTAATTACCAGTCTCTCGCGCCCTCTCTTTCTCTGCTGACTTCAGCCCACAGACCTTTGAGCGCTATAACAGTTTTAGTGTGTGTTGAGTTGTCTCTTCCCTTGGAGCAAGTTAACACACTCTGTTGTAGGTAGGCCACGGGGGCGGTCTTTCTGAACAGATCCCTCCACGCTTTTTTGTCTCTGTGCCTCCACTTCTCTGTTTCTCTGTTGGGGTGCAGTGCAGTGAATATAGTACGGGAGTATGACAGTAGATGAAATATCAACTCATTATATAAGGCCAGCAACACATTTTGGATTATTTGGAACAGACTAGCTGTTTGCGTAAACATAAACTATCATAATATATCATGAAACCTGGCAGTGTTTTCTTATTAGCAGTAAAAGTGGTGCATATGCATAAAAATTAAATGGAATATAGAGAGCTCCTGCGGTTGACGTCACGCAATACACACCAACATTTTGGCAGGCAACCAGGAGAGCGCTAGAGCGTCCGTAGCATTGGTATCGACAGTTGTGGAACAGTAATTTAAAACGAGACTATTTAGACCTTCCAAAACATACACCATTTTAACATGGTGACAGCTGCTGTGCCCCAGGTTGCCAGAACATGCAGGGGAAAGCCGTATTAGCTGGGACGTCCCGTATATTGGGCTTAATTTATGTGTCCCGTCGTGACATCCCTTGGCCAGTTTCTCGCCCCCTCACGCAGTATTCATTAAGTAAATCAGAAAGTCCTGAACATAACTGTTCAATGAAGACTCATCTGCGGGCTGGCCGCTCCCGCTTCACAATAAGCAGTGCTCGCACTAATAATGCCAATCCAGTCCGTGTTTTGACTACAGTAAATTTATATTTTGCCAAATACAAACAGCGTGATTATTTTTCATGAGTCCAACATCCAGCCACGCAAGAAACATGCAATCTAGCCGAGACATGATCAATATGGGAAACCGTCTTTCACTACAAAATAGAGAAAAAGCTTTTTTCATTTAAGTAAGCTTCTTAGCCTACCTTATTCGTAAAACACACAAAATTACCAATAAAAAGAGTCCAGCAGCCCATATTAAATCTATAAGTTATATTTAATTGAAAATATGCATTTTCCTATACACACTTGTCCCATAAAGCAAAGGGGAAATAATTGTACCGTATTCGATAGACGATTAAAATGGTTCACTGCAATAAAACGTGCTAACACACAACATTTGGGATTAAACGGGTAAGATTTCATGACTTTTATGATGTCTATTGTACTCACAGCGATGTAACGTTACCTAGGACAGCTAGGGTTGATTACTTTAGCTAACAGCACAGTTGACTTACCCTTCCAGTGACATATTTTACAGTCTGTGGTTTTAGCAGACTCCTGCATATTCATCAATAAATTAGATTGCGTCCATTTGTACCCCGCAGGCTTTTAAAGAGTCTCCGGGGTAACATTAGGAGGGAAAGTTGATGAGGTAGTTGTACATATCAGGATACTGCAGGTCAGGAAATCTATCCGTTCATATATTAATACATGTTAAAAGCACCCCGAGGGCATTATAGGGATCTGCTATGTTTAATCTATTAAGTTTTGCTATGTACAGATCTATGTCTTTTGAATTAAAGTGCGCAGTGAACTCTGTTGCCTTGAAACTTACGCTGGCGCCATTCATTTCATATTCGTTATCGGCTGTTCTTGCCTGCCAGCATGGTGGTGTAAACAGAATGGGTCACATGACTGCATGAACTCTATAGTAACATATAAATAGAAAGCACTGAGGAGATGGAAATTATGAGGATATACTCATAAAGACCTAAGGTCACAGTAACTGAGATCTGTACTATTTGTTTGGTCATTTTACTGTTAGAGCTCTTTGCAAAGTCTATACTCTAGAAATGTGTTAAATATGTTTGTATGTTACTTGGCGTGAATGCTACGGTGTATGGGACTATTGCAATAGGGTACAGTTTGAAATCTGTGTATAAATCTGTCGATAGTAGTGTCTGCGATTCAGTCAGGCCCATACCTACTTACAGTAAAGACCACACAACCACACACAGTCAAGTAGTACATTTCTTGATCTTTTGTCAGTTCTTACATACTGACCTCAGTTTCCTCTTAGAGCTTAGTTCACACAGTGGTACATTTTAAAACTGTCACCCGCTGACCTTAGCAGTGAGAACCAAAAAGTGACACTAAAGCGAGACGCACGTTGTACTACCACTGTCATCTTCACATCTGATTATTCAGCAAATTTCTTAAGGAACTAAAGAGCATTTTTAGAACTTGGTAACAGTGAACTTAAATCTAAAAAATTTGAAGTTATTTACGGGCGTTTTCTGCCTTTATTAGGACAGGACAGTAAAGAGCTGACAGGAAAGCATTGGGTGGAGAGAGAGGGGGCAGGATCGGCAAAGGACCTCGAGACAGAAATCAAACTAGGGTCACTCTGAGTGCAGTTGCGCTCTATGTCGGCTCACTAACCACAAGGCTATTGGAGCTGACAAATCCCCATTTTTAAATTGCTAAATAGACCTGTGAAGGTCGTATTACAGTATAATATATTATACATTATTATTTTACTGTATACTTTTGTAGTAGGGTTCACGCGGGTCCTTAAAAATCTTAAATTTACTTTAGCAAATTTAAGGTCATAAAAAGTAATAAATTGTACAAGAAAGTCTTAATGATAATTTCAAGATGTCTTAAATTTGGGTACAGACCAGAATCGCGATGCAGCTTAAGGCTGGAATACACTACACGACTTCTCAAATCTGAATAGATTTTTAAAACACTAGGCATCATACACTTACCGACTTTGTAAATAGTGACAAAGGAAAACTGGGCATCATATACTACTCGACTGAAGATCATACACTACCAGACTTTAAAGTTGTTCCGATCACAACGAACTCACGCAGAATTCAGAAGTCACAGAAGTCGCTTTGGATAAAAGCGTCTGCTAAATGACTAAATAAAATAAATAAATACAAAATTAAAAACATGCACCTTGTTGCTAGGAGACGCATGACAAATGAAAACATGTGTTCTAAAATCGGCTGAAAATATATAATATGTTTGATATCCTCCGACTGGATATAATCAAAATCTGAAGCTAAAAATTCGGAGTCTGTGACCATAATACACTACATAATTTTCTGTGGAATCTGTCAGCTGTAAGCACCCCCTACTGGCAGAGAATGAGTGTGTGTGTTCAATAAGGCTGTTGTTGTTAGTAGGGTATTCATGCAAAACCGGAGGATGTAGTTTCAGAACAGTTAAAAAAAATAAAAATATATTTTTTTTTAAATCACGTGCGTGATTCCACATGGAGCAGCATTTACCACACAGAGCCGTTGTTCACTGACGAGCTGCGCAAATCCAGGTTGATAATGAATGTGGTTTTGCGCAGCTTGTCAGTGAACAACGGCTCTGTGTGGTAAATGCTGCTCCATGTGAATCATGCACGTGATGGAAATTACCTCTGATTACAGGACCGGCTTCACTGACAAGATGCGCATTAAATATCACATGCGATATATCGTGCAGCCCTATTTTTTATTATTTTATTTAATTTTTGTATGTATGTATTATGTCAGGTCTTCCAGCCAGTTCTATCAAACCTTTACAATTAATCCAGGACGTGGCAGCAAGATTCATTTTTAATGAGCCGAAAAGAATGTAAGAGAAAGAAGAACGTCACACCTCTCTTTATCAATTTGCACTGGCTAATAGCTGCTCGCATTAAATGCAAGGCATTAATGTTTGCCTACAAAACCACCACTGTTCCCCTTGGCTCTGCACCCCTTTACCTAAATTCAGTACTTCAGATTATATGCCCTCTAGAAGCTTGCATTCTGCAAGTGAACGATGCATTATTGTGCCATCCCAAAGAGGCACAAAATAATTTTCATGGACTTTTTCATTAACTGTTCCCATCTGGTGGAATGACCTGCCCAGCTCAATCCGAGCAGCTGAATCCTTACCTATCTTCAAGAAACGGCTAAAAACACATCTCTTCCATCTTTATTTGACCCTCTGACTCTAGCACCCTCTATTAATTATATTCTTAAAAAAAAAACTTTTCCCTTTTAGACTTGCACTCTATCCATTTACTGTTCATTACATTATAAGAAACAAGCACGAGTGTCGTCCAACAGGAAAGCACTTGGCTGTCACTTTAAAATCTTGCTTAAATGATCTGACAGTGTCAATGTTATATTCATAGACGGTTTATGAAAAATGCATATTTGCTGTATGATTTTTTTTCCTTTATCGTTTATTTGCATTGCAGAATAATGTGTCAGTCATGTGGTGTATTTTTGACAAACAGTTACTCACTGGTGACCTTTAACAGTGTGGGAATCTGATAACAGGCCTGTGAGCTCACATGACTTATGAAACTTTAAGTTCTTTTTCAAACGAGATCAAACTGGTGCTTGAGTTCTTGAACGTTTTTAAAGGCTGCCGAAATAAATCCACATAGTTCCCGTGTTGTTTATACTCCATTTGTTGGTGTATTTAATTACACAAATAGTTTTTCATTAGATTCCACTGTTTTTATTATCTCTTGTTAAATACAGAGAAACCGTATACTAGACTGTATTATCTGATAGTAATGTAGGTGGTCTTTTCATATGAATGTGCTAAACTTATTATGAGCATTAATCTCATTTTATTAATGTGTTCCACAGCATGTTTATTCTGATATATTTAGCTGGATATCATTATGATTATGATAATGTGTTTAAAGAGTTAGTGTTTTGTGTTTTAAGGCCTTGTTCTGAATGTCAGTCCAAATCCTATTTTTGTGCATATCCAATAGGATTCGGATCCTATGTTGGCAAGTGCGAACGCCAAAAACAATCTCATGAAATCAGATTTTTACACATCCGTTTCAAGCTATATTCATATGTAGTTTGAAATCCTAATCAAATCGCTTTTCTGGAAACCCATTTCAGTCTGGGCGCTCAGATGAGATTTGGTGTAGCTTTTCTCACACCGTATAAAGTGTAAACACACGTCAGACGTTTGTAGAAAACATGCTGAATGTGCTTACAGAAATTAATGACACTCTTTTTCTGCAAAAAATGTCTCCTGTCCATACAATGAAAGTAATTTGGGTCCAATTTTGTTTTGGGCCCTAGTAAATTTTTTTAATGTTTAGGTAAGCTATCCCTTTAGGGGCACTATTGAGAAGTGGATCAGAAAGAGTGAGAGCGGAGATGACTTCTATAAATATCACTGGCAGATACACTTTCTCCAGGTAATGTTACCTGAGTGCAGTCAGGTATATCATGACCACATTATACTCCTGAATCAGTTGTTATCGTATGTCGTCCAGTTACGTAGCATTGCTGATTAAAAGAGGTTTCATTTGCTTGGCTGGGATTCAGACAAATACTCGAATACAGAGGATTTAGATGCCTAGGGCAGGTGGTTTTCTTCAGCTTCATCTGAGCTCCTAAATAAGTCACACAGGTGAGAAGAATAGAGTTGATTGGCATTGAATAGCACTGAATATAAACTGATTGGAGTGATCTCGTACAGTGGTGGGTCTCGTAACCCACCACTGTTATTTCAAAAAATGTCAAAGGAACAGCACTGCATTCATGGAGACAGATTTGTTCATGTGTGTGTTGTCTGTGTATTGTGTGCGCTGACCAACTCGCTCTTGCACCCACAGCGTCCTCTGGGAAAGACATCAGTCGTGGCGTATAGCGTCTTCTCTTATTACCGAGTCCAATGGATGCATTGTTTGGCCTGCGTTTCAGACGGAAAGCTTGTGAGCCAAGCGGACATAGGCGCTCCAGCATGTCACTTCCTGCAAGTAAAGCGCGCCGGCGCTCCAGCGTGGGCCTGCCGTCAGCTGTCCTGGCTCAGAGACGTAGGTCTAGTATTCAGCTCCAAACCAGCAACATGCCGACGGGAGTCATACAACGCAGAAGAGGACACTTCACCAGAAGGAGGTCAAGCGGTGCGATGGCCTGCCCGACCCCACGGTTTGCTATCCGACGGAGACAGGCTGCCAAACACCGTAGCATTCACGCCCAGCTCCTGGGCCCATCACTGCTCTTGGCTAGCATGGTACAAATGAGTGAAGATCACGAAACCGAGAATAAGAGTGCAGAAGAATACTCCTCTCTCTCTGATAGTGACTGTAGCCAGGAGGAGCTCAAGCAAGCAGGGATGGACGTAGAGTCGGACTCTGATAAGTGTATGACGTGGTTAGCTCAGGGTTTGTTGGTGGGAGAAAGTATTCAGCCCCGCCCCCTCATCCGTGCCCCACGTTGCCTGCGGCGAAACTCCTCACACCTACTTCCTGCTGAGGCCGTTTACCGGAGCCCAGCCTCTTATGGGCTGTACGGCCGTTACCGTAGGACCAGTCAGGCACAGGGTCTGTCCAATGAAGGTGGATTGTGGGCAGGGAGGAAAAGTTCTCTTGCAGCTCGAGGATCAGTTGCACTGACGAGCTCCCCTTGCTGGCCAGACCTCGGTCTTTCACACACACTGCAGGAAACTTACTACAACCCACAGATTGACACATGGAGTGCATTCCTCTCGTATGTAGAGCCCTAACTACAGCTGTATGTCTTAGTATGTGTGTATTTGTTCCAGAAGCTATTTGGACTTTGCTATCACTTTTTGTTGCGGGGTATGTGAGATCATATATGTCTCTATTGTCGCTTTTGGGAAAAAAAGTTTTTATCAGCACTACATACCTTAATGCTAGCCTTAGCACTCCAACAGTAATTCCAATATATGTGATTAGTAAGGAACTTTGTCTCTTGTATTCTTTCAGATAATTTGAAACAGTAGTGAACTATTCCTTTAATTGTATATGATTGGTGGAGTTTGAGAGCAGTGAGTTTATTTTATGAGTGTCAGTTTCGAGTGCAGCTGAACACAAAGTTTCAATGTTTCTTTTTTTTACTGTAGTTTTACTCTCTACTTTCATTTTTAAAATTGAAATATCTCTCTTCACCTTTTTATGGTTTACATGTGATGCACACTGTTAAATAACAGTACTCTGAATGTTATGTTTTGTTTTGTTTAACACTTTTACTGGTCGTCTTTGTGTATGTGTAGATCCGGGCTATACATTGAGTTTCTGTTTATGGTTTTTGCTTGATATTTTATGGGACCTGTCTGTTTTGTAGGAAGGCCATTTCCAAGTCTGGTCTCCAGCACCTCTCATGCCAGCCCAGTGCTGCAGTGTTGGCCAAGGGAGACACGGACAGAGAAATCAGCAGCACAGTGGACTGGAGCGTGAGTAACACAAACCCAAATAATCTAGACTTCAGATCTCTCTTTATTGTACTCTTGATAAAGCTACAGTTTCTTTCTCTGGTTTCACATTTAATTTGATGCTTTGTATTTGAGCAGGAATCCGCTCTGTACGGAGATCACATCTGGTTCGAGACAAATGTCTCTGGGGACTTCTGTTACGTTGGAGAACAGCACTGTTATGCCAAATCCCTGGTGAGTGTGTGTTTTATATGAATGTCAGTATATGTCCCTCTTTAAGAAAGAGCGAGTAAACAAGAGAATAAATAGTGGGGCAAAAGTGAGATTCGACAAATTTTAGATTCGAGAGAATAAAGGATGGTATAATATACAGCAACATGGTGATCAAGAATATAGAAATAAATGGAAGATAAAGGGGGAAAAGTTTCTCTTTTTCGCTTATAGTGTCTCTCTTAGTGTAATGCTGCCTCTTGGTGGCTGGCTTGCAGAATGCATTGCATAATTTCAACTTTCAAATTATGTGCATTAAATCACGATTTAGTTCATTTTGTATTTTGTATCAGAGTAAATCTAATTGATCTTTTTCCTGGTTTTCACAGCAAAAGTCTGTTGCTCGGAAAAAGTGTGCTGCTTGCAAGATTGTAGTTCACTCCATCTGCATTGAACAGCTGGAAAAGGTGAGTCCCGTTACCAGTGGCAACACTGAGGTAGAGACATGATCTGACACTGCATCACAGACCATACGTTCCTCCCTTCAGTTATTGGACTGGAAAGCTCCGCCCCAAGGGGAGGGGCTTGATGAGGTGCCTCTCAAAGACCCATCATTCAGAGTGAGAAACCCTCTAGCTTTTTCTCCGACTCGGCTGGGGCTAATGGATCACTCACACATCTGATCTTTGTAAAGACTGGTGACTGTCTGGCCTGATAAACCTAGAACAGCCAAATAACAGAATCCTGTTAACATCTGGAGCCACTTTAGCTCTCAGTCCATCCAGCCTGTGAAGGGATCATCCAATGCATTTATTTTTTTAATAACTTAATTGGCTTGAAGTTAAGACAAAATCTGGTTCAACCATGCAATTCAGAAAGGTTTTCTTGCCAGACACATTATTTTTGTTATTAGTACCTTAATCACTATCAGTGTGATTGGGCAAGTCATTGTCGGGTTGGTGGCGTTTTATTTTATCCACGAGGCACTGATTCTGTGTGCTCAGTATTGAATCCAGCTGGTGTCTTCAACAGTTTATGCCTGGTATGTGGGGTTGATTGTGGTGAAATGATGTTTGATCAGGGATGATTTTAATCATACTTCACACTAATCAGTTTAACACACTCAAAAAAGCCATAAAGGTAAGTGGTGCTTCTGGTTTTTGCTCTATTCTCATATACACCTCTATAGAAGTATTGAGCTCAGTTGGGAACCTCCAAATCTGAGCATGTTTTCTGGAAAACAATCCATCAGTTTGTGGTTTTGATGAGCTACTGTATGTTTCATTCTTAGGGTTTAAATTAGGGCAAATACTGAATAGTATTGTAGAAATAAGACTTTTTCATTTTCTTTCAGATAAACTTCAGATGTAAACCATCTTTCAGGGAGTCCGGTTCACGGAACATCCGGGAAGTGAGTTTCTTCTTTTCCTTTTCTTTATTCCTTCTAAATATCTCTCCCATTCTGCCTGTTTTCCGATTCTGTCAAACTTATTGCTGTAAAACCTTCATAGCTCGATATAAACAGCCAACAGCAGTCTGCTAAGAGACAGTTTTCTCATCAATGTATTTTTATTATTTATACATTTAATTTTAAGATAGTAAGTTCTTAATTTTCTTCATTGTTATTTGTAAGTTTAAGATGTATAAGTAGCTGTCAAAATGAGCCCAGACTGTTTTAAACACACACTTTAGGGCAGGTGCTGTTTGCTGTTTAAATCTTTCTTTTACCCTTTTTACCCTCCGTTTTCCTTTTTACACATCCCCTATGTCGCTCTCACTGCTGTAATCCATCTCTCATCGTCTCATCCCTGTCCTTCCATTGCACTTCTGCTCCCTCCGTGTGCCCTGTCTCTTCCTGTTTTCTATCTTGCCTTGGTGGGTTAGCATACCTGGCGACGCAGAGCTTTCAGAGGTCGCCGGGCTTTGGAGCAAATGAGAGGTGCTGCAGCTAAATGTAGTGCGCACACCTCTATCACACAGGTATCACACACACTTTCACACAGCTGGGCTGACTCCTTTACTTGGCTAAATGAGGGCTTGTGCTTTTCTGTTGTTTTAAATAGATCTAATTACAGTTACTATAAACTAACTAGTTAGAATTAAAATTGTTTTGTGTTTACAACAAATAGGTAATAATGATCCACAAATAAATGTAGTATATGTAAATGAACATTGTGCAAAAGTTTCACATCTGTTTGTACTGTCTGAAGTAACGCAAGTGTGGGAAGTGTGTCAGAAATTGAATAGTGCGTTATAGTTACAGTGTGCTCTATTTTCTGTGCCACTCACGTCTGGTACAGACATCGTGCAAGCCAAAACTATAACACTTAATCCTAAAAGACGACTTAAAACTGCAAAAACCTATATTATTATTATTTTATAGCTTAAAAAAATCAGAATTATATTTCATATGGGTATGTCTAAGGGAATTTGTACCCAAAGTATTTAAGTATACATTTTACAACACTCATACAGGCATTTCATCATGGTGTTCACTCATTTACAGACATTTTGATCTCATGATTTCTGTTCTGCTGTCTGCTCCTTCAGATTTTATCTCGATGCCCCACAGCATAACCCCACAACATTAATCTTTTGATGTGGTATTTTTAGCACAGATTTTCATAATCTGTGGATGGCACAGCTATATGAGGTCTTGTATGTTTTTTTTATGGCAGCCAGCAACAGTGCGACACCACTGGGTCCATCGGAGAAGACAAGAGGGCAAATGCAAACAGTGTGGAAAGGTTTGTATAATGGATCACAAGTGTTCAGACATAATGTGTCTGAGACATTACATGTACATTTCAAAAGGCTCATGAGAATGAAGTCTAAAGTTTATAACAGAATCTGATCTCCACCTACAGGGGTTTCAGCAGAAATTTGCCTTTCACAGTAAAGAGATTGTAGCCATTAGCTGCTCCTGGTGCAAACAAGCAGTAAGTCTCTCAGGCTATATGCAATAGTGTGTTCTCATATTGTAGAGTATGTAAATGAAATGTGTGTAACGTTCCTCTCTTTCTCTGTCTGTCTGCAGTATCACAATAAGGTGACATGCTTTATGCTGCAGCAGATAGAAGAACCGTGTTCATTAGGAGCACATGCCGCCGTTATAGTACCTCCTACCTGGATCATACGGGTTCGCCGACCTCAGGTATTAAACACATTACTTCTCTATTAGGGTTGTTGGGCAGTTGTATGGGAAACATCCACAAATTGAATTTGATGGCTGTGTATATTATTAAGCAGTGCTATCAGCATCTCTATGGCTAAATTAAATGTAAAACGTGAGATGTAAACACCTTCGGTAGAAAGCCCGAGGCATTCTGGCTGCTGTTTCTGCACATTTTCAAATCATGGTGTAGTATTTTAAACGCTCAGAATCTGTATAGAACCAAAGAGCATTTTTATGCTGAAACATAAATCTTTTCATCCACAGGTTTTTAATGAATGTGATTTCGTTGTGGAGTGCTTTTGTAATGTTTTTGTTCTACTTTTTAATCATAGTCCTCACTAAAGTCAAGCAAAAAGAAGAAACGAACGTCTTTCAAACGCAAATCCAGCAAGAAGGGAGCAGAGGTATGAGTACAGCCAAGTAATTGTTTAGTTTGCCAGAGGATGATTCAATTAAACAAGCAACTTTTGGGGGGATTTTACATCTTCAGCCCAGTTTCTCTCTTTTTCCTCTTTACCAGGAGGCTCGATGGAAGCCCTTCATTGTGAGACCTATTCCCTCTCAACTCTTGAAGCCACTGCTGGTGTTTGTAAACCCAAAGAGTGGAGGAAACCAGGTATTATTATTACTAGCTATAGCAAAAATAAGAAGTAATTATTTAGTTTTAATTATATTAATAATAATGAAATAAAACTTAAGAATAATAATCAACCCCATTATCTATCATTTTCTCTCAGGGAGCTAAAATCATCCAGTCCTTTCTGTGGTATCTGAACCCTCGGCAGGTTTTTGATCTCAGTCAGGCGGGTCCTCAGGAAGGGTCAGTACCTGCATGTGGAATACTTCACCTGTTTTTGTCATTCGAACCCCTTTAACAGCTTTTCTTAGCTTTTCCTCAACAATAGCAGTTAGTTCCATCACTGTTCGTAGGGTAGCCCTGCTTCAGAAGAACAATGCTTCTCTGTCCCATTGCTATGATGTGCTTCAATAAGATGATTGATATTTTTATGTATATTCATTATTTTTATATATTTTAGCTTGGAGATGTATCGCAAAGTTCACAACTTGAGAATTTTGGCCTGTGGTGGGGATGGCACGGTGAGTGAGTGAGTGTGTGCGTGTCTAAATGTGACAAAATAATCTGCTAACAAATAGTCTGTGATCACCTTTTGTAGATGTTAGGTGAATGGATACTTATCGCCCAGCCTGTGAGCGGCGCGAGAGATGATTCTCTTGAGTCATACATAATACTATTCAGATGAGTCATGTGTTTGAGGAGTTTTCTGACATATAGTGCGGATGTGTGTGTCCTGGTTTACCACATGCTGTCACATCTCCGTAATCCGTTTGTGCGAGTAATTAAGAGTGTTAAAGTGGAATCTGAACGCAGTCATATTTCATACCCTGACTTTGATCCATGAGAGAGAAGTTGAAATAAGGAGTTTTAATCCACCCTTCCGATCACTCGTCTTACACCCTGCTGAACAGCTGAACTGCTGTTTTCTGAGTTAAACACTCCATATATTCATATTCTCCTGTGTTTTTCTGTGAGGTTCTTTAGGATTGATGTGATTTTACAAAACAAGATATCTAACTCTAACTTGTTTGTTATTTAGGTATCACACACACACACACACACACACACCACACACACACACACACACACACACACACACACACACACACACACACACCACACCACACACACATAGAAGCTAAAAAATTAAATAAACTCAGTTTAATATAACAGCCACAGGCCTAAAGTGTAAGCATGTTTTAATGGTTAGTTCTTTCTTCTAACATAAACAGGGCTTATGTTGCGCTGGAACTCATCCACGTGAGCGATCTTCTGATTTGGGAATAGCAAAATGCATCATAGACAAGAGTTTGAATATTATTGCATATAAAACAGCTGGTGACTCTGGCGGGATATAATTTGCAAGATAATGTGTATATATATAGCAATAATAAATGTATGTGTTTTTCTTAATTTCTCCAGTACAAAACAGATAACAGAACCGTTAACGCCAGAGCTTATCGATACTCCGGTCTTTTATAATTTAGCCCGAGACCGATTAAATGAAGCCGTACCCATCCACACACACACACACTCTCACATTAACTGATTCTTTGTCTCAGGTGGGCTGGATTTTGTCCGCTCTTGATCAGCTGCAGCTAAACCCTTCTCCTGCTGTGGCAGTACTTCCTTTGGGCACAGGAAATGACCTCGCTAGGACGTTAAACTGGGGTGGGGTGAGTAGAACTTTGGTTTGAACTCTGCACTGTCAGACACATTCATTCCAAACATCAGTCTAAATTTGATTGTAATTCATGTAGCATAGTCTGCTCATCCATTTATAGAAGGGCTTGCTAAATGGACATATTTTGTACAACTTTATGCATGTAGGGTTACACAGATGAACCTCTGAGTAAAATCCTATCTCACGTTGAGGATGGGAATGTTGTACAGCTGGATCGATGGAATCTTATTGTGAAGCCCAACCCAGAGGCGGGGCCGGAGGAAAGAGACGAGCAGGTGACAGACAAGGTACAGTAAGAGCTCCACGTGCACTGCTGTTTGTGTTTGTATCAGTGTGTGAGCAGCTGGAGAGTGATTGATGTTTCTCTGCTCCACAGCTCCCTTTGGACGTCTTCAATAATTACTTCAGCCTTGGGTTTGATGCTCATGTGACTTTAGAGTTCCATGAATCCCGAGGTTGGTGTAAAGGCACTATTCTGTCATATAAATGTGACTATTTAATAGCAAGACAGTGGCTGTGTAAGAGTTCAGGCTTGTGTTTCTTCTGCAAGGTCAGATTTATTGGTGCTAATTGAGATTAATTATGGTTTGTCCTCTTACTCTTTAGAGGCCAACCCTGAGAAATTTAACAGCCGGTTCAAAAACAAAATGTTCTATGCAGGGGTAAGTGAAACACATAAACTCAAACAGCCTGTCCCCTTCGTTAATCACTACATTAAAAATGTGACCGTGAGTTGGTGGTGACTGAAATGCAAATGATTTTCCTTTTTCTACAGACAGCATTTTCTGATTTCTTGATGGGCAGCTCCAAAGACCTGGCCAAACACATTAGAGTGGTGGTACGTATGGAGTTGAACTAAACAAAGAATCTTTTGTGCAGAAAAAAGAGGGGAAATATGTGTGCATGCCTGTGTGTTTTGAAATGCAAATATGCAGGTTTTTTTTTAAGTCTCTGTTTTTGCATGCTTGTTTGTTTGCATTTCTTCCTCTTGGGCTTTAGCACTGAGAGATAGTGTGCCTAAATTTAAGTTGCAACCTTTTTTCTGCTGACTGTTGGTTTGTTTTGCTGACATTCAGATTATAGCACTTTCTTCTCTTTCTCATTCTCTGTAGTGTGACGGCACGGATTTGACCTCTAAAGTGCAGGATTTGAAGCTGCAATGCCTGGTCTTCCTCAATATCCCCAGGTAACACACTAAATCATTTTCTGTGATTTGTTCTTTCTTACGCTACCATGCAAAAGTTTGAAGTCTGTAAGATGTTTTTGAAAGAGATAAAGCATAAATACTCTGAAATATTTTTACAGTTTAAAATAATCAATTTGAATGTATTTAAAAATGTGTTCCTTTGATGGCAAACCTGGATTTTTAGTTCTACATAAATCTGTGCATGTTTGGATGTTCATGTTAATCGCAGGTACTGTGCGGGCACTATGCCATGGGGCAATCCAAGCGAGCATCGTGACTTTGAGCCTCAGCGTCATGATGATGGGTGCATTGAGGTCATTGGATTCACAATGACGTCACTGGTATGTTTCACCTACCTGAATTAGTTTGAGGTGAGTTTTTATAGTACTTTTATAGTGAATTTACAGTTCCTGTATTGTTTTTTATGACTGTAGGCCACGCTGCAGGTCGGAGGTCACGGTGAGAGGTTAAATCAGTGTCGTGAAGTCACCCTCACCACCTTTAAGTCAATCCCCATGCAGGTGGATGGCGAGCCTTGCAAACTAGCTCCATCTGTTATTCACATCTCCCTGAGAAACCAGGCCAACATGGTGCAGAAAACCAAGAGACGCACATCAATACCACTGCTCAATGAGTGAGTACAACATATGGATGCTGTGTGTATATTATGGCTGTCTTGATTCGTGTGTGTGTGTGTGTGTGTGTGTGTGTGTGTGTGTGTGTGTGTGTGTGTGTGTGTGTGTGTGTGTGTGTGTGTGTGTGTGTGTGTGTGTGTGTGTGTGTGTAATATATTTACTACAAGAGTACCGTGGCAAAAAGATAAATTATATTATTGCAATATCTATGAAGTAGTATTATTTTATTGCCGCTGAAATCAAGTAGTAACTGATGATGTATCATTTACAATATTATCATGTGGAGACATATTAACATAATAATATTAAATATCACGGTTATCACCAGTACTGGTATATAGCAAAACGCTGGGTATGTATGTGTGATATCAAGGTCTGATATTTCTAATTGAGATTTAAAGGGCGCAGCACCAAAATGCGTGTAGACACACACGTACATGTATTTGGTATAAGCTAGGGCTGTGACGGTGGCAGATTTTTACCACCGCGGTGGTAATGGACCAACTACCGCCGGTGGCGCGGTGTTGTGATATATATACAGTATATATATATATAATTCTGAAACGCAAAAATAAATAAATGAGGCTCAATCATCTTTTAACAACATATTTGTTTATTTTAGCACTTACGCCAGTGAACACTCAGCCTGCAAAACACTAAAATAAATATCAAATAAATAATACAGTTAAATAGGAAAGTAGCCTTAAATGAGAAAGTTAAATACACCCGGTCTACCTCACGCGAGCGGCACGGCGAGAACCAATTATAATCAGTGATGCTGTCTACACCAGATGCGCGATACAACACGACAAATCGGTCGCAGTAAACTGTCTCGTCCTGTTTATGACGAACTGAAACAAAGTGAAAATGTCCTGTAGACTGACTCAACCTGTTGTGTTGCGACGTGGCATCCGGTTTAGACACGGTTCACTGTTCTTCCACCAAGCAAGCGGGTGCGTTAACTCCACGTCTGCTGCACGCACTCTCTGTGGAATAGGAATCGCGCCGTATGTTGCCACATTTCTTGTTAACATCTTCCATTTACCGCTGTCTTATTCGTATTTGGCCAATTTGGAGAAATCTTCACCAATACACACCTGATCATCCGGGCGTTTGCGATCACGTGAACTTGAAGACACTTGTACAAACGCGGATGGGTGACATGAATGGAGATGATTCCAGATCAGCGATTTAGTATTTAGTTTCCCAACAAGGTCCATCGCTCATCACGAAATAAATATGCTGAATGCAGAATAAACTGTATTTTATTGTGCTCAAACCTGCCAATCTAAAGGAAGCGCCCTGTATGGCGTTTGAGGTAATTTGTGAATTAGCAGATTTATAGTCTAAATAAAACAATTTGTAACTGTTACTATTATTACACTTGTTTACAAAACTTTGTATTGTGCTTGTTGTAGAGTGTGTGACGTCACGTGCACTACCGCCGGTGGCAATACACAGCCGCGGTGGCAACCGACACGCCGGTGACGCGGTTGTCACGGCCACCGTCACAGCCCTAGTATAAGCTGATGTTTAAAAAACGTCTGAGTAGGCAGAAAGTTAAACTGCTGGATTGATGTCTCTCTCTATTGAGCTGTTACTGAAAGTGTGAAAATGTAGTGTGATTTATTCACAGTCGCAGTCTCATTTCTTTTCCTTGACACTTGAAGTGAATATATTACCTCCATAAATGGCTGCTAAGGACAGACAAGCTTGCTTAGTCCTGCTTAAATTAGATAATCGCTCTCTCTCTCTGAGGTTTTGTTCATTTCACACTTGACCAATTCAAGGTGAACGACTTGTATCGATGGCAGATAGGCCTGTAATGAAACCTTGTTTAAAAAGCTAAATATCGGAAGTGGAGACTGATTTAATTAGTGTGGTGACACTGTACCTATACATGACTTACCTACTCACTGTTACACACAGCTGTTATCAAAAGCTTCATTTTGTGCTGTACATCCTTTGTGTTTGCATGCTTTTTAAAAAAATTATATGAATTCTTTTTTTCATCCAACAGTCAGCAGTCATTTCCAGAACGATTACGGATCAGAGTGAACCGTATCAGCATGCATGATTATGAAGCTCTGCACTACGATAAGGAGAAACTCAAAGAAGCTTGTAAGTATAAAACACACATTACAGTCCAGAAAATACACTTGTGACCCCTGGTGTGCTGTGATTAAAGGGTTAGTTCCATACCCATGTCCTGGATGCTGGAGGGGGAAGGGTTGTTATGATTGGATGAATGATTCTGATTGGCTGTCAATGTTTTTATTATTTATCTGCTGGACAGAAAACATTCTGTAATACATTCCAATGATATCATTCTTCTGTGTTGTTGTTGTTATAGTTATAGTGTGGACTTCCCTGTTTTTACAGAATTATGTTAAAATGAAGTTATAAATGGTAACAGAGCTCTGTGTGGGGGAAGGAGGGAAACTGGTCCTCCTCAGTCCACTTGTCTGATGTCACGCATGCCGGTTTGTAGGTTTGCAAGTGTGCTCTATCACATCTCAAAAGCAAACATCCTACGGTGCTAGTGGATACTCACTGTGTGCTATAATACTACTGAAATAGCACGATTCTAACCTATATCTCCATACAGACATCTCATTTGACCCGACAGGGATTCATCTTTTCTGAATCGTTAAAATATTGGTGTCTGGGACGCTGTGAGTGCAGAGACTGTAGTGTATACCATAAGCTTTTAAAAGCTTAGCTTAAGTCTGTGCTTTAAATAAGCAGTGCTCATAAACGTCTGTTGAGATAGTGTTCTTCTCACTTGAAATGGAGTGGAGACTTGGACCCAGAAACCGTATTTCTGTCACAACCTAACAAGCAGATGTCTAAAGTGGTTATGGCCATATGTTAGCTCACTCAAAAGTGGACAGAAATCGTTTGAGTACATGATTCAAGCTGCAGTTGTATTTCTGAGCACTAGGTGTCGTCCCATCTCTACAGTGAGTTATTATGGTATGTACGAATGGAATTAAGTGCATCTTTGAGAATCCATTCAGATGCAGCTTTATGCTCCTGTTGTGTTTTGACTGAGCAATTTGTGCCGATCCATCAGAGATTTTAACGTTACACATTTCTGGTTTTGGCGATATATCATCAACTGTTCCCAAAAATCAATTCTCAGCTTTTCAATAAATTATAAAATATTTGTTTTATCCTGCTAGTTTGCAAGAATGTCTTTGTCTTTGTGTGTGTGTGTGTGTGTGTGTGTGTGTGTGTGTGTGTGTGTGTGTGTGTGTGTGTGTGTGTGTGTGTGTGTGTGTGTGTGTGAGAGAGCAAGCAATAGTAAGTGCATATACAGTACATGTGCGGTTCTAATCAAGCTATTTGTCTAAGTATACATGACACAATTCATAATCAGATAATTGAAGTATTAAATCCTCTTTGCACGTCAACTGTTTTTCAGAAGCGCACTATGCTGAGACAAATTGTGGTGTGATTAACTTGTATACATGCTGCACAAGCTGAACTAAAATCACATTATCTAGGCCAGTTAGTCAGATTGCCATGATGTTCATTTAACATCATAAAAAGACAAATTACTGCTTTAGTTTGACTGAAATGAAACTTTTAAAGTGCATGTCAACTGCGAGAAAGCGATTAGCTCTTTGCTGTTCATACAGCTGTTCTGTACTCTCTCTTTTGTTATACGAAAATATACCACCCATCCCTGTGTCTCATCTGCTTAATGCTGTCAGTCCCTCTTCACTCTTCAGAAGAGCCTTGACAATACCTCCAACTGAACAGAAAGAGAGAGAGAGCGCAGAACAAACCTGGATTGAATTTGGGAACGACTGTTCAGATGTTGCTAAGCAACCCAACATTCCTCAATGGAAGGGACCTCTCCTTTCTCTCTGCTCGTTTCGTCTCACTCTCTCACTTCCCACTTTGTCAGAGAAACTTGCTGTCCTCTTGAGAATGCTCATTTCATTTAGAAATATTACCCTGCCTCTCTGAAGCGTGTGAGAATCCGCTCAGGGTAGGGCATGACTACTGCTCCTCCAGCTTTCAAATGTGCACTACAATATCTTCATAACGCTCGGGGTGCTTGAGTGTATCACGCTACAGTTAAGATCCCATGTGGGATCTATGCTTTTTACCCTTTACCTCTAAATTGACTTGGACTTTAGAATGTCCATATGCATGAGAGGACACATGTACCCTCAGCAACCACTGCGGAAACATCATATTTCATCTTATTCTCTCACTGACAGCACATGTAAGAGCAGGCCCACAGCCATGTGTGTCTAAAACGCCTGCAGTGGTTTAGACTCTAGTGCAGATAAAATTGCCACATCCTCCTCATCACGTCCTATTACTGTCTGACCTTGTTTCATGAGGATTCTGTGGATTAGTTTGAATGAGTTTGATTGGGTCTCAGCCAGTTCGTGTTGCATACAACTGCCATAAATGATAATCATCAACTCTTCTGCTTGCAGATGTATTCAGAAAGCTAGAGAGGAATTAGCTTATGTTACATGAGTGAAAATAGCCTCTTTCTTTTATTTTTACTCTTTCTCCCACTGCTGATCAGTATCTCCTGAGAGGAAAGAATGTGGGCCAAGTCTTTCACAACGCACAGCAGACAGTTACTGTGAGAGTGATAGAAAGATTCTGTTTCTTCTCCTCATCCCTCGTTTTAACTTCTCTTTTCGTCTCTTTCGTTTTCGCAGCAATTCCACTGGGTCTCATCGTTGTCCCGGGAGACAGTGATTTGGAAACCTGCCGAGCTCACATCGAGAGACTACAGGAGGTAAAAATGAGAGGGTGGGGTTAACAGATGGAGTGGGGTAAAAGTGATAAATGAAGAGGATAGAGGTGTAAGAGTTTGATTAATGATGGGAACAGTCAGTCAGAGTCAGAATATAATGAGGGAGAAGGTATACTGCACTACAGTACAGAGCAGTGGTGCTACACTGAATTGTGCTTTAGGACCCAGATTGTACATTAAGTGGCAACACATAACACAAATATTAAAATCGTGTATTATACAGTAGCAAAGATCTACAACACCCTTATGAACAAACTTTAATGAAATAGGTATTATGAAATCAATGAACAAATTTATTTGAAATATTTTATTCACCGTCATGTTGTTCTAAAACTTATCCAAAAAAACATGATCTTCTCATGTATTCCACAGAGGAAATAAAGTCATATAAGTTGATAAATGATGACAAAATTGTCATTTTGTGTTAATCATCCCTTTAAATTATTGTACATATATTGTTTATTCATCCATGTTCTAGGTTAATGTTAACTAATTATCATAAATCTAGTTGTATTCTTTTTTTTTACTTTTTATATTGTTTATTGTTTGTACACGATACCAACAACATTAACCAGTTAACAAACTGAACCTTATTGGAAAACCTTGCCCAAAAACAAATAAAATATGTGGTTAGTCCAACAATATGCATAATTATTAAAATGAAAGGAAAACTGTCTTTTGAATTCTGACGATGCCATGCTTTCTAGACAACAATTCACTGACAAAACAAATTGGAGATCTGCGCAAACGATGTTTGTCCTTTTGCAAATGAACCCATATTCAGCCATATGTAATAATGTATTTGAATCCAAGCCAGCATCCGCTTCATGAAGCCTGTTTCTGTGAAGTGACAAATGAAATACTGCAGTTTAATCAGACACACAGTCTGACGTTAGCTATTAAAAATAATGCAGTGTTTTCTCCTTCTTTTTTAAAAGTTATTCTAATAATTTACTGTTGTGACTATGCTCATTTCTTGGCTAGCTGAACATTACTATATGCATTTACCATTGTTTTTTTTACTACTGTTGCGAGCCACCAGTTGTTGAGAGCCCCTGATATAGATGATCTTATACTGGCCTTGTTTAAGTTCATACATTCCCATCAAGTTACTGTGGTTATACAAATATAACTTCACAATCAGCGGAAAAACAGACCAGTAAGAGGCTTCATTAAGAGGTATATGTACAGTAAATGATGGTGTAATGGTTCACACACACTCACACACTGTGCAGCAGGTCATAACGAAACACCGTTGGCAGTAAGGTTGCGTGAGTATCTGAGGCAGAATTAAGTGTTCTTCAACAAGAAGAGTAGTCTCTAATTTACATGCTCGCATTCATCCACATGCTTTGGGTCTTCTTCAAGAAACACTGTCGTCCCTCTGCTGCAATCTGTATGTATCTGAACTGACGGGCTGATCTGATGGGCTTTGTGTGTGTGTATCTAATGTAATGGGGTCTCCTGCAGGACTTTGTGTCGTGTCGCCCATCTCTGCAGCAGCTGGTGCTCCAGGTGGGTGAGACACCTGCTAGAGGTGAGACAGGCACACCTGGAGCACTTTCAGGAACAAGACTGGAAATACAGCCTGGACAATGAATCGAGAAAACCAAAGAGAGTGCTGTTTGTACAATCAGATTTTGATAGGCATGCCTCCACAAACCCAACCTAGATAAACTTCAGCAGCACATTTGTGTACTCTAAAAGTATGCTCGGAGGCAGACATGTTTACCATACCTGCATAAATCCCTAGAGAGGTAAAATAAGCAAAAGAGTTTGTTTTCACATAGAGCTTAACATGATCCTAAAGCAGAGTATTCTGAAATTCATCCTAAATCTCGCCCTCATCTTTCTCTGTGAGATTAGAGCACTCTAGCGTCTCATAGACACTAGTCTGTTTGCAGACGTGAAGAGAACCCTCGTTAGTACAGCATTCCCCTTGACAGATGTTATGGGTGAAACTTCAAATAAGCACATTAATAGTAGTAAGTAGTTACAGTTATAGTAATTACTAGTAATATTAGTAAGCGCTTACTAAGTTAAATCCATTTGTTCAGAACGTCGTACCCTGAATATTTCCCCTGGGTCCTAAGTGCTCCCGTGTGCTTTGTTTGGATGGATGCCTAGGATCACGTTTATCCTCTGTAGAGAATGGCAGCTTTCTTTATAGTGATGGTGCATGCAAGTGTCGTGTTTATTGTGTGCTGTGAGTGTAGTCTTTGTAGTGTGTATTTGACTCTGTTGCATGACTTATGTAGATCTTCAATCGGCAGTTTGGTGCTTTAGGGAAAGAATTGATGTGACAGAAAATAATGACAGGTCTGTATGTGTGATGAAAATAGTAAACTTATGCACTGTTCATATACTGATCATTTGCTTCGAATGGCAAAAACTGACACTAATCGATATTCTATCAACCTTTCTTCTCTTCCCGTCTCCTACCCTATATTTTCTTCTCCTTTCATTCACAGGAAGGTGATGGGACCAAATCAAAGGCTTTGTCTTCTCAGAGGCTGTCGCCAAAATGGTGCTTTCTCGACTGTGAGTATTCTTTTCACAGTAGTTTGGATGTCATAATTCCGAGTTAGATCTGGGGTACTGAACAGCAAGTGTGCCATGGTGGCCCTCAAGGATGTGGGTTGGAGTTGTTTATCAGTGCACAAAGCTGTAGGTGTTTGCAGTGAATAAAATAGCAAAGAGTAAAGGTCAGAGATTCAAAACTGTGAGTCAGACCCACAAAACATTCTCTTATCAGTGCTAGAATCAAAGCTAGGAAAAGAGTCATGAATCTCCATACTACAGAACAGAATCTACTCTGGCATATCAGTGCTAATAAGGAGTGCCAAGATGATTACTGTCAGCAGGAGAGAATTACAGCCACAGGGAAAGAGGGAGGAGCTGTTTGCATCGTATGAGCTGCATGTCTGGAACGCTGAACTCTGTGGGTATGTGTGTTTTCTCCAGATCACACCTGCAGATCAGCAGAAGCTCTGAAATATAAGGCATCACCCAGACATGCATTTAAAAAAAAATTCATTCAAATTTTTGGAGTTACTAAGATTTTGTATTAATTTGTATTAAATGTTTGTTTTGAGGAAGTTTATACTTTTATTCGGAAAGGATACATTAGACTGCATTGTGAAGACATTTAAAATGTGAAAATAAATGCTGTTCTTTTGAGCTTTATATTAATGACAGAACCCACAAATTTCCACAAAAAATATTAAGCTGCACAGCTGTTTTCTACATTTATTACAATTATAAATGTTTTTTGAGCAACAGATCAGCATATTATAGCATATAATGTATGCTATAACATTAGAACATTAGATTTCTGAAAGATCATATGGACATGACGACTGGAGTAATGGCTGCTGAGAATTCAGCTTTGCCGCCATATTTAGGAAGGCAAGGCAACATTTGTTCATATAGCATATTTCATACACAATGGTAATTCAAAGTGCTTTACATAAAAGGAATTAAAATTATCATAAAAATAATCACAAACAATAAAAACAAGAAATAAAAAAATATTTAAAATGTATTTAAAATGAATTAAAACAGTTAAGAATAAAAATTATTATACATCAAATACAGTGCAGTATATACAGTAATATATATATTTTTTAAATATATTCAATACATATTTTTTATAAATTCAAATAGAAAACAGTTATAATGTTTCACAATATTATATATTATTCCACTTTTTGCAGTAATCTTCTTCTTGATCAGTGTGAAGCTGTAAAGATGTGGATTAACATCAGCTCAATGAAAAGTGGAGAAACAGACTACATAAGTCTTGAAAACAATGCAACGATGTGTTCACAACCTAGTAGTGTCAATGCATACTTAAATAGTCTCATATAATGGCAACTCATTTAAAAAGATTGAGGGTAAAAGTAATTTGTGCTTCAAGTAGTCAATGCTTTTAGATGACATTCTTCATATGTAAACATTCCCTAATGAACTGAATTATGCACATTATGTATTCTTTGAGAAGTGATAAATAAAAATAAATAGCTTTTTGCATACAGGTGTCACTTTTGTTGAGGGGTGCATCGAAGCACTGACGCGAGTTGTTGAAAGGCCCATCAGGCTTTCCTTTGACAGCATCTCAAGATGTGGGGAGTCAGTCATCATAACACAAATCCTCTGTGGCAGCTGAGTCACATTCACATAGATCCTAAACTGCTACACATCAAACCAGTGAAAAAGAACATCACATTCCCCTGTTCAATACTTGCATCTTTCCACCCTTTTTTCTTCCTTTCATTCCTGTCCCTCCTTCCTCTCTTCCCACCGGCCCAGAGGAAAATTCATCTCCTCATTTTAAGACTAAAAAGCTTCCGAGGGCTTTATTACCCGAGCAGAGAACTGCAGGATGAGTCAGAACTTTTCAGAGCGATTGTGGCAGCACTTCTGATCTCAGTGCAGTGTTATAAAGTTACTGTCAATTAATTACCAGTGCAAGCAGGAGCAAAGTCTGATCCGAGGCCAGTGTTACACAGTTTTCCGGGATCATCACAGATTGTTCCTGCCCCAGAGCAGATGTCACCAGAGTGTGAGGACTCATTCATTACTTTTGCTGCAAATGTGTTATTTACAGGTATGAGGATAAGCTCATGGGAGTTTATGTGTGCATTTTCAGCACGTGCATTCTCTTCGGGAGTAATTTGCTTCGATCAGATCCACAGCAATCTATCTTTTCCCGCTCATTAAAAACAAACATGTTTGGGTCATTTTGGCAACTCAAGGCTGGGTTGTTTTGACCCAGCTGGTTGAAGATAAATATTTGACCCAACAACCATAACTCTAGCTATTGCTTAAAAATTACTATACTGTTGAAAATAAATTACTGTACTCCCAAAATGAGTTGACTGGAGTAACAACACAGGCTATAGTAATTATCAATAGATCAAATATTATTGCAAGAATACAGAAATAGGCAAAAATGTAGGCAAATGTGAAAACAATGTTTTACAGTTACACATCTTATGCAGTGAAATGATATTCCTTTTTAAATGTTAATTGATGATTTTTGAATAAATGTTGATTATGCTGCTTTGATAATTTTATTATATTTTCCAATCCACACGTTTTACTGCAAGCATGGATAGATGTGGCATTGGCACGCAGAGGAATGTTGGAACTTGCGTGACATGCATGATCTCTTTCACATCTGGAGCACTGTTGGGTTTCTGATTATGAGCAATTGTTAAGGGTCAAATCAACCCAGCTTCCTTACCCAGTAGTCTCAATCAGGTGTTTGAGTTGAACAAATAACCCAGGGTTTTATAAAGTGTAAATGTTGAAACAATACTGTTGTGTCATTGGTGACCTGAACATTAGAACATGAGACAGATTCTGTCATCTCTTCTGCTTGAACTTGCTCTTGAATGTCTGGAGCCTAATCAAAAGCCTGATTTGTCTTGTTTTTATGTTTTGTGTTTGCAGCTACAACAGCTGATCGATTCTACAGGATTGATCGAGCTCAAGTGAGTCCTCCGTACAATAGCTCCTTAGAGTAATTCAAACTACAATTGAGCAATTTTGAGTATCCACAAACAAACCATTCACATGTGTCGGGTGTCTGTGTCATCCCTCAGGAGCATCTTAACTACGTGACTGAAATTTCTCAGGATGAGCTGTTCGTTTTGGACCCAGAGCTGGTTGTCACAGAGACGGTCAGCACATCGCCAGGCATGCCAGACCTGGTGGACTCCTCTAGTGATGCCCCATCTGATCCACATAAATTTGCCTTCCCATCATCCTCTTCTTCTCCACCAAACTCACCCGGACCCAGGTGAGATACATAGGCAAACATAAAGGGAATCGTTTAAATGTAACCAGCGCCACACTGCCACCTAATCTTTGCCTTTCTTGACAATATAACAATGTTTTGATGAACGAGTTATTTTATGCAAACTTTCATAAAGGAGACATTTTCATTATCAGTGGCAGCTAATAACTCAGATGGCTGTTAGCTGACAGCATCTTCTGCTCCTAATATCAGCCAACAGGGAGCAGAAGAGCATCGAGCCGCCTGGTGTCAGTGTGGTTGTCCCACAGCTGCTTTGTACGAATGCTACATTAACAACTGTAATTCTAATGCACCGATAACTGTGTTTAACATCCACATAGGGTGCCTTATAGTTGTTACTTATGAGATGGGTTTTACATAACGCACACTTGTGTGTAGGCAGGTTCATACATGAATGTCTATGCATGTTTGCATGTGCAAATGAGAATGTGATTGTGATATTGTGTGTGTATAGCAGGATAATTGTGTGGTTCAGAGAGAATAAAACAGAGCGTTTCCTGCAGCACAGAGCTTGATCCGATCCTCTATTTATAGCTGCCTGAAAAAGTCATACAGCACCGCAGACCCTGCTAATCTCCTGTGTGTGTGTGTGTGTGTGTGTGTGTGTCTGTGTGTCTGTGTCTGTGTCTGTGTCTGTCTGTCTGTCTGTCTGTCTGTCTGTCTGTCTGTCTGTCTGGAGGGATAATAGAGCTCAAGAAAGAGAATACAGACAATAAATTAGCTTTTTCTGTCTTTGGGAATGTTTCAGGTTTAATTATGAAATTAGTAATAATTATTAATCAATTGAAATTGTGTCAAAATATTTAGCAGCTTCATCATCACACATCCTTTCTATTATCCCAAATGTAAAAGGTCTATCAGGAGTGTGTTTTTATTTTTTTTATTATTATATTATTTAACTTTAAATGAATTTCTATTGTTGGATCAGGCTGGTTAATACCAGTTAGTTTTGATTTTGTGCTGGCAAAGGTTGTTAGCCAGCATGATTATTCTGGTTAAGCTGATTGACCATGGACAACTTACTGGTTAAGCTAGTTAAGAAGCCTAGTGAACACCTGCATGTTAGGATCCCATGATGGGGTCCAGCATCCAAACACCACAATCTCTACTGTTCAAAAGTGTGGGGTCAGTAAGATTTTTTTTTTTAAATAAACAAAATTATATTAAATTTAATTGCTCAAAGTGACAGGAAAAACGTTCTATTCTTAAAAAAAAAATACCGGAATTAATACATAAAATTAACAATTCATAGTTTTCAAATAAGACCGTTTTCAACACTGAAAATAATCCCAAAAAAAAATTTGAGCACCAAATCAGCATATTATAATAATTTCTGAAGTGGCTGTGAAAATTCAGCTTTGACATAATAGGAATGAATTACATATATTAAAATACCCGCTCATGTTGTTCAAGAAGATGATTGATCGAAATGATTGAATAGTTAGCTCTGTGATGTTTGTGTCATTATCATTGTCCTCCCAGCTGTGTGAAGCAGTGAAATGTGCCTGGTTGAAACACAAGCCGCTGCACGGGGCATAGCTCTCCTGATTATGTCACGATTGTATAACCCATCCGATAGGAGCTTTTGCCTATGGCTCCCAATGGAAAACATTGAGCGGTCTCTCGGAGCTCTGTTGCTGTCATGCGTGCTGTGATCGTGAGATAACAGTCAGCCTTTTGTCTTTAGGGGCTGTGGCGGCTTGAGATGTGCTGATATATCCTTCTGTATTTGAACTTCAGAATGTCTTTCTCTCACGTGTACTTACTCTACAGTTTCACTGTAAATGTGTCATCTGTCAGCCGTAATGATTCAAATACTACCTTTTCTTCTCTTGGGTTCACTCAAAGCCACTTGGGTTTTCCATATCAAAGCTGAAGTTTCCTTTAATTAGTCTTGTTTACTTCAATAATTGTGTGTTGTTTATTGCACTCTGTTGTGTTAGATACACCACAAGCATAAAATGCCACAAAATATCAGCATTCTGTTTGGTTTCTGGTTGTGTAAGGATTTTTTTATGTGTATATACGTCTGGGTTCTTTTTCTTGTAAAAACAGCAGCATAAAAGATTGCAGATATCATTATATGGCCATTCGCTTTTCTTTTTGTTGCAAAAGGCAGGATATTTTCTTCCTTGTCGATACTTAAATATAGTTTCTGCAGTCCTAATGACATGTTTGTGAAACAGCAAGAGTCTTTTAGTGTTTCAGAGAACATTGGCTCATCTTCTTGTAATTTATATCTCTCCTTTTTCCTCTTCTCATCCTTTTCTTCCTCCATTCTTGGCTTTTTTAATTTGGTTAATTCGCATTGCATTCGTGCATTTAATCTTTTTCATCTATGTATTTAATCAGTGGTACTTTTTGTTTTGGATGGGATTTTTTGGCAACTTTTCCGCTCCTGATTTGTTGTTAGTCTCACAGACTCAATCAGTCAGCTGCTGCTGAGGCAGGCATTATTCCATCGCTTAACTCCCTTGGGCATGAAATAACGATCTCTCACCGAGGCAACATTGAACATGCTTTTGTTCAATTCAGAATCACACAGAATCGCTCATGAAAGGAATATTAAATTAATAAAAAGATGTAATTAGCCTTTGTGGTGTTCTCTTTATGGTGTTAAGTGCTGAGTTTGCCAGGGTGAGCTGTGGGTGAACAAAGTGACAGGAACGATTGTCTTTTTGAGTCTCTAGAAATGTTGGCTTTCTCTCTCTCTCTCTCTCGTCTTCGTAATGTTTTTCCACCGGTTATGCTTTTCCACCAAATGAGATCAGACTGCTACAGGGTGATACATGCACTAGTGGAGATCAAAGGATAGTGTCTCTATCTTTCTCTATCTCTCTGTCTCCACCTTCATCTGTTCCTTTCCCTTTCTCTCACACACTATTATTACATACTATAAACAGAAACAACATACATCTAAACATTTTTCTGTATGTTTTAGTGTATTCCTCATCTGTTAGAGGACTGTAATTGTGTCTCTTTGTATGTTACTTTTTTATATCACAAAGACTTCCATCATTGCAGAACAAGTGCACACAACATTATGATTTGTTAGCAGCTGGACTGTGGTACATTACAGGATTTGTTTTTGTTGGCTGCAGATATAATGACTGGCCTGCTGTTTCAGTACCAAATATTCCTCTTGGTAATGTCTCTGTATGTCTCTCTCTCGTTGTTTCTTCAGGGTTGCAGAGCTCCAAAGGAAGCGTGTTTCCAGTGACAGTTCTGTGGCAGAAGCTCTCGCACACAGTGACTCGCTCAGATCAGCCAAACCAGCTCTCAGCAGGTAAGAGCTACACAGAGAACGTTTATGATCCTCTAGAACACATCTCTGAAACGCCAGCCACGTGCATCAAGCCTGCTGCCATACAAAATAGTTATTTTCAGGCTGAATGTTCTTGCATGTTCTTTCTGATCTATGTGTGCATGGCCCCAAGCAGAATATTGAGTTCTGTGCTGGAATGAGAGATGCTGATCTGTGAATGTTGAGCAGTTCTGTGGGAGATCACTTTCTAGCTAATCTTTGCTATAGCAAAAAAAGAACTAACTAATTTTGCATATCTCTTTTTGTAATGTTTTATTAATAATGTGTACAGTGTGTAGAGCTGGGCAGTATGAAGTACACTTGATGGGCAACAACACAACTAATGAGTGTATATCAGTTTTAGAACTGTTTCGATTGTAGCTCATCCAGTCAGAGTCAGTACCAAATACCCTTTTACTGCATTCGATTTAATGTTTCGAGTGTTTTGTTTTCAGCTCAAATGCTAGATTTTGAATTTATAGTAAATAATTATAATTTAATAACAATGAATAGTCATATATTTTATACTGCATTCTGAATAAAAGAAAATCAAATGATGAAGTTCCCTTTTAATTGTGAAGTATTGCATTGATTCCCCTCTATATGTGTAAATGTGCTCATCTGTGTGCTAGAATCTGTGTTGGTTCATTTGCAACTTCAACTGTGGCCACCAGGCATTTTCTTGTGAAAAGTATGACATCTCATTTACTGTGCAGAAATGCATTTTGCATTTTCCTTGCACTCTGTGTGTGTGTGTGTGTGTGTGTGTCTGTGTGTCAGTGTGAGAGTGTGTGCATATGAGAGCAAGAGAGAGAGAGAATGTCCAAAGGGTTTTCATGAAGGTTTTTTAAGGATGCATTTAATAGTTTCCCTTGAGCATTTCATGAGGACTGCATGAAAAGATTAAACTGTTTTCGCACACGTCATGACGCTTACAGTACATTGTAGAAAATGCTGGAATATTAAATGTATTATATTTGCTTAGAAGTCTCTGTTCATGCTAATTTTTTTATATTGTTTAGAAAATATATCTGGCCAGACAGAAAGACATTAAGCTCCTGCTTCTTGCGATGATGTGTGTATCTGTATTCGTGACCAGGAAAGTTTTGCTTAGATGCCCTTTAGGATCCCAGACCTCATAATGACACAGAGAGAATAGAACCGACCCCTGGAAACAGGCCAAGAGATGAAAAAATACAAAAAGCTGCTGGCCATGAACTGTTAGGTTTTACTGCACAGAAGACATAAGGGATATTACTGCCTGACTGCTTTCTAGTCAGAAACCACAATCATAAATCTCCCTCTTGTGTGAAATCAGCTCTGTAAAGCACAGAGAGCTGTCCTGGACTCACACACTCCTTTGTGTTCCAAAATGATGGGCTCTTTGGGTCCTATTAAGTTTCTCCTTGGGTCAGTGATATCTCAGTAAAGAAACTTCAATGTCTGCCTGTGGTACATTATATAACATTTGTGCTGGCCATGAATTGATATGCTCCAATGGGGTCCAGGACACAACCCTGCCTGAGGGGAGGGTGGGGGTATCTGGCCTGACCAGAGATAATCGAACCACCCCTGTTTGTAATGACTATATGTATCTGCATTACATCACATACGTAATGCATTAAAACTCTTTAAAATGCCACACAAACTCAAACCACAGTCCTTTTAATTTTATTGCCCTGTTTTTATTTTCGTTTGTTTGTGTGTGTGTGTGTGTGTGTGTGTGATAAAGTGTGATATAGATCATACTTTAAAATACTCTTTAATGCAACAACAACAGTGAAATCACCACTATGAATTACTGAATTGATTTGGTATTGTTTCCTTTACATTCTACTGCATGCTGAATTTTTTATTTGCCCTTTTCTTTTTCATATAGCTTGCATTTCCAATTTTTAAATCCACAGTGAATATATATGAGCTGTGTGCAGCCAACAGTAAACACGAGGTTCAATGCTAGGACAGAACAGCTCTAATACAGCATTTTATTTACACAGAACCAAAGCCTAAAACTTAAGTATACCTAAAACTTTTACACTATTTTTTAATCGCCATACAAGTTTCTGTATTTTCTTTGGGAAATGCAAGTCTCACTTGTACTGTGTCACTGTTATGTCAAACGATTATTGTTTATGGTCATGTCTTTATCATTTTTGTCTTCTCATTCCTTTATTTACTCTTTTGTGTGTGTGTGTGTTTTATTCTTTTGTTGTTTTTAAGGGCGGGGGGTGTTCATCGCTCAAATACAACATCAGCAGATTTCAAACCTACCAGCAGGTGAGACAAAGCTTTACAGACTTGAGATGTTTCTGTATTCCTCCCCTCTCTGTACCCTTCAGTTGCATCTTCTCAGAGCTGCTATGGATGTTAGTGTTGAACGTGTTCAAAGACCGGCTCGACTCTTTTAATCCCAGTGGGGATAGTTACCGGCGGCCAGTGGCTTTCTTAATGTGTCATTGCTGCAATGAGGAAAAGAGTTCTAGCCCAGCAGGACCTCACCATTTGTGCTGCTGATTATTTTTTACTGGCCTGTTCTGTTCCTTATTAGGCCCAGCTGTCTCTCTTGACTCGACTTAGAGAGTAGAAGAGATGAACACACACAAAACAACACACAAACTGCCAAAAGTTCTGCAAATCAAAGTACAATCAGAGTAGTAATTTACTCTGTTCTGGTCTAATCTAGTCTGTGCTGGTCCAGTGTAATCACTCCTAGTCTTGTTTGTTCATGTTTTGTCTTGTCTGGCATTCTCCAGTGTGATGTCTGTCATTGTATTTTCTAACTGCTGTTTGCTTGAAGACTAAGGGCTGGTTCACACAAAAAGCATTTTTGTGTTCCGCTTCACTGCTTTTTGTTTTTCTATGTAAATAGCTGCTAAATCTTTGACAATTGCGATGTGTCTCACCGTGCGCACGTCTCAAGACCTTGCCTTTCTTTCATTCATCAGCGCTGCAGCTCTGCAGTTGGATACTATTGTGTGGCATCTCACGTTTTTTGAAAGCAAAACTGCGTTCTTGTGTGAACAGTCCCTCTTAAAGGGATAGTTCACTCAAAAATGAAACTCCTGCGATAATTTATCCTTCCTCTTGTTGTTCCAAATATGACTGTTCAACATAAAAAAGAAAATTGTGATTAAATAATTCTCCTTTTTTTGGTGAACTGTCCCTTTAAGGGATGGCTTCAACATAAACAAGCATAAAGATAGCTTGTTTCAATTGTGACAACCTGAAAAAAATCATAAATCTGTTCTTATATGACTATCTCTTCCAGTGCTCATATTCTACAGCTCATCAATACCTCAAATCAGCTTAACATGCTCGAAAGTTTGATTAAAGCAGCAGCTTGTGCTCTCTCTCTCTCTCTCTGTATCTCTGTCTACCAGGGAAATTGATTAGGTTTCTGCTATTGTTGCTTTCATTTTGAATAGGAGCCGTAATTAATTGATGCATGCTTTGTTGTTTTTCTGTCATACATAAATGAGGGATTTGCATTTTCCTCTGTAATGGAATTATAGCCGAGCCCTCTCATTCTGAGGCAGATTTACATCTGAACACTGATACTCAAAGCAAATAACAACAGGAGGAAGCAGGAGCGCGAGTGAGAGATTAGCCCCTTGTTTCCGGAGCAGTCTGAAGGAACCATCTTTAATGTGGTGTCTGCAAATGGTAAATTGGAGGGAGCATAATAAAGGTTATATTGATGAGGAGAATCAAACAAGGAAAGATACTCAAGAGCAGCGAGGGCAGTTTAATGGTGCATCGCAGCCTTCATTATCAAGCTGAGATCCTGTTGATGCCTAAGTCTGATTGGTCTCTAGTGAGCTAAACTTTGACCTTTAAAGCCTTCCTACATTGAGGTATATTGAAGTTTGGTCTAATGGTATTGTATTCACAGCATGGACCATCAAGCGCCCTCATTAAGACCTTGTTTAAAGAAAGACTTCTGCTCATAAATCGCAGTAGTGATTAGAGGAGAACATTCCAGTCCACAATCAATAATAAAACTGGCTTGCAAATGGGATCTGTTGTATTTGTGAGAGCTGGTAGGAGCTGGTGATCTGGCTGAGTAAACGCCAGGCCCGTCCGGCTTCAGATTGCTGTTTCTCTCTAGAGCTAGTAAGGGGTTTCTGGACTCATATCGAATAATTGGCCCAATGTCACATTTCTACTCTTTCTGTAAATGTGCTAAATTACAAACAATTACAGCTAGCAAAAATCAATAACCCCATTAAAGCTGCTGTGAGCATGTGTGTGAGTGCAGGGTGCATGTTAGGTCTTAGTGTGTGAGTGTGTTGTGAAAGCAGGCTGAGGAACATCAGTAATTACAGCTGCCATCTGGGTTACATACCAAGGAATGGTTCAGACATGTTTAAACACTGGATGATCATTTAGGCTGGGGGAATAAACCATTGCCAGCTTTTCCTCCAGGACATGATGGTTAGAGAGATGCATTTGCCCTGATTCCAGCCACATGCTTCAAGCTCTCATAATACATAGAGATTTGAGTGCCATCGTCAAATCTTCCCTCCTCGTGCACTCTAATGTCCCAACTCAGCTGTTCATCATTTTCCTTCTGAAGAGAGAGAAATTGTATCTCAGCAAAAATGGATATGGCTGAGAATAAATGTGGATGCTGATCACTTCAGCAAGATATAGCTCAGTGATGTGAATTTGTTTGAAGTGCTTAAGTTATGTTTTTCTCAATTGTAGTACTGCTGTGAACTTTCAGTCACACAGGAAAAGATTGGCTGCTCTGAACATTCCCCACGGCTGACCAGAGATCAGTGTATTTGAACCTCATTTGTCATGATAGAGCTATATGAAAAGTTACATTGTGATTGATAGAGATGGTTTTTGATAGCCGAGAGTCGCAAATTGGGGTTTCAGGGATCTGAAATCCACTTACCTGTGCAAATTTTGCTGCCTGAAGGCTGAACCTCTGCTGCAAGGCTAAAGGAGGCGTGCAAACATTACACCAAGTGTGTGTGTGTGTGTGTGTGTGTGTGTGTGTGTGTGTGTGTGTGTGTGTGTGTGTGTGTGTGTGTGTGTGTGTGTGTGTGTGTGTGTGTGTGATGGAAAGACATGTCAGAGCACAGATTTATGAGCCTGCGAACTGCTTTTAATTATGGGAAACACTCAGATTCCTTAGCAAGCCCTCCCGCCTCCCCTCTCTCTTTCTCACACACACAATCACTCATCGACATATCACAATGGAAACAGTGTGTTGTGGCTTTAACTTAAGTGTTCGTGAACTCCGTTACCTTTCCCTCACTCTTTTTCTGTCTCACTCAATTTGAGACATTGTATTCAAAGTGAAACGCATTTATTGTTTTTCAATTGACCGTGATCTGACCTCTCTTGACCTCTCTTGACCTCTGACCCCTGCATTGCACTTCATTATGATAAATCAAAGATCTGCATTATAGTCAACTGAAAAAAACAATCTCAGGGCCACACTGCTTTTAGCATAGTTCAGGATCCAAAGCCCGTGTGCGCCACACGTCTCTGTTTCTTAATGTCCCAACCTTCTTGTTGTGTGGTGGAGAGCTCTTTGATCAAATATTCTTTTAGGTGAGAACACACAGAAGATGCTTCAGTCAGGAGAAGAGACAGAGAGGAGGTGTAGTGTCTACGATGGCATCATCATTATCATTAGGCGGGTTCGACTTTGGCTGCTCCTGCTTGTACCAATCAGCGAGATTTTTGGGGGAGGAGTTGAAAAAAAGAGCCATCAAATAGGACACTTTACACTCCTCGTAGTGATGTTCGCACAGTGCTTGTGTACTTTATCACAGACAGAGTGGATTAGATGTAATGTTTCTCAGATAAACAGATTTTTATGTGTCCAGAAACACTGTTCATTGAATAGATTATGTGCTTCTTAATACAGAGAAGAATTTTTAGAATGTTGATGTACTTTTATCAGTTTTATTTTGATGAACATAACATTTGTAACAGTATTGCATAAAAGAGTTTTTACTGTTATAAAAATACTGATGTGTGAGCATTAGTGGAACTTGAAAGATCAGATTAAATGTGAAATGCACACCATCGGTGAGTCTGACCAATCGTGAAATGGCTGTTATCATCAGAGCTCTTGCAGCCCCTCTGGAAAAATGATGCTGGCATATCCAGCCGACTGCCCTCGAATCGCTCTTATGGTACTTTGATGGCATCAGCACCACACCAAGTCAAAACTAAATGTCTAACCGACATGCCCTGCTCAAGACTCCGATCGTTCTACGCAGTGTCAAATATGAAGTCACTCAGATAGCATTGCAGTGGCATTCATCGAGTTTTGGTTCCCTCCTCAATTCATCTATTGCTCTAATATGCTGAAGCCCATTTTAAATCATTATTCTTTTGCTCATTTAATTTCTGAGATCTGCATGCATGTGCATTATAGCCATTCTTTAGGATCATTTGAACATCTTCATCAAGAAAAACATCAGGAGATGGTTCAATTTGAGATTAATGGCTTCACACACAGTGTGCGCATCAAGAGCTCTAAAAGATTTGTGTCCGTTGATTTGAAGTGTATCACTTAGATCTCTTTTTCTCCCACAGGTTTGACAAGAGCAACCTGAACGATGCAAACTCAGGTAAGGAGTTTAAGTCGTGCTCTAATTTTGCTTTCATCTCTTCAGTGAATGACATCAAGTGAACTTTATCCAGAGTAGCTTTGGTCTAATTCTGAAGGAATAAATGTAAACGGAAACACAATGAGGGCTGAATTTTAGTATTTTCTTGTGAGAACAAGTTAAAGTCTTAGGGCGTCTCAGGTCTCTGCGAGAAGCAAATTGGGACCGCTACATGTAGTGGAGGAGCAGCTCTTGCTCTGTGAATTGTTTCTGGCTTTCATTACGTGGAAGTTGAGAGTTAAACGCTCCTTGGTCTTCGTTCTTGTTCCTTTTTAATGAGCTGCTGCCTGTCAGCAGAGGGAATGTGCCAAGGCTGTGGTGTTTTCCGCTCTCTTGGCATTGGTAGAGGAGGAAGAGAGCGAGGAGGAAAGGACTGTCTCACAGTCTGTGAGGTGCAGCGAGGCAGAGCAGGTTATCATCACTCACATTGATCCACATTAGAATTCAGCGCTAGCTCCAAAGCTTCCTGGCATGAGCAGAGGAGCAATGCGTTTCCGAAAACCTGATTTGGCCCGGTTCACGCTTTCTCTAGACAGGAAAAAAGACTCTTCAATTCCATGAAGCGGTCGAGTTTTGAGAGCAGGATTGGAGCGGGCATATCTTTAGACACAGGCGTAGATTTAGCCACGCAGTGCGCTCTACAGCGCGTGTTAGCCGACATCCCAGCTGGGCGTTTTCATATTTCACCTCTCGAGGTTTGTGAAGCAACACACATGATTGCTGGATTAGGAAGGCAAATCTACAAAGGGCATTGCAAAGCTTTGAACACAGATTTAGCATATTGAGACTGAACCCTCAGAGCCAGCATCAGCTAATGTGATTAACACCCATAATTATAATCTTATTTTTACTCCCTTTATAACTGTCTGCTCCCAAAGCATTACATAAACAGAACATCTTCTTGTGTAACTCTGAATAACTTAATATTGAACAAATAAGCATAAGCGATTTGTGCATGCAGGCAGTTTCTGAATAATAATACCTCTAAGTAATAATGGAGTCATCAATTGCCATGAGAACTACAACACTTGTATTGGCACATTTGCTGGTATTACAGCTTAACAAATATTTTACAAATAATGCATTTGTTTTTATGCTGAGATGCCATACAGATTCCCACACATGGTCACAATTTAATCTTTTGGCATTTAAATAATGACACATTTATTTTCATCATCTCATAAATCCGTCTTCCAAACAGTGTTTTTGCCTTACTCTGCATCACTACAGTAAGCCTATAAAATTATATATATATATCTGTCGGGTCAGATTTACCTGCATGCCTCTGTCATTTTTCTCTGCGTTTGTCATATTTATGAATAAAGGAAAGATGGTCGGGTTACTATTCGACAACACCCATTATATACTTCAAAAATTGCTTGGCTTTTCAAAAATGTTTAGTCTGCATTCAATTTAATTTACTAGGTTCATAAAAAAAATTCAATCTCTAAACCAGTTACTACGCTCCTCTATTTGCCTATAACTAGCCTACTAGCAAAGTTGTATTTGTTTCCATGTTAACTTAATCTTATATGAATAGCAATCTATGTGTCTAATGTCAAAGTTTTGTAATGTTTTATTTTTTTTAAATGGAAGTTTGAAAAAAGTCAAAACAACTGTGCCATAAAAGCTACTTACTTTCTCTTAATTTTAATATTTTTTGGGGATATCTGTTTTTCTTTCATTCTTTATTTATTTGTCAATGTATTTATTGGAGTCACGGAGATTTAATGTTTAGTGACATTTGCATCTTGTGCTTATGTAGTCATTCATCTGCGCATAATTGTGGAAACACAACTCAACATCACCAAAACAATGTTCCTCTTCAAGAAACAATTATGCTTCAACCATTAGTGTCAAAAGTTACAAAGTGTAGCTTTAATTGCACAAAGTAAAATTATTAAAATAAGATCAGGATCAATTAAAATGGATTCATCCAGTTTAGCTTCCAAAAACAGCACAATTATACTTCAGCCTCAATTAAACATTTTTTTTATGTGAATGACATACTGTTCTGATCACCTACACTAAGCACACTTAAGTAATCATGTCAAAATAAGTTCAAGATCAATTCAAATGGCAAAAACAGCTAAAGGTAATGTTTCAGTATCCATTAACTCTGTTTTTGATGTTGATGACATACTTTTTCTCACATCCAGTCATATTTAATCTTAGTAAACAGTATTTGCTTTGTAATTAAAGTCAAAATAAGTTGGAGAACTATAAAAAACTACCCTTGAATCTTCATTAAAAGAGTACTCTTCTTTAACAGTATCAGCAGACGATCTAATTGAATGTGTGAAGAAGAAAGAGCATCAGAAGGTAAGAGCATCGTTTGAATACATTAAGCACATAAATACAACAACCTTGCTTTTTCACCTTCTTGGTCTCTCCGATTTTGGTGTTAACTTTTGTCAGAGTTGTTCTTTTATGGTTTGCAAGCCCATACACCTATTATTTGAGTAGGTAGCACGGATGTTGTGTTTTGACAGTGATTTAATATGCAAGAGAGCGATCCGTGTGCTTTTAGTTAAATGTTCACTCGGCCTAAAGGATATTCTGTCGTGTCTAACGCAGGACTGACCTCACCATTAAATGTCAAGTATCTTGCAGAGCGGAGGCGGAACCAGATAAATGATCCTGCATATTCTCTTGACTTTTCACTCGTTCTTGGTTTCTATGGAGACCAAACAGGCTTTCTCTAGAATGATAATCTCTCACACCCAGCCCAAACCCTGTTCCCACTCTAATGCCTCGGTACAGAGAGGAGAAGAGGGGACATTTCAGATATCAATGAGGGTGTTTGGCATGTTGCAGTGGGCAGCGATGGTACAGTACACAGCAACCTTTACCTGCCCCAATATTTTAAGCATCTCACTGCCCTTACAGCTGGACCATAGAACCATAAACGGACTCTCACAGTCACACAGATGCTCAGGTGTGTCTGTAATCACCTGATTGTGGAGTGCAGAGAGTGCACTGTGTGGTGTCCTCTCTTTCCTCTCAGGGCATTCATCATCTGGACTGGTGATAATGCCAGTATTTTATGCCCAAACTCTCTCTGGTGTATAAAAAGTCCTGGCAAGTTTCTGACAGATTTTGGGCTTTATCGCATGGTAGGGTCTTTTGAAACCATTGAGGCGGTCACTGGCATGTTTGCTATCAGCCTCCAGCCAACCTTGTGCTTTTCTCCTTCAGCACATCTGAGCCCATCACTCGATTCTGTTTGAATAACTGTGTGGAAAGAAACCAGAACTTTTTGGCACTTTCCAATAATTAATAAGACTCAGAGATCAAGGGACCATGTGGCTTCCCATAATGATGCTCTCTTTGGTTTTCTATTGATTGGGAAGTGTTTATCTCAGTGTTTGTTTGTATGACTGGCAGCTTTTTCTCTGCAGTTGAAGGAGCTGCATAAGAAGGGGGCTGACCTGTGTGTACAGGACCCTGTGGGCCGCACCCTGCTGCACTATGCTGTGGAAGTGGGAAGCAAGGAGATCGTCAGATACATCATTGATAATGGTAAAATGATCACGTAACACGTCTGTAAATCGCTGGCATAGACCAAATGGCTTTATCTGTGCAGTTTTTATGCCTGTATGTTAAACAATCAATTTTAAAGCTGCAGAACAAATTTTACGTTTGCAATCTTTAGATCAGCAGATCTCTATTTGATCATAAGATGTCCAAACTTCTGACTGGTGTTGTTTGCTTTCACTCGCTGTTCTGTGTGTTATCTGTAGTGTGTGTGGGGGGTGCTGTGTGAAGCAGGTCACATTTCTCTCCCACGCAAGCTTTTTACAGCTCTTCATTAAGCAACACACCATCACCTCAGGGCACATGCTTTAGTGTGATTGCAAGGTTTGATTCCCCCCCTCTCTTTTTCCACAGCACCCACCGATATCCTGGATGTAACGGAGAGAGAAAAGTGAGTGTCATACTGAATGCACGCTGATGCCATTTGTTCTTTTTATCTGTTGACAGTAAAAGTTCAAGTTCTATTTTATTATACTGTAGTCAAGAAGGCCATGTTTTTTATGAATTATCTTAAGTTTCATTTTTAGCAGACTTTTTAACAGCCTCCAACTTGTCTTTTTGTCTGCCTCCTTTCCTCTCTATTTATCCCTCTCTCTATCACTTGCTTCCTCTCCATCTCTCTTCTTTCTTATTCAGTGGAGAAACGGTGTTGCACAAAGCGGCCTCGTTGTGTCAGAGGACAATCTGTCATTACCTAGTGGAGGCAGGAGCATCTCTCATGAAGACAGACTTACAGGTGAGATAGATATATAGAGAAATACACTTTATATTTGTTATACATGTTTGATGCTGGAATAGTTCACCCAAAAATGAAAATTGTGTACTCATTTAATCAATCTGATGTCTTTCCAAACCCATGAGACTTTGTTAAAGGTTAATCTTCGACACAAATTAAATTGGTTATTTTTCAGATTGTTAAGATATAAAGTGATCGTTTATATTAACAAGACTTGGATTAAACGGCTTGATTTAAATGGATTTGTACCAAAGCCATTAGTACCTTTTTGGATCTCCTAACTTTTGGTTACTTGGCCTTTCAGTGAAGTAACAGAAAACTCTCAGGTTTCATAAGAAATATCTTTGTTTGTGTTTCAAAGGTTAACCAAAGTCTTATGGGTTTGGAGCAACATGAGGGTGAGGAAATGATGATTCATTTCTTTAATGTTCACAGCGGTCCACTTACATGCACAGAAACGTCTCATGACCAGATCTGGTGTTGTTCCTGACAAAAACACAATGAGAAATAATGTTATCGATACACATCCTATCAGAGTTTATTCCCTGTTTGTACTTGATATGAGAATTTAAGAAGGAATAATTTGGGTAGATTCTGAATACAGATTAATGCCAAGCCGGTTCTCTGTAGACATTTGTGGCTTTTGGATCTCTCTCATTTTTGCTGCAGCCTCCAGCTGGTCTCCATCCCTGAACGGCTCTGTACTCAACTGCTCTATTAGTCAGTGCTGACTAAGACCTAAGACCTCCGCATGAAACAAGGAACCATTCTTCCCCCCCAGCAGCCCTCCCTCTCCCCCGCTCACCTCCACAAATCCAGCCAAGAGACTCAAGATCTCCTGCAGCACTTCTGATTGGTGTACCGCAAAATTACACACAGCTGTAGACACACTAGACCCTAATTACTGCCTCTCTTCTTTTCAGAAGAAACATCAGTTTAAAAACGACTTATTTGAAGAGATCTGTGAGGGAATGATTTTCCACAAAGCACAGAAATCTCATTTGTGGTTAGAACTCTCAGCAGTACTTTCTATCGCTCTCTTTTTTCCCTGTAGTTTTGTACCTTTGCACCACTGGGCCTCAGTGTAACGTCTCCTCTAAAGCTCTCAGCAGACTAACAGACCTTTCCCAGCTCCCATCAGATAAATGTGTGAGACAGCACTGATTGAGTCTCCGGGGTGCCGATGGACTCCAGTCTGTCTGACAGCATTCAGTGTAATTATCAGTAACTCGTGTGCTGTTGAGGGAGATGAAATGTGTAAAGTCACCGGTCTGACACGGTCTGAGAGCAGACCAAGATGAAGATTTTTCTCTTCAGAGAATATCCCATGATTTTCATCTACCCTCTCTGCTACTGCTGTGCTCCTGACAGACTTAATCTGAACAAGACCTGATTTAGCGGTGCCATTTTCCTGGAATGTGGTCTGTTGCGATAAACAGTTCCATCAGCACTTTTCTGCTCCGCTTTCCCTCTTTTTCCATCAAATCTAAGGATCCCACACTCTTGGTTTCATTCAATCCAGAAAACATCAAATCCAGGATAAAGTGACTCATCGTTTGTTGCCCTGTGATGAAGCACACTCCTCCTCTCTGACTCCCTCCCTCTCACTTCCTTTCCTCTGTTTCTCTTTTACAGTCTATCCATCTGTCTTTGTCTTTATATAATAAGCATAACCATTATCTTTTCCATCATTTCCCCCCTCTCTCATTTGTGACTTGTATGAGGATGAATGCTGGTTTTTAAAAGCACTATAAAAGTGTTATTATATTTCTGTTGGGCTTGCTCTGCAGGGATCAGTCTCTAACAACAAAGCTTTTTTGTCCTCCTGTGTAACTCGTCTCTTTTAGTTCATCATGGCTAATATTCTCCATTGTGACTCTAGCATTTGACAGCTTTTCCAGAACTGCCTTTGTTTGCATCTGAAAGGCTGAAAATGGAGGGATGCAGCACCTCGCTGGAAGTTGCGCAGTATGAAAAGGTGCTGGTGGCTGGTCACACTACACTCGGGAACAAAGGGCTTCATCTGTGTCACAACAATGAAAGCGCCTGGCAGGCAGTCTGAGTGCTCCAAGCTCTGTCCGACAGGAACAGTCCAGGCCTTTCTCTCAGACTCTCTGCACCAGGCCTGCCTGCAATTAACAACAATTACTGTTGAGCAATGCTGGCACCAGCAACACTGAAAGAAGAAGCGTTTTCTGAGATCATGTTTACTATTAGAGGCACAATCTTTGATTTCCTGTTTTGGATGTCCATGAAGACTTTGTCTGAAAGACACGGTCCCTAATTAAGGCCTGGAGCAACCATAGATGTTCTCTGTGTATTTTGCTTCAGTTCACGAAGCGTGTTCTTGATCTTCAGCTTGTGTTTGTATTTGTAATTGGAGTCCCAATGGAACAGTGAGCAGTTTAATTATAAATTGTTAATATATATATATATATATATATATACACACAGTGGTGCCAAAATGATTAGAACACTAGCATTTTCACCAGCTAAAATGGTTTTAATTCGGGTATTTCAATTTTTTGCTGTAGTGTGTGAGTAGAAAATATCAGTTTACATTTCCAAACATTCATTTTGCCATTAATTTCAATAATGATTTGCTCCACAGAGATCTGATCTCATCATCATCATCTGTCTGGAATGATAAACTGAGACAGACTAAATCCAGAAGAACTGTGGAACGCCAAGATGCTTCAAGAAACCTCCCTGCAAAGCTACAGTACTGTTCAAAGTTTTAGGCACTTGTGTAAAAATGCTGTAAAATGAGGATGCTGTCAAAAATAATAAATGGCAAAATTATGGATTTTCTTTATTAATTAACTTCTGTTAAGTAAATTAAATCAACATTTGGTGTGACCATCCTTTGCATTTAAAGCCACATAGTTTTTCAGGTAGCTTTGCAGGAGATTTCTTGAAGCGTCTTGGAGACATTGCCACAGTTCTTCTGGATTTAGTCTGTCTCAGTTTGTTCTGCTTTCTTCATGTCACTCCTTGTGGAGTGTTAATGCACAATTAATGGCAAAATGAATGTTTGGAGAAGTAAACTGATATTTCCTGCTGACACACTACAGCAAAAGATAGAAATAACTGACTTAAAAATACTAGTGTTCTAATCATTTTGCCACCACTCTGTATGTATGTATATATAAATATATATATGAGGTAAATATATTTACCTCTCCAGCATTTGTTACGTTTGGATTAACACGTCTCTTCATTTCCAGGGAGACACTCCAAAGCATCGTGCCGAGAAGGCCAAAGATACAGAGCTTGCGGCGTATCTTGAGAACCGCCAGCACTACCAAATGGTCCAGCGTGAGGACCAGGAGACTGCAGTTTGACCTTTAACCTCTCACCCTTCACCTCAACCGGTGTCCTCCTTTTTGTGCCAAAACAACAGTAACCAAAAAAGTTGAACTAAACCCGTCGTAGGCTCTCAGGACCGCAGGGGGGTGATACATTCCCAGAGAGGGACGATGGTCGCACACTTTACTGTCTCTGAAGCGGTCCCAAGCTTTCATCATCTTTCTCTGAATGGCCTGTTTGACTTAATGTCTTTCATTTCATTGCACTGCCAAAACATCTTAGACTTTGTATGTATGAGACCGAATGCATTTCCCTGTTAATGCACTCATCAAGCTTGCTTTTCTAGTTTGACAATGCTGAATGTTAAATGAATGCGATGAGGATGCATGTCTCCAGATTCATCCCTGTCTGTAAGTGTCTCTGGAGCGTTCACCGTAGCCCTGACTCCACGGCTAGGTTCAGTATTGCTCTGTCGTGGCTGAGCATTAACGACAGTAGAGACAGTAGAGCCATTAAATGCTATGTTGTTAATGTATAATGTAACTTTTTAGATTGCCCTGCACTGAAAGAGTTCAGGTTGGTTCAAAGATAGGAATGTTTTTTGGGGTCTTGATCTGAAGTATCAGAATGATTTAGATATTTTTCAGGTGTGTTATTAGAAGTATTTTGCATTTTCATAGATTTCTGTGCTGTTTCTAATAACACTCGGTACTGTAAATGTATGCGAGTAGCTTTCGGTTTGAGGCATTTGCACTGTAGCTTTGATTGCCTTCTTTATTCTATACTCTGGGTTTATAATTGATGTACTAAAATATAGCTTCTTTCCTACAATATTTTTAAGTAAATAGATGTTTATATAATTTGTAGCTCTAAAAGATGTGTTGTCATGTTTGTATTATAAAGCTCTGTAAATTAGATTTGGGTTTATTGGAGTTGAGAACAGATCTTTCTGTGATTCAGCTCATTTTTCTTAAATCTTTGTGATAAAACAACACACTATAAGAGTTTATTGTTTTGTTTCGTATTTTTTAGTGCTGATGTCTTAATGCAGATTCAAGATTTTAGGATGCTTATATTTATTTTCCTAAATCTTTATATATTGAAATGAATTAGGCCTTGAAAGCATACATATTTAATAATATTAGTAATTTATGACTTATTTACATTATAGAATGAAACTCTTCTCTGTGCTGAGAGTTACTTCATTAATGATCTGACCCACTGATTTCAAGGTTCTTCACCATGTAATTATACAGTATGTATGCATATTCATATTGTAAATAAGTAACACACTGTTTGGGTGAACACACTCTTCTATCTTTAGTGCTCTTCATTTGCTGTTGGAAATGCATTTTCAGCACTCTGATGTTCTTTCTTTGGAAAGTTTGAGTGTTAAAACCCATCCATCCATCCATCTCACCCGTTTACCCAGACAGCTGTTTGACAGGAGCCTTGATGAACAAGATTATATGAATGACATCATCTGCCATAAACACCGAACTCACTGAACTCTTTCAATAAACATGTGATATGTCTTAATGATCGATTTTCTTAAATTCAGGAGACTTTTTTAAGGGTTTGAGATTTTCTGGGAGAAAACAAAGCTAGCACATGGGCTGACACTGTAAATGGTCTTCGAGCTAACAGAGCTTTTTTCTCAATCTTGCTAACTTCATTCCTTTAATCTTCCTGTTTGAGATAAACAGCCTACAGGAACCTCTCGCGCTCACAGTGATTGAAGGAATTAAGAGACAATTATGGGAGTTTTGAGGCTTTCAATTTCTTCATCATTATCATAATCCTAAAACTAGAGTTTGTCCGACTAATAGGCAGAACAGAGGGCATAGAATTGCCACAAATGTCAACACTTAGAGCGAGTATTTCTTGTACTGTAGTAGTTCGAACAAATTTTAGTATCGCTTATATCTTAGTCTAATATGAGTATATGATATAAATTCAGTTTGTTACGTTTTATCTCATTAAATATGTTAGAACCTTGCTACAATGCTCAACACTTTAGAAATACACCAGCCTTAAATTACTTAAGTGATCTAAAAATTCCATTCCTGATTTCAATATGAATTATTGACTGACATGATGCTGTTCTGCTGTAGTCCACATCTGGTAACTCAATGAAGTTGATATTTTAATGGCCAGTTTTTAAGTGTTAGCAAATCATTTCTATAGCTCCAAAGGCAAGTGAGGTCTATGCCCTGCATTAACCCACTGTTACTTTCAATTTAGTCTGTTTTTAGTCAGACTTTAATGATATGGTTCTTTTGATTTGGTGTTGATCCATTTACTCCGTGGCACATTTAGAAGAGATTGTAAGTGATGCTGGCAGCATAATATTACCCTTCGGTCTCTGCTATGATTTATTCTCGTCCAACCAACAGATCATGATTATGGTTCTGTGCAGTGCTTAATTATAAATAATTCATACGTACATGTTTTCTCAAGCAGCTGGACCGTACATGTCCTTCCATTATCTTATTAAATCCAAGTTTTAAATCCATAGCTTATTTCAGCCTCTCTTATCATCAGAAGTGCACTGTTGGCAAGCACTTATTGCCATTATTTTCTTTTCTCTAGTATCCTATTTGTCTACATATAGTGGAGACACTATTGAAGCATATTCCATGTAAAGTACTTCAACATTATGAATGCACACTCCATTTTTTACAGCATTACTTAAGAGATCAGATTTTCCAAGAAATCTTACTTTTACTTACAAAGGGCAAAGCAATGAAATATGTATGTATTTTGAATTTCTGAATGTGTTTTGTTGCTGTGTATTTTCCTGCTCAATTAAGCTTTTAAGCCTTTAGCCATCATTGAGATGCATGAAAGCAGTGAGAAAATGAAGAACTGCCTCTTTTATTGATTTACAGGGAAAACGATCTGACATTGACACTAATTTGTGTCTAGTTTTAGTAGTTTTTTTAGTTGCAGTGCAATTCAAGGCTAGAATGTGTTAGGTTTTGATCAGGAGAAAGCAGAAAGCATGGGTTCCAGTGCAATATATTGGGTTTTAAGAAATGTTTTATGAATATTTTGTTCTGTAATGTAATTAATATTTATCTCTTCAATGATCTGTTAATGTCTGGTTAATAAAATAATAAAGCATACTGAATATTTCATACTGAATAGCAAGGTCATTTGTTGCTTTAAACACAGATATTTTAAGAGAATGGATTTTGAGTGATATTTCTGTCCTTGTTTTAATCTTACTAAGTCTATGAATACTCATTTTAAAGCAAAAAAGTGATTTGTTATAATGAATAAGAGTGAGATCTGATCCACCGCTTGAACACACATGCTTCTTCTATGCCTTGAGCACTCAGTCACTCATACTGGAGGGCATTGTTTTCAGATAGATTGATTAAATACTGTGGCTGCTTATTTTAAGAAGATGGTCCACATCTGTATTGAACTTGTATGTTGTTGTTGTTTTTTGTCTATTTATTTATCTGATAGTCGGCAGTGTTGGGGAGTAACTAGTTACATGTAACAGAATTACGTAATTTAATTACAAAATAAAAGTACTGAGAAAAAAATGTGTAATTAAATTACAGTTACTTATGAAAATGTTAAGGATTACATCTGATTTTTTCACACACACTCCCACATACAGATTTAATTCATTTCTTTCATAATTTGCAGTGACTGCTCTAAAATATGAAACACCAATTTTTCAGATAACTCTTATATTTCCTATGGGTTTATGTATGTGATAATTTTTTTTTTTTTTAAAGATTAATTATTTTTTGTTGTAAGACATTGTTAGATCCAGTGTTTCCTGTCATAGCTATACAACATTTTGATTTCAAAAACAGTTTCATAGCTATTAAATTATTTCTTATTATGATTTTAAATCTATATTTAACCTCAGCATGATTTTTAAGTAAGTCTGATTTTGTGGTAGCTGTGCTTCAAAGGGGACAATCGATGCCCATTTCCCACAAGGTGGTAGGATTCTTTAGGGTCTTCTTGAAATGGTCTCAGTGGTCGTGTAAAACAACACTCTTTTTACCTTGTCAAAAACAGCTCTGTTCACAGTGACTCGTTTCGGTGCATATCTCTTTACATGCTAATGAGCACTGCTCACCCCGCTCTCTTCTGTGGAAGTGATCATCCTTGAGTTTTAACTTTTTAACAAAACCTGCCTTGAATTGTCCTCGTTCAGAAAACAGTCTGGAGTAAATGATTTGCACAGCCAGGCATAAAGTGCACACACTCAGCAGTGAACACACACACGGTGAACACACAGACACACACACAGTGGTGAACACACACACACAGTAGTGAACACACACACACACACACACACACACACATATGAGTAGTGGAGTCAGAGCAGTGGGCAGCCATATTGATGAATGTGAGCAGTCATGATTCAGTGACTTGCTGAAGGGTCTCACCTCTGTCATGGTTTTGAAGGGTCAGGATTTCAGTCATTGAGTTATCATCATATATATATGAATGTGGAGTCATGATAATTGAGTGTTTGAGTTATCATCATATATGATATGAATGTGGAGTCATGATTTCAGTCATTGAGTTATGGTTATGTTACCAAATTAAAATATCATAATCTTATGATTCAGTCATTGAGTGTATCATTATATATGATATGAATGTGGAGTCATGATTTCAGTCATTGAGTTATCATCATATATGATATGAATGTGGAGTCATGATTTCAGTCATTGAGTTATCATCATATATGATATGAATGTGGAGTCATGATTTCAGTCATTGAGTTATCATCATAACGCAGAAACTAAAACCTGAGTCGGAATAATTTATGACAGTCATTGAGTTATCATCATAAATGTGATATGAATGTGAGTCATGATTTATTTTTAATCATTGAGTAAAATGTCATATATGTGTGAATGTCATGATTTCAGTCATTGAGTTATCATCATATATGATATGAATGTTAGGAGTCATGATTTCAGTCATTGAGTTATCATCATATATGATATTACACTACTGTGAGTCATGATTTCAGTCATTGAGTTATCATCATATATGATATGACATGTAACCTGAGTCATGATTTCAGTAATTGAGTTATCATCATATATGATATGAATGTAAGAGTCATGATTTTATTTAAATTTGCTATTTATTCATTTATATGATATAAGAATGTGAGTCATGATTTCAGTCATTGAGTTATCATCATATGATATGAATGAAGAGTCATGATTTCAATCATTGAGTTATCATCATATATGATATGAATGTGAGTCATGATTTCAGTTTAATTGAGTTATCATCATATATGATATGAATGAGAGTCATGATTTCAAAAATTGAGTTATCATCATATATGATATGAATTCTGATCATTTTAATCCACAGATGGGTGAATTTGAGGCTTTGCAGTCTGGAAAAGCTCAGAGCTGTTTTAATGTGGAGTCATGATTTCACCATCATTGAGTTATCATCATATATGATATGAATGTACGAGTCATGATTTCAATCATTGAGTTATCATCATATATGATATGAATGAGTCATGATTTCAGTAATTGAGTTATCATATATGATATGAATGTGAGTCATGATTTCAGTCATTGAGTTATCATCATATATGATATGAATGTGGAGTCATGATTTCAGTCATTGAGTTATCATCATATATGATATGAATGTGGAGTCATGATTTCAGTCATTGAGTTATCATCATATATGATATGAATGTAGAGTCATGATTTCAGTCATTGAGTTATCATCATATATGATATGAATGTGGAGTCATGATTTCAGTCATTGAGTTATCATCATATATGATATGAATGTGGAGTCATGATTTCAGTCATTGAGTTATCATCATATATGATATGAATGTAGAGTCATGATTTCAGTCATTGAGTTATCATCATATATGATATGAATGGAGTCATGATTTCAGTCATTGAGTTATATGAATGTGGAGTCATGATTTCAGTCATTGAGTTATCATCATATATGATATGAATGTGGAGTCCTGATTTCAGTCACATATTGTTTACAACTTATTTTTATTTTTCTTATATATGATGAATGTGGAGTCATTGAATTTAACAGTCATTGAGTTATCATCATACTTTGAAAACTAATGTCATGACCATTTCAGAATTGAGTTATATGAATGTTTTTCAGTCATTGAAATTATCATCATATATGATATGAATGTGAACATGATTTCAGTCATTGAGTTACAATAATGCATAAATCAAAATGGTGATTTCAGTCATTGAGTTATCATCATATATGATATGAATGTGGAGTCCTGATTTCAGTCATTGAGTTATCATCATATATGATATGAATGGCTAACATTCTAGTAACGTGCATGCTGATAAGCAACTTAAGAGACCCTAAAATAAAGTGTTACCATCAACATTAACCTAGATTTACAAAATGCTGTAATCGGTGTCCGTTGTTAGTTTATGATACCTAGAATTAAATAATGTTGCCAAATAAAACCTTGCTATAAAGTATTACAATTTACTTATCTGTTTAATGGAATATTGTCTTCACTGTTTTGGATGCTTCTGAATTGTGTTAAAGTCATTTTGGTTGTCTTTCATTACATATTTATTTGTTTTTGGAGTAAAAAAGGCCATCAGCATGTGTATGTGAGAGGAAGTCCATTCTACTGCTCATGCTCCGAGTGACCCCTGCCTTTTAAATAATCACAACATGAATGTCTTAGAAAGCACAGACTTCATCCTCAACTCTTTAACCTTTTCATGGACAAACACTCACATGCTGGTTCACCCTTTGCCCATTTGGCAAGCTTCCCCGCGACTTCCCGTTGATCCAAAGAAGTAGAGAGTGGGAGAGGAGGAGTGTTGGGGGTTTGTTGGTCGTTTATTCAAGTGATTGTTCCATCTGGTCCTCTGTTATGTGGAGAGCAGGGAGGAGGTCTTGCCTTTTCAGGTTGCTACAAAATATGTAGCCTGTATAAACCTCTCAACCCGTTCTTCCTTTCTTTTTGTTCCTCGCCGCACTTTGATTTCCTCCATCACCCACATTTTCCCTGTGGTCTGTTTAGTCCTCTTGGAGCGGATGTGTGAAATGGACAGTACTTTGCATTCAGATGTTACTTGTTTATTAACCACCAAAAAATGTCTAATTGAGATTATTTTAATTACTTCTATTTAAACACTTTAAAATACATGCTATAACTTATTAGTGACCAAATCCACTCAATCTTAAATTGACATGTAATGCATGTTGGCTATTACATGCATTGTTTTTTAAAGCAAGCTTCAGATCTAAATTTTTCATTCTGCCATCAACAAAAAAATGTCATCTGATGCTCCGCGTCCTTGTGGTTTGCAGTCAGTTTTTATTGATGCATAGGTGCCGTGTGTGCTGCTTTAAAAGTGCATGATTGTGCATCAAGTGTGTGTGTGTAGTAATGTTTTACAGTATGTGAACGCTGTGAGAATGGCTTTATGGCTAGAGTTGGCTCAGGTCAGTGTGTTCTGTTCTGGCCTGTCTCAGCCTGCAGAGAGATTGTTTATCTGACTGCACCATTTGTCCTATTGAGCTGCTGTTTCCTGCCCTTAGGGGTCTACACAGACATTCACAAATACACCCACATAAAATCACATAGCAGGCAAAAAGAAAAGAGTCTAGAGCCTCTGAAAACATTTTAGTTTAAAACGATTAATCGTTATCAGTAAAAACTAAAATATACACAAAAGTGTAAGAAAGTGCTTTTATGATTTAAAGAGGTAGTTTGTTAAATCTAGCGGTTATTTGGAAACCAGGATATTACAGTGTTCATCAATACATACATGTAAGTATTTTACAGATTCAAACTGTCCTGTTTCTATTGGTGTAGGTGACCTTTTTGTGGTAAAAGCCTGAAATTCCAGCTTTGTATCCATTACATTTCCATTGATTTTTATTCTTTTGAAATGATGGTTTGGAAAATATTGAGATGGTACTTGTTTGTTATATTTATGTGATATAAAATGTGGATGACAGTTTGTCTACATGTCTCTGAATGTCGCTTAATTTGTAAATAGTGATAACTGATCAGTTCAGCATTGTTCAAGGTAGTCAGATACAGTATATTATATCCTCTGTTGACAAAGCTCTCTGTTCTATTTGCTCTTTGTGTGTTTTGATCATTTGATTTAGTCATTGTCATTAATAAGTTATTGGGTTTCTGTCCTTGAGAAACTGCCAGTAGTGCTTGTGAACACAGCCATCTCTGTTATCAATTAATAGGGTCTTGCTTTCACAGTAGAATTAGTCATATTTCATATTTTTTTAAACTTTTTTTGTATTAATTATTTTCATTATATACATATATAGTACAGTATACTGAATTGCTGTTTTAGTTTTATTATTATTATTATCATTATAGCGTCTAATAATGTAATCATTATTATGGCTTACAGTAGGTCTCATGGCTGAGCCTGAGGTCTATTGACTGAGGCTGACGTGGGCTGTGACGTCACTGCGGGGTTCATTTAAATGGGGTTGAGGGGAGAGAAGCAGATTAAATTAGTTTGGGGGCAAACAAAGAGCCGGAGCGACGCATAAAGGCGGATGCTGGAGAAGAGTTCACACGAAACTTCAGCAAGACATTTCAGTTTTTCAGTGTGGAAACTTTCAACACCGAAAACAAGTGAGTTACATTTGCTCTTCTCGCATCAACAGTTGTTAGCTGACCAATACATGGCTTTTCTGTTTGATTTACACCGTTAAACTTTATTAAAAGTGCCATTTGGAAGTTATAAAGCGAAAACGTGAACGTAGTTTTTTCACGCGATATACACGTTAGAATACAAACATTTAGACACGAACAAAGAGCGGAAAACACAGTTTTAAAAGTTTATTTTTCCGAGGACTGTTAAACTTTTAAAGAAGAGAGTTTAGCTAAACATCCAGTATTCAATGGAAGTATTTGATAATACTCTTGATTTGGTTTAAGGGGTTTTGTTATCCATACATTAGGATAGCTAGACGTTCTGAGGTGCGCAAACACCCAGACTACGCTTGTGCCGCGAGCTGTTGTTCCGCGAGCACTCGTGCAAAGAACGCTTGTAAAACCATCAGTTTATCCGAAAATTATTTAAAGGAAAGTGGAAGCTGTGCGTTTCTTCGTAAAAATATAAGGATTGTATAGAACAAAAACAACGTTTGAGTTAATAAATTACCATTCATAAACAATCATATAGCCTAGCCTATGTATATATATATATATATATATATATATATATATATATTATACTTTTAGTGGACTTTATTTTGAATAATAAAAATACAAAATAAATATGGATGTAAGTGCATGGTTAAGGAGACTACTACTTGACACTAAATTACACAGTTTAGGTAGGAATAGTACAGTTATAAACTAATTAAGTCGGTTGTGGACAAATATAAGATTATTCTCTATTTCTAAAGTGTTATAGTTGTATGGTATTAGTATGATAGGCTGTTGCAAAACCTCTATCGACTTTTTAAAAATGCATTTTTGGGCATCATTGGGCATGTTCTGGTCGCCTCCCCTCTCACTCACACTCCGTGTGCTCAGTTGCTGTGTGGATGGGCAGCTTGTAGTGAGTTTTTACACAAAACAGTTGGTGGTCTACATTAACCAATAGTGTTGCAGAGATGCTTGTCAGTTATGATTGTTTTATTGTTTATGCACAGTTGACTTAGGCTTATTTCAGCCTGTCTGAATCTCCATATTTCAGTTATTTTACTCAAATCTTGTGTGTATCTCTGTGTGTTAGAGATCATTGTGTATTTAATGCTCTTGATTTCATTCACTCCCTCTCTCTCCTCTTGAATAAAGTGATTAAAGTGAGTATGGTCAAAGGGTGCAGGGCAGAAAGGAAGAGGACCGCGTTCCATCTTTTCTTCTCTTGCTCTTTCAGAGACCCTTTTCACCTGACCTGTATTCTGACCTGTCCCCCCCACATACACTCTTTCATTTATCTTTCTTTAGACACTTTCAGGGCCTTTTCATCCCAGAGTGGGACTAAGAAAATGCAAAAAAATGCACTTTTATTGAGGGATTACACATTTGGAGCTATACCACTTCACAGCACTTCAGCAAAGTTGTATCAACCTTCTAGCCTCTGCACTATGTTGTGAGCATATAGCAGAGAGATTATTTTGGTCAAAACACTGTGATCAGATAAAATAAAACAGACAGTAAGAGAGAGAAGACTGATCACATGATTGCTAACCAGTTCATTTAAATAAATCTGGGTAGTGAGCACAAATGCGTATTATACATAGACATGCTATTATTTATATAAGACACCACTCGTGTTTTGTTAGCCAAGCGAGTTTCATATGCATTTAAGGGTTTATTTTACATTACCACAGAGGAGAAATGGAGTGTGTTTCAGAGCAATATTACAAAGCCCTCTTGCCCTCTGCATAGTAAAGATATGCAAACTCCGCTTCTGGATACATGAGTGTGTGTCTTCAGGGAGTGTATATAACATGTCTCAGTCACTGATTTCTCTTTAAGGAGCGCAGATGTCGTTACATGTTAATTTGTGTGTGTGTGCCTCACTAACTCTGAACTCTCAGATTCACAGGCATCCAGTGCTGTGCTGGTCACAGTTTCTGTCAGAAAGCATTTGGTGTAACACCTACCTAATACTTCACAGCACTGGACTGGTGACAGCCTCTGTGTGTGTGTGTGTGTGTGTGTGTGTGTGTGTGTGTGTGTGTGTGTGTGTGTGTGTGTGTGTGTGTGGACATCACACAGCTGCACACATCCATCAGAAAGAATGATGGGAGACTCACTATGATTTATGACTGCTAGCCTCAGACCTGTGTGTGAGTAAATCTTGTGCTGAAGTGAACTTAAACAGCTGTTTTGGTTTGAACATTGTCTCCAGACGTCTCTCTCCTCCCTTGTGTCTGTCTGTCAGTCTGTCTCTCTGCGGTTTAGATGACTAACAAAGCCAGTGCTGACTTGAACTCCTTCTGTACTTTGTCTGGACTAATGCACAGTACCAGCCTTAAGGGCCTGCTATGACTTAATGGAAGCACCTCCATTTAATACAGTCTTTACAGAAAAAAGTAGTGTTTGTAATAGAGTTTTTGAATAGAGTTGCTGAAAGGAAAGACTCCAAATGGAAATCTGTAATTGAAAAGTGGCACTGATAAGCGTGAAACTGTGCCATATGTCTGACTATGAGTGAAGTGGGTCAGAGCTTTGTGTTGTTTTCACTGCTATGGAAATGAGTTTGAAGTCCAGCTGGTTACGCGGCGAGGGACTCGCACACTCGAGCGCTGGGTACTGGAACACTCTGAAAAGATGCGAGGGGAGGAGAGAGGTCCAGATGAGGGGAGAGAAGAGAAACCGTGTGTGTCCAGTGGTCCCGCATTCCTCTACGCTTGTGATAATAGAAGCCCCATGGCGTATGATGATGAGTGAGTAAGGCCCTCAAAGAGCGTGTGTTTCTGTGAGAGGAATGGGGCTTTTAAAGGGCTTTTTACCCTCAGAGTGTATGAGATGTGTGTGTGTGTGTGTGTGGACCCAGCGGGGCAGAACAGCCTCGTTGGGATGTCTGGAACACCCCCCCATCATTCTCTCACACACACACACACACACACATTTATCCCACAAAGAACACTGCCTGATGAGAGATTTCGGAGAAAGGTCAGAGAAAAAAAGGTGAGGAGAGGGAATGTTTTTGAACCTGGAGAGGGGGTGAAGACATTTTTGGGCCAGGAAAATGGGGGTTGGGGTGCTTGAGACTTGTGTTTTTCAGAGAGAGGTTAGTCACGCTCCGCTGAGCGGCTGACACTTAATTACTGTTTGGAGGGAGTTGCAGGATTTACTGGGTCAACAGAATATTTTATAAACGGCTTTAGAAGAGCATTTAGTGTCTGAGAGTGAGAGATGGGGGGTAAAAACAGAGGTAGAAAGCATTTTTACTGCCTCTACTTATGGTGACCTATAAATATCTGGCACCTGAGTGATGAGGGACGGCGTTTGTGCTGGGACAGGAGTTTGAGTTGGAAGTTTCGCTGAGAGATAGCGAGAGTCCAGAATATTTCACTCAACCACGACGGGAACAAGAGCAGCTAGAAAACATGTGATCCGATGGGCCCTCCAGAGCAAAACAGCCAATGTGATTGAGTAAATGAATGGACGGACAGACACTTCAACTGCAGTGAATGGAAACTGGTATAGTCCGAACGAGAGACTTGTTTGGACCTAATAGATGCTTAATTATCCTCAAAGACGGTACAATACTGCTTTTCATCAGTCCAGCTAATTCTGGCTGCTTTGAGTCTTGCGTCTTACAGAGACCGTCCTCTCTTTCAACAGGAGATCAGCTTTTGTTGCCGTTAATTGCTTTTCCTGCTTACAGAACTCTGAACCAGGATGTCGTCTTATTGACAAAAAAGTCACTCCCACACTGACAATGGTGCTGAGTTGTTGGTAAATGTGTCTGTGGGAAGCTGGCTGTGTGAATGTGTGTTCTGTAATCTGTGTGGGTCCAAATGTGAGTGTACGTCTCTGCGTGAGCTGCTGCTTCAGTCCTCTTGCCTTCATATCCACGGAGCGTTCTGGAAGAATGGCGTCCCGCGGCGATGATTCTATTCTCTTCAGACAATACGCTCCTACTATCTCACAGCATGCGAGCGAATCATCGCCTTGGAGATCACAAGCAGAGGCCAAAGAGCCCGCTCACGCAGCCAGAGTCACAAACACAAAACCATATAAGCAGATCTGTGTAAACCTCAATTGAGATGATCCAGGCAAATAAATATAAGATTGAAAAAGCTCTTTTTCAGAAAAGAAGAAAGAAAAATGTAGCTCCTACCATTCACTGTGTTAATGGAAATAAACGTCCCACCGTTGTCAACGCTGTGGGGTCTTTAATGCTGACATGTTGAGAAGCAGAAGAGCAAAAGAGAGGTGTTTTTATACAGACATTTATTAATTTTCACCATTTATACACAGCTGAGCGAGACAGAGAGAAAACGCAGATGTGAGGACTGTGAGTCTCTGTATACCAGCAGGACAGAAGGACACGTTCAAAGACACACGTCAAGTCTCTTTCTTTTGAGTGTGAATGGATGTTATTCAGGGTTGCAAATGTTCTTGTGTCGTTTTGGATGTTTATGTTTCTTGATTCAAAGCAACAAGCTATGACAGTGGCAGTGCTTTCGGTGCCAAGAACGTCATATTATCATAATTCACCATGTATTCTCCCATTTCAGTAGCTGTTACATCATACTTCTGTCTGTGTGATGTGTTTGTGTGCCATTTCTGTAGGCGGCTGGAGAAATGTAAGCGCTGTTGTTACATTGTAATCTGGTGGCAGTGATAGCAGAGAATCATGCAGTCCTTCGGTATTATGACCTTTTGTGTTTGCACGAGCCAAGTCTCGTTTTAATGCCAGTCCGTTGAATTCAGTCAGTGAAGCTCGAATGAATCATTCTGAATGATCACCCTTATCAGCTCCATTCATGCATCTCTAATTGAGAATTTGAAATATTAAAAGTGTGAAGTAACGCCTCAGCATAGATGGCTCGATTACTGTCCTGCCCTTTGATAACAGTTCTTATGACAGAAATTGTTCAGTTACTGAAAACTGCAATTTTGCTCTGCAACAGCTGATGATTCTGTGTGTTTTTCAGAATGCGTGGCCTGTTTTCCACCCTCATCGTGGTGCTGGTGGCCTTTATGATCGTGACCACAGAGGCTGGGAAAAACAAGAAAGGTTGGAATATTGGAATTATTGGAATATACCATCTCTCCCCTCTTTCCTTTCTCGCATTAGTTCAGCTCCCATATAGAATTATATCCTGTGATTTCTCACTTTGAAACTTAAGGCTGGAATACACTACTTTTGAACAGATTTTGCCCCAATTTTGAGTCTGGACAAGTCAGCGCTAGTTGCTGAAAGTCTGAGCCAGTCTACAAATGTTGGCCATTTCATAGAACATTGCATATAGTGGATGATGGGCACAGACTCCAATTTTTAGCTTCTGACTGTGATTCCATTGAGTTGAAGGATTGCTATTTCTATTTGCTATCCAAACATGATATTTTGAGCCAGCTTTAGAAAGCATATTTTCATACATCGTTTGAATTAAAACATACACCTTCTATTAAAAGAGGGGCAGATGTTTATGTTAGGAATGGCTTGAAAGAGTGGTGGTGTGTGATTTTTAATCTTCTGTAACCATTTACATATGTGACAAGGGTAATGCCTAGTATTTTAAAAATCTGTTCCGATTTTAAGTCATTTAATGTTAGTGTTTTCCAGCCTTAAAGGGACAGTTCACCCAAAAAATGAAAATTGTCATCATGTATTCACCCTCAAGTGGCTGCAGGAGTTTCTTTCTTCTGTTGAATGTAAAAGAAAATGTTTTGAAAATGTTGGTAATCAAACAGTTGCTGAATATGGAAGCCAGTAGCTACCCGCAACTATTTGGTTACCAACATTCTTCAAAATATCTTTTCAGTTTTGGGTGAACTATCGCTTTAAGCAAATACTGACATCACTAAAAATCTGTTACTTTTTTAACCTAAGCAGTTTTTCATGAGTTTCTGTGATACTTGTCTGAAGGGGAGAAATGAAATAACGCTGCCTGTGTGTCATGTGACAGAGAAGAATAAAGGAGATAAGGGTGGTTCGGACTGTGCGGAGTGGCGCTATGGCAGTTGTGTGGCCAATGACGGGGGCTGTGGAGCAGGCATGAGGGAAGGCACCTGCAATGAGCAGACCAAGAAAGTCAAATGCCGAGTGCCCTGCAACTGGAAGAAAGACTTTGGAGGTGAGTGAGACTCGTCAATCGGCTACAATTTTCTAACTTCTCAAAGTTTCTTGTTATATTTAGCCATCACTTTTATTTCTGGTGTTTAATTTTTATATTTAGTGCTTTTGTGATGCTGTGTATTTCTGTTTGTTCTGTGCATTTCATATGATCTTACATACTAAATTGTAACTCATTTCATGCAGCTGACTGCAAGTATAAGTTTGGTAACTGGGGCGAGTGTGACGCAGCCACAAGCACAAAGAGCCGCTCTGGCACTTTTGTAAAGGCTCTCTTCAATGTCGACTGCCAGCAAACCATCTCTGTGTCCAAACCCTGCACCACCAAGATCAAAAACAAACCCAAAGGTACACCTTCAACACCAAACCCAAAACTGACATATTTAAGTGTTTTAATAAGAGCTTCCTCAAACACACATGACACAACAGGTGTTACATTAGCAGTATTTTAGTTTGGTTTGGCTGGATGGGAACAGTAATGCGTGTAATCTGCTCTGGTTGTGTAATCTTGGCCTGTTGGCCGTGGTGGGTGTCTGAGTGGGATTCTGAAATCAATAATGAACCTCTGCTCATACATAAGAGCCAGATGTCTAAGCCAGTCCTTTCAAATCGTATGTTTGTGGTTAATATGCTTATCTGAATCTGGATTCCATCAATAACACTGTAGCATTATTTTCTAAGAGCATATGCATTTCCTAACCAGCGTGAGACAGGGAGGCGGCGTCAAGAGGTTCGGGTTTACCGCTGGATCTGAATAATGAGATTTTGTGTCAATCTCTCCACAGGAAAGAAAGGCAAGGGGAAAGGGAACTAGAGATCCAGAGGAGCAGTAAACACCCCGTGATCATCCGTCATCCAAACACAGCCTTTTATATCTCTATACTCCGTGTTCTTCAGCATGAGCGGAACTCACACTACAGCCACAAACACATAGCTTTAGAAGACTATGACAGAGAACCAGCTGAGTATTTGACACGTTACGGGACTCTTTCATGTGTGGGGGGGAGAGTAAAATGCCGTTTAGCGTGTGGTGCCCTGTAGTTGCCCGATTTCTCTGATGTTTCCCTCCAGCGCAGATCTCTCTCTCTCTCTCTCTCTCTCTATACTATCTATCAGCTGTGTAAGCCTCAGGCCTCTCATTTTCTAAAGGACAACAATCAGTAGAACTCAATCAGACACATCTATTTTATTCCTGTTTTACTTACAAATTTGGTTTTGGAAAATTGTGTAATTTACAGGATTATATTACTTAGTGGGATATGCAAGTAGTGTTTGGATACGTCACCCTTCTCTTTTTTTTGTATCCGAAAATATAAAACTGAGGAGTGTTGTTTGAAATAAATGATTTCTCTTTTTCTACAAATGGTGTAGTTTATGTAAAAGTAAAATACCCCAATTCTGTTACTTTTCCTTTTGACTTGACTGTTACTAACAGACCTAAGGTCACCAGCATTAAACTGCACGGAGAGGAGACCGTTCCCTCTTGTGCAAACCTGTTTTATAAGCATTTAAGAAGGTCAGTAAAGTTTTGTTTCTGAGCGTTGTGTGGTATATGTAGTGTTAACTAAAGGTAAATGAGTGATGACAGTTCATTATTAAAGACACTTGAGAACTCCAAATTTCTCATTATGCAAACCAATATGTGTGTTTATGAATATGTAAAGAATAAGCATTCTCCTCTCCTCCTGGTCAGTACGCTTAAGATCTTTATTAAGCTTTATGCAATAGAAAAAGAACCACACACTCTTATGTACACTGGCTCTTTAAGGGCAGTGGTATAGAGAAGAAGAATTACAGCGTGTTCATTCCATCAGCTTCACTGGGGTAATAAACATTGACTTTGCCCTTCAGCAGGTACAGTTAAATGGTGGATGTATTCATTAATCCCTATAATAATTTACACTTTATAAACATTTGAAGTGGCTGAAGGAAAGAGAGCATGATTAGCAAAGTCATTTTGCTGCATTGGTCATCTAATAGATGCAAAGATTTGATTTGAGAAGAATAATATTTAGTAACCGATTGGATTGCACGATAGAATTTCTTTAGTACAGTTACAAAAGGAGTTATATTTTCATAACTCTTTAGAGATAACGATATTCCAATGTGAAGTCATCTTAAAGTTTGCATCACACTTTTTATAAAAGCACATCTTTGATTGACTAAGAACAGCCTACTTCAACAGTTCATGTATCAGAAGAAGACCAAAGCAATTGGCAAGTTTAAAACATTCAGAAAAATGGAAATATGGTTTTAAATTCTTTTTCAATGGCATAATAGTCACTTAGTCTGTCTTTACTGCTCATTAAAAAGAGATTCAGGGCTGGTTTGGAGATACAGATGCTTTGAATGGAAATGTGACGTGCATATGAGGTAGAAACATGAAACCAAACCAAGACGTTGGAGAGGCAAGTCTCTGCATCTTAAAATGATGCTAATGAATGAATAATCTCTCTTGCAGACCAGGCCTAATAACAGACCAGAGTGCCACGACCTCTTTGGTTTAATGCTTTAACATCTGTAATTGCTGAAACTGGCAGCTTGTTAATAATGTAACAACATGAGCCCTAAACATCAACACATTTCTCCCTCTGCTAATTCTGACCACATGTTCTCAAACAAACTGTGGGAGATCATTTCTTCTCGTTTACATGCTGCAGTTTCATCAGTTACAAACTGTGTATTTAAATACAAACGAGGCAAAATTATATTGCACCATGAGAAAACGATATTATGAAGTGGGTATCTACTAAATCAACATTGTGTTTTACAGAGGGAAATAAAACCAATTTTCCATTTCTCAAATTTACGGATAGTCCTTTGTGCCCCGATTGAAATTAAATGCTTGAAATTGAACATTTTATAAACAGGTTAAATAAATGTACTAGTCTTCTCCTATTGTTTTCCCAAGTATATCACAAATTATAAATGGTTTCAACAGTTTTGCATACAGACAACAATACATTTAATATTTAATCTGTAAAATCACATGAAGATCACCAACTAAATACAAGAGGAACACAAACATCCAGACATCAAATGCAGGGAAGAAATTATAATTTCAAGAGCATATATGCATCATAACTAAACATATTTACACACCTCTGTAAGATCAAACCTTTACAGTGACATTTCTCAGCTCAGTATAGAGTGTCTCATCCCATTTAAAGTCTATAATGCCTATCCCAATCCATTGAGGAGATCCTTTTGAATTCCAGAACCTCAAGAGGATCACGCTAAGAGGATAATGATGACTAACTTCTCCCAAGCTGAACCACATGCCCTGAAGTTGTCGCTCTGAATGTAATGGACTACACAGCTGTTGTGGTCAGCAAGCAGCTTCAGTCTATGACTTCCTTCATTTGGAAAGTGGAAGGCGCAGGTTTAGGAAACTGAATCTCACTCAGGAGAACCATGCTTTTTGGGACAGTCAAACAGGAAGCTTTTCCATATGTTAATGGTAACTTTTCTATGTTATCGGTTCTGTTTGTGATATGTTCTCGAATTATCTTCTTCAACTTTGCATGATGAATCTGCATCCTGTCAGAAGTCTGGGTCAGAAACAGTATTAATACTACCCAAAAGGACTTGATTGATACAATTTGCGCTGTACTTGGAATATAAGTGAATCAATAAAATCTCATAATTCATCAAGTCTCTTTTGGTTTATATTTGCTGTGATTCTCCCTCTTCACTTTTGGGAATAATGAGCCATGACTGGCCTCTCTAAAGCAATGTCATAGGCTTGATCTTCACATTACTGTAGTGGAAAATTCCTGGAAAAGTCATTTGCTTCATGACCTCAGTTTGACTTCTTCAGTGATTCAGTCTCTTGTCCATCGCTCCATCATCTTCTTGTAAACACTGATTCCTTAAAACATAAACGTTTGGTTATGACGCACTGTTTCAGCATTATGGGACTATGAAGCATCACAATGTACTGCACAGTGCCTTCCAAAGTGTCAAAGGTATCAGGGCCAGAAGAGCCGGGACAGCCATGGTACCTTTTATATCATACCCTCCATCTCCGCTGGCTGCTTCTTCCGTTCATCTGGTGCCGATGTTCTTATACTGGCACATGAGCAGGTTTTTGAAGGTCTTTTTGAAGGTGGCGTTACAGAGTGCATAGCAAGCGGGTTGATGGTGCTGTTGACGTAGCAGAGCCAGTAGCCAATGGCCCAGACTGTGTCTGGAACGCACGTTTGGCAGAACGTGCTGATTAAAACCATCACATTGTATGGCGTCCATGTGATAATAAAGGCCAGCAGGATGGCGAAGATTGTCTTTGTCACTTTCTTCTCTCGTGCCGCCATCTGCCTTTTCCTCTTCACCTGGCTGCGGGCGATGCTGGCAAACTTGCGTGCCACCTTGCGGGGACGGTTCACGGGGATGGAGCGCCTCTCGCCGGTACTGTTCGGTGGGACGATCTCAATGGCTGTGATGCACTCGTCTCCTGCTTGTTTGGTGACTATCTTGATCTTGGACCATTTGGATTGAGAGTTGACTTTAGGTGCGTCTGCCGGCACGGGTGTCAGGCCGGCCTCTGAAGTCGCCTCACTGTTCGCTCGTTCTTTAGGCTCTTTAGGTGCTATGCTGGCCGTGCTGGAGTCATTGGAGTTCTCCTTCTCTTCCGGCTGCACGTTGGAGTCGGCTTTAGCGGACACCACAGACTCATCTAGTTTGCCGTTCTTCATGGTGTCCACCGTAGAACAGGTATCCAGGCTGGGCTTAGGAGGAGACTGGTTGTTGTTGTTCTGCCTCCAGATGTGACTCTTGAGCAGGCCGCTAGACTTTGGGCCTTTCTTCTCCTTCTTGGCTTCAGGCTTCTGCTTGGACACACGGCTGCGGCTGGCCAGAGAGATGTGCACATAAAGCACCGTCATGATGACCACTGGCAGGTAGAACGCAGCGATGGCCGTGCCGAACGTGGCCGCGGGGTTGGAAAGGAACTGGATGTAACATTCGCCAGGCGCTACGGTCCGTTCTCCGACGATGAACTGCCAGAACAGGATAGCGGGAGCCCATAGGATGAAAGACAGGATCCAGGCGGAGGCGATCATGAGGCCGGCCATCTTGGTGGTTCTGCGTGCGGGATAACTCAGGGGTTTAGTCACACAGAAGTATCGGTCAAAGCTGATGATTAACAGGTTCATGACAGAAGCGTTGCTGACCACGTAATCCAGCGCGAGCCACAGGTCACACACAACAGGGCCGAGCGGCCAGTAGCCCTGGATGATGTAGACAGTGTAAAGGTTCATGGAGAACGCACCGATGATGAGATCTGCACAGGCCAGGCTGAAGAGGAAGTAGTTGTTGACGGTCTGGAGATGTCGATTGACCTTGATTGAGAGCATGACGAGGATGTTGCCCACAACGGTGACAAAACTGAGTGATCCTGTGACCAGTGCGATGAAGACCATCTCCACCGTCTTGTAGGGGCTGTTGCCGTCCGCCTCAACCGCTGCACATGAGCCATTGGTGCTGCCGCTGTCACAACTGAAGTTGGCATCACTAGATACGTTGCTCAACGAGCCTGAAATACACACACAACAGATAAATACATGATTTCAGAATGTGTGGATGCAATCCTTTAAACTAATCATAGACTGATAAAAGTATAGGCAGTGTTTGCATATGAGGAACAGCATGACATTCATTATGATGCATACTACTGCAGAGCATTCATTTGCATCCTGAAATATAAATAAGCTGTTTATATTAAAATAAAGAGACCCAGTTATTTGTGACTTCTATAATGGTGCCCATGTGGAAATGAATAAATCCTTTAGTGAGAAGTGAGAAAAATCCTTTGGGATACTATTGTACATTTGTTTGGTGGAATGTGACCCAGCTGGCAAGAAGAAATGCAACAGCTCTGATATAACTTAGAGCTGTTATAGTTATCATGAATCATAGAGCCCTATACATCTCAGTTTAATTTACTTTTTTTCTTGCAGTTTTGCAGGATTGTGCATCCTAGAATCAAACATTTCTTCTTCTTCAACCGTGTCTGGTGTCATAGAGGGATTGTGTTTTGCTTAATTTCGTTGAAATGCTTTGATTAATATAAAACTGTGTAAAATCCATCATCTATCTCCCCACTGGCACTAACATCTGACCATAGAATAGTCATTAGGTCAAAAAAACTATGTACTTTTATAAATGGTATTTTTTTATGTTAATTTATGCAACATTAGTTTTGTTCAGTGTTATTATTAAATACTAACCAGACGTTTTCCATAATTTATTATTAAATATTTGGTAACAAGATTTAATTAATTAAAATTAGCTAATTAAATAACTATAAACATTAAATAATGTATGATACTTTTGCTCCATTTGTCTTGATTAATGTTAATTTCTGCATATTTTTAACATTTCATGTTGTACAAATGAACATTAATGTATTATGAGCAAACATTAATTAACAATGCATAATGGTATATTTATAAAATAACATTAACATAGATTAAAAATACATGTTGTAAAAATTGTTGTTCATTGTTAGTTCATGACACTGAATGCACTAACTGAAGCTTCTTCTACACATCTGTGTTGAAATCTGACAGTGTGACAGCATCCAGGCGTCAGGGTGAGCAGTCTCAGGTGAAGAGAAGGATAATTCAATCTTCATGATTAATAACATGCTCATGTTTTATTCAGATACACAAGCTCGACTCCTATCCAATCAAAGAAAGCAAAGCTGCCCTGTTGTTAAATTCAACTGACCCCCTGGGCTTCCTAATGATCTGAGCTGCGCAGGAACAATTAAAGACAATTAACTGACATGGAACCCTGAGAACCTTAGTGCTGAGAAAAATAATCATCTCAAGCCTGTGAAACCACACTTCTGGACACATTTACTATACACAGTCCATAAAATGAATATATGTATTGCTTCATTTATCACTGATGTTCAAGTATGGATCTTGTTTTGAAATATTCAGGCATTTTGGCATCCCATTTATGAATGAGGACTGCATTTCTAGAGGTTTTGTCATGCTGCGTGCTAAACTTTACGAGAGACAGTGCAGTACCAGACATCCTGCACTACTATATAAAAGGCAAAAAAAATGTAGGCCTACATAAAAAACATAGCAATTCTTATGAATGCATAAATGTGAGAAGGTTTTGGTTCCAGGTCATGCATCATCTATCACCTTCATTATACTGAGAAGCTGTTGTCATACTTAAAAGTATTAATCCTATGTGCAAAAACCTGTTTAATGTGATTAAATGCAACTCAGATCTCTTTACTATTACCCATTTTAATATCTAGAGTTGTTTCTGTCATACTGCATCTTCTGAAGGTTGCCATCTTCTGGATAACCAGAGAAACTACAACCCATCACCGTGAATAAAGGCAGCTAAAGGACTAGCGAAGTCTGCCTCCCTAAATTATTAAATGCATTAAACTACTCTTGATGAGTAAAGATATAAACAAATCTTTATTACTATTCGATCTGAAATCAGTTTCCCACCAGAGGACGGACCCGGACCCAGCCCCTCTCTTTATCTTTATTCTCTCTTAAAACCACCTGACTGATCATCAGCAGGCATCAAAGCACTGCCACACTCCGGACGGCCAGACAACACATATCCTATTCCTTTTGAACGCTTCTGACAAACAGACACACATTCTCTCCTCCTCGCTCACGCCAAAACAGATCACACTTCTTAAAGACCGTGGCCATTGGTACTTCAGAGATTAGAAAGTTTGGGTCTGGATCCATTTCCCCCTCGGGTGCAGGTGATTCAGTGTGGGGAGAGGATTCGTTACCCCTTATCAAATATGAATCAGCAATTACTCAACTGTGGATTCGAGCAGAGCGGAAAGATAAGTGCCAAGCTTCATTAAATATGAATCAATAATACTCATCCGATATCACCGTGGGAGAAAGCTCTCCAGGACTGTTTTATTTAGCTTTCTTGTATTATTTGACTCTGTACACAAACCCCAACCCCTAAAACCCCAAACTACTCCAGTGAAGCAGAACAGCTGAAGATTGACTAAGTGTGTCAGGTTTTATAATATACCATGAATTTGGAGCCTGTTAACTGTACATTTTTGTTAATACAAAATCATTCCTTTAGTTTTCATTGCAGTTTTGTTAATCATAATAATATTTATCCTTATCTGTTCTACTGTAAATGTGTAGACAGAAGCTATTTCTCAGACAACAGCAGCACAATGTGTCAAAAAGGCAGAATCTCATCACAACACACATGCTCTGTTGCACACATCACACGCATGCGTCGCAGAACCAAAGGCAGGGTGTGAGGATCGCTCACATACAGAAGTCCTGCACGTATGGCCAGTTGAAAAGTCCATCACATCTCCGTAAGATCAGCTTCGGTTGAAAGCTTGACTTTTTCTGCCTGGCTTCCTCTGATCTGATCTGATCTGATCTGGCATTTTGTTATTAAAAATCTCACAGTCGGAATCAGAATTCATAAACAGAATAATACCAGTAGAAAACCTAGCATTCAAAAATGAAATCTAGTTACACAAACAGTCTGAGACAGTCGTCCTCAAAGCCAATGTATAATAAGACATTCAATGTCAGGTCAAATCACTCTCTCTGATGGCTGCATTTTCTTGATGTGTGCTTTACATTCAATTATATAATTTTTTTCTATAGATCTGTGTAAGTTTTTTTTTTCACCCATGAAGACCTTTAAAAACACTGTCCTCTCTATGCAGAACGGCAGCACGGAAACGTCACCTGAAAGAGCTGTTTATGTTTGTTTGTTTTGTTTGAGGGTTCCCCCCCCTTCTGAAGGTTAATATTCAGCGAGTCAAATCTCTTTGAGGATGGAGTGACATTTGTGTGCTGAGAGGGTGGCTGAGCTTTGAACCAGCATAATACGGCAAGGACTCTCATGTCAGGAGATAAAAACAGTCTGGAACATTTCGACATGCTGACATATCAGCAAGGCCTGCATTAAACGTTAGATTCTTGCCGTTACCAGTGGATTTTGAACAGATTATGCAACTGCAGTAAAGTGGCGCTTTGCAGCTTTATTGAAATTGATGGCAAGCAAAGCCACCACCCTCCTCCTCCAAACCGCAGCTGATTCTATCTGGGCCATTTTGTGCAGTTTACATCCGATGGGCGGAACGGAATATCCATAACGGAGACAAGCAGTCGATCTCAAATTAACGATGATTCCCATATCTCACTACATGATGAGTACTGATGCCAACAGCGTGCGCTACTGAAACCGGACACTCAAATGTATACATCCACTTATAATCCAAGAATAAAATATTGTGTGAGGAACTGTGAAAGCTTATTCTTGATTCGATCTGGGATTTTTCCCCAGATCGAATTCAACAACAAACATACATTAAACCACACCACCCTCTAACATAACCTACCATGATTTACTTCCATAAATGCATGATGCAGCCTCACAATGGCTAAACAATTATTACATGCACGATGAAGCAAGTATGAGCGGCATCTCGTTTTTTGTGATGGGATCTGGTTCTGAAGTTCTCACACAGCGGTGGCTGTGGAGTTGGCAGGATGCAGATGCAGAGAGTGTGATCAGTGCTCAGCCTGCAGCAGTGAGATATGAGGGGTCTGATCTCAGCTGGCTCTCAGCACCGTGCCCGATCACAGCCCCATGCCAACGCCACACAGATGTATTCCTCTGCCCCATTCTGTGTTCCTCAGCTCTATGTCCTAAAGAGTCGATACGGGACCTGCTTTGAACAACAATACCCGTCTAACCAGTCTACAGTTACCAAGAGGACAGTAATCTGTGTCTACAGAATGACCCCAGAGAGGTCACTGTGAGAGCAGTGATATGTCACTGATGTGTTATTAATAGTGCTCATTTCTAACTGAACACCATCAGGCTGAAGCAAAGCTCCATGGCTTATATAATCATAATAATTCATCTACTTTTGCCCGGCCTCACCTCTACTCATATCTCTCTCTGGACACATTCTGCACATTAACTCCTTATTGATGACCCTTATCTCTCCCGCTCTCTCGAGCACACTCACTCTGTTTGACGTCTTTTGCTCAAGTCAGTTATTCAATATTTGTGGTTAGTCTGACAAAAAAATCTTAAACACAAACCAAATCCTTCTAAATATATTCAAAACTGACATAACAAATCATAATAATATATATCATAAATTATAAATAGCCATTATGCAATATTGCATATGCAGAAACTGTATAAAATTATGATATAGATTATTACTGCTTTTTTTAAAGACGTATTAGAAAAAAGAAAGAACAAAACAACCTGGATCACCAGGTGTTCTGTTGCACCTTACGGTGTTTGTGTCAGTACCTTTAAAAGCCTGTTATTGTTCATTGGAGACTCTACCTTCTTTCTGCACTGATGCTAGGCATTTTGGCTGTTTGACTGCGTGTACAGTGAGGCGGTGACACTTTGTCAGAAATACAGTGAAAGACGTTTCCAGAGTCTCCTAAGCGAGTCACAAACTGAGACTTTTATATAAGCTGTCATTCTCTCCGCTGTGTGTCTCCTGTGCTAAGCACTGGGATGCAGAAGACAGCAGCTGTTGCTCCAACATTTCTCTGCTTCACACACACACTGTCACACTCTTCCATAAAGGCTAAACACTTCTACTTTTAAATTTAATTGAATGACAAGAACAGGAAGGGAGTCAACTCAGCTGCAGAGGATATGACTATGGATGTAGTCACACACGCTTGTCTGCACAAACAAATGCATGCACACCAACAAACACACGGATGCTGCTCATTTAGTGACTCTATTGGGACTAAAAGCAGAAAGCCTCCAGTTACCAGCTGGCAGCTCGAAACATAAAGCATCTGCTACCAAATATACTTTTCCCCACCAGTATAACAAAAATCACACAAGAATATCTGTTAATTAACATAAACATCTATAACAGTGTCAGCATACGAATAACAAGCTAAAAGCTTCCATATAACCATCAAAAAAGTTTTTAATTAGTGTTTTAGTGTGGTGCGGCCTGTCTTTCCAGGACATTTTTCCAATTTTCATTGGGACCAGCAACGGAAAGCGTCTTTGACAATCAAAACTTAGAGTTTGTTAACAAGGCAACCAGAACACAGATAAACACACAGACGGCGCACAGGCCTCTGCAGATTCGGACAGACATCGCAGTGGGAGTGTGTGTGGGCTGCTTTGTGGTCTGTTCATCAGACTCCTCCTTTGATTCTGCTATGTGCTCGTTATAAGATCCCCCGTACTGGCCACTGGCAAACTAATGACTCTCTCGTTCTCTCTCCCACACACACAATTATAATCTCTGCTAATTCTCTGAATATTGGATCGAAATCAGGCACAATGCCCTGCTGTGCTACAGTTTAGCAGCACTGATTAAGCACACAGATGAGGAAAACATCAAAAGCATCGTGACAAGTGACGAGGTATCCTTGCATCAGTCATAGGCTTGAAAAGACATTTTAATGGGAGGTTTTAAACAACTAGTGAAATATTCTAGAGGTTTCTGATTGGCAGGTAGTCTAAGAGAGGTGGTGATGTGGGTGATGGTTTCCTGGTAACTGTGCCATCCTGAGCAGCATGAAAAGAACATTTGCAATTATTTACACAGACCGGTCCACAGCTCACATGTTATCAGCAGTATCCTCTGCAGTTGGTGAAAACAAATTTGTCAGTGTCTGGTGACTTCCAGTGGCATTACGAGGTATTCATTATGAATAAGTGCAAAGTTCAGCATTGCTTTTCTCCCAAGGTGCCAAAAGATAAACTCTATTGATACAGCAATTTGAATCAACTCCTATGAGAAATTAATCCACATTGAACTCTGGAGATCAATGGCAATAATAATTACATACATAACAATTATACTAAATCAACCCAGTCTGAACTCTTGGCATGCTACAGTCACGGGCCGAGTGATCCCCAAACCTACAAGAATCAACCGAGAAAAAAAAGAGATGGTTTCAGAAGATTTGACTGATACAAATCCTTGTTGTAAAGATAAGATAAGATGAAGAAGTTATGGTTGATGAGTCTAACTGGGAGGTGAAATTGTGATGAAACAATGGGTTTGCTGAAACCACAAGCAGTTCCGTCTTAGCTAGGTTGAGTTGAAGGTGATGGTCCTTCATCCAGCTAGAAATGTCCGCTAGACATGCTGAGATGTGAGCAGCTATCGTCAGATCATCAGGATGGAATGAGAGGTAGAGTTGAGTGTCATCAGCATAGCAGTGATATGAAAAGCCATGTTTCCGAATGACAGAACCTAGTGAAGCCATGTAGACAGAAAAGAGAAGTGGTCCAAGAACTGAGCCCTGTGGCACCCCTGTAGCTAGATGTTGCGACTTGGATACCTCACCTCTCCAAGATACTTTGAAGGGCCTATCTGAGAGGTAAGAGTCAAACCACTGGAGTGCGGTTCCTGAGATGGCCTTTCTCAATAGGGTTGACAGGAGGATCTGGTGGTTGACCATATCAAAAGCAGCACAGATCCAGCAATATAAGTAATGAAGACTTGGAAGCCATTCTTACGAGTCTTAGGTCTTCAACAACTGAGAGCAAGGCAGTTTCGGTGGAATATCCACTTTTAAAGCCAGATTGGTTACTGTCCAGAAGGTTGTTCTGTGTGAGAAAGGCAGTGACTTGGTTGAACACAACTTGTTCAAGTGTTTTTGCAATAAAAGGTAGAAGGGAAACCGGTCTATAGTTCCCTAAAAGAGTTGGGTTAAGAGTGGGTTTCTTAAGAAGTTGGGTTATACGAGCCTGTTTAAATGCCAAGGGGAAAATTCTAGTGTGAAGGGAATGGGATGTGTTAACAATGTGAGCGAGTACAGGAACAACTGCAGGAGAAATAGCTTGAAGGAGATGAGATGGAATAGGATCAAGCAGACAAGTAGTAGGATGACTGGAAAGGATGAGTTTAGAGATTTCTGCCTCAGAGAGTGGAGAGAAGGATGTGAACGAGTGTATGTTTGCTGGTAAGATGTGTTTGACAGATTGTGGTGTGGAAAATTGTGCAGTGAGGTTTGTAATTTTATTAATGAAGATTGTGGCAAAGTCGTCAGCTGTTAGAGTTGATGAAGGAGGAGGAGGAGGAGGACAAAGGAGGGAGGAAAATGTTATAAAGAGCATGCAAGAATTAGGCGAATGTAAAAAGATTTCATGATAGTATGTCTGTTTAGCAGTGGAGACATTAGCAGAGAAGTCAGAGAGGAGTGATCGATATATATTAAGGTCAGTAGGATTTTGTGATTTGCACCATACCCTTTCTGCAGTCGTAAACTAAATAGCTCAACAAAAATATTTATACTCGAGAAAAGAATTTCCACAAACTGTACTTAAGTACTGTAACAAAGTATTTGTATTTTGCTGCTATACACCTCTTTAGGCATGTTATTCAATACCTTAAAACTACTATTTAGAAACATCCATTTGGCAAATGAGCTGCTGAAAAATTACAGATTGGTTCTGTAAAAATGTTTAAAAATACGATTCTAGACTATTCTAGTCAACTGGACGTGTTTCTCTGTTGCTCAAGACATTCCATCAATCATCCAAGAGCTTCATTCACTCAGTGTGGCAAATCACAATTTTACTTAATGCATTTTATGCAATGTTGATTTATTAGCCATGTTGAAAACCTGTGATAATTTTTTCAGGATTCTTTGATGAATGAAAAGATAAATAAGAACAGCATTTATTTAAAATATAACTTTTGTAACAATATACACTACCGTTCAAAAGCTTGAGGTCAATATTTTTACTTTTTAAAGAAATTAGTTTTTATTCAGCAAGGATTTGTTCAATTGATAGAAACAGTGATATTAAAGATTGATATTGTCAGAAAACATCTCTATTTTGAATAAATGCTGTTCTTTTAAAATGTTTATTTATCAATGAACCCCAAAAAAGCATCACAGGTTCCAATAAATAAGTAAATAAATTAAGCAGCACAACTGTTTCCAACATTGATAATAAATCAACATATTAGAGTGATTTCTGAAGGACCATTCATTGAAGAATGGAGTAATGATGCTAAAAATTCAGCTCTGAATCACAGAAATAAATACTTTATTAAGATACTATAAATGTATATTAAAATTAATGTTTTTTAAATATTATATTGTTTGGTTTATTTTTTCCTTCCGTCGACCCATAGGCACTCACTGAAAGAACCATATGATCCTATGGTTTCTAAACAGACTGTGGAATATCAGTCAGTCGAGCAAAACGCACGCAACCCTAGATACGCCTCACATTGACATATGTAAAAATAAACAGGAATTTTCCAACTTTTGAGCGATTAGTTACTTTCAGTACAAATGTTAATTATAATTCAAATGCATTTTGTTTTATTGACCACAATATCTTTGCTATTTGTCCGAGAGGGGCACTTCTGAATAATTTTAAAAAGGGCAGGGGCTCGAGCCCCCTTCTGCACATGCCTGGCTTACACGATGTTATAACTATCCACTCAAGTCATCTGCATAGTAATTATATACTGACAACTAAAATGTGCTACGTCTGATGAAATATTTAGTCTAAAGGTATCACAGGTGATGCAACTGTTGACCAGTGGCAGGATGCTCAGGGCTTTGTTTAGAGCTACAAGCCAATCCTGCTGCTTCAGCTGTTATAGCTGTGTTCTCTCTCCCTGTTGAGATCCCACAGAGAACTGGCTGTGTCTCCAGGCATTTCATTCTTTTCTCAGAGTGTTTGTGTGTGAGGGTAACAGGGTGAAACAGCAGCATAGCGACACACTTTCTTCTGTGAAACTGGGTTAACACCCAGCCAGAGACAAAGAGAGCAAGAGTGAGGGAGAGGAAGAGAGAGAAAGCCCGCCAGAGAGAGAGAGAGAGAGAGAGAGAGAGAGAGAGAGAGAGAGACATCAGACTTTCACTCTGGGGGATTCTTCTAGTACTTTACCAGTTCACACAGTGAGAATCATGGTCATAGAATCAAAGAGTCCTTGGATGCGCAGCAGTGAGTTGTGATTGAGTGGATCAGAGATTATGGAACTGAGAGATTTGTGTTCCTTTAAATGCTCTCCATGTGAACTGTGACTAACGCTCAGTCTTTTAGTTTCCTTCTCTTGTGTTCAGTGCCTCAAAATGTTTTCTGTTTTAATGTCAGTTTGGAGAGAGGAGCTTGTGCAAGTATCTGAGGGGGAATATGTGTCTGCTCTGTGGTGATATGCACTCTGCTTCTTATGAGCTTAAATGGCAAATTTGAGAACTGGATCCAATGCACAGAGTGTTTAGATCAAACATAAATGTGCATTCTCTAATGCAAATGGGATTTTTGATGGTGCACTGAAAGTGAGGCATTAGGGTTTACTTTTCCCCCTTTCTCATATATTTAAAACCAGAATAGAACAGGTGGAACAGACGTAAAGTCATGTGTGAATAGATTGATTGGGAGAGAGAGAGAGAGAGAGAGAGAGAGAGAGAGAGAGAGAGAGAGAGATTTTAAGATTTGTCTTTTTTTTCCACAATTTGATTGTGCATCAAGCTTCACAGAGGAAAATACAGTACAAAGTAAATGTAGAGGTGGGGGTATAATATTGGGCTGTGTTACTATGCATTCATCATAAAGCACAAGCTGCAGAAAGAGACCACAGAGGCTTGAGAATCAGGTTCTGATAGATCAGTTAACACAGTGGCAGAGACAGAGTGAACCCAAACCAATAGTGAATTGACCAGAAATAGCTTTCTGCATAAAGCCTACACTAATGTAACCATAAACCGTAATCTCACCTAAATGTCAACCAGCCCTTGTCAAATCCACCCTCAGACAATGCATCAGGACATCCACCAAAAATGACCACAGAATCCCTCATCAGTCACACACACATACACACACACTATTTTTTTATTTGTTTGAGGTTTAAATTCCTTTTTTTCCCAGCAAAAGCATGACAGTACCTACATACACACAAAAAAAACATAAATGGCATAGGATATAATCATATAGTTTTTTTTTGTTTGGAGCAAATTAGAACCAAAACCGTTTACGGTAATAGCCTTTGTTTTAATAACTCACAAATAAAGCATTTTATTTACCTGTATCTAGAATTAACAAAATGGCATGAATGCAGTCACGGACAGTCCATGTTTCTTCAACACGCCCCACTTCAAAATCCTATTCTATTTTACCATATCATGTATAATTTGAGTACATTTTTAGATTGAACTTAATAATTTACTTACATGTATATTTCTCGAGATTTTAGAATTTGGACTACATGTTTTGTAGTTCCCAATCTTTGCCTTGAGGTACATAGTGAATGGGATTAACAGGTTTAGCCATTTTGCTGGTGTTTGTAAGTACTATTAATACTAATTTAATTAGTATTTCCAGCTACTGACACAAGATGTAAATGGACCTACAAAATTACATTGACTACTTAGACAATAACAGAAACCCTGAACGTAGTCATCGTGGACAATTTTTTTTTGGAATAACACCACTACATTCACAAATGTGAGTTACTTTGGACATGTCTTGGTATGTGTACTCACACAATTCACACATTCATCGTAATTTTTATTTTATTTTTGTGATAAGAGAACCGCTTTCTTTTCTAACTCTTTCGTGCCATACTGTATTAAGCTTGCCACCTTCACTCGCAACTTACCGTTGAAGTTCCAGGGCGCGAGTCCCTCTGCTCCAGTGCTGTTAGTTACATTCATGTTGCATGATTTTAAAACCGCTCAGCCAGCCAGAAGAAACAAGATAATGAATACACCCTTCCTCCTTCACTCCGTCAAGTTCTTCCTCAAGATTATTAGAAGGGCTGTCCTCATGTTGCGCGAGAGCACTTTGTTTTTCACATCATGCGCTCTTGACGCGCGCGGCTCTCGCCAGCGGTGAGGAGCTCATAAAGTCTCTGATCATGGCGACTGGCTGCTCACCTAAATACACCTCGAGCGAATGATTTTCTCTAGATCAAGTCGGTTTACAATCCGCCAGATGTGGCTCCCATCTGCACGAGCGCCTCTGATCTCTTTCCAGGAGTTTAGCGCGCGGCTGAGGCAGCGCGGACTTTCAATGATGTCATCCACCTCCAGCCAATCACCTGAGAGTCCGCAGGTTCGACTGAATCCACCTAGAGCTAGCACTGTCCTGTGAACCCAGCGCTGTCTGTTCCCGCAAACTCTAAAACACCCGTGCAGATAAACGCATTTCCTACAATGACCGCCTTACAGACCTCATTACAGGATCTGCTAACTACAGGCGGAGGGCGAACCTGCAGCGGAGTAAAACCATGGTGAATTATGGCGGTTTGTCAAAGCAAAGGTTCAAAACAAACGATTAAGTATGTTTGTGGTAAACTGTGGTTTATAACATGTCAGTGAAGACAAAATGTAGATAAAAAGTGTGCCTTTAGCTGGCAGTCCTTGAAGAGAAATCGCGTTCTCCTGAGGTAAAGCAAGAGGATCGAGGGAGCTCGAGAATAATTAGGATTACTGGCAAAACACAAATACTCGGCTACAAATACGTCATACTTACACTTCACTTACAAGCAAGTAAGATATTTGGAAAATACCATTTGTGTTGCTCCTCGACCTGAAAATACCCAAATAAAATTCCTTTAAAACGTCGAACCAATGACTGTCATTGCATAATTCGCTCACCGAGTAAAACTATCAAGTCGAGGGGTTGGAAGAGTGTTTTTGTCCCACTCCATAATTTAGTTAATAGTCTTTCAAAATGTTTACAACCAGATAGCCTTATTAGTATTCAAGTTATTAAAAATGACGCTCACATAATAGTTTCAACTTTCAGCCTGTTAAAACGAGAAATACATTATTACTTGTTTAAAACCAAGTAGTTCTAATTTAAAAATAAACATTTAACACACTTGGATGAACTTTGATTTTACCATATGTTGTAAAGGTGTAGGCCACTAATCCACAAATTAATTTTTAACGCACGCACAAAATAAAGTAGCCTATATAAAATAAAGTTGTAGGTAGTCAATGGTATGTCGTCGTTTTCCCCATCTCTCTAGTAGGCTAACTGAGATGAGGATTTGGGTAGGGGAACCTGATCAGACCCGTTTTCCCGGAGCAGCAGTTGGAATCGCACAGCATCTGTGGTCATATACACAAACTATGCACGCGGTCAGGTCAGGGGAAGACTAAGCTTTCCCCAGCCGTGCAGACGCCCCGCCTATGTGTGTGTTGTGTCTGTACATCGGTGTAACTGCTCAGGATGAGTGTGGCTCTCAACATATGCCAGGTTCTTGAGCAGCACACGGGTTCAGCACCATCGCTCTCGGACAGCGCCCTGCAGCCCGAGGGTTCAGCTTTATTTCTGCTTTTCAGCTTTTAAAAACATAATTTTACAAGTTGGAAATAAAAACACGCCTTGTGTATTTACAGTGTAAAGTTTCTCCAAAACAACAACAAGGTTCCGAATAAATAAAAATAAACAAATAAATAAGTAAAAACAAATAACCCATACTAAAGCGTATAATGAAGTGCATAGTAAAGGGGTGGGGTGTTTTCTTCAGTCTCAGAACCATCCTCCAGAGATTTTTAACACATCTGAATGGTTTCTGTCTGCTAGCGCGTGAACTGGCACCAGAGTAATGCATGACAACCCTACGGGTTTAGACCCGCTGTGTATTCTCTGATAGTGCGTGTTTAGTCAACGCAGAAAGTTTTAAAGCATAAGAGTATTTGAGAGCGTGTACGGTTTATGAATGAAAATTCATACCAACACCAACAAGACATAGTCCTTTCTCGCCCTCATCAACCCCTCTCGGCAGATTCTGATGGTGTGCACACAGACTCGCGGATTATTCTGGCAGCTGTCTCACAGCAGACAATAATGAGATTGATGCCAGCCAAAACAGAGAGATCGCGCACGGAAGATCATTGAAATGGCAGCACAGAACAGAAACCTGACAGCCACTGACAACCCGGAACGAAATGTTCTAAATCAGAAGCAGGCGGAACGTTCTTTCAGCCATGCAGCACGCGCTCCGCCGCCGATGAGCAGCGCGGTTAATTCAAGAACACGAGCGTAAAATGTGGAATAAAGAAAGCGCGTGGTGTAACTAAGTTTACAAATATGTAGGGAATCAGTTCGCCTTGTCTTATTCATTTTGCTGCTCCCAGATTACGATTTGTCATTTGCATGTGCCGTTTATACAATAAGACATCTAAACGTCGCCCATAATTTAGAAGAGGCAGTTCTTAAAGTTTATGTTATAATGATCAGCCTCACGAATTATTTATTTATTAACATATGATATATTATTTTGGTATATAATACAATGATATTCAAACTATTGTAAATAAGTTTCAATATAGGCTACTATTTTGAGGCACTCTGGTGTATATTCTATTCTATAAAATTCAGAGATTTTTTTATTGTAAGTTGGAAATTGGATTTACTGAAACACCTTTTTTTTCCTCATCACATTTAGCATGCCTATGTCCAACCTAATATGAATGCACACTGCCAGTAGGCCTGCCAATTGCTTTAGCTCTGATTGATACAGGAAGTGATGCAATTAGGTCACGTGATTTGCCAGAAGGGGAGACATTAAATGAATAGTTGTGCCTGTGTTTGGACTTTCTTTCATCATCATTGTGCAAAGGCCATGAGATTCTTCTAGAGCCAGGCGTGATGGGAATAAATGATTGAATAGTGCATAATATTCAAGCAGCTAAAGAGAAAAAGGAAAGTGAAAGAAAGACAGAGAAAGCTTTTCAGAACACTAATCATATTTAATCTAAGTTACATGAACAGACTTTGACCTACAGGTCAAATTGGCAAGCCCTTACCAAAGCTTATCTGCTATAGGCCCTGCTCACAGATTTGTTAGACATTGCTTCCTATAGTGGTTTCACATGGCTATGTCACATTTATAGGACGCAATTATAATAGTATATTTTCTTTTTTGATTCAATCCTCAGAGGATGAGTGGGTGTGAGGTGGTTTGTCTGTCTGTGTGTGTGTGTGTGTGTGTGTGTGTGTGTGTTCCTCTCAAAGACAGAGACGTTCTGCTAAGAGTAAAGAGGGAATTCTGTTACATTCACAGAACAAAAGTACATCTTTTACAGCACAGCTTCACTAAACTCCCAGCAGCCCTTCCCACAGAGCGGCCAATCTGTTTCCATTAGCTGAGCAGGTACAGGCAACAATTAAAGCAGATAAAAACATGATGTGCTAAGTGACTCTGATGATTAGTCTGTTATTAAGATAATGTGTGTTTCGTGGGATCAGTAATCCACAGGGAGAAAGAATTCACCACAATGACATCACACAGCACCGCAGAGAGAACATTAACAGCCGAGTGCTGCTGTAACTTCACCTCCGAAATCCTCTTCAGCAAAACGAGGAACACACAGAGAACAGCCACATAGTTTTAACACAACAGATGACAGAAATCCCTATTATACAGACTAAGTGTTGAAATAAGTGTTTAGCTTTTAGCCACATTCTAAAATCACAAACTGCATTTTAATGTATTTTCATTTAAGATGGATTCATTTAAACATATTTTGGGAATAAGTCCCTCTGTGGCCCATAGTCTCTAAATTAAAATATTACATTGTCGTCCCTATTAAAATAAACACATTGTAGTGTATTTTGTTAATTCAGGTTTGCTTATTTGGTTTCTTATTTGTCCAAAAAATCACCGACCACCACACAACATAACAATATGATTAATAATTACCTTATTATAGAGGCAACTTAATTGCTGTGAAAAAGGCCATCTTAAACGTACACCCTTTGTACCATCCACCCATAAATGATGCATATTAGTTACCTTTAAAGAGATCATTCACACAGCCTTGACCCAATCTTGTAATGCATTCTTTGTCTGCAAAAAAAATGTTTGTTCCAAGGAAGAAAGTCATGCATGTTTGGAATGACATGAAGGTGAGTAAATGATGACAGGATTCTTATCCCTTTAAGGACACATATTTGGTACTTTTTGTATTCTAATATGCAGCTTTAATAAGTGAAATACTAAATACTTTAATAAGGAAATACTGAAATATTAATAATTTAAGTAAATAAAATACTATGAGAATACTGAGCGGTTTAAGTTCTGTTAGTTTTGTTGGGGCTGTGTTTACGTGTTTCTAGGTTTTTATGTAATGTGTTTGCTTAAGGCTGTAAGTGACTGTTGCAGGTAGGAGGAAGAGCTATAACATTTTCTTCCATTCTACAAAAAGAAGCAGAGTTCAACTGTTGCACAAGGCCAGCAAAAAGACACAGCATGAACCCCTGCATGGGTAAATACAACACGACACCATTAGTGACTTTGAGGAGGAAGTTTTGGAGAACAGGAATAACAGAGCACACCGTGTCTCTGGAAAGACAAAGAGTAGGAGTGCAGGGACTGTAAATATTTGACTGAATTTCAGTTGCATCAGTCAGTGCAAAATATTTCCACTGTTGACAGCACCAGCTAACTGCTTCATAATGGGTTTCTAAAGCAAAAGGTAGCACACATCAAACTGTCCAGTCAAACTCATATGAGCTAGTGTGTGTGAGGGGAATTGCCTTTAAACGCACTCACTGGTGCTTTGGCCTTCTTTGCCTCCCTTGCATTTCCAGCCTCCATCTCTCTCTTTCTCTGATGTGGTTACGTTAAATTAGATTTCCTGTAGCATAGCTGATTTAGTTGGACATAACTTGCCTTCGGGGAATGCCAGTATTACCCAACATGCATCTCTCAGGGGAGCAGTCATGAGCATGTCAGTGGTGGTGGTTTCTAGGTGTGGAGAGAAAGAGAACATAGATCTAGTTGAGCAACAGTAAAACAGGTATGATGCAAACGCTACAATACATCTTGACTTTCTTGACAAAATGTTTTTCTGCCAACAATAAATATTGTTGAATGTCTATCTAATTCTGTTTTTATGGCTGTGTATTTGTCTGGTTTGTGCTTGTCCTGAAGTTGGCTGATGTAATTCTTGGTCAACTCACCTGTCTGTTTCAGTTTAATGAGGTGATGGAGAAGCAGAATAGATGTGGGTTTGTTCAAATATACACCAGCTCACATCACACTAGACATTGGTCTGTCTCCCTGTTACCTTCCATTTCAGACACACCGAGAAGCACACACGCATACTGTAAGTACACAAAACTGCCATAAAGTAAGACATTTTGCAATACTATAATATAAATACTCTGGTGTCCCAATTATTGTTCAGGACGAGGAGTGGTGTGACGTTACTGGCAGATAAATTAAATTAAATGAAATGGCAATCACAGAGCTGTATACCTGTAGAGTTCATATGAGATCTTCTGACAGTTCAGTGCTACAGAAGACATATGTGTGTATCTGCGTGAGAGAAGACATTTGATTGACAGAGGCTAAACGCAGCCTGACTTCCTCTCACAAACAACCCTATTTATAGTAGCACTCTCACCTCCGCTTGGATTCGTGTTTTCCAACAGCGCTTCAGTCTTCCTTATTTTCCCAAATAAAATTAAGCTCATTAAGAGGTTGCTTTCACACTGGAGGATTGCGTGATCTTCAGAGAGCATTTTCTACATAACGGTTGGAATCTGAGACGGGGACAATTATGCTACACCAGACTGAGTTAATGGGAGAATTACACCAGGAGCTCAAATGGCATTTTGATTGCAACAAGAGGTGTTTCTGATCACGCTTCAGCTGAACACTGTCAAACGTATGCTTTATCAGAGATAAAGAGAGAGATATAGAGAAAGACAAATACAGAGATTACTATGGGTCGTCTTCCTGTAGTCTGCAGTGAGAGCAATGCATCTTTCAGAGTCTTCTAGCCCATTTGATTTCATTTTCCCCAGCCCTTGTTAATGGTCAGAATGGTCTTACCCTTTTCTAATGTGATTTACAGCAAACTGCATAGACATTGTTTACATCTTAATATAATTTATGAGGTTCCAGTAGTCCTTATTATTTCATTTTAATTTATGATTTATTGTATGAGTCTTAAAACAATACTTTTTACAGTTCCCTGCAATAGACTGATAAAATGATTTGGAAAACTTGAAAATCCAGTATGCATTGAAAATGATCAGCATTGTCATTGGTATTTACCAGAGTTTGAATCAACAAAGGGTCAAAACATTTTAAACTGAATTCAAAATGTGAAATTAAGTGTATTTGTGTTAGGTTATAAACTGCAGCTTATCTTCAAAACATGGAATTAGAATATCCATAATTTATGGACTTGAGGATTTAGAATGATATTCTCAGAGCACTTCATTTTCTTATGATTTACATGTTAAGCATTAACAATGAATCAATGAAAAAAAGTGAAAACTTTCTTCTCCAAAAGCAGGAAAATGCTTAAATTAAACATCATACCAGGCTCTGAAGTCTGTGTAAACTATAGACTTTTATTAATACTTTTTCATGATATGGGAGACAGTGATTGGCATCACTGCGACTTGAGTGCATTTGCTCTCATCTTTCATCACTCTCTGCACAGCATTTCATACTTTATAATGTCTGTCCTGCTGTCAACTGTATACCACACTACACATCATCGCTCTACGTGACTCCAAATGAAATCCCAATGTCTCCAGACTGCTTAAGCAGTAGACTTCATGGGGAATGAGGGAGATTAGCGGGAAGAAAAAGGGTCCAGAATGGCGGGCCACAAATCAATAGCTGCTTCACAGATGAGCAGAATTTATACCTCTGTAAATAGAGTTGAGTCTAGTGGACAGTAATCAGATTTAGACTTGTGTGCTGCCGCTACTGAAGAAGCAGCTGAGGAGCACAGTAAACATACTCAGAGAGATAGAAGGACCCAGGGCAAACGTTTGGGGTAGAGGAGGAATACAAGACAGTTTTTGTAGGCAAAATTGCCCAAGGCAAGAAAAGCAAAATGTGCATGGCTCAGGTCCCAGAACTAAAAGATGCTAGACTTTATGCTGGGGTGTTTTCTTACTTCTCTTCTTTACTCAGAGCGAAGTCATTGCTCATTAGGCTGGACAGATGCTGGGGAGACAGGGCACAAGGGATGTTGTTACTGTTGGGCTGCTTTGATTCAGGGCACAGTAACTGTGGGCAGGGATTTAATCAAGAGTCCTCCTGAACTACACCAACAACAGGGACTTTAGGTGTGGGGTGTAAACACTTTAAACATCTTAAACACTACCCCGTTGCCAGCCAAGATGCAACCCTGACAGACAAACCATCTGGGCAATACTCAAAGTGTTAAGCTCTGTACACCCCATCATTTCTGTAACTTCACCAAATCCACAATCTACTCCCTGCAGTGTGTTGGAGATGCAGGTTAGCTTTCTGTTTGTACTGGCACTGCAGTGTAATCTACAGGGCAACATGAACCAGCTGAGCCAAAAGACAGTGAACACTCCATCAGAATAAATGCCAGTGGGTCCTTGTCTCCTCTTGCAGTTAAATGTCATTTTTTTACGTTCTTCTCCTCTCTCTCACCTCTATCCGCTCTCACTTTGCCTCTCTCTCCTCCCATTTCTGACAGTTGCTCAAAGCTGTGATTATCATGCCACTAAAATCAATGACATTCAGGAGAGCCTGTCCTGCAGGAAAGGTCACACTTTCTCTGTTCCTCATGTATATAAAGGGAGAGAGAATTCTATTAATTAAACAGATAGCACTCATGACAAATGACCAAACACTAAACATGTAGAAATGCATAACTACCCAGATCACATACTTTAAAGGGAACTAGAAAAGCCTTAAGATAATCAGTCAATATGCACAGCAAATGGATTGTCAGATGTGGATTACTGAACAATCTGCTCTTAAATCCTCTGCAGGTCAGAACCGCTTTGAAGATAAGGGTCTATTAGTGGAAGAATGCAAAACCTCAGCTGACTAAATCAATACATAATGAACACACTGGCCTCCTAAGAATACTACTGACTCTAAATGAACACAACCATTTCCATCAAGGCTATTGCTTAGACTGCAATCCTAAACATTTATCATTTCACAATAGGCAAAATAACAAATAAACTTGGTTCCCTTTAATTAATGAGCAAGAACCTCATTTAAATTGACCACACCCCAAATGAAAGTAAAAAGGAACAACAGGAAGAGGAATTTCAATTCAAGAAATTCAACAAAGGAAATGCATTCTGGTCGGCGTCAATAGCCTTGTGGGCAGTGTCCTGACATATAGCAGCACTGTTGTGCTTCGGGTGTCCCGAGTTAGAGTCCCGGCTCGCGGACCGTTCCCTCTCTCTCCCACTTCAATTCCTGTCCTCTCTACACTGTCCTATCAAATTAAAGGCAAAAACACAAAAACTAAATCTAAAGAAAAAAGGAAATAGCCAGCAGCCATATCACCCTGCAGCCCTAGACTGGTTGCCCACTGAAGCTAAGCAGGGTTGAGCCTGTGGTCAGTACCTGGATGGGAAAACTAGGTTGCTGTTGGAAGAGGTGTTAGTGAGACCAGCAGGGGGTGCTCACCCGGGTCTTTCGGATGAGACGCTAAACCAAGGTCCTGACTCTCTGTGGTCATTAAAAATCCCAGGATGTCCTTCGAAAAAGAGTAGGGGTATAACTCCGGCATCCTGGGCAAATTTGCCCATTGACCTCTGACCATCATGGCCTCCTAATCATCCCCATACACTGATTGGCTTCATCACTCGGTCTCCTCTCCACCAGTAAGCTGGTGTGTGGTGGGCGTTCTGGCGCAATATGGCTGCCGTCGCATCATCCAGGTGGATGCTGCACACTGGTGGTAGTTGAGGAAATACCCCCCCTTACTATGTAAAGCGTTTTGAGTGCCTAGAAAAGTGCTATATAAATGTAATGGATTAAATGCAATCTGGTTATTGCACCTGAAGCGTTATGTAAGAAGTAAGGTAAAAGACCTTATAGAAAATAATTATAATAAAAATTAAGAAATATATTTCTTAAAAAACTATTTCTTAAAGAGGTTAGGGAAATCAGTCAGTTCAGTCAGTCAGTCTGTCTGCATCTTGTTTGAATTAAGTCAAACTGATCCACCCTCCAGTACAATCAAATACACCTGCATTTCTGATATGCACTGACAAACTCATGCTATTTTTTGGTTAATTTGACGAAAAAAATGTGTTAGTCAAGGAAGATTTCTCACTCCTAAAGCAAGATTTATGAGCTACAACAGCCACAATAGTGGGCTGAGCCCCTCTAAACCTGGAATCCTGGAATCACCCCATGGATTAGGCCTAATTTCCATGCGGAAGGTCAAAATAAATCCCATGCCATGCACAATACACAAGGCAGCAGAATCCTAAGTCAAATTCTACATTATTAGAGACGTAAATTATTTAGACTGTTATCCTGCAAGCAGTGTTGATGGAAAATGTACGGTATAAGGGTTTGTAATTTAAGCGGTAAAAGAAAACTCATCTTTCACAGCATTGTGCATCTGGAATTGCTATCATTGATCAGAGCATACCTAGACACTTTCTTTATGAGTCAATTCTTCACCAGCTTAGGAGACTTAAAAAAACCTTGGATGTTTAAGAATTAAATATTCTGTGCTTGTACAGTTTCTCTAGTTCTCTGTGGACTTCTTAGAGTGGAAGCATGTTGATTTAACAGAAACATTAAATGCAATACCTTGAAACATCTAAATAATTCACACCAGTTCTGTATTAAAGAATTCTGCACATGCAAGTTTGGGGATTTTGAGATTTCTAAGAGCATCTGAGGATGAACTCTGCGCGGGACTGAGAATAAGAGTGTGCTACACAGTTTTGTGTGTGTCCATGGTCAGTTTCACACAAGCATTAAGGGTTCATTAGTTCAGTTCATTCTAATGTTGATTCTTGATGACACATCAAACAAGCCTGTGATTCGTTCTGAGAGCTGCCGTACCATGTGATGTTTGTTCCGATCATGTCTAGAGAAGAAATAAAAAAAGTGCTTCTCTCTGGCATAAGCAGTAGGTAGCACCACACCTGATCTCAGAGCTCTAAATGATTGTGTCAGCACTGTCAGTGTCTGTCTGCACCTATCATCAACACACATCACTGCTGCCTCTCTACTCAGCAGAATCATCTTTCCACAGCCATTAAACAACCCTGGCAAACAGAGTTCAGAGGACCAGCACCTCCAACCTACGTTATTTAAAGCATTTTATCTGACTGGGGCTAGTGAAAAATCTCCAAGACAGAAAAGAGCAAGCTGGTTAACACTGTCTAAAAATAAAACCTCTCCATCATTCTGCACATTCGAATTTGTGATTTTAAAAGAAAATAGATTTTATTCATTCAAATATGCAGAGCAGAGCAGAGCAGGCAAATCTTCGAGGGTGTTAGCATTCAATTAATCTGCACTCTGCAAAACTACAAAGCACATCAACAAAGAAGGCATTGACACTCAGATTTCTCTTCTATTTACTATTCTTCTGTCTACAAAATTCATTTCATTTTAGTACTTCAAATGTTCAAACACAGTTTCACCAGAGATCACTGTTTTATACTCGATGTACCTCCTGAAGATAAACTAGGAATAAGAGGACTCCTTTGTTGGACACTGGGCAAATGAAAACCACTTGAAAAAGTAAAAAGAAGAGCGAAGAGAGAAATAAATCTTCCTCTCAAATATTCTGTTTTCCAAACCATGAGCAGAATGATGAAGAATGTAGAGCTTCTAATTCCAGGCCTGTAGTATAGAGAACTAAAGCGAGGCTAGGAGATAGATCAACACAATGTCATTCAGTCATGTAAAGTGTTCATCACGTATAAAGCAGACAACACCAGTAATGAAAATCTCACCAGTGCTGAATGAAGTATATCACTCCTGTAGTTTTAAACCTTTGCATCTAAAGTACAGATACCTTGATGAAATAAAGCTTACATTTCTACTTGAGCAAAAGTACAGAAGCGTGTTTGCTTTTGAACGGACTAAAGTATCACATGTAGAGGTACTGAGTGATTGTTTATTATTTTTCTTATTTGTTTTTTATGCTCCATTTATTGATTATCTTTTATTAAAAAGTATTTTAATTAAATATTTCCGAAATATGTTATTTTAAATAAAATATTTCAGCTGATTATAAGGTATACCCCTATTAATTTATTTTGCAATTAACCAAATTATTTTGTAGCTTTTGATCAAACCTGCAAAGGAGTTTTGAGGCCTACTTTTTGGCACAAAACTGTTTTGATTTATGTATATCTTTGGCATGTTTGAACACTGTCAGAATACTGCTGAATTGCACCTGAGGTCACTTATTTTTATAGGCCATTATAGGATTTCTTCTGTTTGATCCCTTCTGTTTTTGATTTCATATTTTGGGCTTCAGATGACAAACAGATGCTCTAATGTTTCAGTGTAAAACTTCTCCATTTTAGCACACCATTACACTCATTAATGACAGCTGAGATGAAGCTTTTCTTACTGATATCGAGCTTTATGTTTTCGTTGAATATAATGCTTTGTACTTTGACCAAATGTTCAGTTGCTGTTGTGTTTTGTCTCGCCACAAACCCTTGTTTTAGCGCAGCTGTGGGTAAATGATTTATTGTTTTGGAGAGCAGTGGTTTCCACTACAGTTATCTCTCACGTACAACATTCTGGCAGCAGTTCTGATGTTTTTCCACCTGTCAGCTATCTGTCTGATGGTACACTGATCAAGCCCCCAGTCTTTAGAAATTCTTTTGTAAGGCTTTCAAATCTTGGGAGCTTCAACAACTCTTCCCTGGGGTGGTCTAAAATGTTTTTCCCCTTCAACCATTTTACACTCAAAGCCAAAAATCGGTTCAAAAACGTATAGGTAAAAAAATAAATAAACAAATAAAACACATTTCCATATGGCAAAACTACAGGACATCTGATTCCAGTCTTTTTAATTTTGTAGCTTCTATTTTGACATCATACGATGTAATTATACAGTGCACCACTGGAACTGTATCTAATTGGCAATATTGAATGAACAGAAGATGCTGCATTTATAGACCAACACTAAGCTATAGCTATGCATTGACAAGACAAGTACATGAATTCTGAAAAGAGTTTGTTGTGAATGAGGCTCGTTATTGTAATTACTGGAGACAGTCTCACGATATTGTGGAAAAAAGAAGTGTGGTTTACAGTGGACAATAGAAATCCATGTTATCTGATAAGCGACGTGACACAGTAAGAGATGTTTGTTCAGGTCAGCTGATGGTTGATTGCACATGTGTGTTGATGCATGTGCTCCTTAAAATGGGGAATAGGTGCTCTAGGGGCATGTGGAGAGATTTGGGACCTCTGTAAAACTGTTGGCCTGATTAAGTCAATCCTTGTAAAATTCTTGAAACACACACACACACGCATTCACTCATTCAAGTGCAAGAATGAAGACTGCATGCTCCGCTGGCTTTGAGATGGATTGAGGGGAAGAGTGATGAGGAGAGAGAGGGCATGGGAATGAAACGATAGTGAGAGATTCAGGAAAGAGAATGAAAACGTTACAAAGACATTCCTGTGCTTTCAAAGCCACTTGTGCAATGATGCATGAGCTCTCTCACATATGCACACATAAAGACACAAGTGGAAAATATAGTATATCAAATCACATTTAATGCAGTTATGTTCTTGGTCACATTATAAAACCAATGGGCACAAACTGTCAGAACAGAAGGATATCTTGTGGATTACTTCAAAATAACCTACAAGTAAATGTCCAATAACAGTGGTAAATTATGTTGTCTCTGATACTATAAAGCTAGAAGATAAAATCGTGAAAAACTGTAGATGTTTTAAAAAATCATTTAGATAATAATGAATAAATAAAATGACTTAATTATTTGTCCTGGGCTTTACTCTTTAAAAAAAAACGATATGGCTGGCCTAAGCTGCTTTCAGCTAGGAGTCCAGCTTACAGCAAACCAGCACAGACCGGATTTAGCTGGTTCCCTTTCAGCAGAACAAACAGATCAAGCCAATAAATGAGATTTTACCTCTGTCTACACAGCTTGATCTTGTCTTTGTTTAATGAAGTTAACTTTCATTTCACTTGAATTTAATTATGTTTGATTCATTATAGTCAAGGCCATAAAGAAGACATTGCCGACGCGTACGTGTTAATATCAGAAGGGAATATTCTCTCATGCAAACAGACCACAGGGTAGAGAATAAGATCTGAGGGAGTTTATAATGAGGTTAGGCAGACCAGCACTCCTGTGTGGACATGAAGAGATGTCTCAACTAAATCACTGTGTATAGTAAGAGTAATACGCTCTGGTCTCTCATTAGTTCAGTGTGAATACTAAGCTTGATGAACTGAGTACAGCAGGACAGGAGAGAGAGAGAGAGGGAGAGAGAGAGAGAGAGAGAGAGAGAGAGAGAGAGAGATACCAAAACCACTGACGTTAAGCAGAATAGCAAATATCAAAAGTACCATTCTTCAAAAACTAAAAACCCTTTAGGCTCACTACTGAGACAGTTATTTAACATGTTTTTTTTTATTTAGTTTCATCGTGTGTTTAGTGAAATATATCCATCCAAACTATAATGAAAAGCTCCTGACTCATGCTGGTGAGAGAAACCAGTTCCAGTCAGGAATAGATATCCATAAGTTATCTAACAAGTCAAATGATAGGCTCATTAAGCTCATACATCACAGACACACATAACACATTCTATTTCCCTTCACTTGCTCACACACTGCTTTCAAACTAGATAGATAGATGAGATAAAGTACTGCTGCTGAGTTCAGCCTCCATCAGTTCAGTCATGCTGTTAATTTGAGAACGGCTGAATCTGCTGTTGTTGAATCTAGATTACATGAGCATGGGGTTACGTTGAGTTTGGTTTAGTTGACACTGAATTCGTTGTATCTGGTGTGTTTCTTGTGCACATTATTGTAGCTGCAGGCCCGAGGCAGAGCCTGTCTCAATAAAACAACTGATAATAAAACTGATTTGCAATAGCTAACTGAATTGCTGACAAAGTAAATGACTTTTTCTCAGTTTCCTTGCTGACTTTTTCTGTTATCCCCCTAAGTATCCCCCTAAATTAACTTTATAGGGTTGATCTAAACCAAAACCGTAAACTAAGAGAGTCACTACTGACTCAAATGTGCCACGAGTGGTACTGTAGTGTTGATTCAGAGCGAGGTTTATTAGCCCTGAGAGCGAGGGAAAATTGGTTTAGAGAAACAGATGTGATCCAATTTACATCTCTCTCGCTCTCTAAATTGGGATCATATAAGAAGCTTCTTAGAAGTAACAGAACTACTGTATGTGCCTCTTTACACGGTAAACAGAGAAAGTCTTTAAGCTTCTGTTTTTAACATTTTCTTAATTAAACTAAAATCAGATGACTTAAGACTGGACCACTTTTTTCTTCCTTCAACCCATAATAGCTAGCGAGTATATTTACTTTCATTAGTTCAACTAAAACTTTTCACATACAAATGGCATATATTTTTAGTCTGATGGTGGCCATGCTTGAAAAACTTTTACAAACTTTAATGTCCAATTAGTTTCTGTATGGATCTGAAGCTGGCTTACTCTGAGAATGAGCCGTCCTGCCTGCTGCTGGAATACTAACATGCTGTAGGACGCATTCATGCATGCACACGCGTGTGTTCTCGTTTGAATATTATAGAGAAAGATCGGCATTATATACAGCCACAGAGTTCTACATCTCGTCCTCTTCTGCTTCTCTCTGTATGCTCTCGCTCCACTTTTTATATTTCCACCCATTTAAGTTATTATGTAACACTCTCAGTAGCTCTAAGTGCAGTGTGTTCTCTGTTTAAGAGGTGTGTGTTTGTATTAGGATCATTATTCACCAACAAAAGACAGAGAGGTCTCAGAGCAGGTGATTAGATGTGAAAGAGAAGAAAGTTGTGTGTGTGAGAGAGATAAATAATTAAACTAATCAAAAACAAAGCAGTTGCATCTAAATGGAAAGTTAAGCTAACGTGATACAATGATTAACATCCTTTTTTCCGATGAACAAGAACAGTTAAGTGTTTAAGAGAGAAGGGCATGCAAAACATCCTTTCAGTTGGGCTTAGCAATCCCTTCCTGGCAGCAAAAAAGCAACCAAAATTGTTTTTAAAAGCCATAAAGCTGAAATTGTGACCCCTTTCATGCGCTTCAGTTAATCATATAACATTCCAGCAGACAGTAGGAGAAGATCAAATTATGCAAATATACAGACACTCTTTAAATAGGTGCTTTGGGATGACAAATGGTCCTCGCTGGAACCATTACCGCTCCGAGAACCGTACACAAAACACGGTTCTTTACAGATCTGAGAGGTTCTTGGCATCGCAAACACGGTTCTTTACAGATCTGAGGGGTTCTTGGCATCACAAACACGGTTCTTTACAGATCTGAGAGGTTCTTGGCATCGCAAACACGGTTCTTTACAGATCTGAGAGGTTCTTGGCATCGCAAACACGGTTCTTTACAGATCTGAGGGTTCTTGGCATCGAAACACGGTTCTTTACAGATCTGAGGGTTCTTGGCATCACAAACACGGTTCTTTACAGATCTGAGGGGTTCTTGGCATCACAAACACGGTTCTTTACAGATCTGAGGGGTTCTTGGCATCATAAACGCGGTTCTTTACAGATCTGAGGGTTCTTGGCATCGCAAACACGGTTCTTTACAGATCTGAGGGTTCTTGGCATCGCAAACACGGTTCTTTACAGATCTGAGGGGTTCTTGGCATCGCAAACACGGTTCTTTACAGATCTGAGGGTTCTTGGCATCACAAACACGGTTCTTTACAGATCTGAGGGTTCTTGGCATCATAAACACGGTTCTTTACAGATCTGAGGGTTCTTGGCATCATAAACACGGTTCTTTACAGATCTGAGGGGTTCTTGGCATCACAAACACGGTTCTTTACAGATCTGAGGGTTCTTGGCATCCCAAACACGGTTCTTTACAGATCTGAGGGGTTCTTGGCATCATAAACACGGTTCTTTACAGATCTGAGGGGTTCTTGGCATCCCAAACACGGTTCTTTACAGATCTGAGGGGTTCTTGGCATCGCAAACACGGTTCTTTACAGATCTGAGGGGTTCTTGGCATCGCAAACACGGTTCTTTACAGATCTGAGGGGTTCTTGGCATCGCAAACACGGTTCTTTACAGATCTGAGAGGTTCTTGGCATCGCAAACACGGTTCTTTACAGATCTGAGAGGTTCTTGGCATCGCAAACACGGTTCTTTACAGATCTGAGGGTTCTTGGCATCGCAAACACGGTTCTTTACAGATCTGAGGGTTCTTGGCATCGCAAACACGGTTCTTTACAGATCTGAGGGGTTCTTGGCATCAAACACGGTTCTTTACAGATCTGAGGGTTCTTGGCATCATAAACACGGTTCTTTACAAATCTGAGGGGTTCTTGGCATCATAAACACGGTTCTTTACAGATCTGAGGGGTTCTTGGCATCGCAAACACGGTTCTTTACAGATCTGAGGGGTTCTTGGCATCCCAAACACGGTTCTTTACAGATCTGAGGGGTTCTTGGCATCACAAACACGGTTCTTTACAGATCTGAGGGGTTCTTGGCATCATAAACACGGTTCTTTACAGATCTGAGGGGTTCTTGGCATCATAAACACGGTTCTTTACAGATCTGAGGGGTTCTTGGCATCACAAACACGGTTCTTTACAGATCTGAGGGGTTCTTGGCAAACACGGTTCTTTACAGATCTGAGGGTTCTTGGCATCAAACACGGTTCTTTACAGATCTGAGGGTTCTTGGCATCCCAAACACGGTTCTTTACAGATCTGAGGGGTTCTTGGCAACGCGGTTCTTTACAGATCTGAGGGGTTCTTGGCATCGCAAACACGGTTCTTTACAGATCTGAGGGGTTCTTGGCATCGCAAACACGGTTCTTTACAGATCTGAGGGGTTCTTGGCATCGCAAACACGGTTCTTTACAGATCTGAGGGTTCTTGGCATCGCAAACACGGTTCTTTACAGATCTGAGAGGTTCTTGGCATAAACACGGTTCTTTACAGATCTGAGGGGTTCTTGGCATCGCAAACACGGTTCTTTACAGATCTGAGAGGTTCTTGGCATCGCAAACACGGTTCTTTACAGATCTGAGGGTTCTTGGCATCGCAAACACGGTTCTTAGGCACTTCAAAGAGTTCTTGCAACAAAAAAGATTGAACTGTTTCTTTGTTCAGTATATAATGAGTGGGTGGAACTGTTATTCTACTGACTTTTCCCTGTGCTTTAATTCTATTTGACATGTCCATTTGTCCTGGTTATTATTAACAATGTTGTGACACACAAAATCATATCAAAGATTTTCTCTCTTGACTTCTTTGAATAAGTCATGCCTCTGCTTAATTAAAATAATTACAAATACTGATTAAACAAATAAGCTGCAAGAGCCTGTTATGAATCTATAATAGTGTTTCTTAATGTGACAGTCTTACTAAATCTAGTGGGGGTATTTTCAGTTATATTAATTACTTTAATTATTCACCCCAAAATGAACATTGCAACAATTTACTCACCATCACGTCATATCTGTATATATTTTTGTCTCCTGTGTATAACAAAGGGAGATATTTGAAGAATGCTAAGTTTTGGTGACCACTGACTATGAAAAAAAAAAACCCCACAAAGATGCATTTCTCAAAACCACTTTTGTTGCACTGCAGACAGAAGGTCAAATAGGTTTGCCATGACATGATGGTCAGTAAATAATGGCAGAATTCGTTTTTCTGAGTGAACAACTTCTTTAACAACAGCACTGCAATCAACTAAACCAAAATCAAGATGAAAAAGTCTTGTGTCTTTAATCACCCTGAAGTGGATCATTTTGTGACACTAAATAAATAGACATGAAGCATGTAGTTTAGTTCAAATTACTTTATTATGCAAAATAAGAGACTGCAGAGTCAAACGAGGGCCATGAAATTAGCAGAGCTGTGTAGTAAATGAGTTGCTGGGGAAACGGTCGATTAGACCTCTACAGTTAAGTGACCATTACATCAAACTATATGACCCCGGAATGCCACAACTGACCAATCAGAATGAAGTATTCCAGAGAGCGGAGTAATTAGCATAACTATAGCAAAAAATATAACAAAAGCTAAGTTTCTCAATTTGTATTACTAACAGTCAAGGGGTACCCAGACTTTAGGGATTCAAGGATGATATGAAATTTGAATCACCATCCTCATAAAACAAATTGAGGGTTTCACTGCTGCATGTATTTTATACCATACCACATCAGTTCAGACCTTTTACTGTTTAACATATCTGGGTGTGTTTTGTTTGAATAATCAAATTCTGAGGTTCCTTCAGTACTTTTCCAACTCGAGAGTCACAATAACTGTGTTAAAGGCACATTAAAAGATGGCTACCATCTAAATATTTGATATTATTTAGTTTTTTCTGAAAAATGATATTTATGTATTTCACATAACCTAATCCCTGCTTTATTTCAGCTGGATATCTCACTTGTATATAAAACATATCTATGCTTGATTCTATTTACAGGTATATTCAATACTGTTCATAACAGTGCTACTCACTGGCACACATACCAATTTGAAAGTTATATTTTATAGCTTTTACAGAATAATATTTTTATTAAGGTACGATTTTCTTTACCTTACTACTTGTTTTGTAATTGATTTAAAAAGTTTGCTTTGCTCTAAAAAGCCATAAAAACAACAAAAATCGGATGGAATATTAAAAGTTGATAAAAAAAGATAACCATGCATTGTGTATGATATGGCAGATAATCAGCGAAGCATATTAGTTCAGATTACATCCAATTTCAGGGTCATGTGTCCTATTAACTTAATCAGGCCAATGTCATTATTTATAAACAGACCATAATGTATGAGCAATCGCTGTATGGATATTTCCTGTACAGTCTCGGTAGCTTTATTAGACAAGGATGTACTGAAAATTATAACTGACAACAGCAGAGAAGAACCGGAAAACGACCAGTTTAGGAAAACCAGTCTGCGAACACACACACCATTTCAGAGGGAAACAAACCAATAAATGTAAAACATTCCATATCTGTTAGAGAAACATGTGATAACTATGTAATTACATACATAATGGCTGCACGCTGTGCCGATGGGTTTTTAGCAATAGTAAATGGGCCGGATCATTAGCAGCATGTTTTGCTGTAGTCATCCCCATTAACCTCAGCCCACTCTGTTTATCTGCCACATTATACAATTAAGGGGGGCATTGCATAACAGCCTTTCTCTCTCAGAAAACACCCATCATTAAATCCTCTCTCACAAAGCCTAGCTATGCATGTGTGCACTTGATCGCTCAGAAAAATGCCACCACACACACACGCAGTGCCCACTTACACTGCGATGCAGCTCTCTCAGAGCCTCTGTGCGGAGCACTTTATGCAACAGCAGTTCTGAGAGCGAGAGCAGAGTTAGTGTAGGTGATGATAATGCTCAGCAGGGCCTGTAATCATGTAGGTATCTGTGCTTTGTTTCTACACAAAAGGACTGAGATCAGCTTTATGGGGAGGACTCTGATCACTCATGGTCTGTGCCTGCTGCTGTCAGGGTCAACCTCACAGGTTAACATGCAGTGAGTTATGATTTCATCGCTGCGGTCCCAGCCCTCTTTACTCATTCACAGCATCGATACTGATATTTGAGATGAGAGACTTGCAAGAAAAGCAGAGAGTCAGCAAAGTTGAAAATAAGACACGCTAGGTCAATGCCGAACAAATGTCCTTCTAGACAGGTGGAATTTCTCAGAGCCTTTAGGGAAGCGTGTATAATCGCTTTCTCAATATAAACAGTGAACGCTGCTGTGGCTCCCAGCCCTTCAGGGACGTTCTGACATAGCTCAGTCTGGGGGAATAGCAATCGACATCATTTCACATGGCAGGAATGGATTTCTCTGTGCTGTATTAAAACTCTCCATATCTGTCAGGATGACACTGATTAGCCAACCAAAGTCTTTCTATCAAGGAGGTCTATAACACCCGAAGAAAGCTATTTCAATAGCAATTGCTTGGCTGAATATATTAAGAGAGAAAGGGTTTGGTGTTGATATTACTCAAGATGTTTTGACAAAAAAGTATCTTATGCTCACCAAGCATTTATTTGATAAAAGTACAGTAAATATAGTAATAATGTACAATGTATTACCACTTAAAATAACTGTTTTCTATTTTAAAATGTATTTTATTCCCTGCGATGGCAAAGCTGAATTTTCAGCATTCATTACTCCAGTCTTCAGTGCCACATGATCCTTCAGAAATCATTCTAATATACTGATTTGGTGTTCAATAAATATTTATTATTATCATTAAAGATCTATTACCTATTTACAATTCACATTTTGCTTTTAAATAATAAAATAAACTGTATATTTTGTCTAAATATAATTTATTCTGCTGGTGGAAAGTTATTATCGGTTGAGAATATGTGTTATGGCACCAGAATGGTGTAGTTACAGCATATACCAGCAGGGGCTAACTATCTAATGGGAACCTGCCAAACCATGACCTCTTGGTATGTATGTGTGCAGCAGAATGCTGTAAGGCAACAGTCCTTCCTCGCTCCATCCTCTCATGAGTCTTTCTCTTTTAATGAGCCCTCTGCTGTCTCAAATCTACACCAGCAATTAGCCACTACACAGTTTTCACTGAATGGAGCCTAAAGCACAGAAAGTTCTCAGATATCTTATTCCATGTTGCTTCTACAGCCTCATATTAGCTAATTTGGTAGTTCCTTACATTTATGCATACATGATGAAGTGCTTCTGGGAAGTGCGTGTTTTATGCCATGAAACTGATATTTGTAACAGTTATGTCATCTGGTGTCACCCCTCTGTGCACACCAGAGAGAGCTCATAATTACAGGACTGGTCCGCAAAACAGAGACTTTTATTATTTTGTTATCCCATTTAATCAGTGTGAGGACTTTCCTGATATGATACATCTAAAAAAAATTGAATACGGTGAAAAAGTTCTGTAACAGTGTACATTTTTTCTTGTAACATTTCAAAAAGTGAAACTTTTATATATTTTAGATTCATTACATGTAAAGTAAAACACCTCAAAAGTGTTTTTGTTTTTATTTTGATTATTAGAGCTTACAGCTAATGAAAGTAAAAAAATCAGTATCTCAAAATTTTTGAATATTTACATTTGAGTTTCAATAAATGACCATCCATACAGTATACATTCTAGGTATTTATTGTTCTTTGTAACCACAATAATGGGGAACACTGCTGACTTGGAAATGGTCCAGAAGGCGATCATTGACACCCTCCACAAATAGGGTAAGTAACAGAGGGTCATTACTGAAAGGTGTGGCTCTTCACAGAGTGCTGTATCAAAGCATATTAAATGTAAAGTTGACTGGAAGGAAGAAATTGGGTAGGAAAATGTGCACAAGCAACAGGGATGACTACAAGCTTGAGAAAACTGTCAAGCAAAGCCGATTCAAACATTTGGGAGAGATTCACAAAGAGTGAACTGAAGCTGGAGTCAGTGCATCAAGAGTCACCACGCTCAGACATCTTCAGAAAAAGGGCAACTAAGCCACTTCTGAAACAGGGAGAATCCTTATTAATCTCAACTCCCGAACCATTTCCAGTGAGAAGATTAACTATTAACAACCTTGAATTACATCATTGTACCTTCAGAATCCAATAGCACATACTTGAAGAAGCTCTGCAGGTTTGAACATTTTAATACTGACAGATCATTTTTACAGGTCTTTTTATTCAAATGGTCTCCCAGAGTCAACGTTAACCTCTCCATCATAGCACAGTGAACACTATCTCCTCTCACTCACAGTTCTGGAATCATCTGAATATAATCTACTTACGTGAGAGGCATAATCCTAAAGCAGTCAGCACTGATCTGAAGTCAGCTCCGGAGCAGTGAGGCTAACGTGTAGCAAAGTGTCTGACTGAACAGGCTTACAGTATATAATAAATGAAGTACGGTGGATCTAATAACAACTGGACCTCTCACAAGATTTGCATGAGACTTCAGTTTAAAGAAACAATCGGTGCAGCAGAATCAGTCAAATCTGCAACAAAAGGACCATAATAAAAATACAATTAGAAAAAAAAACATTAGCAGATGAGCATTTCAATCATCATCGCTGTCTACATGCAAACAAATAACACGGCTTGTCTGTTATAATTTTATTCCATTTAAATCACATAGAGGACTATTTCCCAGAATGCAGCTCAATGTATTATAGACTTTTTCCTTTAAAATAAAAAACATGGTTTTCTAAAAAACAAACAGAAAAACAAACAAAGAAACAAAATGTCACTTTTTAATGTTAAGTACATAATCCATCAGAAGAGCCGCTGATGTAATCTCTTCAGGTGCAGAAAGAGAACTAAAATCATGTTTTTTCTGTAGAAGGCCAGTGAGCTGAGCTAAAGCGCTGGTTACACAGTTTACCAAAGCTGCGGGTTGATTCAGGAGACACCGCCAGACATTCATTTTCAGGATAAAGTGGTTTGCCAAAAGAAGCAGAGAGAGCCTCTCCATATTAATGTAGAACATAATGCATTAAGCCTGTGAATAAAAACAAATCTCACAAACTTTCATCCAAACATCTGCGTTCCCTATGCAGTACTGTAGCACTCACTGGCCAGCGTATTGACAATACACCCATCATGAAGACAATCCCAAAGGTCACGTCTCAACATGAGGTACACTTGAGCAGATTAGACATTGTGATTGAAGATTTAGTTGTTTGTGGACGAGCTGAAGTCAAAATGTTCTGAATTCTGAAATTCAAAAGGCATAACAACAGAACCAGTGGCAGGCGTTGAGGTTCAACGGACAAGCTCTCTGAACACACACAGCTCAGAAATGTTTTCTGAGAGAGCAGATAGGAACCAGAGTGCTACATAAGAAATAAAAAGGAAGGATGCAACAAAATTGTTGTCAGGTCTAACTTTCAATAGGCTTTGAAAATCTACAGTAGCTGACAGAACTGGGATAGTGTCTCTCTCACATACACACCTGTCAGACTTCAGCTCTTCCCTGCTGAGGCTCGGAGTGTGACGTTTATCACATCGTGTTGAGAAGCACTATATTGTAAACAGGGAAGGGAAGACCTTTTTTAAGAAGCCGTCTTTGTTTTTCATTCAATGGAAAGCATGATAATTGAGGTGTTTCTGTGGTAAAAACGACTTGGCCACACGGAAGACAGCTGATGATGAGAATGCAGACAAACATCACAACTTAAAGGGATAGTTCACACAAAAATGAAAATTCTGTCATCATTTACTAACTTTCATGTCATTCCAAACTTGTATGACTTTCTTTCTTCTGTGAAACATTAAATAACATATTTGAATTTTGGTAATCAAACATCTATGACCACTTGTACAAAACCACTGAGACATTTCTCAGAGTTCCTTATTTTGTGTTTCACAGAAGAAAGCTATACAGGTTTGGAACAACATGAAGGTGAGTAAATGATGACAGATTTTTTTTTTATCCCTTAATGCCACGAAATTAAACTATACAGTACAAAATATTAAACTTGTATACAACTCTGTCTTCTTTCTTATCTTCTTTCCAAAGGATCCAAAAAACAGGGCATGGTCTTTTCAACTTCCTAAAAAACCTGAACTAAAATGCACCGGTAATCATCTAAAAGAGCAATGCTCACTAAACTAACCAGCAGTAACATAACCAAGTTGTTCAGAATGTGACTTGGTTTTGTAACTTTTTGGACAACTGGACTGTCCAAGGACATTTTACGTTTCTGCTCAAAGCAGCAGCTCCCAATGGAATCTAAAATGTTTCACTTGAAAAGGGTTTTAGAGGAACAAAGCGTTTAGTTGAACTGATGTTCCTCTACATACCAAAGACTGACTGCAAAGCGATGCTCTGTCTCTGCTATTCACACACATTATGTGTACGTGGCTCTGCTTTGAACACTTTGATCATGATGGATAACGGAGTCAAAGACCCCAACTGGAAACTGGAGTTTAAGCTGAGAAGGAAACTACTACTTTTTTGTCCTTTCATTATTCACTAAACCGTGTCAAAGCAGATGCGAAATATGAACGCTGATGGCGAGAAGAGAGATGAACACATGGGTCGAGTGCAAGTATTTCCAGAAGTTTCCGTTGTGTGGTCTTTTATCTGTTGGTTTCAAATTATGGATCCTCTCCAAACCCCACTGCTTTTACCGCCCATATTCGTCTCCGTGATAACTACTATCACTGTTGCTGTAGTTACTGTTATTCACTGGAGAAAGAGAGGGTGAGGCTGAGAGTAAAGACGGAGGGAGGGATGCAAAGTCTTGGAGCTCCTCCCCCTCCAAGACATTGTCTGTTTCCATGGAAGCGGAAGGTCCATTTGTGTCTAGAGTAGATGAGAAAAGAGGTGAAAACTCCTGTGAAAGGAGGGACGTGTGAAGTCTTTCTTGTTCTACGAGGGGCGTTAGGTCTATGTCTGTAGAATTGCCTTGAGCGGTGTCGGTATGAAGCCCCAGTGTCCTGGAGAGGATGCGGGAGAATGAACCTGCAGCTCCAGTTAAAGTCTCAGGGGCACTAGAGGAGGGCCCAGGGGTGAGGCTCAAACCAGTATGGCCTTGTGCGTCCGCTGCAGTCTGGGAGCCACGGTGGATTTGGTGGCTGACAATGATGTTGTTGCCAAAGCTGCCCATGGAAGCCATTGTGGTGCTCTGCTCACGCTGGACAACCGCTGTCATCCCTCCCTCAGCCATTAGCCTTCGGATACGAGAAACATACTCAGCCTGACCTGAGAGAGAGAGAGAGAGAGAGAGAGAGAGAGAGAGAGAGAGAGAGAGAGAGAGAGAGAGAGAGAGAGAGAGAGAGAGAGAGAGAGAGAGAAAACTTGAGTTCTTCAAGAAATACCAGAGCGCAGGGTAAACAGTCCAACTTACTACAGTATCTGGGATCAATAAACTTTAGTAGGGGGAAACAAAGTAATAAGGTTGGCTGGCCTTTAGGATAAAAACTGAAATTCAGAGCTTATAAAACATGAAGAGTTGCAGGTGTTAGTGGGAGATTTATGTCTTGGCAGTGTCAGTGGAGATTTACAGACCAAAGGGCTTTCAAACAGCTGTTACAGTGCAGGTTTACAGCCTGGACACATGTTGTATGGACCTAATTTAACAGGAAGGTGCGGTGCAATTAAAAGCGCCACAATTGACTAAATTATTCATCAACAGTCTCTGCAAACTCAATTCTTTGATCCTCATCTAGTGTTTAGGCACTTTGAATCAAGTACAGTTAGTGTGAGCATAGTGTGTTTCAGATGTTTGCATCAGCATCAACAACCCTTTCAAGCTTCGGTTTGTTTCTTCACGGTTTAATTCACAAACTGATAGTTAAAATTCTTGAGTGGATGGTGCGCTCCACAATGACTTGTGCTGTTCTATGCTATATATAATCTAAAGGGTCTTTCACACTGGACACTTTTCCTGTGGTACGAATCCAAGTGGGATTGTAACAATGTCGAAGTCAAAACAATGCTGTATATATTTGCAAGAGAATTAAAGTATTGCAAAAGAAAAGAAAGTTTTGCAAACGAAAATTAAAGTATTGAGAAAAATAAATGTGCTTTCTGTAAACAAAAATAAAGAATTGCAAAATATAAATGAAACCGATCAAAAGCAATGATTTTGCAATACATATTTTCCATGGCCATATCTACTAATTTATTTGCAACATTGATTTTATTTAGCGTTTCAGTCCAGTTTGAGTTTGCGATACAGTTTTTCCCCTTTGCGCTTCATATTTCTGAGTGTCACACTTTGTGGTACTGTTTTGACATGGGGTGGAGTTAAGGGACGGGGGTGTGTACAACAGGCCTGGCCACGCCTCTCTCGACATTGGCCCAAGACGCAGTTCACAGCTGATCCAGGCACCATTATTGAGCAGATGCATGTGGGTGGATCAGTTTTATTCACTAGTTTTAAAACATGCATGTTTTCATTTTTATTAACTTTATTAACCAATGTACTGTATATGTGTATTAGTAGCGTTTGCTCAAGTTAAAGAAGTTGTTATTATGAACATCTGCTGTTTATTTCTCTCAATGTGAACACTTTCATAGCATTAAAATGTGTATTGTTTCATTTGTTTATGTCAATGTGTATTAACAGTGCTTGTTTAAAATCTCTTAACCTGTGGGAGGACGCCAGTGCACTGCACATTTTAGAGCAGCCTTTTATTGTGACCAGCCTAAGGCACACCTGTGCAATAATCATGCTGTCTAAGCATCTTGATATGCCACACCTGTGAGGTGGATGGATTATCTCAGCAAAGGAGAAGTGCTCACTAACACAGATTTAGACAGATTTGTGAACAATGTTTGAGAGCAATAGGCCTTTTGTGTACATAGAAAAAGTCTTAGAACTTTGAGTTCAGCTCATGAAAAATAGGGGCAAAAACAAATGTGTTGAGTTTATAATTTTGTTCAGTGTATATATATATATATATATATATATAATGAATGAATAGACATATATGAGAAATATGTTTTCACTTAAGAAAATTAAAGAAAAACTGTAGCAACAAGTAGCCTGGTACGCAGAGTTTCATTTCATTTTTGTGCTGCGCGAAAGGAAACCAGACGGCAGAATGCGGCATCCCATTTTTTTAGGCTTATTCTACAAAAGCACAAATATTAGTTTTTATAGTGTATGTACACAAATAAAAGCAAACCTTTTACAATTCCAATTATCTTCATGATTAAAAGGAGTATTTGCTTCCACTGTTAGAAGGGGGAAAATCAAGTGATTGCTCCAGCGTGGCATGCGCGCTCACATTTAATCATTCTACCTTGACAATGCAGCCTGTTCATTTATCATTATACAAACAATCAGTCGAACATATGAAAAACACACTGCTCAGTTTAAATATGTAGTAAAATCTGTGCTATTAAGCGTTATCACCATACCACCGTGAAGTTATTATGCAAAACATTTAGTGTTACGTGGATATTGGAATGCGAGTGAGCTTACATAAACAGTAAATAGTCCACTCACCCTTTCTGTCGCGGATGTAACTCGATCCTGCCCTGATACAGATGGGTTAACCATGGCATACCAGTGGTTCTGTTACTGGTGCTCGTTTGCAAAACTCTGAGATTCTTACAGGATTTCAAGTCCCATTTGTTATATCTGTGGTTCCCCATGCCGAAAGAAATCCATCATTGTCAGTTAATCAAAACATATTTGACTTTGCTTGAATCTGATGTACCAACCAGAATCTTCAGCAAGTGTTTTGAGAAGCTTGTGGGAGACCATCTGCTCTGTGCTGCCTGCTTCACTGGACCCACTACAGATAATGCATGAGGTGAAGTACCTACTTGAAAATGGGTTGGCTGTTCACCCTGCACACTGCTCTAGTGCTGGAGTTCCCCTGTATTATCGTTCGAAAAGTGATGGTACTGCTCGTTTTTGCACTGATTCACATTTAACACTATAGTGCCTGACACTGCCCGATTCTTTCCCTCTGCCTCGTAGGACTGAACAGATCTCTGTGCAGCTGGTCCTACTTCCTGACAGGCAGATTTACTCAAGTGGTCATTGGAATGGGCTTGACAACACATCATCTCCTAAAATATCTGCTTTTGTTACACCTGATAACCTACTCAGCCCACTCCTGTACTCCCTGTATTCACACGACTGTACAGCTACGCTCAGCGTCATGATCAAATAGGGTGCTGTCAGGCATTCCTAATTGTGCCTGATCACCGACAACGTTGTGTACACTTCTGATTGGAGGTGATTTACCACCCTGACTAAATGGTGTTTCAGGAGAACCACCTCTCAGCTCGTTGACATCGACAAGACCAAGGAGCTGGTGGTGGATTACAGGAGACAAGCAGGTCGGCCAAGGTGAACACACACCCATCACCATCGACAAGACACCTATTGTACAATTTCCTGACCAGCTTTAAGTTCCTCGCAGCTTCACATCACTGAGGATCTCACAGGATACTACAGATGCAGTGCTGAAGAACTTCTCGGATGTTGTGTTACCTCTGACCAACTTGCTTTGTCAACATCGAGATTATGTGTGGTCTAGTGAATGTCAGCAATCCTTTTGAGTCCTGTCAACATCACTACTGTGGAGAGCATCCTGACCCAGTATCACCTGCCTGGTTTCTCAACACCGCTGGCAAGCTGGAGGTGGATGCTGCTACTGGTGCTGCTCGCCACATTGTTACAGGAGGAGCATGGATATCTGATCACCCTGTGTGCTACTGTACAAGGAAATTTCTGAAGGATTAGTTGAATTATAGCCATTGAGACTGCTTCTCTGTTCAGGCTTCTAGCATTACAATATCCTTTGAAGTATATGTGGGACAAGCTTTTCCCTCAGGTAGCATTTACAGATCACAAATAACTCACCTACATCACACTCCCACTCACACAACATGCCATGCACTGCACTTAATCATACAGGAGTTTAACATCAACTGGACTACACGCACACTGCACTAACACAACCTATCTGCTATACTGGACACCATCGATGCACATCCACGAACTGCATATGATTCAATCTGTTGCACCTTTGATCTATCTGCTGCTCAACCAATCTGCTGTGTAATTTCATAATATTTGCATTCTGTTATTACTTTGAGTATAGACCACCGCATTATGTATAGATACTGTACATAATGCTTAGATGTAGCACATTGAGTGATAATGTGTCTCTATAAAATTGGATGTCTCTTCAGACAGAGGGCGGTATATGTATGTGTTGCACATTGTCTTCCTGTACAGTCCAGACCAAACTGTCTTGTGCTTTTGAATATTTCCATATGATTATTGGTTTAGTTTGCAATGTGGTAGAAATGTAGGAGAGACCTGCCTTCTTTTTTTTTTAAACCCTCATTTGTATGTAAATGTTTATGTTAAGCAGTAGTTGTCCATAGGTAAATTGTATGTTATTTTCCTTTCCTTTCTGTCCATAGGTTAAATTGTATTGTTGTTTTACTGTCTTTAGATTGATTTTGTTTGTTATTTTGGCACTGTCTGTCCATCTGATGAAAGATGCCACTAGATTAAGCTAGTTAATTTTCCTCTTTATATTACTTTGCCAACAAATTGTATTGTTTAATATTATTTTGGTTGGACCGTGGGTCCTTAAGGAGATCTGCTAATTATTGGTGGTTTTCCTAATTTATCTACAATAAATGTACCTTATAAGTGATTGTGATTTTGTTTGGGTTCTTTTTGGTCTGACTGCCTGACTGTGTTGAACGAGAGACCCAACATTTGTTTCAGTTTCGTTTTAGCCTAAATTCATTCATTTTGGTTTGTCATTTATATAGCGTTCTTACATTTTTAATTCTTGTTATAATTCTAAACAGCCTCTGCTTCTTAGATTTGTTATAATAGTCTTAGATTTGTTGTGGAGTGAGGGGAACTAAAATAGCCTAGCTATGTTTACAGTGTTTATTATAATGTTTGTAATTCGCGTCAGCCTATTTCTGAATGAAATAATAAAATGCTACTTATAATATATAAGTATATAGCTTATTTTAACCATGCAGAAAACATTTTAAAATTGTTTGATAAATTACTGAAAAATAAATAAAAAATAAGTGACTTTAAACCATTTAACTGATTGTATTAATTGGTCAAAATTATTATTGGTCAGTTAACGGGTAAACTTTAACATTTTCCCTATTTGCAAAACTTTATTCTTTTGCATATATGTGGCATTAAATTGATTCCATATGATTGGTCTGGGTTCAGACCGCTTGAATCTATCAAACCCTGATGGATTTGCATAAATCTAGCGTCATAACAAATGTGCACAGCACATGACAAAAAGCATGCAAGCAAGATATGTGTGTGTATATATTATTTTATTTAGAGGTATTATGCACAGCAGAGTGAAAAACACTTGTGTTTATGTGCGTTGCATGAAGGTGGCTTTCTGCTGTCTGCAAACCTTCTCTTTTGAAGAGACAGCTGATTGCAAACCATTCATTTGTCGCTCTGATTGCACTCATGCTGCACAATTACACTGCACACTCACTGTGTAAAGACACTAATGACAGTGTCATTGGCTAAAACAAATGCATGTTACTTTACTTCCTGAACAAAAGTGGACCTGAATTTGAGTTGCTTCACTTTCAATCTTGTGTTTGGTACCATGGTGCGCCCCCAGGTCCATTTGATAGCTTTCACAATGACAATTTGTTTTCATGTGAACCGTACTCTGGTCCAAAATAATCCAGTGTGGAAGTCCATTACCATGTTAGTTACCAAGGTGAACACAATTATTCTACTTTTCTACTAATAGTAGCCCTAACCCAAGATCTAACCTAACCATAAACCGACCCTATAGTCCGAGGGTAATGAATGATACAGTATGCTGATAACAATGTTCCTCAAGTTTATAACGGTGGGCTTAAACCTAATCCTGACTCCTGACTGGTTGACAGCCGTTCCATGACCAAAATCAATATCACATAGTTACTTTCTGTTTATCAGTCGACGTAAGTGTTGGTTACCTGTGCTGTCTGTGCTGGGTTCAGTGAGATCTGACCCTTCGTCTTCCTGAGGTCGACTGTGGGGGGGCGTTTCTGGTACCACCTCAGACCCAGAATCCTCTGGGAGAATCTCTAAATCCAGAGTGTCTGCGGCTGATAAAGAATGATCAGTCAGCATTTTACCATTTGCTTTAAAGCCCCCCAGTTGATTCTCAACATAAGCCATTGGGATGAAGAAAAACAAGCAAAAAGATTATAAAACTAGCACAGATTAGTGGCAAAAAGAAACATTGTTTGAGCATGTGAGTAAACAACACTCATCATTTTGTATTCATATTTTTGTGAAGAATGGTATTGTTATGACTAAACTAATATTGGATCGCTTTCTTCAAACTCTGAATGATTGTAAAAGTTATATTATATTTTTGTATTTGTGCTGGGTCTTCATTCTCACACTGCCACAAAATGAATGCAAGTACAATATTTTACAGTCTTTTATTATTACTTCTTTCTGCATGGCTTGCTTATGTTTTACATTTACATTTTTCCATCTAACTGAAAATCCATAAACAATCCACAACAAATGTAGTTATCAGATGAACAAGTCGAAAAATAGATCTTTGACAACTAGAGGCACAGAACAAAACATCATCAGTCATCAGTCATGAATAATGGAGAAGAATTATCTTTATCGCAGTATAGGGGTATTTTCCCAGTATTTCCCAGTATACAACTATAAGAAATAAAGTAAGTGAAAGAGCAACCATGCCACATGTGCTTATCAGCAAAACATAGATTCCATGTTAAAAGAACAGAATTGACAAGATGTGGGAAAAAGAACATTTTATAATTCGCAATTCAGTCACCATCAAAGCGATTATAAAATGGACTTGCTGTAACAATACCTTCTGCTATTTAAGCTCATCTCGGCAGGCAGGCTGAACTTTATTGTGTCTTTAATGTGACTGAATAACCTCTTTTTCACCAAACTGCACTCATGGTTAAGGTCTCTAATTTCCAAAATGAATGCTCATTGTGCTTCCTGTAAAATGCATCCAATTGCACACACTATGCTCACGCTGCCTCGTGAGTTCATCCCTCCCTGGACAACAGCTCTCCAAGATTACAGAACCTGCACATCACCTCTGCCATCTGGACCCAACACAACACCTCCACACGGCTTTAACACATGCTGAGCACAAAAAGTATATTTGATCTGAAAATGGTTTCTGTTTGCTAATACAGGGGTTTTCAAACTAGGAGGCTGCAAGGGAGCTACTTAGACAATTTCAGAAAAAACAGTGTAAATAAACATAGAATAAATAAGTTAACATTTCATTTTGCTGTTTCAATCTACACAACTGTTTAAAGTTTGGGATCAGACTTTTTTGAAGAAAAAAAAAAATAATGATTTTATTCAGCAATGACACATTAATTTGATTAAAAGCTACAGTTAAACATTTATAATGTTAAAAGATGCTGTTCTTTTTAACTTCCATCACAAAAACACCAAGCAGTGCAACTGTTGTTCAATATTGGTAATGATAAATGGTTCTGAACAATAAAATGTTGAAATAACATTTTTAAATTATTAAAAAGAAAACGGTTCTATATTTTCTGTATTTTTGAAAAAACAGCTTTGGTGAGCATAAGAGACTTCTTTCAAAAACATAAACAATCCCTGACTAGTACACCTATAAACTGTATAATGTAGTCTGTCGACAGCCATAGTTGCATGCTTCTCTTTAGGTTTATACATCTAACATTACTCTAGTTATGGGTAAAAACATACAATGTATGCAAATATTTTCAAATACACTAAGAGAAAAAGTCTGTACACATGCTCCAATGTATCTTGTTAATATTGTGATACATTTTGAATTGTGCAGGATTATTGTGTTTTAGTGTTGATGCTCAATGGCCACTTTTTGCCAGGACATTATCCATTTTTTGTTTTAATTTTTCTTTTACACATATTACTAATCATTTAATTTCTCACAGGCAGTTTATGGACAGTTGCTTGAAGAAAATAAAATATTTCTTTAAAACCAAAGAACACTGAGATCCAGTCCATTCATTTTCACTGATGTCATTCAGGGGACTCATGTATCTGTCAGAGCCCTGAATGCAGCTCTGTGACAGAGCCAATGGCACCCTGTGTGCAGCACTATTATCACATCAACCATTTTGTTCATACACAGCTAATGACCAGGCCAATATCAGTCCACGTGTGAGATTAAATGGCTCCTTGTGGAGCATCTCCTCATGCGGTTTGTGCTGAGACTGCTGACTGAACAATGAAAAAGTAATCTCTCTGCAATGACTGCACCCACAGACTTCTGTAAGGAATACATTTGGCTGTGGAGCGAAGATTGTCTTTGAGCTATATATTAATTATTTATCTAATACCTAACATCTGTTGTGCCTCCAAAATAACGAGCGTGCACGTGTGTTGAATGAGTAAGAGGTAGAAAGAAAGAAAGAATCATCTGTGTTCTTAAGAATTAATAGGGACATTCTCACATACACCTTTCCTGTTGGCCAGTTTGCAACACAAACACCACTTATACTGCACAATCCTCTCACAAACAAGCTTTCAGTATCAGACAAACAGCCCATCAATGTCAGGATGGATATGTGAGGATTTACTCTTCTGAGACTACAGTGATTCACATGAATGTTTTGACAGACTGTACAGTAAATCCCCTTAAAGGTGCATGAGTCACTGGATATCAACAACACTAGCTATTCAAACACATGGGAGTTGCTGGTTTCTATAGTAAACGCATGCATATATAGATATGCATGCATATTAAAAAGGTGAAAGGACACTGAGAGATTATGAAAACTCTCCTGACCTTTGGCTGGTATTCTGCCTATGACAGCTGAAGCTGAATCCTCTGTTAAGGTGTCTAAGCATCATGAAGTCATATAATGAGACTGGGCACTGTCTGTCTATCTGTATAATCTCTGACCACTGAGGTATGTGGAGGCATTTGGTGGTGAGAATTTTCTTAATGCCAAATCCCAACACCCCCCACTGCCTGTTTGGACATTTCACTTGTCCACACCTATTTAAACCTATTTGGTTTACCAGTTATTCATAGTTTTGTGTAACATGTTTTATTAGAAACATTATTGAGTACACCTTTTATGAAAAATTTGAATTAGACAGAAGGATGAAAGTAAAATAGTTTGACAGCCAGATATATTAAACATTCCACAACATTATGAAAATAGCAGTGGTTTATTTTAAACACTAATATGACAGAAAACACAATTTATTGTATTGAATAAGGCTCTATGTAGGTCCATAAGAGATCCATATGTACATTACCGTACACTACAATTTGGGGTCAGTAAGAAATTAATACTTTAATTCAGCAAAGATGCATTAGAAATGGATCAAAAGTGACATTTATAATGGGGAACTTGTTGATTTTTCTGACGTAAATAACGTTACGTGACTATTCACAAGCTGTTTTAATTACGGTATAAATGCTAGGAAATAATATTTAACGTTTTCAAGTTCATTCATTGCAGGCAACTTGACGCAAGCCACTCAATAATCTCAATAAGATTTGTGTTTTTTTATTATAACACAAAGTCTCATCCTTCTGTAAATGTTAAGATCAGATACAAACAATAAATGTGTTTTGCGCTCTTTTATTTGTAGTGAGGTAACTACATTCGCCTCCGTTCAAGCAGCATGTGAATCAATGATATTTTCCTGTTTAATATTTGCAGCACGAAATAAACATGAATAAATATTTGAATGCATATTGAACAATTTAATACAAATGAATGTCACATGAAATCAATCAATTGGAGTTTCAAAAAACCTCTATAAGCCTGTTTTATTGCTGTTTTTCATGTTAAGACTGACAGGTTGGATGCCACAGACTTTTATTTTTTTGGAGTGTTTCACATTAACTTCACACAATATAACATGATTTTATTATCGTAATTATGTCTTTATTCTATGCAGTGGTGGTCAGTACACAGATCAAGTACTTGAGTAAAAGTACAGATCACGTATAATAAAATATTACTCCAGTAAAATTAAAAGTACTGCTTTTTCAATTTTACTCAGTGAAAGTACAAAAGTACTCAATTTTTATGTACTTAAGTAAAAGTACTGATAGACAGATTTATTTTGCAATTTTATATAGACTACTTTATTTAATTTTATATTAGCACATATTTTTATAATCCTACTGGCCAAAATACCTGGGGTTTTCCCAAAATAACCACTATAGAGTCAAGATATACATTTTGTTGATATGGACTACGTTGATGAGAGTGATGTAGTAATGTTCACTGTGAAGCTTACACTGCCATGTACCTGAGAGAAAACAGATTTCACCATCTAATCTTCACCAGTAAGAAAAAGTGTTTTAGAACTTATTGTTTTGCAGAACGTCAGTTATATATGACATGAGAATTAGGCCTGAAATTAGGAAGAACATTTTAAGGAAAATCTAATTATATTATCATAATGTTTTTTTTTCTTCTCAAACCTTGTCTGTGGTGTAAAAACACCCCTGGGCCAATCACTTCCCACTCTGATAATTACTGTAGTTACTATGTTCTGAACATCGCATCCTTTCTTTTTCCCTCAGATGGAATCTATCTAGGTGGCTGAATAAAAATATTTGGGCTTTATATCTAAAAATTTCCTCAACTTAGCACCAGCAAGCTTGTTAGCTAGACAGTTAGCTTCAGCTAACAATATTTACTTAGTTTCAGCATGGTTATGAATAAACATTCATATCTGTCGGCTAGTTGATCTGAACAATATACAAATATATACTGTTGATAAACAATATAAAAACAGACGTCACATAGGTCTAAATGCATAGCATTTTAATAAAACTGCTAACGGTACAGCAGCGGGGAATATGAACGTGCATGAGTTATTTTATTTAATCTGTGTTATTTTAATGTTTTGTTTTTTGACCTAAAACATAACGTTAGAGACACTGATGTTGATCTGTCTGCATTCAAGCATTTCAGTGGGCTTAAATAGATCACCCTTTACAGCAGATTTAGTTCACAAACAACTGACAGTTTTGACCTAAATATTATTTTCAGTTACAATAATTAATCTTAAAATTCGACATTAGTAACTTACTTTTCACAGCATCAGTAGCGCGCCTGCGCGCGCGCGCTCACAAGATCTCCCGGTTCTTTCTTGTGAGTTCAGTTCACTGGAGAAGACTCGCTCTAAACGGATCATTTGAATCAGTGAATCGACTGGAGAACAGCTGCAATCGGGTGAATGAATCGTTTGTTGCGATTTGCGAACCGAGGTTCATTGAAAATAATCAGTTTGTTCATGAATCAGACACCGCTTCTGCGTCTCGGAGCACGTGATGTATCACGTGAGTAACGATATGTTTTATGAAATGTAGTGAAGTAAAAAGTACGATCTTATGCTTTGGAATGTAGTGAAGTAAAAGTAAAAGTTACTCAAAATAAAACTACTCCAGTAAAGTACAGATACTTGAAAAATGTACTTAAGTACAGTAACGAAGTAGTTTTACTTCGTTACTGACCACCACTGATTCTATGACGTTAAACTTATTTAGTTATTTTTCAGCATGACATTAAAATGCCGCTGTAGGGTATTTGTACTGCATGCAAACACAATCTTGGCAGAATGGCCCAAAGAACATGCGTTCATGCATACATACATACAAATAAAATAGTATGAAGCTGACGATCCTGACTCCCCAGATCTCCCCATTGGACGCGTCTTTGTGGATTACATGGGCTAATGAAAGAGTTTTTAATGTGAATTATTTCGTTGTAAAGTAGTATTTTATAGTATTCTATAAATATATTTGTCAGTGAGGCAAGTACTTGCTGAGTTTCGGTTCAGTTTTTGTGAAGTGTTCCTGCTCAAGATCAAGACCCTGTTTGTTTTATTTATTTTTACAAATAAAGATATTTGGGTATACTCCCAAAATATTAGGCTATAACTTGAATCTTTATTGTTGAAACATTTCGACTTTAGTCTCATGGTATTTTCGACTTTATTCTTGTAGTATTTCGACTTTTCTCTCTATTTCGAGAGAGAGAAAAAAAAAGACACCGGCTCGGGTCAGACTCTGGCAGATCATTCTGATAAGCAGTCGGACAAGGGTCTATATTAATTCCCTTTCAATTAAAAGCCCTCGGCTCGGCGGGCCCCCAATCTGCCCGGGCCCATATGCATCTGCATACCCTGCATGCCCAGACGCTACGCCACAGCTTACAACACATTTCAATGTCATTACATTTATATTTCATTTCAAAAATGTCACAAAAATATTAAGTAGTACAACTGCTTCTACACTGATGATAATAATAATTGTTTTTGATGTTTCTTTGAGCAAATCAGCATATTAGAATGATAGAAAGGATCATGGCTGCAGAAAATTCAGCGTTGCCAACACAATTTGATTAAATTCTAAAATATATGAAAATATCTACGTTGTTTTAAAATGTAATAATATTTCACACTATTACAGTTTTAACTGTATTTTTGATCAAATCAATTTGGCCTAGGTGAGCTTGAGTCTACTTTCGAAAACATTTTTTTAAATCTTACCGACCCCAAAACTTTGAGTGGTAGTGTAGGAAAACATCTCCATATCATCAGTAATTACCTCCCATTTCACGTAATTTCACACTGCTAGCTGCTATGCTTTTTATGGTCCATGTACTTATGACACCAAAGATATCAAAAGCTTTAGCCTCTCAGAACAAAAGGACAGGTGCAGAAAACGCAGGTTCAGGTGGAGCATGATTAGTCTACTCAAGGAAATGAAGAGAGACGAGGAGGACTGAGATCACATCTCTAATGCAAAGAAACATTCCCAGAACATGAAATAAACATCTTTTAATGGACTTCTTGAGTTGTGGGGCTGGCTGGATTCTTAATTTCTCTGTCTAAAGCTAAAGTGAGGTTTTTCATTCCAAACAGCATATTTTACAACAAAGACGTGATCAGATAAACAACCTGATGATAACATGTAACAATGAATACAGTGTTCAGAACAGATAGATACAGAGAAGAGAGTGGGGGATGGACAGAGAGAGAACATCTCTTTTGTATTTCTTAGTATAGCTCGAGTAAATATAACATGCACTTTCCTCAAATTCATTTAATAAAATGAGAGGATGCTAATGCTAACCCTAAACTTATTCACTAACTGCAGTTTAAAACGATACCGCCTTTAACCCTCGCCCACAGATCTCACTGCAGGGAGTGTGCACTGTTTGTGTGGGAAGATGGCTTTCTTGAGGTGAGACACTCAGAAGTAACCTCCTCTACCCGAAAACTTTGAGTCATCAAGTTCTTGGCACCTGTAGTACCCCAGAGACACAAACACACAGGTGCTGCAGGCGAAGACGAAAGCAAATCTGACCTCAATCATACGCCACAAAACAAAACACGCACAGCCATGAAACCTGCTGCTGTATGTATAATGGACAGGTTACATGCAAATCAATTTAAGTGAAACGAAAAATGTATATATTTAAACAACATTATCAGACCTCAAACCCCCGTCCATTCACTGATAGTCCGTCTGATATTCTACAATAAACTGGAAGGCATTTTTTCCCCGGCAAGCTCTAACCTAGTCTAAAATAACATCCAGGAGTAAAGAGCACACCGGTTCATTTAAATCAGTTCGCAATGAAACCAAATCTTGTTTACAAGGAACAAGCCGACACAGAACTGCTTCTGAGGATGAAATGATAACTGGTTTTGCCAAAGCTTGCCAAGCTATTGATATCAAATCTTTGAAAGATACTTTTGAGAAGAATGTAAAAAGCAGAACTGTATGGTCTTCTATTTGAGTCAAAAGTGTAGATACACAAGACTAAACAAAGGACGTACACTCTTCAAAATCTGAAAGGAGAGCTTTTAAAAAGTCTTAGAGATTTATTCCTTCAGAGACAAAGCTTTCCAAGATTTGTTAAAACCACCAAACTTCACGGCTTCAGGCTGTGCTTGTACTCGGGGACTTAATGGTCTCCTTTCTGTTCCTCCATTATATTTCTATTTATCCACTGTTTTAAATACTCTACTGCCTAAATATCACTACAATTAATAGGGTTCAGATTTGAAATTGAACAAGTATAAGAGGTACTCGTTCCTCTGTTTCTATTCTTGCCATATTTTAATGCTCAATTTTCCATAGAAGTACATTCATTTGACTCTTTCTAAAGCTAGAGCCAATCAATTTATAGGACGCTTCAGGCAGTACTGGCTAGGGCCGCATGTGCTTGGTGTGCTGATAGCTCATCCCTATCCCTCCTCTTTCCTCCTGCTTTTAATCCTTTTATCCAACTGAATTAAAACAGTCACTTTGAAACTATTCCCACAACTACAACTTTCCAGCTACAGCTTATAAACTTTAAAACTGCTAACCTGTAATTCTATGTAAGTTTTAAGCAAAATGTCAACTTTATGATTTCCTGAGCTGAAACATAAGCCTTAAAAAAAAAACTCTCTCTCTGTTTATCTGCACTCATACAATTTATTTTTCTGACAGAGTTTTACAAGTGTTTTTAACCTGTGCTTGCGCAACCAGGAATTACAGTTTTGCTCGTGGCATTGAACTGAACTGACCTGGACTAACAGAGAGAGTGAGGAGAAAAAAGACAAATCTAGAAGGGTTAAAACCCGCTAAATCCTACTGTACCTTTCAAACCACAGACAGCCCTCACACAATCTGTGTTTGACATCACTGGTGTATTCAATCACAACACTACTTTCTGTTTACTCTACAGCACTCTACTGTTACTCCCTAGCACTTTGTCACTTTATTACAATATTATATATAATAAAAGTTACTATAATAACTGTGCTGTGCAAATCTCTACACACTGAGGCTCATCTTATGCATTTCCATGCCAGCAAACCTTATGTAATCTGTGCAAAGGACAAATAAATACAACTTGACAGGAAACGTCAGGCAGATGGCCAATCTATAACTATGGAAAGAAGTTCATTATTAATTATGTGCTGCTAAATATTGCACACACTATGATCTGACTCTTCTGAAGCTGAGCTCCCTCCAGGATTTATATCAGACATATATTCCAGCAGTGGCTCCGACTGCTAACCATGTTTATAAATAAAACTGCACAATTAAACAGTCTAAAAATACAAATGTCAGCTGGGTTAAATCTATCAATCTGCTTATTTCTGTGATTTATATCTGCACCCTCAAAATAGTTAAGCTTCATCGAGACATGCTTATTCATCTGTTTGGCATGCTGCTAAAAGCGACACATGAAGAGTAATAAGAGCAGAGAGCTAAAGTGGGCTGATGGGTAATGGAGGCTGGGCTGAGGAGAGAATATGGCTGGTACCAGGAAAGAGAGCTGCAATGTAGCATTTTCTGGCATGAATGCTCTCTCTGAAGCTAACCGCCATTAAACATGAGAGCGATACTACACACACATTAACTTAAGAGATTCGGCTGGTGGGTGCCCAGTGGAGAGGCCTCTTCTGTCCCCTGTAATTACCATTAGCATAAAAAGACTAAATGCGGCACCCAATCTTCTCTCTTCACCTCTCAGATTTCTCACTAAAGGCTACAGAATAACACATATTACAAAACCAAATGGGAGCTATGTTTATATGAAGCCTAATACTCCACAAATTTAAGAGATACCTCAATAAAAAGTCATTATGCAAACACCTCAAACAAAAACAAATAATCTGACTGAGCACAATCCAAAATAATAATCCTAAATAATCAGATAACTGACATGCACATCAGAGTATTTGTACAGTCGGATTCAAAAATGGAAATTTACATTTGCACCACAGAAATAAACAAGACGGGGGGCTGTGAAGTGCTGATGCAGCAGTGTTATTTTAGTATCATTTATAATGTATCATATTATTTATGTATATTTTCAATTCTGTGCCTTTGTCATTTTTATTAGTTTTTTAAACCTTTTTTAATATATATTTGTTATTTTTTTATTCGTTTTGTAAAATATGTAGCTTAAATAAGTAATTATAAGGAATATTTTTCTTTATTTCACCTATATTTAATTGAATAAAAATAGCTTTAGTTTTAGTTAACAGTAACAACACTGTGGTGGAGACTTTGACATTCTGAAAAATAAAAAGACTCTTAGAAGCCAAGAGGGATGGAAAGTATGAAACTACGACTTCAAAAAAGTATTTGAGGAAATAAAGATTGTGGCCAAGATCCCTGACAGGAGCACTGAGAGCTTCTTGTTGCTATGGTAACACTAAATGCCACTATTTTGCATGCAATGAATACATGTGTGGCACATGCAAACACAAACAGATACTGTCATCACACTGCAACGTTTAAGGCATACAGTATAAACATTGCAACTGGAACATGCACTCAGACTGAACTTATTCAGATTAGTGAGCCTGTCTAAAGGATAAAAATTATGTTTGTTATTACAGAAAATTTCAGCAGAAGCAGCCAATATGTTGAAGCAAAGAGATGGAAAACTAACCAAGGATTTGTCTTTTCATCTCAAGGACAAAGCTCACCTGAGCTCAGTAATGATATTCTGACTCAGAGTGTCTTACCATCAGTAACCTGTGACCCCTGAGAAGTACTGGGCAGCTGAACTTCATCTGGAAGGTCACGGTCTGTTTGGGTCTCTGCATTCTGTAACCGCAGAGTCTGTGTTTGTGTCCCCTGTGATGTAACAGTGGGGGCAGGATGTCGTGGCTGCAGACCAATCGCATTCATCAGACCCATCTCTCTGTGGGACCTCCAATCAGTCCTGCTGTTCCTACAAACAAGACACATTCCACATCAGGGTGAGTAATGACTACAACAAATCTTCACGCAGTCGTCTGGCGATTCTGGTCTGATCTGATATGACACCGAGTTAAATTCTCCACAGGGCTGGAGGAACTTTAGATGGAACGGGATATGTGTCTTTGTAACTGCTTGCTTGGTAAAGCTAAATCTTTTCTGACAAAAGGTAGTTTTCTTTCATAGAAGTTTATTAAGTGAGGATGTACTACAACACCATGTACAGTTGATGTCAAAAATGTACATCCCCCTTTCAGAATCTGCACAATTTCTATTATTTTACCAAAAATATGAGGGATCATTCAAAATGCATGTTATTGTTTATAATGAGATTTTTACCACGGGACCAGGGGGGAGCAGAACGAGATTGGGCTAGTTTTGAGAAGCAATTGAGCAAGTTTTGTTGTGAAGACCTGGCAACCCTGAAAACAAGCCTGAACCCCATTGACTTTGATTGTATGGAACAAAAAAAAGATATTTTTATTTAAATATATTTTTGAAAGTCATACAGCTTTGGAAAAACATGAGGGTAAGTAAATGACAGAATTGAATTGAAATGTTGGGTGAACTATCCCTTTAAATGCAACACATACAGCAAATTAAGGGACAGGGGCATGTGTCCTGTAAATATACATTTAATTCCTGTCCTTTAAATTTAAATGTAATGAAGTATAAATAAAATGAATGGAAATTCAACGAACTTCATATAATTGCCATTTGTAACTACACGAGCAAAGTCTCCAAGGAACAACACTTGTTTTAAAAAATGTAAAAGTTTGAAAAATATTTTTGAAACAAGTTTGAAGGACTATAGAAAAACAGACAGACAGGCAGTGAATGACCATTAGTATCAGTTATGTCTAATCATGTGATGCCAGCAGTCGTATGTTGTTGTGGCCTTCCTCTCGGCCACCTGCTCCAGCCATGCGCCCGGATCTGAGCTGCCAATATAATGGTCAGGATGGTGATACTTTGAGGGGAGATGGATGCAATCTTGGGTGAAGCACTATTGCTGTAGAGTGAACGAAGATGTCTCATTAAGCCCATTGTGGACATGTGTGGCACCAGTGTGTCAGGAAACGAAGACCAACAAGATGGAGACAGCAGTAGCACACCTCACTGAGGATTTTATTTTTTATTTGACCAAAAATGTCAGCGAAACAAGCGGGATTCAACACTGCTGTGATGAGGCTTAATTAGCAGCAGCCGTGCCTCACATCTGTGCTACGCTATCATGCCCATCCACTAAGTGACACGCTGCTGTTGCCCGGACCTTGGAGGGTGAATTTTCAATCACACGATATATACCACATGACAACAATAGATGAAAAGGTATTAACAAAACAGTGCTTCTTTATTAGCACTTAGAAATATGCTCAGTATACCAAGCCAAAGAACAAAAATTACATTTTTTTTTTTTTATTAATTATACAGTCAAGGCCAAAAACATCGGCACCCTTGGTAAATATGATCAAAGGTAGCTGTGAAAATAAATCTGCTTTGTTAATCCTTTTGATCTTTTATTTAAAAACTTCACAAAAATCTAACATTTCATTGGATAATAAGAATTTAAAATGTGGGGGAAATCTCATTATGAAATAAATGTTTTTCTTAAATACACGTTGGACACAATTATTGGCACCCCTAGAAATTCTTATGAGTAAAATATCTCTGAAGTGTATCTACATCACCACATGTTCTTTGGGATGGTTTCAATAAAAATTATCCTAGCTCATCTAAAAACAATCTCCAGCATATTCAGTTATCAGACACGACTGGAACTTCAAATGGGACTGGCTTCTATGGTCAGATGAAACTAAAAAATTAGCATTTTAGCAACAAACACTCAAGATTGGTTTGGTGAACACAGGGATAAAAAGTACCCCATGTGTACAACGAAGGTGTTCTATAACATCATCAGGCATTATAGAAGAAAATTTAGCTGTTAAACTGGCAAATGGAGGTTTCAAAAAGTCAGAGGTGGAAAGTAACGACTAATTACATTTACCGTGTTACTGTAATTGAGTAGCTTTTGTGTACTTTACTTACTTTTTAAGTAATTGTTTTAATCTGTAATTTTACTTTTACTTAAGTATATGTTGTGTGAAAATCAAAAGGATTAACAATGCAGATTAATTTTCAGAGCCTTCTTTGATCATATTTACCAAGGGTGCCGATATTTTTGGCAATGACTGTATATAATATATATTATTTGTATGACATTTTTATATTAAATAAGTGAAATCATTTAGAATGAGAATGCTGAATTTAAAAACAACAAAAAACTATACGTTCTGGTGCTCTCAATTAAAGTATGTCTATACTCACCGCGCTCTTTCTCCAGTCCTGCTGCTACTGGCTCCAACCCCTCGGCCACTATTGATGGTGAACATTCTCTCAGAGTGTTCAGAAGTGCTGTTGCTATCTGAGTGTACATCACTGGATGGTATATTTCCATGGCCATGTACATAGGCAGACAAAGAAAGAGAAAGTAATAAGCGCCTGTAATCCAGATAAGGCTCATCGACAATGTCACATATTCTGGAAGAAGAAAAAAGGTTGACCTTCATTTCAACTCTACAGAAGCTAAAAGTTTTAAACCGCTTTTCATTCTAAGGTGACATACACTAGAATTAATTAATTGCACAGAGACAAATAAAAACATTAAAGAAAGAAAGAAGAAAAAAGAGAAAATATGTCTTCATGATTAAAAATATAATTAAAAATCAGACAAACATCCCATGCATTAGATAAAAAAAAATCCCTTTAACTTTGGGAAACCCTTGTTGTACTTTGTCAGGTTTAAATACAGAGAAGAACTTCAGAAAACAGCATAAAAAGAAAGAGCTGAACTTAAACAACAGCAGACAGAAAGAGAAGCCTCTCTCTTTCTCGACTGTGTTAGAGCTGTAGTCCGTTGACTGCTCATTTGCCTAGCTCAAAGAAACTCGCTATAGTCCCCACGGACTCCCACAATGCATCTATGCGGCTCATTAGCATAGCACTGACAGTCCCGTAGTTGCCGAGGCTGACATCCACTTCATCCAACCATCCCGCGCACCTGTCTCCAACCAAGAGTTCCCGAAGATGTTACCTCCCAATGGGCCTGTCCAGCTCTCCTTCTTGCCCCCTTTTCCCTTCTACTATTCTCTCTGTCTGTTTGGGAAAGCAAAACATCTCTCTGACTACTGTTTGAAGAGCATAGCAGGTCAAAAGGTTGGAGAAAGTTGTGAGAGGTGATGAATACTTGTATATTATATAGCTAAGGAAATAAACCTATTGAAAAAGAAACAATGTATAACACAGAATAACCACTGTTTTCAGCTGGTGATACTTTTTAATGGATAGAAGACAAGCTATTAAAGCCTGCACATGGTATTCTTGAATGTAATCAATATTTTTTCACTTTTTAAAATGGATCTTTTTTCAACATCACAATGAGAGGATTTTCCCCAGCATGAGAGTAGTCTGGTATCTGGAACCACTGGAGGCTAATTACCAGTTTCAGTCGGATCGATCCATCTCCTGCCAAAGTCCATCATAAGCTGCAGCGTAACAGCCTCATACTGACAGAGAGGAAGCAGTGTGTGGTCCTGGCTGCTTTCAGAGAAAGGTGAAGACCATATTCTAAACCTACAGTCAAAAGTTTTTTAACAATTTTTTATGAAGTTTCTTCTGCTCACCAAGCTACACCTGCAATTATTTGATCCAAAGTACAGCAAACATGCACCCCCTGGAGTACTCAACATTTTAAAAATGAATGGGAATATACTTCAGAGATATTTTACTCATACGAATTTCAATTGGTACCAATTCAGAGCCTTCTTTGATCATATTTACCAAGGGTGCCAATAATTCTGACCATGACTGTATATTAGTCACTATTAGTTACAGTCCTCCAGGACAGAGATGGGCAACCTGGGCATCAAAAACAACAGCATGCACACTACATGAATTTGAAGGATGACATGAATAAAGGTGCATTCACACAATCTAGTAATTACAATAATTATGAGATTCTGACTTGTAAAAAGCATTCAGTTTCTTGTAGAACCCATAATTACAACCTAACCACTGCAACGTCATGTGGAAACCAAATGACAGCACCTTCAGCACTAAAATAACCACTTATTTCTGTTTATCAATTCCTTAATAATGCAAGAATAGTCTGAAAATATTAGACATACAACACAGTTTAATGCAGCTGTTTGAATAACTATATCTAGTATGCCACTGAAAACTATGCTTCTAATATTTATTTATTTAGTCATTTAGCAGACGCTTTTAATAAGGCAATTGCATAAAAACTGCTACTTGTTGTATTGCCATTTTTACTGGTTTGCTCAAATTACAGTTTAATTCATTATAATTAATTTGTTACATTTATATAGCACTTTTCTAGGCACTCAAAGTGCTTTACATAGTAAGGGGGGTATCTCCTCATCCACCTTCATTTCCGTGTTGCTAAAGAAACACATTTTTCTGAGTCTTATTGAGAGGAAGTAACCAACCCCAAGTAGAACGTCACAGGTTATCTAGACTGCAGCATAAAGACTTTGTTGTAAAAAATATAGTGTACAAACAGAAATAACAAGAGAATTAGCCATTATTCTATACAAACTATTCACCTAATTTCCTGATATATTCACACACCTTTGTATGTGTATGAGCATGCCTGTTAAGATCCTGAATTTTGTGCTGATGGCTGTCAACAAATAACTGCGATTAACAATTTAATAATATTTTTTATTACAATTGTGTACATACATGTTGACATCATACTTATATATATTTTTAAATACCTGCATGCAATTACATTTATAATTAATTTCTGTAATTATATGTATAATCACACTGTTGAACCATCCCTTACATCTTAACCCACCCTTAAACCTACCCATAATCTTACCTGTATCCCACCTCAATAGCAGCAGAAGTGTTTAGCAATACAATACGAGGATTTTTGATTTAAGTGCATAGTAGTTAAAGCCACCTAATATAAACTGGGACCAATTTGAATATTTTACTGCCATTGAACACAAATAGGCCCATACGATCCTCTGTGCATCTGCATCTCTTTCATAATACACTCGCATCACAATATGCTGGCTTTTACGTCAAACATGAACTTATGAACCCATGTTTGACAGATGACAGGAGAAGGTGGTTTATAGTTTAAAATGTTTATTAGTATTTTTCTCACACCCACCTATCATTTTTCTTTAGAAGACATTTAGATTCATCAACTGGGTCATATAGATTTCCATCATGTTCACTGAAGGACCCATACACTTATTTTCTTGAAATCTAGTAAGTCGTAGAAGTAAGTCGTAGACATCTTGGACAGCATAAGAGTGAGTAATTGATGAGAGAATGAACATTTTTGGATGGAGTATCACTTTAAACTGCATTACTGTAGCTCACTCAGTTCTCAGCTATTATCGCCAAGGTTTGAATCCCAGGGAATGCATGAACTGATACATTTATAATTTGAACAAAAGGCAAATTGGTTGGGATAGAAGTGTTTGCCAAATGCATACATGTAATGTAAATAGCGGACCAGTGTGGTGCCAAAATCCAACTCCTCTGCTTCTCCCTACACATTAGAAAATGTAAGTTGAGAATACACATTTGATGGCATTTCTTTTTGTGCTGAACTTTCCCTTATTTAATTGACAAAAAGTTATTGAAATGTAAAGCTTACAATTATCATCTGAAACAACTGTGATTAGTTCAAATAACTCCCTTAATCAATAACCGAGACAGGCTCGTATATGTTTGTATAAGAGCAAATTATCATGCAAATTACACTAAGACAGGTAAATTGCTGTCACGACTGATGCTTTTTTTGTGTCCAAGGCACACAACATTATATTAATTGGGATCCGGACACCACACACACACACACGAGTACTTAAAATACAAATAAGGCTGTGTATGATGCATTTTCAATTTTCTCTAATTAGCAAACTGTTTGCATTAATGAAGAGAGAGAGTGTGTTTACATTGTAGAGACTATGTTTTTGCTGCAACGTGGGCTTTTTGTATCCACGGTAACCTTGAGGATAATTATGAGAAACTTGCAGAAAAGCAACATCCACAGCTAAGCTGCAAATTATACAACCAAATACAGTGGAGGGAAATGATCCTTGAAGTGAATTAATTAGTGTCTGTTTCGCTAACAAACACCAATCACTTGCAGGAAAACTTCTTTTAAAACTGCTGAAGAACTGACAAAACCAAAAAGGGTTTTGAGATGTATGACATTCATTTACATAAACATAAAACAGAGCAGTTCTCACCAGAAAACAAAACAGATGGGCAGAGGAAAGACAGACTTGAGTTCAACTTTCAAAACGCTTTTATATGCACACCATTTATACTGCAACTTGTTTTAGCATGGTTAACAGTATGGATCATTTCTCATTTAATGCTGACCCACACCCAGATGAGTAAAGGGCTCATTATGTTTGGCAAGCAATTATCTTGAGGAGTCCAGCTGGGCTTCTTATACCTTTCTTTAAAAAAAAAAAAAAACTCTTACAACTGCGCTTTTGTTCTTTAATGCAACAAAAAAGGAAAGAAAGAGTGATTTATGACCCACAAGTGAGCTATGGAGGGATGGATAGGAGACTCACACAGGTCTGCAGATGACCAGATCTCCTTTGTTGGTTCCATAAGCAAGCCCAAGCCCCGGATCTGGCAGCCAACGTGCAGAATTAATACTGACGTGTCTCCGCTGGTCTGCGGCCATTGGATACACCACATCAAACACCCTCTGAAAAACATACAAGGACACACCTGTTTAAACCGGTCCACAGTTCTCTCAGAAGTTTCACTCATTCTATCAGTCGCCAGCACCTCCCATCATCCTCTCAGCTACAGACTGCAGTCTCTGTCATATATGACAACACTGCTAGCATAACTGAGAAGAGGCTAGACTGTGAAAAGTCAAATCACTTTCTCCAAAGTACTCTTTCTCTTTCTTTCCAATCCATTCCCCCGTCCCTGTCTGTCAGCCTTGGCATAGTACTTACACTCCACTGGATCTAGAAAAAAAGGACAAAAATAGGACAAGCTCATGTCTGCCAGGGAGAGAGAAAGCGGTCTCATTCATCTGCAGATGAGTGATCAACAGACAAACTCTTTCTCTCTCTCTTTACTTTAGACACAAGAAATTCAGGACAAGGATAAAATCCACAAAGGCTGGCATTTCAAACAGTCTCTTTAAGGGAAGAGAGTGTGTATGAGAGTGCTGCACATGTCTGCAAGACACCACCTGAACGCTGTGTGTTTGTGCATCTGGACCCAGCAGATTGACATCAGTAGTGATGATGCTCTTTTATATGTGTGTTTATATGAGTAGTGTTGAGGTATACAGCACAGATTAATTACTATGAGTTCCTAAAAGGCAATATAGTATATAGAAGTATTACTTTCTTTAAAAAATCATTTGAATTCCACTGAAATAGTTCTTTAGTTCCTAATAATTACATTGCTCATAAAACAGACATTAATTGCCAGATAGAATGAATAGAGAATACTGGCAGGGAAGGGGCATGACAAGTACTTTAAAACTGCTTGAGAATGAAAATGACTATTACATTAAAAAATTAATATGTAGAAAAAGTTGTTCACAGCAAACTGAAGAGCCTTGGGCTAACCTTTGTTCATTTTCTTTCCACTCTCCGGTGTATAATTAATTCAGCTAATAAGCAGACACACTAACGGCACAGATGTATTACATTTATTCATTATCTACCATATAAGAAAATATCACTTCCAATAAATAAACAGAAAGATCTATTCTAATAAATAAAGGCATGATGGGAAACAGAACATAATTATAGAATGTAAAATGATGGAAACTAATAAATAAACATACCGTGAGTGAGAAACGTCTTTATAGACAATGAAATGCCCCAAAAGTGCTGTTGCTATGGCTACAGCTGAAATCAGGCACTATGTAAAGATGTTGCAAATGTATATAGTGGTTAATATGAATTATGCACCACCCGTACACCTTTTTCCAGAGATTCACATCAGAATTCATACTTTTCTGGACCTTGACAGTGTTAGCTGTTTAGCAGTCAATGGGACAGTCACAAGCCTCCTGGATTTTATCTAAAATATTAAACTGTGTTCCGAAGATGAACAAAGCTTTTACGGGTTTGGAACGACATGGGGGTAAGTGATTAAAGACAACATTTTCATTTTGGGATGGAGTAACTCTTTAACAAAAGATGTTTTGTTGAGATCTTGACTTCAATTTTACAAAACTCATATTGGTTAGCGTGGAAGCATTCTACACAAAGTTCCTAGACAAATCTTTTACCAACAATAGCACAGAAAACCTGAGCTCTTAACTCAATCTGACAGTTTAAATGGTTCTGGTTTTTGCAGTTCCTACAATTATGTTTAAGCAGTCCAATAGACTTTTATCTCAGTCTCACATAAAATGCAGAGAAAAGTTCAATAAAAGCATTTCTGGAAATAAAATACATTTCACACAGAGACGTGTGAAAGGCTGACCGGAGGCAGACCTGTGAAACTCAAAGATTCATCATTATGACATAACTCTGCAGAATTGTCCACTTCATTACATCACCTTCGGTAGTGATGTACAATAACCATTAGAGCTGAGAAAGAGTGCTTGAGAGTGTCATTAAGAGAGACTGAATTCATGTATGGATTATATTTTAAATATAGCTCCAGCAGCAGTAACAATGCTACTAACCTCCTTTAAGACAATACAGTTTCTGATTAAGAGATTATTGTAAGAACTACAATGTGGTGGCCAGCCTAATTAAGAGGAAGCTGTATATTTTTTACACAAATGAGGCTCAGCAAGCAACACACAGAGACTTGAGCAGGGAGCACTGATGAAATAACCACAAAGACCCATGAAAACACGAACAAGTGCTCACTGCACGCCGGCTTTCTAACCTCTGCGGGGAGAGATTTGGTGTTGTATGTTTAGAGACTGAACAAGGATAAAAACGAAGCTCTCCTGCTCCATCGCTCTCAAATTAATCCACGTTCAGAATCCTGCCATGAACACAGCTTACAAAAACAAAAGTCAACCATGTAGATATTTCCATTTATGCCCTTCGCTCCACACAAACACGCCATTTTCCCACTTCTCTCTCTCTCTATTTCTAAGAGAGCGTATCTAGGTCAGGTTCCTACTCAAAGGCTTTTCTAAACCCCAGGCTCCCCCTCTGTTGTAGAGAGCACAGAGAGCTGATCTACATAGGGCAGTCCACCAGTAATAACCAAACATCACAATAATCAAACGTCATGAACGGAATGACTAAACTGACTAAAAATGAAGTAAATGAGTTTGTGGCCCATCAGGAGTCTTCACTTTGATAGCAAAAGGAAAACATTTAAATGGAAAATTTGTGATTTCAAAAAAAAAATACAGTACTTTTTGTTATAAATATTTAGATTGAAGTCCTGCTGTTAGAGAAGGCAATTTTTTTTATTTGTTTACTTTTTTATTATTTAAAAGTGTATTTTTTATAAATTAATTTTTATTTAAGATACATTATTGCCATTTTTGCCTTTATTATGACAGGACAGGACAGAGACAGTAATGAGTAATGAGGGCTGGAGGATGGGATCGGGAAAGGTCTGCGAGCCGAGACTCAAACTTGTAGAGCACCATTGTGCTTCGGGTTTCCCACATGTCAGCGTGTTGTCCACGAGGCTATTGGCGTCAGCTCATTTTTATCTGTTGACCTTGATCAATTTATTACACTAAACAACTGACAACCTACATAAGAAGGCCATCTAATTAGTTTTTTATTGTAAGATACACCTCCAGATTTCCAGTTGAAGTTTACAGAGTTTCATTTAATTTAAAGAATGTATGGTGGTTTAGATTTCTAGAAACAAAGTGTTTTTCTTTTGTCATAAGACATGGTCACATATTTTTTACATCGTGACAGTATTGAGAGCTGTGGCAGTCTCTAATGAAGACATGAGGTCAGCAGTGACATACCCTCATGGACGTCTCTCCTCCGTGGGGATGCTGCAGTCTGAAGACCTGTGCCACCATGTGATCGCTGATCTGATGCAGCAGGATGCGGCGAGACGCCAGACCCACCATCACGTAACGACCCATCGGAGACAAACTGACAGAGATGGCATTTGGACCTGTGACAAACACACATGAAAACATTGACTGAAAACTACAGGCTAAGCCAAACCATTAGAAAATCACCACAATTGTGTGCAACAATAATTTCAGCAAGACAGGGATACAGGGCTGTGTTTAGTCTTAACACTTTGTGTTATACAATATATATATATATATATACACAGTGAATGAGCTAGCTGAGCAGTAACTACATATAAATAGTCAAATCATGGCAGTAACCCTCGAAAAAAGAAAAAACTGAAAAAATGATGAAAACCCAGGAAATGTATTTTGAACCCTATTAATACAAAAATGATAATTGTGTCCATTATTAATTGCTGTAAATGTTATAACCAGAGCATTCAAACCAATCTGTTAAGCGTGAAATTAGAAAAGTTCACACCTAGACCTGCTCAGACTGTAATTATAGCTAATATAATTTTTCATCCTAAAACCTAATTGAATTTCATAGCCATTTAACTTTAGAAATCAGCCTTGCTTGGCGTGTGCATGAGCCAGAGTGCTAGCGATGTGATCAGCAAATGGAAACGAATTATTTAGTATTGAGGACCGTGGTTGATTGCTCTCATTAATCCACTGTTACTGGATAGGATGAATGATAGTTCCTTGAGGCCTGTACAGCCGATGGTGATGACCAACCCACAGAGAGAGAGAGAGAACAGCGTTTCAAATCACTTTAATCTAAAACAAGCAGGACTCATACTTCCTCATCCTTGGTTTCCATTAGCAGCCTGGTACCAGCCCTGCCTTCATTTGGCTTTTAAATGGGGACTATCTAATTAAAGCTGCCTCTAAAAGAGCTCAATCACTGCTGTCTGTTCAGCCAATTAGAGGGAAAGTGAGAGCACAATACAAACAGCCGTGTCCCTTTGCATTCTATTTAATTAAGCACAAGTTTAAAATAATTTCAGCTCTGATGGCTCAATCAGTGTCTTAAACCCTCGTCAGCACAGGAAGGAGAGTCATATTTTTACAAACTAGCAGCCCTTGTGAGGTCGAGCGGTTCATGTCTCAGGGTTACTCACCAAATCTCTTGGAGTAGAGCATCTCTCCCAGGTTGTGTGGGGCCAGGGAATACACAGCCAAGATGCCCTCGTCAGGAAAACCCCTCTTACTGCTGGGAATGAATACAGCCAGCAGCTGCCCGTCTGCTGAGATATCACAGCTCGCATCATTGTAGATCTTACAGTTGGGCACCAACACATTTACCGACGCTAAAAAAGAAATCAGAGACAAGAGTCTAAATTAGAGATGCACTGTAATTTAAACTGCACCTGGTAATGATGACCGATGATTATTTAGATTTTGAAGGCAATGTATATTGGCCAACATCAGATACAGTATTAATCTACATTTTGCAAGACTGATTACATTACATGCTTCAAATAACACCAAACATGAAAATATAAAACAAAATGCTCAGCTAAACAAAACATTCTTTCTGATCTTTTAATAACAGTTAAATAGTAGCTATACTTTTTAAATAAACATTTCATCTATTTTTCACAAGAAAATAAATCTAAGGCACTTCCTCTGGTCCAAAAAAGTTAAAAAGCCTTTATTCACATTCATATTTCATCTATTTGTGTTTAAGAATAGGCAGGCCAACTAGAAATACTGTGCAAGCACATGATATTTAGAATATAATGTATTAGACACAATATAATGGTCACTTTCACTCACTGGACTGATATAATAATATAAAACTTTTACACACATACTAATATGACCGCACCAAGCCAGCACATACGTTTTGTTTTGGAGTGGTCAAAAACAAAATAAACAAAGGCTAAAGGAAATGCCTTAGACAGAAAATTGTTTTATAATAAGTTATAGGAGCTTTAAATGTCAAATTTTAAAAGAAAGTCTGCTGTATTTAAACTAAACATTAATCTCCACTTTTTAGAGCAAGGACATTAAACTAGCATGCTCGCAAAATTTGCCAAAAATCGATTGCAATGTCAGCCTCTGCATCTGCCAGATTTCTATTTTGCATCCAAATCTCTGTTTACACACGAGCAGTGTTCTGTAACAATCTTTTTGCTAAATTAGCAGAAGCTGCAGAATTGCCATAAGTTGAGCCGCAATAAAAGTGATTTAGCGACTAACAGAAAGCCACATCTGTTCAGCTCACACTAATGAATAAGAGAGCAGAGTGGCAGGAGAGAGAAAGAGAGAGATGTCTGTATGTACCCTTCTCATTTCAGCACATAAACCTCACACACACACATAAAATAAATCTAGTACTACCATTCTGCCAAGCAGGATGCAGAGACAAAATGATAATGTTTCTGCTCTGGAAACCATGTCAACTCCAAAATTAATTTTGATTCCTGTTTTCATTTTCCTATATACACATAGCATAATCCTTTACTGTTTCCATGGCAATTTCCATTCTGATGAAGCCATCTCTCAACACACAGAATGGTAGTAATATTCAGATTTTACAACACAAATGTGAGTGAGCCGAGACAGCTGATTCAAAACAACTGTTTAGATGAAGCGACTTATTCAAAGCATTAACGGAACAATAACATTCTGCTCTGGTCTCATGTATCAACGTGTGTCATTGCGCAGAGGTCTCTGAATAAAGCATCAGGTGCGTGTGTGTGGGAGGTGTAATTAGGGCTATTTGTGATTTAGAATGTGAACGTGTGATTGAAGTGTTTGTCGTTTCACTGGAAAGCAAGTGTGCTGGACGGCGCTGGAAAAAGTGTGAGGGCACAAGCTAAACAAGAGCAGGGGAGTTTTGGCAGGTGACTGCAAGTCATTATGCACATTTAGAAAGATGGATTTGTTTTAATCACCCAGTGTGTGTGTGTTTGTCTATCTGTGTGCATGTGTTCACCGAGTAAGGTCAAAAGAGTCTGAGAGGATAGGAGAGGAGATTTAAGCAGGAGTGTGTTAATTAAATAGGGCAATAATTTAGTGCAGTGATGAGGCTGCTGCCCAGCAGGACCTGCATTTCACTCTCCAACACAGATACACACACGTCAATCCACCCACAGTCATTCATGCCCACTCATTCACTGCAGGTCAACAGGAGCAGGGAGAGAGGAAGAGGGAAACTGTTTAACAAAAAAAAAAAAAAGAGCAATAAAAGTGATGATGAAAAGTCACCACCTGCAGTTCTGAATGTGGTATCTGCGTTCCATGCTCAAGTGTGTATAACATAGAAATTAATAAAATAAAATAAATGAATAATCACCTGATTTTTTGTAAATGCCTCGCTGTCTCTTACTTATAATCAGGGGTGCACAAACGATTCAGTCCGGTTCTCATGACAACACCTGGAAATTTGGTTTGGTGCTCACACTTCACATTAATTGGCCATTATATACAACTACAAAAAATAAGATAATTAATGATAGTAATAATACTATTGTTGCACATTATTTAGTTTTTGTTTAATAAAATAAAATATAAATAAAGTGTAATAATACTACTACTATATTTAAAAATAAAAAGTGAGTGTTAAATAAAAATATAATTATTTTATAGTACACTTAAAAACACAATGCTAATATTTACATTAGAATTTTCTTTCCTTTTTTCTGTTTTATATGAATTTTCATTATTTTCAAACATAAAATCAGCAAGCTCTTATTTTGGTGGGTTGCGGGCAAGTAATTGTATGCACTTCCAGTTTTAGCGCTGCAAAATGAAGCACGTTACTGAATTAAAACATTTCAGTTTTGCTCTGAAACCAGCAGCGCATAGCCTAGATTTATGCTTTTAGTTTGAATGGAAATCTTAAACAGTATTAAAGTTAGTCGATCAAAACGGTGAATATGCACCACTTATGTGCATCCCTGCCTATATCACTCTGTTTTTCTGCTAAAATTATTTTTCAAATATTCTCCAAAAATGTTTCTACACCGGTGATTTTTCTTCTAATCTGCTAATTTGAAAAATTTATTTATTGATATTTTTGCCAGTTTGTTTGTTACATACAGCAGAAAAACAGCATAGGAAATGGTCTCAGAAAGACACTTAAAAAAACAAAAACAAAAAACAATGATCTTGTCCTTCAATATAAATGCTTTTGTCAATATCTTAATTTTTTTTACATAATAGATTGATAAATCACGTGAAGAAAAAAACAACAACACATAATTGAACCTGCCTCTCAAGGCAAAATGAAAATGAAAACTCTTGTCTTTTAGCAGGAGAGGGTCAGAAGGGCAGATTGTGTAACAGCGAGAGTTGGCCCACTCTTCTGAAGATGGATAAGTGGCTCACGGCTTCAGCAGACAGAGCTCCCTACTGGATCTGAGGAATGGATTTGTTAGGGTAAAGTGACGGCTATTCCAGTGGCACTCCAAGGGAAGACCAGACCACTGCTGTACAAGCTAAAGTGTATTTTAATCATTTATTTTTTGTGGAAGCATGGGTGCAAGATGTTCTTTAGTGTTTAGATTGGGTTTGTAGCTGACACAGAATGATAAACAAAGCGCTCAGGACTCCAGCTGCTGTGGACAGAGAGGATCTGGACAACTGAAATATATCATACTTTTACAGGCATATTTATAGTGGATCCGTTCCATCGACCCAGCCAATGGACTCACACTGGTTTAGTCCAGAATTACTCAGTCCAATTACACTCTCTGTCATTTGCAAAGTCACTCTATCTGAACTACAGTACAAAGTCATCAAGCGATTAACAGACAGAAAATAGTATTAGCAGGGATTTCCTGGGAATGACTTCTGCAGAGGAGCTTGGGAAATGTGTCTGAGAGAGTGTCTCTTGTCACTGAGAGACTAAATTAGCAAGAATGAGAGACAGGGATAAGGAACAGATTGAAAGAAGCAGTGGATTAAAACATCCCTGAAAAAAACCATCAAGAATAACCTAGTTTCAAGGTCAACAAATACTGAGAATTACACAAACATTCATAAAAGCACAAAAATCCCACTTCTACAGGCATATATACAAAAGCCCTTTAGATGACAAAGAAACTCTGCTGCAATAACAATCTCTTAAATGGCACAAAACCACAGACCTGATGTCAGTTTAAGTGTCTATTAATATTACAGCACCTGCACATTAGAAAAAAAATACAGATAAATACCAGAAATAAAATACATTAGCTGTAGTATAGCTACTATACTTCCAAAAAATTAAATAAATAAAAGAAAAAGAAAATATCTACTCTGGCACTTTACCCAAATACACTAAATATTTTCCTAGAGATGATATTTTTACTCAAGGTGACTTGCAGTACATATGTTATAGGCACAATCCTCCAGCAGTTACATTAGCTTCAGCGTCTGGTGACAGTTCATGGGTCATTGATTTGAACCGACAACATGTTGGTTGCCAGATTGTTAACCTAGTGCACATGCCCAAAACAAGTGGTCTTGAAGATTAACAACATTAATCACACTCTAGAAACTTATAATGGATAGTGAAGGGAAAGGGAGAAAAAAATTAATCCAAACCCTACTGTAATAAATACAGTTTTACTTTCTTCTCCATGACAAGCGGGTTTTGGAAAATGTAGCATTTTGGCTCCCAGAGTAACCAGGATATTTCTGCTTTTGTAAAAGCTCATCTACTAATTTTGAAACAACCATTTTTGTTGGTGTAATCAGGCTTTAACAGACACGGATGCATATTAACCATCTTCATTAGGGCACTTAGCAAGTTTCACAGTTTTCAATTACGCTTTCAATTCTGATTTACCAACTGAAAGAACAGCAAAGTCCACACCACAACTATAACAATAATTGGAATCCCTTAAGTACTTTTTTTAGCAGCTAAACAATAAAAAATTGACAGTCAGAATCTAACATGCTTTGAAGAGTTTGAACATTTAAAATGGCAAAAAACATAATTGTGTGCTTATAATAAACAAAATGTTATTGTTCATTGATGTGGATTTGAATTTAGTTAATATGCACTCACCGGCCACTTTATTAGGTACACCTGTTCAAATTGCTTGGTAACACAAATTGCTAATCAGCCAATCACATGGCAGCAACTCAATGTATTTAGGCATCTAGATGTGATGAAGACGACTTGCTGAAGTTCAAACCGAGCATCAGAATGGGGAAGAAAGGGGATTTAAGTGACTTTGAACGTGGAATGGTTGTTGGTGCCAGACGGGCTGGTTTGAGTATTTCAAAAACTGCTGATCTACTGGGATTTTAACACACAACTATCTCTAGGGTTTACAGAGAATGGTCCGAAAAAGAGAAAATATCCAGTGAGTGGCAGTTGTGGGGACGAAAATGCCTCGTTGAGGTCAGAGGAGAATGGGCAGACTGGTTAGAGATGATAGAAAGGTAACAGTAACTCAAATAACCACTCATTATAACCAAGGTATGCAGAATACCATCTCTGAACACACAACACGTTGAACCTGGAAGCAGATGGGCAACAGCAGCAGAAGAACAGGAAACGGCTAAGAACAGGAAACGGAGTCTACAATTCGCACAAGCTCACCAAAATCGGACAATAGAAGATTCGAAAAACGTTGCCTGGTCTGATGAGTCTCGATTTCTGCTGCGACATTTAGATGGTATGGTCAGAATTTGGTGTAAAGAACATGAAAGCATGGATCCATCCTGCCTTGTCTCAACGGTTCAGGCTGGTGGTGGTGGTGTAATGGTGTGGGGAGATATATTCTTGGCCCACTTTGGGCACCTTAGTACCAATTGAGCATCGTTTAAACGCAACAGCCTACCTGAGTATTGTTGCTGAACATGTCCATCCCTTACTATATGACTACAGTTACCCATCTTCTGATGGCTACTTCCAGCAGGATAATGCACCATGTGACAAAGCTCAAATCATATCAGACTGGTTTTTGAACATGACAATGAGTTCACTTTACTCAAATGGCCTCCACAGTCACCAGATCTCAATCCAACAGAGCACCTTTGGGATGTGGTGGAACGGGAGATTTGCATCATGGATGTGCAGCTGACAAATCTGCAGCAACTGTGTGATGCTATCATGTCAATATGGACCAAAATCTCTGAGGAATGTTTCCAACACCTTGTTGAATCTATGCCACAAAGAATTAAGGCAGTTCTGAAGGCAAAAGGGGGTCCAACCCGGTACTAGCAAGGTGTACCTAATAATGTGGCCAGTGAGTGTAGGTATCCTTATAGTTACCTTTACATGTTTTTAAAATGCTTTGACATATGCAAAATGCTGCAAAAGACAAAACGTGAGCATGTTTTCATTTAAAAACAAGTAGCAGTTGTATGGGGAAAAAAACATGTTCTGTGTAAACATTCCTTACACTACATATAACCACCCTGCATTTCCCATTTTATTCTGTATTGTGGAGAGTACAGTTGTTTTCCCTGGGCACCATTAGATTTCTGATGTTGGGTACCACAAATGAGACAAAGCGGTTGTGCTCTTTTTTCATTAAATGTAGACATGCTATTGAGGCCATAATTTAATGAAGCAGCAGCTGCAAGCGCTTTACACTACATGCTCGCTATAATATAGATGCAGCCTATTTAATTTCCTATATAGCTGTGGCCCTACTAAACATGTTGAAGCATTTTACATAAAATCCTCTTCATCATTTATCAGAAAAATGAATATTCATAGACTCTTGTTTAGAGGTCGACCGATTGATCGGTATTTTTTTATTAATCGGCATCGGCCGTTTGTGCTGCAAATTAGGCCGATTAATATACATGTGCGTCTGCAAGCAACACGTGACACTGTCTCGTGCGGCAAGCAGATTGCCATTCCACTGGCTCAACTGATAACCCTGTGATGTCCCCCTCTTCCTGCTAACTTTTTGAAGAAAGAACTATCTAATAACTCCCCAAGAAAACGGTAAGACTTAAGTTCTTATCCTTCGTTCTTAATCTAACATTGTATTTCATTGGTTAAATATGATGCTACTTTTGGAGAGAGAATGAGAATAACATTTGGAACAAGAATGAGTAACCTTTTCAGGGCTGAAACAATTCCTCGAATAACTCGAGTAACTGGAATACAAAAAATAGAGGCAAATTATGTGCCTCAAAGAATAGTTTTGTCCATTTACTAGGGATGCACTGAATGTTCGGCAGCTGATAAAATATGCCGCGCCGCACCACCGCACCGCCCGGCAGTGTTCAGGTTTCCCCTCTCCCTCAGCCGTCATCACTGCGCTGCGTGACGCTCTGTTCAATATTCCGCTTGATCATTCTGCTCAGTTACCGCTCATGCTCACCGGAAAAGCCACTCAAATAACGCGCTGACAAGAAATGTCTATGTAACGTTAGCAAGGGTGTAGGTTTGTTTTCGACATTGGTGGGGACATATATCTGATAATTTTTTCAATTAGTCTTGTAATCTATCGATTATTTTTTAATGAATCTATTATTTTCTCATGGGTTGATGAATTCTTTAGTTAAACTATCTATAAATAATAACAGTAACTTCTGCTATTAATCTTTTATTTTATTCAAACCTTTTCTCATAATTAATACTTTACAAAAAATAAATAATAACAACAACTAAGAAAGGAGGAAAGAAAGAAAACATCAATAAATAATTATTAAAAAATAGTACTCTTACTAAAATACTCAAGGACAGTTCATCACCACTGCAATATTACCTGCCTATGGCTCCAACACCTACATATTCCCTTCGGCGGCACAAAAGAATGGTTGTACCCAGGAGTAAAACTAAACGTCATGAACTCTCCTTTATTCCCCGTGCTCTAAAATTGTTGTATGGATAACTTACGGGTCCCTGATTAGGATGCCTTTTCTGTGAATCTGTGTTATTCATATACGTATGTATATATATATTAGTATTTATTATACTTTTTTTATTATGCTTGTATATCAGCTATCTTTTATTTGTTTCATATTAAGTAATGATTGTCTTGGAGTATGTGTATGTTTGACACATTTCAGAGTTTTGTGCTACAATGTCCTGTCATGTCAAACTTTAAATAAAACTAACTAACTAACTAACAGTTGCTGTTTGGGACTGACAGCAGTTTCTTACAGGTCATGGTTCAAGGTTCAAGGTTTGTTTATTCGTCACATAATAAATTATACAGGGTATACTCAGAAGTGAAATGTAAATCAAATCAGGTCCGCTCAGTGGACAGTGCAAAAGAATAAAAATACTAATTATATAAAAGTAACACAACACAAGAGCATATACAGTATATATAGGTAAAAAAGAGAAATAAAGAGTAAAATGTGCAATAGAATAAAAAGTGCAAAACAAATAAGATGTGCTAAAACAGTATATTGGGACTTAATAAATAGTAATATGAACAAGAGGTGAGAGACTTGAAAGGTTTTATTTACATATCTGTATATGAATGAACAGCTGAAGTCACAACCTTATTCAGGACACTAGAGCGACAGAATAAAAACGGCGTTATAACACCGGGAGGTTTCATCACAGCTGACAGCCCGTTTTGAAATAAATGAGCCCAGTCGAGGCTTGTGCTATCCATCACACAGTTAAACAACTAACAATGACTTTAATGCTTTGTTAGCGAGTGCAGAGAGAGCGTTTGGTGCGCGCGTCTCAGAGCTCTCGCGATCGCGCCCACGGCAGCTCTGGTGGATCTTCAGATGAACACGAAACATTTCTACTTCTCCATCTCTGTGGGTGAATTAAACCCGTCATGATTATAGGCAACTCGATGTCCCATGCTATTCCGTTCCTTTAGCGCAGCTTTGAATGAGGTTGTGAATCCTGACAATGTAATGGCGTCAATTCAGCTATATATATGCGGTTCTGATGGTCGTATAATAATAGAATGCTCTATGAACGCAATTCTATGAAGTGAAGTGATGGTGCCATAATAGCCTTTTCCTTCTACTCTAGATTCTTGTTTGTGTTAAACATGGCAGAAAAACAGTCTTAAGTAGGGACAACTGCAGGCTCGCGTGATGGGCGTGGCTAGGTGCGATGCATCGACGCACTCCATGCTAATCAACGTATTTTTATAATCAACGTAATCGATGACGTCGACGAATCTCTGCAGCCCTATAAAAGCCAGGTTTTTTTGAAGACATTGCAGCAGAAATATTTGTTCAGCAGAATGTATGTACTACTACTACCAAAATTATGAAAACTTTATTTTTAAGGAATGATCACACACAATTTCTAACATGTTTTAATTTTAATAGTAAATTCCCTTTGTTTGCCCAAAAAAAGTTACATTTTCAATAATTCAAAGATAAATTAAATTAATAAATGTTTAATTTAAGCAATTGTATGTATCAATTTACTTCTTATTACTTGACTTGGATTTTATGAGATAAAGAAAAAAGAAAGAAAGAAAGAAATTCAGCCAAACATTTCGGCCCCAAAAAATCGGCATCATATATCGTCCGCCCTGATTTCTAAACATTGGCATCGGCCAGAGAAAAACCCATATCGGTCGACCTCTACTCTTGTTGCATTTTTGCATCAATGGGTCTGGTATGCATGCAAATGATCTCTTATTATCTTGAAGCTGGAGCTCTGCAAGCATTGAAAAAGCCCCTCAGCTTCTGAGAATTTACTGAGAAATAAAACACACCTTAACACTACAATCACAGCCTTGCACTGACAGTGTCAAATTTCATTTGAGGTTTTACTGTCCAAGTGTCACAAAAATCCTCTCGCTGCACTAAAACCCAATGAGTTTGCTTTTACGAGAACCGCATCGGAGTGAACCTGCACACACAAAAATAAAATTTAAATAGAGGGGGAATAGAAGGGGGACAAAAAAGCGGGACACCTGCTTTGCTCTAACGAGAGAGGAATTTGTGTTAAAAAAGAACTAGATCGGAGCATTTAATTTGATTTGACTCAAAGCTCTCCTGATTAATATAAAACTAGTGTGTTTTTACTGCTATCCCAGTAAAAGTCCACATAGCCCTTGGCAATTCTTTGATTTCAGTTAAGGCAACTCAGAAACATCTTTGATTTCAGGAACAGCAACATCGTAGGGCTTAGAAATGTTTTGTCTTTGGTCTTCTGTTTTGGTCTTTATATAGAACAAAATGTACACAGGGCTAAAGATTTCATCTTAACCGTAACAAAGCAGAGGACAGGAGAAGAGCTGCTGGAGGCAGCATCATAAATGTCTGATGCCTTTTTCCTACCTACCAAAAAACAACAAATTCTGACAAGTATCCCTCTCCTAATTATACATTAATGAGCTGGGTGGTGTTAAAATGATAAATCAGCTGTGCTGCTTACATTTAGTCTGAATTACAATTACACTGATTTATGATCCCAGCAGATTCCTGACATTATTGACTTTGGAAGGATGATGTAAATGGTTCCTCAGCAAATATGAGTTCCCATAGCCCTCTGTAGCTTTATGAGCTGGATTTGTCCACAGTCTTTGTTGGTAACTGAACATTCCCAAACCCCTCTCTAACAACCATTTCTCTAAAAAGTCTTGTTGACCTTCCTTCTTAAATGGTTCTGCAATACTCTTGTATTTTATTGATGTGAGTTACACCAGCATTCAAAACAGGGTATATATATAAAAAAAAAAAAGGTTACCTTTAATTCTACAAGAGTGCATTAAATTGATTAAAAGTCACAGTAAAGATGCTTCTGATATTATAACATATTTATTTTTCAAATAAATGCTGATCTTTTGAACTTTCTATTCAAACAAAAAAAGAACAAAAAAGTATCATGGTTTCCTCAAAATATTACTAGGGATAACAATTATAGATTTTGTTGGCATGATTATAGTCTGAGGAATAATCACGGTTTCACGATTATTATTCATTTCATAACATAAAATCACACACTCTCTTTAGATATTAAAGTGTTATTTATTGCTGCCTTTTAAAACAGAAATATATAAATAACACAGTAACCAATAATACAGCACAAATTAATAATACTAAAGAAAAAAAAGTCAATCTCTCCTACTGGAATTAAAAAAGGTGACCTCTGCTCTGTAAACATCCATGTCAGTATTTCCCTTTTGAAAATAACAAATGCAAATATATCACAAATGTATTTGGTGTTTTCATTTTGTATATTCTTTCTTTCTACATTTCTTTTGGACCTGAGGTACAGAACTGGGAAATATGGTGAATTATTTTGTTTTACTTATTAATAATACTATAACAGGGATGATAAATCACAATGTTAATTAAGTATTATTAATATAAGAATAATATACACTTTATTTATCCCACAGAGGACACTGTTACTAATGAGGGGAATAAACTAAACTATTATCGCAATCAACTGTCATCCATACTTTTTTTTTTTTACTGATTTTACATATGAGAAAATAATGTCTATTATTTTGGTTTGTGAGATCGAGATCAAGCTGCCCACACAAACATTGAGAAGGACAGCCACTTGTTGTTAACGCTGCCCGGAATTTCATTAATAAAATAGTAAGGAAGCACGATATATCGGCCACCATATCGGTATCAGCCGATAAATGCTCAATTTTTCTATTATCGGCCCAATAAGAAAATTGGACCGATATCTTTAAGCCGATAAATAATGCATTATTTCCTTCAGAGACACTTCAGATGTGCGCTGTTCGCCATGGTGAGTTTGAAATGCTTGAAATATGATTGGAATCACTTTGAAAAGGACTATACACTTATGTGCAACGTGCAGAGCAAGTCTGTCATAAAGGTTACATCAAATTATAATAAGAACATTACTGTAAATGATTTTGTGAAATCTTTGTGCACTGTGTTTTGTGCGTGCATTGAGCGCGTCCACAACGGAGCTACACCTCCATGACAGTTAAGTTCGCTTGTACATTTACAGTCTTTTGTGCAATTGTACGTTGTAATTTGTGTTTATTTTATGTATATCTGCTTTATCTCATAAAGCCAGGGGTCGGCAACCTGCAGTTCGCGAGCCGCATGCTGCTCTTTCATCCCTCTGCGGTGGCTCCCTGTAGCGTGGGTGTACAATACGACAGGGAGGTGTCCCCGACTTTTACTACAACCTAAACTCTTACCCTGCACTTTTTCTAGGTCAAATGTGTTAAAGGAGAGGATTTCAAGGGCCAATGTGAGTAAATCTTAATTTAAATTAAAAGATAAAAGATAGTCACATCGTTTTGGATATGTTTTATTTGTATCCAAAACGATGTGAACATCACGGAGCGCTGAACACTCTCACGCGCTGTATGTTTCATTCATTCTCAAAGCCAGAGGGCGCTCTCGCGCAGAAAGTTCAAAACGGACTCAAATGAAAAGTAATGCATGAGTTTGACAGGCATCTCGCTATCGCTGTAGCTAAGCTGAATAACAAGCATAAAACTTAACTGATGAAACGTGAAGATGATATGGTTTGTGTTTTTCAAGTCTTCTCCAGGTAATAAATATGAATGCAGTGGTAATTGACAGCATTAATTACAGTACAGAAGCTATACAATATGTGACCCTGGACCAATTTTTCGAAATTTAAATTTATACTTTATCTGAAAGCTGAATAAATTATCTTTCCATTGGTGTGTAGTTTGTTAAGATCGGACAATATTTGGCCGAGATACAACTCAATTTGAAAATCTAGAATCTAAGGGTGCAAAAAATTCTAAATTGCCCAAATAAAGTTCTTGGCAATGCATATTACTAATCAAAAAAGTTTTGATATATTTTCGGTACAAAATATCTTCATGGAAGATCTTCATCTTCATCTTTACTTAATATCCTAATGATTTTTGGCATAAAAGATAAATCGATCTTTTTGTCCCATACAATGTATTTTTGGCTATTGCTACAAACATACCCCACCGACTTAAGACTGATTTTGTGCTCCAGGGTCACATATATTTTCTGCCTTATTCTGTGATAAAAATGGATAAAAATAAAAGTGTTTGTAGTATACATACTGATTGTACAATCATAACCATATGATATTATTTTCCAGCAGTATATTTTATTTCTTAGCCAATTAAAAGTAAGAGATAATAATTGTTTTGTTAATTATTCATCCATAAATATTATAATACTTATTATTATTACTACATTTGACATTTCTGTCCCCCTCACTTCTGAAATGATTGCTATTCCTCTGCCCTGTAACATAACTGAATATAAAACTTTAGTTATATGCCATGTTATCTATATTTGGGCATCAAATATTTTGTGGCTCCACGTGAATTTTATTCGGTAGGAAAGGGGCCAAAATTGCTCTTTTGAGGTTGAAGGTTGCAGAGCCCTGGATTAGACAATCATATAGTGATTTCAACAAGTAGGGTAATAATTTGGCAGGGGGTCGAAAATGGGCACAACACCGTTCCGTGCAACAGAAACATTTGGTTTAGCGGAGCCTATACGATTTATTAACCGTGACGTTTTAAAGCACGGTTAATAGTAAAACCGGTTAATCTCTGAATCCCTAACCAGCACAATTGTTTTTTAACATTGCTAATAATAAGAAATGTTTCTTGAGAACAAAATCAGTATATATTAGAATGATTTCTGAAGGACCATGTCACACTGAAGACTGGAGTAATGATGCTGAAAATTCAGTTTTGCCATAAAATATATTCAAATAAAGAGTTAATTCATCAAAATTGATCAAATGCAGCCCTGGGGAGCATAAGATAATTAGTTTCATTACTTCAACATTAAAAAGCGCTTTCCTACCGCAAACTTTTGAATGGTGTAAGTTTACAAACCTTTACAATGGTTAAAACCAATGCTACCTCGGTGATAATCTAGCTATTTAAACACAGATATTTGTTAGGATTGGTTATGGGAAATATTGACGCACATGGAAGCACACTGCTTTTGTCCAAGACCTGACCTCACGAAACTGAAGCATGAGTCTTGCTGTTCTCTCTACTTTGGATTAACCCCCATAATGGACTGTTGTTTTTTTACTTAAATATCATCATCTTTGCTATTGTTTCAGCACCACAACAACAGCATATTTATGCCATTTGACACCAAAGCTGGTCTAAGCCTTAAATGGCACCAAGATGATGGGAAAAAGGTCACCCGGCACAAATGAGAAATGGGCATCCTGTAAACTGACACACACACAGCTCATCCACACACTTTGGAACAGATGTTAGATTACAGAGCCAGGCATATTGACAAGTGTAGCATCCCTAGACAGAGAGTTTGTATTATATTATATTGGCAATTACTGAAGTTTACTTGTTTTGTGTACTTGTTATTAAACTTGCATGTACCTTGGTGTTTTGCATCACCACCAGAGCTTCAGTGTAGACAGTCACATTTAACTCTTATTAAAATAATGTCTAACTTTGATATAAAGCACTTCCACCCTCTGAACTTGAGACACTGTTAATTTCAGATTCTTAAAGCCATCTATTATCATGAAGTAGATGCATCAGAGAGCATGGAAACATCTTAGCTCATTAATACTTCTGCTCTTAGGCAGAGTTGGCCAGAGAAAAGAGTAGTTAGTAAGGAAAATTCAATCTCACATTTGATAATGAGCTTGCTCAGCTAAAGGCCCATCGTGCTCAGATGTATTTGCCTCAGATTTGCATTAGCCCAATATATTTCTCCACCTCTGTAGGCACAAATTAGTTCAAGGATGTTTTTTTTTTTAACTGGCCAGTTTTGCTCCAGAGTTTGGCGAAACTGACGTGACACTGGACTCCTCTCTGTCTGCTTTCTTCCAATATGTGGACTGTTCCACCAGAGGAAACAGGACTATTGATCTGTTGTATGCAAATGTAAGGGATGCATATGCTGCCATTCCTTTGCCACCACTGGGTAAATCAGACCACAATCTGGTCTTGCTCCGGCCTCACTACAAGTCCAAGGTATGGAGAGAATTCACCACCACAGAATGCTGTCCCCAATCCTGTTCGCCCTGTACACCTCCGACTTTAAATACAACTTGGACATGTGTCACATGCAGAAGCTCTCTGATGACAGAGCCATTATTGGGTGTATAAAGAATGGACAGGAAGAGGAGTACAGGAGCCGATCTCTTCTATGCTGTGGTGTGCTGGGGGGGCAGCATTAAGAGGAGGGACACATGCGGTTGGACAAACTGGTGAGGAAGTCTGGATCAGTAGTTGGTGCTGAGCTTGACACCCTGACATCTGTAGCTGAGAAAAGGATCCTCTGCAAGATACTGTCCATCCTGGACAATGTCCACCACCCTCTGCACCAAAACTTTTACAGGCAGAGAAGCTCCTTCAGTGACAGGTTGTTGTCCCTGGCCTGCTCTGCAGACAGACTGAGGAAGTCATTTGTCACTCTGGCTATATGGCTCTACAACTCTTCCCTGTGAACAGGACTTGAACTGAACTGTTACTAACGGACAATAATTGGATAATTATTTTGTACTCTGTTTATACTTTTTATTTTTGTATTTTATGTTTATGTTTATACTTTTTATGCATGCTTTGTTGTCTGTTTTAATGTTGGTACTGGATACTTAAATCGGGGATTAATAAAGTATCTATCTATCACCATCATCATCATCTCAGTCATTGCGCCGAGTGATTCACCTGTCGTGCCTCCTGCCGCTGAACAATGTCATTATCGCCTATTGGAGGTGCCTGTCCCTGCTCTTTCAGGTGATAGGTGCAAAACCTTAATTGTGTGTTGGTTGAGGCAGGCAGGAAGGACTTTAGTGGACAGGTATGTGACATCCCTCTTACTGGTCCTTCTCTGACAGGATGAGGCATCTTGGAATACATAGAATGAATCAGTGTTTGTTAAATGGAGCCTTTTCAAATCTGTTCACTGGTTCCTAAAGTCCTCCGTTATCGATTTCTTACAGAAAGGTTGGCAAGGTTATAAAGTCCAACGCATCAATTTTGTGGTGGACCAGATTGAGTTTTTTACCTAACCATTTGTCTGGGGTTCACTGTTGTGCTTATATGAACTTGGTGAAACTGAAGTGTTGTGAATCCCTGCAGCCACTACACGTCTTCATATTTATTACTGTGGAAGTTGTTTGTGTGTTCTCCTCAGTGTCAGGGTTATTATACTTCACTAAACTAGAACTAAGACTAAAACACATCAAAACATTTGTGTTACTTGAAATAAAGAAAACTGAAATATTTTTTTTTAACTTATTTTAATTTAGTTTTAAGTGAACATTTATCATTTACATTTAGTTGAACTTGATATACTAAAATAACTAACTTAATTAAAAATGAATAAAAACTATATAGATATATACATTTTGTTTTAATAAAACAGATGAAAATTTTGAAATATAAATTTAAAATTAAACCAGAAAATATAAAATAAAAACTACTTTATATTTTATATTATATAGCTACTACTTTGTCTTCTACTACACTGGCCAGGGTTCAGATCGAATACCTGCAGCTAAATTACCACCATCACAATGACACAAGAGAATATACCAATTCAACTTCTTTTACTGACCAAATTACAGAGCAAATAATTACTTCTCATCCAGTATGACCTAAAAATCTGTAACATGTCCCATCTACACTAATGGTTATATAGCCTGAAGTCTGACAAGCTATTTAAAAAAAATAAAACATTTAACAAGTGCACTGGATTTCTAATGGATATGTCCTTCCACAATTTTTGGATGAAAAAAGTTATCTTAATGTATCTGCAATATGTACGTCGGAGCACATAATTAAAGTATTTTCTAAGAAGATTAAGTGCTTTTTCTTTGAATTAAACCAGACTGCATTAAATTTATTATAGAGGAGGAAAGAATCATATAGACCACCATAAAGAAAAAAGTTAACAAAAGCCCAGTCGTGCTTAATTAAAAGCCATGGCAAGTACATGTCTAATGGAAATGTTTCGATCTTAAGTGTTTTGTAGAACAATGAGCTTCCACTAATTCAACATGAGTTGTTTAAGTAATACTCGGTGCTATGACTGCAGAACAATATATGAACTTCTAATGGGCTCCAAAATCAATAGCACACTTTATTTGACATCTAATGCCTATAACGGGTTTCTTGTATTTGTAATTAGACTGCACTGATGCGCCAGAAGGAATGAGGAATGTGTACTGTGGGAGGACAGAAGAATGCACTCAGGCCTCTGCAGAGAGGAAGCAGCCTGCTGGGAATGAAGATGACTTCTGTCCAGGACAGGACAGACCCAGTGTTCTGCTCAGCTGACCTCCCGCTATTTCCCATTTACTTCAGTAATACTTGTAGCAAATCTGATGCTATGTGCTCTGATATCAAACAACTGCTGGCTTTCTTCCTTAGATACAATAACTCAAACTGTGATCAATGTTAGTTAAAATTCACTTTTCACTTTGTAAGCTGTGTGGATCTAACAAAAATTGATTCTTTTCTCAGTACTGTCTGCTGAAAATGTAATTCTATTGTAACTCAACTTTGTTATAAATGTTTATGAAAACGTAACAAAAAGTTGCACATTGAAAGCACAAGAATAATTTATACTACAGTGTTGCAGAGCAGTGCTGTGGCTTTCATGATCATAAAGGCCTGTTCACAGCAAAAATGAACACTATAACAGTAACTAGTCGATTTTTTTTAAATCGTCGACTTAATTTTGCTCGCATCGACTAACCGGCAAAATACCGGAAGTGACGCATCTGTAAAACAGAGTATTTTCCAAGGCTGCATGATATATTAAACCCATTTAAAATAATAATTTTACAAGAATTTATAAGAATTTAACAACTGCTATGATTTAATTAAATAATTATATGCGATGCAGTTCTAACACAGTATGCGCTTTAATTATTCACATGCGTGTAGGTTAAGTACAGAGGTGGAAAGTAACGAATTACATTTACTCACGTTCCTGTGATTGAGTAGCTTTTTTGTGTACTTGTACTTTTTTAAGTAATTTTTTTAATCTGTAATCTTACTTTTACTTAAGTATATTTTGTGTGAAGTATTGTACTTCGCTACATTTTAAAACACATGAATTACTGAGTAAAAAAAAAATCGCTCCGTGGAAACAACTGCAGTAAATAATGGGCAGAAGAAGAAACTGGCGCTAAAAATCACAAGAAAGATGCAGACGGACAAGACAGGCGTTAATGGTGCAGATCCAGCTGAAAACCAGACCCTGTCCTATTCTGCTGAAGTTGAACTCAAAGGAATGAAGTGAACCCCTGGCCATATTCATGCTCTATTATGCAGTGTTAGCTGTGTTTGCCTCGGGAGACCGAACTAGCAGCTTATAACATCACGACATCGCCCTTCGCAAGCATGTAGAGATAAGGTAAATACTTACATCATTGCATTGGTGGTTAAAATGAAGCTTTGACGGTTTAGCAAAAGGTTTTGCACAAATGAGCCAAAAAGACAGTGGTGCAGGGTGTGCAATATCATCTGAGATAATATAGTAATTGTTGTTTTAACGATGTGCGATTTGACATTATCAGTATTTTGCCAAAAACAAAACAAAACTCTCTAAACAGTGTGCCGTGAAATCTAGTAACGTTAGATTAGACTAATCCGCGTGCATATAGAGTGCTTTCTTTCACTGCGTGATTCAGTGTTAAAATGCGTTTAGAATGATCACAAAATTGAAGATATAGAAGCAGAAAATGTATATATTTATATAATTTAATATAGTAAGTCAACATCACATGAAGAATGCCGTTTTCTAAAAAATCACCATGATTACATAGGCCTGTAGTTTTGCTTTTACAACAGTTCAAAAAACAAGAAGTTAATTAAGAGACTTACGTTTTAGACACCATATTGCCTGTTTTTGCTCTATTTCGACAACAAAAATAATTCCAAACACAGTTTTGCATCTCTGACTCTGAGCAATGACGGTGTTTTGTTCCTGAAAGAATTAACCGTTTAAATTATTCTGTTCAATCGCAATGACTCTCTTATCAGTGACTTGCTGACACCTACTGGTGGTTCTAATTTAACATTTAAAGTATCTTTTTATTTATTTATTTTTTAATTTCAAATTACTATTTAACATTTGTGACCCTGGCCTGGAGCACCAAACCAGTCTTAAGTCGCTGGCGTATATTTGTAGCAATAGCCAACAATACATTGTATGGGTCAAAATTATACATTTTTATTTTATGCCAAAAATCATTAGCATATTAAGTTAAGATCATGTTCCATTAATATATTTTGTAAATTTCCTACTGTAAATATATCAAAACTAAGAGCTTAATTTAAACAACTTTAAAGGAGATTTTCTCAATATTTGGATTGTTTGCTCCCTCAGATTCCAGATTTTCAAATATTGTCCCATCATAACAAACCATACATCAATGGAAATATGATTTATTCAGCTTTCAGATGATGAATAAATCACAATTTAGTAAAATGGACCCTTATGTTTTTGTGGTTCAGGGTCACATTGCATGTCTTATTTATCAAAACATTATTTCTGCATTTGTAACTGCAGGCTAAATGCATTCATGTCAGTGTGTAATACATCTATGCCACTTCAGATGAAGCTTCTGCGTTTCCTCTGCATTGCAAAGATGCATTTTGTTGATACTGATTTAATTTGCCTGGTAACAGCCCAAATGTATTATTATTCTAATTAACCGATTCCTTTAATTAAAAACACCTAGTTTGAGATTTATAGGCCCATATCCCAGGTGTGTCAAACTCTGGAGGGTGTTACTGGAGGCCACAGCCCTAAAGAGTTTAGTTCCAACCCTGCTCTAACACACACACCACAGTTTTCAAATAAGCCTAAATGATTAGTTTAGCTGTATCAGATGTGTTTAATTAGGGTTATATCTACACTGTGTAGGGCTGTGGCCCTCCAGGAACTGAGTTTGACACCTTTGGTCTATCCCATTTTTCCCTCCCTCCCATTGTTAAAATGTAACGAAGTAATTTTTACTCAGAGTATATTTTAAATGAGCTACTTTTTACTTTTACTTGAGTATATTTTTAGACTGGTACTTTTACTTGTACTTAAGTAAAATTTCAGTAATGTAATGGTACTTTTACTTGAGTAGAATATTTTTGTACTCTTTCCATACGTGCGTATCACAGCGGCTCTGTTCACAGTAGTTCCACAGAAACTGTTATCATTAAGATGTGCGGAGCGTCTCAAACTCCATCTCTGCATGTTATTGTGAGTTTGGCTTTATTATAACGATGAGTTTACACGTTTTGATGTCCACATATTCATTTAATTACAGCGGCTGTAGCATTTCTGTCCTAAAGAAATGGCCAAATATTAAAGATTAAGTGGAGATTTGAATTAAATGGTGCTTGGTCAATATTAAACAAGGAAAAGATCGCGCAGTAATGTGTAAAAATAATCATCAGGCCACCGGCGCCCTGCAGGCCTTTGTTGTTATTATGAGTAATCTACATTAGCTCTATTGTTTATAATACATTATGTATTTTAACAGTTTTATTCAATAAAACAATATGATGTCTTGCTTTTGATACTTTATTTGAACTAATTATTAATGCATCATTGCTATTATAAATGTATTTTAAAGGCTATTGTTCACTTACATCAATTTTATCACCACAAAAAAAATCTTATAATTATAGGGCCCTATGAAATCTGTTTTATTTCCAAATTAATTTTTTCCATTTTCATTTTTCTATACTCCGTTTTAATAGTTAAATTAAATTGTATTAATCAAAAAGCCTAATTTATTGAGTTTTACAGTTTTATCTTTACCAAATTCTGTTTTCCATTATTTTCTGGAGTCCATTTTAATTGTTACATTAAATTGTAATAATCAAAACCATTTTATATTTAAGAAAAAGTATTTTTTTAATAAATATTGCACATGTACATTTTTCACCTAAATAAATTCTGGTAAATAATATTTCTGCTAAATACTCTATATATATTATAATTGTATTATTAGACTAGAACACGTGGATATGTTGTCATTCTTACACTATAATACTGAACTTTGATTTCAGTGATTTGGACACTTGCTTCTTGCACTCTATGTTGCACTTAACTTTTGCTTTAAAAAAGAATTTCATAGAAATGTGGATTAATAAAATATGTGGTTTAATAAAATATTCTTAAGTAAAATTGTAGATTTTTTTGTGGGAAATTAATCATTTAGATTAATAGATTAATCAATAAATTAGTCGATAGATTAATCAACATAAAAATAGTCATTAGTGGCAGCCCTACATAACTATAATGATAGTGTCATTAGCGTTCATACCAAAGGATGATCTGTTTATTCCAACTGCGCACTTATGTGCAGAACGATTTTGATCGGTTGTTAACGTTTTTAGCTTTCAGCTGGAAAATAAATGCTCTGAACGTTATTCCAACAATATGATTGTCTGCATCTTTATCATTATAATTGTGGTGTGGACTATTTTCAGTCACCATTGGGACACCCAAGACTGCCTCTTTGCACCAAACAGATGAAATAACAGCAGAAACAATTAGAATGAAATGAAAATGAAAGCAAATCTTTCAATCCATCTTTTTTGGTGTACTTTACAATAAACATGATGAGCCAACAACAAGCCATATTTTGCAGGATGTTGCGAAGCCAGAGATTTTTTTCGGGGTGTTTGGGGCAATGCTAGGGATTCTGCAAGCCAAGAAGGGTAAGGGGATTTTCCAAAACAATTGTGCGTGTTTGAATAGCTTTAACAAAAACCTAACAAAATCTTTTCTGTGCTCTCAAACAGCCATTTGACTGAACCGGACCCAACTGGCATTGGTGTGTGCAATACTTCTGTATTTGTGATATGCATTGTGCTGTTCTGTCTCATTTCTATTTAGTTTTTTACACTGTAACACCAGCACTGCTACACTCATGTCAGTTTTATTGCCCTGTCTGTTAGAGATCGTAGTATTTAAAAATGACTGCGTCTTCCACAGAACTGACAAATAAAACTATCAATCCTCATCCATCAACAGATCAGGCACATCTGGGTTAAGAGATAAGTGAAGGTCAAACTGAATTTTATAAGGACTAAATTGATTTAATTTTTAACTTTCATAAAACAACAAACACAGCATTCACCGCACTCATCTTCTTGTGTGTGTGTGTGTGTACATGCCCTTAGGGATGCTATCCTATTTCTAAGATACTGAAGATTCTCACAGGCTGACCAGATGTTAGTGCCTAAGAGCTGCCAGGTGTGAGATCAAGCCCAGATAACAAGAATCAAGCTGCAATCTTGTAATCAGCCATGGGTAATCGCCAAGAGCTTCCAGTAATGCTCATCGTGAGAGGGAAAGAAAGAGAGAGACGGGGAAGAAAATAACTCTAATATGTGACCAATTTCCTCTCCTGTCCATGGCATCTGCCCTCCATCATCTGCACTCTTGTGATCTGTGGAGTGCTCACTCTTACCTTTCTCTACAGCTACTCTATCATGGTGCAGTCTTTCCCCGCACTACGATTTCCTCAACAATGTTGGGCATTGAAGCAGTTTCTGTTCGGGTGGATGGGCACATAGCAAATATTAAATCTCAGAAAGAACACATGTGCCTTGCTGGAAAATCCCCAACCAAACACCACTGGAACCAGGGTTCCAGGGTTCCAGTGGAGAGAGTTTCCACTGGAAAGTTACAGTGGGTTTGAGTGCGAGAGAGAGAGAGAGAGAGAGAGAGAGAGAGAGAGAGAGAGAGAGAGAGAGAGAGAGAGAGAGAGAGAGAGAGAGAGAGAATAAATCAAAATATACTAATAAATTAATTCCTCCATCTCTCATTGATAATATGACAGTCTATTCGTTATTAATGGCTTTGAAAACCCCTTCAACCACTCACCGTTACTGATCTCAGGCAAGTTGTATTTGGTGAAGTCCCACCACTGCAGACGATACGTTGTGTTAGCTATGTTGCTGGCCACTGCAGATTGACCGTCCCCAATTACAGCACCTTAAAAAAAGTCACGTTACAGATATAGCAATTAAACAATTGATCAACCAGTCAATATTTCTACATAAACAGGCTGATAATGCACATTCTATACAGTATCATTCAAAAAAAAAATCAGTAAGGATGCACTAAATTAAACACAAAGTAGGTAGCAAAATATTTCTGTCAATTAAATGCTGCCCTTTTGAACTTTCTATTCTTAAAATAATGGTAAAAATGTATCAGTTTCCTATGAAAATATTAATATTAAAATGATAACTGTTTTCAATATTGATAATAATCAGAAATGTTTCTTGAGCAGCAAATCAGTGTATTAGAATGATTTCTGAAGAATCATTTACACTGAAGACAGAAGTAATGACTGTTAAAAATGTAGCTTTGCCATCATTTGGCATACAAAAAATGTAGCTTTGCCATACAGGAATACAATTCATTTTTAATAAACTCAAATGTAGCCGACTCTTACCGACCACATAAATAAACTCTTACCGACCACACACTATTAAATGTAGTATATCGGACCACAATAGAAACAGCACAATACAAGAACAAGTAAAATCTAACAGCAATCGACTAAAGAGGCTCTACTGTGTTTTGTACTGTTTACAAGGTATCACTGAGTGCAGCTCAAGGCCTGAACACTCAGGCAGAACACAGAAAAATGAATACCATGGCCTTACTAAGACTGGTAACACTAAGTTAAATGAGAGCTGATAAAAGTAACAGACAAAATAAGGAAAAGGTTTTACATATCTTCACTATTTGATATATACAAATCCTCTTCTGCATCTAATTTAGACAATAACAGTTAAGTTTTGTTTTGCCAGAGGAATCTCCTCTATCCACGATAACTTGTTCCGTGAAGAGTCCTTCAATGGTTATGTAAACTATATTACTTGCCAGGCACTTAGCAAATCAGACAACACACTCGCCACTGAATTTAATACATGTCTCTGTCTGCAACATAACTCTTCTCTGAAGTAAACAAGGAAATGTCAGGCTGTCCTCTTCAGTGCTCAGCCCTGCCACCGTAATTACAGAAGGGAAGAGGGAAGGCTTTGGCCGAGCAGTACACTTAGAGGTCCATTTGCCAGTACAGGGTCGATCCTGGGCCTGGCTAACAGATTAGATTTGCCTGTTATAACCTGGACTCAAGGAGACGTAATGCAGGAATAAATACCTATTACACAGCTTCCCCCTCTACTCTGCTGTCAGCCCATTACAGCCCACAGACACCCAGGTGCAGTGAGCTGGCATTCAGACAGGCTTTCAGGAGCTGCTCTAACAGCCATGAACTAATGAGCTTCTCTCAGTAAAAAAGACCCTTTGGGAACCGGAATGCTGTGGACTTTACACTAAACCTAACCTGAAATACAACACATCCGGTGTTGGTGTTATTCTACTGTTAACACTGCACATGTTATTATGAAAACAGTTGTGCTGCTTAAAATGTTAGTTAAAATAAAAAATAAAAATGATCTTCCCCTTACAAACGTTTTGTAGTATTATGCCTTTACGGTCACATTTGAACAATTTATTGCATGCTTGCAAGTAAACAATCATTTCTTACTGGCCCCAAACTTCTGAACAGTAGTGCAAGTATCGACCAGAGACAGAGCTCTTAAAGAGGAAATAAGGGAGAACAGAATGATGGAAAGAACTGAGACGAGTGTGTTGACGGAAACTGAATCATCAATGTTTTACTCTCTAAAGCGCAGGTCAACAACAGGGCAAATAATCAGGCCAAAAACATTATTAGGATGAATAACACATAAAACATCCTTGTGACACAAAGTCATCTTCAAAAAACAAAGGACATAATTAATCATTTTACAGTAACATGGTTTTATTTTAGAGATGATTTGGAGGAGGGGAGTGGAACAGATGAGGAGCAGACTGAGTTTACAAGAATTAGCTACACTTAAATGACAATTTTATCAACAACAAAAAAAGCACTGAGGCGAGGGTGAGGGATTAAGTATTTATCATCTGTCACAGTGCAGTTATGAGCTAAACCTTTTTCACGGCCATCGTTTTCCTCAGTTTTCCTGAAAAATTGAACTTATGAGGGTGCTGAGTGCTCGAGGAGAATTTTACAAGGTGGACAGAGGCTGTAGACACCGGGGGATACATTCATTTACATTTTCACAGATAAAAAAAAGAGGTATTTAAAAACACTCAGTTTAAAAGTTCACTGCTACACCTTGTTTATTAATGGTAGAGTTTATCAAAAGCATGGAAAACGTGTCACTGTCATCCCCTGTATTTGATTTTGTCTCAGAATTGTAATTTTTTAGGTCAACAATCCCTTAACACCTCACTACTAATAACAATTTATATATTAACAGTCAGTGTTCACAGTTTTGTGATGTCAAAAGCCAATTTGATTTTTATACATTTTTAAAAATGTGTAATATTTACACATTTAAAGCTTAAATAATATTTATGCTTTATCCATATTCATTCACTGTAACAATTTTACTGGAAGACATACTGACAGTAATTTGATGACATATGCTTCTCTTATTCAAAAACATATCTTCAATTTACCTTCCTGCGAGAGAGAATTAAACTGAGACTAACTGAAATTGAGCCAAATAACTAAAAACGAGCATGAGGGATAAGTTAGTACTATATTGTATATAATCCTATAACAACGTCAATGATACTTAAACTTGCAATCAGATGGCCAAATGTAATCTTGTAAGGCTTTTATAAGCCTAATATATAGACAGCTGCAAAGAGTGAAAGTGAGTGGGTGTATTCTCTAGGTGCTCTGTCAGGTATAGCTCAGGAAGGAGTCCGCTACAGGTGGATGAACAGTAGAAAACCACACTCAACTAGTCTCAACCAAAATGCTCAAAACGTCATGTCGTATTCTATTAATATCAGGATTCACTTAATATTTTGTGAACCTCAAAAGCACAGTCAGATGAGCAAATGGTTCTGGTTCTCTAGGCAAATGCCGTGGGAGATAATTAGAAAGTTTGAATGATTAGTTTAACAGGTCTCAGAGTCTTGGCAGGATCAGCACTTCCTGCCCTGCTGGCTGATTAAACTTCTGCTCAACACCAATTACATTCTCAGCATTCACAGACGCAGGCAGTTAGCACCAAGGAGGTCAGGCCTGCACCTTTCCACACAGAGCAGGAAAGCTGTTACAACTGTTAACTAGTAGTCACTATTCCAGCTGGCATGAGCAATGCAATGTTTTCTGGATACAGTTCAGCAGCCCAGTATCTTATAATGCTGTGTCATCTGGATAGATTTGGATTGCATGAACAACAGATCTGACAAGCCGCATCCTCTTTCGCTTTACCCAGAGGCTGTCACTCTCAAAGGACGACAGGATTAAAAGAGATGAAATGCTAATATCATTTGAAAATGAACTCTTTTTTTCCTGTAGATCAGTTAATCAAACATGTTGACGCTTGAATCTGGCAAATCCAGAGATATGCCCCTCACCAAAGCTTTTACAGACAACTGTTTGCTGTTTTAGTCTAAATAGATTCAACAAAAAGGCGTCTCTATTTGATGATGTTATCTGGCATAGAGAATATATTAAACTATGTTCAGAAGAGTAGTAAAAACAAAAGTTGAATAATAATGTCAAAAGATATACACTGCCGTTTAAAAGTTTATGAATGTATATGTACTGTATATGTGTGTGTGCAAGTGAATTAAACATGTACAAATATAATTTCAATAATAAACAATTTTACATTGTGTTGTATGATAGAATGCATTACATAACAATTATGCAATACATTTTGCAATATGTTTATTTCACAAACTATTTAAAAAAACAGAAGTATGCATACAGTATACACCGCACTGCATAAGTATTCAGTAAGAAGAAAGTGAGATTAACATTCCTTACAAATCTATGGTATCTCTCAGATCAGAAACCCCTTGGACATAGAGCAGGAAATGGTTAGGACGTATGACCCCCGAGTCCTGACCTCTGAGTCCTTTGAGTTCTGCCAATGCAAAAGAGTAAAGAGCAGCCTGGGGCATTACTGATGCTACACCTCTCAAAAACGGGTCACTACCTGGAGCTACCCAGAAAAACAAAGATAAGAAACAAGAGAAACCGGGAGGGAGAGAGAGGGGGAGACCTCACCTGAACTCTCCATAGACTCAGCTGTGTTTTAAGAGCGGCTCTACTGAGTGTTTTAAAGAGTGATTACCCGAGGGAGTCTTTGGATGGCATGTGATGCATGTGCTAAACAAGGTCATCATAAGTGTCCCGTACAATAACGGAATTTAGGACAACTACCAAGAAAAATGTGTTTCTTCATGCTAAAACGAATTATATCAGTACATTCCAAAGTGGTTGAAATTGACTTCACACACCAAATCATAAATTACCAATCTGCCTGTGCAGCAGAATTCAGTCACATGCCTCATATATACTCGGCAGTCTCTTCAGCACTGACCCGGCAGAGCAAAAAGAGAGAGAAAGTCTGGTGAAAGGACCATTCCATTAAAGAAAATATGGTCTGTGCTGCAGTTTTTCATGCTCTGAAAAGTCCATATAAACTGGGTTTCTCTCTGACAATAACAGCCTAAGAGGGATCCGTCAGGCCCTGCAGTGATGGGTGGAGCAGGACTGAATGGATCAGAGACGGGCTGAATTAGAGAGGGTCACTGTTCTCCATCACTAACCCTTCATTCATTACACACTCCATCCTAAGGCCTTCCAGCTATGGCTTTATCGCACTTCCTATCTGTAGTTAAACAATATTTAATAAACACACACACATAAACTACACACACCCTAATATTTCTCAGCAGTATGACATTTCAACAAACAATTATGTTCCCTTAAAGTAATCTGTTTTGTAAATGCATGTTATAATATTATTGTGAACATTTCATCAATATCTGCTTCATTTTTTTTATTATATAAAATAAAATAAAATATTTATATTTATTCAAAAAACATTTTCACTGTCTTATTTTGGTTTCCATGAATTATAGTTTAAATATAGTTTGAAGATGAGTGACAAACCACCAAAAACAATCACATTTTCATTGAAAACAAATATCATCATTACATAAAACACATCCTGGAAGGCAGAAGGGGAAGAGGAGGAGAATCAAGAACACGGCTTGTCAGCCAAGTAGCCCATGGGCCAAATACAGCCCATTTATCAATTTATACAGACCTTTGATTGATTTACAGATCACGGAACTGCCTGATACATGAGAGTGCTTTCTGTACAAAACTCTGTGGTGAAATCAAAAGCACTCAAGTGGTCAACAATTGCCAAGTCATGGCAGAGCATGCTTTTAGCTTCCAATGGTCATAGTTCAGGTACTTGCCAAGCATGACCCAGATCAGCATAAGAACACATATTTGATCAAGTCTCACTCTATCAGATGTATTTATGCAAATAACTTGACTGTTGACATCAAGCATTAAACTGTTGCAGCTCATTTGATCAGAGTGTGTGCCGTAAAAAGTGTTATCGGGAAGCGCCACTGAACATATAATATTTGGTTCTATTCAGCTATGAGTAATTTCTTAAGCTTGAACATCATTAAATATTTGGTTCAATTTAATGATTAATGATCATGTGTACTGTGTATTTAAATGCTGTCAAATGATTAAGCATGATTAAAATAAAAGTTTTTGTTTACATAACATGTGTGTGCACTGTGTACATATAAATACACACTTATACAGTTTCTAAACACTAATTGTCTACAGTAGCAATCAAAACGAAAGTATCTTAACACTTGCATTGTAATGTTTATCATCTTCTCAGCAGCGTGAGATTTTAAATGCACCCAAACTGCTCCCGCACCACAGATGTTATACTATGATCAGTCTGTGCTGTTGGGAGGGCACAAGGGGGGGCCAAGCACATTTTGAGGGGGGCCGGTGACACCCCTCTAGACACGCCCCTGAGGTATTTCAAGGTGGCCTGGGGAGGGGAGGTATCCACAGAACATCAATTGGTCACTGGGGTTCCCAGGGATCGGTTCTTGGACCCCTCCTCTTCCCCACTTACATTACATCACTGGGTCCCATCATACAGGCACATGGCTTCTCCTACCATTTCTACGCAGATGACACACAGCTCTATCTCTCATTTCGACCAGATGATCCAACGGTAGCTGCACGGATCTCAGGCTGCCTGGCAGACATCTCGGCATGGATGAAAGAACATCACCTACAGCTCAACCTGGCAAAGACTGAGCTTCTTTTCTTCCCTGCCACTCCAACTCTACAGCATGACTTCTCGATTCAGTTAGGTTCATCAACAATTACCCGATCAACTTCGGTCAGAAATCTTGGTGTAATCTTTGATGATCAGCTGACCTTCAAAGAGCACATTGCAAAGACTGCTCAATCTTGCAGGTTTGCACTTCACAACATCAGAAAGATCAGGCCCTTTCTGACAGAGCATGCTGCACAACTTCTTGTCCAGGCCCTTGTCATTTCTAGACTGGACTACTGCAATGCTCTTCTAGCTGGACTTCCATCAAACACAATCAAACCTCTACAAATGATTCAGAATGCAGCGGCACGACTGGTCTTCAACGAGCCCAAAAGAGCACATGTTACACCTCTCTTTGTCTCCTTGCACTGGCTACCAGTTGCAGCTCGCATCCAGTTCAAGACACTGATGCTTGCATAAAGAACAACCACAGGCTCAGCACCCACCTACTTCCACTCACTATTACGAATCTACATCCCTCCAGAAGTCTGAGATCTGCTAGTGAGCGACGCCTCGTGGTACCATCACAGAGAGGCTCAAAATCACTCTCCAGAACATTCTCTTTCACCGTTCCTGGCTGGTGGAATGATCTTCCCACCCTCATCCGGAATGCTGGATCCCTGTCAATCTTCAAGCAACAACTGAAAACTCATCTCTTTCAACATTACTTGACTTCATCATAAAAAAATAAATAAAAAAACTTCCCTTTTTCTATATATTCATCTTTCTCTTTACCTTTCTCTCCTTCCCTTGCTAGCTTGTATTTATTTAAACAATGCCTAAGACTTGGTGTTACGAGCACTTCCTCTGTCTGTTTGCCTCTTCAAGATTAATCGCTTTATGTATTCCCCAATTGTAAGTCGCTTTGGATAAAAGCGTCTGCAAAACGACTAAATGTAAATGTAAAACATGTATTTGACGTTGAATCCTTCATTCAGGAGATTCCAACAGTGACACAAGTCTATATGAAGTGAGACACTGACTCCTTCATTGATTTTTTTATTTTATTTTGTTCAAATTAACACATATACACATATATATATATATATATATATATATATATATATTTAAAAGGCTCAAGCAATGAAATTTTTTTCAGAACCACTAGTAAATTACGTTATTTTATGAGAGAATCGTGATCTCCAATTTATAAAAAATTGTTTATTAGCCTACTGCATATAATTCATTAAAAAATAAGTTTAATTTCATAAAGTATAAGTTGATTTTAAAATACACCTACAATTTTTGCATTTTGTGTTTTTCAGTTGAATATTTTTCCCTATATATTTCATCATTGAGGATCAAAAAATAAAAAATAAAATGTCTTGTGTCTCGTCACACCCCTAATAAACAGTATAACAACTGAAGACAAATTAAATCACTATCTTCTCAGTCACTGAGCATATTAGGGTGTTTCGTTTTGTTTCTCATGATATCATTTTAGACTTAAAATAAAAAATACCATAGTCGAATAACTACTTTGAAAAATGTTGGCCCTCCACTAAAAATGTAATTTGGATTTCATAAGAAAGTAATTGAAGATCCCTGATTTTAGGGTAGATAAATAAGTACACAGCAAATCTACAGAGAGTAAGATAGAGTGAGAGAGAAATCCTGGATATGTGGAAAGTTGTGTCTTTAAAATGTGGGTATTTGAGCTCTGTTCTGTGGGGCTTGTATAAGGTTGTCTGAGAGCAGTTAGAGAAGGAGAATGCTTGAAGAGGTGGAATGTGTGCTGGTAATTGTCTCCGTTTGGATATTTGCCCTGGGCTTCACCATAACAGTCCTCTCCTCTCATCTTTGAACAAGGGCCAATCACACCTCATGGCTATGCAACTACCCTCTGCAGCACAAAATAATAAGAGTGCACAAAACAACCCCCATTACTGAACTTTAAACCCAACAGTGATTAATGGATGCTGAGTAAAGTAATTCTCTATTTAAAAACTGAAATATTCAATATGATTAGTTCACCCCCAGTGCACCTAACAATTACAACAAACTAGATAAAGTACTGATTTAACAATAATTCAGTTAATTTATGCACATAATTCATCTTGCCACAGAAAAACTGACCATAATAACGGTTCCGACACTGCCATGTACATTGATTTAGTTTACATCACAGTTGCACATTACATTTCACCCAAAGATTCTGTCATCATTTACTTCTTACTAATTTACTAATTCTTTCTTTTGCAGATAATTAGGGTCCAAACAATACTGGAGCCTACTAATTTTCAATGTTTTGGAAAACAAATATTTAAAGTATCTTTCATAGAAGAAAGTCAGTCATACAGGTTTTGAATGACACAAGAATAAATAAATGATGACAGAATGTTCATTTTTGAGTAAACTATTACTTTAACAAAATAAAAATTGAGAGGAGAGGAGAGGAGAGAGGGACTGAACGATTGCTGCTCTGTAAAGTGAAGTCATGATGCTCTTTTCTGTGTGAGCTGGAGAGGGTTTGGAGAGGGGCATTTCTGAACCTCGTATCACACACTGCAATTAGTGTGGGCTGAAGATGCCTCTCTGCGTGGGAGAGAGAAAGAACGATGGTGTGCAAAAGTGAGAAACAGCTCTGTGGACATTTGTATTGTGTTGAATTGGTGCAGGTATTGTGTTGAATTGGTGCAGGATATGTAGGGAGTGGGATATGTGAAGTAAGGGACGTCCACCCTCAGAAGCACTCAACACTTGGCTGACAAATAAATTGTAAAGTTGTACCTGAAAATAAGAGCTTTGCATGTTCTTTCTAATATATCAATTTTTTTTCTGCTTCCACAGTACACATCTAGTAATCTACTATTCATTCACAACATCTGTTTGATTCTTCCGCACTTCTGGAAGTTGTTGACTATATGTAGATGCTCAGCGGCATATCCGATGCAGCTGGCTTCAAGACAACTTTTTTAATAACCTTGAGATGCTGGCATACAGGTGTATAATGATTTAAATTTCGAGATTATCTGGTGTTTAGAAAGTAACTTTAGTTGCTTTGAAGTGTAGGTTTGGTGTATGGGACTTAGGAAACACAAAACCATAGCTGTTTGGGTCAAGCAAGTTAGAAAACATGGATAATGACAAGTTAGCTGAAACAACATTTCCATAGCTAATACTTTAGCTTCAGCTGCATATGGTTAATATTGAAGGGGTAGTTCACTGAAAATGTGTTCATCTGAAGTTGTTTAGTATAAAAAAATAAGTCAAAACAACTTCAGTGTTACATGGCTTCTGAAGCCCTAACAATAGCTTTGTGCTAATTCTACACATTTGGGGCAACAAGAGCGTGAGCAGAGGATGACATAATTTGTTTTCCAGTTGAACTACCTCTGTAATGCAGAAAAGCCAACGCTAATATAACTGCTGTTAAAGAGCCCCACTAAGAGCCCTCCTGGCCAAAATAGCAGGGTGAGTGGGCGAATTAGCACTCGTCATTGACCTGACACATGACATTACACAAACATTTTTGGGAAGTTTCATCCCTGACAAAGCCTTCAGTGAGTACCCAGCCCATCTAATATTAGAAAACTCCAGTAGCGTTGGAGGGGGAACATACCTGCGAGGACCCTATTGACGGATGAGTGTGTTGCCAGGCCCGGCTGCCCTCGCTCATGGAAGATTCCAGCATACGGCAAAAACTCCGGCAGGAGGAACCGCCTGGGAGAGATGGAGGGAAACAGAGGCAGTGTGAGAGAGAACGACAGGACATGTGAACCCAAGATTTCAGAGTTTTGAGGTTGAGTAACAAGTCAGCATCACATGCATGTTTCACAGAGAAGGACATTTCATAGTGCACTGTGACAAATTCACTAAAACAATACATCCAGTATGACAGATGAAATGCTAAAAATGTTGATTTTAAATATAAATGATTACAAAACCAATTTCAATACACATTTCAATTGTGAAAAGTATCAATAAAAAGTAAAAAAATAAAATAAAAATGTAATTCCCCAAATGTGTGCTATACACACTACATTTCAAAAGTTTTTGAAAGAAATTAAGACTTTTATTCAGCAAATACACAATAAATAAAACATTTTATTTAATACAAAAGATTTCTGTTTCATAGTGTGAAACTTATGTGAACTTTCTCTTTGAAATTTCTATTCATAAATAGATATGAAAAAAGAACATGAATATGAATTTTCATAGGATACTGAAAAAAAGAAAGTTTCCACAAAAATCTTTAGCATCACAACTGTTTTCTACATTGATAATAGAGTTGACTCGAGTAATGGCTGCTTTGCCATCACAGGATAGATTACAATTTAAAATATATTAAAGTAGAAAACAGTAATTATATGTTTTTACAAATATTTCCTAGTATTACTGGTTTTATTAATAGTACTGTTTTACTGTATTTTCAATCAAATAAATGCAGCCTTGTTGAGCATAAAACACATTTAAACAAAGCCTTACTGACCCCAAACTTTTATTAAAAGTAGTGTATAGGGTAAACGTACCAATTAAGCTTACCAAAATCTACATTGAGACGTTTTAGTGCACAAGATATTGGTTTCAGTACAAAAAGTTACGTTAAAATATGAATCTCTCACACAAAAATATTTTATTTTATTTTAAATGACAAAGCATTTCAATTAAGATATACATCATTAAATGCAAAAAGTCTGGCTATGCTTAATGGGTACATTTTTGTACCCTTTAAGCACACCCTTTCCCATTAAAGGTATAGTTCACCCACAATGAAAATTCTGTCATCATTTACTCACCCTCAAGTAGTTCCAAACCTGTATGAATGTCTTTGTTCTGGCGAACACAAAGGAAGATATTCTGAAGAAAGTTTGTAACAGGCTGTTTTGGGGCACCATTGACTTCCATACTAGAAAACAAATACAATGAACTGCTCTGTTTCCCACTTTCTTCAGAATATATTCCTTTGTGTTCGACAGAACAAAGACATTCTTACAGGTTTGGAACTACTTGAGGGTGAGTAAATGATGACAGAATTTTCCTTTTTGGGTGTTTTATCCCTTTAAGCTCACAATATGTTTTATTAAAAATTATTGTTTATTTTAAACAACCTTTTTAAAGAATAATTAAAAAATATTTTTTGAAGGTACACAGTCAATCACAAAAAAACTGAAAACTAAAATCAAGCAACAAGGCATTCAATTTGATCAGTTATATATTCATAGTGAAGTGTAATTTAAAGGGGTCATATGATGCTTTTTCAAATATCAATATTTTGTATATTTGTTGTAACAGAATATGTTGACATGCTTTAATGTTAAAAAAACACTTTTTTTCAAATACTATACATTATTGTAGTAATTACTATGCCCCGCCTCTCTCAAACGCTTCGTTTTCTATAAAGTCCCTCCTTCCGACAAGCACAGTCTGCTCTGATTGGCCAACTGACCCAGAGCATTGTGATTGGCCGAACACCACAAGCACGAGTCGGAAACGTAACGCCCCTTTCATAATCCTGAGCTTCAACTTTCAAGATGAATGTAAAGACAGTTAAAATGTCCTTAGTTTTACCATCAATTCAAGCCCGAGAGGGGAACAGAGTCACGTGACAGACACAGTGATGAAGCTCATATGTGTTTGCACACAAGTCGCAGTTGTGATCTGACCATGTCTCGAGCGCACACGCGAGCGCATACACACGACGCTGTGCTGTGACCCCCTCTCTCTATCTCTCATGCACACGCGACACGCCTCGATGCAAGGATATGTATTCTACATGTATTTACGGTTTGATTTGAATGAAAAAAAGCATCCTTGCATTAAGGCGGATACAGAAGAGCGTACGCTGCATAATCTCCAAAATGGAGCTACAGTGACGAGGAGAGACAGAGAAGAAACGAATTGTTGAAAAAAAAGTAGTTATTTTTATTTTCTTTGTGTACAAAAAGTATTCTCGTAGCTTCATAAAATGGGACAGTCAATGGGACAGTCACAAGCCTCCCGGTTTTTATCCACAATATTTTAAATTGTGTCCCAAAGATGAACAAAGCTTTTATGGGGCTGAAACGACATGCGGGTAAGTGAATAATGACAAGATTTTCATTTTGGGGCGGAGTAACCCTTTGAACTAATAGCAAAACATCCTTGCAGGCACTGATTCAGAAGCACCAGATTGTCAGAGCAAAGTCAGAATGACCTCCTCTCCTAGGTTCACGAAATGCTCGTCCATAAAATGCGTTTCTGTTCTGTTGTAAGTAATCTTAATGATTCATCTACTTTCAGAAGGCCAAATAAAGTGCTTTTGCTTTCGGCTAGAAGCACAAAGATTCTCCCCAACACGGCTGCATCAACACTACTGTTTTACTGAAACCATGCCTTCTTTGCGTGAACATTTGGACTGCATTATGCAAATATTTCCACATCGTGATGAAGACATGTGGGGGCGTGTTTAAATGAGCAGTTTTAGGGGGGCGTGGCAGAGTCTTAACTTTGATAAAGAATATATCTTTGATTTTGAGACTTTAGTCTTTGCAACTTCAGGGATCGTTTCTATGCAGAACCAGCTTGTAACACTCCACAGAGAAAGGAAAACTTGAAATCACATCATATGACCCATTTAAGCACATTGCAACATCTAAAGGTACATCTCAATAAATTAGAATGTCGTGTTAAAGTTAATTTATTTCAGTAATTCAACTCGAATTGTGAAACTCATCTATTAAATAAATGCAATGCACACAGACTGAAGGTTAAGTCTTTGGTTCTTTTAATTGTGATGATTTTGGCTCACATTTAACAAAAACCCACTAATTCACAATCTCAACAAATTAGAATACTTCATAAGACCAATGAAAAAAACATTTTTAGTGAATTGTTGGCCTTCTGGAAAGTATGTTCATTTACTGTATATGTACTCAATACTTGGTAGGGGCTCCTTTGCTTTAATTACTGCCTCAATTCGGCGTGGCATGGAGGTGATCAGTTTGTGGCACTGCTGAGGTGGTATGGAAGCCCAGGTTTCTTTAACAGTGGCCTTCAGCTTATCTGCATTTTTTGGTCTATTGTTTCTCATTTTCCTCTTGACAATACCCCATAGATTCTCTATCTATCTCTATCTAATTAACTTGAAGTACAGGAGGTATATAGTAACAAACACATCAATTGGTTAAGACATTAAGTATGATAATACAGACATTTTTTTTTTATAATCTGAGCTCAAATATGGACGTGTGCTTAATGGGTACGTGAGCTTAATAGGTACATTCACCCTATTTATAATATAATATTTATTATTATTATTATTAGAATATTGCATCATTTCTCTCACATCAACTCTATTGCAATCAATTGTGAGTCAGGTCTCCTGTGTACTTCTTGCGCCTGCAGAATGCCATTTGTATGACGCACAACACACTCTCAGCTGGACGCTGCCCATGTAGGCAGTAGGCAGTGAGGCAGCTCACTAGGTTTTGGAACAGAGTTAGCATGTATTTCTGGTGTATTGGCATAAGCAGACTAAAAGTGTTCCTACCTGGGCACAAAGCGACCAAGGGAGGGGGCAGACATGCGTGCGTTACGAGGAGCCCTATGTCTGCTTCCATTGTCTCTGTACACACACACACACACACACACACACACACACACACACACAAAAACACGGAACTGGTCAGCAACAATATAATCATTAGATCAAACATAACTTTCTCAAAATCATTTGTCTTTTGGAAAATAAATTCAAAGCATGATGAATACTTAATAAATTAAACAACTAAACATTCACATTTTAGCTGAATGAGAACATCAGTACGCTCACAAGGTAAGAGTGGGAATGATTGATAAAGAACTGAAAGAAAAGAAAAGGTTTATGAATTTTTTTTGGCAGACATAAATATTAATATGAAGGCTAACTGAAAGACTGATGGGTTTCATAAGTATTCTGATGAATATGGATCTGTGGTCCCAGACTCCAGTGAACGCTGAACTCTCCAGCCAGCGGGTGGAATTATTCATCAGCTCAGAGGAGGGCATCTAATCCGTGCCAAAAAAAGAAGGAAAAAAATAGAGAAAGAGAGGGGGAGAAGGTGCGTGGTTTGGAGAGGAGAGAAACAACGATATTAAACTAGTGGAGGGGTTGAAGAGAGGGAAAGAGAGACATTTTTTGGCACATTAATGGTTCCATAAAAAGGACCAAAGACTAGTTGGCTGCTTCCAAAAACACATTTTCAAACAAATTAAAAGGCGTTTTCATATTAAAAATATGATTCTGGACTGCGTAACAGTTCCCAAAAGAAGAGAGTATTGCTCAGGTTTTTAAAGGTCTGATAAAGAGATTGCAAGGGATGTGTAATTTCATAATTTGCTTAAGGTAATAAGAATTTAACGGCTTAGAAAAGTTAAAAAAAAAAAAAAAAAAAAGAAATCCAAATACAACTCTTATTTTCAATTCCCCTATGCCCCATCTGTATTTGTAGAGTCTTATCCAATGTCTCAACAGACATCTGTCATACACACACAGCCTGTATCCCCTACTCGCATATCCACAGGCACTAGTGATGTGCGGATGAGCTAAAACATCACCCGAATCTGCAGCTTCAAATAAATCATCCACCCGCCAACCACTACAGTGCCCTCCAAAAGTATTGGAACAAAATTGCTCTGTTGGCTGTGGAGTCAAGACATTTTCAAATATGATTAAAGGATGAATATGAGACAAAACTACAGAATGTCACATTTTATTATTATTGGGTGATTCAACACATAGATGTTTTATCAGCTAAGAAGTTCAGCACATTTAGAGTCTCATCCCCCTATCTGAAGTGAGTATAAGTATTGGAACAGTTGCCTCACAGGTCTTTCTAAGTGATCAACTGTGTCATGTTGCGTAAAATTCTTCAGATATTAGAATGTTACGGTGTCATGGCATGGGCATGCATGGCTGTCTCTGGAACAGGCCATCTCAACTTTACTGGTGACTTAATGTATGATGACAGTAGCAAAAGGAATTTGGAAGGCTACAAAACATCTTGCCTACCAATATTCAAGAAAATGCCACCAGATTCATTGGGAAGTGCTTCATATTGCATCAGAACACTGGCCCAAAACACCCTGCCAGTTCAGTCAAGGAATTTATAAGGGCAAAGAAATGGAAAGTCTTACATTGCCAAAGTCAATCTCCAGATTTAAATCCGATTGAACATGAATTTCACCAGCTGAAGAGGAGAATAAAGGCAGAAACTGCCCAAAACAAGCAACAATTGGAATTGGCTGCATTAAAGGCTGGGAAAAGTATTTCAAAGGATGAGACCAAGAGTCTGGTGATGTCTATGGGTCACAGACTCACTGCTGTGATTGTGCGCAAGGGATCTGCAACTAAATAACAGCTTTTAATCTTTTATATCTGCCTTGTGTTCAACTGTCCCAATACTTATGCTCACATAAATGACTGGGATGAATTCTAAAAGTGCTGTTCTTTTTATTTGGTAAAACATGTATGTGTTGAAATGGCTAATAATAAAATGTGACATTCTGTAATTTTGTCTCATATTCATCTTTTAATCATATTTGTAAATGTCTTGACTCCACAGCCAACAGAGCAATTTTTTCTTTACTGTTCCAATACTTATGGAGGGCACTGTATATTTTTGTCTGATTTAGATAACCGCACCCGATCATCCTTCGTCACATTCGGGGTTCATACGGTCATGAAAAAAACTGAAAAGGTCATGACATTTTAAAACAGCAATTTCCAGGCCTGGAAAGTTTTGGAAAAAATAAATAAAACCCAAAAGGTTTTGGAAAAGTCATGTTTCACAATTCTCTTTGTAAGAGAATTGTTTAATCAGGTCCTGAATTTCGGAGCAGGATTGCGCATATATCGCATCATTCCCACAGCTTTCGACTTTAAAATGAGGGAAATTCCTGCAAAACATTTATTAAATTTAGCGTGTAGGTTAGATGAGTAAATAAATTCACACAAACCATCAGAACAAATAGTCATTTGAAAACAGCGTGAGTGTACCGCATCTTCTCTGTTTGACCTTCAACATCGACGCATTTGGTGCTGCTGCACTCTGCGATACAAGACTTTAGCTCGCGTATCGGTACAGTTGACAGAAGTGCCTAATTGTTGCATCGTCACAAAAATGTATTATTTGCATGTTTTTTCAAGCCTTTCAGTACTTGCGCGCTCCAGAGGTGCATCTCTAAGCGCTCACAATCACATCCAAAGGATGTGCTTGTTGCACTTAAGTGGACAAATACACACAAAATGACGTCAAAATGGTCGTCCTGGCAAGTATTCTCATAAGCACTGTCGGTTTTATCTTAAGTTAATGTAAACAGTTGTGAATGAAAACGCATGTGTAGCCTATGTTTTGGATCCCTGAAATAGGTCTTGTGACAGTAATAAGTTGTGCTTTTGTCATTAATGTTAATCAAACAACAAAAGGAGGAAATCCCTCACTGCTCTTGACTACATAATATTTTGTTGAATAACTTTAATATGTTAATTTACAGTTTATTCAATTTCTGTAGCCTATTTAACATACGTTCATATTTTAGAAAATGTAGTTAATATTTGCATCATTAATGATTTATCATATCCACCCACGACCCACCCGCAAATAATTGGAATGCAATTTTTTATTACCAAACCCGCGGATCATCCGCAGCGCCCGTGAATACAACCGCCATCCGCGCATCTCTAATGGGCACCTATTTCATAAGAACTCATTCTAATTATTGCACATAATTTGCCTTATACATTTATACATTGATTGTGTATACACTACCGTTTAATAGTTTAAGGCCAGCAAGACTTTTGTGGGGAAAATACTTATATCCAGAAATGATACAATAAATTGATCAGTAAAAATAACATAACATAAAAAATAACAGTTTGGCATTAAAATAAGTAATTACATTTTATAAGTCTTAAATAATTATTTTACAGTTTTATAACATTTCACAATATTACTGTTTTTGTGATCAAATAAATGCAGCCTTGGTGCATAAAATACTTATTTTGTGATCATTGAAAAAATCTTACAGACCACACACTTTTGGATGGTAGTGTAATCTGTTAAATATGTGAAAGCCCGAGCAGGTGGGCTTCCCTAGCTTGACCAATGTTTGCTCCTCATCAACTTAAACACAGTGGGACGTTTTTCCTTGTCATCATTGTTGCCTTTGGCAAGGTACTGTGCTTAGTAAAACTGCTTTAAAATAATATGTATTTTAAAAAGCACAATGCAAAAGTTTGAATTTAACTAAAAACACAAAAGATGAGAGAAAAATGTTTTCTCTGACTTATATAATTTCACAGTTGTCCAGCAAATGAGGAAAAAAGCATCAAGCACAAAGCCGTACATTAGTACGTCCCATCGGAATCAGTCAAAGTACGTTTCAAGCCAAGGATAATGCTAATGCCAAGCGCTATAAGAAAAGATGCCATGGGCAACTCTGGTAAAACTGTTGGCAAGCTCAGTAAGTCAGTTGAAAATCAGAAATGATAACATTCTGGGATTCAGAGCCTGCCTTGTATGTTTGTTGTGTTGCCTAGCAACAAAACAGAGAAATAAATCCATAGAGATTTTTACGAGCGGATGAGAGCAGGTAAGAATGCAGAAACAATCGCTTGGCACAGGCTTTGTGTGTCTGTATTATTGTTTACTTACTCAAACTCCTCAAAGTCAACTTCATTGCTCTCCACGCTGGGGGCAGAGCCAGGGGAGAGGCTACTGGGATTGGAGGACAGAGGTCGGGGTCTGCTGGGGGGACGGAGAGAGCGCTGGCGAATGCTGTCACGCCGAGACAGATACTGGATCATACGCTGTGCGTAATATGCTGCAGGGGACAACCTACACACACACACAACACAGATAAAACCCACAATGATGTTAGATATTTAATAGACCAAACAAGTCATCCTCCTGTTTCTATACTGATGTATTAATCAAATAAATACATGCACAGAGATGCACTGATTCACTAAATGTGTGCCAAAATTGGTACACTCCCAATACTGATAGAGATCCTTCAGCATCTCAAACGCATGAACTACAGCTATGGTTACTTCTATGATATTGTTTTTGTGTTTAATTAATATTTTGGTTAAAGTTTCAACCGTTCAGCACTGTAACCAATCACAAACTGTCTGTTGAGTACATTAATGCAATAGCCAATAAGAGATGTTTAAGTTAATTCATAAAGCATAAAACATAGACAAACCAATCCAAATGGCAAAGGTATAAGTGGTCCAATTCACAAATAAACATGTTGCGTTTTCCTTCTGAGGCCGGTTGCATAAACTGCTCAAGGTCAAGGTCAAGGTTTCTTTATTTGTCACATGATAAATTATACAGGGTATAATCAAAAGTGAAATGTAGGTCAAATCAGGTCCGCTCAGTGGACAGTGCAAAGAATAAAAAAAAATTAAAAATCAAATCAAAATTAAATTATATAAAAGTAACACCACACAAGAGTATATATATATAGGTAAAAAAAGAAATAAGAAGTAAAATGTGCAATAGAATAAAGAAAAGTGCAAAACAGTAAGATGTGCAAAACAAATTGGATGTGCAAAAACATTATATGGGACTTAATAAATATTAGTATAAACAGGAGGGATGAGAGGGATGTGCAACGGGTTGTACTGGGTATGCACACATAGCGGCAATATGGATGATGAGAATATGAATGTTTTTGTTATTTTTTTACAGATAATAATGAGTCTTGTGAAAGTTTATGGAACTGAGTTTGTGTTAAGGAGCCTGATGGCCTGAGGGAAGAAGCTCTTCCTCAGTCTCTCTGTCTTTGCCATCACTGCTTAGACTAGTGTTAAAAAGTTAGTCATCTAATTGGTTTTATTCAAGACTGGTACCAGTTGCATAAACATAGCTACTATTTTAAGACTGTGTCTTGTGAACTAGTTTGACCAATTAGCAGTAAGCCAAAGGGGTAATCAGCCTCACTTTTGGGATTCAAATTAGACCAGTCTACTTTTATGTAACTGACTTTCAAAAGTCATGACCAGTCTAAAAGAAAAAGAATCAACAGATGACTAACTTTTTAAGATTAGTCTAAGCTATTTTTGCAACTGGCCATGTGCACAACTTTGTAAAGTAAGACAAAAAAGTAGATTGGCCCAATTTTAATCAGAAAAATAATACAGATTACCTCTTGGCTAACTGTATGTTGATCACAATAATTCTTAAGACAGTTTTAACATAGTGGCTATGTTTTTGCAACTGGCCCCTGTTCACTGAATTAGTAACATTTTCATGTTTGTAACGATCTGGCCTTTTCTATCCTGACAGGAACCTCTACTGATCATCTTCTGTTTTTAAACATCTTTTATGCATATCTGATATCTACTTAATACTAACTTTCGTATCCACTCAATAAAAGCTGCATCTATTCTCATTTTATTCAGCTTCAGAGACATTATTTAGCATTTTGGTGGAAGGACTCGCTGAATGAAGCCCTCAAAACTAAAATCCTTTGTGCAGTTTAGACAGGAAGAGCATCTGGAGTTTCATTCTGTCTTGGACTAGTAGAGCAAGTACATCTGCCACCAGCTTGGAACAGATGAGCTTAATACTGAGACAAACAGAGCTAAATTCCAAATAAACCCCAGGGTGAGACAATGGTCACACATCCTCACCAGTCACAAAGAGAATTACTGTAATTATGAAGCCAACGAAACCGAATATTCTCCCTCAAACACACACACACACAGAGATGCAGGGACAGAAACTTGGCAGAACTTTTTAGAGCTCTAAGGAACTGAGAATCAGCCAAATCAGTGACAGTCTGTCTGTAAGAGCCTAAACACACAACTCACACACAATTTATCGGCATGTGTTCGAGGACGTGTTTTAGGCCAATATACAGAGAGAGACCGAGAGAGAGAGAGATCTGGGAAACAACCGTGACATATAGCGCCAATTACTTGTGGCTCTGAATGTGTTGGACTCAGACTATCCTTCTGCTCAGATGGCTTCTCACACTAGGTACATTCTGCTCAGGGGGAAATTAGTCTGATGTGGTAATTCACAGGTTAGAGATGTGCATCAGCCTGTGTGTTTGTGCGAACCTGCCATCGGGAGTCCGTGCTAACAATCTGTCTTGATCCCAGACCACAGCTGATTCCCCAGAGCTCAACAATGACTCACTAGCCATGAACTCACTTTATTATGAGCCTCGCTCACAGATTCAGAAGATGCTGACAGGCTATGTGTGTGCCCGTTTGAATTAGGGGGACATTGGGGTGCTGGCAGGTATGAAATGTCACTCCGCTGTCCGGCAGCATGACACACTCTTCATCATTAACTAGACCTCACCGGCCAAGTGGCATGACCATGAAATGCGGTTCACACAACACTCACACAAACACACACCTCACACACACAATGAATCACCTGGCCGGATCGGGATAGATGGGGTGGTCTCGTGATCCAGAGACGTCATATCTGGAAGGAGACATCATGGACGACTCCAGCAGCCTCCTACAAAACACAATTATATTGTTGTGTATGTTTTTGAATTGTGAAGACTTTCACTTCACTTCACTTCCTGCTAATAAAGAATCTCTGGACATACGTCACAGAAAGAAGAGGAAGAGCCACTTTCCTCCCATTTCCACTACGCTGTTTCTACAGTAACACTCCCCACCATGGGCCATCACAATCATTAAAAATCTCATTAAACTCCACAAGGACATTAGTATGCTCATTACCGACTGTTATGCGAAGGCTAAATTAATGTAATGTGTAAGTAATGATGTGCGTGCCAGGCCTGGCTAGGAATCGGTTAATAACCCGTTAAATTTGAGCATTTGTTAAGTTTGAGTTTGTTCAATTCCTCATACAACAAAGAGTTTGCTAAAGGCCATTAAAAGACAAGACTGAGTCCAGCGGACAAAAACATGCTGCCTCGGACTGACAGGGCACAAAGCCGAAGGGACAGTTGTGCAGCGAGCGGGGCATTTTTATTCAGCATGAGTCAGTGTGGTGTGTGTGTATGTGAATGTTTTTGGTGTGGGTGTGCTCAGCTCATTAGAATGCCATCTTCTGCCCTTTGACTCGCAACAAAACAGAACGGATCGATTCTGACTCCTTTTCACACATTTGCTTTGTCTGCTCCCTTTGACTCTTAAAGATCAAGATCTGCATTTTAACAGAGATGAAGCAAACAATGCTCTTTACGAAACGTCCTGTTCTGGTAATGTTGGCTGTATGGTATTTTTAACTAAATTTGTTTGCATTCACCTTAAGAAGTAGCATCATTTGGTACTACAGTATAAAGATCTCTTCACGTTTCTGTATTCTACAGTAATGTTTAAAAGTCAGTTTTGTTATTTTGTATTCATTTATTTTACAGTAAACAAGTTGCTCTTGATTCAGGTACAACACCAAATAGCAGGTAGTGGGAAGACTTTGTTCTGAAACTTTGCTCCATGCTCAAAGCTGTGAGTCAGTAACATTGAACTGGAGCAGGACTCGTGGGAGAACGCCAAATGACAGAGTATTAATTCTCGTTGCACTTCTGCATAAGTGAAGTGTGATAATGTTTTTTTTTTTTTGCACAGCATTGGCCTTAAAACACAGCCAAATCACAGCACAGCCATGCACATGGGACAGCCTGTTCGGTGACATTAAAAGAGAAGGACTATGTTTTAGAGTGCAAGTACATCATCAGAACAAAGATCAACAGGCCACTCAGTGATGGAGATCTGTGTGCAAAGTTACCGCCACATATGCACAGTGTAATCAGCTACTGCCCCCCAATGGACTGTAGCTGGCAATGCAGGAAACCTTGAGGGGAGTAGCTGCAAAGATTGTCCCATATTTTAGGTCAGATTTCTCACAAAAGAGCCAATGTGATGAACTTAAAACTTATAAAAGTGGGTCGGTTAACTCAACTGCAGCACCCAACAAAATCAGACTTCTCTTTATGAGCCAAGTGACCTAGCGTTTACATGACTACTAAGTCAAAGTAAGTCAAATGTGACAGCCGAGAAGCAGTTGAATACTAGGCTGTGAGTCAATGTTTGTCTTGAATGACTGAAGTAGACACAATTGAATGCAGCATCAGCAGTCTGACCCAGAGCTCATATGGACATTACCAAATAAAAATACAGGACTAGTTTTAAAGGGCCTTAAACAATAGACTGTTTCCTGGTGGTGCACAAACAAAATAAATCTAGGTGTCAAATAGCACATAGATTTAGCACAGTCTTAAGGTCAGACTATCAACTTGCTCTTCCTACAGCTGTCAAGATAAACTACACATACGGTAAACTACCATTCAAAAGTTTGGGGTTTATAAGACTTATTTTTTTAATACTATTATTCAGCATGGTGCATTAAAGTGATCTGTGATAGTCAAGAAGCCTACATCTGTACATCACAAAATATTTCTATATCTATTTCTATAAGAATCCTGAAAAAAAAAACAGTATCATGTTTTACACACACATATTAAACAGCACAAATGCTTTCAACACTGATAATAATAAGAAATGTTTCTTGAGCACCAAATCAACATATACAATTATTTCTGAAGAATCTATTCATACTAATGGCTGTTGACAATATCGCTTTGTATTTGAAATATACTACATATGTAATTGTAATAACATTTCACAATATTACTGTTTTTAATCAAATAAACATATAAGTGCAAAAAAAAACGTCTTACATTTTTGTTTTTATAAAAATCATACTGACCCCAAACACTTGAATGGTAGTGTGTTCATATACTTTTCATTGAGAGCACGTTTAATCACTTTTAAATAGAAGATGCCATTTTTCCAGATATTACAGTAATTAAATTAAATTAAACTAAATTCAAGCACTGTCTGGATTTTCAAGGACCTGGTGTCCCTTACGGTTGAGATCACAACACAAGGGTGAGAAATACGAGCTCACAAATCTCAAATGACAGATTCATTCTGTTTGTGTTGCTATGAACAGCATAAACACAACAAACATGTTCCTTTCACTTACAGTTTCTGTCAGTATCTTGCAGATACATTCATTTGTTATAGGGGTCTTTGAACAGTTCAGGGTGAAATTTTGACGTGTGTGTGAAGGCTCCAAAAGTCCACTGTGTACTTCACTTTTGACATGCTTGGTGAAGCTCTTGTGAATTTACATAAATGCAGATAAAAAAAACAATGACATACAAATACACTGGCCTGTTTCTATGCAATTCCTTTCTGGTGAGATTAATAATTTATTTATCAAAATGAAAAACGACACTTTGTTTGTCACCTTACTCACTTCTTAATATTTATTCATCTGTGCTGTGGGAAAGTGACAGTGTTGATATGCAGATAAGCACCTCATTAATACTAGGCCCAGCTCTGGATGACACACTCTGCTTCGAGGGCTAATAGAGTGCACACAGACGGGCACAAGGTCAGATCGAGCTGATTTCCATGTCAGACACTTTTCTTTGAAGCCAAACAAGGTTCCTGATCGTTTTACCCTAATGACAGTTTATGTGGTGCATCGCAGTGTGGACTGCTTTGTGGTCCTGTCACTATATAACACAGGCTTTGCAAAGAGGCTATTACTGAAGAATACGAATGTTTAAAATTATATTTAACGTGACATCAAACTCACAGCTGGTGTGTTTGCACTAGACCACCTCACGTGTTTCAGGTGTTTCTCACCAGAAAGGAACTGGATAGAAACAGGTCAGTGTATTTGCATGTCATTGTTGCCTATTTCAAATGCGAACCATTTTCAGCTGCTGTGCCTTGAGATACGGTTTGCACTGCCAACAGTCTCTTTGCAAAGCCTGCATTACATTGTGACAGGATCACAAAACAATCCATGTTTAAGTTTGTAAGGCATAAAAATGCTTTACAATTATTTTTGTGTGAAGGCAAATCTGAATTTTCAGCAGCCATTACTCCTGTTTTCAGTGTCCCTTCAAAATCATTGTAAAATGCAGATTTGGTGCTCAAGAAACATTTCTTATTATCAGTGTTAAAAACAGCTGTGCTGCTTAATATTTTTGTTGAAACTGTGACACATTTTTTCAGGATTCTCTGATTAAGAGAAAGTTCAAATGAACAATTTATTTGAAGATCTATTGTAAAATTGTAAATATCTGTAATGTCACTACTGAACAGTAGAGTATATGGCCAAAAGGTTTTGTTTATTTTATTTTTTTGCAGTGGGGTCGGTTAAAACTTTGGCATGTAAAAGTCTGAACTACTGATCCCAATAATAATTTTAGTTGAGCCCTTCTATCATACTTCCTCCTATTTACCTCACTGTAACTAGTCTGGCAAAGTTTCTAAACATGAATCTGCAATGCTGTCATTTACATGAAGATCATCATGAACCAACATCTGATATCAGTAAGTTGCAAAAATAAGTCATTAGTGCAGATCAATTTCAATAATCTTTTTGGACTGGTGAGGAAACTTGGTGTGTTTTCTACTACTATGAAACCTTTCCATATCAAACAAACAAGAAAGTTTAATTCATCATTAAATTAAATGACCTCTTTAAGCATTCAAACAAGACTGCTGCCTCACCTGCGTAAGTAATCGTCATCCGGCACGTCTTCAGGCATTTCCTGGTTTAAGGCTTCTTGTGATACATTTGTTGAACGAGAGGTGGCGGGCTGCCTGTAAACACGCTCCAGTTGTCCAGTTTCCTGGTTGAAGACCAGCCCAACAGTCTGCTCCTCATGCTGACCAGTAGCTGTGCTGCGGGAAAAGGGAGCACGAGGCTCTGGAGCATCTGGGCTGGGCTCCATGGGTCTGTGTTCAAGTAGGTCATGATCAGAATGAGAGACTGGGGCTACACGGTGGAAAGCAGGACTTGTGGGTTGCCAAGCTGCATTTCTCTCAGCAGATGTCTGCTGACCTGTTCTCTCCCAGCGCCTAGTGCCTTGATTGTATGTGAAAAGGTTGTGACAGACTCTACAGTGGTTCATGTGACTGTGTGAAGGGTTTTCGCCACCGTAGAGTGGCTGGTATTGAGATGGAACCTGGTTGCTCCGGGTCCATGTTGTTATTCAGCATTTCCTGAGTCTGCTGGTCCTGCCTGTTGCCCTCTTGAGGCTGCACGATGTCCTGCATTCGATCATTCTCCATGAAATAGCGGTTAAGGTTACACTGAAGAACACTGCGGATGGAAGAGGGGCTGCTGTGGCCCTGTTCCTCAGGTGGGCGGTGCCTGCTAGAACTAGTCCCTGATGTGCTGCCACTGCTATGAGGAAGGCCCCATTCATCACTAGCTGAGGTGTAAACAGGTGACTGGCTAGAAGTCCCTTGCTGTCGCAGGACAGAAAGCAGGCTGATGGAGGAAGCGCTGGTTCTGGGTGGAGTCATACTACTACCTCGTCCATTAAGTACACAGCCTACCCAATCTGCCCCAGGGAGACGGCCTCCATCTTCCCTGCCTGGTGGTTGCTGCCGGAAAGGTGGGATGGGTGCCATTCCAGCCACTCCCCTCCTCCCAGAGCTGGAAGAAATGTTACGCACATTGTTCCCGCCACCATACACGTCCCTAAATGCTGAGGGCCGATTTGAAGCATAAGATTCAGTGGGAAACCGTGGTATTCGTGGCTCTGTGCGTGCAGAAGAAAAGGTGGATGCGTGTGATTGTCCCTCCAGGGAGGCAGAGTCTGAAGGGTCATCGTCAGGCGGAGACCGTGTTGATGAGCAACGGCTACAGAAACACACTACTCCAAGTGACTGAACGCATCCATGGTATGGCAGCCGGGATCGATCTCTTAAAACAGCATAACGCCCAGATGAATCAGATGCCTCATCACTGGAAGCAGCAAGAGTGCCTCCAGCCTGAGGGACGGAGTTGCGGGAAGTGAGGATATGCAAAAAATTGTGCAAGATGGGCGTCCGTCTTACAGGCTGGGACTGGAGAAAAGAGCGCTGACGGAGATGGGGCATCTCCACACTGTCCATTGGAATCTCAGGATCATCATCATTCTGCAACGCACAAATGTAAGTGTATGCACACATTTTAATATCTCAATTTTTTTCTCGATAACGATAATTAGACGATATTTTGCAGAGTGTGTTATTGTGCTGATATCTGACTACCGTAGACAGCTGCGGTTTTTGATATTCTTCATATTCTGTGTGATCAGTTCACATCAGTGATTAATTAATCTTTTCATATACAGGTACATCTCAATAAATTAGAATGTCGTGGAAAAGTTAATTTCAGTAATTCAACTCAAATTGTGAAACTCGTGTATTAAATAAATTCAATGCACACAGACTGAAGTAGTTTAAGTCTTTGGTTCTTTTAATTGTGATGATTTTGGATCACATTTAACAAAAACCCACCAATTCACATCTCAACAAATCAGAATATGGTGACATTGCCAATCAGCTAATCAACTCAAAACACCTGCAAAGGTTTCCTGAGCCTTCAAAATGGTCTCTCAGTTTGGTTCACTAGGCTACACAATCATGGAGAAGACTGCTGATCTGACAGTTGTCCAGAAGACAATCATTGACACCCTTCACAAGGAGGATAAACCACAAACATTCATTGCCAAAGAAGCTGGCTGTTCACAGAGTGCTGTATCCAAGCATGTTAACAGAAAGTTGAGTGGAAGGAAAAAGAGTGGAAGAAAAAGATGCAAAACCAACCGAGAGAACCGCAGCCTTGTGAGGATTGTCAAGCAAAATCGATTCAAGAATTTGGGTGAACTTCACAAGGAATGGACTGAGGCTGGGGTCAAGGCATCAAGAGCCACCACACACAGACGTGTCGAGGAATTTGGCTACAGTTGTCTTCAGAGGCGTCTTACCTGGGCTAAGGAGAAGAAGAACTGGACTGTTGCCCAGTGGTCCAAAGTCCTCTTTTCAGATGAGAGCAAGTTTTGTATTTTATTTGGAAACCAAGGTCCTAGAGTCTGGAGGAAGGCCGGAGAAGATCATAGCCCAAGTTGCTTGAAGTCCAGTGTTAAGTTTCCACAGTCTGTGATGATTTGGGGTGCAATGTCATCTGCTGGTGTTGGTCCATTGTGTTTTTTGAAAACCAACGTCACTGCACCCGTTTACCAAAACATTTTAGAGCACTTCAAGCTTCCTTCTGCTGACCAGCTTTTTAAAGATGCTGAATTCATTTTCCAGCAGGATTTGGCACCTGACCACACTGCCAAAAGCACCAAAAGTTGGTTAAATGGCCCTGATGTTGGTGTGCTTGACTGGCCGGCAAACTCAGCAGACCTGAACCCCAAAAAATGTAGATGAGCTGAAGGCCACAGTCAAAGAAACCTGGGCTTCCATACCACTTCAGCAGTGCCACAAACTGATTACCTCCATGCCACGCCGAATTGAGGCAGTAAATAAAGCAAAAGGAGTCCCTACCAAGTATTGAGTACATATACATTCACCAATCACCATTCATTCACCGTTCCTGGCTGATGGAATGATCTTCCCACCCCATCCGGAATGCTGGATCCCTGTCAATCTTCAAACAACAACTGAAAACTCATCTCTTTCAACACTACTTGACTTCATCATAATTTTTTTTTTTATAATTTAACTTTTTCAAAATCTTCATAAAACTTTCTCTCCTTCTCTTCCTAGCTTGTACTTATTTGAACAATGCCTGAGAGTTGGTGTTATTGGCACTTCCTGTGTCTGTTTGCCTCTTCAAGATGAATCGCTTCATGTATTCCCCAATTGTAAGTCACTTTGGATAAAAGCGTCTCCAAAATGACTAAATGTAAAATGTAAATATATAGTAAATGAACATACTTTCCAGAAGGCCTAAGTATTCTAATTAGTTGAGATGTGAATTGGTGGGTTTTTGTTAAATGTGAACCAAAATCATCACAATTAAAAGAACCAAAGACTTAAACTACTTCAGTCTGTGTGCATTGAATTTATTTAATACACGAGTTTCACAATTTGAGTTGAATTACTGAAATAAATAAACTTTTCCATGACATTCTAATTTATTATAGATTTTTACCTTTAATAAAGCCTTTTTTTCTAAAAGTGTACATCTTTTAAGGTCAAATTGTTACATTTAATTAGTCAATTAAAGTAATAAGACATTTAAGCTGTTATCAAACAAATGAAACCAGTATCAACAAAATTCCTCAAAACAGTGCCGTGGCTGTTTGGAATATTTTTTTTTGTCAGCGAAATGCAGCAAAAACAGGCAATATGGTATCTAAAATGTAAGTCTCTTAATATAAAATTATTGTTTATTGAACTTTTGTATGAAATTAATATCACATTTGTAATCATGCTTAATTTTGAAGAAAAAAACAGCACTCTTAGTGTGATTTTAACTATATGAATTTATGTAAATATATACATTTTCTACCCCATATCTTAATGCACTTTATTAGACTGAATCATGCAGTGAAAGAACGCACTCTGAATGCGCACGTGCACTGTTTAACCCGCTTCATCACATAACTAATGTATGCATGCACTCCGTAGGTGTTTGGTTTTTGCTAAATACTCGATATTGTCAAATTGCACATCCTTAAAACAACAATTACGATATTATCGCAGACAATATATATTGCACACCCCTACTTGTGCCTAATCAACAACATTTCCAGCAAAACAGCTCACCTGTTGGTTTGAAGGGTTTACAATTGCAGTTAGAAGATAGTGACCCAACGGATCAAATCTTACCAGCCTGCAAAAAACACAGAAAAGTCACAAACAGTTCAACCAAAAATGTAATGTTTTTTTGAATGTTTCAAGCCCAAACGACGTCATCTTTGAAACATAAATGAGGATATTTTTAATGAAACCTGAGTCATTTCTGTCCCTCCATTTAAAATCAATTCCCCAAAAACTCTGACACTTCAAAAAGTTTAATCCAAAACTGCATCCCAATTATGCCTTATACACTATGTACTCAACCATGTAGTGTATGAATTTAATAGGGTTATTTTGTCATTAATAATCGGAATCTGATAGCCCCTCCCCTTTAGCAACATAATAAAAGCTGCGACAGTTGAGTGCATGAAATTTTTAACATGCCACACTTTTTAAGTGCATTATCTGGGTACTTAAAGTGTACTTTTTATTTTAAAAAAATTTGTGTGAACACTACTCACGACTACTACGAAGCATCACAGAACAGTGCATAAGTACGTGATTTGGGATGTCCAAAGTGTACTGAAGAGACATGATAATTTTATATGATGAACAGATTTTCTTGATATATAAACATTAATCAGCTCACATGCATAAAGTGCATCAGGTAAAAGGATTCTCAAATGTGCTTATTTGACAAGCAAGAACAAACCACATCGCTTTTTGCTCGTCAAGCTAGAACTTTTGAGAATCCCTTTATCATATTTGATAAGCTCTGTGTAAGTGCATTAATCAATGTGTATATGCAAATATAAGCCTAAATTAAATCTGTTCATCAACTAAAGCAATCATGTATCTTCAGAAGATAGAATAAACCGCTTAACTGAGATTTTTTTAACAAGCTTAATAGATAATCAAAGCTAGTGTTTTGTTTAATTAGTGTTTTATAGTTCTTATGTATGTTTTTGAATGGCAAGGGGTTTGGGTGAGTTGTTGATGACATAATTTACATTTTTTTGTGAACTATCATTTTAAATTAATAAAATGTATGTGCATCAAACCTGACTCTCTCGGTCTCGCTAGCAGTCTTCACCACAGCAAAGGGCTCCTTCCGACTCCAGTCCCATAGATGTAGCTCATTGTTGGTGGCAACGAGCAGCAGCTGAGCAGTAGGATGGAAAGCAAGGGATGCAATTGCTGAGTTACTCTCTGTGAGCCAGCTCTCACTGCCTCCCTGAAACAGAACCACACAATGCTTTTAGTTTTGAGCTTAATTAAGTTGTGGTTACAAATCTACAGAAAACTAAAACATATTAAAAGCAAAGAGCAAAATAATTACCAGTTAACAAAACAATCATTGAATATGCTTATGGTCACGACTTACATGTAGGTCCCAAATTCTGACCTCTCCATCCAGGCAGCCAGAAGCAATAAGGCCAGGGATGTTTGGGTGAAAGGTCAGGCACCAGGGTGTCCGGCGGTGACCCACTAGAGAGTGAAGACACTTTCCTGTCTTAACCTCTGTGATGTAGATGTTGTGGTTCACATGGGTCGAGGCCATTAAAGACCTGCGAAGAGACAAATAGCAAAAAATTCTCTGAATAGTTCCAAACTGGAAAAACCTGAGATCAGCCTGTCATTTAGCAGATCTGTACTGAAGACTAAGAAAAAGAAGTCAGACCTGTCTTACCTATCTGGGCTGAAGGCCAGAAGAAAGGTTGAGCGAGGGCTGTCTGGTAACTCCACTTTCTGTGACACCCGAAAGAAAGTTAATAGAGCAGTAATTTTACCTCAGTCACATCCAAACCACAGCATTAAGGCATATTCACACAAATGATGAAAACTATTATGATAGATATAACTATTAAGCTTTAATAATCATTTTAATGATCCACACTACAACTATAACGATAATGACATGGAGGAATGGTATTGCTGTAATCACTTTGAGAATGATCGTTTTTCAGCTGATGAACGCTATAAACATAGACTGCCGATCAGAATTCACCCAGCATTAAATAGCTTGCACATTTAAAGCAGAAGCCTGCAGCACAAGCTTAAAATAAATATTGTTCTTGGTGTGACTGGCCCTTTACGGGTGCTGAGCAGTGTGTACTTTTTCAAGTCAATTATCAGAACAGAAGAATCGTATGTCTATAAAGCTATTTATTTAGAAGTTCTTTAGAATTTTAGTTTGTATTTAGAATGTTAACTAGCAAATAAATCCTAGAGATCAACAGTTGACAAAACAAATATACTGAACAAAATTATAATTTTAGAGAGGCCTTTTATTGTAGCCAGCCTAAGGCACACCTGTGCAATAATCATGCTGTCTAAGCATCTTGATATGCCACACCTGTGGTGGATGGATTATCTCGGCAAAGGAAAAGTGCTCACTAACACAGATTTAGACAGATTTGTGAACAATATTTGAGAGAAATAGGCCTTTTGTGTACATAGAAAAAGTCTTAGATCTTTGAGTTCAGCTCATGAAAAATAGGGGCAAAAACAAAAGTGTTGCGTTTATAATTTTGGTCAGTGTAAAAAACAATATTGTCTTAATATTGAAAATAGTTAAAAAACAGTTGTAATTGTGATACTACAGTAAGATCAGCAGGCAGCTTATTGCTTCTGACATTACACATTGTACTGAGCAGGCATTTCCCCATACAAGAGGCTGTAAGTCAAAAAATGACAGAGATCAGTGTGTCAGTTACCTGGCTTTGCCATTTCATGCGCTGTGTCTTTTCCTCTACAAGCTGCTGTAGGATCCTGTGTGAGGCAAGGCCTCGTGCTCCTCGCTCTCGACTGGACAGGATACATACTGAGTTCTTCTGTCCCACCTTCATCTCCACAAACTATTCCTCACTCCGAACCTCTTACACCAGACACAGAGCCGTCCACCGACTCACACACAACTACACCACCGCTGCTACTGCCACGCCATCATTCTGGGCGAGAGATAAAGAGTTCAATAAATCATCATAAAACTTGAACATTCAAAACAAAATGGGGGGTAGGGGGCATCAACGCTCATGAATATCTTAACACATAATAACTTGACTACAATTCAATATTAATTTCATGACAATGATTTCCCATTTGTTGGTAAGAAGTTATTTAAATTCAGTGTCAAATCTTCCAGCATTGTCTCTCACCACAGATTGCCTCCAAATATGATCTCTACACAATCAGCACAGGTGTCAAAGGAGATTACATGGTGTAAAAGATCTTTTAACACTGAATCAACACAACAGAGCAAAATGATGGTGTATCACGTGTATCTGGCTGTGTCACATGAATAGACAGGGCATAGAAGAGCAGTGTGAAAACAATCAAGGGGATTGTTACAAAAATTACAAATACACACATGCAATGGCAGAATGACTCTTTTTAATATCTTACACAGATAAATAGAAACTTTATAGTAGGGGTTAGGTAACTAAAACAACAACATCCATCAAAAACGAATAAATTAAATTAAAAAAGTTTTACTTTTTTATTTCAGCTAGTTGCCAACATTTCACAATTTCATTAGTTTAACTTGATGCACTAAAATAATGAAAACTACAATAAACATGAATAAAACCCATATATAAATATATACAATATACATAAAAAGCTATACAAAATATTAATACAAAAATACAAAAGGTATGATACTAAAATAAAACTGGTGGAAAATTAGGTAACATATAAGACACGTAAGACAATATATATTTCAGCAAACAACAAAATAAAGGCAAAAATAAAGAAGAACTAAACATGACAATAAATTAAATAGTTTTTATTAATAATGAAATAGTAGCAAACGCAGTTTTATGCACTTGCCTGTATTACATGGGTAAATATACTTCTAAAATGACACAAGTACGTAATTTACATTTAGGAATACAACCCTAAACTAACGGTGAAAAAACTTGGATCAGCTTTACATGTCTTGTGACAACTTGATCTATCCTCCATCTGACAGGCTAACGTTTGACTTCAGCTGTTATCTTCTGCTATTAAAGATAGATATGGGATATAAAAGTGATATAGACACTTAGTAAAGTAACTTCATGATCATAGAATAAAGGAACCACTGAAAACTATATACAATTTACGATGTTTGTTTTTGAATTAAGAAATTATGCTAACAGATTTCACATTTAGCAGTTAACGTTAGCAGGCTACTGTTTACGGGTGATGTATTCATTCACACAGTTGCGTGGTGTTTAAATTATGTTTTTTTTGTTAAAAATATGTTTAAGACAACCACTCGGGATATCAGGCTTGGCCTACCTTTTTCTCATATTTTTGTCCGAATAACGTTATAACGTACTCCTTGAAATCGTAGCTGTCAGGTGAAACATGTACGTCGGGGCACTTAAGCAGCAGGAACGTTGTTTAAATATTCAGTACTAATTTTATGTTCGGCTTTTTATAAATATTGTGAGAAATATTTGTGTTATTTCCCGAAAAGAGGGTCGAATGTACTTCAGATTTGTTGCTGTGTTCAACACCTCCTGCAAAAAAGCGTACAGACAAAGCCAGTAGAGCAGAGATCCTTTGTAATCAATTACCGAGAACATCGTTCACAGGCGAACCTCAGCTAAGCTGTCGCTTTACTTTAAACACAGGTAAATCGATAATAATTAAACCCTGTGCATAACACCTTACTTTTTACTTTATATCTAAATTATGGAGATGGAAATAGTATTTTAAAATGTATGTATGAAAATACAAACTAAAATAATTAAAAATAATATATATTAGTTAAAATAGCATATTAAGTGTGAACAAATATAAGTTATCATATTCAGATACACCATATTCGAGGCTTGGATATCAGGTTAAACATTAACTCATAAAAAATATAGCTTAAAAATAAAAATATAACAAGAGAGTGGATTTTCATTTTGACCGACCAATCAATTTACTTGTTTTTAGGTTGCAGAATGCGTTGACCAATGGGAGCGCTCTTTTACCCGGAAGCTCCTGCAGCTCGTCTTGTGCTTGCCAGATCAGCTAGACAACGATCGTTCAATGAGGAGACTGTACTCTGCCTCAGCTGCTCGTCCACAAGTATGGAGTCGTATTTTCTGATCGTCGCTTTCTTCTTCACTTTCAGTCTTTCCAGTGGAGAAAGGACGCTCAAGTTTGTCACTGTGGTGAGTAACGCTAGTGTATAATGTGTAATAATCTGTCTGCAGCTGTTTTGACAAATCCGTTTGGCTTAAAAACCTTTCATAAAACGACTCACATTCTGACTCTTTGTTATGTGTCATATTTGTATGCATCACAGCTGTGTTTTAATGTACATGTGAGCTGAGTTTGTGTTTCCTTTTGGATTGTATTCGCTCTCGATGCTTTGCATTGATTATATTGTATCGTCAGTGAACACAGTCTAGTTTTGAAACGGTATCCAGCAGTTAACGTTACGTTGCGTGAGTGGCAATATCTGCTGACATGAGGAACGTTAACCATTGTTTGCAACCAACTTTGTATTTGGCTCTACAACTTGTTCTCCAATTAAACTTTGGTTATTTGATATCGTATCCTATCTATCAGCCTGGTTAATGTTCGAGCTCATCACATGATGAAACAAGTTGTTGTTACTTTCCGTTCAATCAATAAAATGCTTTGAAACAAGCTATCCCAGTAGGTTTATTCCAAGTCAATTCTACTGTGGTTCTTTTGTATTGGATGTATAGATTGGAAAAGGCCTAGCTTTTGATGGGCAAGTTGTGTATGTCCAGTTATAAGGAAGTTCTGACATGTATGAGGCATGTATATGTTGTGGTATCTCAGAAGAAACAGCAGTGTGTCCATTTATTTTTTGATTGTAATTTAAGTTCCTTTATTCGTAGCCCTACGAATAGTTCGTAAACCATTCCTTTGTTCTCAAAGATCTTGTTATGAAAACCATCAATCTTTTGAATGTACGCAATATAATAAATCCATAGACAAAAAATTGTTTAAATTTCCATTGTATATCTCCACTCTAAAATTCTGACCGCTTAGGCTTATACACTAATAAAAGTATCCTATGTTATGCTAAATTAGAGTATTTAAAGATGTGATTTAACTTTTCTATTATTGCACATACATATATATGTTCATTCTACTTTATTATGTTGGTGTTATTGTATCATATTTAAGATATGCATGTATGTTTTCTTTCATGTCTGTGCCACATAAAGAAACTCAAAACCTTTTATGTATTGTGGGTAGTCATATTTGATACCGACACCTGGTTTAATTATGTGAAAAGAAGTGTGTTGTGGTAAATCATGAGGATCAGGTCACTGCAGATGAGGAAGTTTAAACCAGAGGGTTGTGCTGTTTTAAGCGTGATTGTGTAACATAGCTGTATAAATGAATGCATTTCTATAACACCTACTTAATGTTTTAGGTAAATCCTACTATAGTGTAAATGAGAGAAGGCCACAAGCCAGTACTGAAAACGCAATGCATGATACACATTTAAACATGACTGAATTCTGTGAAAGACAGAGATAAGGAGATAGACTGAATCTGCTTAACCAATTAGACAGTGTTTACACACAACTGTGTGGCTTGTATCCGGGTGTCATGATGAGCACATGACAAGTTGGATTTGCTGATTTAGTCACAGTTGCATAGTGTAGTTCTTTCTCCTGAACACACACACACAAACATACATAAATCCCCAATACTTATCGGGTATTTAACCTCCTCTCTGTTAGCTTTATCGTCATGGCGACAGATCTCCAATCAAGGCCTATCCAACTGATCCCTATAAGGAGAGTGACTGGCCCCAGGGTTTTGGACAGCTCTCTCAGGTACAGTATGCACACACACATGCATTATGCTCTGTTTTAATTGGTTATGTGCTTTAGTTTATGTAGTAGCATGCAATTATCTGTGTTATATTGTGTTTATGTATACATTGAGGGAGTGACCCGCTCCTTACATAATTACAACACTTTTCTTTTTAACTGTTATTAGTAAAGTCTTCATCTCACATTCAGATGACTGTTCACAAAAACAGTTTATTTCTTAATGTGTACAACTTTAAGTTAGCAACAAATTACTGATGAAAATTACTTATTACTTATGAACATTTCAGGAGGGAATGAAGCAGCACTTTGAGCTGGGTCAGTTTTTAAAGAAACGGTACACGGGATTCCTGAGTGAGGACTATGAACGGCATGAGGTTACTGTTTCTTTAAATTAAACATGTTTAGTAAACTTAAAGGGATAGTTCATCTTTAAAATGAAAATTGACGTAATTTACTCACCCTCATGTCATTCCAAACATGTAAGAGTTTCTTTCTTATGTTGAACACAAAAGATGATATTTAGATGAATGCTGGTGATCAAGCAGTTGATAGTCCCCATTGACTTCCACAGTATTTCTTTCCCTACTATGGAAGTCAACGGAAACCAACAACTGTTTTGTTCTTTAAAATTCTTCAAAATATATATATTTTTTGTGTTCAACATAAGAAATAAACTCATACAGGTTTGGAATGACATGAGGGTGAGTAAATGATGACAACATTGTAATTAAGTTGAACTATTCCTTTAAACATAGATTTGTCAGACTTTTGTGTTTAAATGGAATAAGTAATCCTGTCTTTGCGCTATAGATATTCATAAGAAGTACAGATGTTGACCGCACTTTAATGAGTGCAGAAGTGAACCTGGCTGGCATGTTCCCACCCAATGGTTCTGAAGTGTTTAATCCAGATTTGAAATGGCAACCAATACCTGTTCACACCGTTCCAGCGGATGAAGAGAAGGTAGGACATCACACTGAACTTCTGTTCCCACTTTTCACTCCACAATTTTGCAGCACACTGAAACTTGGCCCTGACCTCTCTTTAGCAATGAAGTCATATTTGATCAGTAACATCATCAGTTAATGTCTTTTTTTCCTCTTTTCAGCTGCTTTCATTCCCCCTGGACGACTGTCCGCGTTACGCACAGTTAATGGACGAGACTGAAAAAACAGACATTTTTCTTAACATGACTGAAACCTACAAGGCAAGTCCACCTTGCAAAAACTCATTTATAACAGCAGATATGTTGACTGAACAGCGATAAAATGTTTTTACAGCATTTATGAAAATGAATAATTAACATTCTTCCCTTAGATTTAGACCTGTTTTTAAGATTATATTAAACCCTAGATATCTGACCTGTTAACATGCTTAGTTTGTTGGGTAAATATCATGTAAATGGAAGAAATGTAAATCGTTTTTTATTTTTTGGGGTTTTGTGAAAATGTTTCAAATACTTGCTTCTCTGTCAAATTATTTACAGTTTACAATTTTGTTCATGAGTCAATATTCCATTTATATTCTTGCTCCCTATTTTTCATGTTAGTAATTCATGTACATGTTAGTACATAACTTACAAGCTTGCAATGTAAATGTGCAAAAAGGAAAAAAAACAGTAGATGAGCCATCCCAGCCAAAATGGTTACTACACTCATAATGATGTCATTTTATGCAGACCTTTATAGAGATGGTGAAAAATAAAACAGGACTGGAGAAAACCAAAATTGACTCTATTTGGAGTGTGTATGACACATTGTTCTGTGAGGTGAGTTTCACCTGCGTTTATGTGCACACATTGTTATTACACGTGTGTGTGAGTCATTACAGACTAGTTTTATGGCTTGTGGGTAAAACTGTTCCCTATTCTTTGTGGACTCTTTCATGATACATGTCTTGTAATGATGCCCTTACTACGAGCTGAATTACTGTTGCTTCATTTTATTCCAGACTGATCTCACAATGCTCAGAATTGATTAAATCCAAATGCTCAGACAGACGCCATGAACTGTATCAGATCAGATAATCATCTCTTTTTCTTATCCTCCTTCCCCAGGAAAAACATGGGATGCGACCACCTGACTGGGTTACTTCAAGTGTGATGGAGACGCTAAAGGTGTTAAAGAACTTTGGTTTCCAGATTTTGTTTGGAGTCTACAAGAGAAAGGAGAAGTGCAGACTTCAGGGAGGTGAGAGCTTATCGCTGGGCAGAGCATTTTTTTTGTAAATTCATTCCAAATTAACACAAACAACAACAGCAACAAAAATAAAACTAAATGAATGAATATAATAAGAATCAAATAAAAACCAAAAGCCAGAAAATAACATACAAGGTTAAACATCGAGAGTAGTGCCTGACATTTCTTAAGAAGACAGAAGATTCTTGATAGCATTTTCATAGTTACACAATCTGACACTTTTGTGCACACGCATGCAAATCAGCATTGTGCACAGCACAGGAGAGGCTGCTTCCTCAAACGCTGTGCAGTTGTAGTGCAGGAAGATGGCCGTGTAAAGAAACAGTGGATAGACCGGTCTACATTCAGACCTGAATACACTAGTGCAGTCCTGTGATCCTGTGACACTCTAATGTGCTAAAACAGCTCTTATGCTCTCATTTACAGGCCTGCTGTTAGATCAGATCATTAAGAATCTCTCAAATGCAGCAGCACTGGACTCTAAGCAGAAAGTGAAGATGATGGTATACTCAGCGGTAAGTCAAGTCAACACCCAAACTTCCCTTTTTTCAGTCAATAGCATACTAAAAAAATACATTTGTCCTCTTTAGGGTAAGCAGCTCATGTAACATTCTCTCATGTAACTCTTTCCTCACTAGCATGACACAACAGTTACAGCCCTACATGAAGCTCTGAATGTCTTTAATGGCCTGCAGCCACCTTATGCCTCATGTCATCTATTTGAACTTCACCAGGAAGAGAACGGGTAACATAGTGACTGTTTTTCTTAAATGTTTCTAGTAGACATTCTTTGGTAAGCTAAAAATACCTTTGCTTTGCTCTTTCAGGACGTTTTCAGTGGAGATGTTTTACCGCAATGACACTAATGTGTCCGAGCCGTACCCTGTGTCTTTACCGGGCTGTTCCCGGCACTGCCCTCTACAGGACTTTGTGACCCTCACACGTGAAGTCATACCACAAGACAGGAAGAAAGAGTGTCAGAGAAAGAAGGAAGCCACAGACACTGGTAATTACAATCATTTACATTAATAAATGCTGTTTATTGCTTGTAACCACTTTTTGCATGCATACCTAAACTATAAATAAAGAGTTAATTTGCCAAAACAGAGGTTTTTTTTTTTAAAATCATGTTTTTTCATTGTGCATACCAATTAATCTCAAACCGCAGTTAATAGAAACATGATTTTTGAAAATTACAAAAGAAACATCAAATAGTTTTTTGAAAATAAACTCTTCAAATTATAATTTGTTTAGTGATGTATATACTGCAATTTAAAGCACTTCCTAATGACAAAAAGATAAAATGTTAAATATCTTTCAAAATACACGTACATAAAATGGCCAACCGTATTACTAATATAGATCTGAGTTACTTTGATTTTGATAGTTCTCTCATGTGTGTGTGTAGAGGTCATCATCGGGCTGGCTGTGTGTGGATGTCTTCTCTTCCTCCTGATACTGCTGCTGTTTGTAGTGCTATGCCGTCTGAAAGACCCCATGGCTAGCTACAGTCATGTGATAAACGAGAGTGACTCCTGACAATCATATCAGCTCCTCCGCAAAGAGGAATCGTGGGACAGTGAAGAGGACCTGTGAGGACACAGCGCCAAGTTGTTGAGAAACTCTTTTTCGTCACACTTTTTTTAAATTGGGGAAGAGCTGGTAACGTTTCATTACTTTAACCATAAGTGTTTTGAGAGAGAAAAGGGAATCAAGTGTTGGGATGGCCTCAATAGCATTAACGTAACATCCGTAACTGAGTAGCTGTGACTTCATGTTTGTCTTCGACTCTGGGATTTTATTGTGTACAAAAGTCAACGAGGGACTTAAAACTTGAACTCAAAACATCTCTGAGACTGAAGCTCCTCCAGAGGTGCGAGTCCTCTCTGAAACACAAGGATTGTTGGCGTCCTGCTGTTTGTGCTTCCAGGACATTGATTCGACTATATTTGTGAACGCCTGAAGATTCAGATGGGGCAATGGAAGACTACTGAATACAAATTAAGGCCTTATAATGCACTCACAGAATTTTACCTTCATGCTTTTTATGTGATTATCTCCTGATTTACAGCCACAGAAGAGTTTTGATTAGTACATTTCAGAATAACATGCTGATATGAACGGTATTTTCAGGTTAAGCTCAAATGAGCTTTTATTGGAGTAATTGTTCTAATCTTGTGCAGTTTCCTTTATGCTTTTTATTCTACATTGATCACGTGAATACAAATTCAATTTTATATTCGGTTATGAAAGATGATTTCATGTCTCGATACAGTAAAAAATCAGTTCCAGGATCATATTTAATAAAATATTGACTGATAAACATGCCCAGTAAACAAAATAAAAATTGTGTCTCAACATTAATTGCAATGTGTCCAAATCATTCTAATGTTTAATGTTTCTCTTTTTACGGTCTCAGTGCACATCTCACAAATGTTCATGACAAGATTCATGTAAAACAAATGCTTTATTGATTAGTTGATGAAATTCTAATGGTTTGAGATGTGCCCTTAATCTGAAAAGATGACCGCAACCGTTTGTATTCTGTTTTATTTTCATCAAATAGACAAAGTTTGACAGGACAACTGTTTTAAACAAATGCACGTCTTTCTTGTACCAGGTCATTAACATTTAGTTAATAGTCAAAATGGAGGCTTATAATACATGTGTAACAGCACAGAGTCTTTAGTGTCAGGAAAAGACCATCAAACCAATATGTTTTTACCAAGAATATATAACCCAAAATTCACTATTGCTGTAAATCTAGCTTAAAAAAACATTAAAGGACCTTTGCTTTGAATATGGGTGTATACCCTCAATATCCATGTCATTTAAGGTTTTGGGGCCCCATTTATAAAGACATGCATAGAATGATCTACTGATGTGTGAACATATAAAGTTACTGAAATGTTCGTATGAACAATTTATCAAATGTCGGTATGCACAAACATGTCCCTAAATGCATAACTTCAAATCAGGACTGCAAATCCCTGCAGAGAGTTGTGCGCTTGGCTGAGCGCATCTCAGGGCCTGTTCTCAATGGCAAAAACTGAGAGACTTAGGAGGAGCTTCTTCCCTCAGGCCATCAGACTCCTAAACTCAAACTCGGTCTAATAACATCAACATGACTCCATTTAATAAACAGTAAGATGCCCACTATTCTCCATCATTGCTGCTATGTATATCTCTTGCACATCCCTGCTTATATTATTATTTATTAAGTCCACAGTATACTGTCCTGCACATTTTATTTTATTGCACATCTTATTCTTCCTTATTTTTTACCTATATTTATATATATTCTCTTGTGTTGTGTTACATATTTTGCACTGTCCATTGAGCGGACTTGACCTGATTTACATTTCACTACTGATTATATTCTGTATAATTGAGTATGTGACGAATAAAACCTTGAAAACTCAATAGATCACAGTTCAACTCCACCTACCTAATGCACACTATCCCTTTATGACTATATTGTTATATAATTCGCTAATTGCAGTGACATTATTATCACTAAACGGTTAAAATATTGCTAATTTGTTAATATAATATAAATGCATAATCAAATCCATGGAATTTAGGATCACATCTGATCATAAATGCATTTTATAAATGAAGCCCCAGTTTCTGCAAGGTATTGTGATATCATGAAGACACCAGCAGTGCATAGATATTAAAAGACAAAGAATCCACAGCGCAAATGTTTTTTACACATTCTCCTAAAATGCAACTTTTTTGTAATTAACCTATGTTTTAACAAGTTCTTCTAGAATTTTTAATAGAAATGTTTGTAGACCTTTATCTGGACCTGTCCAGATCAGTGCAACTGTTTGAGAACATACAAATTCAACTATTAACACAAAATATGGGACTTCATTCAAAAGACACCAAACATTTCCCCTTCGTAGTCAGTGAATCATTCTTTTTTTCTATGTCATACTCCAACTTTGCTATAATTTAAAAAATGTGGTGCAATATCAGGCTGGGTTGAGTGCCCGAGGAACATCTCAAGTGTTTTTCTCTATTAACTGGAATGGATTACAAACTTGAGTCTCACCCCTGTGCACATCCATGACACTCAATCTTAAAGGCAGTTTAATGTCTCTACTGAAACACTATACAGGCTAAGCACCATTAAAAACCTTAAGGATAACACTGAACACACATACATGCGTGCACACACAAAAAATATTCTTGCTGCACCCCACAAACAGCTGTTTGTTTATCCGCTCTGACCTTTAACCTTTACACTCAACATTCAGTTGTCAACAACAGTGACACAATCTAGGAATCTGCTTATCGATGAACGAGTATTAAGATGTTGTTTCACACACAGAGAGCAAAGGATATAGGAATAGAGAAATGTTGATTGTCTGTTGTCAAGGTCAAAAGAGCGTGTGAGGTGAGGCTCTGATCAGGCGATGGCTTTGGCCTCAGGCAGGAAGGCCTCCCAACACTTCACCAGCTGGTTTAAGATAAATAGCAATTAATGACAGGTTATTCAGCGGTACTATATGTAAACTAAGCAAACAAACACTCACACACTTACCCTATGCTGTGTGTGAAACAGGGACTCCATGTATTTCACTATGTGCTGTTTGAAATCTCTGGCTTTCTCTTTCTGCCACAGAAAAACAATTCTATTTTAATCTTATATTTTGTGATGTAAAAAGGTATGGCCAATGGTCACAGCTTCTGGAACTACTGAATTTCGGATGAATGCTGGTAGATTTTGAAAGGGATTTTTTTTACATTTACAGGGTAAGTTGGTGATTTTATTGTTGTCCATATCCAGAATGACTGTTTTTCTTCCCGCTATCCATGTGAAAATTCCTGGCTGAATTACCTACAGCTTTTTTGTTTTTTGACAAACGGGTTATGTGGTAATTTAACTGCCGTCCCAATCCACCAGTCTTGGGTTTAGGAACATGGATCAATCCAAAAGTCATTAAATCCTACCAAGCACCATCTGGCCAACTGTTGTGCTTTGCTTTATTTTAAATACGGATATTGAAATATTTTGTCAAAAATAATACAGGAATATATAGTCACTGCACATCTACAGTAAAAAAGAAGAGAACAATATTACGTAAGCTTTTGAAATAGGCCATTATTAATCACAGCAACAGGTACGCGACAAAATTAGGGCTTGCATTACTAATCATTTTAGCAGTTGGCCAAACAGTCAATGTTTGCTCTATGAAAATAAGAGGTTGCACACACCCATCATTTTGAGAGATAAAACGCAGGGCATTTAAAACCGTAGCACATCAGTGTTTCTATTATTAAAGGGATTGTTCACCCAAAAATGAAACTTCTGTCATTAATTACTCGCCCTCTGCAAGACGTTCAATCATCTACGGGATGCAAATTAAGATTTTTGTGATGAAATCCAAGAGCTTTCTGACTCTGCATAGACAGCAAGGGAACTACCACATTCAAGGTACAGAAAGGTAGTAAGGACATTGAGAAAATGGTCCATGTGATTCAGTGGTTCATTCAACAATTTCTTCTCTTCCATGTTAAACTTTGATGCACGCTCAGGACAGTACCGCATCAGAATGGCGGCTCCTGCGTCAGCAGCACCACACGTCACCATTCTCTCCTGAACGTGGGGCGGGCCATCGGGAAGAATATAAATAGTTGAATAAAGTTGTTATTTTTGTTTTCTTTGTGCATAAAAAGTATTCTCATAGCTTAATACATTTACGATTGAACCACTGATATCACATGGACTATTTTTACGATGTCCTTACTACCTTTCTGGGCCTTAAACATCGTAATTACATTGCTGTCATGCAGGGTCAGAAAAATCTATCACAAATATCTTAATTTGTGTTCAGAAGATGAGCGAAGGCCTTCCAGATTTGGAACAACACGAGGGTGAGTAATTAATGACTGAGTTTTCATCTCTTTAAATAGGATATTTAAATGAAGAAATAATAAGCAGAAATGTCAAGGACAATACAATTCATCATGCTGAACATGTGACTGGCCATATCAGAAGTGCATTTCTGAGTTGGTAGGATCATAGAGCTCCTCTAACACAAATTCATTTATATCTATTTATTTTATCACTGAAAAGCCATGACATTTTTTTAAAAGATGTCCCCATGAGAAGCAATTACTGTACTTATAAAGTTTTGTTGCACTTGTGATGTTTTGTGCTGCATTTCTACCAAAATACAACTATACACAACATCAACATATCTTACCTCAAATCTGAGCACTTCTTTGCGCACAGTACAGGTGACTCTTTCGAAATCTCTCTCATACTGACTGACTTTAGACTCCCACTGTGCAGAGACACAGAAAACAGCTCCATGTTAACAGCAAATTAGTGACCGATGATATTGTTGTTCAACAAAACACCCTTACAAGTATGTTACATGTTGGTTAATGTACAGTACTTGAAATGTGTTGTGAATAAATCATTCGCTGTTGATAATCTAACCTCATTTATATCATCTTTAGCCTGCTGCAGCTTCTCGGGTTTGTTCGCCCAAAGCAGTTTGGCCTCAGCCTCTCGTTTCTTCTGCAATGTGCTCTGAGCTTCCTGCAAACGCTGCCACACTTTCATCCTCTGCTCAAAACAGCACTGAGGACAGCAAAGAACACCGAAAACAACATCACATTACTTATTAAGTGGGCTCTTTTTGTTGGTTTTGCGTTATGCGGTTGTGTTCTCTAACCCTCACGGCCCCCAGCAGTCTGACGTAATCGGCCAGGAGCTCAGCGAGGATGAAGAAATCGCTGAAGGCCTGTTGCTGATGCAGTTGCTCCATCTTATCCTCCACTTCCGCCAGCTGTGACAGCGCACGAGATAATGCAGAGTTCTCCTCCACACTGCCCAGCATGGCCACACTCTTACTAAACACCGCTGTGTTACTACACAACTCTACCAGAGGAGAAAGACTTTGAGATGCTTTGTAACAGTATGAATCTGAAAGACTGGCTTCACAGTGTAGTTTTCATTCTCACCTTTCCTGTGGTTTACTAATGAGTCAACAGCAGCATGGAGCCTCCTCAGCAGCTGCTCCTCATTCTCCACTTCCTGCAGCTTATTCTCAAACCACTGACACACACACAGGGGTGTCAATCACTAGACAAATGCAACGATCTGGGAGAATTTATGCCTTAGAATTGTAGGAACTGAGCTCTTCTTACATTATCAGATTCATTAATTTTAATAGTCATCTTATTCATTGCATCCGACGCTCTGCTTATCATCTTTAGGAGGCCAGATCCACTCAAAGCCTGAGTATTCACTGCCCTGGGCAACTAAAAACACATATGTTTAGATATTAAATGTCACTAAAATTACTGTATGATGGGTCTAAGAATATGATACTGTAACGGCGGTCACCTCATCTCTCTCTAAAAACTCTCGAACATCTGGGTCCTGCAACAGAGAAGGATGAGCCACTACTCTCTGTAGATACCTACAGAAAATACAAACAAAGAGTCAATAAATATGTGATCTATATATAAGAAATATAACCATTTAAAAATCAAAATGAGTGTGCATTAGCATGTGAATCACTGTTAAGACTCAAAATTCAGCAGCAATGAATGTGATTTTTTTCTTCTTTTTACATTGCTAGTGCCAAAAGATTCTAGAGTATGACTGCAAAATAAAAAATGAAACTACTCCTAAAGGTTTGTGGTGTCTAAATCTGTTGCCATTAACAATCAAATCAGCGCTTTCTTTTTTCTGGTTTTTATAGGGATTTTTTGGTTGCACCTGGGTTTTCCTACATGTTGGACTACAAAATGGCTAATAAAGGAGTTTTTCTAAACATATCCAATACATCATATTCAATATGCCATCAGCCACTTAATCAGAAATCAGATTTCTAACCCACCCGAGTTACCAATATCAGAAAAAATGCCATTTGTGAACCTCTAATTTATGTGTATGTCTAATTAGGCTTGTGTTCACCTCTCCAGTGCTGCTCTTCTCTTTTCCACAAACTCCGCTGAGGATGAATCCTCCTTCCCTACCTTCACTTTAGTCATCCCTGTGACACAACACCAAACCACACGCTCAGTCAGCAAATCACACCGGACTGCTCAGAGTAAAACGATGCAAGTAAGAGCTGACAGAAAGCTCAGAGTAAACATTCTCATGAATCCAGGCCATTGTGAGTGTGCATGAGCTCACTAGAATAACTCCACTAAACAAGGATCCAGAGGGAGCATGAGAAATTCTTTACCAACTACACTCTTCTGAGGTGGAGGAGGGATGATGCAGCCCAGCAGAGTGTGTTTGGACGATATCGTCTCATAAAGTCCCAGAAAATCACTGAAACGTCGTCGCACAGAGAACGTCTTATTAAGGAACATGGGCAGTGTAGTCTGGAGAGAGAGAGAGAAGCATGGTAAAGGGCCATTATGTTGATATATGTACTTTGAACAATACAAAAAACTGTAACAGGGAAGCTTTTGTGTACCTGAGTTGACACTTTGTAAGACATGTAGGCATTCATGCCATCTCCTGCAACACAATAACATAGAAGAATTCAGTCACTCAACATCCAGAACAAGAGACTGAATCTAGACCAGTGGTTCTCAACCATTTCACTCCTCAATGTCCGAGGAAATATTTGAAGGCCCACACATGTAAGCCAAGATATTTTCTCTATTAATACTACTGTAATGAAGACATACCTGCTTGTTTTCTATCAGTATCAACAGAATAACTATTCATTTGATAAATGTTTTAGATTTCTGAAGTTAAGAACTCAAGAATTGCATTTCTTAATGTTTACCAGATTTTAATAAAAGTAATAAATACAAATACTTATCTAAAAAAACTCCCTTGTCAGTAGCTTCTAGTCATTTTAGGTGTAAAAAATAAGTTAATTGTGGTACTTGTTGCAGTTATTCATGATCATATACTTTTATTATGTTTATATTTATTCATTTAGCAGATGCTTTTTTTATCCAAAGTGACCCACAAATGAGGAATCATAAGCTTGTAACGCAAATCATTTCAGTTTACTTCAATTTATCATTATTATAGATATTTACCTACACTGTGAAAAATGCTTTTATCAAAGTTAATAAAACAAAGATTATTGGATAATAGAAAATACTACCTTAGTCTATCAACTTTAAAATTCAATACATTACTTGCTGTTTCATTATGATTATTTGTCAAATTTACTAGCAACTTTCTGAGTGAAAATTGTTTCTACAGCAAGTTTTTCAGTGTATATTAGGTGACGAACAGTCTTGCACATTTACAAGAAATAGCTTGAAAAATAAGAATATGCATAATACAAACCAATTTTCTCTGGATTAGTGACTGCGATGTTCAGCTCAAACTGGTCTCCACTCTCTTCCTCCAACTGTTAAAGTTCATTAGCATTCAGTTAGAATTGAGAATCGACATACATGTTAAATGAATGCAACAGAAGACACGTAAAGGGTCTTGTTTCAGTACCTCCTCCATGGTCTTGGTGACAATGCTGGGTTTGAGTATGGAATTACGGACATGTGTTGTGTTGCAAGCCGATGCGTTCGGGCCAATAATCTCTCTCCTGCCTTGACTAGTGGTGTTGGTGAGTGTCAGCTCTACAGTAGCCTCTAGTGTTTGAACAGAGAGAACAAATAAAGCACAGAGGTGTGACGTATGAGAGTAATAGCATTTCACCAATATACTTTAGTGTGGTATTATATTGGGAAATCTATACTTTACATAAACTATTTTAAAATCGAGTACTTAAAAGTAAATAAAACCCTTGATTAACCCTTTACTTGATTACGATTTTTTAAATTAGCTACATATCATGACTTACATATTTTTAAATCACTGAAGAAATATTTATCCAAATGTGACTAACATGCATGTCAGTCATGTATATAAACTATCCCTTTCCAACACGTACGTCATGCTCTAGTGAAGTGTTTTACAACCACTAAAAACCACTATATTCAAACGTTTGTAAAATCATCTGCTGACAACATCAGCTGAAAACATTCAAGCAAAAGCATTCAGTTTAACATCTGCAGTGCCCTAGATTCTTACAGTTAGATCAACGAGAAGATATTATTTTGACAGTTTCTTTAGAAAGTTTCTGCTTTAAATAATACTAAAATTAGAAAATCTCTACTGTTTTCAAAAAACAATTTGAAGCCAAGAAAAAGTGTTTACTTCTTACTATTACATACACAAGTTCAATTATAAGTTGATTCTCTTCTTTCACTCAAGTACTTTTGGCTAGGCACAAATTTGACATAGTTAATATACTTTTACGTTAGTACTATTTTCACATATCAGATATAGCATCTATGAGATCCGTTTCAACCTGCCAAGCTGTGTTAAAGACAAAGACTGAATGCATTATGTTCTCAACATGGAGTTCAGTTCCCATCTGGCCTGCATGTTATATCAAGTGTCATTGCGGTAATGGTGCAGCGATGGGGGCAATACCAGTGAACAGATCCAGCTCTTCGTCGGAGTGAAGGCCATTACTGGCGTGATGGACATCGCTCCTGATGAACGAGCCCTCCTCACTGAAGATATCGCCTTCATCAGGAGCTGATGTGGGTGTGATCGGTTTACTCTGCATAAAAAAGAGATAAACACGATGCCAAGATAACAGCTGATAACATGACATAATTGTAGTTCGAGCAGTTGCTGAGCTGCAATATAAGAATAACGTTAACTGCTGCAGACACTGACAAGCTACGAGCTAGCTTCTGTCAAGTTAAATATTACCCCACATAAGATTGAACGTTAATCAGATAATAAAAGCTGGTCATTCATTTTGAAGCAGGTGTCTCACTCTCGCGCCGGTGAATATGTCCTCGCCTTCATCATCATCATCCTCGTCGCTGTCCAGCACTCGAGTGTCTAATTCTGCCTCCTGATCTTCATTATCAGGGAAAGGAGGAGGATTCCGCCCGCAGCCGCCTGACATCGCTTGTTTCGACCAAAGGAAATATATGTAAGAACAAACACACCTAATGGATCAAGTCTTGAGGTTGGCGTAATTTCTACCTGACTGTCCGTTACAGGTAAGCTTGGATTGGATTTCACCGCTGGGTAACCTCATCCGCGGATGCCTCTGCGTTTATCAGACTCAGAGAGAGATGATGCAACACTGCCACCTGATGGTCTGGAGCAAATACTACAGCTACATCTACAAGCATACACACTGATGCTGTGCATGTAGGATATGCTGTCATTCAGTGAATATCAAGGTACATCTCAATAAATTAGAATGTCGTGGAAAAGTTCATTTATTTCAGTAATTCAACTCAAGTTTTGATACTCGTGTATTAAATAAATTCAATGCACACAGACTGCAGTAATTCCGAAGACCAATAAAATAAGTTTGTGGCACTGCTGAGGTGGTATGGAAGCCCAGGTTTCTTTGACAGTGGCCTTCAGCTAATCTGCATTTTCTGGTCTCTTGTTTATCATTTTCCTCTTGACAATACCTCATAGATTCTCTATTCTCTATGGGGTTCAGATCTGGTGAGTTTGCTGGCCAGTCAAGCACACCAAAACCATGGTCATTTAACCAACTTTTGGTGCTTTTGGCAGTGTGGGCAGGTGCCAAATCCTGCTGGAAAATGAATTCAGCATCTTTAAAAAGCTGGTCAGCAGAAGGAAGCATGAAGCGCTCCAAAACTTATTGGTAAACGGGTGCAGTGACGTTGGTTTTCAAAAAACACAATGGTCCAACACCAGCAGATGACATTGCACCCCAAATCATCACAGACTGTGGAAACTTAACACTGGACTTCAAGCAACTTGGGCTATGAGCTTCTCCACCCTTCCTCCAGACTCTAGGACCTTGGTTTCCAAATGAAATACAAAACTTGCTCTCATCTGAAAAGAGGACTTTGGACCACTGGACAACAGTCCAGTTCTTCTTCTCCTTAGCCCAGGTAAGATGCCTCTGACGACAACTGTAGCCAAATTCCTCGACACGTCTGTGTGTGGTGGCTCTTGATGCCTTGACCCCAGCCTCAGTCCATTCCTTGTGAAGTTCACCCAAATTCTTGAATCGATTTTGCTTGACAATCCTCATAAGGCTGCGGTTCTCTCGGTTGGTTTTGCATCTTTTTCTTCCACACTTTTTCCTTCCACTCAACTTTCTGTTAACATGCTTGGATACAGCACTCAGTGAACAGCCAGCTTCTTTGGCAATGAATGTTTGTGGCTTATCCTCCTTGTGAAGGGTGTCAATGATTGTGTTCTGGACAACTGTCAGATCAGCAGTCTTCCTCATGATTGTGTAGCCTAGTGAACCAAACTGAGAGACCATTTTGAAGGCCCAGGAAACCTTTGCAGGTGTTTTGAGTTAATTAACTGATTGTCATGTCACCATATTCTAATTTGTTGAGTGAATTGGTGGGTTTTTGTTAAATGTGAGACAAAATCATCACAATTAAAAGAACCAAAGACTTAAACTACTTCAGTCTGTGTGCATTGAATTTATTTAATACGCGAGTTTCACAATTTGAGTTGAATTACTGAAATAAATGAACATTTCCACAACATTATTATTTATTGAGATGCACCTGTATTTTATTAGTACAGCTACAGGAATACACATTTACTTTCAAATCACTCATTGGTTATTGTTTCATACTGACTTGAGAACAGCTCAAATTTGTGAACCGATTCAACCAGTTTAATCAAACTCATGCATCATTAAACTTAAAAGAACGATCAGCTCACGAATCGTACTTGGCATGAATTCATTAAATACAAAAGAAAAACACAACACCACAGCATATTTGCAAGTATCCCATTTAATAAAATACATTTTGATCATTTAAATCTCATAATTCAAGATGTATTTGAAAACAATTTAACTAGTGCACAGTAAATTACTCGTGATTTTCAAAAACATACATTTACAAAAATATATATTCTAATACATTTATTATATATTTCTTTAAGTGTCTAAATATTTTGCACTTGTCCAGTTAGTGTTTCTGTCAGAATTGGATAATTCTAAATTCAGTGAGCAGGGCAACGATGAGGAAGACAATGTAGAAAATCAGTAGAAAAATGCCATAGACTCGGCTCAGGTGAAAACACTGAAGAGGAACCAGTATGAAGGAGAAGACGAGAGACAGACCCAGTGCTCCTGAGAGAACCCAGCACAGCATCCCTTCTGGCTCCAGCTGACCACACAACAGAACACAGATCAGACTGTTACTCATCTATACTGGAAAATGTAACTGACTAAAAGCTTGCAACATATGATATCCATCCAGTTACATGTATATGACATTGTATATAATATATAGAGAGTGAGACATACCATCACAACATTATTTTTATTCTGAATGATTTGCAGCAGGCAGCCCAGACCCACACCAAACAGCATGTCTTAATGCAATGTTAAAGGCATATGAAGTGTAGTTATGGCATATGGTAATGTACCAGGATATTTACAATCCTGTAAATATATAGTATGATTAAATCTGTTGATATATTTGTTAATGCACATACACAAAAAGGATAGCTTTTTAAAAAAAGCATATGTTAAAAGATACTAAAGATAATGCCTCCGAAACAGGCAGAAATGGCCATCCGTGGGTATCCTTGACGGGCTATAGTAATGTCTGCAAAGCAATCTGTCAAGATACACAAATATTACACATGGTCTAACAGAGATAAAAAAACATAATGGTGTATAATATCCCATTGGTGTGTAAAGCCATCAAACACTATCGCATGCATTACATTAGTACTTAACAGTGCCAACAAAAATAAAACCATACAATCTAGCATCTGTAAAATTATTTTAATTTAATTTCAAGTTCAAGAATATTGGCTATGAGCAAAAATAAAAATAATAGGAAGATAATGTGCTGTTTGTGGTATTTAACGTTGTGAGTGCATACCTCCAATGCTGTTGCCCCAGGCTAACAAGGTGAGACCCAGTACAGTGTTGCTTAGACTGAGAACAATCCCCAGCAGGTGCAGCACACTAACAATCTCAGACGCTACAGAGCTGATCCACAGCGCACTGACCACAAAACCTAGCAGAGAATAGAGCTACACACACACAGCAATAGAACAAATTAAACATTTTAAAAACTAAATTAATACACTTTTTTCTGCTGCTGAAAATTCAGCTGTCATCACAATAATACATTGAACACATTTTTAAATATGTTTAAAGAAATAGATCACCTAAGAAACGAAAATTCTGTCATCATTTACTCACCCTCATGTTGTTCCAAGTTTCTGTCTCATGTTGAACACAAAATCATACACTTCATGGCCCCCATTGACTTCCATAGTATTTATTTCCCTACTATGGAAGTCAATGGGGGCCGACGACTGCTTGATTACCAGCATTCTTCAAAATATCTTCTTTTGTGTTCATCATTAGAAAGAAACTTACAGGTTTGAAACAACCTGAGGGTGTGTAAATGACCGCTTTCATTTTTGAGGTGAACTATTACTGTTTTTTACTGTATGATCAAATAAATGCATAAGAATATAAGAATTGTCTTTAAATGGGTCACATGATGCGATTTTAATTTGTCCTTTCTCTTTGGAGTTTTACAAGCTGATGGTGCATAGATAAGATCCCTGAAGTTGCAAAGACTAAAGTCCCAAAACTAAAGAGATATTCTTTAAGTTAAGCCTGCCACGCCCCCTAAAACGGCTCATTCAAACCCGCCCCCACATGTCTATGTCACAGTGTGGAAATGTGGATGTGGAAATATTTGCGTAATGCCGCCAAAACGTTCACACAAAGAAAGAAGGCGTGGTTTCAGTAAACGCAGTAGTGTTGATGCAAGCAGTCATGACAGGGAGATGTTGTGTTTCTAGGCGAAAGAAAAAGCACTTTATTTCGCCTTCTGAAAGTAGATGCATTTAGTAATCATTAAGATTACTTACAACAGAACAGCAATGCATTTTATGGACGACAGTTTCGTGAACCTAGGAGAGGAGGTAATTTTGACTTTGCTATGAAAATCTGGCGCTTCTGAATCAGCAACTTTATGTTTTGTTATTACTTTAAGTATTTGCTATTGACTGTTCAAATGAGTTTTGCGCGTCGAGTGTGTGTGTGTCAAGAGAGAGAGAGTCACAGCTGCAGCATTGTGTGTGTGTGCTCGCATGTGTGAGAGGGATAAAAGGTCACACAACCCGCGACTTGTGTGCAAACACATATGAGCATCATCCCTGTGTCTGTCACGTGACTGTTTCCCTCTCAGGCTTGAACTGATGGTAAAACTAATGACATTATTAATGGTCTTTACTTTCATTTTGAAAGCTAAAGCTCAAGATTATGGAAAGGGGTGTTACATTTCCGACGCAGCTTGTGATGCTCAGCCAATCACAATCCACTGGGTCAGTTGGCCAATCAGAGCAGACTGTGCTTGTCGGAAGGAGGGACTTTGTAGAAAATGAAGCATTTTAGAGAGGCGGGCATAGGAGGACCTACAATAATGTACAGTATTTGAAAAATAATGTGTTTTTTGAACATTAAAGCATGCCAACATATTCTGTTAAACCAAATACATTAAATAATGATTTTTGAAAAAAGCATCATATGACCCCTTTAAAAAAAAGAAGAAGATTCATACAAAGTGATATCTAGGAGGATGCTCATTTGTGGTAGTGAAGAAGACTATGCCAGAGAGGAAGACTCCAATGCAGAGTACAAGCACCCACGCTGGAACTTCTCCTTCAATGAGCAGTAAGCCATCTTGAATGAAAGAGAAACATTGTCTGTTTCAGTCACGTGCTTTAGAGAACATGAATTGATTACACAATATCTGCATGAACAGCATTTATCTTTTCGGAATTTCAGTTCATCTGACAGAATGCAGCAGGTGCATTAAAGCGACAAAGGACATAATTGTACTTTTGATATGCACATAAGAGATTGCTGTTGAACAGGTTTAGTTTCATGGTTCAAGTAAAAATGCCAACTGACTTACACTTTCCCGACTGGAAGGTAAGCACACAGATCAGAGGCCCAGTGATTATGTGAAGACAGTTCAGAGGGCGTTTCCAGTTGTGATCCTCTTTATCTGTGTCCACCACAGGAACTGTCAACAATAATAGCACTTCTACAGGCACCTGACACAGTCAGACAGACAGGAAAAAGGGATCTTCATCTTAAAATTACATAGGCAAGCATATTAGATTCAAACAATTGGACGATTACACAAGTTTATTTTAAACAATAGTTTACTAGAAGAATGATTACTTATTTAGAACCAGAAAGTGATCATGAAAGTGAATGCACGTGTTTTAACCTTGATCACTTTGAGGACTTTGGCACTCCAGTGCTGTCTCCTCCAGGTCCGACTATCCACCGGGTTAATGGCATTCAGGAAGATCTGAGCAGAGGATTGAGTGTAAGGCAGCAAAGGCTCATACTCCCCTTCATCTGAAACACACACACACACACATATATATATATATATATATACTGTATGTATGTGTGTATATCCAGTATCTCACAGAAGTGCTCACATGTTCTGCGATGTGCATCCCAGACTTCACGTAATACGTAATCACGTTGAAAAGGTCAAGCTTGACGTAGGCTGAAGTATCGAGTCAGTGTTTACAAGTTGAACGTGCAAATACTAAGTCAAATGCCATTTACCAAAAAGGGAGTTAAAGAGTTTACAAGGTAAAACAACGATGTCGGACGATTTTTAACTTGGAGGAGAAGATGAGATGGAGCCTATGTCAAGCGTGACCTTTTAAACATCATTACGTAAAGTCTGGGACGCGCATCGTAGAACAGAGCAAGGCAAGCATTTGTGTTTATAAAGCATATACATTTCTTTCTTCTTTTTTTAAATAACCGATTGTTTCACTAGATAAGACCCTTATTCATCGTGTGGTATCGTTTACCCTTTGAAGCTGCACTAAAACTGTCATTTTGACCTTCAAAATCCTGGAATGTTTTCATTCAAAAACTTAATTTATTTTCGACTGAATAAAGAAATACATAAACATCGTGGATGACATGGGGGTGAGTAAATTATAAGGGAACTTTAATTTGAACGTTAACTAATCCTTTAATGTCTAAATCACTGGCCACAAAAGTTAGTACACCCCTAAGTGAAAATGTCAAAATTGGGTCCAATTAGCCATTTTCTCTTCCCGGTGTCATGTGACTCGTTAGTGTTATAAGGTCTCAGGTGTGAATGGGGATCAGGTGTGTTACATTTGGTGGTATCGCTCTCACTCTCTCATACTGGTCACTGGAAGTTCAACTTGGCACCTCATGGCAAAGAACTCACTGAAGATCTAAAAAAATATATTTGTTGCTCTACATAAAGATGGCATAGGCTATAAGAAGATTGCCAAGACCCTGAAACTGAGCTGCAGCACAGTGGCCAAGACCATACAGCAGTTTAACAGGACAGGTTCCACTCAGAGCAGGCCTCGCCATGGTCGACCAAAGAAGTTGAGTGCATGTGCTCAGCATTATATCCAGAGGTTGTGTTTGGGAAATAGACTAATGAGTGCTGCCAGGATTGCTATTTGCTGCAGAGGTTGAAGGGGTGGGGGGTCAGTCTGTTAGTGCTCAGACCATACACCGCACACTACATCAAACTGTCTGCATGGCTGTCATCCCAGAAGGAAGCCTCTTCTAAAGATGATGCACAAGAAAGCCCACAAACAGTTTGTTGAAGACAAGTAGACTAAGGACATGGATTACAGGAACCATGTCCTGTGGTCTGATGAGACCAAGATAAACAAATTTGGTTCAGATGGTGTCAAGCGCGTGTGGCGGCAACCAGGTGAGGAGTACAAAGACGAGTGTGTCTTGCCTACTGTCAAGCATAGTGGTGGGAGTGTCATGGTCTGGAGCTGCATGAGTGCTGCCATCATGGAGGAGTGGAAGAGGACTCCAGTGGCAACCTGTAAAGCTCTGGTGAACTGCATGCCCAAGAGGGTTAAGGCAGTGCTGGAAAATAATGTATGACACTTTGGGCCCAACTTAGACTTTGACTTAGGGGTGTACTCACTTTTGTGGCCAGCGGTTTAGACATTAATGGCTGTGTGTTGAGTTATTTTGAGGGGACAGCAAATTTACACCGTTATACAAGCTGTACTCTCACTACTTTACATTGTAGCAAAGTGTCATTTCTTCAGTGTTGTCACATGAAAAGATATAATAAAATATTTATAAAAATGTGAGGGGTGTAATCACTTCTGTGAGATACTGTATATATATGTATATATATATGTGTGTGCCTGCCGACATACACCAACACATAAATACATGCAAGATTTTCACACAGATAAACACTGTTACACCACACAGTACTTCCTTAAAGATGCAATATCCTATCTCACTTTCACTGTTACCAATGCAGAATACAACACACACTTACAAATTCCGGTAATTATGAAAGTCTGTGGTGTTGAAAACAATCATAAATGAAACATAGTTTTAAGTTGAGAGGAAGTGACCCACCGTGTGCTTGTATGCTGCCACTCTGAATTTCTCTATATGAATCAGATGGGAGAGTCTCTTCTACAAGTCAAGAACAGCATTTATTAATCTCTGCCCAGTGATCAGATTAACACTGCTGTTCATTTCATAAACTTCAATAGCACTTTATTTAAATAGACAGAGCTTCGAGTTTGCATTGTTGTGAGCACTATATCTGAATGTGTGAAAGCTTAATGCAGTTAGCTCATATTTTACTGGATGGGAACAAGTACTAAAGTAAGTAAAGCTCAAGTCAATAAAAACAATAATTTTGTGAGTTTACAACACATTTTGACTTTACCTTAAAAGAAAAATGGTCACTCCTCATACAGGAATTTAAAATGAAATGTAATGAAATAAAAGAGGGTCGAAAGAGTGTGGTGTGATCAGTGCTGAGAAAGACTGCAGTCTCTTTACCCTGTTCTCTGCCTGTGGTCTGGGCCGATCCATTTAGCTGATGCTTCTGACGATTGTATATGTATGCACTCACAATCACAGTCAAAACATATGCAATATACAACCCAAGATAACCTGTGGAGAACAGAAATATTGACAGAAAGAAAGAAATATCAATCATATCCATATACTATGGGTTAAAGTGGAACATGCAGAAGGAAAAAATTTGTCATTTTTCTAAATTAATGAAATTATGGTATAAATCTGAAGCGTATAACGGTTATCGGACCCAAGGCTTCTCCCATGGAAATATGGCCTTTATATAGGATACTGAAGGTCCAAAACACAGCTGCCATGTAGAAAATGACATCACGAAGGAATGGACGGGACGCCACAGTGAAAGGCTTGACTAAAGCAATGCTTCCAGCTACCACTGTTGTAACAAAGATTCCCGCTCCTAGAAAAAAAAAAATCAAATTAGGATTTTTTTTTATGATTTATGAATCTGTTTACAATAATTAAAGGTGAACTGTGTAATTTCTGCAGCACCCAATGGGTGCAGTATATAAATATATTTCAAACACTTCCCCTGTCTGCCATTGTTCAGTCAAAACAAATGGTCCCAAGGCTATATGGTTGGACCACTTGCATGACTCAAGCAACCTGCAACTGTACAATTCAGTTTGGTGCCTTTATTGGTTGGGAATTTCAGTTTAAATATTAATACTCCAACGCATGTCCTTGATGTGTGTGTGTGGGTGTATGTTTAACAGATCTGATTTCTCACCAAACAGTGCTCCAACAGCAAGACCAGCAGTCTGAGGGTGGGAGAAAGCAGCCATGGCACTGAACACATCTGGAGCCCCATTTCCAAGTGCCAGGAACGTTACGCCCTGTTCTACTCAGTCACGGAAAACAATGGGGGAACAAATGGGACCTACACAACCTTTTCCAGCAATCAAAACACAAACTCACCACTGAGGATTCCACTCAGTCACACATACAACACACCACTCTCAGTCATGCACAGACTTTAAAATGGCACAAACACACTTTGAAAACACTTCACGCCCATGAACAAACTTAAAGGAATAGTTCACCCAATTGATGGCCCCCATTGACTTCCATAGTATTTTTCTCCAACTATGGATGTTACTGGGGGCCAACAATTGTTTGATTACCAGCATTCTTCAAAATATCTTGTTTTGTGTTCAACATAAAAAAATCATTTATACAGGTTTGTAACGACAGGAGTAAACGATGAAAGACTTTTCATTTTTGAGGTGAACTACTCCTTTAAGAACACAAACAGTACCCGAGTGTTAAACAAACACTACCCAGGATGACACAGTCTTGTCTAACACTGTCAGTGTATGACCTAATAAAAGACTAATCATTTGATATGTCTAGTTGTTTAGCATGCTGTAATATTCTCTTCACCCCAGGACCCAGGGGTTTATCACTTATGTGGTTGATAAGGACACAGCAGGAGTAATTAACCTTCTCAGCCTATGTAATATGACGACAAATTACAACGATCGGCTGATCAGCCACACTTCAGGTATTTAAAGGATACAGCCACATTATGAGTCAGTCTCAGTGTGGAGGAAATGGCTGAGAGGTTTGGACAGAAACTGAAAAAAATAACAATAATCAAAATACATATCATAATTCATATACATTTAAACTTTAATTTCTGTTCTTTATAGAACAAATTCTAAATACATCTAAATAAATTTTGCAACAAAGACAAATTGACTAACTTCTTGACCCTAAAAAAGCAGAACCGTTTTAAAATAAAGAGACCCAACTCTAAATTCTCCAGATAAACGAAAGACATTGTCTCTGTCACATGAGTAAATACAGAAGTGAAACCTAGGTCATGGCCAAAGACTCAGCTCTATCGATAATGTTAGGAGATCACAAAGGAATATACACCTTTCTAAAGTGCTGCAATTATTGTTTTTACATTTTGTTCAGTTACTAATTTTAATTGCATGACAGTCCTAATTATCAATTTAACTGCAACTGGAATACAATGTGAACATACAAACACACCAATTCATTTTTACTTTAAAAGTAAAGAATTACACCATTTTTTTAACTTTTAGATTACACCTAATTTGGTCAGGCTCAGTTATTGCAATTGTATTACAATGGATTATACAAGTTGTGAAGCATGTTGCTAAATAGGAGTAGACTGATGGACCATAAAAGATAATATAAAAAAAACAAATGTCTCAGCATTTTGTTGTTATCATCATTACAATGGAAGTCAATGGTCACCAAAAAGATTTGTGCGTGTTATGCAAAAGAAAGTCAGTAATGCGGGTCTGTAATGACATGGGGTGAGTAAATGTGGTGAACTCTCTCTTTAAGGCAGAACTGACCACCAAATGCAAGCCAATAAATAACCCTTATAATTCTCTCAAATTAACCACTCACAAGTCTGATGCAATTAGCCCAAGAAGAAGGAACAGAGCAAACAACCAGATGACCTGACAGAAATAAAAGAAAAGAGGGAAGGAAAGAGAAAACGTGAGTTACTTTAACTACATGCAGAACCAAAGAGATACACAACCAATACAAAATCAGATTACACATCCTGGATGATGCATTATCATTTGTTTCAGTTGGATATGTAAACAGAAACATGTCACACTCCACAAATAAACTTACACAATAAAATTAAATGTATTGGTAAGTAGACAGTTTAAAAAGTAAACTGAGTTTGGTGACTGAGCTAAATGTGTTCTTACATAGAGTGTGATGGCTAGGGGCAGCAGATTAGGTGGGAAGAGGCAAAAGGTGACCACAGGGTACTTGATGAAGCCTTCGTCTGAAGTACAGCCCGGTGTATTCTTCACAAACTCACATCTCTGACTGGCAGACAGGTTCATCACCACATCACACTGCAACACAGATCAACAAATGCAGCTGTGCAGATTCAATGCCGATAGTCAAACAGCACCGCATTTCATTTATATAACACAAACATTAATGACAGATAATGTACACGTCTTTTTGACTTGATCGCGCATTTTCAGAGATGTTTTATCCCGCTCACCTCGTCTCCATTATGGTTTGGTGTAACTTCTTCTCCATGTATGTCTGAACGCCAGACATTCCCATGAGGTACGAGGTGTGTGTTGGACACGTAAACAGATTTCTGGCAGCTGACACGATCCCATTGCAGAGCAACGGTACAAAACAACACTAAGAGTAGAGCACGCATTTGTAAGCTGATACATACTACTTTAACCTAACATTGCTTTTCAGTGGTCAACACTAGCAATTGAATTGTGGTAATTTAAATCGACGGCAACTTTCGAGGTCCGTTTCTCCATGTTCTTCAGTGAGATAAACTCCATGTATTTAGACGCTGTGAATCACAATCTGTGATCTAAAACAACACGGGGTTACACATTCTGACACAAGAGAGAGTCGAGTATGAAATGTATCAGCCTGTGTCAGGTCATTCCAGTACTTCCTATAGGTCTTAGTCAATCACGTGCGTTTATTATGTGTGACGTCACCTGACAAAGACAACAAACAGCGTGCCGTGTATCCTCCCTCTGTCCTGAGGTTAAAGATACATTTCACTCTTTTCCACTTAAAGGGGTAGTTCACCCAAAAATGTATATTCCGACATCATCATTTACTCACCCTCGTGTCGTTTTAAAACCAAGGCTTTCTTCATCTTCGAAACAGAGCATGGTGATGGAGAACATGGTGATGAAAATACATTATGTGAGGAGCTTTTTAATTATTTCGCAAAACTGTGGCTTTCTCCTTTAGAAATTGTAGAGTTTGTTTACAAAATGTTTGCATTCCCCAAGAATCTTTGCGTTCCTTCACACAGCAATTTATTTATTTTTTCACCATTTTTGAATTTTTTGGTGAACTAATCCTATGGGCTAAATGTCACTTCCTCTGTCTGTGGACTTTTAAACTTGGCTTATAAGTTTGTATTTGTAATGTCGTGTAACCAACAGTTGGTCAATGACATTTTAAGCAGTATTAAACTGTGGCTCTTTTATTTACTTTTTCCCTTTTTAAACCTGTTTTTAAGAGGGAACTGTTTTAAAGATTTTTTCAAACGGTTTTGTTTTGGGTTCATTTTGATTAAGAAAATAAATGTTACAAAATTGCAAAATGTTCAATTTACATGCAAGTACATCCCTTTCTGATGAAAGATCTTAAACCAGCCAAATGCTTGCTAGTGTTATTCAAGCTGGTGTCCCAGCCTGACCAGTGGAAAGTTTCCATAAGCCCTTTAAAACCCGCCATCAGTCCAGCTGGACCGGACTAGGAGACAAGCTTAGACTAGCAAAACTGTATGATTTGCAAGCAAGTCATTTCACAATGTATTCACATTTCAGCAAGTCAGAAGGCTGAAATGTGAATACATTCACGAGAGAGCAACCTTCTGACACTCAGTAAAGTTTGATGATCCAGGTTATTTCTTCACCCCACTCACTTTGACCTTTATAAAATCTTACTTGTAAACTAGAAGACATCAGTGTGTATCTGAGAGCATGTCAAAATCATTTGGAGTTAATCTATGATTTATTGGGCTGGGCTCAGTGAATAGTGTGAATAATATAGATTTTAACCACTGGGCTCACTGCCACATACTCTAGCTATACTTTGTCTCCAAACTGTCTCATTTATTTAGGTTGATATATTTGAGGGCAGTGCTGGGTAGTAACGGATTACATGTAATCTGGATTACGTAATCAGATTCCAAAAATTGAGTATGCTCAACTGGATTAGATTACATTTTAAAATGCTCATAATCAGATTACAGTTAAATTTTTACGGATTACATGATTGCATATTATTCATAAAATTGCAGTAAATTATTCATAATTTATTGATTCTCTCTAATTACATTTTTTCTCACTTTTAATGGTTCCTTTCTGAAAATCCAAATGTGTGTCGTATAGCTTTGACAATATTCACAATATAGAATGGCCATGTAAATGTCATGTAAATTATTTTGTGATCCATGCTTCTGAATTTGGGGAAAAAGCAATGGTAGGTTTAAAACAAGTTCTAAAAATCTAAACATAATCGAAAAAGTAGTCAGAATTCATTAACTAAAATGAGTAACGTATGTTACTAACTACAATGTTCATCATGTAATCTTTAGCCAGTAACAGACTACATTCTGCAAGTAATCTACTCTGCACTGTGTGGATGTGTAATCATTTTTAATTACTAAATATGATGGCAATTAAGACCAAAGCTTTCAGGTCAAATACTCTGTTGCAAAATAATGCATTACTTGCTAAATTGTTAGAAGGGAGCAGTGAACTTCTTGTTTGATTTTAGCAAACTGATAATCAGCATCCACATTTCCTGTGATACAGTTGAGAGGTAATATTCTGTTTACTAATTTTTAGTATAAAACAATTATATATTTTAATGAATTTTAATAAATGTTGAAATATTGCTACAGTTGTTTTTTGAGGATTGGGATTGTGACATTATTTACAATGTCTCATGGCAAGGTTTGGCACTGAAAAACATTTGTGGTCATATCTGTCAATCTGCCTAGTATGGCAGGACTGAGCTAAAAAGCATGGATTGTCTCATCTTCTTTTATGAGAATCAGTGAGTTTAGGGGATCTGGTTGCTCACACATACAGTCATTGCAAATGAGAAGGGTCGTGTCATCACTCTGATCAAACAGCTGATGAAACAAACTGGGGGCCAGTTGCTTTAACACAACCCATATGTTAAGACTGTGCCTAAAGAACTAGTCTGACCAACTAGCAATTAGCAAAAGGGTAATCTTTTTTAATTAGACCAATCTACAACTGATTTAAATGTTATGACCCGGCTTAAAGAAAAAATCAGACTGCAAACTAATATTATTTATAATAAAGTAGGGAATATGGTTTTCTTGATCTGATGAAGGCATTAAAAGATCTGTAGCATGTACTGTCATTTACAGTATCTCAACGGCCAAAATTAGCCCGTCAAAAATGACCTAAGCAATTACTTCACACCATCCAGCGAGTTTGTATCTCTGCATATGTTTCTCTGAGCGCTATATCTGGGGCTGAAGGAGTTAATGTGGAAGCGTTAATGGGTAAAATTGGTTTGATGTCATGTCTTAACTATTTCAGGATTGTTTTATCGGGGTTGGACTGGCAGCACCAATTGGGGTCTCAAATTGGGATCATTCATAGAGACACATCTAGCATCAAACCCACCACACACACAGTCATGCACATATGTTCACATGCACACATGTACACACATGTTGATGACAGCTTTGACACCATCCTCTTCCCCCCCTTGGAATCAGAAGCCCGCTGGGTCTACTAAATGAAAGGTCCCTCAGGCTTGATGGATACAGTTTCTCCTGAGGATGACGAGTATATTTTTGGCTCATGTCGTGAATTGTCTGCAATTGCTACACTGCAGTGGTGTTTAAAATATATTGCTTATGGATTGAAGGCGCAGAATAGTAGCATATGGATCAGCAAGACAACATGTACATGCAAAATGTAGATATTTAGGAACATATACGTTTGCTCTGTGAACTCCAAACACTTAACTGTTGTGCCAAACAATTGACTATTAATGTTTGTAATATGGTTCCGGTGTTGACAATTAAGAATCTTTTCACATGGAAGATCTATATTGCACCAAACTGCCTGTTTATAATTGATTTCTTAAGTATTTGAATCTGTTTAATTACTTTTGTACTTCAAAATTGGTTACATCATAATTTTAACGGACAACATGCAGGACCATAACCAAAACTCTGTTAGTGTGCTCTGAATATTACATAAATAAATTAAATAAAATGATACTGACCCACAAAAACAGACAGTTATTCATGTCAAAGTAGATGTGTTTAGTTCTTCATGTTGCTTGTTAAACTAGATGTGTTTTTGGTTGAATGTTTTTCTCCTACAGTGATTTATGCTTTTCAGAGCGCAGTAACTCATTAGGATACTGAGTAAAGTAAATAAGCAATAAAATAAGAAAAACTATCTTGAAAGCAAGGGTTATTTATATGTGTGAGGCTGGGAGGGGTAATATTGGCTTTCAACAGCATGAAGTCTCATTGGTCTGCACCGGATACTAATTCCATAAAGAGTTAAAGGGTTTTGCTGAGCCATCACAGAATGCTATCAAAACCCTCTTTCAGTGCAGAGACTGCCTGCACTTCCTGGTCTGTCCTGTTACACAGATTTTCATAAAGGTGAGAGGTTTCGGACCTGTTACATATGCTGTATAATTGTTGGATGTGTTTTAAGATGGCTGTATATATTTTTGAATAACTCTGAAAGTTCAACAAAGAGAGGAACTCGCCCACATAATGGTAGAAGATTTCTTACAAAAAATCTTGTGAGCGGTATCCTCTCCTTATTAAACTTTGGTATGTTTTTTTTAGTTTACACGCTAAAAGTAATTCTTAATTTTTACAAAGGTTTATAAGGCATTTTTCATTTCTATAAGGCAAAGATATATATATATTTTTTCTTTATGACTATATAGATATGTTTTATGAGATGGGCATTCAAAGCAAAGAGATATGTTTAATTGTAAGCCTACGCATCCTCTTGCATGCTGTGTTTCAAGCAGAGTGTGTAGTCTTTGATCAGACACTTACATTCAAAGTTAAGAATCCTCTTTGGAGTAACAAAAATGTCCATATATTATTAAGATAACATAATACGGGTAACATAGAGAAGCTGAGGGAACACTATGTGCTAACATTTCAATAACCCTGAAATCTGAGGCTTCAGTCAATCCATCACCTCTGTTCATCACTACAGTTATAGATCTTGAGAAATCCTGGACATATGAGTTTTAGGAATTTTGAGAAAAAGAAGTTGTATTACTTTGAGGATATTGAATACTGTTACTGAGAGAGAGGAGGAAGAACGAGGCAGCCTCTGTATAACTGATCTGTTGCCTGATACAGTTTCTGATTCATGTATTTAGCCCTTTGCTCTTGATACAACACTGGATAAATTTACACACAGATATCCGCTTTCTGCTTCACTCCCATTTATGTCACAGGCCGCTAAAAGACAGTACTGGGTGAAACATAGCAGCATAGTCCTTTTGACTCCACCCAGATTTATTTTGAATATTTTACACCAAAAACATCAGTAAGTTCATGTCATTAACTAAATAGCTGTAAAAAATGAAATACATGAGTTGCTTAACATTACCATGGGCATCATGTTGATTAAATACTCTATATTCAGCAGCTGTCGGCATTATATGGGCAGCACATATTACTTTTTGGTCAGTCAGTTTTTGGTGTAAATGATTTATACATGAGTGAATACAGAAGTGAATTACTTCATTGACTGACAAAACAGCCACTTGATATTCTTGCCTGTGATTGCTGGGAAGTTCTTTGTGTAACGAATGAGTGTTAATTGAGTGTGACTTGTTTATAGCTGTAGTTTACAGTGTTGAAAGTGATGACTGTTGATAGCATGGTAGTAACTGAATAAGGAGTGTATGTGATGAACGCAGCTGAGAGGAGATCAAATGTTTCTACTTGACTGCAAACCAGCTTGTCCAGGGTCTCATTAAGCGCAAGTCTAAGTAACATACGAGCTAGAGAGAAGTTGACTCTCACCGAAAGACAACATGGAAAACATGGTTTATCATTTGCTCGATATGTTGATGTTGACCATCAAACAATGCTTGGACAATTACTTTTCAGGACAGTCTTACCCTGTTCTTCATATTTCCTAACAGAAGAGCACAACAAGCCTGCCATCATGTCTGAGTAAGTTTGTAAACACATCTTCAACTGGAAATCTCACAAGTCAATCACTAATACATATACAGTGCTAAAGTGTTGAAATATGCTATTTCTCTCCTAAAATCCTAACAGAAAAAAGATGAGCTCAAGCCGTCGGCACCATCTCAAGGTAAACATGAGCATCTGAGTCTGTTTGGTTTGTGTTTACTCTAGAGATGTGTGCTATGTTGAATCTATCTTTTGTTCTAGAGTGTGATACTGGGTATAGCCAAGGATCTGTTGACGGCTGAGGAGAAGCGGGTAGAAGAGGAAAGAGCTCAATATATGGAGGAGAAATGTCCTTCTCTATCTCTGCCTGGCTCATTGCAGGAATTACAGGTACACATGCACGAAGTCTTTTATTATTATGGCAGTATTTTACTCTGTTATTAAATGTTTTCTCCACTATGGTCAGGATCTGTGCAAAGAGCTTCATCAGAAGATTGATACGGTGGACGAGGAGAGATATGACTTGTCTCTTAAAGTGGCCAAGAGTGAAAAAGAGGTTTTAAACGCATGGATTCTGTTTATCCTTCATGGGCTTGACTTTCAGCAAATAACACTGTGTGTTTTTTTAGATTGAGGATCTGAAGATAAAGGTTCAGGACCTGATAGGTAAATTCAAGAAACCCGCTCTTAAGAAAGTGCGTATGTCTGCTGACACCATGCTGCAGGCTCTGCTGGGCTCCAAACACAAGGTGTCTCTGGATCTAAGAGCCAACCTCAAACAGGTCAAGAAAGACGTCAAGGAGGAGGTGAGCGCAAACTACGGCAATAAAGAAACCCACACTTGCCAAAGTAATTATAATTTTGAATCTTGAATTCTTTTGTGAATTCTTTTAGGAGAAGGATGCAGTGGGAGACTGGCGTAAGAACATTGAGGATAAGGCTGGCATGGGTGGCAGGAAGAAGATGTTTGAATCCGAGGCTTAAACAGGCAGCGGTTTTACTTTTGGAGTTGATTTCTGGTGGACTTTCTGTTGTCGCTGTTGCAAAGGTCGCTGTCAAAAAGTGCTTTTACATCCAAACTACTCATCCAACAAACCAACAGTAACTAAGCTAATCATAATACTCAGAATGTTATGTACTACATGAGTGATGATCCATGAACTCACCTTAACAAATAAAAGTAGTAAAAGAAACCGCCATCTGATCTGATCATTCCTTTGATTTCTCTCATCATTCCCCATTCCTCTCTGATTTCCTCATCTTTTTCTTACCCTACTAGCAAAAACAGTCATCCTCATGTCATTTCTCTTTTCTCTTTATCTTCACTCACTAAAAGATTTGAATTCTGCTGCAATAAAGTTTACATTTTTCAGCAGTCATTTTTACATTATAACTGAACTAATATCATAAATCATGGTGCTTATTGCTGAATGAGACCAGACTGAGCGAACAAAGATGAAGAATGCTCTGCTGCTTAACTTAAGCTCTTCCCGTTTTTCCTTCCCTGTATGATCAACAAATGTACTGAACTTACTTCTCTGTCTGTTTGTTTGGTAATAAGGGGAGATCAGTGGATGAAATTAAGCATGTGTGTACGTATTATGTTTATATCATGAATCTAAGCAGTGCTATTGTGTGAAATGCAGGAAAAGCTATCCCACAGTTGGCTAGTGCTGGATCGGATGCTGCAGGAAGATGTCTCCACAGCATCCGATCGCGCACTAGCCGACTGAGGGATAGCTTGTTCCCTCAGGCTATCAGGCTAATGAACAATCAGACATAATACACCCTACTGCATACTCCCACTTTACAGCATGCCATGCACTGCACTTTAACACAGTTCAACTGGACTACACGCACACACTGCACTAATACAACGACCCATTTGCTACCACTGGATACCATCCAATGCACATCCATGACATTGCGTATCCAGGATTATGTATAATCTGTTGCACCTTCGCATATTATTGTGTGTATATATGTGTACATAATGTAGAATGTGTACATACGGTGCATAACGTGTATTGATAACTGTTTGTTTCTTAAAAGTACACTGTGTGTACTGAGTATATGTATCTGTATTCTGCACATTGTCTTCTGTATAATTCTGTAAGTATGTACTGTCTATATGTAAATTGTTTCTGCACTGTCTGGTGCACGCTCTCAAGAATTTAACTCATCAAGGCACACGTGCTGTGGTGATGTGACAATAAAAGTGATTTGATTTGATTTGAAATGTTACAGGATTCTGATTACCCAGTAATGAAGAACAGAACAGCACCCTCTGAGATGTGACGGAGAGGCCCAGTGGGTAAGTGATTCGAACGTGTGTGTGTGTGTGTGTGTTGTGTGTGTACTTCAGTTTAACTTGTGAGGGCCAAATGTCCTTACTTATACAGTGAAACATCATGACAACCAACTTGTAAGAACATTTTACAAGGCTAATGTGGCTCTCAAACTTGTGTTCTCAGGCTAAACTACCACCTATAAATCAATATATGGCTTGTTACCTAATTATTTGTCATCCATCATTTCTATTAAAAAAATATATTAATTAATATGTTAATTGTTTTGTATTTTTTGCCTTCTTGAACAGGTATTGTCTTTATCCTGGTTAAGTAAAGGTTACTAACTAACTAACTAACTATAATTAAACTGATGCAGAAACGACTCTTGATGAGGGATGTCTCAAGCTCAACACTCAAGTGTTTGTCACTTCATAAATGTATAAATATAGATGACATGTCACTAAATAACTATATGTACATATACAGTACCAGTTAAAAAAGACAGTTCAGCTTCTAATGCAATAAGTCTGCACTGCTGTATTATAGTGAAATAAACAGAGGTGGCAAATTCTAGGATTTCAGTTGCAGCGCCACTCAGCCCCCAATGAGGGATTGATTAAATAATAACATTTAATAACATTTGTTTGGCTGTAGCAGTCAGCCTTTTCTTCCACAATGTAAGAGTGAAAAAGTCTTATAAGAAAAGTGGTAGAAAACCATAGTGAAGTCCATAGAGAAAAATCAACATCTTTACCTCTGCAGTAAAGGAATGGCAAAGGTGTTGCTGTTGTTTTACACTATTTGTTTAGTATTAGAACATGCAACAGTTTCCATAACCAAAATATAAATTTTACTTAAGAGTCTGACACACCTATCAAATGTCATATTGTTCAGATATCAAACGATGTCTGTCGCCCTCATGTGGCTATGAGAGGGAGAGCACCTATTTTAATGGAAAAAAACAACGTTCCATAAAAGAGTAAGAAAATTGATATTCATGATTGTACAATTATAACATGATCGATATGAAGCTTGAGTCTTAGTCCTTTTTAATGATGCATAGTTGATTAAATTAATTGCATTATTTTACATTAAAACTAGCAGTAACTCTGAATGTAAACAAAGACTTGAAGACTAAGAAGATTTTAAACACGCACTGTTAATACACATATGAAACAATACACATTTTAATGCTATAAAAGTGTGCATATTGAGAGAAATAAACAGCAGATGTTCATATTAACAACTTCTTTAACTTGAGCAAACGCTACTAAATTAGTAGTACTAATACACATATACATTGGTTAATAAAATAAAAGCATGAATGTTGTAAAGCTAGTGAATAAAAACGATCCACCCGCATGCATCTGCTCAATGATGGTGCCTGGATCAGCTGTGAACTGCGTCTTTCTTGAGCCGATGATGAGGGAGGCGTGGCCAGGTCTGTTGTACACGCCCCCGTCCCTTAACTCCACCCCCATGTCAAAACAGTGCCACAAAGTGAGATTCTCAGAAACATGAAGCGCAAAAGAAAAGTGAGCATACATTTAAAGTTTTAATTGCCTTTTTGTTATAGGAGGTAGATAAAGATTTAATATACATTTTAATATCTTCTTGAAAGTAAGAAAAGTTCGGGGTAACTTTCATAACCTTGCATTTGTGGATAAAATATTTTGCAAGCAAAATAATTAAATTGAAGGGAAAGTAAATATTTCCATATTGCTTCTCAGTAGTGAAAATTCCAAACAAAACATCCTTAAAGAAAAGCTCAAAGTCATTGTATATGCAATTTACAATGAACTGTCAAATTTCTTGCCAAAGTTTTCTTGTATGAACACAATGTCAAAAAAGATGCAGCACAGTCTCTGGTTGCGAGTCACAAAAAGTACAGTTCACATCTATGCTTAAATTGAATTTGATAACAATAAAGGTTTTAGCAGGATAGTACTGATGAATAAGCTTAAAGAAATCTCTTTAACCTTATTTGCCAATAAATACTTGTTTGGAAGCGTCCAAACCTTTTCCCACAAAATATTTTCCACTGATCTATTCCATTTTGAAACATGAGTGGAAACACAATCATTAAGAAAAATAAAGTAATTTTTCAAAGTAGATTTAAAACATATCCCACCTACGTACCTGTCAACTGTGTCTGGGAGAGGCATTTCAGAACTTCTCAAAACACTGTTATAGCCCTTAAATAACATAATTACTCCATTCGGGATAGCACCAAATACAGTGGCAAACTGTTTTGGAGTAACAGGAAAAGAAAGAAATTCTTGATAAGAAAACAAGTAACCATTCTGATGAAATAACCCAATTGATATCATTCTTAAACCAGTTCTCAAAAATTAGGGACTTATGTTTATAACAGATATTCTTATTATTCCAAATGAAGTAACTAGTTGGAGAATGTTTTTTCCTTCTGGAGCATCAGTGAACGTTTGAATCTTCTGTAATAGTTGCATTTGAGTTTCTCAGTTGTCCTCGGTGTGAAAAGATGCATCTCAAAATCACACAGTCATTGTTGGAAAGGGTTTAAATACACAAAAATGCTGGAAAACCAAAGAATTTGTGGGAGCTGAAGGATTTTTCTGAAGAGCAGCAGGCAGTTTAACTGTTCAGGACAAACAAGGGACTCATGAATAACCATCACTAAAGACAAAACACAGCTGAGGATCATTCAGGTAACAGCACAGTACCAAGAATTAAGCGTATGTAAACTTTTGAACGGGGTCATTATTATAAATTCAACTATTTTTTTATCTTGTGTACTACATGTAAACATCTTTTACGTGAAATATCTTATTCAGGTCAGTACTAAATAAACAAAAGCATGCATTTGGTATGATCCCTCTTACTTGGTAAACTAATCAACATTTTGCAGATTCTGCAAGGTGCATGTAAACTTTTGACTTCAACTGTATTTGTCAAATTAAGGAAAAATACAATGCTTCAATAGAATATGTGTACAAGTGGAACTAACTAGAATTATGAATATAACTGCATAATACTTGAGTAACTGAGTATATGAGTAACACAATACAGTAATATGAATATAATGTAATAAAACCATAAAATAATAAGTCCTAATGAATATACAGTATGAATGAATAATAAAACATAACAATATCGGAAATTCTGATACACCAAATATCACTTTTGCACCCAGTTGATGTTGAAATAAGATTGAGATATCAAGAGATAATCAATGAAAATGTCACAACCTTTTCAAACATTTAATGACAACCTTCTAACAGTTTAGTCAGTTTATTTTATTTGACAGTTTAACACAGTCAATGACAATATATATATTGGGCAAAAAGGAAAAAAGCATTACAACTGTTAAAAATAACATTACCAGAAGTCTGATGTCATTATAACAAGTGGTCCAACAGCTCAAGTTTTCAAAATCTGGCTTGCTCCAGTCTGCTGCCTCTTTTGTTTTAATAGGTTTAATACACAAAGAATGAAACACAAACTCTGTTTCATAAACATTTACAAGACATTTAAAAATAAAAAAATAATAAAACACATTCATATTCTCATCATCCGTATTGCTGCTATGTGTACATACCCAGTACAACCCGTTTGCACATCCCTCTCATCCCTCTTGTTTATATTACTATTTATTAAGTCCCATATACTGTTTTTGCACATCTTACTTGTTTTTGCACATCTTACTTGTCTTGCACATCTTGTTTAGCACTTTTCTTATTCTATTACACATTTTACTCCACATTTTACTCTTTATTTCTCTTTTTTACCTATATATATGCTCTTGTGTGGTGTTACTTTTATATAATTTTTATTCTTTGCACTGTCCACTGAGCGGACCTGATTTGATCTACATTTCACTTTTGATTATACCCTGTAAAATGTATTATGTGACAAATAAAGAAACCTTGATAAAGAAACCTTGAAACACTAATGAAACATCATAATGAGTAAAAATAATGAGTCCATTTGAGAAGTTGGCGGCTCATTAGAAAATGACGAAAAATAATTTTTAATAAAACTGCGAGCTTGTAAATATATATATATAAAGTGAACTAGGTAGAGCAAATATCTGTTGTAACTGCTGAAATGTTGGAAAACACTAATTTTGAAAGGAGCATATCCCTTTTATTGGACCAGGTCTGAAATTTGGGAAGGGAGAAACCTCCCAACTCAACTCGATTGAAGGTCTTTTCTACTTCCATAGAAATAATAATCTCAGGCTGAGTTGGATTGAGATGTGTTTTCTTTGTAATAAGAAAGCACCAATTAGACTACTGAGAAGTGCACAAGCAGAACCAAAATGGGTGTTTACCAATCAGTGCGCATTTTCAAACTACAGTACAATTGGGGTTTTCAACTATTTTACAGAGATACATATGTAACGGGTCCCTGCTTGCCTGCTTCCGAGCGGGTCTCAAACCCTCGATCTTCAGCATGGGAGGCGGACGTGCTAACCAGGAGGCTAACCAGGAGGCTTTAAAGGAGGCCTTAATGGCTGAAGCCACTAGTGTCAGTCACTAGTGCGTCTCTTGAGATCAGTCAGGGAGTGAGGTTTACTTGCACAGCACCTGCTCGCTGGCCTCCGTTACACATACCTGCATGATCTTGTGGTTATCAACTGCAAATCAATGTTAGTTCAATGTCACCGTCTTTACCCATGTGTGCTGTCGACTTTCATCAAAATTTCAATGCTGATCCAACACTTTATACATTAAAATGTCAAACTCAACCAAAATGATGATTTGGATCAAAACTCAACTTTGTCTCAATGTCACCATGCTATCAGGGATGTCACTCTCTAATGCACCAGGAGATGGCATGCTGAAGCAGCATAAGCCAAGTCAAAGTTCAGAGGTAATATAGCTATTTTAATACAATAAAATACAGTAAGTGTTCTCTCTCAGTTGGTTAAACATGTCAAAGTCCTGAAGTAACATGTTAAAACTATCCCTGCCCCTTATATATTACCTTTATATATGAATTTCACGAAATGTATCTGTCATCTTTTAAATTCTTACAGTTTTCAATCAATTGAGGTTCCTCAAAGACATCTAAAATGCCCACCTAGAGTTTTATAATGCACTTGGTGACAAACCTCTTGGAGTGATCTGATATCTATTTCAACCGATTGAGGACTTTTAAGACTCAGCGCTCCAGTGAACACAGCTTTAAACAGAATTATGAACATTTTTGCAAAGTCTCATTGTCTGTCTGTTTTAAAGACTATAATCTTTTTAAACAGACAAGCCAACATAATTTTGAAGAATACAAGGGTATTATTATTATAATTACAAAGCAATTGTGAAGTTTATATGTAATAAAATGTGTCTGCAGAATGTGTTGACTGATATTTTTGTCTTACAGTTGGAGTTTCCACCTGTTTTATTGCTAAACACTGTTGCTAGAGCACAACAGGTGAGAAAACAGAGATTACAGCAACAGATAGTCAGGGTTCTTCTACATTTCCTACAGTTCTTGCACTTGTGATAAGCGTCTATATTGAAAGAGTGTCATGTTTCTCTGCTCATTCCAAGGATTTAGTGAAAGATGTGGGTCAGGTGTGTGTGTTTGCATACTGTACATTGCACCAAATGTCCCCAAAAGGACACATACAAATTTAATTACTTACACGGTGTGACCAATTAACATACAAAATCCTTTTTTAATTAAAATGCAGAAATATTTTGGTGATAGGTTATAGCGTTGAAAACATCATTAGCTCAATATAAAAATAATAGAGGTTAATAGGAAGTCGCCATGATAGAATGATAGAAAAACAAAAGTGTGTGTGTTGATTGTGGGGAGGGAAGGAGAGGGGGGTTGGGATTTGACAATCTCATTGGTTTAAAGAAAGATCTGCTTCCTTAAAGAGAACTGAGAAGCCGTATGGGAAACCTATATAAACCCAACTAATGTTATCATAAGCTGATACTCCTTCCTCTAATCCCCTCTGAACGTCCTGCTGCGTGCTGAAAGGTGAGTCTCTGTTCTTCTGTCCATCTCTAACATTAGAACATGCCGAAGATCTTTGGAAGATCTTAATTATGCTGAGCAGCCATACTCAGCCAAGAAATTAGAGCAATAAGCAAGATAATAATGTGCTTTATGATGTCCTGTATATTGGAGGAAGTTACTAGAGACAAAAAAGTGACTGCTGCCTAATATAATACTGTGTTTTTAATATTGAATAGACAATGGATATGGTTTATGTTTTCTTTATGGATAAATTCTGATCAATTTTTTATTTAAACTAATGTCAAATGCTCAGAAAGCTTTTATTAGAACCCTAATTTGACATATTTGTCGTATGTGTTGTTGGGGTCTATTTAGGCTATATTTAATTCATTTTAAAAGTATTATGAATCTCATTTAGCTCATGCTTACAGTTAAATATTTCTGACTTACTTCATCAGCACCTAGTGTTTTTTTGTGTGTTTTTTAATGCTGGAATAATTAGAAAAATGTATTGTTTTATTTTTACAGTACAAAAATACAGTAAAATTCAAACAACTTTACAGACCTGTAAATGTTACAGTTTAAAATGGTTGTAAATTATCAAAATGGGCAAAAGAAAACTGAAACCAGTAAATCCAACAGACATTTTCTGTTAAATTACTATATCCAAGCTGTTACTAAAATCTGTTTTGATTTTTAACATAATTAAGACATAAGGTGTACAGTGTCATATGCACAAATACAAAATACCATCATGGTAACAAACGACATTAAAATAATGAAATAAACAGTAATTTATCAATGTATGATGTAACGTTAAACCATAGTTTTAACAAAATACCATCAAATGTGAATTATCATCTAGGGAATTCTGTAAATGTCTACTTACTATAAATTATTTGACTTGCTCTTTTTACTTCCAAAAACTGTCCATTCAAAATATTATTTTTTAAACTATAACATTACATGAAATATCCCAATAGATCTGTTTTAGTTTTGCACGATGTAGAGTATGGGAACTTACCGTTAACCAATGAACAGGTTTTTACCATAAATTCTAGGCAATCCTTTTGTTTTCACAATATATGTATTTTCTTCATACTCCTTATGCTATACGCAAGTCTGGATACTACAGCTGATTTTAGAAAACAGAACGTCCCAACTCAGTCCACGTCCAATGCAAAATCTGTTTTGGCAAGAAAAATATAGAACTAAAATAGCAGAAAGTATTTTTACTGTTTAGGGTTTCAGCTGTTGAGTGTTGAAGTCGAGGAGATTCTTCAAGAGCCAGCAAGTTGTCTGTCAGCTGTCCCGTCTTCTGTATTGATGCAGACCTTCTGCTTCCTACAAAGGAACACTAAAAAAAGAGCACAAGACAACTGCTTCTCAAATTCAAACCCTTAAACACCTAACACTTCTGTGGGTCTCGACACTCACACACATCCATGTACACCAGCCATCTCTATTTCACATTATCCCAGCCAAATTTAGACCTGCTACAGGACTGATGTCTGAATGTGAATTGTTTCCATCAGATTGAAGTCAGTAACACCCCCACCTGCCATCCACAGGCGTCTTCACCTTCTCAGAGGCCACCACAAAGAGCCCGGCAAGATGTCTGAGTAAGTATTGAGTTACAACATCATGTTTAAGTGGTGTGAAAAATATCAAGTCACTAAGTCCTTGATTACTGAACTCAGCAAACACATTAGCATCATGATCATTTTGTATTTATTATGACACATACTAGCATAAATGCTTTTATTACTATTACACAATTATCAAAAGTATTTTAGTATGGATGTTCCATCTGTTTCTCCCAATCACCTCAACCACTAAATGATACACTGTTCTGCATTCTTTGAAACTGTTAACATTTGCTTTCTGATAGGAAAAAGATGTCGTCCAGCCGCAGGCAACATCTGAAGGTGAGGTCACGTCTTTCTTCACACGATCTGAGCTATATGAACTGTCAGTGACTCTCTTGTTAAATGCTGTCTATGTGCTCCAGAGCTTGTTGCTTCAGATTGCTCATGGCATTTTGGAGGAAGAGGCAGCTGAGGCTGAGCAGGAAAAACAGAGATACATGGAGGAGAACTGCCCTGCTCTCGCATTGCCTGGAAGCATGCAGGAACTGCTGGTACACACACACACACACACACACACACACACTGGTTTCCATGTTTTAAGGGGATGTCCCATAGACATAATGGTTTTCTAGTGTACAAACTGTATTTTCCTTCCCCATTACCCTAACCCAATCACTGAACCTGACCCTCACACAAAACTTTCAGCATTTTTGGGGACCACAAAAATTAATAGGCTATGTGTGAAAATGTGCATGTATCTTTGTGTGAAGGAGCTGTGTAGGAAGTTGCACCAGCAGATTGATGCCGTTGATGAACAAAGATATGATACAGAGAGCAAAGTGTCCAAGTCAAACAAAGAGGTAATTTTGTTCTGTTTTACTAGATAATGTATTTATCTGACGTAACTTCTAAAACCTAAACTTTATACTTGATCCCCTAAGATTGAAGATCTGAAGATAAAGGTTCAGGATCTGAAGGGTAAATTCAAGAAACCTGTTCTTAAGAAAGTACGCATGTCTGCTGACGCCATGCTGCAGGCTCTGCTGGGCTCCAAACACAAGGTGTCTCTAGATCTAAGAGCCAACCTCAAACAGGTCAAGAAAGATGTCAAGGAGGAGGTGAGCATGCAATAAAATGTGGACATAGCTCAAATTATCTCTTTTAAAGACTTTTATAACTGCAACAGCAGAAAAATGACATGAAGGCTTGTCGTTTTGAAACATTATACTTTTTTTCTGGTGCTACAGGAGAAGGATGCAGTGGGAGACTGGCGTAAGAACATCGAGGATAAGGCTGGTATGGATGGGAGGAAGAAGATGTTTGAGTCTGAGGCCTAAATCCGTTTTTTCTTAAATAAATTTACATTTACATAAAATGATTTATTTGGTCATGTTGTCTTAATTCTCGTGGTCTTCAGGGTTTTGAGAAATGGTAATGCTATCTATTATGTGAAGTGATGTCACAGTTGGTTATGTATTGTATAGAGGAGGTTTTGATGTATGTGATGGTTGGTTTTGCAGCTGAGGCTTTAATCTGTAAAAGAATAATCTGACTTTGGGCCTTTGTAATTAGACCAAATAAATATATATTCATCAATAATACCCATTTAAACGCTCACAACAGCTGGGGGTTATTTATTCGGGTGATAAATAACGAATCAAACAATCAAATTGTGAAGGTTTGCTTTTTCATTATTTCACCAAATGTATGGCCCGGTGAGACGAGGGAACAAAGCCATGACCTCTAGTGGTCACCACAGGGAAAACAGCCAAACTATCACACCAGTAGAGACTCGCTCTTTAAATGTAGCAAGAATAGTCACACAGAGATTGTTCGTTTAATAAGCAAAGCACGATTTAAACGAAATCTCCCACTGAAATAAATATTATTAAGTGTTCCAAATGCTTGCGTTTTGTTATATTTTATTTTTCCCTCTGTCTTTCATTCTTTATATTCTTAAAATAAAAAAATATTGTATACAGTACAGTACTAAGTCTGAAGAATGAAACAAACTGAATCCTTAGTGTTTAAAGTAACTATTAAACTATCAACACTACCTAAATTGTATGCGTTCACCTGTGATACTGCTGAAGTGTGATGTATACATCTTAGCTGGCATAATTATACATCTTCACATACACACCCTCGTAGCTCTACACATTATTTGAACTCACCATTTTGCCATGGCTAATGTTATTATTGTCCTTCCTTTTCTTCTCCACCCAAACTTGTTTTTATTATTTTAGTCAGGCCATGATTAATTTAGTCGAATTATAATGTAGGCGTAGATGCTTATCTCTACTTATGTACTTACATTAGCCTACCTGTTTATTCTTTATCCAGATAAACAATGCATGTGGATATAATGGTTCTGAACTATGAGGCGCCGCCTAGGATTTAAATCAAACTTCGCTTATCAACACACAAAAAACACGTGCATATACACCTATAAACACTCGCACATACATATAAACTTCCATGCATATACACCTATAAACACTCACACATACATATACACTTCTAAACACTCGCACATACATATAAACTTCCATGCATATACACATAAACTTCCATGCATATACACCTATAAACAGCACATACATATAAACTTCCATGCATATACACCTATAACCACTCGCACATACATATAAACTTCCATGCATATACACCTATAAACACTGCACATACATATAAACTTCCATGCATAAACACATATAAACACTCGCATACATATAAACTGCTGCTGCGCATACACACCCATAAATGCTTCAGCTGAGTATATATGTGTATGCAAGTGATTTCATATGTAGATGTGCGTGAACTTTTCAGTGCAAACGGAAGGCATTTCAGTGTAAACGGAAGGCATTTCAGTGTAAAAGGAAGCAGCGGCACTTCCGGCGGCATCTCCAGATGCCGGGACATTTGAAAATTGAAAATTCTTAACGTGGCTTAATGCATTAAAACAGTGTTTTTAAAAGACCAAACCCAATAAACACACTATAAGATCAAACTATGTACAGTATAGCATGATTTAGTAATAATGTGTTTATTGAGTTTGGCGGTAAAAAAAAAAATTATGTCGATATAAAGTTGTGGCATATTCATTTTTTAAACGTGTATTGTAGCAGTAAATTAAAACTGGAGAAAATGTTGAAGCATATTGTGCTCGATGGTTAAGGGACCGTCTGACAATTCCACCGACTGGGTTAAAATGTCCGATGTATTCTTAATTCAAAATACTTTTAAAATAACACATTGTCAAACTGTAAAGCTTGTATTACTTTTATAGTGATTTACAGTGAGTTGTTTGCCTTTATATCCCTTCATAGAGATTTAAATAACACATTTCTGTATGTAAATCCAATTTTTCATGTAAAATTATTGTGTAGGTTTACTGTAACGTACAGTAAGGTAAATATTGGAAGTATTTTTAAAGCGAGATATTGGCAAATATATTCAAATACATTCAGTCAGTTTGCCCACTAGGCAAATCTCCAGATGCTCGGAAATTTTAAAACGCTTAACGTGGCTTAATGCATTAAAACAGTGTTTTTAAAATACGAAACGCAATAAAAACGTTATTAATAATAAATAATGATGTACTGTACATAGTATGTATTTAGTATAGTATTTTAATAATAATGTCGTTTGGGCCGGAACCATTGTGGGTGGGACAGGAATATTATTGGACTTTTGAGATCCACTTTTACCGCCTCTCGCTCATGTCTGTGCACTTTTCAGAACGCCGTCATTCAAATCAATTCCACACGACATGACGAATGATAAATGAATAAATTAAACTTCATGTAGCTACAGCCTCCACACTGCTGCTTCCTCAAATCTATTGCACTTGGCTCATTCAGAGTCCATATAAATGAAACAGCAAAGTAAACAATTGAGCGTACCTGCTGCTCCGATACACTCCTACCCGATGCTTTATTTAAACTTTTCGATTATTTATTAATTTTTTTATTGAAAACAACTGTCTTTCCAATATAATAAGAGATGTGAGGGAGAATGATTTCGGAAAAAGGCGGACGCGAACTCGGGTCTCTCGCGTTACTAACACTGATAGTACATGTTTTACCTCTTACGCCATTGAAAACTCATGGGTCTAGCCGTGTTTTTTTTATTTTAACATGAGTGGACAAAAGTAAATAACACCTGTCAAACAAGGCGGACTATTTACACTATGTGTGAATAGACACGTTCTTTAAAAGGCACCAGACTACAGAAAATGTCAAATACTCCAGTATTTTTTGTTTCTGGGGGAGGACCCACCCACATTTATTTAGCTTCCGACACCCACATAAAGTTGCAAGCAAGGTTAGCGTATTCCTTAAGCTTTACGCGTAATTAAACGCATTACGTTCTTATTCTGGATCTGCTTGTCTATACATCGTATGCTTTATTAATAATGTGTTTATTGTGTTTGGTCTTTTAAAAACACTGTTTTAATGCATTAAGCCACGTTAAGAATTTTCAATTTTCAAATGTCCCGGCATCTGGAGATGCCGCCGGAAGTGCCGCTGCTTCCTTTTACACTGAAATGCCTTCCGTTTGCACTGAAAAGTTCACGCACATCTACATATGAAATCACTTGCATACACATATATACTCAGCTGAAGCATTTATGGGTGTGTATGCGTGCAGCGAGTTTATATGTATGCGCGAGTGTTTATATGTGTTTATGCATGGAAGTTTATATGTATGTGCGAGTGGTTATAGGTGTATATGCATGGAAGTTTATATGTATGTGCGCGTGTTTATAGGTGTATATGCATGGAAGTTTATATGTATGTGCGCGTGTTTATAGGTGTATATGCATGGAAGTTTATATGTATGTGCGCGTGTTTATAGGTGTATATGCATGGAAGTTTATATGTATGTGCGAGTGTTTATAGGTGTATATGCATGGAAGTTTATATGTATGTGCGAGTGTTTAGAAGTGTATATGTATGTGTGAGTGTTTATAGGTGTATATGCACGTGTTTTTTGTGTGTTGATAAGCGAAGTTTGATTTAAATCCTAGGCGGCGCCTCATAGTTTATAGGTGTATATGCATGGAAGTTTATATGTATGTGCGAGTGTTTATAGGTGTATATGCACGTGTTTTTTGTGTGTTGATAAGCGAAGTTTGATTTAAATCCTAGGCGGCGCCTCATACTGAACTGAGTGCCTGACAACACACACTAGTTTAGTGGCTTGCAATGCTATTGTTTTGAGCAGTGGATGTGTGTGCGTGTGTGGTATCATCTTACTTTCCCAGGGGATCATCACATGACTGGTTAGCGTTCTGCTGATTGGAAGAGAGAACTGGACAAGACAGGAGCCAGAGTTTCAAAGCTCTGAATGAAAAACACATGGAGAGAGACAGAGGAAGGGAGTGAGTGGAACAGAGAGAGAGAGAGAGACACGAAATCCTGCTCAGTGAAAGAAGGGGAGCGCATTCACACCCTTTAGAGGACTCACAGGAAAGGAGAGAAACACACAGTCAGATATAATTTCAGTCACAGCAAGGCTGCTGGGTTTTCAGTGAGGAGATACAGTGAAATACAAAAACATGTCCAGCTCAATCCTACGACGAAATTCCAGCAAGAAGGGATTGGAGAAACTCCAGAGGTGAGAAGTTGTTGATTTGTTCGTGTGTGTGTGTGTGTGTGTGTCTGTGTGTGTGTGTGTGTGTGTGTCTGTGTGTGTGTGTGTCTGTCTGTGTGTGTCTGTCTGTAGCCATTTGGTCAGAGTCTTTGGTCTACAGAGTCACACTGGTCTCTTTGCCTTTAAATGGTTTGTGACCGCAGTTCATTAAATCCTGTTTTATAAATCTGGACTTTTATATCGTAAATCATGACTTTTAAACTCTTAATGTGCTGATAGTGATGATCTGTTATCTAAAAATGCTGAGTTGCCCCGCACAATGGATTTATCAGGCAGAACAAGGTCAAGAGGGGAAAACAGAGAATGACTTCTTTCTGCTGTTTATCAGTTCTTCAGGGTGTTAAGGGGAAGGGTTAAAGTTCGTGTGGGTTGTTTTGCAGTTCTATGGTCAAAGAATGCATGGATGCAGAAATAGTGAAACATAAATCACCAGGCCGTCCCAGAGGTTTTGAGGGTATATGATTGTGTTGCTATATAGTACTTATGACTGATGTCATGAAATGATAATGTGTCTGTTCTTTGGATGTATCTGTAGTTAAAGTAAAATCTGTTTCAAAGCTTTCCCAGATGGCTGTTGTTCACACGGCACATGTTGAGTCAATTCATGACATCATATGAAATGGCAGTGACAGGCTTCAATAGCTTCTTTTATTACTGGAATTTTCCTGAGAGTGGTGACATCATCAGATCACCCCTGCTCTAAATCTGCTGGATCTGTGATACAGAGCAGCGCCCCCTCCCACTCTGCCCCAAGGACCCGGAGCTCCTCTAAACTGTGCCGGACAATTTGAGCCATTCCACCACCCAACCATTCTCTCTAAGTTTGTTCAGCAAAGGAACGGGTGCAGTTATTATCGATATTATAGATTTAGGCTACTCCGATTTAGTGCTTTCATTTACTAAAAACAATAAATATTTTTTGTAACCGAATGCTTAAGCAGAATTTGACTGTTCTGATGTATGTGTTTTTCTTCTTCCATGTGTCCACGTGTCACATAATGTGATCATGGAATTAAGATTTACTGTTTAGTACATTCAGAATATTGTTTGATGATTTGTTTTACAGTCATTGGTTTAAATTGGAATCACAGGTTGGGCCAGTAAGATTATTTTTTTATGTTTTTGAAAGAAGTCTCTTAAGCTGCATTTATTTTATCAAAAATACAATAAAAAGTCGCTGTCTTTATATATTTTAAAATGTAAATTATTGTTGGTATGGCAAAGCTGCATTTTCAGCAGTCCCTTCATCAGTGTCACATGATCCTTCAGAAATAATTTCAATATGCTGATTTGCTGCTCAAGTAACAATATTATCAATGTTGAAAACAGTTGTGCTGCTTAATATTTTTGTGGAAACCTTGATACATTTTTACATATTTGAAGAATAGACTGAACAACAACATTTATTTGAAATAAAAATCTTATAGAACAATATGAATGTCTTAACTGTCTATTTTGGTCAATTTCTTGCATATTTGCTGAATAATAATAAGGAAAATATTGTACTGGCCAAAATCTTTTAATTGTAGATTGAATCTTTGAATCTTTTGTTTTATTTATGTTCTGGCTTTCTCTGCCAACCAGTTATTAAGTTCTTAGATTGCACATTAGATAAATGCATGCCTTTGTTGCTCATTTAGGACAGGTTATAGAAAATGTTAGCAAACAGTGCATCAGTTCCCAGAGGCATGTGTAATATATTCTATAAGCTTACACCAATCTTACACTTCCAGTAAAACTTGTGATTTCCTTGATGAAAGCACATAAATGTTTTCTGATCTGTAAAGAAGAATAAAAGTGTCTGGGAATCATCCACCTCTGCACAATTATTGTAAATAATCAGTAAAAGAGTTTCTCTGCAGAATTAGTTGTGTCTTTTTCTTTTAGTTATCGTAATGTAGGCCCTTTAAAGGAAGGTAGTGAGCCATTTCCTGTCAGAGTGAACCCTGCACTTCCTGTCCATGTTTTACTTACTTCCTGTCCATCTCTGACCCCACCTTCTGTCAGATGACCCTTATTGCTATCATAATCATGGTTATGTATTATTATTTGATCAGTTGCAAATTACTGGCCGAAGATTTTCATTACAGTTTAAGACTATATACACTACAGCAGGGGTAGGCAACGTCGGTCCTGGAGTGCCGATGTCCTGCAGAGTTTAGCGCCAACCCTGAAATAAACCTCACCTGCCTGCAGCCCTAGTAATCCTGAAGACCTTGATTAGCTGTTTCAGGTGTGTTTGATTAGGGTTGGAGCTAAACTCTACAGGACAGCTGTACTCCAGGACCGACGTTGCCTACCCCTGCTCTACAGTATACTGTATACAAGTCTGCACAAATGCAGCATTCATGATTTAGCAATCAAAATTATGTTCCTGATCAATAATACTAATTTGTATTATTTGAATTTTTGTTACGTAGAATCACTGTTCAGCGCAGTCTGGAGGATGCAGAAGAAATTGAGAGAGAAAGACGACGGCGTGTAAGAGCCGGTTCGTCTACTGAGCTTCCTATGACCCCACAGGACAGCCCGACCACTGCACAGACTATGGACAACCAGTTAGTTTCAAAAACCTAAAATATACTCCAGTCTTCAGCAAATACATAAAAGAACTGTACAGTGTGTGTGTGTGTGTGTGTGTGTTTGTTTTGTTTTGTTTCCATGGAATCTCAACCTCCAAAATCTGGCTCAAGCCAACTTTCTCTGTCTTTCTTTGTGTGCTTGTCAATCTGTTTCTAAGTGTCAAGACCATACCTGTTCTTTTGATTCAGTCCCTATTCTATTCTATTCTATTCTATTCTATTCTATTCTATTCAAACATACTCTACAGTTGTAAGTAGATTTGCTCATCTTACATTGGCATCCCAGTGAGATGCATTTCTGAAAGCGTTTCACTGTTTGTTAGGGGTCAGAATGATCTGGTTCCAAGCTGTCCATCCTCTTTGGAAGAGGATGAAGGCTTTAGTGACTGGACACAACTGAGCAGGCGCAAACAGGGACAAATGGAACATAAAGATGTAGAAACGCATCTCAACGGCTCCCGTCTCTCAAAACTCCAGCTCTGTTCCAGCTCTGCTCAACAAAGTAAACTGCATGATATAAATGTGAATGACAGCACCCCATTCATAAAGACCAGACCCTCCTTTCAAACCAGAAAAACCTGGATGAGGTTGGTTATGATGAAGTCTTGGGTGCCAGAGACCAGGAAAGGAGTGATAACATTAAGGCAGCAGAGAGGGAGGAGGGAGAGATTGGACAGGAGTGTGTAGAAGAGGACGATCCAAGAAGGGTGAAAGGTCATGAGTCATCTTTCTGGAAAAAACAAAATCAGAGCTGTGACATGGATGAGAAGGTATGATATTTAACAAGGCCTCATAATTCTTACCCTTAACCCAGTCATGCATCAAAACCAGTCTTTCAAGTGCCTAATATATCATTCTGAAATTGTTGTACTCACAGAGAGAAAAGAAGGCAGATATGAAGATTTCCTACACATCCACAGTCCTCCTCCAACAGAACGGGAGACAATACAGCACTAATGGACAAGAGGGGAGGAGAACAAATGACAGGTACAGGCATAGACAGGCACACATTTCAACAAGATCAAGCTGAGCAATGTGTAAAATATACACTGTTACAATGAGAAAAGTTAAAATACTGTATACAGTTACAGCTATACAGCAAGCTTCTCCACCTTCATTTTTAATCTTTTCAAGGGATTCGGTAGCAATGCATAGTTTATATGCCAAGCTTCACAACAAAATAAATCAACCTGAGATGTGAATGTGAGTTTACATTTTTAATTGACTATGATGATATCAAAAGGCTGTGTACAGTGAAATAAAGGCAAGAAAACACATCTTTAAATGGAACTGTCTTCTTTAGCATTCTTTACAAATATAAAGCAAGATAAGTAGTCTGATTGCCAAATTGGGGCATTCGTGGCCTAATTGATAGAAAGTCGGACTTGTAACCCAAAGGTCATGGGTTCGAGTCTCAGGTCCGGCAGGGATTGTAGGTTGGGTGACTAAATGTCCAGCCTCTCCACCCTCAATGTCCAGCTCTCTCCACCGTCAATACTACCACTGAGGTGAGACCCTTGAGCAAGGCACCGAACCCCCAACTGCTCACCGGATGGCGCAGCATTGGCTGCCCACTGCTCCGGGTGTGTATTCACAGTGTGTGTGAACATCTATCATACTGTGTGGAGACCATGGCTTCTAGCATGGTAAGAGTTACCCATACAATGTAATATCCTTAGCACACTGGAGAACAGTTTGAGAAGAATGTGTCAATGATTGGGCAGCAATAGAGTTATGTCGATATTGGCTCTGTGTTGAGAAATCAGGTGAGTTTCGCAATTTCCCCAGAACAAATATTCTTCCTGAGTTCAGCCTGTTTAATCTTTCTCAGAGAACTGAAGATACAGAGCAAAATGGACTCTCCAGTCGATTCAGCAGCTGCCAGCGGTCCAGAAAGGTAAAACTAATTCAAATTCATGTGAGGTAAAATATTTTGTTTATGAATTGTTGCCCTTTCTTAATCTTGTTGTCTTTAGTGTGTCTGAGGAGGTGTTTGTGAAGAGCAGTGAGGAGGACCAGCAGCACAGAGAGACAGGAGATCAGACTCATGAGGAGGTGCAGAGGAGGATGAGAGAGGTGGAGCGAGAGAGGAAGAGGAGGGATGTGATGGAAAAGTTGAAGAGGTTGAGTATATCCAGTGGAGATCCAGAGGAGCCCTTCAGTCCTCTCAGCCCCAGGAGCCCCTCCTACATGGTAATATGGCATCATTGTCATTAGACACAAAATCACATAATTTAAGATTCATTACCGATATGTCCTCCCACGCTTATTAAATAATTAAAATTAACATGCTTTAGTTCATCTCATCTCATAATTTGTAATTGCTTTTGACCAGGCATCATATCTGACTCACAATTTTTAGCAGCAGAACAATATCTGCAATGATTAGTGTTTTATAGAGAGTTATTTATGTGTGTGCATTCATGTGTTTTGAACATGTTGGTCTGGGTAAAGGTGTCCTGCAGGGCTTAGCTCCAACTCTTATTAAACACACCTGAACCAGCAAATCAAGGTCTTCAGGACAAAGCATGTGTGTATTTGCCAAGACGGTTTCCTCATATTACTATGAACGAGAAACTGTCAATCACCAATTGGTAAAGTCATGACATCACTATGGGTGTGGTTCACATAGAAGACCATATTTATGTGACTGTTCATGTCAGATTTAATTTGTTTTATTTAGAATACATGATTTAAATGTGAGTTTGGCCAGCTGTTTTTGAGATTTCAGTATTTCCTCATTTAGGTAGATAGGAGCTGGTCTTGCGTGTCTGTAATAGCAGCTCAGTGGTGTTGTTAATAGAGCTGTGAGTAAAATAACTTTCTTTGTTCAGACTGACTTTGTTCAGGATTGCTAAAAACTTCTAGTCAAGCAGGTTAGAGTTAAACTCTGCAGGAAGGTGGTCCAGGAGCAGGACTAACACCCTCTAGAGTCTGGGTAGTCCCAAATCAACAAATGCTTCCAATGATAAAAAAAAAAAAAAATCTACATTGTAGTGAGAAAATAGCTTGATGAAGGAAACTTATTCATAAAGGGAATAAATAATGCTTTGTTTAATTTAATAAAATTGCAAAAAGTCCTCTTCCACTCTTTAAACATTATGGTCTGTTGCAGTTTGACACACAGCATGAGATTGGGGGCAGGGCTACACCTTGGTTGGGGTTGAATGTTCGAATTTGAAAGTTAATTTCACAGTGTAGTGTTTATTTTTATTATTATTGCTTTACGATTTGGTGATGCTTGTGGCATAGAAAGGCCAATGATAATGGTAGGTTCCCAGCCTTACATAAAACATGACATACTGTACAATACATGTGTTTGTGCCCAGTTTTTTCCTTCTGAAATTGGATCTGGTATCTTCCATGTGCTGTTTGTGTGACTCAGACGTCTTCCTTGTGCTATGTTTGGTTCTAATCTTTTCCTTGCAATGGTGGTGTGGGTTGAGGGAGAAAGATGACAGAACATGAAGCATCTGCTTTACATTGCTGAGGTGCTTTGTGTGTGTGTGTGTTGCTTGCTGGTTTCAGGCTGAGGGTGAGGAGTGGCAAGCAGAAGGTACAAGCTCGGTGAGTTGCTTACTTTGTGCATGACCGCATAAATTGTGCGTTAGAGTGTTTATGTACGTCTGCTACTATGCATCTTACCTTTGCTTTATAAAGCTGTGGCTATAATTGCTTTGTTTTGCATTTGTTCTGTTTATGTCTATGGTCAAATCTCCTTCCATCTTACTTTTGCGGTGTTCCAATAAAACTAATCCTGATAAATTGTACAACTCAAGCAATTACTGATACATTTTTGACAGCATCAATATGCCCTATATATGCATGTTTGAGAAAAAATACTAGCTTCATTTTAAAGGAAACAGGTCAGTTCTTAACATACAAATAACAAACACATATTGTATGTTGATAAGATTTAAAAAATACTCAGGAAATATGTGGCAGGATGACTTTTTTGGGCAATGAATGCATCCTATCCTGTTGGGCAAAAATGAATCTTTAAAGGTTTTGACACTTTTTGTAGACGAAATAAAGGGCAACAGGCTACAAGCATTTACAGGATCAATAAAGAATATAAACAGCCAGATACAAATCCTCAAGGGAAATTATGAAATTAATCTGCTTACAACATCAACGGGCTGAACTGCCCTTCAGTATTGACTCAAACTTTTGACAGACTATGGCTTTACTTTGTGCAATCATCATCCACCGTTACCCAATGAAGTTGCGCTGTATTTCACTTTTTTGCCCGTTGCCTTGAAACATTGCACTAAATATTGCCTTAAGTGTTTTCATGCTCAGTACTGTAAAGATTCATAAATACTCTGAATCTCTTTAATAATAAATGTTCTTTACATTTGATCTACAGATTACTGAGAGGACGGAGTCTCTAAACCGCTCCATTAAAAAAAAGTAAGAAGACTGGAAACACACATGCACATTAAGATGAAAAGGCACAAGTGATTTACTGCAGGACTAAAAATCCCCTCATAGTATTGAATGTGAGAAAAAGCAGGGGTGAATAGCTGTTTTTCCGTTCTGTGGTATGACATCATGGGTTCATCAGTATTTTCTCTTTGATCTAAACACCACACATGAATGATTCATTCATGAATGAACAACTGTTTGAAACACGGTTCACCTTTCAGGCAGGCAGACGTGATATGACATGTTTTACCTATGTATCCTTCTCCTATTCACTAAATATGAAATGATGAAGGATTTGTTTAGTCGCTTTTTTGTGCATGTATCAGTCTTAGAATCCAATTTATCACCGGGGAATCTTTTCCGCATTGTTCATTCTTGTATGTAGTATAAACCGTAAGCTTCACAGAGCCTTTGTTTATCTTGCACTCCTTTATGAGTAATGGTGCTCTTCGTGTCCATGCTTGTTCTGAGATGGTCTGTGTCTTGGAAGAACAGTGGTGTTTTAGCTGTTTCATCTGTTTGTGAAAACAGGAACAGTATAAAGAAGACCCAGCCTCTGACGATCATCTCGAAGTTAGATGGCAGACTGGAGCAGTACAACCATGCCGTTGAGGTGAATTACCTTCACATGCACTTGTATAATGTCGGTTTCATAGTTAAACCTGTAAATGCACCTGCTCGGCTACATGCTGCTGCTTTTGCATTAATTTATTTGCACACACTCTTGTTATTACCACACCCTGTGTTAATATTCACCTGCTCTGATGTGTATCACTGTTATCTCACTGCTGTGGTGAATTTTAGACACCCTGCATGTCCAGGCACTTCCTCTCTTAGTCATGCTGACACGCTCAAACATTTTTGTTCTCCACGGGTTCTGTTTTCCTGCCACCTAACTGTCAGGAAATGTGTAAGAGCCCCATGGCAAATGTGTGTATTGTGTAACCAGGTGTTACTGTGCTTTTATTGCAGAGTCAAGCAGGTGTTTCACATGTCCCAGATAACGTAATATTTCGGGTCATAGTAGTGTGTGTTTTGTTGCGTGTGTGCAGGAGTCCTGTAAAGAGGGCAGTGTAGTAAAAGTAATGGACGTCCCAACATCGCCAGAACCCGTATCTGCTCGGAAGACCCTGTTCGAGGCGGGAGAAGCCTGGAATCAGAATTCAGCAAAGGCTGTGTCCTCCAAGGTTTATACAGTCACATTGAACATCCACTGTTTATCAAAACATTTTTATGTATTTTAAAAAGATAGCTCACCCTAAAAATGTACTCAAGTCTCATGTCATGCCAAATCTTGTATGACTTTCTTTCTTCTTTAGAACATTAAATAATATATTCTGCAGAATGTTTTTTCTTCAGCCATAAAATTGGAAATCATAGGCCGCTGAAAGGACAATGTATTTTTGTAGGCTAAAACCTGTAAACAAGCATTTTCATTGCAGTTTCTATCGTCTGGATGTCAGTATGTTTTTGATTAAAAGCCTGAAGATATTTTCACATTTTATTCTACGACAAGCTTTTACTTGTCTTGAAAAAGAGAGTTACTAACAAGTAACTAAATTGTACTTCAGAGGTTCCTGGGGACAGATGTTGACCGTTGAAAACTCATCTAATCTCTAGTCTGCCTTCTCAGCCTCAGCGCGTTTATAATTACGTTCTTGCAATAATTATTATAACTCAAACTTTCAGGGAAAGTATCTTTTTAAGTGAATACGGTGATGGTGACATTAAAGTCATGCGACTCGGGTGTAGCTTGTTTTAAAATCCTACATTTATCTTTTTACTTCTGGTAAATTTATTTGGGCTTTAAAATTGATAAACGTGTGCTAGTTTGTGAAGATAATAGAGTTAAGGGATTCAGTGTAATCCTAAAACTTCTTGCTTTACCTACAACATTATGTTATTACTGCTGCTCTTTCAGTTCAGTGTTAATTTGGACATTAGTTACTTTTTGTATATTTTTTTGAGAATTGTGTTAAACAGAAGAAAGTCATACAAATTTAGAACGACATGTGGGTAAATAAATAATGATATAATTCTCATTTTTAGGTGAACTATCACCAGATTCTTTACTGACACCGACTCACATTGAATTATCAGTCATTGTTTACTTACTGTAATCGAATTTCTGTTCTAAAAAGGGAGTAATTTAATAAATAAAAGATGGCTAATTACTCTGATTCAGGATACAGAGGGAATGAAGGTGGGTGTTTCAGATCTAATTAACCAATGGGTGAAAGGAAACGGTGATGTCAGCATCAAGAGCCCCTCCTCCAAAGCAGCTGTAAGTTTATATGCTATATGAATCTCTGAATGTTAATCATATCGTTTCTGAATCCAGCCAATAGTACATTTCCTTCTGAATCTGTTGTATCTCTATCATCTTCTTGTTCTTCATCTTTAGTTCTCTTCTTTACACTTTTCTTGTGTCTGATGTTCTTCTCATCATTTTCAGGAAGGTAAACAATTGCTATATCTTTTTTTCTCTTTAGAGAAGTCTCTTTTAAATCTCTTTTAAAGTGGTTTCTCACTCTTTACATTCTTTCACTCTTTGAGATCAACTATTGTGAAAGAGTTTTAGAAGACACTAGCAGTGTCAAAATGTCTGCTTTGCCTTTTTTGTTTTGGACTTGCTTATATGTGTTTTCTGGATATAATCGATAGAAAATATAAACTAATTTGTAAGGATAAAGTTCATGCTGTGGACATGCTTCATGTGATGGGAGGGATCCCTGAAACAAGCTTGTGGTTTAATGACGCCATCTAGTGGTTACGATGTGCACCAAGATAAAAATGAACCTGGTAAACTCTATGCAGTTTTATGGATGAAAAATGAATCTTATTTTATTGTATTTTTAATGATCTTTCTTTGTGTGTGTTAGTGTCAGGATGTTAAGGCTGGTGAGGTGCGTAACATAAAAGGCATGTGGGAAAATCTGGGAGACGCCTCATCACCGGATAAACCAAAGGTACATCATGACTCCTCGTAGTACTATACCATGATCAACCTTGTAGAAACATGTCTCTAAACTTATGTTGGGATTTAATTGTGTTAAAACAAAACAAAAAACAATGAACAATGTTCTTCTAATCCTCACTTGAGTTTGGCTGTTCATAGCAAAGGCTCATTATCTTGCTCCTGTAAGATGCTACAATAGATTGAGTAATACTTAAATCCTCTTCACTTGGGTTTTCGAGGTTTTACAAGGCTGTAATGTGACATTTACCTTTTCAGGGTCTGGCTGGAAAAAGGTACAAATTTGTTGAGAATGGGCACGGGAAATATGAGAAGGTCTTCATAAATAATGACACGAACTGAAGAACAAGTAAGAAATTTACTTTCTTTATTAATATCTTTTATTAAAAATAACAAATATAAACTCAGCATGTTCATTACTACACAGAAATAGTTCATGCTTTACCAAAATAACTAAAATAGGATAATGTACTGTACATTAGCTGCTGCTTATCTACAAAAACAAACACACTTAGCTATGTACACCTTATGGGTGCACAGGGTAGGGCAGTGTATGATGATTAATTGTTGAAGATATTTTATTGTTGTTTCTCACTGTTATCGTGCATAACAAATGCACTTCTGTGCTAGCTCTATTTGAAAGGTTTATTTAGGATCTTTGCAGCCAATCCTGTGCTACTACAGAGAACTAGGTCTCAGAACCGTGCCAGAGTTGAACTACTCTGAGTTATGTGCATGTGGAGTGAGTAAAGGGCATGACATGACAGTCAGTTGGGTTTTGCAACAGAGATCCTGAAGTACAAGCTTATTAAGAGTTTTGTTTCCCCTGCAGTCCTGGGTATTATTCTGTAAATCTCACATGCCTTCTGTCACACCTATCAGTCTAATCATGCTCTGTATTCATGACACTGAACAAGAAATTAATTCATAAGCATGGAATTACTCACAACATTTCACTAGAAATGTGCCAACACTGCTTTTAAACTTAAAAAAGAAAGTAAAAAATAGCACATTTGAAACTAGTTTTTTAGGACACAGGGTAGGGATCACATACAGTACATTTTAGTCTTATTCCATGATCAACATCTTGAGATTTAGATTTTTTTTATTGTAAATGTCTTCTGTACATGTTCTAGTTATACTTTTCCACTTCTCCCTCTGACTTTTTTTTTTAAGTGGTGGCCAAAATTATTAGAACTAGTATTTTTTAAGTCCAGTTATTTCTATCTTTTGCTGTAGTGTGTCAGTATTCCAAACATACATTTTGTCATTAATTATAATAATCTAGTGAGATTGATCTGATCTGATCTCATCATCATCAGTCTGTCTGGAATGATAAGCTGAGACAGACTAAATCCAGAAGAACTGTGGAAACGTCTCCAAGACGCTTCAAGAAGCCTCCCTGCAAAGCTAACTGAAAAACTATGTGCAAGTGCAGCCAGGGCAAAACTGCTTTAAACGCAAAGGATGGCCACACCAAATGTTGATTTAATTTAGTTAATAGAAGTTAATTGATAAAGAAAATCTATTTATCTATATTTTACAGCATGTAAGTGCCTAAAACTTTGAACAGTACTGTAGCTTTGCAGGGAGGTTTCTTGAAGCGTCTTGGAGACATTGCCACAGTTCTTCTGGATTTAGTCTGTCTCAGTTTATCATTCCAGACAGACTGATGATGATGAGATCAGATCTCTGTGTGGAGCACTGGCTGTTGACAGACTCCTTGTGCAAACAAAAAACTCACTGGATTATTACAATTAATGACACAATTTATAATGACTTTAAAAGCATTTTTTAACTGGTGAAAATGCTATTGTTCTAATCATTTTGGCCACCACTGTACATGAACAACACCACCATCAAGTCATAACTCATTCTGAGCAGGGCTCAGATCGTCACATTCTGAAGCTCTCTATTCTAAACACGTCTGCTTGCACCACCCGGCTCCGCTGACGTGAAGCAAACCTAAACCCAGCATCCATCTCCCGGATGCCACACCTCACTCTGAGCCACTTTCCTTGTTTGATCATTCTCACCATTACGTTTTCAGCCCTTGCTCACTTCCTCACTCGCCACATCCCGAACAGCTGCACCCATCAGTCGCCCTCTCAATGCAGGAATGCACTAGGCCTCCATTTCTGCTGACCAGCCCCTTACTGCACTGCTCACAGCAGAGTGCACTGCATAGCTTGTATCACTGTTGTTGATTTCATGAAATAAATTTACAGTACTACAACGCTACATAATTGTATAAACTTGAAGTTAAAATCAACTGTACATTTGAAATGCAATCAAACATCTGCTGTTTTTCCTGTAGATGCACCGAATCCTTTGGCTGTTCTGTTAAAGTCTTTCGGCTCTTCACCTTTCTCTTTGCGATGCAGCAGCCCTCTTTCAAAGGTGGTAGCTATTTTGTTTAGAGGTTTCGCAGCCGCCTCCTTCAGCTTCCGGGCATCGAACCGCGGACTGTAGAGAAGGATGGGCAGGCGATGGACGAAGGATGGGACTAACTTACCATCATTCTCAATTTTTTTCCGCTCATCCTCAGTTTTGTTACTATGTATCTGCTTCATAATGTTCTCCTTTGTTGCAAACATATGAAATAGTACAGCATCCCACATGTTTGTTGTCCTGGAATCATCTTTATTTTTCACCACACCCTGTCCACCCAATGACACTTCTTTGGCTCCTCCAGACTTGTCTTTACCACTTGTTTTATATCTGCTCTCGGAGAATTTTTCTCCACCTCAGACTGTGGAAAACTGGGGGCTTCAGGTTCAACCACCATGTGCTTTTTCAGCCTTGTCCAGCCACTGAGCTTGGCCTTCAGGCCTTTGGGTTTCTGTGCACCCTTAGGTTCATCATTTTCTCTCTTCTGATCATCTGGTGTGGGTTCAGAGAGCGTCTCTTTAAACTTGCCATCTTCAGTGACTACAGCCTCCTTTTGCTTTTCAGTTACTAATGAATCTTTGAAAACTTTTGAGGTTTTGAGGTATCAGACTTCAACACTTTGACTTTAGCATTTGTGACAAGATCAACTTTTGAATCCTGGGCATGTTGTGGCTTTACATTCAAATTCGATGCTTTGGCTTGTGTCTGAGATTTAGCTGAGCTTTCTTCAGATGAAGAGAGTGGTAGAGATTTGGCAGCTTTGAGAAGCATGGCGGCAAGACTATTTTCTGCACTTGGAGCTTTTCGAAGAGACTTCATATTTGAAGACTGTAAAGGCTTTTGAGTATCATATTTTACGGATTTGGTCTCCACGCTTTCCTTTTTCGATTTGGTCTCTTGGTGTACGTTATTTGATAGCTTGATCATTTCTTTTAAATGTATTTGGTTGCGTTGTTGAATTGCTTAATTTAGATTCAGCTGTAACCTTAGCTGCAGCTTTGAAATCAGTTTTTGTTCTATTGGAGTCCTGTAAGTCTGATGCCAAATCTGTAGGTGGGTTTGGCTCTTTTATATTAGTACTTCGAGGTACTTCTTCTTTGCTGTTGTCTAGCTTAGAAGTCTTGTCTTCCGTGTTAGTTGCAGGTGAAAATATCTGTGCTTCTGAGAGGACTTTGGGTGATCTGTTTGTTTTGTTTGAAGGGCTTGGAATAGATTGCACATTGATGTCATATATCTGTATCTGCTGACCTTTGGTTTCTTCAGGGGTTTGATTGATTTTAGTAATGGGTTTTAATGAGGAAGGTGTTGAATTTGGGTTTATTAAAACTGCAGTTTTATTTTCTTCTGAGTTAGAGTAAACTACAGGATTAGATATATCTGATTTAAATGTATTTGCAAGTTGAGATGCCTCTACTTTGGGGTGAATTGTAGTATTAAATATATTGGATTTAGCATGAGTTGGAGGATTAAATATGTTTGATTTGGGCAAAACATCAGGACTGTCTGCGTTAGACATACATGAGGCTCTGGGTCTGGATATTTCTGTCTTTGGGAGGGCTGTAAAGATAGATGCACCTAACCTTGAGTGAGCTATAGATTTACTTTCCTCTGGCTTTGAGAGGACTGTAGATTTAATATCAGGTGGGACTTTAGTGTAACTTCTGGTGTCTGCAGATGGCATTCTAGAGTCTGTGACATTGGTTGAGTTTGTTGTGAGTTTATTGAAGCTTTCATTTTTGGTGTTCATAATATTGTGATTACCTGTAGTAGTAGTAGTAGTAGAGCCAGTGACAGCAGAGTTAGTCCGATGGGTTTCTAAAGAACATTTGGATAAACATGACATTGTTTTCTGTTCTTGATTTGTAGAAACTTGTATTTGCATTGCTTTCACTGATGCAGGATTAAAACTTTCTGTTGGATATATAGATCTGTGTGCATTCTCTGAATGAACCATTTGCTGTGAGATATTTTGAACCGACAAGAACTTCTTTGTTAACAATCCGGTTATATCTGAGTTCGGAATATTTGATTGTACTAGGGGAGAAGGGTACGTTTTTTTCCCCTCTGCTGTAAAAGGAGGGGTGGTGATGTCTGTAGAACGGGAATGTAGTTGTCTAGGAGCCTCTGCCAAAGCAGTGGGGTTTATGGACATTCTTAAAGGTGTAGTTTGAAGCCCATGGTACATTGTATCTTCAGGATTTAAAGCTAGAGCCATTGGTTTTATTCCAGGGATTGTCTCTTTCTTCTTCAGAATTTGAACTGGTATTTCTAAAGTGGAATTACTGATGGTTTGTATTTCAGTTTTGTCAGTTACTTGTACCTTCATTTGGTTTGTCATCAAGATGTGTGAGGGCAGCGCAGCCACTGAACTTTGTAAAGCCTCTGAGGATTTCTCTGCATTGGAATCAGATATAATGCTGAACTTTTCTTGAGTTGGAGATTTGGACATGTAATTCTTACATGTCATGTTTTTAAACTCTTCTGGTTCTTCAGGTTCAGAGACAGATGGATCACCACGTGAGTTCACCTTGATTCCACCGTAAGCAGCATATTCAGCAGGTGTCAAACCGTAGTATGTTGACTTTCGTTTCAGGATGTTAGTATCATTTTGTGATGGCCTCTGGTTGCCCATAAAGCGTGGTGGTGGTCTTGGTGACCAGTATATAGGCGTACTTGGTGTTTGATAGTTTCGAGAGAGTACAGGCATGGACGTTTCCTGACTTATATCTGGTTGAAACAGTCTTGTCTGGTGTCATTATACAGGTTTCTGAAGTTTCAGTTTTAGTCATTGGATACTCCTGTGGAACTGTAGATGTAAGCACCTCACATGCTCTAGAGCTTGACTTACTAGCTTCAGCAAGGGTCTTGGATAAGGAAACTTCACATTTAGAAATCTTTGGTGTCAAGCATTCCTCAGAATAGGCATTCGAAATGAACGGTTTGAGTCCTGTGGTGAACACAACACCATTTGGAATGGAATTCCTTATTTTATCCACTGCTATTTTTTTCAAGGCATCATCATGATCAACAGCTGCACTTTGAGCTTTTACACTAGTTGATGAGGGAGGCTGGAGCCGGTGATTCTGAGCTATGGGCCCTTTTTGGTTTTCTGTAGAGACCATTGTGGTGGATAATGTAGAGTTAAATGCAAACAAGGGTTGATTATCTGCAAAAGCCTCCAAAACAGGTCTTTTTGCCCCTGTAACTGGGCTTACATGTGTATTTATCTGACCAGAAGTTGTTTGAGCTTCAGACAGCATCCATGAATTTTGTCCCTGAACATCTATCACTTGATTTTTTGCATTAAATGGTACTTCTCCTTGAAAAGTTGAACCACAAGTCCAGGAGTCCTGATTAGGTGGCTTTGATATCTCATAAAAGGAGGTTTTTGGAGTATAAATCCTTGTTTGTGGTAAAGCAGCTATTTTCTCCATCGTGGAAGTCTTGAAGTGTGACCCAGTTGTTTCCATGATGTGATTATTTGTGAGAGGTGTGTGAGTAATGGGCGCAGGTGCAACGTTTTTATATCCTTCCCTGTTGGATTGGCTCCCTGGAACCTGAGAGATTGAAGGCTGTGTCTGGTAACCCGGCGCACAGGCCGATGTCAAATTTGGAGCGGGAGGTTGAACTGGAGCCAAAGGGGGAGCTTGTATTTGTACGGAGGCTTGATAGGTCTGCCGGTCACCGAATGTGCCATGAGTTGTCCCTGCTCTTGAGGCACTGGACTGAAGGGTCTGACTGAAGGCTATCTCAAAGGATGTATCTGGGTCAGCTTCTGCGGCCTGCTCCGAGTCATCATCAAAAAGGATAGATGAGCATGTGTATAGAGGTGCTATCTGGTGCTCCAGTGATCGGGCAGGGTAAGAGTACGATTGGGCAGGCAGTGTGGGCGTAGAGCTGTAGTGTGAGCTGTTGGCAGGGTATAAGTATGGGGAGATGGAGTGATGATAGAACGGGCTGCTGGAAGAATATTGAAAGTCGAGGGTTCTGCTGAAAAGAGGGGTTTCTGGAGTCCGTGGAGGGGTGGAGTGGTCACTGTGCTCCAGGTCAGGGCTGGCCTCATTGACTGGGGACAAGTTCGACCTGAATGGGATGGGTGTCTGAGAGGAAGAGCCAACTTTCTTCTTGGAACTTTTCTTCAGGAGTTTCTGCAGACGGGCATTGTTTTGCCCTGGTTTTGGCAGTAGAGGAGGAGGAGGGTACTGCTGTGGAAGCAGATTAGGCTGACTACCATAGTTTAAAGCCATCAGCATTTCAAAACCTGCATTAAAAACAAGCCATAAATAGATGTCTGGTATTAAAAATAAAACTTCAATTCTAACTGAATGCTAACTTTGGCGTTAAACCTGATCTCTTTTTTTCATTACAAACTGTGAACTTCACCCCATTATTATATATAGTTTCCAATTAATTGGGATTATGCATTGACAAAAAAAAAATTCATAGTTGCAAAAAAATTAAGTAATTGTGTGTGTGTGTGTGTCACTTGATAGTATTTATGATGTGTGTTCTAAAATATATTTTCTCTCTCTGTTTAGCTGGCTGCTAATCACAAACACAGGATGCTGATGTGATCATTGTCCATCATGTATTGCACTGTACAAAATTTAACCACAAATACTGAAAACTTGTTTGAATTGCTGCCCTACAAGTCAAATCAAAGAGGTGCCAAAGCCACAGATGAAGAAAATCAATTTGAAGCTTTAACAACTCGTATAACAAAGTGCAATTGACAGAAGTTATTGTGAGAAGTTAAATATTTGGAAACAAAGATGCTGTTTTTGTCAAACCTTAAATCATTGGTGTCCAATCCTGGTACTGGAGAGCCACTGTCCTGATTTTTGTCTAAACAAATGTATTTTTCCACTTACATGTGTATTATGTCAGTTTTTCAATTCAGGAAGTGTTTAGTACAGATAGAGGAACAACCCCAGTCAATATTAAATACAGAATGTAGTCTAGAAGAGGGTGCCGGACAATAACTGTCATCTCTGAACCCAGTGGCACAAAGTGCTATGTTACATTTTATATATTATAATTTTACTGAAAGATACATGTACATTTTTGTTTAGATTTTTTTTTGTCAAAATGTTGAATGAATTATTTGTATCTGTTAAAGTTTTCTTTTTGTTTAATTAAATTTAGTTTAATCCTGAACATTTTAACTCTCACCGTCCTGCTCTCATTTTTGTAATTTTTCTACCCTCTCATGATTTATTCTAGAATATTTTCTATATATAAATGAATAACATTATATTAAGTTGCATTGCGCAGTCCACACATGTAAACCAATCACCAAGTGACTGTGCAGGGACTTTTGTCACAAAAAAAGTTAATAAAACATATACATTTTCTGTGAATGTTTTGTCACTTTGTCCATACTCTTTCCTCTTCAGTTCAGTTCAGTATTTTCTTAAGAACATACATGGGCATTTATAAATACTACAACCAAAACATTTAATTTTGCTGAGAAATAGGTTTTTCCACATCTGTTAATTTAGATTGATAGGAATGCATGACACTTGCCGGATATGACAGACATGACCAAATCTAAATTGACCATTTTACAGAATATCACCAAATGAATATTCTTGCATGTAAATACAGTCTGTGACTCACTCTGTATCTAGGTTACTTTGGTATCTGAATGTATTCTAGTGGCCGTAGTGTCACTCAAATGTAATCATGAGCTGCTCTACCTTTTATTTTTGCTCACTGAAAGTCTGCACATCCTGCAGCCACAATAAGACTGGAAAGATAAACACCCCAGCCACAATTCTCACACAACAGCATAGACGTGAAGATGACACTAATTGATATATCCATTAGAATCCATTTAATAATTCACTATATTGCATTATATAACCTCAGTGATCTAATTCCCTGGCTGATTATTAAAACTGCTCTGGTCTTTGTGAGTTCACTCTTTCATTAGACCTGTGTGAGATTAGCAGAGACACCTGACATACCTGACACATGCCTGATTTAGGCTCTAATTCCCAGTTCTGTATCAGACTTCATGATAATAGATTCCACTGTTAGCAATTAGGTATTATAATATATTCAACTGCAATATAATTTATGTTTATTATTTACTTCCAGGTATGATGATAGTGGCAATAGCATTTGTGAGACTTACGGTAAATCTAGAGAAGAGAGATTATGCTGATCTGCAAAAAAGATGAACAGATGTATATCAATTACTTGTGCAGCTGCAGTGTCCAACTCCGAATGTGCAGGGGAAGATTAGTAGAAAAGAGCAACAGGACATGGTGACCTACCCCTTTTCCATGCCAAAAATAAAACTCCTCGCCCTGAATTCAAGCTGCGCTCTGACAGCCAGCGAGCTGTAACCAGGCAGGGGGTTTCCACTTCACCTGAAACCCGGTTGCATGCGTTAGGTTATCGAAAGTCTGTTTTTTTGCTATATTTGCATGCATTTACGAATGCTACAGCTCTTTTGAAGACCACTTGGAATTGTTATGATATTCTATGGTAATATTGTTAACATGTCTGACAAAGTCTGTTGACATGCTTTGCATGAGTGTAGATTTACGTATGGATGTTAGAGATACACCCCTGCTAAAGGCAAAACAACACTAAAATAATTAGTTTGTCTTTCAAAACAAAATGCGACCATATTATTTGCCTTGATAAAGTCACAAACTTTGAAATATTATCAGCTGAACCAGCAAAAATAAGCAACGTCACAGTCTATGCTAAAACACATTTCATTTGAGGGTGTATTCACACCTGTCTTGTTTTGGTTCCATTGAATGAAACCCAAATTCATTTCTCCCTCTTTTGGGCAGGTGTGAATACAGCAATCACACTCGAGTGTGGACCAAACGACCGCACCGAGACCCAGCTGAAGAGGTGTTCTCGGTCCGCTTCCAAACGAGCTCTGGTACGGTTGAATGGATGAACCAATGAATGAATGACCTTAGCACACGTGTGGTTGTGTTTACAATTTCTGGTTGACTTGCAAAAAGGGCAGTGTTAAAGCGAACCACACCAAACAAAAAAACAAAAACTTAAAACATTGTATTTGGTCCAGACCAAAGCAAGTGAACTATGGACTTTCCTGGTGTGAATACACCCTTAGACTATAAAAAGAGCTGTACAAGAACCAGGATTTCTTATGATTGCTTGGACAAACTATGGTGGACAAATATAAATTCAGAAATCTAAACAAGACAACTGATATGCTGTAGAAGTTTACAGCATAAAACAAAAAACCTGTATAGTTTGAGATTAAAATCTACTAGTTGTATACATTTAATTTAGTAAATCCATGTGTAAAGTTTTACACATAAAAATGAGGGTTCTCAGCTCTAGCCCTTGAGGTCCGCTTTCCAGCAGAGTTTAGCTCCAACCTTTATCAGACTCATCTCCCAGTAGGTGTGTTCGACTTGAAGTGGATTTGAGCAAACCGATCGTTGTATGACATCAAAGTACTGCGGGAGCGAATCAAGAGCAGTGGCATAGCGTCTGGGTCTTTCATTAGCCCATGTAAACCATAAAGATGCATTTCTCCCTAAAGGCACGTCCAATGGGGAGATCTGGGGAGTCAGGATCGTCAGCTTCATACTATTTTATTTGTATGTATGTATGCATGACGCATGTTCTTTGGGCCGCTCTGCCAAGATTGTGTTTGCATGCAGTAGAAATACCCTACAGCGGCATTTTAACTAAATAAGTTTAACGTCATAGAATAAAGACAAAATTACGATAATAAAATCATGTTATATTGTGTGAAGTTAATGTGAAACACTCCCAAAAAACAAAAACATCTGTGGCATCCAACCTGTCAGTCTTAACATGAAAATGTTTTGCACGTGGGCCCGGGCTGACTTGCTACGAATCTGATCAACAATGCCCTCTTGAATATGTTCTGGAATCGCTCTCGCGGTATATCGGACACACTGTAACTTTCTAGTAATCCTGAAGAGCTTGATTAGCTTGTTCAGGTGTGTTTGATTAGGGTTGGAGCTCATTTCTGCAGGAAAGTGGAGCTTGAGAGCCCCTGCACTGATCTTGCCTGCACTAGTCAGTGGCCAAATATGAGCTGTTTTATTTGACATGGAGCCAGTCGTCACATGGGGGCGGACATGTTGAGATCGCATGACTAGCCAAATAGTCCTGGCTTTATTTAAGTCTCCCCTGAAATTGGACCCTTTCACTTGTGGAATATATAAATTGTGTCTGACTGTTAATAGCTCATTTCTACACTGGCTTATTTTTTTTGTGTGTGATACTGCATCATGCAGAACATTAAACCCAAACATACACTTAAGATAGTTTTCATTTCACTGATTGGTGTACACACTTCAGGCAATTTTACTGTTGGTTTATTTTTTTCTTGGTCAAACTTGCTCCACACAAAATCGCTATTGTGGACAACAACATAGGCGTGTACAAATAACCATCCAACTTAACATAGAGAAAGAGCTCAACTAATTTAGCTTTGTAGGCCTACATATATTGTATCATCAGTCTGCTCTGTGCCCTGCTCACAACAGCATCCACAATGACATTTTGTGTCCCTCTGTTTACAACAGCCAGATTTCTAAGATAACCTCAGACCCTTAGCATGCTCTCCCTCTTAACTTGGGCTTATTTGTGCTTGCCTTGTGCTATGACAGATATAGCGATTGGGTGCCTCAGCTTTCCAAATCCGATCGTCCTTTCATCCAGCACATTCTGTGGGTCTCCTTATGGTCCAGATTCCCTGCCCCTACATTAGCTCCTCAGCCAATGAGACTCCTTAGAAGATCAAGTATCAGTATAAGTCAAGGACTTAAGAAGTTTCAAGGTTTGCAGAACCTTGCAGCCCGTCTTCGCCATCAAGACACTCTCTTCTTTCGGCTTTTTTTGAGGTAAGAGTTTAAAGTATCTTCAAAAGAGTAAAGACAAGGCAGAGAGGACAGTTATTTCCCTTTGCTCATAGCCAATGGTGCTTTTTCCTTAAATGGTAAGGAAGGATTAAAGTCGTTAAGAGTCTTTTTATTTTTTGCTATTTGGTTTTATTTCCTTTTTCACATGTTGTAAATTATTGTTGTAAAATATGAACTTGAGAAATGTGAACAGAATAAGCAAACAGATTCTCCTCAGTTGACAGCCTTGATCATTTGAGGGTGGGTGTGGGCACTTCTGTAAATGGGATGGTTCTAAGTATGGAACTTTGTAGATAACACTAAGGCCAACACAATGCAATTTAGGATTTACACATTGTTTGCTTCCTCTTTGTCCTGTCCTGTAGATCACCACTAATGATAGCAATGACAATAGAGGCTTAACAAAGAACAGCCGACAACAGATAGTAGCACAAACAGGGTGGTAGCATTAGAACAATGCTCTAATGATTTTGCAAACACGGACTAGTTTGCTGTCATTTTGACACTAATACAATGGATATCATAATTATATTGGTTCTGTTTGGGTGTTGCATTCACTTTTTGATTCATGTCAAAAAAGAAACATATAAATAATCTGGCATTCATTCCTTTAATGACTCATAATTATGTAAGCAGACAGTCATGCCCACATAAGGCAGGGCTGACAGGACCAGAGCCTCACTGTAAAGAGAGAGAGAGAGAGAGGGAGCTGATGCTGGGAAATCTGATCATGTGTTAATCTCCAAACGCTTCTGCAGCTGTGCTGGAGATATGAGTCGCAGCACACACACACACACACACACACACACACACACACACACACACACACACACACACACACACACACACACACACACACACACACACACACACACACACACACACACAGACACACGCGCACACACGCACACACACACACACACACTTCTGAAGCTATATTAGTGAGGACCTCTCGTATTTGGAATAGTTTTTATACTAAGATTATGATATTTATTTGATCATACCCAAAAGTTCACAGCGCATTAGCCAATTGACATTATTAGATATAAAGCACAGCATTTGGCTAATGTATGCTCGTGTTTTATTTGAGAGGAAATCATCTTAAATTTGGCCATAACTGTTATAGCCAAACCTATGCACACACATTTGTTTTTCAGACAGATTATTTTGAAACATTACCTCTAAATTGAATCACATGAAATCCCGTTTTAGAATAAAGACATATTTAGTATGCTTTTTTTCTATTGCAGATCTTCTTTCTCTTGAAGATCTGCTCTAAGCTCTAATTCTGTCAGATTCATTTTGCTCTGCTTTGAAGATTTATCATTTCTTTGAAGAAATGAAATCATACAGACAGTACATTTGCAGCATATTCAGACATACAGCTGTTTTGTACATACAGTTAACTGGATATAAAGATGTCATAACATGTTAAGAGTTACCTAAAATATTTGGCATGTTGAAGGGCCTTTCACACGTGTTAAGTCAGTGATCAACCCTGTCACTGTGGTACAAACCAAATCTAAAGCACAATTACAAACATTCTCTCTGTCTGCTTCATACAGGTCTAAAGCTCCCTGTCATCATGTCCGACACAGAGGACGTGTGAGTATTCTGACACTTGATTTGATCATATTTATATTAATGCTCTTTGGTCAAGACAAAATAAAGATAAATCTTCTTTCCCTCTCTTCATTCAGTGGGGTCGAGGGTAAGTACTAAATTTGGATTCTTATTATTAATATAAATTATTGCTGTTAATTTGTAGAAAAACATATGCCTTATCCAGGATTTTTAAGTCTGTCATATGTACACATGTGTCCACTCAATATGTATTTCCATTTTATTTTAAATATTACGTATATGTAATTTTTTCAGTCAGCACCAGTGTTTTCTTGGTATGTCTGCAGTTACTTTGAATATATTTAGAAACAGTGAGAGCCTTGGTGATATTCTTTTACAGGTTTGGCTTTGCTATATTTAGCATTATAAATGAATGAATAAAAAACACATATTTCAAATATATATCCAATGCAAGAGTGCCCTGAAATTGCTTGTAGTGACTGATATTGTGCCACCTGCTGTTTGGCAGCTGTTTCATGAATCTCATGCCATCATACTGCCTTCTGCCACTGCCACAGAGAGCTTTTTTAAGAACATCTCTGGAGGCTAACATGTCGAATGCATGCAGTGGCTGAGGGCAGTATTAATCATACTCATGTTACTGGTGTTCTCTGAGGTGAATGCTCATGAGAGGCTACACAGGCCAGAGATGAGACCAAATTATTCATTTACAGGAATTCCTTTTACAAATTTACAGTAATAACTGGCCATATAGAATGTGATTCTGTACTGAACAGATCAGAGCACTGACTCCACAGAACACCAACAAATAAAGGCTCGGCATGCATTTAATGTATGATGTAATTCAAATTCTAATAGTGTCAAAAAGAAAAAAAAAGCATTTTGTAATTTTTGTATTCCTTTACTACTTTCTTTTCTGGCATATGAAGAGGTCGAAGATGGAGGTAACATAATAAACAAACAAATAATTAAACACCACCACAACAACCAAACCAACCAAGAGGATTTGAAAATTAACTCGTTTTTATATGTACTAATTCAACACAGTGTTCTCTTGTTAAAAAATGCCTGACAAATAAATAATTAACCCGAAAGCAGAAAATAATTTACTCAACTAATTTTTATCTAATTCAAAAACCTTTCAAATGTCAACCTTTTCATTTAACTCATCATAAGGTAAACTAAAACCATAAGCATATTAATCATAGTTATGGTAGGAAATCTAACCAGAGCTGTCACTAACATGTGCTGCCCCTTACAGCTTGAAGGGTGCCATGACCTTTGATGACCTTTTAAGCAGAATTCATAAAGCAGATTGGAATATTCCAGTATCTGGAGACCCGAAGTTCGAAATTGTGTGGCTGCTGAAAAGGTCATTCAAATAAATCATTGTTTTAATGCTTGGTCTATGTTTTTCAGATATTAGTATGTTGATTTTATCTGTGCATAATGTGTGACATTTATTCTAGTTTATTTTCCTATCAAACACAAAATAGTTAGAGATGGCTTTAGATTATTAGAATCAAAGGCTTTGGCAAACAGGGAAAAACAGTTATTTCTTGTAGGTATTTTATTTGGCATGTGGAATCCTGATGTCTCAAGGTCTCATCATTTCATAGCAGGTTCTCCCGCAATGTGCATCATCTCAGCCCCCTATACGTTTCACACATGACGTTTTCTCTCTTTCTCACTTTAACCAATACATAATCTCCCATTTCTGAATGCTCCCTCCTCTGCAACGCATTAACTGTTGATGACCTTCCTTCCCCTGGTTGCCTGCTGCATGCATTGTTAGCTGAAGAGGTAGTAGAGGTAGAGGTAGCCCCAGAGGCAGCTCCTGAACCAGAGCCTGAGCCTGAGCAAGAACCAGAGCCAGTGCCAGAACCAGAGCCAGAGCCAGAAAAAGAGCCAGAGCCAGAGCCAGAACCAGAACCAGAGGTGCATGAGGAAGGTATGTGGCATGGATATTCATTCATCCTTCCCATTTCCCCAAAACAACTAAAAACAGGCAGTGCACCTCATCTGCTACTTAAAAATCAGCCAAATTAATGTAGTTCCCCAGTATTAGCCCCCAACCCAACAAATCTTTAACCACTACTGGCGGTACCTCCTCTTTGTTCAGGCCCACCATGAGACCGGTGTGGTACTACCAAATGGTGACAGAGCTTCGATCCATGCCATTTCAGTCCCTTGTGATGCATTTGAATTATTTTTCAGAATTGGACAATTTCCACCCTTTATGAACGAGGAATATTTTTCAATTTAAATTCAATTGCAGACCAAAGGGGAGTGAGCTGGAACGATCAAACTCTGACAGACTTAGTGCTTGTCAAACCTACAATGCAGCTTTCTTTAGCATGGATTCGGGAGGCCCGCAGTGTTGGGAAACAAAGTAGTAGCTTAACCATCAAAACAGTGTAGCATTTTCAGTTATATAAGTTTTTTAGTTTTTAGTTTTTTTCTTTTAGAGTAGCGTGAATGTAGATGAACTATTACATATCAGGAGTAGCTTCCCCAACACTAGAGGCCTGAGCTGATAATAAATCCCTCTACAGCTCCTATTCTTGCCAATTACAGTGCAGCAATGACGCTTATCAGATCGCTGAAAACTCTCTGCACTGTCTGCATTGAGAACTGTCTCTGCGTTGCCGCCAGCAAAATGCTACTCTAGGATGCATCTTGAAGAAAGAACCTATTCTACTGCATGCTTATAATAATTCTGCAACAAATTCAGCTGTTTCAGTTGCTATGCTGTTTCATAATATTCATGGAATTAATATTAATTGGTCAGTGTATTCAAAATGGTTTTCAAAGGGACAAAAATGGCTATAATAACTAATTCTTTCTAATTTTACTTAACACTGGAAAGGCTCTATTTGGCACACTGAGCTATACTGAAACATTAAATATTCAATAATAACTTTTAAAAACAAAATGCTGAAAGTGTCAAAACAAGATGCCATCCATTGTTAAGGTGTTTTTGTCCACTTTGAAATACCAGTCAATATTTTATGATAATATGTATGCTAATTTGATATTGGTCATCAATATGTTGTTATTTAGCTTATGATTTTTTAATGGCTTTCTCATATTGAGGTGTCCTAATGAAAGCGATTACCTAATTCATTCATCTGAATGTTTCTTTATTGTGATTTTTGGTTGAATTGATTTCTGTCAATGTATCCTGGTAGAAGTTGACACCTCGATTTGAGTGTCCGCTCAGCTGAACTCTGCATCTGAGCATGCAGCCTTGCTTAGGGCAGCAAAAAGCACACAACGCAACATTAATGTTCTCTATTTTACTTTTGCTTTCAACGCTTCATGCATGCAGAGGCCTATGAAGAGGAAGGTATGTTTGTCATTTTCTTGTATTTATTATTTCTGATTAGAAAGTAGGCATGGGGAAGGGGTTAATGCCTTCAAGGAACACTGTGAAATCAGGTCCAAAACCTTACAACATACGATTCTGAACGAGGAGACACAGTAAACTGGCCTGAAGTGTCAGATGAAACTTACCTTAAGTCAATAACAAGGGTGAAAGAATATGAAATGCTGACATTGCTCTGTGCTTTGCTTCTTTTTGCATGAATGTGCCACACCAGTGGAAGAAGTAGGGCAAGATGGTAGTTTTTATTTCCTTCTGGCAAATATCTGGTCTGGGTGTGGCTTTTCGCTTGTGTTTTTGGTGTGAAGGTCAAGCCAAATAGTTGCAAACATTGCAATGGCTCAAAAATCTCATCTAGGTCACCTCAAGAGTCTAGTGTGATATATAACCAACAACTATTAGTCAAAAGAGATGGGAAAATGAATGAAGGATAAAAAGATGAATCTTTCCCATGAGGCTTTGTTGTTCTGTTCATTCTTGGAAGAGTGAGAGTGGTCCACCTGCGAGAAGTTCTGTGTCTGTTTATACTCATGTACTTATAAGCACCTTACGATCTGAATTATTACGCAACGATTCTTCTATATTTGTTTTGATCACTTATTTGTTTCACAACTTTCCAACTAACCCAGTTTATTAACAGTACTGAAACGATTGAAATTAATATGTGTCATTTAGTTTGTAAACATACTTTCAAAAGTTACATACATCATTCTTAAAGCTCAGGTAAATAAACTAGCACCGAGTTGTTACTAAGAGTAACTCCATATTGATGGACATGGCTAACAGAATTCACACTGATTGTTGACTGAGCTCGTTTTAAACTCTCTAACCATGTTACATATCCCTCTCCCTTTTTTATTTTTTCATAACAGAGGACAAGCCCAAGTTCAAGTAAGTAGAATTATCCACTAAGCACTTTTTATAGCTGAGCAGCCAATTCCAATGCTGCGATGCAATACAGCATCTTTGAGTTTACTGAGGAGCTAGAGAAGACTGAGAGACCCAGAATCCCATTAAAACACATTGCTTTCATTCCCTTTAGACCAAGTGCACAAAAGATCCCTGATGGGGATAAGGTGGACTTTGATGTAAGCAACTACTTCATTGGAGACATTATGTTATAATGATATGTATCAAACGTTGTAAGAATATATGTTTGAGTTCATATTTATGTGTATGCAAACAGGACATCAAGCATAAGCGTCAAAACAAAGACCTCATTGAGCTGCAGGCCCTGATCGATGCGCACTTTGTGTGCAGGAAGAAGGAAGAAGAGGAGCTTATTGCTCTGAAAGATAGAATCGTGAGTGTCAGCCATCTGTACATTATCCCACACGTAATAGACGGATATTCAATAAATAAATAAATACGGTATGTGGACATTAAATATTTGAGTTGAAATGATCTTACCTGTGTCTTATCTTAACCCTTCCTCTAAGAAAAAAACGAAACAATTAGACTATAAACAAGAAGATCACTGCAACAATATTTCAAGTAATATTAATACTCATAAGAGCCCATCTTCACTAATCGATAACTGAGATGTAAGATGGCGTTTGTAGGAAACTTGAGAGTGCAATGTGATGTGAGAGATTCAAGTTTTTCGCGCCAATTTCATTTACCGGGATCAGTCTAGCTATGAAATTAAATATATTGCTATAAAATGTTTTTGTTATTTTAAATAAAACTTAAATAGAATATAAAATTAAAAAATATAACTTTTGTCTCAAATAAACTTGAAAAATGTTCATTTTCATTTTGGCAACTAACTAAATAATATTTGTATTTATATTTCCATGAAATAAAGCAAGTAAGTCTGTAACTGAAATAAATAAATAGATATATAGATATAAACTGAATAGCATGAAATATTAATAAACACTATAGTCTAATAGTCTATAAATAATACTAAAATAACACTGGCCTAGATGAGCAGAATGATACAGCATTGCCATGAACGAAGGCAAATAAAAGGAAATATCTGGACGCTACTGACCAATCAGAATCGAATATTCCAGAGCGGCATGTTTTAGAATATTATAATGGACCCATTTAATGTGTGCATCTGCAGGAGAAACGTAGGACTGAGAGGGCAGACCAGCAGAGGATCCGCTCTGAGAAGGACAAGGAGCGTCAGGCAAGACGTGAAGAAGAGAGGCAGAGGAAGGAGGAGGCTGATGCTAAGAAGAGGCATGATGATGATGCCAAGAAGAAGTCTGCCCTGTCTAACATGGGCTCCCAGTACAGCAGCTACCTGCAGAAGGTTTTTCTATCAAGCTCAACTCTGATTCTGTCCATCATCACTCTGAGTACAGTACTGTATATGACTGTGGAAATTAAATAGGCCTAAGTGTTTTGTTTGCATATTGTTAAAAACAGGCTGATTCAAAGAGGGGAGGTAAGAAGCAAACTGAAAGAGAGAAGAAGAAGAAGATTCTGGCAGACAGACGCAAGCCTTTGAACGTTGACCATCTGAATGAGGACAAGCTGAAGTCAGTACAAATTAAACTCTATGGCTTCAGACAAAGAGTCTGAAAAAAACGTGCTTTAATGAAATTTGATGATGATGAAGTTTGTGTGCGTAATCTAAATGTGTTTTGGTGCATATGTGCCTTTACAGGGAGAAAGCTAAAGAGCTGTGGGACTGGTTGTACACCCTGGAGGCTGAGAAGTTTGAGCACATTGAGAAACTCAAGAGGCAGAAGTATGAGGTGAGGGAGCTGTCCAATGACCATTTACACAATACAACTTCTGTCCAATTATTTTACTTTGTTTCATCACGGCCTACATTTGTTTTACTTTGTGAACTGCACCCTGGACAAGTTATAGCCTAAAGGGATAGTTGACCCAAAAATGAACATCTCTGTTACAAAAAGAGACGTTTGACAGAATGGCCATCTCATTCAACATTCATTTTCATTGCTTATAAAAAAAGCAAAACGCTTTTAATTCAGTGTCGTTTGAGATGCACATTCTGCCAGTCAAACAGGTTTGGAATAACGTAATTAAGAGGAAATGATGACTTTCATTTTTGAGTGAACTATCTGTTCATTGAACAAGCATTATGTTAAAACACAGTTTATGTCCACCTAGCAGCTTTTAGCTGCTCAAATAGAAAACCAATGCCTTGTTAATTATTTATACAACAGTTAGTTATGGCGCTTGAATTTGATTCATAAGGGTGGGGATTTTTCAGTGACTCTTTCTGCAGGTTACATTGATACGGCTGTAGGTGGTGAAAACAAGTCCTTATGAGTGAATCATTAAATCATTTATTCAACTGATTCATTCAAGAAAGCTGATTCATTCAGAAACTAAACACCACTAGTGTGTGTTGCTTGGAGACATGATAGTTGATTCTGCTTCGGCTTTGTTAGAATTAAAAAAGTTGAAAGACTAAGAAGAGGGCACATGTAAACTTTTGTAAAAATGTTGGCAATATTTTGCTGCCAAAACTTTATTTCTACATTATCTATTGGCAATAGTGTTACGTATGAAGCAAAGCTCACACAAAATTCACCCTTGATCTAAGTAGCTTTCTGTTGATAAACACGGCGATAAATTTCGCAGAGCGTCCAACCTGAACCCACTGCCAAATCTGTGAGGGGACAAATCTTACACCCTCATGTGAAATTCCTGATCAAATGGATTCCTATTGACTATATTTCATGAAATGGTAATTGTTACCACCTTTTAAGTAACTGGCAAAATTGTGTCTATAAAGTAAGTAACTGTTCATTTATTGAACTACTGAACTATATAAAAGCTAGTGTGCATTTCTCTCATTTGCACAACTAAATCGCTAAGGCAGTTAACATTCAAAAACTTGATATATGTGAGAGCAGGTCTGAGTGTGTGTATAGTTCAGGTCTCAGCTGTGTTCTGGTGTTCTGCAGGTTACTACCCAGCGTATGAGAGTGGAGGAGCTCAGTAAATAGTGAGTAACTGGAACTGTAGGAAGCTAAGGTTTTGTTCAGCAACAGGGATGTGACGGCATGGTCTGCATGCATGAGACTCTCTGGTCTCCATGGCTTCTGGGAAACAGGTCAATTCAGACCACAGGTGAAAGGTCAAATGTACTGTGAGAGCCTTCACAAACAAGTTTAACTCTCTTTAACCAAACCACTATTCCAACAACCTAGCAGTCGAGATGTGAATCATGTTAAACTAAAGTTATTCAGCATCTGAGCTGTCATATTCCAAGATGTTTCTCCTGCAGGTAAGTGCGTGTGATTGTTTAAGCTCAATACCATCTTGCTGAGGGATTCTGCACAACAGCACAAAACACTCAAGCCTGTGACATGCCCACACAATGCTGCTCCATTGCAGCTCTTGAGGTCGGCACGTCCTGAGCATCGAGCCAGAATGATTTGTGTGTTTGTCAGCTCTCGATGGTAGAGGACAACTGTCCCAATCCAGGATCCAGGATTGAGGTATGATCTGGCAGGTTTAAAAACGCACATGTGTTGTTTTCAGGTCATCTCGCTCAGAAACCGCATTGATGAATTGCAGAAGCAGTGAGTAGCTCCTCGCCACCACATGCACAGCACACGGATGGACTGACTACTGCCCTTCTGCCTTTACTCTAATATTACTATCTAACTTTACTCTAATATTATTATCTAATCATTTCACACCCCATGGAAACTCTCAAAGACACTGTCACACACAGGCTGCCAGTCTTATTGGATAAAAAGTTGGCTAACTGTCATTGGCAGCACTTTACAAAACATGTCCTAAAACTTGATATAGGGCTGTAGTCTTGAAGCTGTTGTAGAGATGGTAAGTATTTGGGACATTTTTGTAGCATTGTGACAGACTTACTGAAGCGTGAAGCCTTTGAGAGTGAGTTTCTGCAGAGCTGTGTGAGTTTTATCCACCATAGTCAGACAGTGAACCCTCATTGCAGTTTCCTCATACACGCTCCCCTGTGTACGTTTACACGCACTAGAGTTTGATTTCAGTAGGACTAAAGCAATTCTTCATCTGTTTTAAATGTCAAGTAAACACTTTAGTCTGACTGAAATCACGTCAGTCTGGTTTTTGTGAAGTTGAACTATCCAGATATTGGCTTATACACAAATCGAATTACAGTTTGCCCATGTGAAGGGCAACATGCTTTATGCTGCCTTCAAGTGTGACTGCAAACTCGTACCCTTATTACGACATGCCACTCATTCAAGTTTGAAACTTAAAACAGAAGTGACCTAAACAAAAGAAAATAATTTTAGCCTTATTATGCAGCACTTATTTATCCATCGTATGACAACTAAATAGTTTTGTTACATAAAGGAAACCTTTAATGTTGAGCGATTAACCTTACACAATTTGCAACAGACTTAATTTCCAATCACTAATATCGCTATATTAATTATGGATATGTGATATAAACTACATTATAGGTCAGTGTTTCCGCCATTGACACCACCTTTGTCGTAACAACTCGGCAACTCGTGTATCTTCTAGAATTCTGGGTTTCCCCACTTAACACCAAATATTCGCTAATGATTTGTCATATATGTGACCCTGGACCACAAAACCTGTCTTAAGGGTCTGAAATGTATATTTATACATACATAAACTGAATAAATAAGCTTTCCATTGATGTAAGGTTTGTTAGGATATGGCAATATTTGGCCGAGATACAACTATTTGACAATCTGGAATAATGAGAGAATCGCCTTTAAAGTTGTCCAAATTAAGTTCTTAGCAATGCGTAATAATAATCCAAAATTAAGTTTTGATATATTTACAGTAGGACATTTACAAAATATCTTCATGGAACATGATCTTTACTTAATATCCTAATGATTTTTGGCATATAAGAAAAATCTATAATTTTGATCCATACAATGTATTTTTGTCTATTGCTACAAATATACCCCAGCGACTTAAGACTGGTTTTGTGACCCTGGACCACAAAACCAGTCTTAAGCAACATGATGTATAAATCTCAATTAAAAAAATGGACTCTTATGACTGGTTTTGTGGTCCAGGGTCACATATGTACTTGGACAGACAGATGAAGACTGTCGCTGGATCATAACTGTGCATGTAAACGTACTTGATTTCTGAAGTGATTTACAGACAATGAAAAATAAAGCTCATTCTTATCTCGCTCAACGTGCAATACGTAGCGTAGCCTAAGTAGCACTATAAAGTACTTGTCTATTCCAGATCTGGCTTATTTTTCATTGGTGCCAGCAAATCTGAACTGTGATGAATGTGTTTGCTATACATGAGGTAATGAGTGGTGTAAATGTGATGTGTAAGACTAAGACAGGCCTGTTTAACAAACTGACAGAGCTCAGAGAAAAAGCGGTAAGTCCTGCATGGAGTGAAAGTGATTTCAGTTCCATGTGCATGACAGACTTTGTGTGGACACAGTTAATGAGAAGAACATCCTGCAGGACTGGACTGAGAAAACTGGGAAACAATAGTGTTTGGTGTGCTCTGTATTAGTAAAAATAGCACAATCACATAGTAAGTACTGAATACTTACATTTGAGAAACGACATAGTAAAAAATAAACGTAACCCTGTCCTGTATGGTGTTTTTTTTTCTTTAACTTTTCTTCTAGCATGTCTGTTACGGTCAGCACCACTAACTCGCTCTTTCTTTGCTTTTCAGCTCCAAGAAGGGTGCTGCTGCTCGCCGCAGAAAGTAAGCGTTCATGGAGAAATCTGCTCTCGTGGTCAAGACATGCCTGCTGCCTGCATCTCCGAGCTCTGCCTTCATTCACCAGGCATCTCTGATCCCACCCAAAGTTTTTACCAGAGGCTGTCAGAGGCGATCTTCCACACCCTGCGTGACATTAACACGGTCCGCTCTTAGCAATAGTTGCAGTAGGAACGTCCTCCCTTGCTCTGTCTTTAGGTTCTCACCTTCCGTTTTTGTAAATAATGATTGGCTCGCCATCTTTATCTGTTGCATCTGGCAGTTTAATAAAATTATTATTCAAGACTGATAAACTACAATTGAGAATGTTTCCTGATTATACTGAGAAACTCTGATGTTGAAACACTGAATCAAATTGAATATGAACCTTGTAAGTCTTCTGTCTACTTGACATGTTCGCAGTGGGCTTCATGCTTTGGATGCCCTGTGTGTGTGTATTCATATGGCTGCAGATTGATGGGTAATTAGCCAATAACAGTGTGGATATGTCATTCACTCTAAAAAGGATGCTTCGTATCTTTCTAAATGTCTTAATGCACAGTTAAACATTTCACAATCACAGTTCTGGACAGTTTTTTTAAGCCAAAGAGTCATACAGTATATCACACTGAAGCATGGATAACAACGTCAAGACAATGGTTATGGCTGATAGCCCCATATGAAGGAATTTAAAACTCCTTTAAAAAAATTCATTAAATAGTTACAAAAGTGCACCAGCAAATGCTGGCATGGGCACCAATCAGAAAACCATTGAAACTGCAGTTTTGAAAAACTGAGATAAAAAAGTATTATTAATAAAAAAAAAAGTTTTTTTATTGAAAATGGAAATATACATACAGGATGGTACACAATTAAAAACTTAGCATATTGTGTATTTTGCTATTCTTCAGCAGGTCAAATGTTAAACCAAGAACCTAAAGAGGGCTCCACAATAAAATATATGATTATATCAAATATTATCAAATATTTCAGTCTATACAGAGGTATTCATTATGACCATCCATTTGCATTTTATTGATACAACATTGCAATACTGTGGACACCGATATAAAAACAGGAACTTCACATATTCAGTTTTACGTCTAGTATCTCACAAAAAAGCTAAAGCTGTTCTTAAAATGTGCCACACTGTATAAAGCAAATTTATGTTGACTTTGCAACGACTTAAACCAGATTATGAAGATAAATAATTCTGCATCAGCTGAAGTGCTTCATCGATAAAAGTTACGCATAATTCATACTTATTGTATGTGTATAAAATCTTGTATTTTGAGTGAAGCAATTGTTCTTATATGGTAATAAATAAATAAAGTGCTCAAAATACAGCATAAGATCAATTATTCAATAAACATGTGATTGTTATATAACATGTTATCAAATCACATAATATTCAGATCATTAAAAGTAACATTACCTGTAGAAAAGCATCTAAACACAATTAGTAAATCTTTATTTCAGTGTGCTCTGTGGTACAAATATACAGATCAGGAGCACATAGCTAGTATTATGTTGCCGTTGGATTCATAAGCGTCCACATTACTTGCACTTCATGCAGCCGTGCACCCAGTTTAGAATTATTTAACAATGTTGGTAGAACAAACTGTATATTCTGTTCTGTGAATAATAGAAAACTTACAACACTATATTTAAACAGCAGATTTGATGGTCCTTCACGTTCAAGTTGAATGATAAGTAACACTTTCTGTTATTATGGTTTAAGGTTTATGACCACTGGCAGGAACAGTCCGTAGGTTCCTGTATGGTGTAACTAACCCACGTGGAGTTTCCGCTGCAGTAGAGTTGGACTGAACGCCGCTGCAGCCCCATCTCTCTGCAGCACTTACAGAAGCGTGCATACGTGTTGATGTTGTAGTTGTAAATACTTGCAGATGGACACTTTCCATCACATGACACTATGTTGACCTGTGAACGTGAACATGAGCTGTAAGCCAGTGTACAGCCAAGTTAGAGCCCGGTTATTATGGGTAAATTGTGAAATGAACTCACCGGTCTGTTACTACGGCAGTCATTCTTTCTAATTGTCATCCTTACGGTCACTTTCTGACATGACTTCCCGTCCTCTTTACCTACAGCATGAAAAGTCAATGGATTATCTTTTTCATCCTGCATGACAGTTCTCATTCATTTAATGAATAACTCCTGCTCTCACTATGAGGATTAATCATCTTCTGATGTAGATTCTCATTTAAAGAGGTCATGAACTAAGAAAACAAAGTTCCCTTGATATTTTGATATAAGATCCCAATGTTAGGAAAGAGTGGATGAAAGTTTCAGACCATATCAATAAGAATTTGGTCCTTTGTTCACTTCATTTCACTGCGGATTCATTTACAAACAAGGCACGATTTGACATATGATTTTCAGAAAGATTCAAACTAAAAGATGATGGTATGCAGACTATTTTGAATCTGACAGTAATGTCCCACCACACGTGAATAACAATTTTTTTATAATAGTTATAATAATTAGTTTTTATTATGTAGTCACTATTGCTGTCTATTATTACAGATCATTTGATCTATTTATGCGTTTTTAACTTAAATGACAGCAGCGACCATCTATAGCCCTATTCGCACGGGATAAGTATTACCAGGTGACCTCTAGTCATTTGTAATAATTACAGAGGTTGTCTGTGATCTTAATCCCGTGCGAATCGCCCATGTCTATAATTTGTAAAGTAAAAATTCCCCCGCGAATGACCTACCATATTTCGCCGAACACAGAGTTCCCGTGATAATATTAGTCCCGTGCGAATCGGCATCTCTGTGATTTGGCCAGCATTTGGGGGTGCCGTACAGGAGCATATCGATAAATTATAATGTCGTGGAAAAGTTCAATTATTTCAGTAATTCAACTCAAATTGTGAAACTCGTGTATTAAATAAATTCAATGCACACAGACTGAAGTAGTTTAAGTCTTTGGTTCTTTTAATTGTGATGATTTTGGCTCACATTTAACAAAAACCCACCAATTCACGATCTCAACAAATTAGAATACTTCATAAGACCAATAAAAAACATTTTAGTGAATTGTTGGCCTTCTGGAAAGTATGTTCATTTACTGTATATGTACTCAATACATGGTAGGGACTACTTTTGCTTTAATTACTGCCTCAATTCGGCGTGGCATTGAGGTGATCAGTTTGTGGCACTGCTGAGGTGGTATGGAAGCCCAGGTTTCTTTGACAGTGGCCTTCAGCTCATCTGCATTTTTGGTCTCTTGTTTCTCATTTTCCTCTTGACAATACCCCACAGATTCTCTAGATAGGGTTCAGGTCTGGTGAGTTTTCTGGCCAGTCAAGCACACCAACTTTTGGTGATTTTGGCAGTGTGGGCAGGTGCCAAATCCTGCTGGAAAATGAAATCAGCATCTTTAAAAAGCTGGTCAGCAGAAGGAAGCATGAAGTGCTCCAAAATTTCTTGGTAAACGGGTGCAGTGACGTTGGTTTTCAAAAAACACAATGGACAACACCAGCAGATGACATTGCACCCCAAATCATCACAGACTGTGGAAACTTAACACTGGACTTCAAGCAACTTGGGCTATGAGCTTCTCCACCCTTCCTCCAGACTCCAGGACCTTGGTTTCCAAATGAAATACAAAACTTGCTCTCATCTGAAAAGAGGACTTTGGACCACTGGGCAACAGTCCAGTTCTTCTTCTCCTTAGCCCAGGTAAGACGCCTCTGAAGACAACTGTAGCCAAATTCCTCGACACGTCTGTGTGTGGTGGCTCTTGATGCCTTGACCCCAGCCTCAGTCCATTCCTTGTGAAGTTCACCCAAATTCTTGAATTGATTTTGCTTGACAATCCTCATAAGGCTGCTGGTTCTCTCGGTTGGTTGTGCATCTTTTCTTCCACACTTTTTCCTTCCACTCAACTTTCTGTTAACATGCTTGGATACAGCACTCTGTGAACAGCCAGCTTCTTTGGCAATGAATGTTTGTGGCTTACCCTCCTTGTGAAGGGTGTCAATGATTGTCTGGACAACTGTCAGATCAGCAGTCTTCCCCATGATTGTGTAGCCTAGTGAACCAAACTGAGAGACCATTTTGAAGGCTCAGGAAACCTTTGCAGGTGTTTTGAGTTGATTAGCTGATTGGCATGTCACCATATTCTGATTTGTTGAGATGTGAATTGGTGGGTTTTTGTTAAATGTGAGCCAAAATCATCACAATTAAAAGAACCAAAGACTTAAACTACTTCAGTCTGTGTGCATTAAATGTATTTAATACACAAGTTTCACAATTTGAGTTGAATTACTGAAATAAATTAACTTTTCCATGACATTTTAATTTATTGAGATGCACCTGTATATCATTTTTTTCAAAGTTTTTGTTTCCTGAGTGCCTATTTAGCCATCTTTTATGAAAAATTGAGGCTGCCAAGTGTTGATAGTATTTAGAGTGCTGGGTCATATCGCATATCATATCGTCATATACACCATTCTACTATATAATTTGCAATTTTGCATTAAAAAAGCTGAACCATCAGAAGAGCCAAAACAAGAATGATTAGATGCTGGATGACATGTATGGCAGCATGCAGTAAGGAACATTCTTCTTTGTATGATATATAATGTTATGCAAAGCCTTGACATCATATCCAGGAGACAAGTCTGTAAATTTGAGCAAAATCACAGACTTCGTTTATCCCGTATGAATGCGCCCCACGAAATTCAGATGTAGGGGGGTAATTTCTAAATCACACGAGGTTCCTAGATAATAAAAATCCCATGTGAATAGGGCTTATAAGGAATGTAGGCGGTCAAGCATACACAAGTGTTAGCCAATCATAGCAGTGGGCGTTTACTTCCGGGTCTACAATCTGCCACGACCATTCAAACAGAGCGTTCTGATGAGGGGGGTTCAAAACATAACATAAAATAGCCGATTGCTTGTAAATTATGATGATTTCGATGTAAAAATCTTGATAACATAATAAGGGGACCTCAGAGATCAGTACAAAATAATAACAAGGCAGTTCATGACCCCTTTAATAGCTTGTTAATTGCTTGACTTCCTGTCGCTAAGATTATGTTTAAATGACTGAACTGCTTACCGTCAATTTGGGTGAAGAAAAGTTATTGACAACAGCGCATTGCTCAAGAACACTGCTGGGATGCCAGATTAAGTGGCATCACTGGATGGCTTTGCCTCTGGTTATAAAGTGATCTTTGCATTCAGCACATGCTTAAATATGCATTAGATAATATTCATTTGTGAAAGTGTTAAAAAAGCATAATCTGTCTGAAAAGGATGAAGCTGAATAACATCATGTCCTTTATGTGCATTAAGGTGAACCCCAATTGACTATTTTTATGTGATTTAACACCGCAGCTTACTTTTGAATTGTCCAATTCAATAAAAGTTTTTGTAAAAAATGTTTTTTTTTTTTTTAGTTAGATTTTATAATAATAAACAGTTCACCTTTTTCATCCTACCCTAAGATTAAAGGTTTTAACTCAACTTCACAGGATTTTAATAATTTTTCCTTATGATGAATAACAGAGTAGAAATAATACTATTCTTTCCGCACTTAGCTGATAAAAAATAATCACTATACAACTCTACTGAAAACTATAAATCTACTGAAAATAAGTGATACATATGAATTTACTTGTACTCAACATCCGTGTCATTCCACCACCTCAAAAGTAAAACAATAAGAAAAGAAAAGAAAAAAGACCCAAATGAGCCCCAATGCTTGATTTTCAAATGAAACATACAGATCAGTAGTGAGCAGAAGCTGTGATGTTTTGAGTAATGTGGCAGAGAAGGCAACAACACGGGAAGGAGACAACAGATTTGGAAAATGCTTTGTATTGCTAATGTTGCCATATCACCCAAAACATTACCAAACACCCCATTACCACAAACTACACATACTATGTGATCAGAAGCTACAGCCTAAGCACTCTGAATCATGCAGAGCTACAGAAACTCTCTAACTGGCCACTACCAACAGTACATTGTTGGCAATCAACAATGCACTGCCCGACAGAGCAAAATGAGGAAAGATTTAGCTGCTTCCAAGAAACATCTGGGAGAAAAGTGACTACAGGTATAAATGACTTGAATGAGCAGTTATCTTCAAATCTGTTGAGATTCCTTTATTGTTTGAATAGGGGGAGTACATTGTTGGAAATCAACAATGGTGATGGCGAGCCTTGAGGTCTGATGTTAGTATCAGGTACCTTGTTCACAGTTTGTGTTAACTGTGGGTTTCAAAGGGCTAACAGAGAAGGGGAACAGGGAGTTTGCAGCGCCTGGAGAGATTGTTACAGAACGTTACACTCAGCCTGATGCAAGAAATGAAGTTTGTCCTGTTGTGTGCATATCAGTGCTTCTAAACAACGCTTTTAAACAATTCTCGATTGTTCCCAGGATTTATTGTTGTTAGCTCTTTACCTTGCCGGAACAGAACAAAAGTCCTGTGTCTTGTTTGTTGTTTTCATTCATACATATTGAGTGCAAAAGACTTAAAAGAAACAGTTGGAGCTTTTAAATGTTAACATTACCAATGTTTCTTGTTATAACACGAGCAGAAATTAACAAAGGAATGTAACATCTGTACTCACATGTCTTGCAACACCCATCCATGTAGCTCACAACGGTGCCCCCAATCTAAGACAAGATGAACATTTAGAAAAATGTAGCAGTGTTCAAACAGAAGGGATCTTTCTTTTGCTAGACATGTTTTGCAAAATCTTTATTACAGTACTTATTGTTTTATATCTTCTGTCACAAAGGAAGTTGTCAGTATAGTAACCACTGCTTGATCACTGAATCAAGACCAGCAATGTCTCATGAATGCATTATGTATTAGTTTTAAATAGTACATCTCTGTGCCACGTACATGTGTTTGTGTGATGTATCCTTTATGCATTAATTAGGTTTATGTTTATCAAGAAGAGAGAATTTACCTTCATACACTCAGTTTCATTAAAGGGGGGACAGCTGTAGGGGTGGGAGACGAGCACAGGTCCTGACAGAGTGTCTGTACAGTCATAGCGCATGCAGTCAGACACCCAGCTGCGTTCTGGCTGGAGAGGCAAACACAAAATACTGCACGTTTACATCAAAGCAGAACAAACCCATTAGGAACAAAGTGGTGCAAGAGAGTCATTAGAAAAATATGAGATTACAAATATTTCAATGAAATTTTCAAATGTAATTATGGCTTCAAAACAACATGTTGGTTTAAATGATCTTATTCTGCAAGGATGCATACAATTGGTCAACTGACATAATTTACATTTACTGTGCAATATTACAAAAAACATAATTTCAAATGAATGTTGTTCTTTTAAAATGTCGCCAAAGAATCCTTAAAATTGTATCATGGTTTCCACAAAAATATTAAGCAGTAAAAACTCTTTTAAAGATGAGTAGAAGAGCGGTAGCTTAGTTTTGTGCATGGTCTTGAGTGGAGGAGCACATGAGCTTTAGCTGAACATCACCTTGTACATAGTTACAGATCCATTCTCACTCCGGATCAGGCAAGAAATGTTCTTACACACGCCACAGCAGCTGCTGGGGTCTTTAGGAGGGATGTATATCTGGTTCTGGAGAACACATAACACAGTTAGGAGGTATTTTGTGTTTGGCTTGTGTATATATGTGTCTTTTAAATACTCACAGGCTGGCAGCGTGCAGTGCAGTTAGTGCCAGCGGCTCTGAGGCGATAGAAACCTGTGGCAGAGTCCAGTGTGTGTGTGCACTGTGTGGTGTAACACACACCGTGATCACGGTGCTCGACCAGTGTCTGCCCCGGCCGCATCACTCCTCGTTCGCCATCCACACACACTGCCTCTCTCACTACACACACACAGAGAAATGTACACATATGTATATGTAAGTTTTATTTGTATGTACAGAGATTTTTGCATTTTCAGAGCATTTCAAACAGACGTGTTTGTTCTCACCACAAATGAATCGTTTGCAGGCACACCGGTTTTCCGGATCAGACAGAAATGCTCTGTCTAGCTGCATACTTTCCCCCTAAAACACAATACATCTGATATCAGATATGAAACAACCAGTCATGCAAGAGCCCGATCAGACAAATAATGGAATAATAAATGTAGGCAAAAATACAAAGCCATTTCGATGCAGTAATTTCTGGTGACTCACCAGAGCACATTTAGGTCGAAGGACTTTCTCACATGCACATTCTAAGAGAGAGAGGAGCTTTAGTCTTTTTCAGAAACACACACACTCTCAATACAGATTTGCATTCTGTTTCTTTAGCACACATTCACAAGAAACTCACAAACACAGACAAGCAATACACAAACAGATTGACATACCTTCACACTGATATCATGTGAACAAAGACAATCTAATTCACAGTAAGTACTTCTAAACTTAGACCACATTACCATTGGGTTGGTGGGCTTACCACATATCTGTGATGGACAACACTGGGCTTGAATCCTTGTGGAAACTACTTCCATGCCAACTGGACATGTGATGCCTAAGCATTGAGAGGTCTCACACACTGCATACATACACACACAACACAGTTACAATAACACTTCACTGTTTCAGTTAAGTTGGTGTTTTGAAGGTATTTCGTTTTGTGGAGCTTGAGGGCTGTCAAATTTTACGTGACTATTCATTTACATGAATGCAGGTTTAGATTACTTGTTCTTCTGTGGATAATGGTTGCTGTTATATGTTTCTACTGTAACTGGCTTACTATAAGCTCACAACTGGGAATGATAATGGCAAATGTTGGTATGTACAATCATATGTTTGTACTCACAGCAGTGATAATCTGGACAGCAGCGCTCTGTGCTGTTTGTGTCCACAATCAGCAGTTCTCCAACTTGACACACTGGAGCTGCCTCAGAACATTTGTCACACACTAACACAATAATAAACACAATAAAAAATCATTAGGTAGGCTGAAATCAAATAAATATGACAGGGTGGAAATTCATTTTAAAGGAAGAATTTACACAAACTATTACTTACTGTTTACTCATAAAACATGAATTCTAAAGACTTGGAATGTAAAGAACAATTTAAAATAACTATATTGTATAATATACTGCTACAGTATATTATATAATATCTACTGTAGAAGTCCTAATACTTTCTCTCTTTTTATTCAATGGAAGAATGTCAGTCATATGGGATTGGAACAACATGATTACAGCATTAATCGTAATGACTTACTGCAGATGTGTGCCAAACAGCAGCTGCCTTCAGCACGAGTGGCGATCAATGTCTGATCTTCACGACACACAGGAATGTCCAAGACACACTGATCAGGATCACACTCTAAAAACAACAATACATGGATTAGTATGCAAGCACAAGTACACAGACTCAAACAAAATAGGACACAAATATGTCCAAACTCACCACATAGGTATTCTGGGCAGCAGGAGTCCTGCCTATGATATGACACCAACTTCTCCCCATATTTACAATCCATAGGAGCTGCCTCACACATGCTCTGGTTACAAACTGTCACAAAACAATTAAAGGAATTGCTCACTCAAAAATGTAAATTTTGTCCTCATTCACTCACCCTCATGTCGTTTCAAACCTGTATAAGTTTCTTATGTTGAACACAAAAAAATATATATTTTGAAGAACCAAACAGTTGTTGGTCTTCCATAGAAATACAATGGAAGTCAATCGGGACCAGCAACTGTTTGATTACCTGCATTCTACAAAATATCTAATTTTATGTTCAACAAAAGAAAGAAACTCAGGTCTGGAACAACTTGAGGGTGAGTACATTTTCATTTTTGGGTGAATCATCCCTTTAAGCATGGATTAAACAAGATTAAACAATCTCACAAAGTATCTAAAATAATACATTAGTTACATTCATATACGAGTTACATTAATAAGAGTTATATTAATTAACATGTACAATGTTAAATAGTGTTGGGCAGTATGACAAATTTCATTTTAGATTTAGTAATTTGACTGGTAATGCAACTCCAGAATGATTTCAGAAATTCCATCACCATGTTATAATACCGTTTTTTTTTTTTACTTGATGGATATAAAAACATTATGTTTTATGAATGTACAGTTCTTCATGTGAAATGATTGTGTAACAAACCACAGGCTTTTTGAGGGCAGCAGCTGCGGTCATCTGCCAGGTTGACTGTAATCTCTCCTGTACGCGTGCAGACTGGCTGAGGGATGTTACTGCAGTTATACTCCACCGGAACTATGCTGTCATTCTCACACTTAAACATGCAGCAGCCATCCAGTGAGGCTTTCCAAACCTCCCCGACAGCACGTGGGGTTCCAAAACTATCAGTGCATGCTGCAAACACATATCATAACTCAAATAAAGGAATAACAAGAACTAAATCCCTTTAAAAAGAAAGAGAGATAGACAAACAGACAAGGAGCGTACCACACTTGCTGGGAGGAATGCATAGGGCAGAATAGGGCCGGTGTAATAGAGTTCCCTCTGGACACACACAGCCCTCTGAAAGGCCTGTGCATTGCTCTGGGACAAACTCGAAATCTTGGTTTGGGCAGGATGGGGCAGTGCAGGTAGGCAGACATGCTTGGTACCGCAGATTTTTGGGGCACATGAATGCTGCACATGAAAACATTAAAGAAAATACCAATAAATGGCATTTAACACCATATACAAATGTGGAAACCATTGTTTCTTAAAGATGTGTTGATATGCCTTGGTAACTACATACGGCAGAAGTCAGAGCTCCTCCATTCCATGCAGATGTTGAATTTGTGACAGGAAGCAGCATAAGCAGCCAAAGCAACACATGGATTATTCACATACTCCACATCTCTCACCCACATCTCACAGAACATTGCTGGAGGGACCTGCAGTGCAAAAAACATTCAGGAAATGTAATGCATAATCACGTGTGTTTGCAAGTTTGGTATTGGTGGGATGTGCATGTTGTGTGCCGTACATAAGGATGGCAGATGTTGAAGGTACGGTTGCTCAGCATGCTTATGCACTGGGAGCAGTCGCCCGTGGTGCAGTTAGCCTCCCTCCGTCTGCTGTGGCTGACATAGCTGGTGGTGTTGGGAATCTGCCAGCTATCGATGAACACTGCTGGATCCTCTTGCTCAGGCACAACTGTACCGTTAGACAGAGTCAGATCATTCAGAGGATTACCATCACAACTACCTGGACAGGGTGACAAAGAGAAAGATGAGAGAGGTGGAGAGTGAGGAACATTAAGGAAGTAGATGGCATCAAAATATGATATGATCATTTTTCCAGTACGTATAATCTGTGGTTATTGGTTTCGTACCACACAAGCCCATTGTAGGGAGTCTGTTGTTATAGCTGTCCATCTCAATCACCATCATGCCTGTAGTGTGGAACCACTGAATCTTCAAACCAGCTGGACTTCGGATTAGATACATGTTTCCTGTGTCCAGAATCTCAAAACCAAACTTCTTAAAACGTGGCTTTGCATACCTGGAGTTCATATATAACTGGAAAAAAACAACCCATTGTATATTTTGAACTTCAAATATATTTGCAAGGCTGGAATAATAATAACATTCCAGTTGTATTCAAACCTCTTTTTATTACCACTGCAAACAAATGGATACTCACGCGTCTCTGCAGACGATTGATGAGCACTTCGTTGGATTTGTGAGTAATGTTTAAAGCTGCCAGACACAAATTGGTAAAGTTCCACAAAAGCTGGAATGAAATAGAATAATATTATGACTGATGTATTTTTGGGGGTTAAAAAGGACAAGAACACTAGAGTTGTGAGGTGCTAGTCGAAACAATGGAGTTGTGCATATCTTACAGGGTCATCTGGTCCAGAACACTCTTGTACCAGGATGCTGACCGTCTCATTGGGAAGCTGAGCCACCACATATAAAGCAGCTTTATAAATCGCAACACTTTTCCCATCAAACGTGATCAGATTAAGATCGGGAAACACTGAACAACGACCTACATGCCAAAATAAAATAAAATAAATCTTAATAAACATTCAGTAGTTCAACAAATGACAGAATATAAAATATCACTGTAATGTATATAATGGAGGTGTTCCTCACATGGACAGTCCCATCGTGGACAACACTTATCACCATTGACCAGTACGGCAAAGCCAAGCAGTCCACAGTTTGGAGGTGTGGGATCATATGGGCAGCTCTGAGACTTATTGAAGAGGAGCAACTGGCCACTGACACAAATACGCTTTGTACATTCATCCACTACCTCTGAATATGGAGACTACAGACACATACACATATTATTTAGTTTAGCATGCAATAGCTGACTTTGGTTATCCAAATATATATATATATATATATATATAAATATGTCATTACCACCACATAATTAAAGACAGCTAATACTATATAAAAGTATTTTATAACTGACTTACAGTGCATACTCTGCTTGGCTCGAGAGCAGTAGTTTTTGGAACTGCATGCGTCTGGCTCGTCATCCAGTGCCCTGTTTCTATCGTGTAGGGCAGACTGGTCATCACAGATGAACTCATTGTTGTTTGGGCAGTGTCTGGAGCAGGTGGCATGGCTGTGACTATGGTATGTTCATCCACCAGATGGTGCTCCGTAGAGGCATTTGCACTGGTTACAGGACTACTCTCGGTGACAGTAGAGGAAGTAGGGGGCTGTGTTGAAATGGTAGTCTGGGTATCAACTGATGCCACACTAGGCACTGGAGTTGTTCCAATTGATGAAAGCAGTGTTGTAGTTGGACCAGTTTCAGTGGTGTACTCTGTAAATCCAAAGCTGTATTCAGTAATGTCAGGAATGTGTGTTGGAGGTGTGCTAGAAGTAGCAACAGGCATACTAGAATAAGTTCTGTCTACGGAAACAGTTGTCACTTTATCTGTAGAAGTGGTTGCAGGTGTTGTCAATGTTGTTGCATTCCTAGTTGGAGGTGAGATGCTGGTTGTGGCCACAACTTGTGGAGTTTCTCGTCGTGTGGTAGCCACAGCCACCCGTGAGGTCAGGACTGGTGTGACACGGGTTGTGAATTTTGGAGTCATTGAGGAAGGAAAGGTTCTGGAGGTCTCCTGGATCAGTGCTGATGTCTGGGTTGTCACTATGTTTGACAGCACAGCTCTATCTGTGTCAAGAGAAACCCTATTTGTCTCAGTTACAGAATGCATACTCAAAGGTCTAGCTGTAGATATTTGAATGGTAGAAATAATCTCTTTCTCAGCTGCAGTAGACGTTAGCAGATGTGTCTCAGAAGTGATAGTTGTTTCTGTAGTTTTTGTTGGGGCTTGAGATACTGATGTTGCCATTGTAAGTATTGATGGTGAAGCTGGAGAAATCTCAGGCAGTGCAGATGTGGTGATTGGAGTTGTCGTGGAATAAGGAGGAAGAAATGGTGATGTGCTGACTTTGTCTGAAAGGAGAGCAGTGGTGGAAAATAAACTCCAATGAGACTCTGTAGGGCTCAGTGTAGTAGAAGCAGAGACATCTCTAGAAGTTGTCTTGTCAGTAGGTGACACATGTGATGTAAGCAGTGTTGATGTTTCTTCTGTAGGTGCTGAGGTGAATGGGATGCTGGTGTAGGTAGTAAGTGGTGTCTCTGCTATCCTGGCACTGGTTTGAGTTGTTTCTGGTGGAGTTGATGTGGTTTGGATCACTCTCCAATCCGTCTGTAATGTTATATCAGTTGTTGCAACATCAGGATAAGGATATATAACAGATGTTGGTTGATAGGTTTCTTTTGCCGTGGTTTCTGTTGGCACAAATGCAGGAGCTTGAGAGGACACTGTGGTGATGAAGGCTGCTGAAGCAGCTGTGGGCACAGACACTGTTGTTTTTGAAGTTTCGGGTTGCTCTGAGGTTGATGTTGAAGGAATAAAAAGTGTCGTTTGAGTTGAAGGTGGTGTTTGAAAAGCAGAACTTGTTGATTTTACTGTAATGTGAGTGGTTGATGCTTCAATATCTGTAGGGGAAGTGAAAATGGTAGTGATCTCCAAAGGCTTCTGTGCTTCAGAGGTGCTCTCTGGAGTCTTCACAGTGTGTAAAGATGTTAGAAAGGTCTGTTTTTCTGTGGTGATAGAGGTACTGTATTCTAATATAGGTGTTGTAGTTGATGGTGAGGTGGACTTTGTTGTACTGGTGGTTTCAACAGGAAACTGTGTCCTGCCACTAGAAGTCACAGAGGGTGTTGTGGTCTTTTCAGTAGATATAAAGGCCTCTGTGACTATGGGAGTTTCAGTACTAGAGGTGAGAGGAGAGGACACTTTGACTGTTGGGGAAGTGGCGTCTGTAGAGCTTATGCTGGTTGAGACTGGAAGCACGGGTAGAGTGCTTACTCTGGTCAGCTCCTTACTTGAGGTAGACGACAGAACGGGACTAAAAGTAGATGGTGATGGGATATCTGTGGTACGTGTGAGAAGTGCCAAAGATTCTGTTGGCCTGCTTGTTGTAGAGGTCTCTGGGAGAGTTTCTGAGAGAGACATTGGGCTAGTGTGTAATGTGGTGGAGGAAGTGGAACTGTGGGTGATACTTGTTGCTTTAGTGGTTCTCTCAGTGGAAGCCAATGGGCTTGGAGAGGAAGTGGATGTCTTTAATGTGGTAATGGTTTCCACCACCCCAGGTCTGATAGGAGACGATGTAAGCTTTTCAGTGCTTGATATGTGTGCTGTAGGTGTGGAAGCAGTGGTGCTAGACTCTGACACGGCTGAAGAAGTGAGTGATATAGAAACCGCTGGACCAATCAAGGTGGAATGCTCTGAGGAGGATGTTGATGATATTGTAGTACTGGGTGGCGTGAATGGAGGAACAACAGCAGGTTTAATGCCTAAACACAAATACAATATTTATTAGACACTGCACAAAATATCTAAGTTAAACTGATATAGCTAATTGTGCTACTTTAAGCTAGCTAAACTATATATAGGATTTACTATGGCAATAAAAAGACAAAAAGCTAAATTATTTTAATTGCTCCTTTTACAGTGGTAAGAAAGGTTTTTTCTCAAAGATTGTTAGCAATAGTGCTGCTTAAAATGGCATTTATGAAGTTGTAACTGAAAGGTAACATAAGCTGCCTTAATCAAATCATATGACAATGATTGTGGAAGTATATCTCAACCAATCATTCACCTCATTAAAATAAAAAATGTCAGTGATTTTATTTTACTCTAGTATTAGTAATAGAAGTAGCACAAGCGGTAGCTTACAGTCCTCCATAAAGACACATCTGTGAGTGACCTCATCTAGAAGCATGTGACTTGGACACTGAGGCAGGCATCCCTCAACCCTACAGAAAGGTACATGCCAGACATGTCACTTTACACAATTTAGATACTTGTAAATATTTGCAGAAAACAAATGTGTGTATGTTTGCATGCATAAATGTGTGTGCTCTTACTTCATGATCCTGGCACAGCTCAGACCTGATGTGTCACTGCATGTCCTGAAGCATGGACTCACACATGATTCATACCGCCACTGACATCGAGGACCCATTGGATACTGTGGCATGGCACCTGTAGTAAAAATAAGGATTTGAAAAAAGCAAGTTGTCATTTCTTTGTGATTATAAGCAAGGTTGTGCACGTATGTAGCCACATGCTGACCTGTCAGTTTGAATAGTGTAGCTCGGCGGTACCGATCTGAGTGGCTGTATTTCATGAGTTGGAGTCTGGACAGCATGAAATGCAGAAAAAACCTTGGGTTTGCCAGGGACTCTAGCGAATCAAAGCCTGAGATCCAGGTGTCTCTGTGAAGAACAAATGTAGCTGCATCCCAGAATGCCTCACTTTCTTCCCACTTCTGCAGTCTCAGCTGGCCACTGTGCTCTACTTTTAAGAAGTAGTTGGGTCTGTCTGCCGCCTCAAATGACACCAGAGATGTGTCTGCAACATTAACAACATACCCATTAAGAAAAGAAACATAAATATAATTAATATTGAATAATACATCTAAACTGGAAGGTTTTTGCTACAAAATGTTTAGATTTGGTCTGAATGTGCATGTTTTGCTATATATATATTTCCAAAAGTTACTTGATTATTTTTATATGTTGATTGCGTGCTTTTGTCTGTCATACTGACCATGTGGTCTGGCTTTGCTGATGCCTGGAGTCATCATGAACAATGTCAGGATCTCATCAGTACTGGTCAATTCTCTTTTTGGAAATACCAGTCCACTTGTCTTATTGGCTGCCAACAGTGTTCCTCTCTCTCTGTAGGTCAACAGCTTCAGTGGCCCTTTCCCTAAAGCTATGCAGACGTGCATTTCCACACACACACAACTGTCAAAATTTAAAAATCTCTCAGACAAATACAAATATTATCATCAAAACAACTACAGGTGTACCTTTGTTGTAGTATTCACAGTCATAAGCTGTAAGAGGAAAGATAGTGTTACTCATTATAGAGTAACATAAAAGCAATCATGTGATGAAAAACTGTAATTAGATCGCTCAGCTCCTTCTTCCTCCAGACTATCATTATCTTTTAGAAGAATGCGTATTCACCCTTATATATTCAGTTATTGGTTATTATCAGAATGATTGATTCTAGGAATATGACTGGTCTGAAATGTCACTCACGGCAGACAGAAGGGGAGCGCCAATCAATGGTGACGCCCTTTTGGCAGCAGCGGTGAGAATATGCTGCAACACTCGTGCAGAAACACTCACAGTCTCCTCCACGGTTGCAGCCGCAGGTGTCCACCAGGCAGTTCATATAGAACCATGTGACATCTACCTACAGAGCATCAAACACCTTTAAACACAGACACCCTCTCTCACTCACATGTACATTTTGACTCAGTGTGAATGACAACATTAATGTCTGCTGGTTGTCCTTGATCAACTTACCACAGGGTGGCAGACTTGGAACACTTCACTGAGCAAAATCCCACACTGTCTTTTAGCAAAGGGTTCTCGAAGAGGATTCAGATTGCAAGGGTGCCTTATATCAGGACTGTTCACACACTGATGGGACATTCACAAACAAACAGACACATTCAGTGTAAAGAGTTTGATTAGAGTTTTTAATTTGTAGCTACTGCCAGATTTGAGACATTCTGAAGGACCAAAACACGTTTAGTCATCTAACAAAGAGAATTAGATAAAAGTGTGCATTTGTGTTTGCATACACTACTGGTCAAAAGTTTGGAATAATTAAGATGTTTTAGGTTTTTGAAAAATGTATCTTATGCTCACCAAGGCTTTAAACAGTAACAGTACAATTTAAAACAACTGCTTTCTATCTGAAGCCATCAGAGGAATAATTTACATTTTAAAATATATAAAAATATAACAGGTATTTAAAATCGTAGTATTTTGGCTGAGATATAAATGTTAGTTTCACAATATTTCTGTATTTACTTTATTTAAATTACATTATTATTTAGATCAAATAAATGCAGCCTTGGAAAACATAAGCTACTTGTTTTGTTCAAAAACCTTGACTTGGTGTATGTGTGTATATCTGTTTGTCATGCCTCTGCCGCTGTCCAGCTGTTGCCAAACTCCTGGGGTGTTGACGAGTCAATGTTCTCTGGTGTTCTCATCTCATTCGCTGTCTTCTGGTCAAAGTTCCCACAAAGACCAGTAAGCTTGCCCTAAAATAGGCAAAAACACACAAATACACACTTGTAATCAAAACTGATCTGCCAATGATTGATTCTCAAAACTACTAAAGTTTACACTTACTGCAGAGCCAGGAATCAGTTTCACCTTCTTTGTGTATGTTATTTTAATTGTTTACCTGCCAGCGTGGTCCAGCTTGTATATGTACAGTGGTTTTTCTGTCCCACAGCACTGTAAGGTCTTCTCCAAGCAGATGCACAATGGTATAGTACCCTGCTTGCCAGATATACACTTTCTGCCTGTCGATCACACTGGATGGGTTCTGCATGTGAAATATGTCTGCAGATTATTATCAACTGTAGTTAAAGTATCTCAATGGTTTCACACCAAACCAATGTTTCGAAAAACAGAAGACAACAGATGCAACACCATCAACACTATGATACATTATGACCAACAGTATGATGTATTAAATATATATTCTGCCAAAGTATATTCACTCCTACCCAGGGATTTACAGGAACGAGCTGAATATGGTTGGGGTACATTACATTTATTAGGTGACAACCAGAGCCCGGCCCAAGGCATAAGTGAATATAAGCGGCTGCTAAGGGCCCCCGTGGCCACCAGAGGGCCCCCAAGAGTAGCCTACATGAAATGACAGTTTATTTTAATGTAAATCATAGATATATTATGTTAATGGAGAGTGGTAATTATACGAAAGTGCAATATAAAATTATTAAATAATCTATACATATAATTGTATTTTTCCATACCAACGTGTCATGCATGGCACAATGATGACCATGTTGATAATATGCCCCTAACATCATGTAAATTCACCTTTTTCTGCCGAAATACATGAATGTAAGTAAGTAAGCCAGTTAGCTGGGAGTAAAACTGGGTAAACTTTATAGTAACCTACACAATGTATATTTGATAGGAATAAAACACCTTGTCTATTAATTGAAAGGATTATTATTGCCGCTTTCCATAGAAATCAGTGTGTAGCCTATTTAACAACTAAATGTAGTTTTTACTTAATTGAAGTGTATTTAAATGTCTGAAACCTAAAATAAACTTTATTTGGTGGAAAACACTAAACAGTTATGAAATATGAAAAGCACTGAGCGTGTCTTTTTCTAGCTCAGCGCCAGCCAAAACGTGGTGCGTCAAAGGGTTCAAATCGATCACGTTTTGGGGGTGGATGGAGGATAAATTCAACATGGAGGTTTTGTGACACAAATCAGGGGTGCGTTTCTCCAAACCATCGTTAGCTAAGACAGAACTTGCGACCGTTAGTTTTTTTGGGGAAATGCACCCCTGACCAGATCAGACCACCCCAACCCCCTCCAGTTAATTAGCATAGCGTAGGGTATCTTTTTGTTTTAGGGAATTTCATGTTTGAACATCAAAACATCAGCAAATATATATTAATATATTATAATGTAACATTTTACTTAGTTTTAGATTAAAGTGTTTGTCTTCTGCGTTAAAATAACTTTTCCTGGGTATATATTTTTGTAATAAAAGTTAGCTTCTGTTTCATAAACTGATAACAGCTTAATATTATACCTTCGCATGTCTTTTCTATTATATTCCAATATCAGTATGCCTCATTAAGCTAGATATCAAGAGTTGTTGTTTTATATGTACAGATGCTCACTGCTGTGTTTAATATTTATTTTAAAAGTATTTCTTGTAATAAAAGTACAACTCTGGTTAATATTTATGTTGTTAAATAACATTCTGTTCTGTAAATGCATTGTCTGCTGGTTTTTAGCTACTTTTCAGCACACCACATTAAGTTTTCCACTTAATACTTTAACACTTTGAATGTTAAAGTGCAAATCAACACCTGACCACTCTTGTAAGTTTGCAACTGTTACAATTAAAAATCACAGAAGGGTAAAAACATGCCAGACAGACAATGGTATGATGTAAGCAACAAAGCTACAACAAACACAACTGATAATGGGTGTGTTAGATTTATAGTGTGCGAATAATCAAGCTTACAAGAATGACAATAACCAGTCATACTGACAACTGTAGCCATTTCTTTTAATTCAGGCATAATTGCACTATTTTATGGTGTAATTATAGTTTAAGGTTTTATACAGAAAGAGAAAAGCTCACTCACAGGTTTGCCTGTGTCATCATCAAACACAATGAAGGAGCGTCCCAAGGAGATGAGGAGAGACTTCCTGCAGATCACGCCACTCTCAAAGCAGTCAACATTCTCTGCTGTCACAGTCATCATTGCATCTAATGAGCTCTAACACACGGGATCACACATTAGTAGTCAACAACAATACACTTTTATAAGAATATGAGATAGGGGAATATCTGGATCTGTTGCTAAAAGCTCACCTTGACCAAGTACACTTTGCATGCACCAATATAATCAAACAGGAACCCATCAAATGTCCGGTAGTGTCGATCTCCATAAGCCGTGCACATTGACGGACATGGGCGGAACTCACACTGAAACGTGCCATGCTGACACAAGCTGCAAAATAATATCATTCAGACCTGAAAAACAGTTTCACTACACATATTCTCTTCTTCCCTTTTTCCTTGAGAGATGCAAGTGAAGAGGTATGTGCTGAGTTTCAGTGACATTTTATGTCTCTACCAAATGTGCTACAATAGTATCTGGAAAATGACATCGTTATGCATCATTTTCCTCATATTCATAATCTAAAACAATGAAGTACCAAAATCAAATGACCACATAATCCTCTTTGATATAATATTTATTGTAGTATGTAAAGATGTAGTACAGCAAACTGACTGGTGTAAAAACACATAGAAATGAATGCACAGAATGTGAGTTAATGTAATCTCACCACTGATGACAGGGGGACGATACTCGGTCTCCTGGATAATATTCTTTCCCTTTCCACAAACACGGACATGCATGTGGCTCGAAACATTCATCACCATGCTTGAGGAGCCTGAAATACACACATGCACAGTGGATCATGCCTGTGAACTTTCTGAAACAGCACACAAGATGTATGTGTGTTTGTTCATGCATGTAAGTGTGTCATGAAAGTATAATGCAAGAGGTTCTGCCAAGACTGAGACAAAAATATTTGGATGGGTGGAGGGATGAAAGAAAAATCTGACTGGTGACATGAGAAAAGCAGCCTATCCTCATTCTCACAGATCCAAAGAGCTTCTCTCTCTCTGATAAAGATCTTGTAATATTGCAGTGAATCATTTCCATTGGCCTGAGGGTCTCTGAGAGTTCCCAGCACACTGTCTGTTAGAACTGAGTAAACTTACACCCCAGATAGACAGGTGTTAACAGCTCTCTTTATCCCACAGCCAGAATGCTGGATCACTTACTGCCATCAAAGAATGCGTGATCACCTGCTCCTGTTCTGCATGCATTAATTAAGAGACAAAGAGATGGATCCATAACTAAACAATCACGCACTCCATTGCTCAGCAATTATCGTCATGCACCAGTGACGCTGTTCTCTCTCTGTACAAAGCAGACTTGAGAAAATAAAACCATGACTCAAACAAAAACTCAGAGGGATGAAATAACAAAAATACTGAAAAGGAGGTTTTGTGTGCATAATTATAATAATTGTTATCAATTTACTAATTTTTGAAAAAGCCATTGAGAGATGAGTAAACTGAAATGCCTTATGTTGGATTGAGTACCATTGATGAGGTAGAATTTCATGAATATGAGTGGCTGTCATTAACATGCATTGACTGTCAAAATCTCTTTATTCTACTAGGTTGAACATTTGACTGAAAAGGAGCTGAAGTGATTAGATTTGCAAACAGTCAGTCCATCGAGTATGAGTCATAGATTTCAGAGCAGACAATATTCAATTGACAGTTCAGTGCACACGCAGCTTAGGTTGCTTGTTTCTTTTAATTCCAGCAAATAGATAAATAGTTTTATGCTTCTGTTTGGTTCATCTTATACTGACCTACAGGCAAAAACTTAAATATGCTAAACCTGTGCTAAGAACTGTTAAAAGATGGACTGATTAAGCAGAGCAGGATTTCTGTGAGGATATGTGCATTCCTACCAGGACTCATCTAACTTACAACAACGACAAATCGTGGTTCACTGCAAAACTCAGACAGCTCCGTCAAGCCAAAGAAGATGCTTACAGGAAGAGAGACAAAGTCTTGTATAAACAGGCCAAATACAAACTGGAAAAGGTGATCAGAGTGGCAAAGAGGAATTATTCTGGAAAGCTAAGGAACAAATTATCTTCCAGTGATTCTGTTTCAGCGTGGAAAGGTATGAAAGACATCACCAATTACAAGACACCATCCCCCGGCACTATGGAGAATCAACAACTGGTAGACAATTTGAATGAGTTCTATTGCAGGTTTGAAAAAACACCCCACACCCGCCCTAAACACCTCTCCACACAACCATTAACACCTTCAGCAGCCCCCCTCTCTCCCACTCCTGCTCTGCAGATAAGAGAAGATGATGTACGCCAGGTCTTAAAAAAGAACAAGAGAAGGAAGGCACCAGGCCCAGACGGTGTGTCACCAGCCTGCCTGAAAACCTGCACTGACCAGATGGCCCCCATCTTCACACAGATCTTCAACAGATCACTGGAGCTGTGCAAAGTCCCCTCATGCTTCAAACGCTCCACCATCATACCCATTCCAAAGAGACCCAAAATTACTGAACTTAATGACTACTTAGCCACTAGCTGTGGCTCTAATGTCTGTGGTCATGAAGTCATTAGAAAAACTGGTGCTGGCCCACCTGAAGGACATCACTGGACCCTCGCTGGATCCTCTTCAGTTTGTCTACCGAGCAAACAGGTCTGTGGACGATGCAGTCAACATGTGACTGCATTATGCTCTGCAACATCTAGACAGACCAAGGGCTTATGTGAGGATCCTGTTTGTGGACTTCAGCTCGGCCTTTAACACTATCATCCCAAACCTCCTCTTGCCCAAACTAACTCAGGTCTCTACAACACCATCATCCCAGACACCCTTCAGAATAAACTGACACAGCTCTCCGTCCCCACCTCCTTCTGTCAGTGGATCACAGCTTCCTGACAGACAGGCAGCAGCTAGTGAGGCTGGGATAATTCTCATCCAGCACCCGTACATTCAGCACTGGAGCTCCTCAGGGCTGTGTTCTCTCCCCACTGCTCTTCTCCCTCTACACGAACGACTGCATATCTAAAGACCCCCCCCCCGGTCAAGATCCTGAAGTTTGCAGATGACAACACACTGATCTGCCTCATCCAGGACCCTGATGAGTCTGCTTACAGACAGGAGGTTGAGGGGCTGGCTGTCTGGTAAAGTCTTAATAACCTGGAGCTGCTGCTGAACATGCTCAAAACAGTGGAAATGATCATGGACTTGAAAAGGACCCCCGCTCTCCCCCCCACTCACCATCATGAACAGCATTGTGACTGCAGTGGAGTCATTCAGGTTCCTGGGCACCACCATCTCCCAGGACCTGAAGTGGGACAATCACATTGACTCCATTGTGAAAAAGGCCCAGCAGAGGTTGTACTTCCTTCGCCAGCTGAGAAAGTTCAACCTGCCATCATTGAATCTGTCCTCTGCACATCAATAAATGTCTGGTTCAGCTCAGCTACCAAATCTGACCACAGAAGACTACGGAGGTAGTCCGGACTGCTGAGCAAGTCATTGGTACAACCCTCCCAGTCTCCAGGAACTGTACTTATCCGGAGTGAGCAAAAGGGCTGGAAAAATCACTCTGGACCGCTTACATCCAGCACACTCCCTCTTTGAACTGCTACAGTCTGGTCGACGCTACAGAGCTCTGAGCACCAGAACGATCAGACACAGGAACAATTTCTTCCCTCAGGCAATCCATCTCATGATCACTTGACAATAAATGTGGAACACACAACACTATTATTCATTATTTATTCATTCATCTCACATACTTATTTTAATTTCAATTTGCACATTTCATACCTGTACATACATAACTGCCTATATTATATATACTGTTTTTGCTTTTTAGTACATTACCTATTGTATATTTGTAGATTATTCTTATTATCTGTGTCTTGTCCTGTTGCTGTCATTTTGTTGCTCTGTGGAGCTTCTGTCACTATAACAAATTCCTCATATGTGTTCACATACCTGGAAATAAAGCTCATTCTCATTCTCTCTTGAGGGTTAATGGTGGTACAGATATATCCCAAGCCAGCCAAAAGCTCAGTTAGATGTTGATATGTGGATAAGTATACTGTATGTGCATGGTTTGACATACACCAGCTGTGTGTGTACATCCTTACACAAACCCAGACCTCTCACACAACACACAAAATGAGGGCATGCTGGTAATTATTGTGATACAAACCCTACAAACTCACAAACTTTCTCCAAGCAAACCACTGACTGGAGACTTGCCAGTAAACAAATGTAAACAAATGTTCAACTTGTATGTTTTTGCTGAGTATCAAATATGTTCACTCCTTTCAATGCCTCCTCATTGTCAAAAAAACTTATTTCAAAAAAATACATTACATTTTTAAAACAGATCACACAATTTTTTTTATGAGCTGAAAACTGAAACTCAAAAAAAGGTAAAGCAGACAATTCAGTTCAAACTAGTTCAAAGTCAAAACTGGAAGTGCACTGATAAAAATCAAAGCACAATCTCTGGGTGAAAATGAAGTGAGTACATTGTATAGCTATGTAGAGACTCAACTGTGGCATCATGTTCACCGTGGAAGCTCTGATCTCAGACCTAGTCAGATGCATTACACCTGAGAAGAAGTAGAGGTCATCTGCATTGATACCTGACCTTAACCCTTAACCCTAAACCTGACCCTAACCCTAAGAGAGAGAAAACAATTGTTCAGAAAACCTAAGCTAAAGGTCTAAAGCTAAAGGTCTACAGCATAGCACAGCAATACCATAGAAACATAAAACTGCCTTTCTTTTCTTGTAGTTTCCTTTCTTTTCCTCTCATCTTGACAAATTAAAATGTGCTGATTTTGAAGTATGGACTACAGGAATGTCTTTAAGCAGCTTATCAGTTATTTTATCCAGTTGTGCACCTGTTTACTGCGTAAATAAGCGTTGCTGCCATTAACCACTTTGCTTGGGGTTGGAGAAGGGGTAATTACTACCTCTCATTAGTGCAGGAATTCCCCAGCTCACAAAAACACTCCTATACCTGCTGCTCCCATGTGGGACAGGGGTATCAGCATCACCCTTGGCTTAATGAACAAGAGAGACACAGGGTGAGGAGTCGACCCATGCTGAAACATCTTTAACAAACTGACAAATGTTACAGAAACAAATTCCACAGTCTGAGGTGTGTTTGCTAAAAGCATCATTAGCCAGCTCTGGTTGTTCTGTCAGTACTAGCATTTAGTACCAAGTTCAACAATTTGGCATTTCTCACAACCACTGATCCAAAGACCATTCTCAAACAGCATTGTTAACTTATGTGGTTGGGACTACAGCTCTCGGTCTGTGGTTAAAAGCATTAGTATCTTGTTAGCGTAACATACTTTTAAATACATTTCAATCTATATATTTTAGCAATTTTACAATCAGTGCCATTTTTGGAGAATGCACATGTGCATGAATGTGTAAGAAACCCCAGAGTATGATGTAAGAGCTAGGGAACCTGCAAATAATCAATATTTCAACACCTTTGGTTCAGGACAATGTTACTTTGGTATTGTTAAACAGCAACCAGAGAGTTACACCGTTGCACACTCCATAATGTTTGTATCATTCACATGCATCAACACACATTCTTCAGACTTTAAAAACTCTAAAGTGAAAAAAGTATGAATACAACTAATGTGAGAAATTTAGTACAAGACTACAAGGTAGAAGCATACCTGAGAGATGCGATAATGTATAATAACAGAAAGAAAAAAAATCATATCTTCGGTAATTAGTGGTCTAATTTTCTGGGCATGAACAGGTGCACTGAGGAATTCAACCTACTTGTGAGGTCTAGCTCACATATCAAACACAGCTAACACACACATTATACTGTTGGTAGTGAGACACTGCACTCTGAACGAGACAGGGCTGTAACTGTGTATGTATGTGTCTGCGTGTAAAAGAGTATGGCTGCTGGAAAGTCCCCGTAAAAGGTCTAGAGCGTCAGAAGACTCATGACAGTGTTTCAGAGGGAAAACAATCGAATACTTTACATTCTGTCTTTTACAGTCACTCCAGGTGCTTTCAGATGTACGTATTACAGTAGACTGATGATCAGCAATGGATCCTTCCACATCTCTTTTTGGTTTTATCTAATCTATGCTAAATATGTAAAATAATTGAATGGCTCACAGAAATGACTTAGAGCTCAGAGCAATTACTATGTATTACTGTTTGAAAACCTTGAAAACACTTATTTCGCACAACGCAGTTTCGTGGGTATTGGTAACTTAAATTAAGGTTTGACCAACACAAAATAAATTCCCACATGAGGCGACTTCTAGTCCAATTGAAAATATATAAACATTATTAAATCAAGATTAATTTACTTGATATGCAAAATGACATGATATAAAGTCTCGTTTTCTGGAAAAAATACTATCAAAATTAAGTGACAAGAAAAAGTCAGACTCTCTATCCAAATATGAGATTGCCACCCATTGTGGACATTGCTTTTGTTAATTTATATCCTATATTCAACATATTGCTGCTACTATAGCACTCAACTGTAATGATGTTAGATCACATATTGCACATTTAATCATTTCCAGACTTATCAATAATCTCATCACTACTTCACATAGCGGCATAAGGGGCCTTTTGTGCCATATTTACACCAGCCCAGATGCCAAACTATCGAGTTGCAGGAATATATTAAACACTCATGACAGAATCTCAGCCATGATATTTATTTCCTATGATGCTCTTGACTAATGTTTTTCTGTTTAAAAGGTCAATAAGTCAGAAGAAGGTGAATCACACACACACAGCCATCTAAAATATCACATCCCCTCTGTGTGCAGTGGAGACTCTAGAGTTGCTCTCAAGATACATCCGTGACCTCACAGCCCTTTCACTACGTGACTGAGTGTTTCACTTTGTAGTGAGAGTATTAGATTGCCTTTGTAATTCAGCGCTGGCAATGTCTGAGCATTCACAAACCAAGTGTTATACTCATCCGAACCTCAGAAACAAACCTAAAAATAATAATTATTAAAAATAAATCTAGAAAATGCACAAAAGAAAGAGAAAATCAACAGCAATTAATCTCAGAGAAGAAAGCATTCAGCACACTCCAATCAACCGCAGCAACAAAATCAAAAAGGTCATGAACAACGTATGAGCTGCTTTAGATGTAAAACAATTTCACAAATAATGTAAAAAACAGAACATGGCATATGACTCTCTCTTGCTGGTGTTGGTAAAAGGATAACTGAGACGGGGTCTTATCATGCTGTTATGGCTGAGGATGGCTTTAGGAAGTTAAGCTTGTGATATGGCACTTAACCTCAGTTTACTGGTGTAGACACTGGCATTAAATGTATCAAATGACAAAAATCCATCTATAGAGCAAGAGTCGTGCTCTCTGAGGCCCCTTTAGTGGGAACGTGACGCGAGGGGGAGAAAATTGGGGGAAGTGGAGTTGAGCGACAAAGAACTCTTTTCACCTGCAGTAGACAGCAGCAAAGGTTCCCACTGAGTCAGCGGACACCCTTTAACTGATCTGTATCGACATCATCACCTGCTCCGGCAAACACCATCCGAGTGAGACCTCAACATATAGAGCAGAATGTCATCTGTCCGTGAAAGTGCGCCTGGGAGTTTGTGCGCTTCTGAAAGTCTGCACTACTTTGCTTGGAATGTCAGTGGTCTGTATCTGCCCAGTTTTTAATTATGCGGAGAAAATATTTGAATGGAATTTGATTAAGAACATTATGTGACACAGATAAGCTAAAAAAATCCCAGTGTGTGCATGTGTAATGGAAATGAGTAGTTGCTGACGCTAATCAGGCGATTCCACCCACTAAGCTTAGCCATGGATCACTGCCCCATCCATCACACACGTAAATACACATACAGCCATTCACCTGCTAAATCCTCTACATCACACACAAACACGGAAACATCTAACCTTTTAAATATATATAAATAAAACCACCAATACAGACGAAGAATAAACTCAGGAACATTTCAAGAGTCTTGTAAAAGTGCTAAATGCATTTGGGAAACATTGAATAGATGACACCAAAAGCAATCACATTAAAACTCAGTAAAACGTAAATGTAATAAATGGCACAATAGCAGAACACTTACAAAAAGCACCATGATAGGCCCATGCTACCATTATACCATGGTACATTTTAAAGTGCCTTCACAATAAATTACATCAAAAAACCCATATAGCATGATATATTTTAATTAACACTTGTATCTTTATGTCTATATATATATATCTGTATTCTAAATATGTGTGTAGGATTTAATGGACACAAGAAATCCAATACATATTTTTAAAAACCACCCAAAAGAACTTGGAGGCTCTAAACTTGTCATTTTGAGTCCCTTTTGATTGATTATTGGACATGCTTGTTTTTAATTTGTGTCTTTGTCCTGTCTGGAAGTCCATTTTCTCTATGTGATGATTGGGTGAGCTCTCAAATGGGCGAAACTTTGCAATAAACAGCCAGTTCTTCAAACAATAAAAACAGTAATATTGGGAAATATTATTAAAATAAAGTAAAAAATAAAATAAATAAACACCTTTGCTCCCTTTCCTTAACCTCTCCCTGTCTAGCTAGTATTTGCTCTGAACAATGCCTGAAATGTTGTATGACAAGCACTTCCTGTGACTGTTTGCCTCTTTATAATGTATCGCTTGTATTCCTCAATTGTAAGTCGCTTTGGATAAAAGCGTCTGCTAAAAGAATAAATGTAATTGTAAATGTAAAGTATACTTTTTATATATACTTAAAAAAATTATTTATTCCTCTGATAGCAAAGCTGAAATTTCAACAGAACATAAATTACTTCAGTCTCATTTCATGATTTCATTATTTCTCTTCAGAAATCATTCTAATATGCTGATATGTAGATGTGTAGAAACATTTCTACACTCTAGAAACATTTCTTATTGCTGAAAAAATAGGACTTTTCTTATTACAGCAGCATTTGAAATAAAAAACTTTGGTAACATTTTAGTATAGGAACCGATTCTCACTATTAACTAGTTGCTTGTTAGCATGCCTATTAATAACATTATAACAAAGTGTGACCAAATCTTTTGTAACATTATACAATTTTTACTAAAAAATTTAACTGATCCCAAACCTTTGAACTGACAGTGTTTGAAATAACAGTAATTCATAATGCATTCAGTTTACATTTACATTTATGCATTTAGCAGATGCTTTTATCCAAAGTTACTTACAATTGCGTTCAGGTTATACATTTTTAATCAGTATTTATATAGTTTAGCGTTTATAATCTTGTCTCCTGCCTACTATCATTTGTAAATATTAAAGGCTCCAGTTGCCACTGATATATGAATACGGTCTACCATAGTATGTTTGTGTAAGTGACAACAGACACAAGAATGAAGACAACAAAGACCTCACTCACCCTGCAGGACAGACGCAGCCAGGCACACACGGCTCGTGAGAGGAGCAGGTGAGATTGAGCAAATACGACTCGCAGGTCTGTTCACAGGCTAAACCGTTATTGGCCGAGTGGCCGTCTACTCGGTTCCCACAGTCCTCATAAAACTGCCCTGGTGGACACAGGGTATCTGAGAGAGAAGAGACACACTGAACTCCAGCGCTGCATATGAACATTCAAACAAACTGCAAACACTACAGGCATTCAAAGAGTTTCACACAGACAAATGACATCAGGCTGAAATACAACACTCACCAATAATTGAGCTCTGGGAAACAAGTCTTCCATCTTGGCAAATTCTGTAGATCGTAAAAAAAAGATTTGAACTGATGTGAGGCAGTGAGTCTATTGTACTAGGCTGCTGTGATATATATATATATATATATATATATATATATATAGTAGCGCACAGACTTTATAATCATGGGGAAACTGCTGTTATTTGTTTTGCACTGGCAATGATAGTGTTAATGCGGGGAGTTCAGGTCCCGGAAGAGAGAGAAGAGCGAGTTAGTTAGGCTGGTGCGTCTGTAAACAGTTGTTCTGCATTCTAATAAAACCAGCATGCACGGAGCGTCTTTTGTCTGTCATTCTTCAGACATTACTATACACACACACACACACACACACAAAACCAATATATATATATATATATAGATAAAACCTTGATAAAACACAAAACACTTGTTTTTATTGAGAATGTGATATAATGTAAAGTTTGACAGTGTGGTGATATTCAATATGAGTGATTAAGACAATCTTACTGTACACCTGATGATGTCAAGATCACATCTCCAGGAGAATAGTCAGCACCAAGAAAACTGCATGGACATTCACTCCTGTACCACAAAATATTAGACAAATATCTGACTCAGAATCAATAAATTACATCATATGCAAGGATAAAATCTAACTGAAATTCTATACTATTTAGTTGACTTACACAATGTCTTAACCTAACGCTGAAAGTCAAAATGCTGCATATCATCCACAAGATGTTTAATGTACAGCTGTAAGGAGTGAGGATGATGGCCTATGAGACAATACAATCCCTCTGAGCTGTTTTAGAGAGTTGAACTAGTACAGTAGTTAGGTTAGAGGTGAGAGACTTCAGGCCACAGTGCAGCGCTTGAGTCTGTAGTGGACTACGAGGCCAAAGTCCTCCTCAATCACGTCCCTGACTTTCTCTCAGCCTCTGCCAGCGTGAGTGCTGTAACTCTAGCACACGCTGAGTATGTGGCAGTGGGACACGGGACATTTAAGGGAAGTGAACCCATCTGAGGGTGAGGAGGCTAAAAGCGTTATACAACACCTGAGATTGTCAGGTCCATAACATTTTACAGCCTGCTTGAACGAGGACTGCAAATAACTTCACTCACACACTCTAAATAACTCAATCTAGGTCTAATTCACAGAGCTTGTGTTAGAAAATAAGGAGGGTGTTGATTTTCCATATTTTTCAGAATTTCAGAGTTACTTTCATAATTCTTGACACTGTCCATGGATAACCTCTACTATGTGAACAAAAACAATTTAATACGTAACAGACGTGAATAGAAAAAGGTGGAGTTGAAGTGTTGGACAGAAACTGTTTATATACCATTGTGTTTTGACTGACAGAATTAGATGAACATGATCCTCATGCACTTTCATTCATAACTCCATTCAGTTCTAACTATGCAGCAAATATAATAATCACTGTTTTAAATGTTATGAAGGGACGGTTCATTGTCATAATTTAATCACCCATGTGTTGTTCCAAACCCAAAGAGTTTTGAAATGGTTTGTAGTGATTGTCTGCTTAGCTCCAAAAAGCATTATAAAGCACAATAAAGCAGTCCATACGAATATATTTGAACTTTTACCGTGACACGCAGGTGTGTGTATGCATGTTGAAGTATGTTCCTTCCGGGCACACACAACCCTCCTCACACTCCTCGCCACACGGCTGAGGGAGAGACAGAAACAGGCAGCGACGCTCACATGACGACACACAGACTCCATACTCCATAGAAGACGGACACGTGATGGCTGCAAAACATACACATAGGCCACACGCATATAACTTTTCACATTTACAAAGATTTATATTTCAAATAGAAACTTTTCCTTTCCATTCATCATAAAATCACAAAAATGTATCGCGATTTCCACAAAAAGTAAAACTGTTTTCAGCATTGACAATAATTAGAAAGGTTTCTTGATCACTAAATCGACATATCTGAATGATCTCTCAAAGATCATGTGACTGAAGTTTGGAGTAATGGCTGCTAAAAAGTTAACTTGCCATCAAAGGAATAAATTACATTTTCGAATAAATTAAAATAGAAAACTGCTATTTTATATTTTATTGAGATGTAACATTATTTTTACTGTATTTTGGTCAAGTAAATGCAAACTTGGTGAGTATATGATGCTGCTTTCAAAAACATAAAAAAATCTTACTGACCCTAAACTTTTGAATGGCAGTGAATACATGTGTAAATGTTAGACTGACCACACTCAGGCACGTGTGAGCGGAACTCAATGATGACCCCGTGTCTCCTGCAGGTACGGGCGTAGTGAGCGAGGATGGAGCACAGGCACGGCGCTCCACATTTGCAGACATCTGCGCGACACTGTAGCTGGAAACCGACTGGACTTACATACTCATGACAAGCAGAAAACACTTCTTGCGTCAGCACATCACACTTCTCCACTGCATAAGCGGCTGAAATCACACAGACAGATGTTCAAGCCATACAGATCCTCTCAAAACTAATGCTTAAAAAGGTTATGCATAGCAAGGTGAATGTGTCACCTGCTTGCTGGTGTGTGTCACAAGGGTCAAGTTGGGGTAAGCTGGGCCGCGGCATACATGCTGAAGACACACGCCATGCATTTCCAAACAAGTATGGTGTGCTTTCAATCATGCCAGAGGGTGCACTAGTGTAACACATAAACAAAATTCACTTACAAATTGAAGACATGTTGGAGAATAAGTTGAAAACAGACAACAGGGAGAAAGAAAGCAGGAAACAGAGTGAAACCCACAGGAAGTCATCCTGAATGTTGCCGTTAAAGGTTCCGCAGAGCCCCACAGTATCATCTCTCCACTGCTCCTCCAGCTGCAGGTAAAGCCTGAACTCCCTCCAGTTATACTGCAGCCGCAGACCCTGCGATGACTTCACCTGAACAAACATGGACGACAGCTCCTGGATCTGAAACACATCTGACAAGAAACCACAATATTAAACAGATGAAGGACTAAATAACAGACACACATTTTTTACTTTTTAGCATGTGGTTTTGTTGTGTATATAATAAAAGTGTCATTATTCACAGTGCTTTCCCATATTTTGTTCCAAACCTACACAACTTGTTTTTTTTTTGTTTTTTTTTACTAAACATCTAATTTGGTAACAAAACAATTTTGGTTACCACTGACTTTCCTTGTATGGACAAAAAACACTGAGACATTTCTCAAAATATCTTCTTTTTTGTTCTGCATGTTTGGAAGGACATGAATGTGAATAAATGATAACACAATGTTTGTGTGAACTATCCCTTTAGAGAATACAAGATACAAATGCTGTCACTGGGACGGTACTAAAATTGCACCTCTTAAGTGTTGAAACATACCATTTATTGTAGGTACTAATCTGTACCTGTAAGGTACTAATATCCACCCTTTAGGTATAAATAAGGTACAAATGTGTACTATTTAAAAAGGTACCACCCCAGTGAGAGCTTTTGTACCTTTTTTTCTGAGAGTGTACCATGGTAAAGGGTAGCACCACATGGTAATATTAATTAAAAAATTATACCTGAAAATCATGTACCTTAGTATTTACATGGTACTCCAAGGTGCTTTCTACAATGGCAATGTCTAAAACCCATGGTAGTACTTTTTGGTACATTTTTGCAGTTGCACATTTCCATGCCAACATCAGCTGTAGTACATTACCATCTGAATACGGCAGTGAGATCCTGAACTGGCTGGCCAGAAAAACCTCTCCACTATGGCTCATTGTAATCTCAGTACGTGGATCTTCATCAACCATCAGGTTGACTGACTGAATACAAGCTCCATCCAGATTCTGCAGACATAACAAAGCAAAACAAAATCAGAGAATCAGAATGTCCCATACCAGCACACACAATATCAGCAGCTATAGAACTACTGCATCGAACATAATGGATGAATGTCTGCACAGGGACACAAATCTATCGGTCCATCTGTTTCAAATTGGACTAATTCAGTAATCATGTCGTTTAGAAATTAAGCATTTATGCTTGTGAATGAGTTACTGAGAGCTGTTCACAGGAGATAAACCACTCGGACCCTGAATCCCTCCATTCAAGGAACTGATGGACGCTACCAACAGGTGCCTATGTGAGGATCTTTCACCGGTCGCTTTACTGAAATACATCTCTCGCTCTCTCTTCTCTCTCTATCAGCAACTACAAAGTCTCTGGCTCTGTCATTCAGAGGCTCAGATAAGCAGAATAGCTTGTTCAGAGTCCAGACAGTGACACTATACACCAGACTGCTCTCCGTGTGTTGAGTTTTAGCATCAGCAGGTCTGGCCTTCAGGAAAGGAAGGCTTTGAGGGAGAGAATCTCTTCATGTTTTGTATCGTTTCGTGTTTTATCTGTCAAAGCTAAGCAGGGTCTAATCACAGTACAAGCACATCTAAGACTTTGTTTCATCTCAACCCCAAAAAATGAAACTTTAGGCTGTGCAACTATCGTGCCTAATCTACTGACTAATTTAACTATTATAGCATCTAATTTAACTAGCAGACTAACAAGCACAGCTACTCGAACTGCTAATATGCCAAGAGCTTGAATAATCACACAAATCTAGAAGCTGTGAACTTAAGTCTGTCTACTGAAGCTGTGTTCCAGCCCCCAGATTACTCTTTAGATCGCCACACTAGAGCAATTCTGGAACGTGATGAATAAAGCTTTGGCATGCTACATCTGGCATGCCTTAAATCTTTTCTCTGTTGTGTGCTAATACTTGTGGTTTGTGTTGGTGCGGAGAGCATGAAAGTACACAGGGACTTACGGCTCCACAGGGTGCATTCTGAATGGTCACAGTGAACTTGCCCGAGTTTCTACTCTTGGCTAAAACGTACTGGCACGTAGCAGGAAATGTGTATATACGGCCATCAAACGACTGGAAGAACATATCTCCTGTCACAGAACACTCCCCTGTAGAAAACAAAGTATATCTCTGTTCAAACGTTTGGGGTCAAAAAGATTTGTTAATGTTCTCAAAATGTAATATCTTTTTTATAATTTACTCCTGGGATGACATTTTAATATGCTGATTTTTACATTTCTTACAATTATCAATGTTGAAAATGGTTGTGCTGCTTAATATTTTTGTGAAAACTGTGACATTTTATCCCTGGATTCTTTTATTAATATTAAGTTAAATAATAATAATAATTTAACCAATTTAATGTATCCTTGCTAAATACAAGTATTAAATTCCTTTGAAACAAAACCTACTGACCCTAAAATGTTGAATGGTTGAGCCTTTCATTAACATATTGTTCAGTTATCAGAGTAAATTGTTGGAATGAGTTATTAAAGAATCTAGAATAAGGTCTTTCATTGAATTACAAGCACTAAATGAAGACGGGAGAATGTATGCTTTACTTAAATCTATACAATCAAAATACAATAAAACTGCAATAAGATACAGTTAGTATCATTGAAGTGAGAAAATGTGGTTTTAAAAGAGGAGAATGAATGAAATGTGAAACAATTACAAGACACCATTACGTAAATATAAAAAAAGTAAATAAAAAAAGATAAACACCTGGGCAGCTGTTCTCAGTGCAGTTCCACATGCCCCCAACACATGTGCTGAGACAAGAACAAAAATCGATACATGCGTTAACACAAACACAAGCATCAATGCTTCTTAATTCAACCACTGCAGAAGATCATTTAGTGTCTGACCAGTTGTTGCAGTCTTCCTGTATGACAAGTCCAGAGGGGTACAGCATGCCATGGTGCTCACAGGGACAGTCTGAAGCCTTAACACACACCCCATTCTCATAGATTAAATCTGGAGACAGTGAATTGATTTCATTATCTTCAAACATTCACACATGAACACAGCTTGTGATTAGTTCATTTAGTGTTGTTACACAGCAGGAAATACACTCTCTGAAAAGGAGCTCGGTGGGACAATCAACACCTGCAGACAAGAACAACACATACGCTCACAACATGCATCTCTCAGGAAAAAAAATTACATTTAAATGGTCAAACTGCAAAAGCACTCAATTTTTATTTTTATCATTATCATTTATATGATTATCATTTATGTATCATAAATGAATAAGACTGTAATATCTTACTAAATGTTTATATTTCAAATAAAATTAGAAACTGTTAACTTTCTATTAATAAATATAGTGATAAAATGTTTACACAACTGTTTCAAAATGTATAATAAGCATAAATGTTACTTGTGCACCAATCCAGTGAAAACAGGCTATAATGGCTGGTAATTTTATTTTTAAAAAATCTGATTTGCTATCACAGGAATAAATTAAAATTTTAAGAAATATATTAACATATTATTAATATAAAACTAAATTCTAAATATATTTGTGTGAGATATTAACTTTCCCAAACACAAATATTTGAACCAAAGTTTAGAATAAAATAAACTATTCTCACACCGATTGTTCACTAAGATAAACTTTAGATTAAATAAAGTTGTCTAACAATGCGGCAGCCTTCACATAAGTATAGAATTAAAAGTCTATGTGGTCACTGGTCACAGGTGTGTGTACATTGGCTATTTTAGATCTGAATACTCATTTAGAAAGAATTTAGATTCAGAAATATATGCGTTACAGTACATTTAACACCTAGACAAAATACCCTCAAATATCTCACACATTTATGCATTTGCAACGTAACCTACTGCAAACAGGAAAGTGTGATCTCCAGTTATGCAGCGGATGTCCAGCATGGGCACATGACCTGGCATACTCTGTGAAAACCTGGCACACAACATCACCATTGGGACCAGACCTGCACCATGTGAAACGATTATACACACACAAGAGTTATATAGTGCAACAACATCAACAGCATAAATATCTTTAGGATAACACCTTGGAAAGTAATGTCAGTGGGTTTATAACTTTCCAGTAGGTGTAGTAATCTCAGTAGTTCAGTGTAATGTCAGTACTTACAGGCAGAGGTCATTGGAGCAGCTGGCCATGTATGAATATGGACTGACAAACTCATGGCAAGACTGGAACTGTTCCTTCAGGAGGGTGGCACAAACTTCCTCCACTTTCTGCAATGAAGAACCAGAGTCCTTATTCACCAGGTGTATCATGGTAAACGAGGCTTTGGTTGGTGTGGGACAAGAATATACAGTATGTGTGTGTGTGTGTGTATTTGTGTGCAGTACCAATAAGACCAGAGGATCCTGCATGGCACATGGTGATGGGTAAAGAGAGGGAACAACAGGACACCTGCCCATCTGTGGCTCCTCCTCTGCCCAGCTGTTTCCAAACATAGCCAAATCCTGTGTGAAAACACCTGTAGAAAACAGCAATAAATGCATAATGTGTTTGTGCTTTTTTAATAAACCTCAAGATTTTAAAATGTACATGGAAAAAAATGGTGTAGAAGCAATTTTCAAACAGAAATTGCTAATGCTTTTCACAATAAAATAAAAAAATCCATTAAAACACAGAAATAAATGTGAAATTTCGCAAGAAATATAATTTTCCAGTAATCTTTGTTTTATTTACAACTTTGTAAAATATAAAATATTACTTGTCTGACTAAAGAATTTAGCAAATATTTAATTATGATTTGATTTTAATTGCTATATATAATACTATATTTACATTGTGATGTTTTTATAAAAATTGAATGCTTTTGAGGTCTGAAGCTGCATAAATTGCCCTGTAAAGGGACAAATAAAGATATTACTACTACTTCTGTATATCACAGGTAATGACTGGCATGATGTGAAAGTGTAAAAAACTAATTTGTTAACAAAACAAATGTCCTGTACTAACTATACAATCACTGTCATTACATGTATTCAAATAATTTACTATTTTTGTATATTGCCAAATAAAATTCGACAATTAATTTTATCTTGCTGATATTGTCCCTTCCCATTACACAGTTTTTAGTTTTTTTCAAATACTGGGAATCTGTAACAAATCAAGTAAAACTTGCCATAGCTGGTCTTCAGGTCATCCTGAGTGTCAGCGTTGAAATTGCCACAAAGTCCACAGGTTTGTCCTACAAACTCAGGACTCATCTTGATGTACACGGAGCCAGTGAGCCCCTGCCAGGCCAGCGTGAAACCCTGTGGCTGTGAGACTACAATGTAGTCCGAGATGCGCTCCAGCTCGACATCATGGATGTGATGAGGCAGCTGCACACTACAGAGAGGATGTTCAGTCAGAACTACACACACATAAATCATTGAACAGATTCTTTAAAAGAATCACTGAGATAGCACAGGTCAGGTTGAGATGAAGTGACAGGGGGTGTGGTTGAATGTAAATGTTCATTACCTTTGACCCTTGAAAGTAACACTGAACTTCTGTAACCTAATCTCCCCCTCCCACGGCAGGAAGAGGCTGATTGAACGTGTGCAGGAGTATGGGAAAGAACTGCACTCTGGGTCATTATGCACCTGCAGATAACAAGTAATAAGTAATGAAGCATGATATAAGAATCCTGCCATATTAAGAAGTGAAAAAAGCTAAAGTTAAAATGAATTCCAATGCTAAAATTGAGCGGAAGCAAAACACATTATCACTAACATAAAGTGTCTGCAAATAAAGTGTGCAGCTCTTAAGACGCTTCCTCTCCACCATCAAAGAATGGAGTCCTCTTATCCAGAGCAGCCGGGCCAATCCTGCTTAAGTTCTGCATTACTGTCGGCCATCCCTTTCAATTCATTGATAAATGATATTGGCACTTAAGCTAATGGCCTAAAGAAACTCCTGGCTGAGTTAGCTCACCTCCTCTGGATTCCCATCAGTGAGTCTGGGAGAACAAAGCCAATTCTGTTTTGGCCCTAGCCGTAATTACTGTATTAAACTGTAATGGGAATAAATGACCATAATAATGAGATCACTTTCTCTATGAATGCCAATAAATATTTTCCTCAGGCAAGAACTGCTCCGTACACACACACTTATGCATCTCTGATGCAAAGTAGAGAACAGCAGCCTGCTTAAAACGAACCACATCTAAAGCTAATACGCTCTCGGAGAAAAGGTACAAAAGCTGTCACTGGGTCAGTACCTTTTCAAAAGATTCACCTTTGTACCTTATTTACCCCTAAAGGAGGCGCATTATTAATTCAAAAAGTACATTTTAGTACCTAAAGTGTACACACTGAATTAGTACCTAAATGATTTAGTACATTTCGAAAAGGTGCTGCCCCAGACACAGCTTTTGTACCTTTATTTCTGAGAGAGCTGAATACAGTCAGGTGGCAATGAAGGCAACGAATCACCATTTGGTAAAGGACATATTTTCTGGTAAACAACTATAGGTGGTTATGTTGTAGATATTCACTGATGAAGGCTTCTAAGCTGAAACGCCATGGTAGATATTTTGAAATATAATAAAATGCTCTTTAACATAAGTGTTGCTTAATCCCTCTTTTCGTTGTTGTTGAGTGTGACAAAAGTATACTGTAGCAAATGTTTATTACTTTTATTATTATAATTCAGAAAATGATCAAAAATAAAGTGAAATAAATATTATTTTCTAAACATTATAAGAGATCACCTGTATATGTACACTTGACCGAGTGCTGTCTTCACAGTCTTTCAGTAACGTGTAGCTGCATTTTCCAGGGAAGTAGTAATAAAGTCCATCAAAGGTTTCATAGTTGTATTGTCCCCACGAGCGGCACGTCATTTCTCGCTCAAATCCTAGGTTGGGAACTAAAAACATTTTATCTATTATTTGTCATGCCAAAACAGAGAAGAATCTCAAAACGAGATTAATTTGCATGATCCACAGTACAGTACCTGTCTGGCAGTGTGTTCCAGTGGCCTGGTATAAAGTGCAGTTACAGGAGTCTGGATGGACACACCAACCCCCATTCAGACAAGGAGATGTACACTCGCCTGTATGACACAAATAAAGCTCATATAATAGACTGTTTCAGTGCACATAAGCGTGCGTTTGGTATCTGGTAACTGAAGTGCTCATTGAAGCATTAAGATGAGTCCCGCTCTTGTGTGTAATGATTACACTCATCAGCCTGTTGAACAGATGTCAGTCCCGATCTCACATTTCAAATGAGCATAACTCTTATTGATTGGAGTTTATCATCACAAGAATTAGGTTTATGCATCACAAGATTGCACACGTAGTAATTACTAATATGACATATTAGCTTATAATTATTACTATATGCAACTTACAAATAAAGATAGTATCACAAGCAAATTCGTGTACACCAACATTGACACACACACACACACACACACACACACACACACACACACACACACACACACACACACACACACACACACACACACACACATCAACAAACAGTTCCTTACAGATGAAGCCCTAAACATATGTACAGGTATCAACAACAAAGCATGCAGGCAAAAATAAACAAAACACAGAGCATTGTTCAACAAGGGTAGAGTGCACAAAGACCCAACATATACACAAAGAGAGCACCTGTAATATTGTAACATTCAGCTCAGTGCTTACCGGCGGCTCTGCGGGGTGATGGCTTCTGTGCTTCTGTTTGTTCTGTTGGTGATGGGTTGCTTTCTAAGGATCTCTTTAAGGGAAAATAATACAAAAATAAGTTAACACATAGGGTTGTCCAGGGAGTTTTGTTAATTCCTGAAAAGCTATTGTCAACCAAAGCTGAAGTTCAGCTAAATATTCATCCTATATTAAAATGTATTACAAATGCATTACGTGCAAATGTAATGTGTATGACTCATTAAAAATTATTATTGAAATGTTCATAATATATGTAAGAATATTAATATTTTAGTATGCATACAATGCCCGTTTTACAATATGTATCAAGAGTCCCCTGGTCTGTAGCTCTTCCCACCAAGGGGACCTGGGAAAGACCCCTGTATTAAAGTCTGTTCATAAGAAGGACAACTACGAAGATTTCTATAACAATTACTACATTTGTGAACACACCAGCAGACTGTAACATTCTTAGGCTGATGATACACTGGGCAAATTTTGAGCAATTTTGCCAGGCAACTTTTTTTGAGCAATGTTGCTTGGGCACTTTCCCATTGAGAATGGGTAACACGTCTCTATCTGGATTGGTCGTGGGCCCTGTGTCTCACCTGGCTGCCCGTTGACAACGACATTTCCCAAAGTAGCCCAGCAACATTGCTCAAAAATGTGCCCCGTGTATCATCAGCCTAAATAGCAGTCAATGTTTTTAGTTAATCTGATGTTGGACAAAATGTAATACAATAAATAAATAAGCATTTTGAAAGTGATTCCAACAATATCCTTCCTATGTGCCGTTATCGTAATAGTTGTGGCATGGACTTTATTCTATTTATATTCTATTCGCTATTCTTTTGAATTTAGAATTGTTTTTTAAACTAGATCTGGTGCGAACGGGCCTTTAGACTGAAAGAGTAAACTGAATTGTCAAAAAGACAGGCCTAACTTAAGAGTTTAAACACAAAGGGAGTGAGACATTTGTATTACAAGCTTGTGTAATTCTAACTGTTCGTTTTAATTAGTTGACTAATTAAGCTTAGGTGAAAAATGCAAAGTCTATCCTTCAGCTACCGTAATTTGTTCTCATATAGGCTATCAGGTTAATTAAGACCTCCATGAACTAATTTATCCAGAGACCAGAAGCCGGACGCCACAGGGCAAATCTGAAATTCCAATCGAAGTCTCCATCTAATAATAAATAATTGTTCGCTTGTACAGAACCTGGAAGCATGTGCTGCGCATAGCATGGATAAGAGTTTATTAATACCGCCGGAGGGGGTACATGAGAGCGATTAGTGACTTCAGAACTAAATCATTTTCTTATCTGACCGAAACCGTCTCTATTCTGCCCGCTTTCCCCCATCACACCTGATATCTGAGAGTTCAATAATTTGATGTAGCTTACGAGGCTGCAAGAGAGATGTTTTCTGACATAATGAACAGGGCCAGTGTGTCTCAGTGAATAGCGGCTCTGGGGAACAGCTTTACCAATCCTGAGCGCCCAGCGGACACCTGAAACCGCTTTACTGCCTCCGAAATGATGGCTTTTGTCCCAAAGGGCTCAACAAAGCCAGCACTGGGGGATGTTTTTTCAGTGTGCGAATTAAACAATGAATTTCAAGGGGGGGGTCAGCTTCTTTAAAAAAAAAAAATTGCAAGGAATTTCTCAGGGCGCAATCTGTCGCGTTCACCTTGTGCACCTGACACAATTAACCAAATACAATATACTTTTAAAACAAACTAAAAACACATTTTTTATGTTAGGCTATTGACAGGCCTATAATCTATAGAAACAGTATGACAGTAGGCCTATTTCTGTTTTGTCAATGTCAAACACAAAGTGCTCGAGCACTTTAGTTTTCATTCTAATAAAATGTGCCCTGAAAAACGTGTAGCCGTTCTAACATTTCTGGCTAGTACTAAAACGCTTGATACCCCTGTAGAAATTCAACATAGCCCACATACGCTTGTATTCTGGCCCTCGATAACCCAGGGATTCGAGTCTTAATTAGGGGGTCAGGCTCCCAAATCCGTACAGAATTTGCACCTCACTTGTCTTCTTCAGTTATTGAACACATGGCATCAAGGTGGTGTGAAGACTGATGCCATTGTTGTTCAAATCATAGGCTCTTAAAAATTCACTGAGCAAGAGGAGACATTTTTGTTGTTGTTGTTATTATAATATTCTTTTTTTGTAATTTCACAAATTGTGATATAAACCACATTCATTTTTAGCATATTCCACATTAATTGATCCTAATTAATTCAGGAAAGCTATTCCTCTCACCATAACTTGTTTAACAAACTCGACATTTCCAACTCGCTTTTATCCTAGATCAAGAAAACACGCCTTTTGCAAACACCTTGTTTTTCTGTAATGTTATGCATTTAACCTCATGGCATTGTATTTAGCGCAGGTTTCCTGTGCGCTCTCTCAATGCATCGCTTCAGCTCTCCTACCTGCTCCGTTTGGGAAGCGGGATCCCATTTCTCCAGCATTATCCTGCTGCTCTCGCTGCTGCTGGGACACACAGAGAACAAGGGGCGGTTTGTTCCTCACTCACAGCTAATCAGCACTTGTGTTCGACAGAAAAGCCAGAGACTCACAGGCGTTTCGACTGAGCTTTGTCAGCCCGTTTCACAACTGTTACAGAGCTCAAGACCTTTCATGTGATTTCATCAAACATGCGTAAAATTAGCTCGAGTTAAGTGTTGAGTCAGGATGTCAACATTTTAAAGATGCTTAAAATGTGCAAATAACTTTTTACCATTACCAGCGAACAGATGTAGAATTTAAACAAAACAAACAGAAAAATCCTTTATCATTTTAAACAAAATAATAATAGGCCTACACAAAAATTTTTTAATGCATGACGCACATCGGATAGACCAACAGCTAAACGTAAATAATAATACTCACTTTTCAAAATCATGCTGGTGTGTTATATTCAGACTTTCAGCGCCCCACGTGATATGTGCTGAAAATAAAGATATTACAATCACATTAGTGCTGCACTATTCGTTCATTACTAGTTTTTTTTCGTAGGCTATAAGACTTCTCTGTATCAAAAATGTGATATACGCTTGGACTATTCATATAATATATTTTAAAATATACAATTTGCATGGGCTAATTTTATATTATATTTTATGTAAGCTTTTTAATACATTACATTAAGAATATATTTATCTTAATCGATCTTCCTTTCTTAAAATAGAAATTAATATAATTTTTTTAACGGAACATCTTTCTACTCACCTAAATATCTTACATTTCAGATAAGAAATTTAGGCATATAGAACATTTCATTAGGCTGCACCCCAATTTTTTATAAATGAATAAAAGTGTATGTAGGCTACTGCAGAACAACTCTTTCATTGACAATAATATATAACTTAATTATAAAACATTATTATCTAAATGTATTTTTCCTCTGTATAATGATCAGTTAATCGGAGAAGAGCACATCAGTCCATCGTCATACTGCTTACCTTGATATATTAGGATAAAGAATAATAAATAGAGTAAAAAAAGTTTCTTTCCGGGAGTTAAAATAGGATCCATCCGTGACTCATGTGCATCACTTGAAATGGAATGAGTTTCTCCCCTCACAGTCTTCCACCGATGAGCACTACCGACGCATATTCCCGTCTGACTGCAGCTGCTCCTCGCGCGCATCTCGGGTGCTGAGGATACACCAGTCTCGCTCTCGCGCGTCATTAGCATAATATATGCTAATGACCAGCGCTACTGCATACCCACAACTACAGTGAGAGCGAGAGAACTGCGAACTCCGCTGGAGAAGAAATATATTTCTACTTTCTATGTTTTATATTTTTCTATTATATTTATTTTTTCATGATGTAGTGAAAATGAAATTAATTTTGATTCAAGTGCTGATGAATCCTGAGAAAGAGCTAATGAAGGTTTCAAAATATTCGTTATAAATAAATAAATAGTTCAGTCGTCATTTACTCATCCTTATGTTGTTTCAAAACAGTTTAATTTCATTTTTGTTTCTGTGTGTGTGGGGGGTGAAACAAAAGTGAATGGTAACTGACGCGTCAGTGCATTCTGTTTAACTTCTGCCTAATAAAGAACATTCTTGGTATCAGTGATAGGAACATAACGTGCAGCTGGACTAATTCACATGTGCTGCGAAGCCAAACATGGAAAAGAGTGGGCAGAGTTCACTAAAGATGTGAAAAGGGGTGCTTTCTAGCATAAGAACAGTATCACAAAATAAAATGTGCATTTTAATCTCACAGTTTTGGGGGAATTTGAATAACTTAGCTGGAGTTGGAGTGCAGACAAGCAAAGTAAATATGGAACAAAATGAACAAAACATTTAATGTTGTTCTATTTCATGATATCTTACAACATCATTATAATGAATAATTACTGTATAATATGGGATTGTCAAAACTAGACTATAATGCCACATAGATAAAAGCATACTGCACTTCTTTCTTTGTACTGACCTAGACATTTACATGACAGCTCCTTTTCAAGATAAGAAACTTCATAAAAACCATCCTGAGCTAAATTGTGAAATAAAGTGGAGTAATTTGACAGTAACATACGGTATATTAAATGCCTGTGGTATTAACAAAATAGATCATCCCCAGTCTGTGAGGAGATACGTTAAATGCCCATGGTTTGTTGTAAACTGCCCTCTCTCACACAATGTGGCCCTGAACAGGACAGTGATAAACAACACCTTTCACAATTGTTATGGCCTGTTTGGCTGTGAGCGCCATCCAGTGGTTAGCAGAAAGCTAAAGACAGCAGCATTAATGATCCACTGGATGTATCCAAAGGAAGGCACACCATATGTCTCATAGAGGAATCCTCCAATGGTTGGGCCAACAGTTCGTAAAAGAGACTGCACCGATGCACACAGACCCAGCATGGTTCCTGAACACACCACACAAACAATTTTTAACATTTAGTGCATTATGAAAACATTTGCATGGAAAACATATGTATATGCATATGTATTCTATACATTCAGAAGGGCATATTGTTCAGTCTAGCATGTGTGTTTGTGGATTACCGGTGTCAGATGGAGACACACTCTTGGTCAACATGCTGTCTGTGATGACATTGAAGACACTTAGAGAAAACATCATCGGGATCACAATTAAACAAAAATGAAACATGTTGGCCATCATAGCCTGAAAAACACACAGAACACATATATTTAACATACACACCATGAGACCAGTTATATAATCCAGCTTCCATGTTTAAATGACACAACTGTTATGCAAATCATTTTAAACAAAAAAATGAAATTGTTTGTGAAATCAGCTTACCTGTGCAAGGCCCACTAAACTGGATATCCCAACAGAGAGCAGCAGTAAAGAAGACTCTGAATATCTAGACGTAAGACGCCCAATTACAGCACCTTGGATCACCTTAAACAGCAAGCCACCAGTGTCAATTACTGCCTCAGCTCAGCACAGCAGTGCTTCAATCCAAACCGACTTATATAGCATGTGATTGATAAGAAGTGCGCATGTGTTTATACCATTTGTACTATGCCAAAGTAGGCCATCAGATAGCCATTCTGCTCTGCCTTCAGTTGGAAGAAGTTTATGGCAATGATGGAGAACATAACTTGAAATATACCTATATACAATAAAAACAACAAATACAAATATGTAAAACAAAACACAAGGCAACATTTATAGTCAAATGTATTCTGTACATTGAGAAAACAGATTGTCAAATGCGTGGGTATGTCAAATGATATGCTAAGTCATACATCACTAGAGAGAAGTCTGTTATTTCACTGAAAGCTTTGACAGTTTTGACATTTGAATTGAAAAATTACTTAATTTAAAAAGGTCCTTTTTAAAACATATTGTATGCATTAACAAATCGTTCAATAAGATCAATAAAATGCATTTGGAAATAAATGGTGAATTTTCATTTAATATCAACTTTAATTATGCTTCTAATTTAGGAGTATTTCAGAATGTTTAAAGTCACAAATGGTAATAGTTAAATAGTTCACCTGCTGGTAATCCAGAAATAATCTTCACTGTGAAAGTCTTTGCAACACCTGGAAATTTCATCAGTCTTGTGATCTCCCCCAGATTAAACACGGAATTTGATGATCCCTTCTCTAAACAAAAATACAAATCATAATAATCGTTATATAAATATTAAATATAATATAATTTTTTGTAATACATAAAATTATTGTATTGCTGAAAAAAATATACAAACTCCATTTAAAAATATACGATAATCAGATTCTTAATATAAGACTTTTATGAAATAAAGTTACAAACGGCTACTGTAAGAGCATTCCTTCTGTGTCTAGCTGAGTTGTGTGTTTGTTTATGTCCATACTGTTACTGTCCGGCACGGTTTGTATTTTGGTCTGTTTAGGGATGAAGTTCAACACCAAGAGCAAAGAAACAAAACTTCCGACAGCTGCAAAAGATGCGAACTTTTCCCTGCAAACCACACAAAAACACATAAATCCTGTTTTACTGGATCAGTGCTGCTTTCATTTTATCGTAATGCAATACACAACATGATTAGATTTTGTTAGAAAAATTCAGTTTTTACAGAGTACAAATGGTAAAGTTTTGTAATAGTGGACAAAAGTACTCAAGAGTTTCTTTTGAATTTTTTATTCATCAAATAATCCTGAAAAAACTATCACTGTTTTCATGTGAAACTGTATTCATGTTTAATGTTTCTGGTGTGCTAAATCAGAATATTAGAGTCATTTCTGAGGTTCATGGGTGACTGCAGACTAGAGTAATGGTAGCGTAGTGCAGGTGGTGTAGTGTGTCCTACCCAAAGCGTGTGCTGAGAGTCCCACCCAGTGATGATCCTGCAATCATGCCAATACCAAAGCAGAGACCAAGTTTCCCAAGAGCATCTGCTCGCTTCTCCTTCTCTGACAGATCTGCTATCACCATTTGAGCTCCTACACACAAATACAAATGCACCGGCATACCTGAATATTGTTTGATTGAGTTACATATACAGGTACATCAAAAAAGATTATAAAAAAAAAATAGAATATCATGAAAAAGGGTCAATACTTTTGTCACTCATTTCAGAAAGTGAAACCCATTAATTATATAGATTCATTACGCATAGAGTGAAATATTTTAAGCCTTTATTTCTTGAAATTTTGATGATTATGGCTTACAGATAATGAAAACCCATAATTCAGTGTCTCGGAAAATTTGAATATTACATAAGATCAATAAAAAAGATATTTTAAATGGAAATGTCAGGCTTCTGAAAAGTATATTCATTTCTATGCACTCAATACTTGGTTGGGCCTCCTTTTGCATGAATTACTGCATCAATGCGGCGTGGCATGAAGACAATCAGCCTGTGGCATTACTCAGGTGTAATGGAAGCCCAGGTTGCTTTGATAGCGGCCTTCAGGTCATCTGCATTGTTGGGTCTGGTGTCTCTCATCTTCCTCTTGACAATACCCCATAGATTCTCTATTGGGTTCAGGTCTGGTGAGTTTGCTGGCCAATCAAGCACAGTAACACCATGGTCATTGAACCAGCTTTTGGTACCTTTGGCAGTGTGGGCAGGTGCCAAGTCCTGCTGGAAAATGAAATCAGCATCTCCATAAAGCTTGTCAGCAGAAGGAAGCATGAAGTGCTCTAATATTTCCTGGTAGATGGCTGCGTTGACTGTGGACTTCAGAAAACACAGTGGACCAAGACCAGCAGATGACACGTCAGCAAAAATCATCACAGACTGTGGAAACTTCACACTGGACTTCAAGCAACATGGATTCTGTGCCTCTCCACTCTTCCTTCAGGCTCTGAGACCTTGATTTCCAAATTAAATGCAAAATATACTTTCATCTGAAAAGAGGACTTTGGACCACTGAGCAACAGTCCAGTTCTTTTTCTCCTTATCCCAGGTAAGATGATTCTGACGATGTCTCTGTTTCAGAAGTGGCTTGGTTGCCCTTTTCCTGAAGATGTCTGAGCGTGGTGACTCTTGATGCACTGACTCCAGCTTCAGTTCACTCCTTGTGAAGCTCTCCCAAGTGTTTGAATCGGCTTTTCTTGACAGTATTCTTAAGCTTGCGGTCATCCCTGTTGCTTGTGCACATTTTCCTACCCAATTTATTCCTTCCAGTCAACTTTACATTTATTATGCTTTAATACAGCACTCTGTGAAGAGCCACACCTTTCAGTAATGACCCTCTGTTACTTACCCTCATTGTGGAGGGTGTCAATGATCGTCTTCTGGGCATTTGCCTAGACATCAGTGTTTTCCCCATTATTGTGGTTTCAAAGAACAAGAGATACCCATCATTTATACTGTCTGGATGGTCATTTATTGAAACTCAAATGTAAATATAATGTGAATATTTTGAGATACAGATTTTTGACTTTCATTATCTGAAAGCTCTAATCATCAAAATTAAAACAAAAAAACTTTTGAAGTGTTTTCCTTTACATGTAATGAATCACTTTTTGAAATAAATTACAAGAAAAACTTTTTCACCATATTCCAATTTGTTTAGATGTACCTGTATGTAAGAGTGTATTCACAGGTGTTACCTGGCAGTGCATGCATGAAAACAGCAGGCAGTTTATGCATGAAAAGCATAAAAGTGTTGTCTGCCACCGCCAACAGTAGGAAATAAACCACTGACGCCAAGCAAGACACAGAGAGAGCTGCACGTGCTCCGAACACATCTGCAAACCTGAAAACAGACACACGTGTGAATAAAATAGAGTAAGTCTATAACTGAAGACATTAAATAAATGAGTCATTCTCATTAGGCACACATAATTACAGACATTTATTCTTTTCCATAAACACCACACACAGATGAGTTCTGACTGCTTACCTTCCATAAATAGGGCCTCCAAGTAGTTGAATTACTCCAACTGTGGTCTGCAGATACCCAAACCAAATAGTATCGAACCCGAGCCTCCTTGCCAAATACTGTTCCACAGAAGACAAAACTGAACAAGCAAGGCAATCCATCCGTTATAACGGCTTTATTTCTGTCTGATTGGCTGAGAGCATGGCTTAGACTAGAATGGCCTAACAACATGGCCAGCTTTAATCTGCTACCACATTACATTTACCAGCTGCTTTTATCCAATGCGAAGAATGAAGAATATCACACACATGTAATGCAGGTGAATAATAATTAAATATATTATCTTTCTCTCTTTCTAAATGTATATATGTATCAAATCACTTTTATTGTCACATCACCACAGCACAAGTGCCTTGGTGAGTGAAATTCTTACGAGCGTGCTCCAGACAGTGCAAAAAAACAAAACAATTTACATATGGACAGTACATCTTTACAGACTGTACAGAAGACAATGTGCAAAATACACATACATATACTCAGTACACATAGTGTACTATAAGACATACTTAGTTGCTTAGTTAATTATATATATATATGTATATAATAGTTTAGCATAGTTATATTAAAAATAAATTTATATTTGTATATATTAAAAAAATGTAAGTGTAAATATAATTGGTTCACATTATCAAATAGTTTTTTGTTTTTGTTTTTTGCTGCTGCTGAGTCAAATGTGAGAACATAGCCAAAACCAAAACCTCTGCAGATATACATTCGTGGGCTCAGCAAAATCGATTCAACGGTGCTTTTGTTTAACATCTGATCCCAAATGAAGTCGAAAAACAAGACGAACCGGTGTTATGGAGAACTGGAGGAAGAGCCAGGTGACGTCGAGAGCTGCAATGAGGTAGGTGATGTAAATCACTTTCTGCTTCGCTGACGGCTCCATGATTCAAATCAAATCGCTGTCTCAGATCTCAGCTTTGGGTTTTAATTCAACGACAGTTCTACTTCCGCACGATCTGCTCCTTAAACGGGTAACGTTAAATTTAGAGCATCTGCTTCCACTGAAACTCCGACGAATATACAAATTACAAACAATAACGCTTTAAGGCTTTATCCCGCTGTAGTAGCAGTGACAAAGCATAAATGTAATGTAAGGGAAAGGTTGAACCTAAACGCGCAGAGCTGAACTTCAACCAGTCCTCAAACTATCAACAGGTTAAAGGACTCTGAGCCGTTTCAGTTTCGCCGAAGCTCTGCTCACTGCGGTGGGAAAGAACGGGTTTAAAATAGAACATACAAATATTATTTAAATATACGTAATAATTGATAAAGATATATAAATCTGCAGTCGTTTCATCTCCGCACAAGAACACGGATTTTTACCTTATGAGTGAGTATAATGTCCGACTACACATATTGTTACATATAACAAGTAGTTAGGTTATAAAGCGGATAAAGGTATCTAAAGTGCTCAAATAAAACCATTAATTCATAGTCTTCGCCATTTTTGTTGTGGATAACGCACATCGCGGAAATTCCTATGTCGTGAACACTGGAGGCGTGACTAGATTAGCCGTCAACAAACCTACTAACGTTAACGAATCGACGAGACCTATTGTGACTAGTCTAGATGTCACGACGGACTAGATGTGACGGGAAAAGAATAGCAGATGAACTGACAGCAGAGAGACTGACCAACCGAGAGCAAGCAGTACTCCATATATCACAAGCGCTCGTTCAGTGTTGAGATTCATGAGAGCGCTGCAGTACGCGCAAACTTTACTAAAGCTCGATTCATTTATACGTATTGAAGCCAATAAATATTTAACAGGGGAGAAAGATTTCCTATTGCTGTTGACCTGTTTTTAAAATAAAAGTTACAATTTGTCACACGTCATGTCCTGCACAATCCAATTTATTGTAGGCTAACCAGCTTTCCACCAAGTAGCCTTTATTTAGTAGCCTATATGTAACACACAAACGTTTGATTTTCTGTTGAAGTGGGACTTCCAGTTGTCATGTGTATATATATATATATATATATATAATACAGAGCTAACTCTTTTTCTTTTCTTATCATTACATGCAGTCCCTGACTCCCCCAGACAGAAATCACCACAGTAGTGAGAAAAGTGCAGCTTTTTAATCTCAATATAATAGAGTTCATCTGTATGGTTCTCTATCATGACCAGTAGATTATCAATTAACAATTTTAAAAAATCTGTGCAGAAAATCGCATAATATTAACACCACATAAGCAAAAAGTCCCTGGAACAACACTGTGAAAAAATTGTTTGAAAGTTCAGTCTGAACAATATATATTATGTACAAATATAACAGTTTAAGTGCACAAACATGATACAGAGTCACACTCTGTTAAAATATTTTGTAATAAATTATCAGTAGGCTTATACTAAACATTGATTGTCTGACCTCATTCTAAAAGGGGAACAAAAATTAAACATTTACAATCCAGGAATAGACAGGTCAGCATGAATCTTTACTTTCCAGAGATAACCAAAGAGACTGCTTCGGTTAAATGCTAACATTGTCCTTATGCTCCATTTAAGGTCAAACTTTGGTCCGTGACATCTGGAAATAATAGATATGTTAAAGCCAAAGACATGAGAACAGCAACCTGGCACAACAGCTCAGACACAACCTACAGCATATCTCTTAATAATGTCACTGCATATTGTCAGCCTACTGGCTCATACCAAGGTTAGTTGCTATGTTAAATCACAGGAGAGGTGTTTTGAAAACCCATCTCGTCTTTAATAATGCTGCAGTGATATAGCAACGTATTACTGTCTAATTATAAAGTCCCATGTGACATGTTCATATGTCTATATTATTCATGTCTAACTTCATTTCACTTGTATTCTATGACTAAGGAAATGCCCTTTTTCTACTGTTGTATTAGATACTTGAACAGTTATCAGCAACTCTCACAAAACATCCCTGCAGCTACATTTCTGTATTTCATCAAAACATAATTACAATTTAAAACAAATTCTGCATACCTTTATAAACAAAGTTCTTAATAAATACATTTTTGTTTTTCCTCTTTAAATAAAACTCAGGTTAAAAAATAAACAAAATTGTAAAAGTTTTTTTTTTTTTACAGCAGTGCAGCAAATTATAAGGTAGAAGGTCAGGCCTTATGGTAGCCATTTTTGGCTTTTTGTAAGGGTTCAAAGTTCTCATAAATCGAGAGTGCAGCTGTGTTCTGGTAGATCAAGTCTACGTTGTTTCCAGTACGAGATTTGATGATGTCCATGGTGCACTGGTTAAGAAACACATATTGATCCTGCAAAAGCAGAGAATGTAAAGACCTGCACTGTTAGATACTAAAATACCAATATGGCTTACAAATCATAGGAGCATATATATAGAAAAACTCAAAAGCTGGTGAATAATGTACCTCTGTTTGAACCATGAGTGGTCTGTGCATGCGTAAATCGTGTATGATGCCATATACATCTACTACAGCATCCCTCTCAATCTGAAAGATTAACCGATCAATGGCGATGAAGGTTCCCGTGCGGCCCACACCAGCACTGTAATATGAAAACAAACAATATGATGAAAATTACATTTTTCTTTGTGGGAGCATACTAATATAATGGTGTTGAGTAGACCCTATGTATTGAAGAAGAGTTCAGGAAATATTCAAGTACCTGCAGTGCACAAGCGTGGGTGAATGTCTTGAGTACTGGTCCATGTGTTCTCGGACCAGGTGTCTGAAGTTGATGAGAAGCTCAGTGGTCTCAGGAACTCCATGGTCTGGCCACGCAGTGAAATGGAAATGACGAACTGATCGGGACTCTGCTGTTTTCACCTGTTATGACAGGAATCATTTTTCACTTGTTGACAAGTTATAATCGAGACATATTGCAAACATATTACCAAAAAGATCATTCTGACTTTCAAAAATATTGTAACACTTGTATAATATATTATACATTATATGAAACATATAATTTAAAATTAAATGTATAATAATTTTCTAGCCTAAATAATATGTGCATAAATAAAATGACTATATAAAAAAATATGGGCACCAATGCAGTAGAAAAAACTAAATTCGGACAAAAACGCGTGCAATGTATAACAGTTGCAGTATGTTCCTGTTTTAGTCATGATTTAGTGTAAAAAAACACTAGCTTCTCTAATCTTTTTGTATTCGATCTATTTGTTTTCTTTTATTTATTATACAATTTAACAAAAGCAATAAAGGCCTTTAAAACTAGCTTGCTCTTTTCTTCTGTTTCCTTTTAATTTATTATATAATAAATAAATAAAACTTGCTACGTGTACTACGTTAAGCTAACTGACACTTGTTATAGCACTTCATATTGTTGCTCTTTTGTTGATTTTGATTTCTTCCATTGTCCTCATTTGTAAGTGGCTTTGGATAAAAGTGTCTGCTAAATGACTAAATGTAATATATGGGTTATTTAGGGTTAATTCAAAAAGCGCCTGGGTCTAACTGAAACATTAATATAGACTTACATTTTTCACTTCAAAGTCACGTAAAGTCCAGTCTTCCAATGGGATCTCGGAAATATTCATCACTCTCAGATTGTTAAAATGTTTTGTCTCTGCTGGCCAGTATTCTTCACATTTTACCTGAGGGACAAACGATTGTGGCAGCATTCATATAAGCTCATTATTAGTTCAATACCTGAGATGAAGAGTTACAAATGATCTAAAAATGCTGAATGAGGATATGAACATTGAATATGTACTGGTCAAGCGATTTAGGCTTTTAAAGCCTGATATGTAGCATAATAAAACATAAGGAATGAAGTCTCTAACAGGTCAGATCACAGAGAAAGCGAAGCATGGATGTATACTGTACCCGTCCTTGCTCATTGCATTTGGTGAGCATGACAATACTGTGTACGTTTTTCTCCCAGATCAGTCTCCAGAAGTCATTGACAGTGCAGGGCAGTGGCCCTTGGGCTGCGATAAACTCCTTCTTTGAAGTGTAACCCTGGAAATATCACTCAGTTAGTGTGACAATTGTGTAAAGAGCTAAATGTCATATGTTTGGTAGCTTTCCCCTTCCTACCGGCATGTAGCTGGCATTGATGTAGTCATCAAATGGGCTGCTGAGCACAGAGAGCTTGACACGAGAGAAATCATCTGCCAAGAACACATGAATTATTATGAATATGGGCTACATGTCTAAAACCGAATGGAGGAAACTCAGTGTTGTGTAACTTCACAAACTCGTGAGTCCTGTGGTTCTTACATGGCAGCACATTGTTATAACGATTCTTGGCTTTGTTTTCAGAGGCCTGAGCAACAGTCTTCGCCTGATTTATTCCAACTGGCCTTAGACTCTACAAACACACATACATTTATTTAAACAGTGTCTCTTTTGTTTCTATTACATTTACATCACAAATATTAAATATCTGTAATAAAGCATTTGTTTAACTGTAAATAAATCAAGAAGAGATGCAAGTGCATGCCACATGTTTATGAATGAAGAGGAACACTACACAGTCAGAGCAAACAAATCAGACACTGCTACTACAAATTATTATTTAGAGTCGATCAGTTGTAAATATACAGAGAAGCCAAAAATATAAATCACCTCAAATTCTTCAGCAAATCCACAAAAGGAATCAGCTCTTTGCCGCTTATAGTAAGCCTCATAATCCTCCACCTTTATTGGATCACTCCTATGACACCATTAAATAAAATGTATTTTAACTATATAATACACCACATAACATTGTATTTATTAAGTATTTAGTAGCATAATGTAAATCAAATTATATAAACATACACTTTACAGAAAAAGGGCAAGATTTTACAATAAGGTTTTATTTGTTAATGTTAATTACACTAGTTAACATGTACTACTAACAATTAACAACACTTCTACAGCAATTAATAATCATAGTTAATGTTAATCTAAGCATTTACCAATCAAAAGTTGTATCTGTTAACATTAGTTGCTGCAGACTAACATTACTGCAACAAAAAGTTAAGAAATACTGTAAAAATATATTGTTCATTGTTAGTAACTGCTAGTTAATCTATTAAATAATGTTACAAAATTAGACACTATTTTGTGGCTTTGTTCTGGGATATCATTATTGCTACTATGAGACAATATTTCATGTTCTTTCCCATATCATAAATAATTTATATTGAAGCTATGTAGTCATAATTTTAAGCCAAATCATAAATACGTATGAAAATGTGTGTGAACAAACATGTATGATTACTTACACTTTGTTTCTGTAAGAAAACAAAAGAAGAAAAATATTAAAAGGTTACGTTTTATGGCTCAATATTTATTTATTCTATTGTTTGTTTCCAATGTGTATTAGTCTGTTTTGAGGAGACCTGTATACTAACCTTAAAGAGTGGATAGGAACACTAGTCGAATCATCTTTTCTTCGCTTCCTGTGATATTGAGAGCACATGTGATTATCTAGTTTCCACTGTCTACAGAAGTGAGGAACATTCTGTACACAAGCAATACATATCTATACACACCGAAGTTAGATGAGTAAAATTGTGTTGACACACTGGGAATCTTAAATCCTCTAAATCAAACATCTCTATCACTAACTCTAAATCAAACTATGAAATCTATCAAATGTCTTACCCTCTACAAACCACAACCATGATGATGATTACAGCAAGAAGAGCAGCAACACAAGCTCCTGCAGCTGCTGCTCCAATTACCACTGAAAGAGTGAGAAAGAATAAAGTTAACTCCAACATTATTTATACACTCTAGAAATGCAGATGGCAAGATTTTTATCTAACACTGCTGATGCTTATGCATACATAAGTCAGGTGCGCTCATTAGAAATAACTCTAGGATAAGTAAAAGCAAATAATGAGTTCTTGTTATAAAGTCAATAAAAACTAAACTAAATAGAAAAACAAACGTGTTGTTCTTAACAATACAAGATCTTTAATGCTAAACATAGGCAAAAGACCAAAATATAAAGTCAATAAAAACTAAACTAAATAGAAAAACAAACGTGTTGTTCTTAACAATACAAGATCTTTAAAGCTAAACATAGGCAAAAGACGAAAAAAAAGGCCCCCCAGCTGTAATCTCATCTATATGTTTGCTCTGGGTGAGAATGTGTTTGTCAAACAGTAAGCTCTTGGGTCATTCCGTGTCAACTCAACCAGAGGGCCCCGGCTCAAATTTTTGATTTTGAAAATATTTATTCTGAAGAAAGATTAACATGTATAGTGATGAAAGCCAAGATATTAAATGTCGTGCATTAATAATTATTGAGTAATCCACTGTTTTGTAGAGGGGGGTCAAAATGTCAATTTTCCCCTAGGACTCAGAGCCAAATTACAGGGGGGTAAAATGGACTTAAAGATGGCAGCATCATAATGTTACTTCTACACAGAGATTGGTAGGTCTGTGAGTAAAATCTGTTGAATTTAGCTATCTTTGTTGTATTATGTACCAATGGTGACCATTAAAAAAATGGGGAAAGAGCACTTTAAGTTTTTTCTCCAAAGTTTGCATGCCTGTAACTCAAGAAGTATATCTTGATGCCCTTTTAGATATTGGGTCTTATATGGTTCAGTTCCAGAGATAATGGAATTTCAATATGGCTCCAGCAGTAAATTGATAAATTGTACACATTTTCAGTGGTCAAAAACCAAATGTGGGACACTTTGTATTAATATTTTAATATTTATACCATTTAATATTTTGGCTTTCATCACTATACATGTTTGTCTTCCTTCAGAATAAATATTAGCTAAATCAATATTTGAGCAGGGGATCTCTGGCTGACACGGAATGACCCTTTTACATTTGATTTAAATGTATGCTCTTGAATAATTCTGGTTATTTGAAACATCAATAAAATTCATGGAACATTACTATGAAAACGCCAATGGAATTAAGTTAAATATTGAGAGAAAGTGTCCCAGTCTTTACCTGGGTTCTCTGGCAGTGTGACGGGACTTTGGTAAAACTCAGACATGGTGTAGTATGAATTAGAAACATCCACTAAACCGTCCTTTATCCCCAGACGAGTGAAAGCAATGACAGAAAAACTACAAGAAAGCCAAACACATAACAGCATAATGCAGAAGACAACAACCAATGCAGCTGATGGAGCCGTGAAAAGCAGGACTAGGAACAAAGAGCAGTTCAGTTTAATGTAGTGATGAAATAACCATTCCATTGTTATAATGGATTTGAATGCATGCAGCACTGAAGTTAATTCAAAGTTTGGGAAGTATATTGACTTACTTGTAAGTGACTTTCGGATTTAGTTCTCCATTTTGTAATCTTCCCACACAGTTTCATCTCCAATGATGATTGTTTGTGTCTGTGCATTTCTAGACCCTGTTTGACCCCGTTTCCTGACAACAGCCAGGAATGTGCTGCACTGCTTTTCTTTCCAGTCCTCGTAGGTTTTCAACAGGCATTGATCAAACTTGTTACTCTTGTCCAAGCAATCTGCAGGAGGCAAAACCAGAGATTTTACAATCCAACTCTTTTTTTTTTATTTGCACACATTATTAACTGTAATGCCCCAATATTATTATATATATATTGACAAGCAAAAGTAACAACAATATATACATAAAATATACAGTATATAAAGATTTCAATTTCAAATAAATGTTGTTTTTAACTCACGAAAACGTAAATATTTATCATTGATCAAAAAGCACTAAATCAGCCCATCAAAATGATTTCTAAAGGATCATGTGATACTAAAGATTTAAATAATGGCTGCTAAAATTTAGTTTTGCCATCAAAGGAATAAATATCATTTTAACATTTTCAAATTTAACAGAAGTCTTTTTAAAATTGTAATTTTTATTTTAAATGCAGCTTTGGTGAGCATAAACGACTTCTTTGAGAAAACATTTAAAAAATCTAAATCAACACCAAACATTTTAACGGTACTGTAAATTAATATGTTTCACTACACAATTATAAAAGCACAGTTTTGCAGATTAAAATGCTACAAATACAAATCGATGAATTCAGAGAACATAAAAGTCTCAGGTTTATTTGACATACCAAGAGTGTCGGTGTAGACAAGCACACCATAAAAGAGCACAGGACCGTTTGAGTCATTAAAGATGTCCGGCTGAAGATTCAAAGTAAACTTGTTGTATTGTAGCTCAGATATACTCACTGCTGTTATTTTAGGTACAACAGGTTCTACAAACACACACACAAAAACAAATACAAGAAATATGTGATATGCACCCACATATAAGCACAAAATACAAAAGTAGTAACTTTCCTTACTCGTGATTCCAGTCATACAGGTGATCGATTCCACAGTGCTCTTCTTCCCACAACCAATTGTCCAGAGCATGACTTTGTACAGAGTGTTGTACTTAAGTCCAGTGAAGGTGTGTGTTCGACTTAAGGTCATTTGTGTGTCAGAGGAGTTCAGCTTAAATTCAAAGCCTTGGTTTCCACCAGGAGGAGGGCTCCATGAGACGTTGAGCATTGGAAAGGTTAAATTAGGACCCATACAGTTCACATTCTCCACTGGAGCTGCATCTGCACACAGTAAAACACACCCAAGGCAATATTATTTGACCTTTATTTGAATTAATACATTTAAAACAATATCTAATGAACTTCACCAGACTAAAGAGATTCATGATTATTGTATCTGCATTTTAAAAGTAGACATGTCTGTGCGAGCTGGAAAACTGCACAACTACACAGCACAGGAAATAGAAACTCAGCGCTGAAGGCTGCAAATGGCTTTTTTCATAAAGTTCTGCTTTAAAACCACGTATAACCGTTTATAGTGTTTGTACTAACCTGTGCATGCTTGCAGCCACACAGCTTCTCCTTCGGTGTTGTCAGAAGTGCTGCTCTGCACACTGATGTTATAGCGTGTTGAAGGAGTCAGACTGTGTAAAGTCATGCTGTTATTTATAGTGCTTGTGTTGTTCTTTTCCTTCTCACTGTACCCTCTTACAACATATTTTGGGACCCCTTCCACGTTTGCCCAAATTACAGAAATGCTATTTATTGTTGTGGAATTAACTTTTAGGTTTTGGACAGGATCAGGCTCTGAAAACAGATGCAGGGAGAAGGATGAAGACTTTAGAGGAGAGGAAACCCCATCCTCCATCCATCCCAACAGCATAAAACATCATCATTTTGTGATAATGGAACAAATGGAAATTTAAGTCAATTTTTACTGACATGCCAGTGGTATGTACTACTTTTTGAACACATTTTGAAGCTTGACAGTTCCAAAGTCACATGATCCATCAGAAATCATAATGACTTGCTTTTCTTCTCAAGAAACATTTCTTATTATTTAACAGTTGACAAACCGTAATGTTTTTGTGGAAACTAAGACTTTTTTTGTGTAAACTGTGAATTTTATTTGTCAGAATTTCTTTCAAATTGGATAATTTTATTGTGTCCTTGCTCAATATTGTAGGATTAATTTCTATAAAAAATATTTTAACCACAAAATGTGTATATCTTGGAATATATTTCAATGTAACTAATCGGTTCTATAATTTTGAAAGTGCAGAACTTACTGGTGGTTACATAAACTCTGATAGAGTCACTCTGGAAACCCATCGGGCCTACAGTAGCCACAGAAACATTATAGGGTGTTCCAGATCGCAAGCCGTCCAAAAGGAACGTGTTATTAGAAGTGAGATATAGACTGGTATTATAGCTGAGCCAGTAGGTCAGGCTGTAGTTGAAGCTACCAGCTGTCATGCTTTCAGCTTCATCCCATTGAAAAAACAATGAATGATTGCTCTTCAACAAAATCTTAATCTCTCCTGGTCTGTTTGGATCTGCAACACAAGTAGATCTATAAACATTACGGTCCACTAGGGTGCATGCTTTCCAAGTCATGAGATGTCCTAACGCATGATATCTTAACTATGGTTTGGAGTTGAATACTCACATGTCGCCATTTTTACTAAACTAGATGTTTCCCTGAAGTCAGCTTTGGCAGTTGTAAGTGTGACTGTGAAGACCGTTCCTGGTGTTAGTTGACTGAAGGTGTGATTGTGTTCAGTGTTATTGATATGTTTAAAGCTGTTCCATCCTTCACTGCTGATGTTCAGAATGTACCGTCCACCCCACCAACAGGATGATCCCACGTCACCAAGAGTGAGTGATTAGAGCCTTGATTATCTAGTTTGGGAATCACTGTAGAGGGTTCTTTGGAGGAAAAAAAAGAGAAAAAGACAGTAAAGAGGTCAGAAAGAGAATGTTCAAATTCAAGTTCACTTTTGTTGTCAATACGCCCCGACATGGGATAATTAAATTGTTTCTCTCACAGCTCCAGGCAATAATTCATATAAAGTCATTAACAATATATATAAGTCCATTTTTGATTACTGGTTAGTATATATCGAGTACAATTACAATAAATCAGACAAGAGGACAATAAACACAATATATAAGACATATATTGTAAGACACATTAGAAATACTCCTGTATTGTCTTTCCAAAGGCAGTGATACACAAAGTGTATAAGAGGGGTGAGTATGTGTAGGAGTGCATACTTGTTAAGACAGAGACGTTCACTGGTTGTCCTAGAATGCCGCAGGCAAAACTATACACACTGAACTGACACAGGGTGCCAGGCTGCAAGTCTGAAACTGTGATGTTTTCAAAGAAAGTTGACAAGTTCTGACTATTTTCTGTGCAGTTGGACACAAAAACGTAGTAGGAAAAGCGATTGTGGTACTGCTGAGGACGGGACCAGCTCAGCTTCACGGCAGAAACATTCAGAACATTAGGGTTTACAGAGGAAACCGGAAATGGCTCTGGAAAACAAACATACAAGTGACTGTAGAGCAGATGTGATAGCATGATATATGTAGCAAATATGTATTAAGTACTGTGTTGCCATATGCAGTGTGGTTACTTACTACTGCAGGCGGTTATAATCTGGGGATCAGACTTGGTGCCTCCAGGGGTCTGTGTGATGATGCTGATATTGTATTGACTAGCCGACTGCAGTGACAGTAGCTGCACTGTGGTGTTACTCACAGTCTTCTGGTCAGCTGTGCCATTAGGGTGTGTGAAGGTGAGCAGGTAGACGTAACCGGATTGCTGACTATCAAGCTGCTGCCAGCTCAGAGTAAAACTAGTCTCTGTATATCCAATCACTCTTACATCTGTTACAGCAGTAGGATCTGAAAACCATTCACAAAAAACACATACACATCAACAATGTTCTGTTAAAAAATGGGCCGTACAGCACTAAGGGTCCTATTCACTAACAAACTGCATTAACCACCAGTATAGCATACAATTATAAGATCCAACATACAAGTTCCTTAAAGGGACAGTTCACCAAAAAAAATTAAATTCTATCATCATTTATTCACTCACTCTCATGCCGTTCCAAACCCATAAGACTTTCATTCTTCTTGAGAGCTCAAATTAATTTATTTTAGCAATTTTTATATCCTATAATTTTTATCCATCGATAGCAACCAAAATTGAATAAAATCTTCATAAAACTAATCCATATGAATCGAGTGGTTAATTCAAGTCTTCTGAAAGGACATGATCACTTTAACAGAATTAAATTAGGCTTTTATTCACATATAAACATTGATCAACACGTATGTTGGTAAATAGAATCTCAATCATACTTGCATGTGAGCACCTAATAGGTTCGCATGCATAAGTCCAGAACAACATCAAGTTAAATTTTATCATAATCTTAAAAGAGAATATTAAAAATTGCTTTGAGTTTCGAAGATGATCTTACAAATTTGGAACAACAGGTAAGTAAAGAACATGTCCGAATTGTATTTTTAGGTGAATTATCATCATCTTCCAAAAGAACCATTCAATTTAATTCAATGACAAAAAAATATGCAGACATTACTTTCCATTTCAACAATGCAACCATTCCAAACATTACAACCTTTTGGATTTTCAACCACCAAATGAAATCAGATACTTGTCCACAGCTAGCCACATGAATAAAAATCTACAAATGTGCATTTATTGTCGGCGCAGATGGCCATTTGGGCAAAACATGCTAACCCCCACCCCCTCTCCTCCAATCAAAACAAAAAAATACAAATGTGCATTGCTTACTTGTATATGTAGGGCAATACCGAGGAGAGCTGAAATATCCCATTGCACCTACAGTCCTCACACTGATGTTGTACTGGACACCTGCACTGAGTCCCTCCAGAGAGCAGTAGTTTTGGCTGCAGTTCAGCACTTTGTTGCTGTAAGTAACAGTCAACTGGAAGTAGTGTGATACTGAGCTCATGTTAAGTGGTCGAGCCCAGCTGATGTTCAGTGCGTTTGTGCTCCGCACTATCGCAAACTCGCCAGGAGGAGTGGGCACTGGAATGACAACAATACAAATCACAGCAGTGATACACACACAGGCATAGAGCACCACCTACAGGCCATCAAGTCTCATATACTCATATGTATGTCATAAAATTAAGAAATCCATTAATGGTTTAATAAACATTTGTAGCTGTAACACAAACAGCTATTGGTGACCTAATATCCAAACTTTTACTTTAAAACATCAAACCGTTAGTAAGATATATTGTAAATAAGTATTAGGAAACTTGCTCAATTTCTAAACTGCACAGTCATGTAAATAGTGCAATACCCTTTCTTGGAAAAGACACTTCAGTACTATTTTCAGTGTAATATGCCTGATTAAAATAGATTAGTCAGCTCTTTGTTTCTGAAAGCAAATGCCTTACTTCCTGTTCCCAGTATAGTGATACAACACAGTGTGTGTTTTATTTGTGTGTAGGGCTTGTACATACATAATTCACAGTGTGTGTTTGTTTTGGGGTGTGTGAAGGGTCTTACAGGTGGCATTGGATACACTATCGCTGTCCTGCCTTATGGGTCCACTGATACTTGTGACAACGACATTGTATTGAGTTCCAGGTAGCAGGTCTGAGAACACCACAGTCGTTGCATTCGTTCGGTTTTCTGTCTTTAAAACAGTTCCGTTCAACAGGATTTTGACAATGTAGAGACTCACAGTGCCATCAGGCTGTCTCCACTCCACTCTCATGCTCTGAGTAGTACCAACTGCAGAAATATTGGATGCTTTACCAAGCCCTGATAACACCAAATAAGAGAGGAGAAAAAACTATTCAACAGCACAGACCAACAGACAAAACTGTAAGCAACACAGATGGAAAGCTATGATACAAAGACATTGATGGGTTGCGGTTTAAAAGGAACAAGTGTTTGAGTAATATGTGAATTGTAATACCTGTAAATGCAGAGATGGCTACAGAATCAGAGCTCATGCCATTTGCGACAGTTTGCACAGTAAATGTGTAGTTGTTCCCGGCGATAAGGCTAGTGACATTTGCGGTCTCACTGATACTCTGTATCCATGGTTTGTCATTTACACTCACATTATACTGATATGAAGATTTGTAGTCACTCTGACTAAGCCATGAAAGGAGCATCTCAGTGGTGCCAACAGGAGAGGCTGTTAAATGAGTCACTGGCAGTGGCTCTGAAAGAGAATGCACAATCATACTCTGCACTTATTACATATTAATGCGTGTGAATTTAAGTCAGCAAAGACTAAAGACCTTAGTCAAGGTAGAAGCCATTTTGAATTGAAGGTGAATGAAAACAAGGCTTTTGAGGGATAGACTTGCTGCCTTTAAAATGGTGTGAACTGTATAAAGGTTCTAGACCACGTGTAATTTACACAAATCACAACCTTTGAAACAGTTTTAGGAAGTTTTGTCAAATAAAAGTGTTTTTAAAGATGTTACAATCCATTGTATGCACTGTACTTTTGCCTGACAGCCTCGTTTTCATTCCTGGCTAAAGTTAATTTGTGCTGCAGCCTTGACAAAAGTCTATTAGGTAAAGAAAGATTCATATTAATAAACTGGACAATATATATAAGCAGTCATTATTTTAATGTTCTGGCTAAAAGACGATAAATGGCAGATTGTAATACAAATTGTATTATTTTTGTCTAATTAATAATTGAAAACGCTACTAAATTTAGGCGTCTCAACATTATATTATGTATGTAGTATAAATAATGAATATTCATTTTGAGATTTGCTATAGGCTACTTTTCACCGTTATTACACTTTCAACATTATTAGTGTTTTTAAACATTAATTGGTATCAATCTGGTATAGGGACCGATTCTCACTAATTAGTTGCTCATTAGCATGCATATTATTAACATATTGGCTGTTTATTTGTATTGTACTACCTTACTAGCAATCAATAAGCAGCAAATTAGGAGTTTCAGGCAAACGTAATGGTTTGTTAATTAACTTTGAAATAAAGTGACCGATGAACTTAAAGTGAGCTTTAGATGAGGGGGAAAATCAAAATGTAAAAATAAGATAAGCAAGCACAGAACAGGCATACCCAAAATAATTCCAAAATCGCCTGATAAATGCCTATATTGATTAAAAATCTGTAGTGTCGACAAATAACCAATATTGTAACAGTAGGTTGTATATTCCTAGTATTAGGCCTATATTAAAAAGGTTAGCACTTATTATATAATCTATATACACAAACACATAAAGAGGAATGGCAGCACTGTAACATTAAATCATAATGCAAAATGCCTAATACTTGCCTGAAAACCTCATTACACAAATCTTACAGTAAAATATTTAACACTTTGCTGTGTGACAGTACATCTACAGTTGAGAGATGTGTAGTATTTACACTCACTGGTAATACACTGCATGAACTGTGAGGGTCCAAATATGTTGCCAGCTATTATGAGTACTCTGACGCTACAATTATACTGAGTCCCAGGCTGCAACAGAGTAATCTGATAATTGTTGGATGTGGTATTGAAAGTCTGATCAGGTGAAGTAATGCTGATACTGTAGGAGAACAGGCTGAGGTTCCCATTAGGGGGGAGCCAGGTCAGATTAACAGAATTGGTGCTCACGGCAGAAACTGACAGATTTTGCACTGCATTAGGAACTGTGGAAACACAAACAAGCTTATGTAACCATACAACCTGTAAAAATATACCGTAGATCTTTACTTTGCAGTTTTTACTATCAACAGCTTCGGTAAATTGCATGCTGTGCGCTTTACAGTACCTGTATATGCAGAGAGGTATACATATGAGCTCCTGAGATCTCTTACTCCTATGGTGACCACAGTTATGTCGTACTGACTGCCGGGTAATACATTTGTGAGCGTCCGTTTAAAGATTTGGTTTGATTCAAATTTAGGTTGACCCCTGGCTGGTTAGATCTATATGACACTTCATAGGACACAGTGACTCCATCCATTGATAAGGGTTTCGACCAAAGCAAAGAAATAGACACATCTGTCTGTCCGCTCACTCGGACAGCTTCGGGCGGGTTAGGCTCTAAAGGGAAATATCACACACAAATACATGATGGTTCTGCTGATGTAGGGTTGTTTGATGTTATGGTGATTGAGATGGAGAGTGTGTGAAGTTTTCTGACTCACTAGTTGCAACCAGCACTATGTTAGAGCTGTTTTTCAGGACTCCACTGAAGGTGGTCACAGTGAGGTTGTAAACACGTCCTGCCATGAGGGTACTGATGACTGAAGAGTTGATGAGAGTGGGATAGGAGAGGGATATGTTCAGCTCGGCACTAGATACGTTCACCATATACGAGTCCACATGACCAAGAGGGACTGCCCAGCCCACGGTCAAACTACTGCTATTGGAATTCAGCACAGTTATATTCTCCACTTGTGCTGGCCCTACACAAAAGATAATCAGACTTTCATTAATATACATACATGACTGTTCAAAAGTTTGGTGTCAATATTTTTCTTTTTAAAGAAAGGTTATATGACTTGATCAACAGTAAAACATTTATAATGTAAAAATTATGATAAAAAAAATGCTGTTCTTTTTAACTGAACAGGGAGAGCAGCAATAATAGCCCCAAAGGGTAACCAGACCAGAACAAACCAGATTTCATTAATGTACTTGATGATATTTAAGTGTAACACATAGTTCAAGATAAAAGTGATTGACTGTGGCAAAAGGAGTTGGGGATGGAGGAGGATATTTCCTCCTGAGCAAGTAGAAAAGCTGCTGAATAATATTTAATGGAGCTTATATAGGGATGCCGTGATAGGTGTCATATTTCTATAGATGTGATCAGCTGAGTCAGCCGATGCAAGCTTGACACACGTGACCTGCCAGAACTAACGCTATATGCTTACATTTTAAAATATATTAAAATAGAAAACTGTTGCTTTAAATGTTAATAATATTTCACAATATTACAGTTTTACTGAATTTGTATCAAGCAAATGCAGCCTAGGTGAACATAAGACAATCTTACATTTAAAAAAAAAGTATTTCTGATTCCAAACTTTTGAACGGTAATGTAAAAGTAAACACACACACACCTTTGATTTACTCCACAATACAATAAAGACACCTTTAAACTCCCTGTTCTCTTCTACCTATAGTACTTACTTGTGTTTTGGGAAATCTCAGCAGTACGCCCCTCGGTGCGGTTATCAGAGGCCACCGAGGTGACACTGAAGGTGTATTTGGTGCCAGGTGCAAGTTGTGAGATTAGCATGGAGGTTTGGTTTGTAGTGAGAAGCAGGTTTACACCCCAAGCTACTCTATAATACAGGCTGATGCCATTTTGAAGTGTCCAGTTCAGGTTCACTGAGCTCACAGTGATGGAGTGCACAGACAGGTTATTAACAGACTCAGGGCCTGTCAGTGCAAGAGAGTGGACATGGACATGTGTGAGTGTGAGAATGTGGACATGGAGACCCAAAAATAAAAGTCTGTCATTATTTACTTACTCCCATAAAACAGAGATGTTTAGCAAAACATTTATGCTGCTTTTTGCTATACAGTGAGAGTGGATGGTTACCAAAAGCTGTCAAGCTCCGATAAGGAAATATTTTCAAATGCAATTTGTGCATGCACATATTCCAATATGATTTGTAGCAATGAGCTAGATCACATGCAATAACCTGTCAGTTCAGCATCGGTTATGTCAGAACTGTCTTAATGCACAGCGATTTGAATAAGCATATGCACAAGTGAGATGTGAGCGTTTCTTTCAACGGAGGGAGAAATGTAAACATTTCTAAAGTTTTGCTTGGTTCTTTAAAAATCATACAGTAGGATCGCTTTGTGTAAAGACATAAGTCATATGGTTGTTTTGTGTCCTTTCTGGAACTTGGCAGACTCTGGTCATCATTAATTTCACTGCATGGAAAAACGCTCCAGACATTCTGTTAAATATCTAATTTTATGTTCAACTGAAGAAACAAAGCCATAAAAGAACAGCATGAAGGTGAGATTTGTCATTTAGAAATGAAGCTTTTTGGTAACACCACTTAAAGTCGTTAAATATAATGCATTATAAAGGGTTATTAAAGGGTATAATGCATTATATTTATTCATAATGTGTGTTGTAATACATTATTTATTGTCATAAATAATTATAACCAAATTTAAAATGCATAATGTAACAATGAATTAATAAGTGTTATTATACGGTGGCCGAGATTTCTCAAAGCGCTGCAAATTAAAAAATCCATGCAAATAGAAAAATCACCTGCAAATTAAGAAAACATCTTCATCAATTTGAAAACACATGCGCTGCAAATAATCACAACACAAAGAATAAAGAAGCACGCTGCAAAAACAGAAACACGCTGCAAATAGGCACAGACCAACTCGGAAATGTTAAAGGGAACGTCTCGGTTACGTATGTAACCCTCGTTTCCCTGAAGGAGGGAACGGAGACGTCACGTCGGAGGACCGACGAATTGGGATATCGCTTAGAGAGACCAATCCACTTGAGGGTAAACTAAAACGAGCCAATGCACATTGGCATGCGATTATTGCATCCAGCTGCCGCTGATCACAGCGTGAGCATAAATAGGCAGCAGGTGCAGCGCATATTCAGGTTTTCGCTGAGGAGCCGAGCCGGGACCGGCCGCTCAGCGGTGGTACAGGAGCCGTGGCGGCGGGACGTGACGCTCTTCCCTCTCCTTCAGGGAACGAGGGTTACATACGTAACCGAGACGTTCCCTATCAGTCGGTCACTCTCGGCGTCACGCCGGAGGACCGACGAATTGGGATCCCTACCAAAAGGCCACGGATACTGCCCCTTCCAGTGTCCCGTGGAGGCCTCCTGTGCCGTTATTTTCTGGCGCAGGTTAGGGCCCCCATAGGAAGATCCGTTACTGTTGCTATGGCACTACCCACTCAGTAGGACTGGATAACACTGGGAAAACGTACCCGTTCAGCTCTGAACAGAGACGCTGCGGAAGCCCTTACCTTCCCGAGGGAGGTTCAGAGGCAGTTACACATATGGACAATAGTCAGATGCATATGGAAGATTGGAGGTGATTGTAACCTCTTGGAGTAGCAGGAAGTCTGCCGGGAAACACGGGCTCTAAGGCTAACCGTGGAAATACACATATGGGATCCGAACGGTCTCTACATATGGAACCCAGCCCTCTACCGGTTCTCAAGGATTCATCGAGTGAGGGCCTGGCGCCGGACGCCCGCCACGTCCCAGCTGCCGAGGGATGGAGGGCTCGACAGGGTCTACAGTGGACTCTCTGGAGCAGTTTTTAGCAAGCCGACCCGAAACCGGGGCCCCTCAGTGCTTCTACCCGTTTGAGGTGAGAACACAGGAGGAAACCGGTTCCACACGAAGGCTATAGAATCTAGCGAATGTGTTAGGGGTCGCCCAGCCCGCAGCTCTACAATATCTGTCAGTGAGGCGCCACGAGCCAGCGCCCAGGAGGACGCTACACTTCTCGTGAGTGAGCTCTCAACCTGAACGGGCAAGGCACACCCTGTGCCTGATAAGCCAGGGTGATGGCATCCACTATCCAGTGGGCCATCCTCTGCTTGGAGACGGCATTCCCTTTCTGCCGGCCTCCGTGACAGACAAGAGCTGGTCTGAGGTCCTGAAGCTTTGCGTCCTGTCAACGTAATGTCTTAATGCTCGGACGGGACAAAGCAAAGCCAGGGCTGGGTCTGCCTCCTCCGGGGGCAGCGCTTGCAGGCTCACCACTTGGTCTCTAAATGGAGTAGTGGGAACCTTGGGCACATAGCCGGGCCGGGCCTCAGGATTATCTGGGAATCCGTCCAAACTGTAGGCACGAATCGTCGACCGAAAATGCGTGCAGGTCCCTAACCCTCTTGATGGAGGCCAGTGCAAGCAGGAGCAGAGTTTTCATTGAAAGAAACTTGGGCTCGACTGTCTGCAGGGCTCAAACGGGCCCTGTTGTAGTGCTCTAAGCACTAAGGACAGGTCCCAAGAGGGTATAGAGGGGGCGTGGGAGGATTCAGCCTTCTAGCCCCTAAGGAACCTGACGACCCAGTCATGCTTCCCCACCGACTTCCCTTCCACAGGGTCGTGGTTGGCAGCAATCGCGCCACGAGACCTTGAGGGTGGAGGGAGACAGCCTTCGCTCAACCCTTGCTGCAAGAAGGATAGCACGACTCTGATCGGGCATCTCCGGGGGTCTTCTCTGTGAGAAGAGCACCATTCGACGAACAGGTTCCACTTCAAGGCGTAAGCATGTCTCGTAGACGGTGCTCTCGCCGAAGTGATGGTGTCAACTACCTTTTTTTTTTTTTTTCTTGGGGTAGGTCACCTAGAACCTCCGCGTCCCGTCTAGGGACCAGACCTGAAGTTTCCAGAGGTCTGGACGCGGGTGCCATAAGGTGCCCCGTCTCTGAGTCAGTAGATCCTTCCTCAGAGGAATCTGCCAGGGAGGGGCTGTCACGAGGAGCATCAGCTCTGGGAACCAAGTCCTGGTAGGCCAGTATGGTGCCACGAGCAGGATCTGCTCCTCTTCCTCTCTGACCTTTGCACAGAGTCTGTGCGAGAAGGCTCACTGGGGGAAATGCATATTTGCGAAGGCCCCGCGGCCAGCTGTGTGCCAGTGCGTCCGTGCCGAGTGTTCCATCGGTCAGGGAGTAGAACAACTGGCAATGTGACGCGTCTCTAGGGACGAACAGGTCTACCTGTGCGAGTCCAAACGCCGCCAAATCAGCTGGACCGTCTGGGGATGGAGTCTCCATTCTCCGGGAGCGCAGCTCGTGACAGCTCGTCGGCTGTCCGGTTGAGCAAGCCGGGATATGAATGGCGCGAAGCGACCTCAGATGCTTCCGACTCCAGAGGAGGAGGTGGCGGGCGAGTTGTGACATGCGACGGGAGCGTAGACCACCTTGTCGGTTGATGTACGCAACGGTCGCCGTGTTGTCCGTACGGACTAGTACATGCTCGCCTCGTGAGCGTCTCTTGAGACGGTTCAAGGCCAGGTGTACTGCCAGCAACTCTAGGCAGTTGATGTGCCAGTGCAGTTGGGGACCCGTCCAAACCCCTGACACTGCATGCCCGTTGAACGTGGCCCCCCAGCCCTTGGCGGAGGCGTCTGTGTAAACCACAGCGTGCCTGGAGACCTGTTCCAGGGGCACTCCTGCCCGAAGGAATGAAAGGTCTGACCACGGGGTGAAGGTTTGGCGGCAGGCTGGAGTGACTTGGACCCTCAGCGTGCCGCTCTGCCACGGCCACCTCGGGACTCGGCCATGGAGCCAGTGTTGAAGCGGTCTCATATGGAGCAGCCCCAGCGGCGTGACCGCCGCCGCAGCCGCCATATGCCCCAGGAGCCTCTGAAACTGTTTCAGTGGTGCCGCGTCCTGTTCTTGAATGTATTCAAGCAGTTCAACACCGACTGAGCGCGTTCCTGCGTGAGGCGCGCTGTCTGATTGACCGAATCCAAACTCCATACCGAGAAAAGAGATCCTCTGCATCGGCAAGAGTTTGTTTTTCCCAGTTGACCAAGGCCCAACTGGCTGAGGTGCGAGCACCAATCCCTGTGTTCGCATAACTGATCCTGAGACTGAGCCAGTATGAGCCAGTCGTCGAGGTAGTTGAGAATGCGCACGCCCTGATCTCTCAAGGGAACAAGGGCTGCCTCCGCTACTTTCGTGAAGACACGGGCGATAGGGACAGCCCGTGCAGGACCTGTACTGATATGCTCGTCCTTCGAACGCAAACCGCAGGAACATGGCCTGTGGCACGGAAGGATCGACACATGGAAGTACGGGTCTTCAGGTCAATGCTGCAGACCGAACTTGGGGACGGATGCATCCGAAGACGCGGTTCTGCATGAGCATCTTGAGCATCAAGATGCACAGACCCAAGATTGGTCGTAACCCACCGCTTTTCTTGGGCACAATGAAGTAAGGGCTGAAAAACCCTGCCTTCATATCGGCTGGAGGGACCGGTACCATCACGCCCTTCGCCAGTAGGACAGAGATTCCTCTCACAAGTCATGGGCATCGGCTGCCTTCACTGCTGTGAGGTGGATGCCCCTGAACTTGGGAGGACCCCGGCGAACTGAATCGCATAGCCGAGTCAGATGGTCCTCAGGAGCCAGCGAGACGGCTGGGCAGCTCCCGCACCCAGACACCGTGCAAGCGGGACCATCGGGACCACCGACGTACCCGCAGTAGGGCAGCGAGGTGGAATGCAGGGACCTGGCCCGTGGCGGACCGTGGAGGGGTCTGAGTGTGCGGTGCACGCTACCTGCTTCCATAATTTGGCAGAGGGTGCGTGAGTAGCCTTTGATGACGCCTCGAACCGCCCACTGCTGCCTGCTGGCGAGAGGGAGGATGAGTGTGGTTCAAGTTGATTCGTCCATGACTCTCCAAGCCCTCTTGGGACCCAGAGACAGAAACAACCGCTTCCTGTCGAGATTTTTGAAAAACAGATTATCCACCGGCCCTCCTCCGGGAGGGAGAGATGCACTTACCCTCTCCCAAGCAGTTCCTCTCTCTGGGTCGCCCGTCCGAGGCCTCTTGCTCCTCTGCTTACCGCCAGTAGACGGGGGCCAGGACGGGCGGGCGGCCTGCCTACACCTAGCTCACGGCACCGCTTTTGGAGGCTGCTGCGGATGCGGTGCGGGAGCAGGGGTGGATGCAGGGGCCGCCCGGCGACGAGCAGGCTGGGCGCTGCAACCGGGCGGACGGGTGGAGGCAGCAGCTGCCCGCCGAGGCAGGAAGTGTTAGATCGCCTCAGTCTGCTCCCGTGCAGCCGGGAACTGCTGGGACAGGTTACCGGCTGCGTCGCCAAGAGGCCAGTCTGGGATACAGGAACCTTGAGGAACCGACTTTGTCGGCGTCCCTATGTCAACCAGACACAGCCAGAGGTGGCGCTCCTGGACCCCAAGTGTGGACATCGACGACCCAGAGACCGTGCCATAACCTTCGCCGCCGCGTGGCGCGAGGTCAGGTGCGGCACGGAGCTCTTCTCAGAACTTCCAGATCGTAACCACCCCGTGCATGTCCCTCAGTGCTTAGCCTGAAAAGAACCTGCAGTAACGCCGTAGCATTAGGTGGAGGCAGCCTCTCCACAGGCCACATAAGCCTCGCCGGATGAGACCAGGCGAGTACCTACAGGCCCGGAAGAGGAGGCACGGTTTGCCCTGCCGGGTGGAGACAGTATAGGGACACACTTGCATCGCAACTGACGCCGCTCCACGGGGGACCCCGTCAGAACCCCTAGCTGCACCACCGAGGGTGGTGAGGGAGGAGGAGTTAGCAGGTCGGTTTCTGGCAGTAAAGGTGCCGTCCCACGACCTGTAAGCCCCTCATGCACGTCCGGGAGAGAGGCACCCAGGGCAGGCGCTGAGAACCAGCACACGCTACCCGAGAAACCAGTCGTCCAACCTCGAGGGTTCGGGACACGGTGGCTTTCTCCACTCGAGCCCTACCCTTCCGGTGGCCGGGAAAGCATAGCCGCTCACTTCCAGATCCGACTCAGGCATTGCTACCGCCGAGCGGCAACGCAGCCGAATCTTCCTCTCCAGAAGCTCCGGCTCACCCTCCGATGCAGCGATCGACATCTGGTCGCCGGGAGGAGCACCAAGGATACTGCTGGTACGCCCATTTAGAGGGCCCAGCACGTTCCATTGGCAGCTCAACTGGTTGCGGAGCGCAAGAGGAGCGATGGTCCCCTGAGGGTTTGCCACCACTGTAGTCCTCAGACCAGCCGTGCTACCGCCTGAAGTAGACCTCGCCTGTCTGCAGCCAGGACGAGAACTAGATCGAGACGGAGGCAACAGCTCTGCCCTTTGTCGAGGTAACGGAGCCTGGCCGCAACTCCGAGATGAGCATCCACAGTGAGAAGATGACTCATCCACGAACGCCACCTCAGCGTGCTGCCCCAGGCACGTGAGGCAGCGAACGTGACCATTCACCCAGCGCCAGGCAACGACCGCATCCAGAAACGCACGGGTGACACGTTGTCTGAAGCAAAACCCAACTCGTCTTTATAAAGACGCAACGTCAAGTTTGCCAGATGCAACATCGTCTTTAAAAAGACGCACCCGTGAATGCTCTTTTAGGGAAAAAACTCTTTTAACATGCTGAAGCAAACAGGGGAGATGGTCATTTGCAACACAAACAGGGGGTAGTGCAGCCTGATGTGTGCAGTCCACTCGACATGGGAAGAACCACCACCGCTGTAGGGCCGTACCAGCACGAGAGTCTTCCAAGAGCGTGCTCAACTCGTTGAATTCACTGCTCAGCAGAAGTCAGGAGCAGAACGATGTAACCGCCGGCTCGGCGAAAAGCTGAATATGCGCTGCACCTGCTGCCTATTTATGCTCACGCTGTGATCAGCGGCAGCTGGATGCAATAATCGCATGCCAATGTGCATTGGCTCGTTTAGTTTACACTCGAAGTGGATTGGTCTCTCTAAGCGATATCCCAATTCGTCGGTCCTCCGACGTGACGTCGAGAGTGACCGACTGATAGGGAACCGCAAAGTGACGAACATGGCTAGGACTTATCTATCAATGTTTGCGCTGAAAGGTGAGCTTTTTGTTTATTTTATCAGCCTGCTCATACAATTCCTTATAACTTTTTTATTATATCATTAGCCTAAATAAGCTGCCTAAATACACAATTACTGTAACTGTGAAAGGTTATGTATTAACTTACTTTTACAACTTCCCTCACAAAAAATAACCATAGCCTATGGTTTTACTATTAAAATTTATAAAAAATGTATTATATATAAAAAATGGTTACTATAGATAAACCCTGGTATGCACAAATTAACCATGGATTTACTACACTAACCAAAGTTTAACCATGGTATTTGTACAACTCTGGTTATACAAATGGTAATCAATAAAAAAAAAAAAGACCATGGTTAATTTCCGTTTTGTTGTGGTCTGTGCTACTGGTCTGTGTGTTTCTTTCTTTGTTTGTGTTGTGAGCATTTGCAGCTCATGCGCTGTCAAACTGTTGACGATGTTTTCTTGATTGGCTGGTGCTTTTTCTATTTGCATGGGTTTTCTTAAGTTGCAGCACGTTGAGCTCTCTCTGCCACCATATTATTATGTATTAACTCTGGTTACACTTATACATGAAATGATTATAAGTTGCATTACAAGATATAATTAATGCATTAAAACTACTTTTATAATCATTATACATTAGTAAAGTTTAATAAGGTTTTCTTTAATGCAATTGCCTGTAACTGTACACATTAATGTTTTTAGAAACACTGTGCAATATCACATATCATACATGTTTTTTAATTATTCATGTTTTACTCAAATTAAACAAACATGCTACTCTATAAAAAGGATGATGTTGTTTCAGCTGACTGAATTAAACCATATCCAAATATATTTTTATTTTAAGTTAAGTTAATACACTATAAAGTAGAAAAGATTTTGTATTATTGATTGTAGTTGGCTAGGACTTACGGAGCGTAAAAGACTGATTGATCAGTGGAAACTGTCCCGTCCAGTTCAGATACACTGAGGTGGAGTTGGGCTGCGTGATTGTCAGATTGCTGAAATAGTCTGCTGTGCAAGTAGAGAAATATTGAGAAGGTGAGTGACTGAAAGAATGAGAAAATGTATGAAAGAATGATATGGTGAATGTGATTGAGGGTGAAAAAGGCAGAAATATTATGTTCATCCTTTCTGGCAACAGTGGCCTTAATGTTCAAAGCCGTTATTAGAAGTGGTAAAGACTTACTGGTGGAGAAGTTTGCGCAGCACACAGCTGAACAGTTGATCTTGAAGTAATACGTGTTTCCAGGCAGCAGTCCAGTTACTGTGATGCTATTCTGAGTGCTTGTAATGCTGGCATTCTGCACACTGCAGGAGGAGTTGTCTGCTACAAAGATAGTGACGTCTGAGGTTGTGGGGTTTATCTTATATTGGCACACTGCACCTAAATAAAGACACACAACCAGCATACGATAGGTAAATGCCCAACATTATTTAATGATGCAAATCACATCAGGTATTTAAGCTTAAAAGTACTGGTAAATGTCATTGATACAGACTGCACAAATGAAAATCTATTTATCAGGAAAAGTGAGTTTAGAGATGATTATACTTACATTCCGAGTGCCCACGAGGGATCTGGGGAAGAAAACAACAACATGACTTCGTCAGATGTATTACGGTTTAGTTTTGCTTGCCGATTAGCAACACATGAATCCACAGCAGTAACAAGATTAAGCAAGTTTTAAACTACAAATAAAGCACAACTTCTTTGACAACTTCCATTGTGCAATATCTGTTTCAGATATAGATCTATTATCTACGTCACATGAGCGCTATGTGAAAAAAGAGGAAGTATACACAGCGTAGTATAATGTTACAAATAAAAAACTGAAGTTAACTACACAGTCCATTAATTCACGTTGAGCCAATGCTGTGTGAAGTCCAAGCAGTCCGGACAGTTCTCTTAACCTGCACCGAAGATCACCTAAACCAGAACTAAACCACAAATCAAGACATCATTCTTTCTTTCAAGTGGATTATTTGGCCATCGGGGAATTTGAAAACGCATGCATAAGCTATATTTACCTAAAACTAGTGAAATTTGTTAGGCTAATTAATTACTTTATAAAGCTAAAATATTATTTTTCTAAAAGGACAAATTGTGCTACTTGGAAAAAGCTCAAATATACAATACTTTTGATTCACACTTTTTGGTCACCACTTGATTACCATACATTCATTTCTTATTTCACATTGTTGACGAGTTCAGTATTATTCTAAAATGTGGGGAATGGTAATAAAGATGAGTAGGTGTATAAAGTAGATGCAAGTACCTGGCAAGATATGCTACTACATTTATTTCTTCTGCCCATTTCCCTTTCCTACTTCTGAGCAGTTTTTCATTGGCCTATTATGAAACTGACACCCACCGCCTGGCTATGATTGGTTGCTTATCTGGGACATCTTCATTGTCAAATTTGTAAAGGAAATCTGATCTTTTTTTCTTGAGCCACAACTTCCGTATTGGTAACAACAATACTTTCGTAAACACATTTTTTAACTCTGTGGTTAGTTTCTAGGCACTAAACGACAATGTGTAACAGTAAGAATGAAGAGAAAGAATACAAACAACACAAACACATTTCATCTAGATCATCTCCATCCAAATAATTTTTTGAAATGATTAAATCTAAACACTTTGGACAGCTTATTTTGTTTGTAATAACTGCTACTGGTGTTAACAGTGTAACTAATATGGTCTCTTTGATAGTCCTCATCTGAGTTCACACGTGACTTAAAACAAGTGTGGCAAGCCTGCTGACGCCATAAATACTATTTTTTTATCAATGAGATTTAAAAAATTATATTATAGTCATCATCTAGCATGAAAAATCCATTATTACCAGTAAACCCTAAACTGCAAATTATCAAACCTCTGTTTTATTATACAAAAAGGAACAACAATTAGGAGAGAATGGGGTAGATGAGCCTTTTTTTCTTATGTAGTCCTCAAGATAAAGGAAAATGAGGCAGAAGTACAATGAAAGTATCTAAAGTAGGATGTTTAAGCAAAAACTGAATTAGAATGGAGGAATATATCACATTAAAATACCAGTTTATACTTTAGATATTTAACTTAGGTGGGGTAAATTAAAACGATGGCTCAACTTACCCCACAACATTTGGCTCACTTTGCCCTATAGATGCCATTTTGGAATAAACTAACTAGCTTACCAATTCCAGTGTTTCCCACAGGATTTTGTGAGAACTCCAACACAGGTTCAGTGTGCAAACTTAAAGGAAAAAGCTGGTGAATTGACTTGCACTTGAGTTTTAAAGACCGACTCAATGCTCTTTTTAGTTGTGATATAGTGTCTCAGTCTAAATTACACTCACACCAGTGAATTTGGAAGCCAAACAAATTATAATATAAATTTACAATACTATTAATTTACAATTTTTTATATAAATTACAATATGTTTGTCCTAATTTCTACATGTGCAAGCAGGTCCTAAAACTAACTTTTTGCCACATCTGCCATTTTAATCATGATACAAACAAAATTGTCTGGTGAGAAAATCTACCAGCCACAAATATTTTTCCTGGATATTAAACTGTTTTTGCAGTTGTTGCTACTACAACTACTAAACATATTTAATAATAATAAAAAAGCCAACCACTGCATTTTAAATCACAATACAAGCAATGGTGCTACATGTAGATGTTTTTGTTATTTAAATTTGATTTTATCATGTCAACATTTGAAGCAAAAAACAGAATTGACTGACTTCAGCTTTGTGAAATTATGATAAAACTCGCATAAAACCAAAGCAGCAGAAGGCTGAATTTCACTCTCTGACAGCAGGTGGCGCTTATGGAACAGCAGTGATACGAGGGGAAACAATGCAATCGAAACTTCTCTCAAGCCAGTTCCCTTCAGAAATAGATTCATATAAACCCCCACTGCAATATTTATATTTTTATCCAATAGTGAGCTTGCTCTGCCTGTACCATATTTTATTTGTTCGCGTCTGTTCATTTTAATCCTTGCTGAAAACAAAGAGTAAACTCACAGCCCATTCAAAAACAGACTTCACTGTGAAAGGAGCCGCTCTAAAACACGGAAAACACCGTATCACGAGCTGATCGCGTGTGCAAAGTGCGCGCTTGGCTTTGAAACACGCAGCGCAAACAGGCTTGATGAAGAGATAAAGCCATATCACGCTTAGTCCGCGTGACGCTTTGTGAAAGCAATGACATGAAACAACGTTAAAGACCTTTTATGTTATAATGAGGAGTATAAATATATTTTCGGTTTATTATTAAACTGGCGGGACAGATTAGTCTGTGGCGGGCCGCCACGGACTAGCTAATGAATGGAAAACACTGAAAGCTAATAATTAGCTAAAATATTTGCATGTTTTTATATATGTTGCTAAATCACCAATATGCATCAAAACATTTTAGACCTGGATAAAATTGCCTTTGAAATAACATCCATAACATCTGGTATGCACACATTTTACTTTAACTAGCCAGAAAACAGTTTTTAAAGTAAAAGGGTGCCTTCTACTCCTCACATGTGTTTTTTCTTTTCACAGTCCAAGATACAGGGGTGGATCAACTCACCCCACTCTCCCCTATATTATTGAACACAATCAATTGACAAGAAAAATGATGCTGCTCTTTTTGAACACATACAGTTGAAGGCAACAAGAACACGGTTCTCACTGAGAGTGTCAGTTGGGACAGGGGCATACTGAGTCTATGGTGAACTATGCTTTTTATTAAGGCTGACTTCAAACACTCATGATACGGTTTACAAAGACTGTACCATCTAGGCTTTGGCTTTATTAATTCCAGGTAAGAGACATGCAGCATTCTTGATGCCAAAGCCAAAATAACAGACATGGCAGAAAGGAAATTCCGTTGTCCATTAAGGAAGTTATTATGTAAACTTAAAATAATAATAGGAACTAGGAACTTATGTGCAAATAATATCTAACTAGCTTTTGAAACTAAATCATTAGTTTCACATGTCTAGTGATGCATGTAAACCACACGCATCACTAGCCAATGGAACCTTTTCACATTACGGGGTTCGTCATAGTTGGGTAAACGTCTTTGAATGTCGAACAGAAACTATACAAAAATTATTTTTGCATTCTCATTTGCTCTAAAAGCTAAATATATATTTCCCAAAAGAGGAGAAAAGAGCTTTACGTTAAAGTTTTTACATTATATATTATAAACGTAAAATTATTTTAAAGAAAGATCTTTAAAAAATATATTTAATACACCAAATAAATATATATATATACACACTGTAAATATGCTTTAAACATTACGGTAACAATACTACACAGTATTTTGAGTAGTTTTGAGGCTTGATTTTTGAAAGAAATCTACCGGAATAAATCATATAAAATCTCCAAAATTATTTTATTGATGACAGTAAATAACATTTTATGAAATGTGCTCATTTATTTTAAGTTGATTCTCAAAAGCCTGTGGTTTTGAGTAAGGCATGTTTGTATTTGACTGAATTATGTTGTACAATGAAAAGACTGAATACAGCCAGACAGCTCAAGAAGGGAAACAACTTTACATTAGCTACAGCTCACTGAACAAAGCATCCAAACTCTGTGACATTACATGCAGGTATCCATAACCAAGCTAACGATAAAACTTCAACATATCAGTAACTTTCTAAAGTCAAACTGAACATGTTTCCTTTACTCGAAAACACAAAGTAGCACTTCATTTTAATATTTACTCTCAATATTCAGCCATATGCAAAGAACTAAAAATCACAGCCAAAATAAAACTGCAAAATTAAGCTAATTCTCTTAAAATGAATATGTAGCTCTCTTTCCTTGTTTTTTTTAGTTTAATCAGTTCCTCAATTCAAGTTTCCTTAAAAAAATGAGGAAAATATATATCTTGGTTTTATTAGTGAAAAGTTCTCAATATTTTCTATACAACACTGAACCACAATTTATTTAATAAAACATACACAATATTTTTAATTATCACCTTAATATTTTTTCAATGAAAATGACAAGACCATGATTCATTTTTACAGTGTACTCAACATGTTACCCTAATACCTGCAGCTTACAGCTGTACTAATCAAAATGACAAACTCTGGAATTGAAATAGCCTTTTTCCATTTTGTATTTGATTGAGTATTATTGAGTGCAATGCTCGTACTCACACACTTATATGTTTCTATGGACTCTTTTCTTATCTGCAGCCCTACAGATCAGCCCTTCCACTGCCCGCAGGAAAGAGACCTTACCCAGAATGCCACTTCATTTCCGATGACTCTAGTATATACCTAATGCTTTGGTCCATATATTACACTGTTAAATCAAAAGAATACATCACATGTACTCCCAAATAATGTTGCTGCACAACAAATATACAAAATAAAGATATACACAAGCCTTCTATGATATATACGTCTGCTACTAGCAAAGCACTAAAAGTAGAATTCATATTAGGTCAGTATAAAGTAAATGCTGCATGGGGAAGTTCAGTATACCGAAAGCAGGCTGTGACATTCAGTCTTTGATGTTAAAACATGTTTCAGCAGTTTTCCTGGCGTTAAACTGAAGTTGTTCTCTGAGAATGTCCAATGTGTCAAAATATAAATTTTTTAAAAACAAAAACCTCAAACTTCTTCATTTTGAATTGAGACGAGAGCTGTTTCAGCAACACACCCTGCTGTGTTTGACGTCCGTTCCCTTCTAACGGGGGTCAGAGAGCTGAAAATACACACTGCACAGAGATCATAATCACATCTGTCTGTAGAAACAAGTGTGAACATTCTAGGGGTGTTATTAGAGTGTTCTTTAAAAAGAGGGTAGCATTACTGTAATACAGTAAAGCCTGTCACACGCACTAGTGTATGTACATAGAGAAATCAAACACTAAACAAATAAAACAAATTGTTTGTAATGTGTTTGTGCTTGAGTTCCACTCCACATTTGCATCACTACAGTACAGATTGTATTAGAGCCCTGCTCTTCCTATTGAGCTGCAAGGCCTTTTACAGCCTGTTAAATGCATGCAAATACACAGCGACAGACACCGTATTTGCATGTTGCTGTTACTTCTCCATCTGGGCAACATTCAGATAAACCTACAATCTTTCCCCAGCTATGATGAAAGGCTACCTCACATAACACACCTTTGAGTGGGTGTTTTAAATTTCGGTGTGTGTGTATGCCTGAGAGAGAAGTGCATGTACAGTATGTTTGTACTTCTGTATAAATGTTTTTCTTGACAGAGTTTGACATTGAAGGGTGAGACATGTGTAGACAGGACAGGAAATGAGACATAGACCGACTGACAACTACATGAAAGACAGTCTACAACTGATCTGAAACTGCACCAAGTGTTTTACAGAACAATAGAATACATGCAATATCCATCTAATGACCAGTTGTACACAATACTTGTCACATAAAATACTGTCATCATTGTTGTAAATTAATTATACACTGCCATGCCTATTCAACAGAACAGCATTCTGACAATTCAACTTTAATGGCATATTAGCGTAAATGTTAAGTGATCTGTTTATTTATGACTTATGCAATTTCATGACGCCTGACATTTCAAGTTTGTGCGCATTTCAACTAGCTGTGACATACAATAACCCATTGAATGTGAATGAATGGACCAAAATTGACATTGAACACAGAACTGTGTGAGTGTGTGTGTGTCTAATCTATTCGACCCCGGAATAGGCCAGAATCCTTCTACAAGAGGGCATTATTTACAACTGGACACGAGCATTTCTGGGAGGCACAGAGATTAACTTTATCTCACAGATTGCTTAATTTCCAAACTTGGGGAAATGTACTGAAGTTCCAAACTTTAGAAATGAAGCACGCGTTCAAGTAAGTTGCACAATTCAGGCAGAGCTTGTGTTTTATTTACTTTCTTGTTTAACCAGTGAGCACCACTGAGCCTCAAAGCTACTCAAAAATTTAGCTAGTTGAGCTATCAAGAAATGTACAGATACAGTAGTATAAAAAGCAATACTTCGTATTTTTACATACAAATATAAACTATTGTAGGCCTTTATTAAATAAATAACTGTATTTTAATCTAATACATGTTTTTTTAAAACAAAGTCATCTTCTAAAGACAAAAAATTATAATATAAGTGGTTTAAAAAATAGTGTAATTGTGATACAGATAATATATAGACAATATAGAAAATCGATCATGTGAGGACACCTGATTTTTACCTACAGCCACTATACTGTAAAGACAAAGCATTTCTAAAATGTACACAATGGTAAACATTAACATAAAACATGCACTAAAAATGAGCACATAATAAAACATTACTGTATGTTAAACTGTAACATTTTATTGTACCAATTCATTAAAAAATATATTTTGTGGCGGAGACACCATATGTGACATATACCATGTGCAGAATAATTCATAAAAACATGGCGACAAAGTATTGTTTTTGATAGTCATTTAGAAATGTTATTTGTTTCAACTGGTCATAGGCAAAAATTCACTGCATCTAGTGGTTTTTATGTTTTCTGTCTCATATGATTCAGACTGAATTGCGAAACCGTTTCCCAGTTCACTGAAAAGAAGCAAATTAATTCACAAATGTAACATTGTTGTGATTCTAAACAGCTGACAGAAAAATATTAGTCAACTTGACTGGAAATATTGTCCGGGTATATGTAATGCTGTGGGAATTTTAGGAGTAAATTATCTTGTAATTCACATTTTGCACTTTTTTTCAGTGTAATTTTTTTATTTATTATTGTACACAATGCACACCAAATTCTATGAAAATATTTATTTAATTAAAGTTTTGGCCTGATGGGAAATGCTCTAGTATGGAAGACAGATAGATGAATACAGCAACATAATAAAGTTAGTATACAAGGAACTAGTTCCGCTTAAATAAAAAGGTGTTGTATTTATATTCAAACAAACAAAAAAAAACATGACAATCACATCAAGAGCAATATTCTGGGTATAAATGTTTGAGACTTGAACCACTAATACACTAAATTAACAATAATAGAATCTCTCCTACGTCTACTTTTATTTATTAATTTTCAATCCATGTGTATACCTCAGGGTTTGTATAATACGCACGTCGAGTTATTCATCCAAACAGCCAAAATGGCCTAGTGCGTAGCCAAAAAATGTCTCTGTGAAAATACTTATTTAAATAACAACACCACCCATAATAACGGTTATAACTATAGATGGCTGCAGTGATTAGAAAGGAGAGAGGGAACGGCGGGGGTAGGAGGTGGGGATCTAGAACATTTTCTTTTCCTTGTTCCGCAGCTCTACGTCACAGTTTCCCCTTTTCTCCTCTACTGCCCACAGCGGTTTATTCTTCATAAATGGGCCGAGACATTCATGCAAAACACTGTACTTTCCTGGTGGTGTTAATTGATGCACATTAAGGATTAATGCCATTTGGCACGCACATTTGCGCAAGAGGAGAGAACAGAGATTTCCTCTATATCAGGCAGTGGAATCATCATTTGATTTCTTGTGAATCAGTGCAGGCCATTCCTAAAACAAATTACAGGCCTTATCTAGGTTTGGACAAAACTGTCCATGACGTCTCCACCCAGTTACACCAGCAGCTATTAAGGTTATTGGTGTAAGTTTAACAAAAGCACTACTTCAAAGGCGACGGTTATATACAACACATAAGAAGCAAACTTCATATGTAAAACGTGATATCATATGACACTATCACATCTACACATGGAGAAATTTGGGTCAGAATCCTGTATCTGGGTGAGGTTATTGAAAATAAAAGAAACACTTATTCAGTAAATCAGTCAGGACAAAACCTATCCCAAAGATCCCTGATGTCTGCCAGCTTGCCAGTCTCTATCTGTCACACCAACGGAGATGAGATGAACCCAAGACATTTGCATAGATAACGGTTGCACTTCTGGTTAAAGAGAACATAATGGAAAATGCTCGCACATACTTAAACTCAACATTAATCATTAAAAGCCGCTTATGCCAGACATTTTAGAACCGAAGCAGAGGTTGAAAATATCAGTTGACTAACATCACTACTGTGCACTAATCTGGAGCTGTGCAAGCGGTCAAGAGTTTTGGGGAAGAGTTTGTAAGCAGGAACAGAAGTTATTTACAACTTTCCACGAACCAAGTGAAAATATGTCAATTTGCCTATATTTTCCTTTCAAATAAACTGAAGATAATAAGTGTTGTTCTTGTTATTGCATACAAACGCGTGTTAGCATATACGTCATATCGTGACATTATATTTAAAAGTAGAAAAAAAACTTCCAAAACGACGTTAAATTATAGTTAAAACTCTTAAGAGAACTTCAGAAACTGATGAGGTTCAGTCACACAGGATGTCATACAAGCAAGCTTGATTGATTTTAACGGACACGAAACTAGTACCTGCTACTTTAAAGAACCAGCTAGACGAACGTAGATCTAATTTAACACTTAACAAGACGAAAAAAAAGAAAGAAAGAAAAACTGAACAAAATAACTTACCGAGACGAGTACAGCAAACAAAACAGTTGCGCGGAAGACACTGGCTTGAAGTAAAAAATGTTGACCCATAGTGGCAAAAAAACAAACCAAAAGATTTATGTCAATTCATAATTTGGTTAATTTCTCAGAGACTTTGTTATCTAGAAAACTGTTTTTATCGTGCAAGATGAAAACGCTACTGAGGTGCGATGCTGCTCGTTCCTGCTTCAGGTGCTCCTGAACTTTTCTCATCTAGACTCTTTCCCTCACTGAGTGATGGGGGCGGGACGAAACGATTAGCCCCGCCCCCGGGTGTCTTTCTCGGATTCAACCCAAGTACTCCTCGCTGCTGCAGACTGTAACCAGACATTAACTTGAATAACAGCACCAGCGGACGTTCACCCTTTCTAAAGCCCTGTTGCAGGCGTCAGAGCAGGCAAGGGAGGTTGAACCTTCTCAAAAATGCATTCAAATGGAACGCTACAACAGTGCTTAGTTAACCGTCGCTTTAATCAGTTTACTGTCCAGAATTCAGATGCATTTAAACCGTTATTCTATAACCCTTTAGCCTAGTCAAGTTTTAATTTACATTTATGCTTTTGGAAGTTGCTTTAATCCAAAGAAATTGCAGGTATATGTATGATCAGTTCCTGCATTCCATGAGAATGAGAAAAGTCTTAGAAATGGCTTGCCCCATGCTTTATTGTTTGAGTTACTACATGAAATGTTATACCAGCTGTCAAAGCGCAATATCAAATGTGGTTTTAAGACAACAGGTCAAGAAAAGCTGCAAATGAAGGATCTTAAAACAAGTGAAACTGAAGGACAGGTTGCCATAGTGAAGGCTTGTAGGGTGGAAATAACTGCATATGAATGTGCTCATATGTATAAATATTTATAATTTTAACACATCATTAATTATCAAGAATACTTTAAAGTATTGGAGAGCAATTATTTGTGTTACTGAGAATTGTTATCAAGTATTACAACCTTTGTTGTATTCATCAGTGTTAAATTACATATTAGCTTCCTCAAAAACAAACAAACAAACAAAATCAAATTCCTTCATGGAACTGCAACTGTATAACCGCAATAATCAGTCACTTACAAAGCCACATGAAACAGTATAAGGTTTAACGAATAAGCATCAGTTTATTAGATGATTTATTAGATGACAGAAAATTACACAATATTAGGGTTACGATATATATTAATATTAATTATTTTTTGTTAGTGGCAATTTTGTGAGTAACTGAAGAAATCAAGACTAGCAACAGTAGCACCCACCCACGACAGATTTGCACCTTAAAGCATTTCACACAACACATTTCAAAGCTTGCTAAAAATGTAATCTTGCTAGCATCTCAATATCTTTATCACATAACTTAATTAGTTCCTTATGTGTTTGTGAGTGTAAATTTTAACAGTAGTTTTGTTGCAAAGTTCATTGAACTAGTGTCATAATACTTAGCCCAGCAGTTCAGCCTTCCTGTTTGTCAATTAGGACTTTCACGTTTCCGGCTTCTAAGCACTAGATTGAAAGATTACATTTCCATATACCAGCAAGTTTGTGGTGTCATTCAGTCATAAAATACAGCTGTTTCAAGAACATACCTTAGTAGACATATTTACAGAACTTGGGTCTTTGAACAGCCCATTGAGGGTTATTAGGCAGTGTCTTCAACCATGATTTGTAGAGGCATTTAAAAAAAAAAGCTTCATAATGTTACAATCCAAAGGCCTTCCAAGCACCAGATCACATTAGGAGCTATTTATGCAGAAATCCAGAAAATCAAGAATAGTTTTTTTCCACAAATTTAAGTTACTTTTTGTTTCATTTGAACAGTTCAGCAGTCTTGATGATTTGGTATCAGCCCATAACAGTGTTTCATTGTACATGCTTGTGGGCGCAGTTTTCTCTGCTTTGTGTTTCACTGTTCTCTGTGTTGCAACAGTTGTTCTTTTTTAGGGGGGGTCTCAGTCCTGTTCAGTGAACTATGCAGTCTCCTGGGTAACAGAAAGCAAGAAAGAGTAAGGCAAACGGAATGACTAAACAGGAAGTGGTCATACATACAGATCTCTGGTGGATGAAACAGTGAAACTATTATCTCCCCACTCACAATAGAAGCCCTTTTTTACCACACTGATCACAGCACTAAACGCTTTTGTAAACTCTAACTTCCTTTGCAAAATATGGGTGAAAATTCATAGTGCTAAAACTAGTCTGTAAAAGTTTGATTACACATTTTTTAAGACGTGCAAATTTGACTTTTTTTTTAAAACAAAAACAAAACTAATTAGTGTTGCAAAACGTGCCACAACAATTTTAAGTGGTTGGTTTTAGTATGAGTTTCACATTTTCTTATTGTTAAGAGGATGTAACTTGTTCTGGTTGATTAGTTACTGGTACAGAATAGTTCAGTTATGACATTCGGGTCCCTCTTTCAATGTACATCTATGTAATTTTCAGGTATAAATCTATATACAAATCTTTAAAGCAAACTGCAAAATTTGAGGACTCATTGTGTGGGATGAGGTTAGTCAATCAGGTACATGTTAAAGTATCAGAAAAAAGTGCATAACAGTGTGTGTTTGGAGATACATTTAGTTTGTATAATTTGGAAAAGTTTTAAATGTCATTTAAGGAAATCAGTGAACCAGTTCTTGAAAACAGAGGATCCTTGGTTTCCAATGATATGAAGTTGTTTGAAGTCAAACTTAATCTTGAGCATAGGATGTATGTGTGTAAATTTAAGTAGGCCTAAAGTTAGGTTCTGTCAGGACATTATCTATGCCACCTCTCCCACAGAAACAGAAGCTATACCAACCACAACCAGCCTATCTGTCTTTGTCTCACAGCAGCAGCCATACCAGTTTCCACCACTCCAAAAATAGCACCGACCACACCAATCCCTGTAAAGAAATACCACCTAAGCAACAAAAATACTTTAGATGTACAGATGCATCTCAATAAATTAGAATGTCGTGGAAAAGTTCATTTATTTCAGTAATTCAACTCAAATTGTGAAACTCGTGTATTAAATAAATTCAATGCACACAGACTGAAGTAGTTTAAGTCTTTGGTTCTTTTAATTGTGATGATTTTGGCTCACATTTTACAAAAACCCACCAATTCACTATCTCAACAAATTCGAATATGGTGACATGCCAATCAGCTAATCAACTCAAAACACCTGCAAAGGTTTCCTGAGCCTTCAAAATGGTCTCTCAGTTTGGTTCACTAGGCTACACAATCACGAGGAAGACTGCTGATCTGACAGTTGTCCAGAAGACAATCATTGACACCCTTCACAAGGAGGATAAGCCACAAACATTCATTGCCAAAGAAGCGAGTAGGGGGAGGCTGCAGACCTGGAGCAAGGCAGATCTATGGCCCAGACAGTTTTACGCCCCTGTTGTTCCTGATGCATCCAGTAGGGGGAGGCCGCTCAGTATATGAGCCATCAGAACTGAATCAAACCAAAATCAAATCTAGAGAGTAGGGGGAGCCTGCAGACCTGGATCAGGCAGATCTACAGCCCAGACAATTTTACGCCCCAGGCAGTTTTACGCCCCTGTTGTTCCTGATGGGTCCAGTAGGGGGAGAATGATATATGGCGAAATAACATCATTCAAATCAACGCACAACACTTACTCATTAATACACATCCCATTCATAGATGTTGACTTTTTTGTAATTTAAATGTAAACGCTACATTAAAATAACAGATAGATTGTGTAATGATGCACTAATGACATACGTTATAGATATGATTTTCACTGTTGTTATTCATACATAACCCACAAAAGACAACTGAATTTCAATTGAGTTTAATGTTATTGTGAATTGAAAAATTAATACACATAGTTGGATCAGCTGGACAATGTAATGATGTGATCAACTGTAACGTAGTTACCATAGGTTTTCAAATAGATTGTGTGATAAAGTTACATTCAGATAATAACCAAATTTATCCCATCAGACTTACAGTGTAATGATATGGGTCATTGATAAGATATCTGTCGTATTCATTATTCTGGGTGTCATACAGCTACAGAACTTTATTTAGACAGACAGAATTCACCCCTTTCTAGAAATCCAAGCCATCTGAGAAGAAAAAGACAACTTTGTTGTGAACAACAATTTTTTATCAACACTATTTATTAATGACACACAGCGATGACCCTAGGCTAATATTCTTTACGTGTTGTTCTATCCTGTCAAAATGTTCCCTCTCACTGATAGAAAAAATAAATACAAATAATTTGGACAGTTCTTAAGAAAGTGGTTAATTGTAAATAATGTCAGGATGTCATGTTTGATCATGTTTCCTTTATATTATCCCTGCAATATGAATATGAACAAGCTGCACTAATACATTTCAATATTTTAATTAAATTTCAGTTTTCTGAATATAGTTTATCAAGATTAGAAATGGGGGTATTGCCATGTTGAACTTTTACAAAATGTTGTAACATTTACATTTCCTTAAGTAGATAAAATGCTAGAGAAACCTCACACCTTTGTGAGGTGCAAGTTAAAGAGAGCATGAAGAAAGAGTATAAATGCTTAAGTATAAGTATGTTTATTATTTCCAACATTTTCCAACATACAGCTTACTAGAAAATGGAGAGCATCACAAATATAATTAACAATTAATCACAGAACAACATCACAATTAACATAATTAGCCAGCAAACAATTACAATAAGCTCTTAACTTTATATGAATAAAACAAAATAAATAGAGCACCAAAAATCACAAACATGATAAAAACCATATTAAGTTCAAATAAACTTTAATTAGATAATTAGATCATCTAATTTATAAGAAACAACTCAAATCAAATCAACTTTTTACATTCAAACCATATGGGACCAAAGTTTTTAATGTGGGATTTATCATGTTTGTGATTGTGATTGTGGTCAGTTATTGATAGTGAATAATTAGTTTTCTTAATATAAAATTAATTTGCTCCAGACTCTACCCTATAGTTAATATAAAATTAAGAAATAGTCTTTTACAACCTTTACAGAAACCTTTATAAACAACCTCTACAGCCCTGAACGTCAGCGGAGTCTAGGACACATAGATGAGCCCCAGAGACAGATCTCCAGTGATAAACTCGTCACCTAGACTTCCATCGGGAAAAGACCACTGGAACCAGTGGACCACTTACACTCTGACTTTGCTGCAGTTGGAACAAACTACTGGTTCGTCTGGCCAGAGGGGAACTGCCCCCCACCCACTCGTTAACTTTAGTGAGTATTTAATATACCTCTTTTTCGTCTTGCTTCTAGATTTGATTTAGGTTTGATTCAGTTCTGATGGCTCATATACTGTGCGGCCTCCCCCTACTGGACACATCAGGAACAACAGGGGCGTAAAACTGCCTGGGGCGTAAAATTGTCTGGGCCGTAAATCTGCCTGATCCAGGTCTGCAGCCTCCCCATATAGAATCTAGAAGCAAGACAAAAAAGAGGTATGTTAAAAACTCATTAAAGCTATTGTTGTTCAGCAACCGTGCAACAAGTATAATTTATAAGCGATCTTTATAATTTATATGCAAAGACAATATTGATGGTCAGGCTGATGGTTTGTCTGGCTCAATTTGACCTAATCACATGAAAGCTTGCCTCATATTCTATGTAGGCTTACTCCCTCTGTCTTATTTATTTAATTGTTTATCCATTGTTGGTCCATTGTGTTTTTTGAAAACCAACGTCACTGCACCCATTTACCAAGACATTTTGGAGCACTTCATGCTTCCAAGGTTCAAGGTTCTTTTATTCGTCACATACTCAATTATACAGGATATAATCAGTAGTGAAATGTAAATCAGGACAGGTCCGCTCAATGGACAGTGCAAAAAAATGAAACATAACACAAGAGAATATATATAAATATAGGTTAAAATAAAAATAAAAATAAGGAGTGAAATGTGCAATAAAATAAAATGTGCAATACAGTATACTGTGGACTTAATAAATAATAATACAGGTTGTACCGGGTATATACACATAGCAGCAATGCGGATGATGGAGAGTAATGAATGTTTTACAGTTTATTAAATTGAGTCCTGTAAATGTTATTTGACCGAGTTTGAGTTTGAGTTCCTTCTGCTGACCAGCTTTTTAAAGATGCTGATTTCATTTTCCAGCAGGATTTGGCACCGCCCACACTGCTAAAAGCACCAAACGTTGGTTAAATGACCATGGTGTTGTGTGTTGACTGGCCAGCAAACTCACCAGATCTGAACCCAATAGAGAATAGAGAATCTATGGGGTATTGTCAAGAGGAAAATGAGAAACGAGACCAAAAATGCAGATGAGCTGAAGGCCACTGTCAAAGAAACCTGGGCTTCCATACCACATCAGCAGTGCCACAAACTGATCACCTCCATGCCACGCCGAATTGAGGCAGTAATTAAAGTTAAAGGAGTCCCTACCAAGTATTGACTACATATACAGTAAATGAACATACTTCCCAGAAGGCCAACAGTTCACTAAAATTTTTTTTTATTATTGGTCTTATGAAGTATTCTAATTTGTTGAGATAGTGAATTGGTGGGTTTTTGTTAAATCTGAGCCAAAACCATCACAATTAAAAGAACCAAAGACTTAAACTACTTCAGTCTGTGTGCATTGAATGTATTTAATACACGAGTTTCATAATTTGATTTGAATTACTGAAATAAATTTTCAGTAAAATTTCATTTTTTTTCAGTTAAAAATTAAAGTTTTCCACGACATTATAATTTATTGAGATGCAACTGTATAAGCTAGAAGCACCTAGGACTTAAGAGTCTCGTAAACAAGGAGATGCCAAAATTCTACTGTAAGAGATTTACCCAAGGCCTCCAAAACTCATGCTGCGTTTGCGTTTGATTGACCACGAGACCAACACGTGATCAACGTGATCAACAATGCAGACTCTAGTTAAGCACCACTAGATGGAAGCAGGGATTTGTAGAATATGCCGTCTTGGGATTTTAAAACAGAAAAAATATAAGAAAAGAAAGAAAGAAAGAAAGAAAGAAAGAAAGAAAGAAAGAAAGAAAGAAAGAAAGAAACCGGAAACTGAATGAAAACATCTCATGATGTCAGATTTACAAACTGTGACAGACCCTCTTTTTGGAGGTGCAAAACATCCAGTATGTGCTTTCATTTGCTTTAGGAAATGACGCAGTTGTTAATGTGAGTGCTGAGGGGACTGGAGAGAGGAGAGGGCACTAAAGCGCATCCCTCTCCACCCCATTCTACTCCGAGACACGTTGCCTAGGTTACACCTCCAGCTGCCACCTGAAGCGAAGCATCGCACCATCCGCCTCACGAAAGACAATACGTCACACGTCAACACCTATTGAAAAGCACACAAAAGGATTCTCACGAAACAAAACTATACTCGGAAGAGTATTAAGCCACGCACGCACTCAGACCCTCCTCGTTGTGATTGTCAGTGGAGAGAGGCGGGCTCATATGGAGGAGGGCCGCTGCTCGGCTCTGCAGCGACTGCAGCGTCTCCCGCTGCCTGCTCTTCCTCCGCGCGCGTCTCCGCGAGCGCTGTGATGTGAATATTAATGATGCTGCGCGAATCTCCGCGCTCATTTCCACCGCTTTCACCCATCTGAGAGGTAAGAGCGCATCCGTATTTTGCCGTCTACGGTGCGGTTTGCATTGTTATTCAGTGTCCATTTCATGCCGTGGAAGCGCGCGTCGTGTTTTTGAGGATGCTCAGTCGACGCAGTGTTGTTCTCAATGAAGAGGCGAAGCGAGTCAATGAGCGAGGTCCTTTAGTATATGTATACTGGCTGTTTCGTTCTTAAAAACTAACACACCTTTGGGACGTGTCATTCAAGCTATCACAAGTAAACATTTGGTGGTCTTTAGTTGGATGTCTTGTGGTCAATTGAAACTGTCTTTATGTTTATGGGGACGAAAAACAGATGTACTTATCAGTATGTTTATAGTTAAAGAAGATCATTTCACAGAACCCATTGGATGGGTTTTTGGGAGATAGAGGGACGCATTTGCGATCCTTAAATGGCATTCAACAAGTGTAGACTATCTCATTCTGCTATGAGCCTGATATTCTCCAGATAGGCTGCCATCCTGTGTGTGTGTGTGTGTGTGTGTGTGTGTGTGTGTGTGTAACTGATTGCTTGCCTATATGTGTGGGGGCTCTATGCAGTCAGACTATTATATTTTAAGCTTTTTTTGAGCTTGTTTGGATAATTCAGACTTTGGGTAAATATAATGACTATTAGTGCAGGAATAATTTTTAGAAAGGGAGGTTTGCTTTTAGTCAATGTATTAAGCCAAATGAGACTTATATTGCATGGGGAGGTAGACTGGTCCAGATAATCCTCTGCCCATGATTTCAGTCTCTCGCTTCCTCTCTCGCTCTTTCTCTCTCATCTGTGGCCCTGTCTTTGTCATTCTTTCTCTGAAAGGTATACAACCATGCAGTTAATCACATCAGCTATGTGTTTCAGAGTGGGTTTTTTGGAACTCCCATTCATGGAAATCCAAAGGTGCATCGCAATATAAGGCCCAGTCTGCAGAACAAAACACACTGATTTAACTCATCCAGCATAAAGCGTAATCCGCTCATACGAGTAAGCACAATGAAACACAAACCCTATAGTGTAGGGCTGCTGTTAAGCAGGTAATATCTCTCTTTGCACTCTGTTCTCTTTCATCAAAACCATTAGCATAGAAAAATCAGTATTTCCATTAGCTAATTCATTGCTGAGGATTTTTGTTTCCTTTAGGGATCCAGACTTCTAATATGTCCTAAATAAAAGGCCAACAGTTATTGCTGTCCATTGTTGTTGTTAAACGTGTTGCTGACATATTAGCTTTGTTTTAATCTCAGACTAGCTCATCATAGTGTGTAGGCTGTAGAGTCTGCTTTATTTTACAGTGTGGGGGTTGTGGAATATGTCTATGTTTAGTTTATGCTGTTAATATGTGTTTGTGTGTATTCGAGTTGGCTATAGACATTGCAGCTCTAAAGAGCTCAATACAATGAATTTACATCTCTGTGGAAACTCTGCGAAAAAATAAATTGATTTTATATTTGTTTCAAACACAAAAGGCAGAAAATGCATATAAACATTGCAGGATCCAGATGGGAACTGTGTTTCTCTTTTTATTCCACTATGGATTGTGTCTGCTGCATGATCCCTTTGCGTGTCTATGTGTGTGGGTGTGTATATCGGTGTGTGTGTGTGTGAAGGGGGTGTTGATTGTGGTTCTATATAAACCATTTGCTGCTGAGTGTATTTGTTTCCATGGTTACCCCCATGCCAATGTAGATCACGTCATCACCAGACCAGACCTCTGCAGCTATTGTTTACTGATCGTAGAGGAGAAGACTGAATGTGTTTTCGGCTTTTAGTTCTTCATTGTTTTTTTGTCCTTTTGTCTAGCCTATTGCTTACACTGCGTTTAATTCCTGGATGTCTTGCTTGGATTCATCATGTCTCCTGCTATGTTTTGACCACCTGTCATTTTTCTGTGATAGACACACATGGAGGGCTATTTATTCAATACTGCTCAGTGACTCCTGTTGGTTGACTTGGCACGCAGTGTCCTCTGCTTGTATTGCCATCTGTATCGCTCCGTACAGAGCTGCATGAGTAAGAATGATCATCTACGGTTATATATATTGACATTCTAATGCAATGCAAATCATTTCTATTTTTCTTCTCACTGCTCCTAGTTTGTTTTAGGTCCCGAGAGAGGTGTTTGTCACTGTCATGTGAGCCCAACTTTGCTTTTTTATACAGTAAGTCCTTTATTGTTTCTTTATGAATTATGTCTGTTTTTGTTTTTGTTTGATTTCCACAGAGATAATATTTTGGATTATGGTGTGGTTTATGAATCTTTTGTATATAAAGTGTTTTTAGTTTTAGTTTTAATCATTTATTTAAATATAAAAACAGCTATAAATAATAGTGATAAGATATTAAATAGCAAATGCATTATTGTTGTGTATGTACAGTGTAGTTCATTAAGAAATGAACTGAGGCTTTAATTAAAAATCTGATGTTTTACATTTGTGAAAATGAAAAGACCAGAATATGTTTTTTATTTATTAGTCTTAACATAAATTAAGCTTGAATAAAGTTTAATGCAGTTCATTCAGTAATAAGTTTAAAATATTTGTATATATACTGCCATTCAGACGTTTATGGTCAGTAAGATAAAACAATACTTTTATTCAGCAAGTTTACAATTAAATTGCTCAAAATTGTCAATAAAGACAGATACATGCTGTTCTTTTGAACTTTCTGTTCAACAAGGAATGCTGACAAATTGTATCAATGTTTCTACACAAATTATCAGCAGTACAACTATTTTTAACATTGATGATAATATTAATGTTTCATTAACATCAACTTATATTACTATAATTTCTGAGGGATCATGTGATACTGAAGATCAGATTATAAATAGAAAACAGTTATTTTAAATTGTAACAGTATATCACAATATTAGTGATTTACTGTATTTGTGATCAAATAAAAGAAGTCTGACCATAAGAGACCTCTTTCTGAAACATTAAAAACATCTTACTGATTCAAAACTTTAAATAATAATGTTGAGTATTTGTCACTGACAAATTAATACTGGTTGTAACTTTAAATTCTGATATTTTGCATCTCTAAAACAAAAGACACAATTACATGAGAATAAATGAAAACATTCAGGCTTATAATATGTGATTAAAATACTTTTACTGAGTTACTATTGAATTCTTATTGGAGAGTAAAGGACACCAATGTTATCAAATCATTAAAAAGTGTAGTTTTCCTCACTAAATATTTAGTTCATGGACCATTTCATCCTCGGTTTCATTCAGATACCTGCCTGCAAAGGCTGTTTTTTCTTCATCTCTCTCTGTTATACAGTTTGTGGCTGGGATCTGATTGCTGACTGAGCAAGTGGCATGAGATGATTATGCTTAGGTTTGATGAAAGACAATCTGTGAAGGGTGTGTACTTGTATGAGTGTGTGTGCACGTGTATCCTTCAACACAGAGATCTCTTCTCTTTATAGCTCATTCTGATAATTCAAGAGCATCCAGCTGCAGTATGAATAGAGTTCAGGAATAAATAATTATATTCATCAGAGAATAGAGGTAAAAGAATAAAGGGGAGGTAAAGATGGATAAAGGTGAAATGGGTGGAAGAAAACCATTCGCAGATGAGGGTCAGATGTATGAGAGAGGGGTAAATATTAAAGAAAGATGAAAGCAGAAAGAAATTGGGAAAAGAAGAGAGGAAAGGAGAAATACAGAGAAGTGATGAGATAAGATGAGATGAGGGTCAGAGAGAGATAAAGGAGTGAAAGAAAGGGGGATGGGTATGTTTGTTGCTGAAGTGACTGTTTTTCTTGTAAATGGAGCCTCAGTGTGTGTGTGTGTGTGTGTGTGTGTGTGTGTGTGTGTGTGTGTGTGTGTGTGTGTGTGTGTGTGTGTGTGTGTGTGTGTGTGTGTGTGTGTGTGTGTGTGTGTGTGTGTGTGTGTGTGTGTGTGTGTGTGTGTGTGTGTGTGTGTGGAGCTGGAGTATTGATCAGGGTGATCCACTCCTGCACTGAATGTTGACTCTGCACTAAATGTGACACACAGGCTCCTCTGGCTGACTTTTTGCTTTTACACACAGTACATGAATTAATATAAAAGCATTATAAAATTAAAATGGTCACTGTTTAGGACAAAGAATAATGTACATCAAAATCAACACATGGCTAATAACAATTCATTCTTGTAAGAAAAATATTTTTTTAATACAACGGAATAGAGTAGATTTATTAGCAGATATAGTTATTCTCTAGAGTCTAAAGACCAATAGCAAAAGAAAACTGAAAAATTGATATATCTTTATATTTTCCTAAATTATAGTATTTTACATATTATTCATCAAAGTAAAACATTGTATGTACTTTTTAAATGTAATATAGTATCTAAACAATATTACAACAAAGTCATTGACTAATGAATTGATTACTGGGTTCCATTTTCCTTTTTGCATGGATTTGTGGATCATGGATTTAACAAAATTATATTGGCTGGTTTATTCATGGTTGAATCTCTGCTTTAACTTTGACAAAGCAATGATATTGTACACCTTTCATTTTTGAAAAGTGATAGTCACTATCAGTGCAGAGTGAACTGTTTAAATATTAAACAGCATAAGCATCACTTTGAAACAATATTCTCAAATGATGTGAGAATATTTCAGTTAAATGAGCTGACTTCAGCTTGTTCCTTAATATGCTTTGAAACCCAACAAAAGAATATGATTCCATATGGTCAATGGTTTTCGTTTAATGAACAAAAATAAGTAGAAGACTCTCAGTAGACAAGCAAAATTAGATGGTGAATGTAATGTAATTAGAATAACGGTACTCACTGCTGTTCAAACCTCAAATCTTTTCTTAATGCTAATCATTATGATCTTGTGATAAGACAGTGCTGTTCACACTGTATATGGCATAACACCCCGTGTTAGCGTTATGTCCGCAGCACTGTCTCATTTGCATAGTCCACCTCTAAATGTGTCATTCCTCCCACAGCAATGCCATGAATTATGAGACTGTACTGCAGAAGCTGTAGAGTACTACTCTGTGATTACATTCAGCTGCTTTGCTGCCATTGCTGCTTGCTCCTGTTTGCATTAAATTAGCTGTTCGTTTTGTTTTTGCTGGGTATTTTTACACACATTTTGTTATCATCTGTCTCTAGTAGAAAACATGGTTTTCTCTGTCTGTTTCAGCTGTTTAAAGACAGGACGTTTCAAGAGCAGCATGGCAGAAGCCCCCGTTGGAGAGGACGCACCCAAAGAAGAGGCGTGCACTTACCCACGATCCCCTGCCAGAGGTTGGGGTTGCTCTATGGGAAAGAGTATTGAAAGCAAGTGTTACAGCTGGTGCTTTCCTCCTGCTGTACACACTGTCTCAACTCACAGTGAGTTTATGCACATTTCTCAAATAATTAACAAATAATTCCTTGATACGTACATATCACGCTCTATGCAGATGTGCACACATTAACTATTCATTGATTTGTATTGCTGTAAGTGTGAGTGTGTTTCAGTTATGCCTGTGTTCTGGTTTTGTCTATTAGTGGCAAATTTGGCTTTTAGCGGTAATTAAGCAGTTGATCATTTTGTTGTGTAGCCAAATAATTTCAGCTGTTTGAAATCAAGACTGTTTTAATGTTATAATAGCGGTTTGTGTCATGATTTTGTCACACAAAATGTGTGTGCTTGTATGTCTTTACGTTTGAATGTGTTTGTGCATATAAATATAGAAAAACAGACTGTTCCGGGGTCTGCTGTGATCGACCCTATAGTCAATAACTGCACCGCATGCCTTCCTGTCTGACAAACTGGCAAACAGCTGTGCAAGACTTATATATACACATAAACTACCGTTCAAAAAATGTATACTTTAATATTCTATTCAGGGAGGATGCATTGACTTGATCAGAAGTGATAATAAAATAATTTAATGTGACAAAGGATTCAATTTCATATTAACTATTCATGAGATTGAACAATGCATTATAAGGTACATTATAAGGCAAAATGAATGCATCAAAACTACTTTTATAATGCATTACACATAAAAGCTTTAAGTAAAGTTTGCAGTACAACTGTTTTCACAACTGTTTTTGCAACTGTAATGCGTATTTGCTAAATGCTGACGGCAAGACAATGTATTATAATGTTTGCCTTCCAATTCAGCATATTAGAATGATTTCTGAAGGCTTGTGTAACACTGAAGACTAGTGGTCGACCGATATATTGCCAAGGCCAATATATCAGAATGGACAGATGGTAATATATAGGCATTGGCTGATAAGTTTTTCTGTTTGGCCGATGTGTTTGATGCGGGACTTTTATTTTGATGGTGCTGAGAACTGCAGCGCCTGCGCACTGAGCATTGTTCTGTTGGAAAGAAGTCTAATAATCAGAAATAACGGTTAAACAAAGGAATTGAAATGTATAAAAAAGAGTATTATAACGATTGTTTTTATATTATATTAATAAAACAGGTAATACTTTTTTTTTCTGTCAGCATTTAGCATAAATGCATTTACATCATTTAAACAAATCTTTGAATGTCTAATGAACATTTAATTTCACAAACTTAGTCGAATCAAGCGGTGAGATCTTATCAAGCTTGGGTTTGTATCCTGCATGATCGCGTGTTCTCTGCGGGTCGGTCGGTCGGTCCGTGTGAATTGAATGCGGTCAGGAGGAGAGTTCAGCTTCACTGAAGATGTGCGATCCACAAACTTTAAACTTGTGATTTCAAATTATGCTGTGGTTAAATGCATTTGGCCACTGTAATAATAATCAAATTTTCATTGTGTGCTTGTATGTACAATTTGTGTTACCTTGGATTTATTCGAATAAAATATGATTCCCAATGCACACAATCTTCCCAGAATACTGAGTGCCCTGTTGGTTACAGTGTTTACTCCCTTTTAATTATATTTATTTATTTGTGAAAAATACTTTATCTGAAGTATAAGTATGTTTATTTTACACATTTATTTTTTTATCCATTTTAAAATTATTTAAAATTATTTCTCAAATATTAATTAAAATAAATAAAATTATATCAGCTTTATATCGGCCATCGGCCACCTTTCTTTCCAAGATATCAGAAAAAAAACAATATAGTCAAAAAAAACAATATTGTTCGACCACTACTGAAGACTGGAGTAATGGCTGCTAAAAATACAGCTTTGCCATCACAGGAATAAATTACATTAAAAAAACATGACAATAGAAATCAGTTATTTTAATTTGTAATAATATTTTACAATATTACTGTTTTTACTGTATTTTATATAAATGTAGCCTTGAACACAAGACACTTCTTTCAAAAACAATACAAAAAAATCTTGCCAATCCTAAACTTTTGAACGGTAGTCTATTTGCAAAAATTATAATTTACTAATTTGAAATTAAGCTTGTGGCAAATTTCAAAACACAATTAATAATTAATATCCAATGTCTCATATCTTTCATATCATATCTCATATCTGCCTCCCCTTGTTGTTGATATGTAAGTCACTGTTGTGTTTTGCAGGGTTTGTGTGTAATAATAAGTGTGTTTTGTTGATGTGTTCAGGGTTTGTGGGTCCTTTACATGCTGAATGGATACAGGGCTTTTCCAGCAGCACATAAAGTTTTGGATCTCCTTCAGTACCTTCTCTCCACCAGTGATGCCTATGAGGAACAGGTGATGCAGCTAGAACTGAAATATCTTCTCGGTTATGAAAGAGAATTTTACATCATATGTCGTTCATTGTCTGCAGATGGAGATATGGGGGGTGGAAAGCGTATTGCCCCTCATAGCCACACTCTTTTTAGGTGTAGTCATCCTGGGTACTGGAGTGAGTATGTTCTTTGTTTTTGCCTTTTTGTTACTCAGAGCTTTAGTTTCTCCTGTTTAAACAGTGACTTGTATAACTGCACTACAGCATGTGCTCAGTATTAAGTGTTGCCGCAGCTGATTTGAAACGAGCATGCATCGTTCCTTTGTGTAAAGCTTTAACCTTCCTTTCTTCCCCCACTTGCTGTCACAACAGTCGCTGTTCTGCATTAAAACCCTGGTGCCTGGCAACCCATCTTGCTTCCCTGATGACCGTCGTCAGTCCATGAGCAGGCAGCCCTCCTTTACATATTCAGAATGGACAGATGCTAAACAGGAGGATTTCTACGAGCTGGATGCTGTTCCGGAGACGCCCGTGTTTGACTGCTTTATGGACATGAAGACCGAAGCTGACCCTGTCACTCTCACTGTCAAATCTGTAGGCTTGCAGGAAAGGTAAGAAAATCACATCTTTAAGCTTTGCATTTGATGCATATTACATTGCCGGATTGGAAATCTGATATACCGGGCATTTTCCCAATGGGAAACGACGCACTTTGGTCCAATACAATTTTTTGTTTTTTTTTGCCAAGGACTGGCTTCAGCTATGAGAAGGTATGATAAAAGACAGTCAGTTCCCTTCATTGATACATTCAAATAAACCCCCACGCATTTTGAGCTTGGCGAAAAGTGAGCTTGCTGTGCCGCTACAGAATTCTCTTTGCTAGCTCATCTATTCTCGTGTCCCGACTCTGGTCTACGATAACAGACTGTCTTCAAAAAAGTTTCGAAGGCTTTTTCTGTTCATCTTATATCTTTATACGCACAGCTGCTTTGTTTACAGATGTAACTAAGATAATGTTTTATCACTGCTATTCCATAAGCGCCACCTGCTGTCAGAGGGTAAATTTGCATTTTTAGCATACCTTCACAAAGTTGAAGTCAGACCATTCTATTTGCTTGAAATTGTACAACCTAATTTATATATATTATATATTTAAAATAACTGCCCATGCATCTTTGGTTTGTGATTAAAATTCAGTGGTTGCCTGAATAAAAAAAAGTAAATATCATAATTTTATTTTTAAGTTTACTATAAAAATATTTGTACAGTATTTTTATTTAATACTCCATTTTTATTTTTAAATATAATAGTATTATCACACTTTATTATTTTGTTCATTATGCTATTAAAAAACTAAATAAGTAAAGTACAATACTATTATTATCACTATTAATAAAAATGTTTTAATTATATTTAATGGGTCACATTATGTGAAGTGTGAAGACCAAACCAAATCTCCAGGTGCTCTTATGAGATTATATATTTATGTAAAATGGCCCACCTCTATTATAATATTGGACAGGTGGGCCGCTGGGACCAGAAATGGGCTGATTTTATGTGCCAGTCCTGCCCTGTTACATTCTATAAATATTTTTTTGTTGTTTGCTTTTATAATATTCTTGTGATTGTTCAACATTTAATGTAACAGTGTGATGAATATTTTAATGAGGAAAGAATCATAAATACAGAAGTAGCGATGGTGGAAAGGCTGTCCACTTGTGTCATAATTAAACATGGAAAAGCAATTGTTTAATATTTAAAGGCCACTTTAAATAAATATTTTAACACAGATGAATTCCCTTTTCACATATTCAGACTTTCATATCCTTAAGTGCATAAATCAGAAACTACTATAAAAAAGAAAAATAGTCAAAGTAGTCGTGACTTGTTCACACTGATTTGACTAATTTAACATTTTAATAAAGAACCTGAAAAGGCTTTAGCCCTTGAAAAACTCTGAATGCATCTGAAATTACATTGATGTATTGAGTGCATCTGAATTTACATTGAATATTCAAGTTACATCTTCACACAAACTCTGTTGTGATTTTCAGGAGAGGCTCTAACGTGTCGCTGACGTTGGACATGTGCACCCCTGGTACTACAGAGCCCTATGGAGCGCTGCTGTCCCCTAGAGAGCAGAGCACACAGGAATACCTGCAGAACGCATCCAACCAGCTCACCCCCGAGCAGCTGCACAAGCGCGCACTGGACGACGCTGCACTGCAGGCCGAGTTCTATGTGAGTATCACTCACTGTAACATCCATGTACAGTATAAAGCAGTGATCGCAACATGACAGTACTCATCTTGTGATTCTGGTGGAAACAGGAAACACCCATGAACTTCGTGGACCCTAAAGAATACGCTTTTCCTGGCGTGGTGAGGAAGAATCGCTACAAAACCATACTACCAAGTGTGTATAATACTCTGCATATAGTAAAGTGTGGAAATGGCTGATGAAGTTTGTTACTGATGATATTGGCATGTCTTTGAATTTGTAAGATCTTAACTCTAAATTGCAGACACACATAGCAGAGTTTGCTTAAAAGCAAACGAGGAAGGTGATTTTCTCAGCACCTACATCAACGCTAATTATTTGAAGGTGAGTATGTGTTAGCGTCAAATTAAAATCTTATTTTGCTTGTTGAAAAAGTATGTACGCTGTGATGTGTTCACTTTTAATAAACTGATACATTAGTTTGTGATGAAACAACCAAATCTTTAGAGTTGTAGTCATTTGGCATTATCCAAATATTTTTGCAAAATTTCTGTAACGTTCTGTCATTTGTCCTGCAAGTTAAGGTAATAAATGTATGAGTCCTATGTCATAGCTTTTATGATTTATTCTAAGATCACAAATTATGAGGAGACCGTATAATGTTTGAAAAATAATAATTTGATGTGGTTTTACAGATGTGTGCAGTATTTCTGGTCACATGGTTTTGTCTGGCCAGAGGAGAATGACACTATTTCCCCGTCTAAATACTGTAAAGCTGATGTAAAGCCATCCAGCTTTATATCAAGCTGATGTAAAGCTGCTTTGACACAATTTGCATTGTTAAAAGCGCTATACAAATAATAGTTACTTACTACTTACTTATATAGAAATGCTATAGGCTGAAAAGTTAAGGCTCTCTAATCGCCTTTGTTTCTTTCAAACTTTTTTCTTTAGGGCTATGGAGGGAAAGAAAAAGCTTACATTGCTACACAGGGTCCAACTGTAAACACAGTGGGGGATTTCTGGACAATGGTTTGGCAGGAGCGCTGTCCAATTATTGTCATGATCACCAACATTGAAGAAAAAAATGAGGTCTTTATATATCCACACATATCACCTGATTGGGAGGAATCATTCTTTCATGCTGAGCAATTAAACATATTTGAGATATTTTAATAATTATTATGTATTCTCTCCTTAATTATCAGTCTTATGCAAACTTGAATAACACTAAATAATTATTCTTGTGCAAACCCTAGTCCTGTCACTATTTAATACTTAGCACAAACTCAGGCTAAACACAAACTATCATATTCTCAAATGTTAATTTGTAACTTTAAGTATTTTGCAGAAGTCAGACACCAGGGTTGAGGTGATTTTGACTCTACATACTTTGAAATATTTAGACGAATTCCACTGAGTTATCAGAAATCATGAATGGAATTTATCTGAATGGTTTAAAATGGGCTTTGCTGGACTGAATCAAATGCATAATATATAAATCAAATAAAACATGTGTGCGTGTATCCACAGAAATGTGCAGAATACTGGCCAGAGGACAGTGTCATCTGTGAAGATATCGAGATCACTGTAAAACAGGTCATCCAGGCAGATGACTACAGTCTGAGGATTTTCACTGTGAAGGTTTGTTTTGTGTGTGTGTGTGTGTGTGTGTGTGTGTGTGTGTGTGTGTGTGTGTGTGTGTGTGTGTGTGTGTGTGTGTGTGTATTCGTTCCTGTAATTATGTCTAGGATGTTGAAAAGTTTTAATAAAAATAACTGACTTGCATTTTTATTGTTTTATATGCAAATTATTAACCAAAGGAATCTTAATGTATTAACTTATTTTATCTGTTACATTTTTACCAAAAATATGGCCAAATGATACTAACTGAAAGAATAGAATTTTGACGCATTTCAAAGTTGTGCCAAGAGCTGAGTATAGGAAGGCTGTATCTTGGTAATGTTTTGGTCTATTGAAACAAATAGATCTATTAGGTCTATTGGGGTACCACAGCAGTCTGGTGACAGTGCTACCTATAGGTTAATGTTGCATTACAACATTGCAGCAACATTGAATTTGTTTATAGCACATGAAAGACAAGATAACTAACTGAATCATATTTTGCATCCTCTTTTGAACTAGAATTCAGAGACCAAAAAAGGGAAATCTGAGAATGCAGATTATGTGCTGTTTTTAAAAGCCATTACTTTTTAAAAAGTAATTTCTACTTGTCAAATACAATTTGTTTATTCGGTTTCATGTAGACATTACAATACAGTATAACTAATAATGAAGAAAATAATAATATTTACAGAAGAGTTTAACCTTCAAGAAGTTTGTGTGAAAGACCAGAAAGATGAGAAGGACAGAAAGAGAGAAGTCCAGGTTGAGCGCAATATTGTTTTGCTTATGTTTTCTACTGTTTCCTCTGGAGACATGGCTGTCATGGCAACAAATATTCTTAGCAATGCAGTGTTTCACATAATTGAAGGAAATATAGTTAATCACAAAATCTGTGTAAGATATCTTAAATAGATATATCAAAGAATGTGTAAATGTGTTAGTATGGCATTGTTTTGTATGTAGTATTTATGAGGTTGGAGATTACCAACCTGATAATAATTTTCCCTGATAATATTTCAACAATTATGTTTATGTGTCTTCTCTCTCAGTCATTTGGAATCAGAACTAGACATTTGTGAATCATTATTGATCAATCAAATGGGTTTGCAAAAATATCTGAAATTGTTATTGTTTCAGTTAATGCATTTGAACAGAACCCCAGTACTGATGAAGGCTAGAAACACTCCTGTCTATACATGTGTGTTCCCAGTACTGATGAAGGCTAGAAACACTCCTGTCTTTACATGTGTGTTCCCAGTACTGATGAAGGCTAGAAACACTCCTGTCTATACATGTGTGTTCCCAGTACTGATGAAGGCTAGAAACACTCCTGTCTATACATGTGTGTTCCCAGTACTGATGAAGGCTAGAAACACTCCTGTCTATACATGTGTGTTCCCAGTACTGATGAAGGCTAGAAACACTCCTGTCTTTACATGTGTGTTCCCAGTACTGATGAAGGCTAGAAACACTCCTGTCTATACATGTGTGTTCCCAGTACTGATGAAGGCTAGAAACACTCCTGTCTTACATGTGTGTTCCCAGTACTGATGAAGGCTAGAAACACTCCTGTCTTTACATGTGTGTTCCCAGTACTGATGAAGGCTAGAAACACTCCTGTCTTTACATGTGTGTTCCCAGTACTGATGAAGGCTAGAAACACTCCTGTCTATACATGTGTGTTCCCAGTACTGATGAAGGCTAGAAACACTCCTGTCTTTACATGTGTGTTCCCAGTACTGATGAAGGCTAGAAACACTCCTGTCTTTACATGTGTGTTCCCAGTACTGATGAAGGCTAGAAACACTCCTGTCTTTACATGTGTGTTCCCAGTACTGATGAAGGCTAGAAACACTCCTGTCTTTACATGTGTGTTCCCAGTACTGATGAAGGCTAGAAACACTCCTGTCTTTACATGTGTGTTCCCAGTACTGATGAAGGCTAGAAACACTCCTGTCTTTACATGTGTGTTCCCAGTACTGATGAAGGCTAGAAACACTCCTGTCTTTACATGTGTTCCCAGTACTGATGAAGGCTAGAAACACTCCTGTCTATACATGTGTGTTCCCAGTACTGATGAAGGCTAGAAACACTCCTGTCTTTACATGTGTGTTCCCAGTACTGATGAAGGCTAGAAACACTCCTGTCTATACATGTGTGTTCCCAGTACTGATGAAGGCTAGAAACACTCCTGTCCATACATGTGTGTTCCCAGTACTGATGAAGGCTAGAAACACTCCTGTCTATACATGTGTGTTCCCAGTACTGATGAAGGCTAGAAACACTCCTGTCCATACATGTGTGTTCCCAGTACTGATGAAGGCTAGAAACACTCCTGTCTATACATGTGTGTTCCCAGTACTGATGAAGGCTAGAAACACTCCTGTCCATACATGTGTGTTCCCAGTACTGATGAAGGCTAGAAACACTCCTGTCCATACATGTGTGTTCCCAGTACTGATGAAGGCTAGAAACACTCCTGTCCATACATGTGTGTTCCCAGTACTGATGAAGGCTAGAAACACTCCTGTCTATACATGTGTGTTCCCAGTACTGATGAAGGCTAGAAACACTCCTGTCTTTACATGTGTGTTCCCAGTACTGATGAAGGCTAGAAACACTCCTGTCTATACATGTGTGTTCCCAGTACTGATGAAGGCTAGAAACACTCCTGTCTATACATGTGTGTTCCCAGTACTGATGAAGGCTAGAAACACTCCTGTCTATACATGTGTGTTCCCAGTACTGATGAAGGCTAGAAACACTCCTGTCTATACATGTGTGTTCCCAGTACTGATGAAGGCTAGAAACACTCCTGTCTATACATGTGTGTTCCCAGTACTGATGAAGGCTAGAAACACTCCTGTCTATACATGTGTGTTCCCAGTACTGATGAAGGCTAGAAACACTCCTGTCTATACATGTGTGTTCCCAGTACTGATGAAGGCTAGAAACACTCCTGTCTATACATGTGTGTTCCCAGTACTGATGAAGGCTAGAAACACTCCTGTCTATACATGTGTGTTCCCAGTACTGATGAAGGCTAGAAACACTCCTGTCTATACATGTGTGTTCCCAGTACTGATGAAGGCTAGAAACACTCCTGTCTATACATGTGTGTTCCCAGTACTGATGAAGGCTAGAAACACTCCTGTCTATACATGTGTGTTAAGCGGGGTACACACTATATGATTTATGAGTGCTTTATAATAGTTACTTGTCGGATTGTACAAACAGGATCCCAAGTATAAACCATGTTACACAGGGATTTCAGTTGTCAGACTGTATAACAGTCAAGTCTCATTGAAAATGGGCATAGAAATGGGATTTACATTGTCAATCCGAGCAAAGGTTATTTTCTGTGCTCCTAAAGGTTCTTGATTTCACAGTTGTCACAGGAGAAGTCATACTGCAGGACTGTGACAGAACTCAAAACCTCTGACAGAATTTCATCAGATTGCAATGGTCATCCATCGGCTTTCAGCACACGTTAAACTAGTGATCAAAGGCTACAGCTTTTGACTTGAATAAGAGGAATCTTGTAGGATTTTTCTCAGACGGCCAAATCAAATGGTCAATTTTGTAGAGTGTGCACCCTGCTTTACTGAACTGCAAATGTTTGTGTGTGTAGAGTGAGGGTGAGGAGCGCACTCTCAGACAGTACTGGTACACATCCTGGCCAGATCAGAAAACTCCAGACAAGGCCCCGCCTCTTTTGGATTTGGTTAGGGAAGTGGAGGAAGTGAGGAAACTGGCTCCGCCCAACAGTGGCCCTGTCATTGTCCACTGCAGGTAACACACACTTTTCAAAAAAGTTGTTAAAGTGACAGTAAAAAGATTACGCTAATATATTTCAACACTGTTTTCTCTACTCTTAGTGCAGGGATTGGACGCACTGGCTGTTTCATTGCTACCTCTATCTTGTGCCAGCAGCTAAGCAATGAAGGGGTGGTTGACATCCAGAAGACTACTAGCCAGCTACGCTTGGACAGGTAACATATAGATATACTGTACATCCTTTGAAATACAAGCGTCAGTTTGGGTTGAGAAAGCAGCAGAATAAATGTTAGCTGTTTGGCCTCAGTGGTGTCCGGGCCAACCTGAAGTCATGGAGAAAAATCTTCGCAAGACCTGTTGGTGTTACATTAGGCTATTGTTAAGTGCCAAGTTGGACTGCTAGATGCTATTAAAAGGATAGTTCACCCAAAAATGAAAATTCTGTCATTAATTACTCACCCTCATCTAAACCCATAAGACTGTTCATCTTTGGGACATAAATTAAGATATTTTTGCTTTCTGACCCTGCATAGACTGCAATGTAACTGCCACATTCAAGGCCCAGAAAGGTGGAAAGACACAGATAAAATAGTCCATGTGATATTAGTGGTTTAATCGTAATTTTATGAAGCTATGAGAATACTTTTTGTGCACAAAGAAAACAACAATTTTATTCAACAATTTCTTCTCTTCCATGCCAGACTTCGACGTGCGTTCACAACAGTGCCACGACACATGCTCATGCGTTCCTCTGCTTGCAAAAAAGCTGTAGTGCATCCGGGTTTAAGTTGGAACTCTGGCTGCTGCATCAGCAGCATCACACACATGTCGTGGTACTCTCGTGAATGGTGGTGAGATTGACACGGAAGAGAATAATTGTTGAATAAAGTTATTTTTATTTACTTTGTTTAGAAAAAGTATTCTCATAGCTTCATAAAATTAAGGTGGAACCACTGATGTCACATGGACTTTTTAACAATGTCCCTTCCTACTACAGTATGTTTCTGGTTCTTGAACATGGTAGTCACATTGCTGTCTATTCAGGGTCAGAAGGCTCTGAACTATCCTTTTAAGTACATTAACAGTTGGTCTCATGTTGTTGTTGTTGCTGCTGTGATTTCAGAGGCGGTATGATCCAGACAGCAGAGCAGTATCAGTTTGTTCATCATGTACTCAGCCTGTATGAAAGACAGCTTCGGGAGACCTCAGAAGAGTAAAGCCTCCATGAGCGCACAACCTTCACACCAATCCTCACAGAGCAGTTGACCTTCATCCGAACACATGGGCCAGGGACTGACCCTCAGTGCCTCAAGTCTCATGTCTTCAAACACAACAAAAGTTTTAGGAGCAAACCCAATATTAGATTTTAGCTGAGTCCAATCTCCAATACCTAATCCCCACCAATCAGTTATTAAATATATTTTGTCTACCATAACAGTAACATAAAGCGGTCAGTTATGCCATACAAAAGTACTGCCCACATAGCAGACCAGACCATCAGTGCTCAAACGCGACAATGTTTGAATGCGTGCATACTTCATACGCAGTAGTATGAACGCAATAACAAGCAGACACAAAGGCCTCCATTTATGATGTAAATTAACATTAGGTTTAGGGACCTCCTTAATTTCTGAGCCTAAAAATACAGCAATTTTCCTTTTACTGAGAAGACATTTTTACAGAATTTATAACTCGGTGTTAAGATGAGATTTGTTGTAAAGTGTGCCTCTACATTTATGGGTTGTACTTGTTAAAAGATCAACCTCTTGGCAATCTGAACATCAGTATGTTTGTGTGTGCATGTGTGTCGCAGAAACAGAAGGGGAGAAAGAGGTACTTTTTACTACGTGTTCGATGATTATCAGACTTTAACTCCGGATGTGAGGTTTGTCTCTAGAAGAGGTTAGCCTACCACATTTAATACAAAATGGCCTTAATATGTGTCTTTCTGTTCGTACTGGGGTCGGTATGGTTGTGTGTAAATGTTGTCGGGCAGAGCGTAAGGCAGTGTGCTGTTACAGCCTGTCGTCGTCTCATTCGGTAAGACTGAGAGAGGGTCAGAGACTGATCTCTGTAGATTCTCCCTCAGCAAACCTTTGCCTTCTCAATTTGCGTGTTGTCGGACGCTATATGGTGTACAACATTTTAGTTGAACTCTAAAAAGCATTGATGCTGCACCTCAAGGTTTTATGTATCAAAATGCCGAAACACTGTATCCAACTTATGTTCAATTTGTAAATCACAGCTGGTATCAATAGCTGAAATCATGACAGTGGGACATATATAGTTGTGATGTTTTTTTGCTAATTTGTTTATTTTCTGAGCTTGTTCTACTCTGGTTACATTTAACATTGTTTATATGTGGGTCTGCGTATCTGATTAGTTAAGACGTATAATCAGTATTTGCCTGAGTTGGCAGCTTGTACAGCTTTGCTGAGACTTGCAGTTTGCATGAGCAAGTACATTTTGAACTTCTTTTTAATTATGAGCAAGGAAATGTTTAAATTAGAAGCAGACATGTGTGTGTGATTATGTGCAAAAGCTTCTGGTACAGCAGAGTGTCTGCTGTTGGAATAAGCATCTTCAGTCCGACGGGCTCGTGTGATCCAGCTGGAAGTACTAATTCAAGCTCTCCTGAATTTCTTTAGATAGTATTGTTACCACACTTACTGTCTCCAGTCGTTCTCGGGCTAGTCATATGTCCTCAAAATGATGTTTCCTTCCAGGCAGCTCTGAGCTGAAATTAGGAGGTTTACAGAAGCTTGAAAACACCTCCTTGTTACACAAGAGAATGTACTTTTTTGTAAGTGTTGTTAGTTCAAGGCCTCATGATAGTTTGCCAGAAAGTTGAATGACTTTCCTTCACGTGCTTTAATCGCTGCTGTTATAGTCTTTTTATTATTGCAAAACTGCTTTTGTGTTTTAGTTGGTACTGCGTAATTGAATATTTTATTTGTTTTTAATGAACTGGCATATTAGACCTGTTTATTGAAAGAGTTTTGTCTCTGTTTTTGTGCTGTTATTACACCGCCAAAGACTGTAGTGATTGGTCCATACCGCAAAACCTGAACAATCTGAATTCTGTATTTACAAACTTTTGGTTTTAACACCAACATGTGGAATTGTGTACATATATGAAACCAGCATTTATATATTTTTAAAGTGAAAAATCTGAATTCCTACTGTAAAACCTGTTCTCTGACTTACACAACCTTTCTTGATCAGTTTATCTTTTCTTATCACTGTATGCCTCCTTATCTTTGTGTGTATATATATATATAGTATAAATGAATGAAACAACAAACTAACTCTAAATCTAGCTCCGCAAATGATATATAAACCATTTGTAGAGCTAGATTTATATTACTTTTTTTGCTTTATTCAGTTATTTATTAATTTTAATTATACAGTATACAAGATGTTTGGGGTCAGTAACTTTTTTTAAGTCTCTGAGGCCACATTTATTTGTTCAAAAATACAGTAAAAATAAAAATGTAATTTATTCATGTGATGGAAAAGCTGAATTTTCAGCAGTCATCAGAAATCATTCTAATATGTTGATTTTGTGCTAATTAGCAATGTTGAATATTGATATTTTTGTGCAAAACATGATACATATTTTTTCAGGAATCTTTGATAAATAGAAAGTTCAAAAGAACATTTATTAACAATAGAATACTGTTGTAACTGTGAAAGTCGTTACTGTAACTTTTGATCAATTTAATGCATCCTTGCTGAAAAAAGGTTTAAACAAATCTTACTAACCCCAAACTGTTAAATGGTTGAGTAAAATATTATTCCTCTCTATCATTTTCTGGAACTAGTTTCTCCATTGAACATCTGTGCCTTACTTCCAGTCAAACAGCTATTTTTTCTTTCATCTTAGACAGCATACGAGGGCACAGATTTTGTCCTTTAATGTGAAACTAATACAAAACTGTTCTTGTGAGGTCCAAGTGAGTCAGAAAACAGGTTTTTATCAACAATGATCAATTGACTCCGTTAGAGGAATGTAAATACAAGCTCTATTTACCGCATTTATGTCAATTCTCACAGAAAATATTTTAGACTTTCTTTTAAAAAACACAAGTCATAGTTTTGACAGAATGGCTTGCTGACAATCTTTCAGTGACTGGTATAGCTTGTAAAAGCATTCATTCACATGTTATGTGTATCTGAATGCATAACCAGAAGTTCATCTACCTGGAAAGGTATTTTTTTAGGTAATCTCTATAATGGCACAAATGATGTGGACAGTTCAAACCAGAACATTGCTGAAAGGAATCATTTTTGAAATGTTGAACTGAATCTCTGTGTCTGTTACATGCCGTTTGCCACCCTGATGGCTGTTTACTGGTTTTGTACATTGTCTGCAAGGACAACTTTGCTGAACATTTCCAAAGTCATTAAACTATGGGACTATACTGTTTTAGGTCAGTGAATTTATTCACTGTGAGGAAATTCTATTCTAAAGTGACAGAGTAATGCAGGTCGTCAGTAGCCTTAATCACCAGTGATCACACAAAGGATTCAGTGTACCAATTTATTATTTTAATGTCAAATAAATGATTTCATGTTAGAATCAATGTTATAGTTCAAAGACTGAGAGAAGGGCCAATATAGCAGTTTAGAGAAGTCATACCCCTCCCCCAGCTCACTGCCCACTCACTCTCAGTCGGACCCCACTTCCCACAGAACATCCCATCTGTCGGCCCGAGAAGAGTAACAGACACACAGGCTCCAGCAAGCACGCGTATCCTGATATCATGCACACAAATTAGATCCTGGGCCAAACTATCTTGGATTATATTCACATAACAGTGATTGTAATATATTTAAAAGAGAGTGTGCTGTTTTATGTTTAAATGGATATTAATTTAATCATCATGAACGACTAACTACCAGCATAGTATGTCTTTATGCACTACTGTACAAAGCTAAAACAAGCACAAAGATGAAATACTGATTTTATGAATGTGAATGCAGAGGCTTGTGCCTCGGCTGTCTTAATTGCTCATGTATATATATATAATGCCACCTGAGTATTTGACCTTCTGTTTCTTCAATCACTCAATCACAGTTTTTTCTAGAAACCATGTGTTGAGCAGTGTTTTAGTATTTTCTGCTTATTTATTGTCCTGTGGTTTTGGTTGAAATGTTTCAACCCCTCGATCTCAAAAAAAGAAGAAATGTTTGATTTTATTTTAATCCTGTTCTATATTGAAATAGATGTGGTTTGAAATTTAAATTTGCCTCATTGCTTTCGTATTGCTCCACTGCTGTTGAATCCAAATAGAATGTAACATGACTAAGTTTACAATATTATGGCTTGTATAATTGGTATAAGCTTTAATTTTTAAATAAAAATACCTTTCTGTTAATCAGGGCCATGGGGTGATTGGACTTTGATTGACATGGAGACAAGGTGCATAGACATCAGGTTATACATATAAGCTACAAAATCACAGCACAAGTGCAATCATCATTCTGAGCCTTCTGATACTGGTGAACACCTTTAGTGTATGTAATGCTCTGTGTGAATGAGAGCATAAAATACATGTTGAACAGGGCAAATGTGTGTAGCTACCGAAAAGAAAATCAGAATCTTTGTCTCGTGGCAGAAATATGTTCACTCTTGAATGTAGAATTTTGCAAATAGTTCTCAATTCCCCATGATTAAAATCCCCATAAAAAAATTAAGACCCTGGTCACCTGTATGTAATGTGTTTTTTTATTTTCCACTGATAGCTATTTGCCAATTAGTTAATTAGTTAGAAATGTGCAGGGTGACACTGACTGGAGTGGTTAAAGGAAGAAGTAAATATGATGCGATAATTTATTCTGTGGAGGGGCCAGCATATTTCTGTATTAGCATCTTCCAACCAGCAGAAGGGGCTAGAGCCACAGTACAGACACAAACCATCAGTTCTAGTGTATAACATTCAGAATATTGCCCTGCGCTACAGATTATTTATGTTAATGAATGATCCTAAATGTGTTTTTTTTAATCTACATTTCTATGAATGCCAACTCAATTGTATTGATTTTTGTTATTATTTGAAATGGTCCTAAACTTTACCAATTCAAATTAAGAAAAAAATAACTCACTTTGTTCAATGTGTCTAAATGTGCATGTTTATAATGTAAACACATTCTGAGACTTCTATCATCCCTGCCTTAAAACTGTATTTGTTTAACTTTATTAACCTATACCAAAGGATAGGTTAATAAATACAGAATACAGAAATATGCTGGTCACTCCACAGAATAAATTATTGCATCATATTTACTTCTTCCTTTAACCACTCCAGTCAGTGCTACCCTGCACATTTCTAACTACGAGTGTTATTGGGTTGTTATTATAGAGCTGGCTTACTGTATAGTGGTACTCCCTCAATACATTGGCAAATGTTGTTGATCAGGTTGAATATGCATAATGTCAGGGTGACACTGACATAAATATGACACTGATACAAAACAGACACATTTTTCACAGACTTTTTTCATATTTAGTTTTTTATGCAAGCAAATATGTTCAAAGAGTGTACAACTAGGCCTGGAAATATAAAATATATCCAAATATAAATCAAGATGGGTTACACTGCAGTGTTTCCCCTACCATTATTTTAGGGGGCGGCCTAGTAAGGTGTGTACAGAATGTGGTCTTTTATTATCACTGTGTCGGTGCATTAAGCGTTTTCTTATGAGAGGAAAATGGTTAGCGTAAATAAACGCGTTGCGTTCACATTTTGAGCTTATATGCGTATCTGCACATCGTACGCTTTAGAATTTTGTCTTTATTACTGTCTTGATACATCAAGCCACTTTAAGCATTTTAGAAAGTCCCCCGTTTAAGTTAACGTTACTAATTCACAAACCATACTCGCAAAGAAGGTAACGTTAATTAGACCATTAAACCAACAAAATCAAATCTTTCAAAAACACAGAAATGTGATTATTTTATTGAGAGAGAGGCAGTATACGGTTTAAACAGTGACATGAACTGTTACTATTCGGCCTCTTCTCCGCGTCCGGTGTTCTGCCGATTTGTCCAACCTGTCAGATTTTGCTACCTCTCATTAAAACAGTGGGTAGTACAATTCGACAACGAAAAATGCTACCTGTCAAATTATGTTTTATTAATGTGTACACTTGCACAACCCTACACCTACCCTTACAGTAATGCACTTTACATTTCACTTCTGATTATACCCTGTATAATTTATTATGTGACAAATAAAGAAACCTTGACCTTGACATACAGCAATTACATGTTATATTCGCAGTTGTGGATAGATGGGATACAGCTCCTGGAAACCAACGATAATTGTTGTTTCTACCTATTAGATTGTGTTTTATTAACGTCTACACCAACCCCAACCCTAAACCTGCCCTTACAATAATGCAGATGCATTAAATATTGTTGTTCAGCATGATAAAAAGGATGCAATATTGACGTGCGCATGCACAGTAAGCCGAGGTAGGAAAGTCTGACGGGTAGGATAAAAAGTCAGGACACCGGCTTCCTTTGGTGTTTTTACACAGAAAAAAGGCGAAAAAACTTACTGCATTATCCAGTTTTCTGTCAGAATGATGATATTGTAATTCTCGATGCAGCACATCGAATGACATACAATGGTGACATTTTTCACAATCACGGCAAAAAAAATCAAATACTGCCCTAAAGTCAATAAAAGGCAGCGCTATCCTGCATTTATTCATTTAGCAGACGCTTTTATCCAAAGCGACTTACAATTGAGGTATACAATAAGCAATACATTATAAAGAGGCAAACAGACAAAGGAAGTGCTTGTAATACAATTTTCTAGGGATTGTTCAGAGCAAATTCTAGCCAGACGGTGAGAGTTTAGGGAAAGAGAGCAAAGTTAAGGAAAGAGAGTGAAGGTTTTTTCAAGTCAAGTGATGACGGAAGAGATGAGTTTTCAGGTGTTGCTTGAAGATTGTCAGGGATTCAGCATTCCGGATGAGGGTGGGAAGTTCATTCCACCAGTCAGCAACGGTGAATGATAACGTTCTGGAGAGTGATTTTTTTCCTCTCTGTGATGGCACCACGAGGTGTCGCTCACTCGCAGATCTCAGACTTCTGGAGGGGATGTATATTGTCATAAGGGAGTGGAAGCGGGTGCTAAGCCTGTGGCTGTTCTATATGCAAACATCAGTGTCTTGAACTTGATGCGAGCTGCGACCGGGAGCCAGTGCAGGGAGATAAAGAGAGGTGTGACATGGGCCTTTTTGGGATCGCAGAAGACCAGTCGTGCCGCTACATTCTGAATCATCTGTAAAGGTTTGATTGTGCATGAGGGAAGTCCAGCTAGAAGAGCATTGCTGTAGTCCAGACTAGAAATGACAAGGGCCTGGACAAGAAGTTGAGCTGCATGCTGTGTAAAGAAGGGCCTGATCTTTCTGATGTTGTGAAGTGCAAACCTGCAAGATCGAGCAGTCTTTGCAATGTGGTCTTTGAAAGTAAGCTGGTCATCGAAAATTACACCAAGATTCCTGACCGAACCTGATGGGGTAATTGTAGAAGAACCTAGCTGGATGGTGAAATCATGCTGTAGAGTTGGAGTGGCAGGGAAGACAAGAAGCTCAGTCTTTGCCAGGTTCAGCTGTAGGTGATGTTCTTTCATCCATGCCCAGATGTCTGCCAGGCAGCCTGAGATCTGTGCAGCTACCGTTGGATCATCTAGTGAAAATGAGAGATAGAGCTGTGTGTCAATCAGCGTAGCAATAGTATGAGAAACCATGTGCCTGTATGATGGGACCCAGTGATGTAGTGTATGTGGAGAAGAGGAGGGGTCCAAGAACCGATCCCTGAGGAACCCCAGTGACCAGTTGATGTTCTGTGGATACCTCCCCTCCCCAGGCCACCTCGAAAGACCTCAGGGGCGTGTCTAGAGGGGGGCACGGGGTGGCACCAGCCCCCTCAAAATGTGCTTGGCACCCTCTTGTGCCCCCCCCAACAGCACAGACTGATCATAGTATAATATCTGCGGTGCGGGAGCAGTTTGGGTGCATTTAAAATCTCACGCGCTGCCGATGTATGACATTAGAAAGCTAACATTCTGACACTTGGGATTTTAAGATGTTGAATAGTAAACACCTGTTTGTATTGAATAAACAAACGTTTTTGCATGTAGTCTTACTTTTTTTGTTTAGTTTGCAATGTCCAAGAACAGCTTCACATTAAATGATTTTGTCTTTAATCGGATTATAATATGGCTGTTAAATATACTATTTGTGTAATATTGATGATGATTAAGTTAGGTGGGTTTTTTTGACAGAATTTTATGAAAAAACATTAAAAGGGGACAAAGTAAGGCACAGCAGCAATACATTCAAGGTTTCTTAAAGAAGAAAACATGTCAAAGACCGGTAGATGAAGTGCAGTGAGGTGCAGTGCAGGTCAGAGCCAATCCACCCGGCAGAGGCAAGTAGTCCGGCAAATTAGCAGCCCTCAACCTGGCAGCACAGGTCAGAGCCGGCCAGAGAGGGCCAGTGAGGACCACACAAGCAGCCATCTATCCGCAGCAGACAGAACATAAGCAATTTTTACAAAAAAGTTCACTAGACACACACACACACATTGTCTGTTTGGACAATGAAAGAAGTTGAGAACAAGTATTGTCTCTGTTCAGTGTTTTTTATTTATAAAAAGAGAGATTAGTTGTCCAGGCACTTGTGCAGTGTCCTTTTTCAGTCATCCCACTTGTGTTGGGGCACATGACTTTTCCCATGGGCCACCCCATTAAAAAAATCAATTGGCAGTGCTTCAGTGACTGAGAGTAGCGCAGTCTCAGTTGAATGTCCACATCTGAAACCTGATTGGTTATAATCCAGTAGGTTATGCTTTGACAGAAATTAGGATAATTGGTTGAAAACAACTCGTTCAAGCGTTTTGGCTATGAATGGAAGGAGAGAGACAGGTCTGTAGCTATCTGTAAGTGAAGTGTTTAATCTAGGTTTTTTGAGCAGTGGGGTAACCCGAGCCTGCTTGAATGCATTGGGGAAGATGCCTGTGAGGAGAGATGTGTTGATGATGTGTGTAAGTGCTGGTAAGAGTGAAGGAGAGATTGGAGTAGCTTGGAGTAGCTGTGAGGGTATTGGATCAAGAGGGCATGTTGTAGGGTGGCTGGAGAGGAGAAGTTTGGATACTTCTGCCTCAGTGAGGGGACAGAATGTGAAGAAGGGAGTTTTAGCAATAGATGTGGTTGGTTTGAGTTCCTGCTTTTGTGGAGCTGAGAACTGGCTAATGATTGACCTAGTTTTGTTTGTGAAGAGAGTGGCAAAATCATTAGCTGTTAAGGAGGTGGTGGGGGTGGTGGAGGGGGACAGAGGAGAGAGTTGAATGTTTTGAAGAGCTTGCGTGTGTCAGATGCGCTGTTGATCTTGTTGTGGAAGTATGAGGTCTTGGCAGTGTGTACTTCAGCAGAGAAAGATGAAAGCAAAGACTGATAAATACTTAGGTCTGAGGGATCTTTAGATTTGTGCCATTTTATCTCTGCTGCCCTGAGTTTGGAGCGATGTTCACGAAGAACATCAGATAACCAGGGGTTAGAAGGGGTAGCACGTGCTGGCCTGGAGGAGAGAGGACATATATGGTCCTGCAAGTATGGCGGATAAACAAAGCAGTTTCCCAGAACTTAACGACGTTACGTCACATTCTCTGTACCTTGTTCTTTTATTAAACAAATTAAATAGCCTTATGTTATTTATCTTATTTACATGACGACATGTAATTTCTGTCTCTACTCTCTACATTACATGGTCGCGCTCTCTGTATCGCGCACAACGGTGTTCCGCCCCGGTTCACGGGCGCACACATGCACGAGAGCACAGTCAGCACACTCCCACTCGTATTTGTTAATATTAAGCCGCAAAATGACTATTTGTAGATGACTTCTTCCTGTCGCTGTTAATATATGGTGCAGAAGCGCAGGTTTGTTTACTACTCATACAGAAGCACGTGTGAAACTTGCGTCTGCCGCCTCACTAATGAGGACATAAATAACGTTTCACGAACAACATCTCCAGAACTGCTCTGACAGTCACTTCATCGGCATTTGACCATTTAATTTGAGTAACGCTATCCTCATGATGTCATATACACAGAAATGTAAAGGTATTCATGGAAACCCGTAAAAATAAAAGTTCGGTTTCACTTGAAGACATTGGGCAGAAATATATTACTATTGTTCAGTAGAACATACGTAATAGGCTACTACTGCTAATAAAACTATTAAAACCTTATTTTTACGAAATAATCCTACAATATGTCTTAAGAGTTTTAATTGTAATATTAAATCCCCTTTATTTTCCAAAAAATAAGAATCGTTTAATTTGAATTTATTAAAAGATAAATTAAATGAATGTTTTTATGCTGGGAAAAAAACGTAGTTTAACCGCATAGAGAGTTTAACATACTCAAAAGTTAGAGTTAGGTTAGAGAGTCGGACTTGTAACCCGAAGGACACGGGTTCGAATCTCAAACCAGTAGGAATTGTAGGTGAGGGAAGTGAATGTCCAGCACTCTCTCCACCCTCAATACCACGACAGACGAGCCTTTGAGCAAGGCACCGAACCCCCAACTGCTCCCCGGGCGCCGCAGCATAAATGGCTGCCCACTGCTCTGGGTGTGTGTTCACGGTGTACGTGTGAGTTCAATACTGTGTGTGTGCACACTTGGATGGGGTAAATGCAGAGCACTAATTCCGAGTATGACCACACGTCAATTCACTTTCACATCTCTTTTAATTTAACTATTTTTAATATTCGATTAACACAGCAATGTTCATCTCACATATTTACAGAATCATGAGAGAGTTGAAGTTCAAGGTTTCTTTATTTGTCACGTAATAAATTGATACAGGGTATAATCAGAATATATCATATAAAACAATATTAGTTGCATATGCCTACATATTATTTTTATTGTTATTATTATTAATAAGATCTTACATTGATGCAAAATGTTGAAGGCACATCCATTTAGATGCCGATAGGGGACCCCAGTCGTCCTCATGACCAGGAGTACAGTGGGCTGCAGCCCAAATAAAAGGAGGCACATTGATTGTACACCAAAAAGCTGTTTGAGGGAGAATTAAACATGTTTTGTTGGATCTTAAAATTACGGAGTATGGTATTTTAAAAATATAAGATGGGAGGAAAATGATATTTTATATTTAGATATTTTCCTCCCGTCTTACATTTCCATATCCTAGCACATACTTATAACAATATCAAAGTCTTTAGAGCTGTCTTATTATTAAGAAAAATAACAATCTCTGGCATTTTAAAATGTAACGGTTTTTAATGAAATTATTGTCATAAAACTTTTGTTGAATGGTCCAGTTTCCAAAGCCTTATTAACTCAAGCAGCACCGACTGCACAATTTTATTAACAAGATGATATTACATGTATATGACAAACATCATACATAATATAAACAATTATAGCACTGACTGCACATGCTTTGCTATTTTCAGTGAGTAATGACGTATGATATTGCGGAGTGAGGATGTTTGCAATATAATTTCACAAGGGATGATATTATGTAATTTAATTTCCCCTTTAATTTACATTTACATTTATGCATTTAGCAGACGCTTTTATGCAAAGCGACTTACTACATTCGGGCTATAACGTACATTACGTTTTTGTCAGTACATTGTGCGTAATTGTGCGTAAAAGTTACAATCAGCATCATTTAAAATAGTGCTCATTTCGAGCACCTTGTTATCTAACGTTAAAACAGACGTAAAGTTTGACTGTAAATGTTGTTCACTTTGATGCAAGTAAACATCAGTTAAAAAATAATTGTATGTTAACAAATAAAATAAAAACTCCCAAATCTAGCAATCTTTGCTGTATGTAATCCAATTATGTTTCTTTCAAATTATGCCCAAAGAGTGCCTTAAACACATCATCGCAGAATATTTCACCTGACTGTTTTAACTCGGTTCTTCTGATGCAAGCTCTCGCGGAGGGATATCAGCCATGGCGACACATTTATCTGTCCTGTTGCCTGGAGATAAATAAAATGGAGTCGGAAAGTCTTTCTCTCTGTCAGCCATGTTGGCGCAAAGCGAACTGTCATATGATGTTTAAAGACATATGATGTGAGCCAAGTTTGATCCAAAATGTCGTCAGCCGGGTTCTAACCCGAGTTAAGGACGTAACAGACTTTATCCCGCGCCTGATATCTGTGACGCTGTTGCGGCGGACCGTCAGAGCTCGAGCTCGGAGCGGCAGCTTCTCCTGCTGCTATTTAGCATACTGCGTAGGGTTACAGGTTACAGCAGGTAAGCTTATTTTATCATGTTAAACTGCATTTCGATATGTTGCGTGTTATACTTGTTAGTTATGCTCGCCGGGTCTGATTTGAATTGAAAGCTAATAATTTAGGCCGTCTTGTCAAGTATTACAAACGCCTGGCTGTAGCCAAGGCAAATCAGCCGCGCCTCCTCCCCGGTTTAGCTACAACGGTGCACTAGCATAGCTTCGCGCTACCTCGTACTGTTTGGGTAATTAACGCCTATTTTCCCGTTTAGACATGTTTGCTTTTGAATGTATTGCACGAAGCACGCGTATGGACCGTTTTATAGCGGTTGTTGAGAAGCAAAAACATTTACGTTGCTTGTAGTTTTTGAGGAAGTGATAAACCGGGACTAACGTTAGCGTTTCACTCTGTGGCGTAAAATGGTGTCCGAGTTAGCCAGACAACGACACGCTGTATGAGCGGTCACCTGTTTACATTTCGACTGCGTCAGAATGGCACTTTAGACGACAATACTGTAACGTTATATTGTGCGCACCGAGGAAAGCCAAATAACATGCGTTTCATAACATGGAAATTAGGCTTATTGCGCAATGTAGGGGGATCGCCTCTCACGAATCACTTTGTAACTTATCAGTCTGGATATTGAGCAGAGCGGCAGCTCTACTTTGTGCATAATTATTATATTTTGCACTTTTCTCAGTATATTTGAGCCGAACAACATTGTTAGCTGAATCATGCTGAGTAAGGGAAAGTGGCTTGTGGTTGGTCTGCTGCGCGCACAGACAGTGGCCTGTGGAGAGCAATGTTTATTGAAACAAACGGTCTTTATTATTCAGCATTTAATTATTGTGTCGTTCAGCCTAATAAAGTTATAAACTCCGTGACTTCAGTAATCGGGTTTCTGACCGCTGGCTTGAGTCAGGTGATAGTAACAGTTAGCTAGTCAGCTGGCTTCCTGTCATTCTGACGTTCTCCTGTCATTGACAAACAATGCGAACTATTTTGATGTCGTTAACATTTTTTAAGCAGATAGAGACATCGGGGGCGTTTTTGCCTTCAGGTGGTCGTTTAATACAGGATTACATCGTATGGCTTGTATTCTAACGTGATTAAGCTATTCTAACCTGATTTAAGCTATGCGAAGGGGCAAACTTCAAGGGCATAGTATTTCACACACTATTTTCCTATACTAGTGTTTCCTACGCAAGTTTACATCACGAATGAAAATAAAATAAAAGTGCATGATCTTAATTAGTTCTACAGAATATGTTGGTGTGCAGTCTTGTTGAGGTTCTAAACCATTTTAAAGAGGTACTTTTATAACTTCTGCGTAATGTCATTATGAGAGAGAAATATTAAGGCCTTTGATGAAAGATCAACTAAAGTATGTTTCTGGTCAGTGACAGTAAATGAAAGCGCTGTTCAATGCACGCAGCATTCACTGTAAATGACGAGGAATGAAGACAGAAGATGGGCGTGGCGGACTTATGCTGGACCTACAGTATGAACCGCTTTCAGCTTGTCTTGTCTACTCCAACAGGACAAACTGCTTATGTCAGACAGGGAGAAAGGGTTTTTAAAATGTCCTGTTGTTTCTTTTTATAATGTTCAGCAGTAACCAATCCAAGCTTGATTTTCTGCATTTAGAAGGAAAAAAGGATTATGGTGCTTGGGATTTTGGAAGGCATGTAGAATTTTCCTTATTAATTCAAAGCTGCCCTTAGAAAACATGCATGTCTCTGTGCACCTACTAACTGTTCAGAAGTTATAAACATTGTTTAACTTTGGCATAGCATTTGATCATTGTCATGAAACGCTCACTGTACGGTTTCATGACATGCAGGACCTGTTTCTTTGAAATTATATTTGAAGCTCCTGCATTGTCTTGCATAACAAGAACTGCAGAAACAAGTCATAATTATGGTAGCATTCCAGGCATGCTCATACCTCGGGCAATGTCAAAAGGGTTAGTCTAGAAACTGTCATCGTCTTATGCTTATGCTGTTAGTTCTTTAGTTGAACACAAAAAATGATATACAATCTTGAGGTGTTGCCATGAGAGCTTGCTACTTTCGTCTAACAGTTTCCTCTTTCTGGTCTCATTGGTAAATCGTCACAGTAAGCACACAAGAGAACTGTTGTATTGTTGATGTTAATTGTGAGATCAGGTTCAATGTGCTGTTGTTTTGCTGTCCCCTTCAAGGAAATATTTTATAGGAAATGCTTTGTTTATTGTATGGAACATTTAAGTATGTTTTTAAAGACCTGAATCAGAAGACCAACATATTCAGGAACAGAAGGATAAAATGAGATTCACACAAGATGATTAACAAACAACTCTCCTTGGTGTTCATTTGTAGAATCACGTGCATTTATTTGTGGACCACTTCTTGTGATTTGAACACTTTAGATGTGACTGTTCAGAATATAACAGCCCCTCATACTGTGAGATTACAAATGTAATAGGTCCTAGATCTACTGATCCTATATCCTTGCATGCAATCGCCTGAAAAACTAAAGTGAAATGCATTGTATTTAGCATTTATGTAAAGATGACGACATCAGATGAACGGTTCTGATAAACAATGTTTGTTCCTGCCAGTTCCTGTTCTCTTATTGTAAGTCAAATGAGCCAGATAACGGAGACTCTCACCTTTTGTTTGTAATGGCTCTTGATGCCCCTGCCCCAGTCTTTGGGTAGTTATGCTGATTGGATTAGGAGTGGTTAAATGGGGCTGGTTGCTATACCTGAATACTTCATTTGCATGCTTTAAGGTCGTCACTCAGGTGCTTTGACTCCATTCCTAAGCACTGCCCCCTAAATGTATATAAACTACAATGTAACACTGCCTTAGTTAGGCTTTTGATGACCGCAGCGCCACGCAACACATTCTTGATAAAGATCTCTGCTGAAGATACCCAAGAGTCTCCTGGTCTCTGCTTCAACGCGGAAAAGGTTTCCTAAAGTTTCTTTCTTCCTAATTGTTACTGGAATTGAATTCTACATGGTATTCATACCAAACCATATTAAGCCTCACCTTAAAAACCATGCTGACTAATCCTGAAACATTGTTGCTGGAGCACTTGTAATAGTTGGTGCCAGGAGCTGGAATACAAACTTTTGTTAACCATTTCCAAAACCAAATCTTGTGTGTGCTACACGTTACATTACCTGCCAGACCTAGATTATTTGAATAATGAGCTTAAACTTCGGTAAGACAGTTGTTGCAAGGTAAATATAATTATATGATAATTAGTGTACATACTTGTTAGGTCATACTAGTGTTTTACTGACTTCAATTTTATTAGCAAACCTGTTTTTTTCCCTCCCACAAGTGATTTCATGTTTTGGATGTAGGCTTCAGTGGCATACAGGGCACTTTTTGGTGAGAGTTACTAGAATGCAGGGATGTAGGGATTTCCGTATTTTCCGACCTCTGAGGGACGACACAAGTGATTAGCGTAGATCAGAGTTATTTCTGGGTTTTTTGTGTGTGGGGGGGTTGTTGGTTGCTGCATGATGATTGAAATCGCGCAAATGGCCTTGAGCTATTATCTAAATAAACTGTGAAATGATAGATTGTTTTCTAAAACATCATGTACGGAATGATCCGCAGCCGTGACCTAATGGATAGAGCGTTGGACTTGTAACCCGTGGTTGTGGATTCGAATCTCGGCTCTGGCAGGAATTGTCCACGACTGATGTGAGACCCTTGAGCAAGGCACCGAACCCCCAACGGCTCCCGGGTGCTGCAACGTCGGCTGCCCACTGCTCCAAGTGTGTGCGCACTTGGATGGGTTAAATGCAGATGACACATTTCACTGCTGGTTATACTCTGTATAATTGTGTATGTGACATAAAAAACTAAATCCTGAGAGCGCTGCATGAGCTTGCGGCGTCATCTGCAGGGCAGTTAAACGTGTTCAAATGATTCAAAGCGCCAAACGCGAGTAGATTCAGCACTGAAGTGTGTTACTCAACCTTTTTGAATGGCGGTGAGAATTTGAGATTTCTAGTGCTGTCATAAAACTCCCAACGGTTGTGATGTAATTATATAACAGGCTTTAGTCTGACGTGCTACATGTCTGCTGTTACAGTGCTGGTTTTACTTTCAATTCGCTTGGTTTGAGCTGCTTTAATTTCCATTTAGGAACACAACATTCGTCATTAGAAACGTTTATAAATCTGTTGTTGTTTACAACAGAGATCATTCTAAAATGCTGATTTGCTGCTCAAGACACATTTCTCATCAATGTTAAAAACTGTTTTGCTGCTTAATATTTTTGTGGAAACAAGGATACGACTCATTTGTATAAGATTTAAAAAAGAGAGATAAATTAATAATTGTGTTCATGCATAAAAGTGAGTGAAGACGTTTATAATGATTTCTATTTAAATGCATTAACTAATTGTATTAATATATTTGATAAATACAAATTAATGCTGTTCATTAAACTTTATATATTTATAAAAAATTCTGAAAAATAAAGTGCATCACCGTTTACACACAAAATAGAAATACAAAGCAGCAAAATTGTTTTCAATTTTGATAATAATCAGAAATGTTTCTTGAGTAATGATGAGAAAAATTATGCTTTGCATCACAGGAATAGCATTGCATTTTATAATATATTAAAATTGAAAACGTAATTACAGTATATTTCACAATGTTTTTTTTACTTCAAATAAATTCAGCCTTGATGAGCAAAGGATATTTTTCAGAATCATTAATTAATGCAGGTAGTAAGTACTTTAATAATAATACAAATTCTATATACTTTAATATATTACAGTACTATATTATATTGTTATTATGATTAAGCGCTACTTTGAATGTTTTGCGTGACTTGTGGGCGTTGTCAGATTTTCCTTTTTTTTGTCTCTAGCTGATCACATCCCTGAGAATGAAATGTTATTATACAATGCTTGCACATATTGTAAATTGATTATATCAATTATGTTTTTACTAACACAGGGTGTTACAATTAAAATCAGATTCATGGAATTATAGAAGTAAATCATAGTTACAGAATGAGGCAAACTTTAATATGAATGTTTTGTATCTTGCCTTGTATCAGTGTATCTTGTATTAGTGTTAGGTGGAGGTGTTCGATATGCATTAGAAATGCCAGCATGAAATTCATTACAGTTTTGCATTTTCAATAATAAAAACGCTCTCCACATTGTTAAAAAATACTTTCGTCAACCAGTTTAACCAGTCAATCAATTTAGATATCCACACGCATTACTTATGTTTTTGTATTATTTGTATTTTTCTTAATTATTTGGGACACTTATTAAGGCCTGCCTTTAGCTTTAGTTTGAAAGCACTGTAAATGCTTAGCATTTCAGACCACTAATGATTTCAAGGTCTTGTCATCATCAGTTGGGTGGTCTAAATTGGTTTGTTTTGGGCCAGTTGAAGTACCAACCAATCCTTGGTTTGCAGTGATGATTGCTAAAGGTTTTATTTAAAGGTTATGGATTATCAAGACTTTCAGCTGCAATTGCTCTAGGGCACAAACAGTATCAAAACTAAATTCTGCTTGTTTTTCTTTTTTTCTCTTTTAGGTTGAGCCTGGGACCAGCTGTCCTCCAAGATGAACCCCTATGAATGAAAGTGAGCCTGTTCAGTAAGCTGTTAGCTTCCAGTGGTCAAAGCCATGCCTGAAGATTAGAGCCTCCTCTTGCTTGGAGCAATACAAATATACAGAAGATTCTACATGACTCTTCATGTAGACCTTCCTGTGTTTGTCTTGCTGGATTGAATTCTTCCTCCTCTACTATAATATCAGCTCTGTCCCTTTCATACCACTCCCTCTTGCACTTTCATGGCTGCTTGGGAACATGTATCTTCATTTGAGAATGGCGCCAACCTAGTCTCATGCGTCCAATGAGTGGAGACTCAGCCGGCCCTGCTCCTGAAAGAGTCTCGCGGGCCTTCTCTTTGTCAGTCCCTGTGTCCTCCTCAAAGATGTCCTCACTGCAGTCACTAGGGCCAGTGCAGAGCTGGCTGGGTCAGGAACTGGAGAAATGTGGCATAGATGCCATGATCTACACCCGCTATGTCCTTAGCCTGCTACTACATGACAGCTATGACTATGATCTGCAGGACCAGGTATAGTTCAAACGTTTCAGCACATTACGAGTGTCTTGTTTCTGTAAAATCTAACAAAACATCTTAAAAAGAAGTAGTTCACTCAAAAAAAGTGTTCTATGTCATAAATAATACGATACATTTGTTTTTAATGTAAACTAACTTTACTGATTCTTAAAGAAAAAAAAGCGTCTTAAGCGTCTTCGAACTTGCATTTTAAGTTCGATCAATTAAAACAGAATCATTAGGTAATATATTTAGTTTAATAGTAATTCAGGTCTCTTAGTATTCGTTTTATTGCATTCAGTAGTTACTAACATTTATTTTGATACTCAGCAGTTATTCAGATTTCATAAGTACCACTAAATTACATTTTATCAGATGTGAATCCACAAACTTCTATTGAATAAGCTATGAAAATATAGTGCTTTATCTATGTAGATTATAGTATTCTTATTTAGGACTTCTTTGCTTGTTTTTGCATATTAGATATGGTAGACTAAAGCAACAGGTTTCATGGAGTGTTCTTTTATCTCGAGAGTAGGTTATTTGGAAGTAATTGGATCTTGGCAGACATTTGTGCACAGTTTCTCTACATTTATACTAAAGTCAACACCTGGTCCTCCTTTTGTGCAGGAAAATGACATCTTCCTGGACTGGGAGAAGGGAACCGGGAAGAAATGGGGGAAGAGCAAGAGGAAGGGAGGAACTGACCTTAGTCTTGAAGAGATGAAGAAACAAGCTGCTGTGAAATGTTTGCGTTCAGCATCAGATGAAGTAAGACCTTTGTTTAAAGCTAAAGTATTTAAATCAGTGTGTTATTTAATTTATTTATTCCCCCCACATCCATTTTCACTGCTAAATTGTAATTAATGTGCTTTTGGGAGTGAGTTTTTTTGTGGAATTAGTAGAGCAAAAATTGGTTAAATGGGCAAGAATAGCTCTCCTCGTTAAGAATTGTCAGATCCATGTTTTATTTTATTTTTTTAAATCATTGATATGTTTTGCTTTTGCCTCAAAGCCTTTTACAGTGATTATACTTATTTCTGTCAAAAAAAGAAATCACCAGAACTAGTTCAGATTTACTCAGCAAATTGCATTTTCTTCAGCTGATGTTTTATATGGTTACTGTTTTATATGTTGTGTATATTTGACGCCTTTTAATCAAAGTGAGTTAAAATTTCACATCTAATATTGTTTTTAAAGACAACAATTCATTCATTGCAGTGATGGAGCTATGATTCTATTTTCTGTTAAATTTTCACCCAAAATTGCAATTTAAATTACTCTTGTTCTCTTTCAGAATTCTGGAATTGAAAGCTTGGTTGAAGAGCTATGCTCTAAGCTCAAGGATATTCAAAACAAACAGAAAGGTTTGCCTATTTTCTATGTTGTGCAGGTTGAGCAAAAATTGCATTGTCTTGCAGCTGTAACAGTTTTATGCAAATTCTTCAATTATATTGCTTTGCTATTATTGTCTTACAGAAAAAGAAAAGCAATCAAATAAAAAATGTGATGCATCTCAGTCTCCTGAACCAGATGAATCCTTTTCTTCTAAGGACCAGGTTGAGATGTAAGTAGTTAAACCTTATAGTCTGTAATGTAATAATGTGGATTGTTGTACAGGTAGGGTTATGATCTCTATGTAATTAATTAGATCAATGAGACTCGTATTGTAAAGTGGCTCTTATAACCCGGAAAAGCCTATGATTTTGTTTTGCGTGTCCTTGCTAGGGCTGGGTGATGCAACAAAAAACATTATCACAATAATTTTTCCATATCATAAAAAATGTATATTTCATCTATCCCATTAATGTTAATTTACCATTAATGAGAAATGAAGTGCTTTCCACACGTTTTTAAACCTTAAAAATTAACGTAAACACAACTTGATTGTTTAATTAAAAAATGGTGTCTAATTTATTGACTTAATAAAACTTTAAAACCGTAATCTGCACTATATTGCCAAAAGTATTGGGTCACCCCCTTCTAATGAAAAGTTTGACTACTTTAGTAATTTCCATGAGTACAAATCCTAATGTTTAAGCATACAATGATAGTCTAGGGATTTGTGTGCCTCTAAATTTTATAGCAACAGTTTGGAAAGGACCCTTTTCTATTCTAACATGACAGTGCCTCTGTGTATAAGGCAAGGATGAAAGATAAATTATGATTCAGTCAGTGTGGAAGAACTTGTGGAAGAAAGTAGTCAAACCTTTCATTAGAAGGGGGTGACCCAATACTTTTGGCAATATAGTGTATCTTTTGAAACATAATTGAATTAATATATAACAATTGGTTTACAACAAAACACAACTTTTATTTTTTTTGTAAAATAAAATGCTACACAAGATGTGCTGACATCTCAGAGCCGCCCTGGAGATGAAGTTCATATGTTTATGTCCTTATATATTGAGACGCAGATGCTGAAAACACTGTGAGCATCACATGTTTGAGTTTGTAGTATTGTAGATGAAACCATGCCATTCATTCAAAGAGACACTCAGTATGTGCAGACTTATTAGCTATGTGCATGGACTGGCTGTTCTCATGTTTATTTTTGTTGTGTGATAGGCTGTTAGATATTAAATAAATATGTCCTGAGCTTATCATCATTATCAACATACATTTTATCGTGATTTCATTATATTATCATCCAGCCCTAGTTCTTTCCTTACATATCAAAGGAGATAAGAAAAAATGCTAACATTTTTGTGCTTATTTGGGTGCAGCAAAAACACAATAGCAACTTATATTATCTCAAATGGCAACTTGAGGATGACCTTATGCTGTATTTGCTCTTAAAAATCTTCATATTATTATTTATACTATTGTGATTATTACTATAATTTTTGTTGTTGTTGTTCTTATTATAATGAGGTTGTTTTTGCTCCTTAGGTACTATGAAGCTTTCCCACCTCTCTCAGAAAAATCTGTTTGTCTCCAAGAAATTATGACTGTGTGGAACAAAGCTTGCACATATTCCAGCTCATCATCATCTGCTGTCCCTCAAACAAGCACAGACACATCCTCTCCAAAAGACTGCACCAGCGAAGGCGAAGTTTTTAAAGAGCAAACAGTTGATGCACCCAGTTCCACCACCACAATCAGCGAGAGGGCCCAGCAGCGACGCACTAAGAGGGAGAAGGAAAACCGATTCCATGGAAGCGCAACAGGGGTGACGGGCGATCAGGTTCTTCCTCGTAGTAAGCGGCAGGCGAGACACCGGTCTGAGGGGAGGTTGCGTCCCAGATCGTGGTCCTCTGGCTCTAGTGAGGCTGGCTCAAGCTCCAGTGGTAACCAGGGTGACAAGACCCCTAGTTGCAAAGCAGTCTGCATAAGACACAAGTCTCGAGAGGTCAGCAGCAGAAACAAAAGAGGCCACGGTGGAGGCGGACAAGTCAAACTGGCCCTTAAAATCATCGACAAAGAAGAGCGGAAAAATGCACGAGGCAAGATCAGTACCACTGGAGGCCCATCTAAACAGCAACGGCACTACATGAAAAAAGGCAAACGACCTCTGAGGGAGATCCGCAAAGATGCTAATCTGGTTGAGGCACAGGAGTCAGGAGGAGAGCCAAAAAGAAAGGAATATATGGAAGAGCCACTTTGGTACACAGAGCCCATCTCGGATTACTTTGTCCCTCTTAGTAGAAGTAAATTGGAGACAAAGTATCGGAGTAAAGAAGACTCTTCCAATGACTTAGCTATGTCCATTGATGTGGACTGTCTGTCGGAGAGAATTCAAGGAATCTGCATTGCAAATTCTTGTTTTCAAAGGACATACCTTGCAGCAGGCACTTTTGTGGATGGCCACTTCATTGAAGTGCCTGGCGAAGGTGACGAAGAGGCTCCTGAACTGAATGGGAATCCAAGCTGCCCTCCTCCTGAAGATGGTCCAAATTTAGATGACGAGCATCTGTCTGAATTCACTCACTTCTATGAAGTTGATCTTTATCAATCCATATTGGATCCTAGTGCCTCAGATGCGGTACAAGAAAGCCGAATCCTTAACATGATTCGGCAGAAGAGCATTGAGCGAAAACACTTTGAAGCAGGATGTGTAGTTTTAGATGGCCTTGAGCTGCAAGGGGATAGTGCAATAAGGGTTGATTCTCTGGGAGCCTCTGAAGCAGATGTTTCTATCACACAAGATATGGAAAATATTGCCCAAGTCTTGGAGTGCTGTTCATCATCGAGTTTGGAAGATTTGGAAGGGGAAAGCTGTCTGGGTGACTCTCCAGTCAGGCTCTCCCCAGTGTTAGACAGTGTTCCGTTTAACTTTAGCAAACTATCTGGGACTTTTGTAGGGCCTCATCTCCAAGGAGCCAGCAGTAGCATATCTGCCCTAAACTCCTGTTTTCCGCTTTTTGAGTTGCAGTACGATAGCCCTTCCTTTTCTTTTTCCTGCGACTCGCTCACGGAGGGACAGGACAACGTAGATTCAAGTAGCTGTTTAGATCCACAAGGAAACAAACAATCGCGTTTGTTAATTTGGACCAAAAACAGTGCCTTTGATGAAACCGAACACTGCTCTAATTTATCAACGAGGACCTGCAGTCCTTGGTCCCACTCAGAGGAGACACGGTCAGATAGTGAACAGATCAATGCTCCAGCGGATGAATCTGCTCTGTTTGGCAGTGAAGAGGTCAGCTGTATCTCCCTTATCCCAACTTTATGCCTAGAAGAAGAGCTTTTAGATTTTTTTCAAGAGAACTCCAGTCACCAGCAGGAAGAAACGAGTTTAGGCACAGAGTCCAACCAGCCCTTGAATAAGAAATCGAAATTGGAGTCTGTTTGTGGCATAGCATTAGAGCAGGATGAGAGTAAACTCTATAATGCTGTTGTGTTTTCAGATGTCCCAAATCAACAAAGTGATGATTACACCTCAGGGATAATAAAAGACATTTGGATGGCTATTGGAGACAGAGACTGTGTCTTAACACTCGGGGTAAAGAATACAGGGGAGCACTTGTTTCCAGAGGAGGCTACCGGCTACCAATGCAGCTGTCTTGACAAGGATGTAAAAGGTGAAATTATTCAAAAGAAAGCTGTGCAGTGTTCTGAGTATCATCTTTGGGATGAGCAGAAGGAGGATGAGGGACTTCCTAAAACCAAGCTCTCTAAAATAAATGATGGGGATTACACGATGCCAGCGAAGCCCTGGAATGGTAATTCACAGGACAGCACCTCCTTTATCCTCGGTGGGGTTTATGGAGAACTGAAGAGTCTAAGCGGCGACAGAGAATGGGCTATGATTCCACCTGGTGATGCTTGTGGCAGTTTGTTGCAGTGTGCAGCAGCCACATCTTCTGACATGGTAACCATTGCTGGGGCGGATGTGTTCATGAACACAAGCAGTTGCTTTGCTCCTGGCCACAAGCCATTGTGGAGGCCTCTTGTGTCCCTTGGTCAAAATGAACAGGCTACCAAGGGACCAGGGGATGGTTTGAATAAGGGATTTTCTGTTGTCTTCCATGAAGATTTATTGGGATCATGCGGTGGCTTCCGTGGAGAAGAGTCCGGACTGGATTACCCGTTTTCATCCTTTGATTTGAACAACCCTTTTTCCCAGGTCCTGCATGTGGAATGCTCATTTGAGCCAGAGGATATGGCCTCTTTCAGCCCGGGATTCAAGCCAAAATCCATATTATGCTCCAACAATGAGCCCTTTTGCCCTTGGTTATATGGCATCAACCGGACTCAGTATCGGGCCATTCGAATTTCCCCAAGGACTCATTTCCGGCCAATATCTGCCTCTGAACTTTCTCCAGGTGGTTGCAGTGAGTCAGATGTAGAGTCTGAGAAAGAGGAAGCAAGTCTTCCAGTTGATCAAGCAGACCTCTTTGATGACCCACAGGCAGACCTTAAGCCTCTCGAGGAGGACGCAGAGTGTGAGGGCCCTTACTATGGAAAATCGGAGTTGGAGTCTGGGAAGTTCCTACCCAGATTAAAGAAGTCTGGCATGGAGAAGAGTGCCCAGACGTCGCTCGATTCGCAGGAGGGTGGGAGCACCCTTTTGACGATTACTGAACAAGAGATTTGCGTACATTGTGAGACGGCAGCGGTTTCGGTGCCATCTTCTCATGTGCAGTCCTCTGATCTTCAACAAGAGAAATCTTGCAGGGAGACGGAATCTTGCAAATGCGCTGAAACTGATCAGAGTCCAAAAAGTGAGAAGTCGTTTGATGTTGCTCAAGATATACATGAGGTAAGTGACTGCAGAGCCTATCTAACCTTCAGAGAAACGCATAATAAAATTGTATGATATTAACTTTTTTTTTTTTTTTTGGTTGATACTGATGTTGCTGTCATCTGCACTTGATTGCACTGAATTCATATATGCCATAACTTGATATTCTTTAATGATCTACCTTTTTAAAAGAAAAGAAAAGTACTCATTGATTGACTTTCTTTGTCTCTTAAACAGTTTCCTCTGAGTTTTGGAGAACAGTGCTTAACCAATATCCAGCAAGAAGAGTGCTGGTGGCAAAGTACTTTATGTTCTCCTTTATTTCCAGGTTCTCAGTGCGGAGGTAAGAAGAGTACAATATTTATCAGTATTGGATACTGGGGAAGTCAGTTGTACACTGCTTTGATAAACCCATTGATCCATTGGGAATAATCATGATGAATCTTACTGTCAAATTATAGACACTACATTGAATGGAAAAGGGAGTTTGTGTGTAAGTTTGCTAAATGTTGTACCCTCCTTTGCTTCTAGGAAGCAGTAAAGTATGATTCTTCTGCTGAGCGTGGAGGCATACCAATGCTAATTTCCTCCTATCACTTTCAACCAAAACCCAGAGGATGGATTGGAGGACCCTTACAAGAACAGTGAGCCCAGGGCCCGAAGTGGGCTTTGTCTTAACCACACTGTCCTAAACCCTGTTATTCCTCAGTCAATTCATCTAAAATGGCGTATCACCAAGATGAAAGCATAAAGAGAAGAAAACATGGCAATAGGTTGAGCGTACAGTTAGATGATTCTGGTCAACAGCATTTATTATAGACTTGTTTTCAGTCTGTTAATTCCAAGGTTGATCAATTTTGAAAAGAATAAAAAGGCATAGTTAAGCATTAAGATTGTTCTTTAATCCACCCCATATAGATTTTAGTTTCACTTTTATGTTTGATCTAGGATACACTATAACTGTGGTCCTACTGATTGTGCATGTGCTTGTGAACCTAGTCTCAGTCCTTCTAATAGTCTAAGTTTCTGTGACCGAACTATGAATACTCAGAAGTCAGGTTAAAAGCACTACGATTGCGACACCCCCTTCCCTAATCAGATCATTTAGCATTTTTGCTTATTTTTTTCCTTTAAGTGACTTGTAGAGGATAGAGTTGTGAGGTTTGGTGTGTTGAAAGAAAAAGTGCTTTTGCCCCCCCACACACACACTTTTGTTTTGTTGCACCAACCATTGGTTTATGTTCCCCTTTAGTTTAGCAATGCTGCTTTTGAAAGCATCTTAAAGATATAAAACTGGGTAATATGTTGGTGTAATAATACAATAAGCAAAAAAAAAAAAAAAGTAAACAGCTGGAACAGAAGGTTTAATGAAGAAATAACCCCCTTGTCCTTGAAATTTGAAGTTGCTTTCCTTGCTTGTGTTTCCCTTGTAATACATCCATTGTGGTAAATATTTCACAATTGACTAGGTTATTTTGTCCACTTCAGGTTCATTTTTTGTATGCATTTCTCAGATGGCTTGATTTGCTAAGTCACCTTTCATAAAAGTAAATTTAGTAGTGAGTTGTGGTTTCAAAGGACAGTTTAAATTTTCCTGAATACAAGTATAGCAACATTTTTGGAGAGCATGTGAAATATAAATGCTGCAGATAAAGGGTACAAGGAAATGGGGGGTAACTGAATATTTTGACCCAACTATACAATTTCATGTTAGTTGTTTCAAAGTCTTGAAAACTATACAGTTTACACCATACAGTTGATTGTATCTATCAGTTGCAGTTTAATATTGTAGACATAATTTTATCTATTGTTTCTTTTAAGTTTAGTGTAAAGTTGACGTATTTCAGTGAAATTTCTTCCCCATTTTTACACATCAAAATTGTGACTACTATTGATTTGTAAGATGGCCTCATTGTTTTTTGTTACATTTTTGTTTTTTTACATGAAAATAATTGTGTTTCCAGTAATGTCAGTTGATTGCTTGAAGGTTGATTATTTTCATGTACTCTTCCTTCTACTTGTTTCAGACGTGTGGCTGTTTTATTGTGTGCTGATGCATCATACTGAAGAGGGGTGTATAAAAGCAATCTAGTGTTTTGGCACACCATAGCTCTACGTTAACTCGAAGTTGCTTGCCTATATAATTTATTTTGTGTGGAGTGAGGGGTGGTAGGGATATGGTGTTCATAATGCAAAATCCAGTTCATTATGATTTTTTTTCTAATACCATCTTATTCATTCACTTCTCTTCAACTCTAATGGCATCTGCTAGCTTGAATCTAATCTGGATGGGTATTTCCCCCCATTTCATTCAGTTTTGTTTTGTTACAGATGTTAGCATGATAAATTACTACACGTATGCTACATCAGTAGAGAGTAAATTGCTACCATGTGCAATTTGGCGATATTTGCTTTTTTCGAGCACCCTCAATGCTTTGGTGTTTTGGGGGTTGAAAAAATGTGTGCATTCTTTTTCTGTAAACTTGTTTTAAAGCATTACTTGTTAAATATTTTTAATGGGGAATTTAAATGTGGCAATGAGATATTGCCCCATTCATCATTAACCAACAGAAACCTTTGAAAATTCCTTCATTGGGCACAAAGATTTAATTTTCTAGACTTCCTTTGGCATCAAATGTCAATTAATCAAAAACGAAACATAATTTAAATATGCTTATTCCCCTTTGCAAGTGAGTTTTTGTTGACTGCAGTCTTTACAGTAAGATCTATAGAGTATTTTTGTATTGGTGCTAATATTCATACACTACAGCAAAGATGTAATCTTCAAACGTAAGAAAAAATGGCCACACAGGTAGTCCTTCTAAAAGATTTGTGCTTATCTTAAACAGTTTGGGCCTTGTTCTTGAGACAAGGTCAAGACTTAAGTTTGTTAAAGTGTGAGATCCAGGACTGAAGACCATAACCTTGGAGAGAGAATTTTTTATGACCCAGTTTGAAACCGCTTGCGTGTGTTTGTGTTTCCCCACATTATTTGCTCATTGTGGTTGGGGGAGTTTGATTGTTTTTCAAAGATCATAAATGGATGTATATTGGTAGAAAGCTAGTGTGACGGCACAGTTATTTTACTGTATGCTATAACTGGGAAAAGCGGTGCATATAGACTCTTTTATTGGATTTGTATTTAGTTGACAAATAACATGTTACAATTCAATTTTTCCAGTTTAAAATGCTGGTAGATTCCGATATTCAATTACACTTTGAATCACTTACTCACTTTCTCTAATCAATACCCAAGTTAATCCTTGTTCTGTCAAGCATTTTGAGTTGCCGTCCTCCAAAATGTTTTACTTGCATTCATTTGGTTTATACGATTAAGAAACTTGTTTATGGTGGGTGGGTGACAGAGGACAAAAACATTTGTTTTAGATTTTGAGAATGTATAAATATAGTACATTTGTTTGACAGTCAAACAGCACAGCATAGACCGGATTATTTACTATTGAAATCGTTCCTCTCTTAGTTTGAACACTCATTTTAAAATAAAGTGACAACCCCCAAGTCCATATATGTGTGTGAAAGTGGTATGGTTGCTGAAGAAAGACATGAGTACTCATGTCTGGGAGACTGACTGGTTTTGTTTTTGTTTTTTCAAAGGTTTTGGTTTAGTCGGTACATTTGAAGAGGATACTTTTCGGGTTCTGAAAGGTTTAAGTTTTGGTTGCAAATTTTAATGCAGAATTCTCTTGTTTCCTTATTGCAACAGCTTCTTAATAGAAGCCAACCCTGTATTTTTTTTCTGAATACCCGATGAGTCACCAAACCCCAACACAAAGTTGGTTGCATTGTTCTAATGCCATGTACATCATTTTGTTTCATTGTGAAGTTTCTAAACCTTTAATAAACATTAAAAAACATGTAGTACATTTTATTTGTTGTTTTTGTGACCATAAGACAGCCTGATTTCTACAATCACCAACCAGATGGCCAAATGTTCAATAGGTCACTTTTAGGTACACATTAATCTTTGACTCTGGACCAACCTGGTTATAACAGAATCGGACCAGAGGAAATGCTTAGGCCCTGTCCCAAATGGAACACTTCATGTGCACTCGCGCCGCGTGCGCGTGTCCGTTAATTCCACGAGTTTGTAGAGTGTCCCATTCCTCATTTTAGCGTTCAGAAGGGTACTCGCGAGCGCCCCCTTTGAGGCCGTTATGCACCCTCGATCCGCGCACTGATGCAAGCTCGCAGCAGACTTCTACCCAACAGTCAAAGCGGCATTACGTCACGAAAGTGCGGACTCAGAGGACCGCGAGAATTTAGGGTGCCATTTGGGACAGGGCCAGTCTCTCTTGCAGTTGAACTCTGGCCTTAAATATTTTCCAGCACAACTTATCACAGAAAATGACTTTACAAATACTGTCATTTGCTTTTTAAAGGATACTCACAATATTTTCTCTTAGAGCAAATGTTTCTTAAGAGTAAGTTATGCCTAATAAAATGTTATATCCTACCCCGTACCAGCTACATATAGTTACATGTTTCAAGTGCATTAAGTCATTGTATATGTCTCGTCTTGGTAGTAATGTTCAAATAGTAACTGGCTGTACTCCTGGTAAGTAGACTGGTGGAATACTGCTATTTGCAGCCTCTGGTCAGGCGCATTCATTAAAGCTGGTGTGGGTAACGAGGGTCGTTCACTTTAATCAGCCTGAAGGGGTTTGTTTTAGTTACTATAGCAACAGTCTGTCTACTGGTTACTATTAAAATACCGCCTACGGTTTATTACTTCATCTAGCAATAAACATAATCTACGCATAAACAAACTTCACCTTCATAAAACTATAATCAACAATATGACATCGCGAGCAGCAGCGTCGTGGTTTTAGTTTCATCGCGTCGCTCAGTGTGTAACTTACAGTCTACAGGGCACTGGAGGTCACTTCCTGATTTACTGACTGTCGGCAATATGTACTAACACTTTCGAAACGCTCTACCTCTCTTTAAACGACAACGGTTTGCGTGCCTGAAATATGACGTTACTTCGCAAGAGTTTTTGACTTTATGTAATGCAGACCCAGCACTTCACCCAGTCGTAGCGCAGGTGGATTTATCGATTCGCATGTTTTCCTGGCACGTTTACCTCGGTGAGGATGTTTTAAAATGGCGGTGGCAAGCGTCACAACAGGTAAGATACTTTCCATTAGCTTTTATCGTGCGCAAATAAGAGTTTGAACCTTTAGCAATCAGACACTTGCCGTTCTGTAAAAGTTTAACGTAATGTCTGCTCAAGAATTGTGAAGTGCACCAGCAATGCGAAAAGAGTTAAGTTATGAGTTTAGGTTATAAATGAAAAGCAGAAGTGCTCGTGGAAGCGGACAGTAACGTTATTAATAATAGTGTTTGGTGTATTGTTAATTGGAGGGTCTGGAGTAAAGGCGAGGAGGTGATGGACGCACTCACATCTTTCCACCTGCAGCAGGAACATGGCAGGAGCAGAGCACACGTCCAGTCAAAGCAGTGCTGGTGAGTTCAAAGCAACCTTGAAGCCATGTGTAGGATATAACAGGTAACGGGTACAATGCCAAGCTTTTTGTTTAGGGTCTGAAAATCACAATGTTAACGGCAGTATTATTACTCATTAGCATCAACGGGGTTTGAATCATGGTGGAAAAACAGGTTACAAAACTGAAAAAAAACTTCTATGCATCACATAATTATTTATGTTTAGTCGTGTTTATATGTGTATTCAACTATGTTTGTGTAATCAGATGAAGCATTGAAATGTATAGACTAATTGAGAACTGTAGCATGCACTTCAGTGAATGAATGAAAAGAGACTACAGTTTCAAACTGGTTTTCAGAGCTGTCTGTTGAAATGTAATCACAGTTTAAAATATATCCAAATGAAACCTGTATTGAACATAAGTGATTGCAAATGTTCTAAATGCAGTGGCCAATCTGTGCTTATATAGTTGCTAGTTATGAATGGTTGCATGGTTCAAATATTTTTCTCATAAGGGATTTTCCTGATTTACTGACTATGAACCAAAAAAAGCTTTGAACAAAAATAACCAGGTGGTGATTCACAACAATACACATTTTGATTTCAAGCAAAAAAAGTGTTTGGAAAACAGACAAAGACAGAAGATACAAGAATGTATGTAACACATTTAATAATGTAAATAACTACAATCCCATGAAGCATTGCCAGTCAAGACTTTGGAAATATAAAAAAAAAAAAACTATTGATTTAAAGATGATATATATAACCTGTGTTTTATGTTTTTTTGTGTGCAAAATAATACTATGCATTAAAATATTTAAGTAGTTTGAGAGCATACTGGAAATGGGGGGGGGGGGGGTTGGGCGCTGATATTTCTATTCTCTGATCATTGGACATTTCTTGGCTGAATCATGTTTAATGTAGTTTTCCTGGTATTCTGCAATTGAATTATAAATTTAAAACCATCTGCACAGTAACGTTATTTAAGTGTTTGATGTATATCATTCAAAATCAAAAAGAAAGTTAATGGGATTACTTCTAGGAGTCTAACTGTTGCACTCTATTTACCTGATTAAAATGATAGATATTATGTTAAAATGTAATATAATTAGATTTAGGGAATGTAGAAATTACATTCCCTAAATCAAATCATATTACATTTAACATAATATTTCTCCATGTTTAGTCCTTATTAGTAATTATTAACTTCAAGTAGTTTCTAACAATATTAGAATGTATATTTTAATTTATAATTAGTCTAATTTAAGGATCAATTGAGGCCATAACTTTTGCAGTTGGGTCTAATTTACAAAATACAAATGGACACACTTTATTGAGTGTTCTAGAAATGTTGTAACCCTAACTTCTGTAATCTGTCATGCAGTCATATTTCCTTGAAAAGCAGTGGTTTTTAGAAGTTTGAAGGATGTCTATGAAGGAATGCATCAGAGAACACGTTCCTAGTATTTTACAAGCATTAACAGCACATCAGCTCAAAGAGCCAAGAAGTAGCTCTGTATGATTTAGTTGAAAGAGCTAATTATTAATTTTAAAAACCCTATCTTTGACTACAGAAACCTTAAAACTCAAAGACCAAAAATAATTATTTGAATTTGAGAAATGTATGGGCTGGGCCACTTCTGAAATTGTGAATGCATTGTTATTGTTTAAGGCGTGTATTGTTGGGCTATTAAAGTATTGTTGTCCTGTCAAAAGCTGCAGTTGATGATTGCACTTTCAATTGTAGATGTCATGGCTTTGTCAAGGCATGTTCTATCCTCAATCGAATATGGGTTTGTAGATTATATGCACATTTTTATTCTTTTGCAGTAGATGAACAGGTGCACATGCCTGTGGCACACTGAACCATATTCAATTGAGGAGGAAGAACCAGCAGAGCTTGAATTATATGTCGCCCCTCCCATTATATATTTTGCAGAAAAATTTGGCACAATATAATTTGCCATCTTTTAAATTTTTTTTTGAGCTGATGTTCTATTTTCCACTTTGTTTTCGATGTCCTGTTGATGTGCTACTGTGATGTCCTCAGGCCATATGCACCCCAATCATTCTTCCTCTATCCTCATTAAGTCAAAGAGCTATTTTTGTTTAATTTTGATGGAAGATATTGTCTGTTAAATTATCAAGGATGTTTGAGGACAGCTGTCTCATAGTTGAGCTGGAGGGAATGCTGATGTTTACTCGGGTCTCTGGGTCAAAAAAAAAAAAAATCACATGCTTGAATGACTGGAGGCCCAGTTGCTCTGACCCCATCTTCAGCAAGTGTTTTGAGAAGCTGGTCAGAGAACACATCTGCTCTGTGCTGCCTGCTTCACTGGACCCACTACAATTTGCATACGCAGTAACCGTTCCACAGACGATGCTATTGCCTTCACCCTGCACTGCTCTCTCACCTGGAAAATAAGAACACCTATGTGAGAATGCTGTTCGTGGATTATAGTTCAGCATTTAACACTATAGTGCCTGCCACACTGGTTGCGAAGCTCCAGACTCTAGGACTGAACAGATCTCTGTGCAGCTGGATCCTGGACTTCCTGACAGGCAGAAGTCAGGTGGTCAGAATGGGCAACAACACATCATCCCCTGATCCTCAACACTGGTGCACCGCGAGGGTTGCGTCCTCAGCCCACTCCTGTACTCCCTGTACACACCGACTGTACAGCTACACACAGCTCCAACGTCGTCGTCAAATTTGCCGATGACACAGCGGTGATAGGCCTGATCACCAACAGCGATGGGCGGCCTACAGAGGGAGGTGAGTACCCTGACTAAATGGTGTCAGGAGAACCACCTCTCACTCAACATCGACAAGACCAAGGAGCTGGTGGTGGATTACAGGAGACAGAGCAGAGAACACACACCCATCACCATCGACAAGACACCTGTGGGCGGGTGACCAGCTTTAAGTTCCTCGGCGTTCACATCACTGAGGATCTCACATGGTCTGCTCACACAGATGCAGTGCTGAAGAAGGCACATCAGCGTCTCTTCTTCCTGAGGCGGCTGAGGAAGTTTGAGCGAGCCCCAGAATCCTCAGGTCCTTCTACACCTGCACTGTGGAGAGCATCCTGACCGGCTGTATCACCGCCTGGTTTGGAAACAGCACCGCTGGCAACGCAGGGCTCTGCAAGGTCGTGCGAACTGCCCGCCCACATTGTTGGAGGTGAGCTTCCTCCCTCCAGGATATCTACACCAGGCGGTGTACAAGGAAAGCCGGAGGATTATCAAAGACTCCAGCCACCCGTCCCACAGACTGCTCTCTCTGTTGCCCTCAGGCGGCGTTTCCGCAACATCGATCCGCACTAGCCGACTGAGGACAGCTTTTTCCCTCAGACTATCAGGCTAATGAACAGTCACAAATAACTCACCTACATCACACTCCCACTCACACAACATGCCACTGCACTTTAACACCGTTCAACTGGACTACGCACACACTGCACTAATCACAACCTATCTGCTATCACTGGACACCATACAATGCACATCCGACACTGCATATGCATAATCTGTTGCACCTTTGCACATCTACCTGCTGCTCAACCAACCAATCTGCTGTTAATTTATAATCTGTTGCACCTCACATTATTACTATGCATAGACTACATTATGTATAGATACTGTACATAATGTAGATGTGCATCTGATGTATAATGTGTCGTTGATAATTAAGTATGTCTTTATAGTACACTATGTGTACTGAGTATATATGTATGTATTTTGCACATTGTCTTCTGTACAGTCTGTAAATATGTACTGTCCATATGTAAATTGCTGTTGCTTTTTTGCACTGTCTGTCCATATGTAAATTGCTGTTGTTTTTTTTTGCACTGTCTGGAGCACTGTAAATGCTCCAGTGTTTTTGCACTGTCTGTCCATATAAAATTGTCTGTTTTTGTTTTTTTGCACTGTCTGTCCATAGGTAAATTGTCTGTTGTTTTTGCACTGTCTGAGCACGCTCATAAGAATTTCACTCACCAAGGCACTTGTGCTGTGGTGATGTGACAATAAAAGTGATTTGATTTGATTTGATTTTGATTTGGGTCACAGTTTTGGTCTGCTTTCAGGTTACTTTCTCTACTCCTGCACACTGCAGTTTTCATGTCACTCTTATTATGTAGAGAAGCTGGTCAGTGGTGTGATGAAGTTATTGTGCTGTTTTACTGAGGGAAGACTCAGAGAGGTGTTTACCCAGCATGCACATTGAGTCTTGTCACCCTTCAGAATGTTTACCTGGGATATTGACATATGGGGAATATAGTGTGGGGCTGAGACCACAGACCTGTCACCTAATGGAAAATTAACATTACAAATTAGGCCCAATTTACTAATATTAGTAAGTAATTTTACCTGTAATAATGCATTGCATTTATTTGTTATTTCGTGTTTTAGGGTTGAGGGAAATATGTTTGTTTTGTATTACTGTGTAGGATTTTCCCTGATGGGTTTCTAGGATACAATTGATTTATTGGAGTCAGTCATTTTTGCAAAAAAATTTAAGTGTAATTTCCATCATTGTCATTTATCATTTGTTTTATTTTATTAGTGAATTTGTTTTAATGTGTTGGTTGATTAATTGTCTATGTATAGCACATTGGTCAACAGTTGTTGTTTTAAACAGTGCTTTACGTATAAAGTGACATTGGCATGTTTACCATGCAGGCATGATTGTTGTTTTTCAGATGCTCTTTCTGCATAAAGTTTGTTTTACAACATTCCCATGCAGTGTCGCACCACTTAAGTCTGGTGTAGATGTGGTTTTACAATTGTCCCAGACCCAAACTGTCAGTTTTAAAATTACAACAACAAAAAAAACATATTATTACATTTTTAAATCATGACCTTAACAATGAAACAGAAAAATGAACAATAATCATTTATTGTGTAAAATTTGATTTAGCTCATTTAATTTCCCACCAATTTAAACCAAAAGCATCCATTTTGCCCCTAATGAAGGTAGTCAACCAAACATTAGTGCAGTATACTGTGTATATTTGATAAGGAATGACCTGCCTAACTCAATCCGAGCAGCTGAATCCTTGCCCATCTTCAAGAAACAGCTAAAAACACATCTCTTCCATCTTTATTTGACCCTCTGACCTCTAGCACTCTCTATTCTAATTTTATTTGATCTAATCTGTCTTCTTTTTATAAAAAAAAAACACAAACATTTGACCCTCTATCAATTGCATATTTATTCTCTAACTGCTAGCTTTTCTTGTAAACACCTAACACTAAGTTTCATGTTTCTATATTTTACATACTCGTAAAAAATAAATAAAAAATCCTTCCTACATGTACTGCGTTAGGCTAACCAGGACTTGTAATAGCACTTGCATGTTGTTGCTCTTTTGAGGGTTTTGATTGCTTCTATAATGTCCTCATTTGTAAGTCGCTTTGGATAAAAGCGTCTGCTAAATGACTAAATAAATAAATATTTCCAGTCAAGCTGTAATGTAGAAAATGTTTTTTTGTGAAATTAACCTAGCAAGATTGAGGCAGTCATTTGTTTTCCAACAAATGTTAAGTATCATTTCCCTCATTGTCATTTATGTAATCTGACATGGTGGAAAGTACATTTGTTGGTTCAGAAAAATGTTGGTTTATTTTCTAAAAGGAGATTTGTATTTTTTTCCTAATAAGGACTGATCTACTTTTGTTATTTGCCCTCTAGATTTCCAAGTCTCATCGATCAGCAACTCTTCACACAACCAGTGTTTGCAGACTGCCTCAAAACCTCTCACCCAAAAACATGTCAACCATCACATGCCCTCAGACTCTCAGCTGTCACATGTCTCCCTCGGCTGCAAATCATTCACTCCCTTTAATGGCACATGTGTTGAGGATCGCAGCAGCTTGGCCTCTCAGGACTCTGGAATCCCCGCTCTTGAGATGAACCCCCCTGAGCACATTCATGCTCGAGTCACCACTGCGGAGCTGGTGGTTCCACCTCCACATGATGATAGTCCAGCAACACTAAACTTGGATGTTTCAGGTAGCTCCATACTCAAGTCTTCCACCTTCCCACGTTGTGACTTTGATTTGGTACGTCCTTATGGTGCCGGCGGGCTCTCCGCTGCGGCAGGCAAGGGTACTTTGAACCGCAGTGATGATATTTCAGTGTGCAGTGTTTCCAGTTTAAGTACTGAGTTTTCTGCCACGTTATCTGTCAGTAATGAGGACTTCCTAGACTTTATGGTTACATCCGAGTCCAGTGCTGTTGTTACATTTGAGAATGAAGATGTCTTGCACCGTTCTGACAATTCAGTGTCATCTCCTACTGACTTGCACGGCAAGCTCAGCAGCCGGCATCCTGTGGGGTTTCTACACCACACGAGGCCAGACCCAAGAGACTGGGTCCACTCGCCAGCTTCTTCCACAGGTATCGTAGTGTTTGCATGTGTAATGTTGTTAAATTCACACCAAGAAACTAATTATTTGTTCAGTAGTATTATGCTTATGATTGTGTGAGCTTCACCAAATGTTTCCTTTCAAATAATGTTGCATTATTATTATTATTCTACAAGCTTTTCTAATGTAAATTTTTTTTTCATTTTTTTTATTTCATTATGCTTTTCATGTGTGCAATTTTCTTGGGTACCTTTTGTCTCTATTGTTTCTGCTGGAATTATGAATACTTCTGAAGATATTTCGAAATATCTTTTTTTTTTATTCTTAAGTTCTGTATTTTGTAATGGGGTAGCATCCTAAAAATGTTGTCTTTTGCAAAAAACATTTGCAATGTTTCAATTGTAATCTCCCTTTCTATCTCAATTTCTGATTATGGGGTATGCTGTTGTTTCTCATCACAAGTGATTTCATATTTTAATAATTTTCTTTCTAATTTACAGTTTCTTGCAGGCCCCAATTCAGCTATGATATGCAGTACTTGATATAACACTGATATACTCCACTTTTGGCCCATGATTTAGCATATTACCATCATCAACCATGTCATTTCCAGTGCTGCTGAAACACTCATGTATTTGTTTCAGAAGCATTGTGGCTTGTAGATCAAAAATGTTGAGAAGCCACTGAATAGTGTGGCCATGTCTCCAAGTTGCCTGCCCTTTTTATCTTTGCGATATGGACTTTCTTTTCTTGATCTTAAAACAGCTCAAATGTTATTTTTGTCTTTGTGCTTCACTCTCTACTGTAGTGCAGTATTCTTTTCAGTTTCTCTTTGTTCTGTGTATTTGAAATTCACATGTGCTTAAAATAGTGAAAATATATGTATATTAAAACACACTAGAGAAGGTAATTATCAGTAGTTAACTCAGTCCTCATTTCTTTTCTATGTTCTTAAGGAGTCTTTTTGCTAAGAGGATGAAGGACTCGGGTGCACTGGAAGAGCAGAGAGAGCCTGGCTGGAAGCTGTTCGGTAAAGTTCCACATAATGAACTTTCAACCAAAGACTCCAGGAAAATACAAAAGGTACGTTCACACACCTGCACTCACACAAGATCTTTCAAGAAGTCAAAATGCAATGGACCTGATTTTTGAGTGTTTTCATGTAGAAGGTTACACCAAAATTGTGAACATATATTTTCTGTATTCAGTGTATTTTTATAATGCATATTGAGTATTGCCCTACCCATTTGAATGGGCCACATAAATGTGATGTCGGATCCTCTTTAACAAGAAAAGTCCTGTGATGTGCTGATTTTAAACTAAAGGCTGAGATACACATAATGTTTGCCCAGGTCTTTGCTTTAATGTGCTTCTGGTGATATCAGAGCCAGATTTGAACAGTCTGCAGATTTTGGACAGTCGGACAGAGTGTATTGTATGTTTGAGCACAGACTGATGTCCAGACTGAGCATATCAAACTTGCTTGATACTTTTAGCCAATTTAAGAAAACATTGTTTTTATTTGTCATGTGTCTCTTTGGTGTCAAAATGTGCAGGGAAACGCTTTCCTCCCATGACTGCTTACATTTTTTTTCTCAGCTGTAAGAAATCATTTTAACAGTGAAATATTTACGTTTAAAGATTTGTTTATATACGTTTTAGATTTGTTCATTTTGATTCATTATGCGTGAATCAATCAAATGCGGAGTTATGATATTGTTGTGAATGGGGCTTTGTTTCCTGTGTACAGGCTTGCTGTTTGCTTTAGGTAATTTGAACCCCCTGATTCAGCCTCTCCGTGTCCATCTAGATTTCACCCACATCAAGTCCTGCCTTTATCTCTTGCTTTTGTTCTCTGCGGCTGTAATTGAATATTGGGGTATTGAGTGACAGGTTTAGAGCTGCTGGATTATTTAGGCTCTGTAGCAGTGGCTTATAGAAAGAGATGAGTTAGATTATCTTAATATTATGCACTTCTTGTCTTTAAATATTGCAATATTCTACCTGTTTTTAGTCCCTTAAAACTTTACAACTAAAACAAGCAAATGTACTTGAACTAAAACTTGTAGACCAACAAGTCTGACATTGTGGTTAAAATGTGCCTTGTTGTATTTTATTTGAATCAGTGGAAGCTCATGAGAATTGATGACACACATGCCACTTTATCATCTTTGTACATGACTCAGACATGCACAACAGATCACAGAGTGCACTGATCACAGGAGACTGCAGTGCAGAGAGCCTTGTGCTCTAATAGCTGGAATCAATTAGTATGGCTGCCTGTAAATCATGGATCCTCTCTCTGCACTGTGATGACGAGTTACATTAGCATGCACACACACACACACACATGGACACAGCAGGCGCACGGGACAAGGTCTGATCCTCAGCATCCCTCTAATGTAGGGCCTCCCAGTTGGGTGCGTGTTTGTTAGGATGGAGTAATAGAGAGAAAGAGGGCAAGGAAAAACAGTGTCGAGTAACTTAGCAGGAGTGAGACAGCAATAACAGCAGAGGAGCGGGAGCACAGTAGTATCATGCTACTGTTTCTCAGGGTGTGTCCCATATTCCTTGTGGTCTTCCTCTGCTGCTGTGCCTTGCCTTTCGGTCTACAAGACACTTAAGCTTGTAGTTGTGGAAATACAGCAATGGTGTAGTGTCTGAAACGCTGGATTCTGAATGTCTCAACAGCACTGCAGCGTTCATGGTGAGTTCATATCTTTTTCTTTTTTGTTCCTTGTTTTCTGTCTGATGAAAAAGAAAAGGTGAGGAGAATTAGAAGGACGAGAAGAAAGAGCATTTGTATGGAGGGAATGACTTGGAGAGAGATGCACCTGGTGTTCATGCGTGTGCACATTTGTGTGTTGGTGAATTATATTGTTGTCCTGTTTCTTTGGTTTGCTGTCCCTCTTTCACTCTTAAAACTAATCCGGAATTTCTTGTCTAATCTTATTTAATGTCCTTTTCTTATACACAATTTGCTCTTAGTTGGAGTGTAGGTCATTTTGTCTATAGTTTTGTCTCTGAGAGAGTGCAGTGCGTGGGCAAATTAAATATTTATATTCACTCACGAGCGATAGTGTGAAATGTGAATAAAACTAAATGTATTCTTTTTATCTTTGTTTTGTTCAGATACACAGATCAGACAGGTTATTTCAGAATCAGGAAGAGAGCACAGATTACTATTCAGGGTGTACAGAGTGTGACATGAGACTTTGTAAATAAACTAAAATGCTGTGACCCATTGTGTTTGCAACTTCCATTTGTGCAGGTTGTGAAAAGTATTGTGTGGCAAACACCCTGGATGTTAAAGACTTATGAGAGCATTAGTTCCACAAAGTTTTTATGTCTTTAACCTTGAAATGTATTATTTAATTATAATTTTCTTGATTAAGCCTCATTGGCATAATCCAAAATCATCTTAGTACAATTTGGGGAAAAAATAAGTGTTATTTTGTTATTGTAGTATATGTTGTATTGTTTTCCTTTTATAATACATTATAATGTCATTATAATACAAATAATGATATATAATGTAAATAATACAAATAATTACATTAATCAGAGTTAAATTGGAAAAAATGACAATTGTAAAAATCTCTTTTAAAAAAAGTATAATTTATATATAGATTTTTTTAATAATTGTTGTTATTTTTGGTGGCAAATTTGAGATTCATCCAACTGGCCTTGAACTGTTTGAAAGTGTATTATTTGTTGCATTTCTTTGGACTATATACAGTGTATACACAGTGTTTTTTATACAGTATTTTCATTATTTTATAAATGAATTAATGATGCACGTAAATTGCTCTTTATTGTGTATTGTTGTACACCCAAAGCGCTTCACAATCATGTGGGGGGGTCTCTCCTCATCCACCACTAGTGTGCAGCATCCACTTGGATGATGCGACGGCTGCCACATGACAATGGCCCCAGTGCGCTCACCACACACCAGCTACAGGTGGAGAGGAGAGAGAGTCATAGAGCCAATCAAGTGGATGGGGATTAGGGAATTTGGCCAGGACACCGGGGCTTACACCCCTACTCTTTACGAGATGTGCCATGCGATTTTTAATAACCACAGAGAGTCAAGACCTCGGTTTAATGTCTCATCCGAAAGATGGTGTTTTTTACAGTATAGTGTCCCCATCACTAAACTGGGGTGTTAGGACCCACACAGACCACAGGTGAGCACCCCCTGCTGGTCTCACTAACACGTCTTCCAACAGCAACCTAGTTTTCCCAGGAGGTCTCTCATCCAGGTACTGACCAGGCTCAACCCTGGTGTATATATTTATTATACATAATTTGTATTTATTCATTTTTAAAGGAATATGAAAGGAGTGAACAATCAAGCAGTTCCATATCTCCCAAGAAGAGTGTAAAAAGGAACCTGGACTTTGAGCCACTTTCAACCACAGCCCTTATACTGGAGAACCGTCCAGCGTAAGTGTTTTTGTACAACCCAAATTCCAGAAATGTTGGGACATTTTTAAAGTTTGAATAAAATAAAAAATAAAAGACTTTCAAATCACATGAGCCAATATTTTATTCACAATAGAACATAGCATAAAAAATGTTTAAACTGAGAAATTTTACACTTTTATCCAATAAATGAGCTAATTTCAAATTTGATGCCTGCTACAGGTCTCAAAATAGTTGGCACGGGGGCTACAAAGAGCTGCAAAAGCACTAATTGTTAATTGACATCAGGTATGTAACATGATTAGCTATAAAATGGGTGTCTGAGAGAGGCATTCTCTCTCAGAAGTAACGTTCCTCAACGTCAAATTGCAAAGGCTTTGCAAATCTCATCTACAGTGCATAACATCATCATAAATTTCAGTGAAACTGGAGAAATCTCTGTCCATAAGGGACAAGGCCGAAGACCTTTGTTGGATGCCCGTAGTCTTCGGGCCCTCAGACGACACTGCATCACTCATCGGCATGATTCTGTCATTGACTTTACTAAATGGGCCCAGGAATACTTCCAAAAACCACTGTCGGTAAACCCAGTCTGCCATGCCGTCTGCAGACGCCAACTAAAGCTCTATCATGCAAAAAGGAAGCATATGTGAACATGTTCCAGAAGCACCATCATGTCCTGTTGGCCAAGGCTCATTTAAAATGGACTGTTTCAAAGTGGAAAAGTGTTCTATGGTTCAGATGAGTCCAAATTTGACATTCTTGTTGAAATCACGGATGCCGTGTCCTCCAGGCTAAAGAGGAGAGAGACCTTCCAGCGTGTTATCAGCGTTCAGTTCAAAAGCCAGCATCTCTGATGGTATTGAGGTGCATAAGTGCATACGGTATGGGCAACTTTTTAGAAAGCACTATGAATGCTGAAATGTATATAAAGGTTTTAGAGCAACATATGCTCCCCTCCAGATGATGTCTAATTTAGGGATTGCCTTGTGTATTTCAGCAGGACAATGCAAAACCACAAACTGCAGCTGTTTGAGCATAAAAGTAAAAAAATCTCAGTTTAAACATTTATCTATGTTCTATTGTGAATAAAATATTGGCTCATGTGATTTGAAATTCTTTATTTTAATTTTATTCAAATTTTAAAATCCCAACATTTCCGGAATTCGGGTTGTATATCTCCTCCTGTCCTTAAACCTCGCATTCCTGTATTGTCCTAGAACAAAAATTTATTACATCTTGCATGCAATGCTATACCATGCAGCACAGTAAATAATTAATAATAAAGGACTTCTAGATGTAAAGTGTTTTAGAATTGTTTTCTCTCACAGACAGTAATGCATACGTCTGTTGACAGTCATTATGTATCTGTGTAGGAATCTTCCCGCAAAGCCTGAGGAAGAAGCCCAGAAACACAGACAAGAATATGAGGAGATGGTAGCTCAGGCCAAGAAGAGAGGTGACTTTCTTTTCACACATTTATTTGTGCCTGTGTCCCTAGTTTTGTGCTCTAGAAGGCGCTGTTGCAAAAGCTGAAATTGAATCTTGTTGAAACATTTCCATTTGACTGCTATTCCTCCTCTCTCACTGCACGTGTGTGTGTTCCTGTGCAGAGCTGAAAGAGGCCCAGAAACGGAAAAAACAACTAGAGGACAGGTGTAAACTAGAGGAAAGCATCGGCAATGCTGCTCTCACCTGGAGTCAGGAGATATTACCCAACTGGCAAAGCATGTGAGTCTGCACTCAAAAATCATTGAAGCAATATATTGCACAAACAAACATTCTTGACATTCCATATACTTAAATAACAGACAATAGATTAAAGAACAGCCAAAAACATTCTAAGGAGAGACATGGACTAGCATTTGTGCTGACATGTTGAGCTTAGGTGCTCATGTGAGCTATGTGTGTTTCAGATACAGCTCTTATCCTTATGTGCAATGATCTCTCTGCTATCCCTGTGAATAAAACATAAAAGTGTCAAAGTCCAAAAATGAAATAGACAATGTAATGTAATTAAAATATGCTTAGAGAAAAATGAGTATTAATGCAAATACATAAAAATGATGACCTCACTCTGTTTCATTCCAGGTGTTCATCCAAGCGGGTGAGGGATTTATGGTGGCAGGGTCTGCCACCCAGTGTGAGGGGCAAAGTCTGGAGTCTAGCGATAGGCAATGAACTAAACATCACAGATGGTATGAATGTGTTTTATGTGTGCTTTATCGCACACAACTTGCACATACAAAAAAATATTACTTTGGACATAGTTTATTTTTAATTCCAAATGTATGAATTAAAAGGAATGTTAAATATGATTTTGTTTCTTATATTTTAAATGTGTATTTGGTGTGTAATTATATAAATAACTTTGTATTGTGGTTTTGTTTTGCTCATGGTGTTTCACAAGCAGTGTCCTGTGGTTTGATTAGTCTTTAAGTTTAAACCTTTCTCCCGTATTATTTTTCATAAACAAAACCCACAAATAATTTATAGTGTAAATTTGCTGCTGTAAACGATTTTGAACCTGCATTAATGTCATGGTTTAATGGTAATGTTAATGATGTTATATTCAGTAACAACCATGCTTTTGTGGTTGTTTAACTGTGAGAACTCTGCACTGAAAACGGTTGTGGTTTAAATGTTTTTGCATTAGTGATCTTTTGTAATCATGAGTAGAAAAGTAAAGAAAGTTTAATTACATGAATGGTGAAAATGTTGAATAGCAAATTATTATGAAGACTATTATTTTATTATGGGAATTTAGTTTTACATTATCGTTTAAACGTTGCATTTATTTAAACACCGTGCAGTCACACTTAAACTTATTAAATTTGATTCATAAAAACAGTTACATGTAATAACCAAACTTTCACTAGGGGGTCTCATTACAAAGCTCATAGTTGATCATAGTTTCATATACTAAGATTTACATATGTAAACTTAAACTACTTATTTTCATGTACATAAAACATTATTATTTGTGTGTGTATGCGTTTTAAACAGAGCTGTATTATATCTGTTTGGCAAGAGCCAAAGAAAAGTGGAATGCCTTTGTAGCCCCAACGGCTGCTGCAGAAACCGAGAGCGAAGGTGATTATGCATTTTTCCAAGCACATGGTGCATTGTTTTTCTCCTCTTTTTTGCTGGAATAACTTATTCAGTATCATATAAAACATGAATTGTTATCCTTTTTAATCTTTTATTATCCTTTTTATTTTCCTTTATTTCTCCCCCTTTATCAGCAGCTTTCCTTGCTGTTAAACTCCTTTGCTTTAATGCCCTTTTGTATCTAATTATTGCTTATTTTTCAGATGCAGGCTTGTCTCATGCTGATCGAGAGGCCAGTCTAGAACTGATCAAGTTAGACATTTCCAGAACCTTTCCCAATCTCTGTATTTTCCAACAGGTAGGGTGCATTGTTGTTACTGGAGTTTTATATCATCTGCTGACAATTGTGTCATGTTTTGGGTTTTATTTTCAGAGAGGCCCATACCATGATGTTTTGCACAGCATTCTGGGAGCTTACACATGCTATCGTCCTGATGTGGGATACGTAAGTCTAGTTTACTCAAGCGATGTCTATTGTTTTTTTTGTCTAAATGTGCTCTGCACCACTGCACTTTTTACAAGCGAAACCCCTCTTTACCCCTCTATAACCCATATTTCATCTTAACCTCAGTTTTCTTGAGTATTGACTCATACAAAGAGATGTTTACAGAGTAAAACAGAAACGGACAGAGATGCTGTGTCGTACAGCTGGTTTGCTGGAGTATAATGAGTGGTTCGGTTCCAGTTATTACTCACGTGATAAGCAGAGCCTTAGAACTTAGATTCTGTTGCACATGTGAGAAAGCCAGAGCAATGTGTGCTGCACAACCCTCTTACATCCTGCTCACAAACCACAATATCAATTGTTGGCCAAAGTGCTCTAGCACTTAATCCTCCACATAGATGCTGGGTGTAAAGATCACATTGTAAACTGCAAAAATGTTGATCTATTGAGAAAATATTTTCCGTTATTCTGTCACACTCTTAATGTTAGTTAATCAAACACCTCCACTGGTATGATGCAACAGTTTCAATTAGAATCATATATTTTAGCTGCCTAGTTTAGTAAGTTTGCATGAAGAATAAAATGAAAAACTTTAAGTGGAAAAAACATTTAATTCAATATTTGAATTGATTTTTCTCTTATGCACACCATTTCTGAATTTTTTAATAAAAAATAGAGTAAAAACGTTTAAAAGTCTTAATTATTCCAATCCTTTGACCAGTAGTGTACTTGTTGAACATGGCAGTTATCTGTGCTTGTCGGTTTGAAGTGTGGACACAGAAAGGAAGCACTGATCTGACGTTTATTGGTAAAGCGTGCTGTTTTAGGGGTAGGAAGGATAGATGCTATTTTTGTAAACATCACTCGTTTACCAGTTCAAGGTTAGCGTTAAAGATGCATCCTCATGTTTTTAATCTGTTTTATGTGTTTGTTGTGTAGGTGCAGGGAATGTCCTTTATAGCAGCAGTGTTGATTCTCAACATGGACACTGCTGATGCCTTCATTGCATTTGCCAATTTGTTGAACAAGCCTTGTCAAATGGCTTTCTACAGACTGGACCACAGCCTTGTAAGTTATGAGCAGTCTTCAAGTCTTTTAAGTTGTGTGATCAGTAAGAAAATAGTCATTAGTCAAGACTCTTCATATGCTCTTTTCTTTTTTCTTTTTTAGATGTTGACATACTTCGCAGCATTTGAAGTGTTCTTTGAAGAAAATCTACCAAAGCTTTTTGCACATTTTAAGAATAACAGCCTGTCTCCTGATATTTATTTAATTGACTGGTAAGCAAATTAATTTGTTTCTTCTGTCAGAAATGTCCCCTGAGTTTTGAGGTACAGATGTATGGATCATAGATCTGCTTTGGTCTGTGTAGGATCTTCACCTTGTACGGTAAATCACTCCCGCTGGACATTGCATGCCGTGTGTGGGACGTGTTCTGTCGTGATGGCGATGAATTTCTCTTCCGCACAGCACTGGGGATTCTGCGTCTTTACGAAGACATCCTCGCACACATGGACTTCATCCACATCGCTCAGTTCCTGACGCGCCTGCCAGAATACATCTCTGCTGAGGAGATCTTCTCCAGCATAACCACCATCAACATGAACAGCAAGAACAAGAAATGGGCACAAGTGCGCATCTTTTTATAAACATGCATTCAAGTTAGTGCTGTCACACAATTAATCGTGATTAATCGCATCAAAATAAGTTTTTGATTACAAAATGTGTGTACTGTACAAAAAGTTAAGTACTTTTTAAAAATAATTACAAATGTAAAAAAATAATTAAAACAGTTGTATGTTAAGATTTTTAAATTAATATAACTTCAAAACATACCAGCAAGTGGCAAAAGAGGAGCATAGAAACATGTGACCCTGAGCACAAAACCAGTCTTAAGTCGCTGGGGTATATTTGTAGCAATAGCCAAAAATACATCGTATTGGTCAAAATTATAGTTTTTTCTTTTATGCCAAAAATCATCAGGACATTAAGTAAAGATCATGATGTTCCATGAAGATATTTTGTAAGTTTCCTACCGTAAACATATCAAAACTTATTTATTTATTTGTAATATGCATTGCTAAGGACTCCATTTGGACAACTTTACAGGCGATTTAAATGAGGCGATATTTTTTGCACCCTCAGATTCCAGATTTTCAAATAGTTGTATCTCGGCCAAATATTGTCCTATCAATACATTAATGGAAAGCTTATTTATTCAGCATTCAGATGATGTATAAATCTATAAATTGACCTTTATTTCTGGTTTTGTGGTCCAGGGTCACATATAACAAACAAAGAGTGCTTTGAGTATTTAATATTACCTGAACGTTTTCTATTCAAGAACTGTGAGTAATTTTTCTGGTTTTACTCTGGCATCATAGACAGCGGAGATCTATTAAGCTGCATTCACACATAGATCTCTTTTGAAATATAAGAAGTAATGTGGTTTGTCCTGTCCGTTTAATCCCTTAAGACACAACTGGCTGTGTTTACATAAATTTTCCACAAGCACATTAAACCACTTACACGGAGTCGCGAGCAGTCTACACAAACAAAGCGTGTCAGCATTTGAAATTGAAAGCAGCCTTCTGTTAGTGAGGTTCATATTTTAAATATATAAGTCCACTGCAAACCACATAAATTATGACTTCATAGAGCATTTGTAAGGAAAATACAGACTGGCGAGACCGCACACTTCAAGTGTAAAATCAAACAAAGCTCCTTGTCCTTGTAATTCGCTTCAACCCTTCCGAACTTTATGACAGATGATTTTACGGAAGGATCGAGTGGTGTATGTGTATGAGGAATTGGAAGCAAGCAGAATACGGGTGTTTCTAAAGCAAACTCAGCGTCATCGCTCATCTGGTTAAAGACTAAGCTCAGAATCGTTGGAGAGAGAATCGCGATTCATCGATGGATCGATTTTTTCTCTCCACGCTACAGTACACACGCATATATTTTGTAAACAAAAACGGTTATTTTGGATGCGATTAATAGTGATTAATTGTTTGACAGCACTAATTAAAATTAATACATATATACTGAATTAAACTATATATATAACTTTCAACATTTTGGGGTTGCTACGAATCATTTGGTGCTCTTTCTTATTTCTTTGAGCTTTGCAACACATTTCTTATCATTAATGCTGAACACATTTAAGATTGTTGTGGAAACAGTGACATATTCTTTCAAGATTAATTTAAGTTTAAAAGAACACGTTTTATTTGAAATAGAAATATGTTTAATGTTATACTTCCTTTACATTTGTCTTTTTACAGTCATTTTATAATTTAATGGGTCCTTGCTAAATAAAGTGATCTGTTTCTTTCAAGACTAATTTTATGAACTTCAACATTTTGAATATAAAGTGGATTGAGAAGAACATATTCAGAACCCCCCCATATTTCACATTTTATGTTGCAACCTTATTGTAAAATCCTATTTTATGAACACAATTCATAAACTGTAATGACAACGCAGACATTAGATTTGTAATAACTCTACAAATGTATTAAAAAAAGTGAATTTGAAAGAATTTTAGCATAAGACTGCAATATAAAATATGAACAAAATTAGAATACTTTCTGAATTATATTTTAGTTAAAGGATTAAATGTTATAAATAGCAATGAAATACAATTCTGTTATTTAAATTTAGTTTTTTTCACTTCACTGATGTTTATTTATCTTTCTTTTACACCTCTAGGTTCTTCAGGCTTTGCAGAAAGGACAAGACCGTGGCAGTCCACTACTGTAAAACGCTAAAGATGCATCCTTGTCTTCTCCTCCACCTCACAGAGACTACGAGAGAAACTCATGTTGGCTGTGCATGGGACTCTGCATATGGTTCCTCATCAAAGAATATCAGTTCAGTGGCCACTCTATGTGTCCTCTTCCATACAAACAGATGCGTAGGAACCCAAACTGACCTCACAGGGCTGGAACAGAGGCAGCACATCACATGAATGTCACGACTCTCAATTTTTTTTAGTACACATATTTGATGTCTATTTTCACCTTCATCCTTTATTTTTTTTCCAGCTTAAACAAGGCATTTCCATTTAAGCTAAATAAAATATATATAACTTGTTTGTTTTTATTTGGACTTATTGCACACTGAACTATTATTTATTCTACCTCTTACTCCTGTATGTAATCTGTGTTTCTGTTCTCTTGTCTCATAAATGTCTTTATTCAGAGATTTGAGTAGATGCTGAAAGATATTGCTGTGTTCATGGTATTGTTACTGGATTCTCTCCCTTTATACTTTTTCTCTTTTATAGAAGGTGTCGTGCCAGTCCAAAAGCAAACATTCTGGAATACTAGCGTTTCTGAAATTACAAAGTTTAGTTTCAATTCATGCTTACAGAACAGGACTTTAGCATAAATGTGGCTTTAACATTGTGGTGCAGCTTGGATCTGATGGCGGTTGACGTGTTGAAAAGAAGGTAGATGAAAGATTGAGTTCAGTGATGATGGTGGTTTTGAGTCATACGGCTCGTCGCAGCATTATGCTTGACATCTCATATTGTCTTTATTAATAACAGAGAAACAAGCCTCTAGATTTTGCAGTAAATTATTTTTGACGTTCAACTCTTCATCAAATTGAGATTAAAATCTGTATAAAATACCATGTTATAATACTTCATAGTCTTTACTTGTTTCATGTAAAGTTTAGAGAAGTGAATGTTATTTATTGAAATTTTGGCATTATCACATTCAGATGCTTATTTATTATATTGATTAGAATTCATGGAAGTTCATGGATTATTATTTTTGAGGAAAAAGACCTAAATTTGATATCCTCAGAGAGTGAATGTATACTGTATGTACACAGTAATATGTAATCACGCTATGAAGGCACCAGAATGTTGAATGGCGCTTGATATTTATGTTCAGATATTATCAAGATAATGTGGTGAGATTTCACTGTGATCGAAGGAAAACCTCCCACCTTTTTTGTGGTCAAAACCACACTACTGCAATAATCTGCTTTGCACTTCTTTTTCACATATTTTCCCTGTCGTCTTTATTATGCTCTCTGCTAATTCATGTTTCGTTTCATTACCATATATAGGAACCCCAGGAACTTGTTTTGTCAATGTTGGCTGTTTTCATTATAATCCGATTATTCATTGCCCTCAATTTTTTAATATTTTTATATCTGGGGGACACACACCAGGAGCTTTAAGTTAATGGCTTTTGATTTTTGCCTTAAGTCCAAGGTTTTGAAAGAACTTGCATAACTCCAAAAAGAACTTAAAAGACTTCATATGTATCCAGTGCATTCAGCTGTTTGAGTTCATGTACAATAAAAGGAGTGAAGACAATCTTAATAGTAATGAAAGATGACGTGTGTTAACAACTTCATGTTATGTTGTGAGTACTTGAGTGTGTGGATCATAAACAATTCATGCTGTTCAAAAGAGCATAAGCCATCCAGGAACACAGAATATGTTGATAATGAAGTACAGTAAGGTATTGTGCAGTGTGTTTGTTATGTGAGTGTTTTATGTGAGAATGGACATAATCAGGTGGTAAGATGATGGCATTAGGATGTGCAATGCATCTGTGCCCACATTTGAATAACCGGCCAGTCCGAACTATTTAATGTTAGCTTTTTATTAATCTGTTTCAACACTGTAGGAACATTGAAACGTGCAGACTGTGTGCATGCAATCTCACACTTGAAGCTTTCAGGTGTTATTTGAGCACTGATGCAGCTCGCTTTGACCAATCTCTGTTCTTCTGTGTTTGTCCAAAAATGCTGCCTTTGCTTTTGTTTTGTCAATACAGATGATATAGAAATAAAGTTGTATATATTCATGGTCTATTGCCTGTTCTCTTCATTAGTTTGCACATTGAGAATAATGGCACTGAGATGGTGAGTCATGCATGAGGTGCAGTTTTGCTACATGAAGTAACCACAAAACTGTTTCCTGTAAGACTTATGAGTGCTTTTTTCTGTTATGATCACAGTGGAACATTTCTCACCTATTACCTGCCTCTTACCAAAACCACACTCGCCCCCTCCCCTTCTACCTTTAAAACCCATGGTACAGTTTGAAGGACATTATCTTGTTGATTTCAGCATTATCTCGAGAAGAAGAGCAATCTGCAGATATGCGTCAATATTGTCTTTGTCTTTTTATTGGTCTTCTGGCGGTTGCATTCCTCCAGTCCAGTGTAATGGGCAACAGTAAGTCACCCTAAAGCTTCATTATTTATTTGTTCAGTGGTTTGAATTGACACGTCACAATAATAATAATTATTTAAAAAAACTTGATCATTGTTATAAAGCTCATTTTCGAGAGTGAGTGATGATTTTTCTTACAATGAGCAATTTGTTTATCTGTTAAAGTTTAGGTGATTGATGTCAAAATATTAATTACATAAATTATATTTTTCAACACAGATGCCAATGCACCAACCGAATGCTGTTTTAATTATGTAAGAAGAATCCCCATCGCTAAAATTGATTCCTACGACATGACAAGAATGGAATGCACCAAACCTGGAGTCATGTGAGTTTTCATTTGTCATCAATCATAATCATTTGTCAAGACTGTTGAATGGAAAATCATTATATTGTGTAAGTTTGTAAGATTTCTGTGTGATCTTTTCCTTCTCTCAGTTTTATCACAAAGAGAGGTTATCGTCTCTGCGCAGATCCTCAGCTGAGCTGGGTGAAGACTGCCATGAAAGCAGCTGATGATCGTAATCTTTAGTGATGCTGCTGTGCTGATGATCAAAATGCTCAAAGAAACGCTTTTGTTTATTTCTTAAGTGAAGTATTAGCTCAGTAACCATCTTCCTGTAATGCTCTGTCGTTCTTTTCATTATTATGTGAGGCATTATGTGAAGTGTCTGCATTGTGTTTTGACAAGTTTAGTATTTCTTTAACATTCTGCTTTTGTAATTGTTTTACCTTTAACTGTAGTGTTAACTTTACTGCAGAATAACACATGTAAGCTCGAACAATCACCCTGTTCTTACCAGCATTACAGGGATGATTTATAGTCTATTTTTATATGTAGATGGAAGAAAGTAATTTGCTTTTGTTTGATTCTGTATAACAACAGCCGTCTTCTATGATGTTCTTAATTCTAATAAAACAGAACACAAAACTCCTAATGATGATTTTTGTTGTAAAGTCCCCTCAGCATTCTTCAGTCATACTGTACACCAGCAACAACAGCACAACAGAGCTTATTCAGAACGAGATCAAATAAAACAAAACTGTTTGATCGACAGAAAAAAGACAATATAAATGGTGACACAGAACCAAATTAACTCCAGGTTCTGTTAAGGCAACAATTTAAAGTAAAGTTTAATATTCATATATTTTACTATTCATTTATAATAATTAATATATTAAATAGGCCCATTAATAATGTAACAATATATTCACATTAAAATGTAATAATAAAGTTTTATATTTATTGTATATTAATAATATATGACAAAAACTGTTGTCAATGTAATAAGTGTAAGTATGTGTATGTTCATGTTATCTATTCAAGCGCCACTAATTATTGACCTTTTGTGTTCATAGAATGTATTAGTTTCCTGTTTTTCACAAATAATTCAACAAGGTCCTTTAAACTAGTGAGGATAGCATTCAGTACAGCAGACCCAACACAGCACAACAATAAGTGTATTGTGACTAAATAATATAGAAAAATACTGTAAAAATAATGTAGTTCTGATGAACAAGGGGCTGGAGTTCTGGAATTTAGGATTGCTAAATGAATGTATTGTTGCTTGTTTTGCTGCCTGAAAGTTTCTCATAAAAAAATATAATACCCAATTACACGTGGATGTCAAACAACAACTCAATCTAAACTGGTATACTATAGTAAAATGCATTATTTAAAACAGATACAGCTAAAAACAGTACTAAAATATGTTCTTTACACATACAACCCTATGTGCAGTTGCTGCATAGTCTTTCAGCATTGACCTTTTTATTTATTTATTTATTTAGTCATTTAGCAGACACTTTTATCCAAAGCGACTCACAAATGAGGACATTATAGAAGCAATCAAAACCAACAAAAGAGCAACAACATGCAAGTGCTATTACAAGTCCTGGTTAGTTCTTTTTTTTTTAAGAAAACAAGTATATAGATTATAGAAAAAAGACACTTAGTGTTAGTTTTACAAGAAAAGCTAGCAGTTAGAGAATAAATATGCAATTGATAGAGGGTCAAATGTTTGTGTGTTTTTTAAATAAAAAGAAGACAGATTAGATCACATAAAATTAGAATAGAGGGTGCTAGAGTTAGAGGGTCAAATAAAGATGGAAGAGATGTGTTTTTAGCCGTTTCTTGAAGATGGGTAAGGATTCAGCTGCTCGGATTGAGTTAGGCAAGTCATTCCACCAGATGGGAACAGTTAATGAAAAAGCCCATGAAAATTATTTTGTGCCTCTTTGGGATGGCACAATAATGCATCTTTCACTTGCAGAACGCAAGCTTCTAGAGGGCACATAAGTCTGAAGTAATGAATTTAGGTAAAGAGGTGCAGAGCCAGAGGTGGTTCTGTAGGCAAACATTAATGCCTTGAATTTAATGCGAGCAGCTATTGGTAGCCAGTGCAAATTGATGAACAGATGTGTGACGTGCGTTCTTTTTTGGCTCATTAAAGATTAATCTTGCAGCAGTATTTTGGATTAATTGTAGAGGTTTGATGGAACTGGCTGGAAGACCTGCCAAGAGAGCATTGCAATAGTCAAGTCTGGACAGAACAAGAGCCTGAACAAGGAGTTGTGTTGCATGTTCCGAGAGAAAGGGCCTGATCTTCTTAATATTATATAATGCAAATCTACAGGACCGGGCAGTTTTATAATGTGGTCTGAGAAATTCAGCTTATCATCAATCACAACTCCAAGGTTTCTGGCTGTTTTGAAGGAGTTATGGTTGATGAGCCTAATTGTAAGATGAAATTGTGATGAAACGATGGGTTTGCTGAAACCACAAGCAGTTCTGTCTTAGCTAGGTTGAGTTGAAGGTGATGGTCCTTCATCCAGCAAGAAATGTCCGCTACACATGCTGAGATGCGAGCAGCTATCGTCAGATCATCAGGATGGAATGAGAAGTAGAGTTGAGTGTCATCAGCATAGCAGTGATATGAAAAGCCATGTTTCCGAATGACAGAACCTAGTGAAGCCATGTAGACAGAAAAGAGAAGTGGTCCAAGAACTGAGCCCTGTGGCACCCCTGTAGCTAGATGTTGCGACTTGGATACCTCACCTCTCCAAGATACTTTGAAGCACCTATCTGAGAGGTAAGAGTCAAACCACTGGAGTGCGGTTCCTGAGATGCCCTTTCTCAATAGGGTTGACAGGAGGATCTGGTGGTTAACCGTATCAAAAGCAGCAGACAGATCCAGCAATGACTTGGAAGCCATTCTTGCGAGTCTTAGGTCTTCAACAACTGAGAGCAAGGCAGTTTTGGTGGAATGTCCACTTCTGAAGCCAGATTGGTTACTGTCCAGGAGGTTGTTCTGTGTGAGAAAGGCAGTGACTTGGTTGAACACAACTCGTTCAAGTGTTTTTGCAATAAAAGGTAGAAGGGAAACCGGTCTATAGTTCCCTAAAAGAGTTGGGTTAAGAGTGGGTTTCTTAAGAAGTTGGGTTATACGAGCCTGTTTAAATGCTAAGGGGAAAATTCCAGTGTGAAGGGATGTGTTAACAATGTGAGTGAGTGCAGGAACAATTGCAGGAGAAATAGCTTGAAGGAGATGAGATGGAATAGGATCAAGCGGACAAGTAGTAGGGTGACCGGAAAGGATGAGTTTAGAGATTTCTACCTCAGAGAGTGGAGAGAAGGATGTGAACGAGTGGCAGATTGTGGTATGGAAAATTGTGCAGTGAGGTTTGTCATTTTATTAATGAAGATTGTGGCAAAGTCGTCAGCTGTTAGAGTTGATGAAGACGGAGGAGGAGGAGGACAAAGGAGGGAGGAAAATGTTTTAAAGAGCATGCGAGAGTTAGGCGAATTGTTAATTTTGTCATGATAGTATGTTCGTTTAGTAGGGGAGACATTAGCAAAGAAGTCAGAGAGGAGTGATCGATAAAAATTAAGGTCAGTAGGATTTTGTGATTTGCACCATACCCTTTCTGAAGTCCTGAGTTTAGAACGATGTTCGCGGAGAACGACAGATAGCCAAGGGGCAGAAAGAGTGGTACGGGCTGGCCTGGAAGATAAGGGGCAGAAAGTATCAAAACAAGACTTTTTCACATAAAGTATTAATAACTTCTAAAAGCAAGAACTGATGACCAGTTATACTTGATTATTAAAGCATAAAAGGGCCTCAAATAAAACAAAGTAGACAAGTCTACGAATGTGAGCATTCTTAACATCATTTTGGACATTTTTAGAAGATCAGCATAGCATTGCACAACAATTTGTTTTCTACTGTAGAATGTGTTGGAGGTGTTGACACCTCGGAGCTGTCAGCGGAGCACTAGAATTTGTGGTCGGCCGCTTTTGCCCATGACCCTGTACCCTGCATTTCCTGTGGGAGGCCATATCCTGCTCATTGTTTTTAAAATAGATTGTGTAATTAGCAAAACCAGCATAACCTATAATGTCAAATGGAAAATGCCTTTCTAGTAGTGGAAGCAGTCAGTAGTTAGTCTTTAAATGTTCCACCATGACCTTCCAGCAACAGCTTGGAAAATACAGCTGAAGCATGTTTTTTCCACTCGGACATTGCAAATGTTAGGTGCTTAAACCAAACATTATTTGTTTTTTGAGCACTTCCCTCTGTAATTCAATTTTAAATATGTTAAATCGAGTTCTTTAAAGAATAAATTATAATAATAGAACACATTAGAATGGAGTGGTCGCCAGTTATCTTGAGGTAACAAATGTCGCCATCTGCTGGCATTGTGATAAACATAAGAAAATAACTGCGATAAAAAAGCTATACTGTTTGAGATACCTTTTCTATAATGCTTCACTTATGGTATACGTAAATGGTATATTACACTTAATTTGAACAGATAGGCCTAAATAATTAATTGCAAGTGTAACCGGGCCAAGATTCACCTTATACTTGATTAAGTTCCCCAGTAATTCACTTTTGTTGCTTTAACTAAGTTATGTGTGCTGTCCCCTTTAAGAGTTTATGCATGCGTTAGAGGCAAGTGCACGTCAGACTGAAAGAGAGCATAATTAGAAACGGGAGTTACACAGAGAAATAAATAGTTGATAAAACTGTTAAAGAGAGTAAATTTCCAGCTTTATATCAGCTTGTGAGTGTGTGGTGACTACAGTCGTGTGATTATTTTGAGTAAATGGTTTAATTTGGTGATCATAGAAGCGTTGTGTTCCTGCGTGAGAGATCTCCGTGGGGAGGGAATTCAATCACGTTGGCGGAGATTGAGAGTTAACCTAAAATATGTTTTAAGAGTTGTCAAAATGTTAAATTACTCTGTTTATTTTATATAATAACTGAATATGCAGTAACTCTTGTCCTTTATACTGTATTAGAGGGGAGAGAAACGATGCGTGAGATCACACAAGTGCCAATTACCTTTCTGTGTGCTTCAGAGGCTTAATAAGTGAGTTTTGTTGGTTTTATTTTCCCAAAGTGTGTTTGTTTATGGCATGAAAAGTGTGGTAACCTGTGTAAAGTGTGTACTGTTACCTTTAGTCTATTTACTGATTAATATGTTCAAAAGAAGATAAAAATGTGAACTGTGTATAAAGTGGGTGATGCACTCATGTGGTGAAATGTGCTGATTGCTCATATTCTGTGTTCTATTTGTTTTATTAGGCACAAACAGGCCACTGCCGTTGTTTTGTACACCCTTTATAAGTTTGTAACCTGGTTTGTACCAGTTTAAGTTGAATGGGGCTTGTGAATTGGAGTTTTTGATTTGAGAGTAATTGTTTGAAGAACCATTTTTCATATTATTGCTTGCTATTTTACTTCCTTTACCCATTGAAGACTAGTGGGTGTTTGTATTTGTTACTCTGTTTTTGTGCAATTTATCTAATTTAATTGGATTAGAATCCCAAAACATTTCCCCCCAACAAAATATTAATGCTGAGTCTCCTTTGTAGGCTCAGTCAGGAATAAAAGAATCCTTTTGTTAGATGTCTTGGCTTTTGTCGTGTTGTTTTTCTTTTATTGTATGTTATTTACTCAATATGGTGTCATTTTACTTAAAATATGATGTATGTTCAAGAATGTGATCCACAAACTGATCAATATGTTGAAGTATTCCAATCTATTAGGCAGTACTAGTGTTTTACAATGAAGTGTATTAGTGAACTTGAATAACCCTATGAACTTTGGGTAATGCCCAAAATATGACATATTCATATAAACAGGTTTTGAAGTGTCTCATGAGACTGCTGCCCAAGGTTATTTAAAACAAAGGGCTGATTTAGCCAAAGATGCCACCCTTAAAGATGGACCAGGTGCGCTAATAGATTAACTGTAGCAAACCAGAAAAGCGTAGCCTGATAAAAACCGAACTCCCATGTTTGGGCAGTGCCAGGTATAAAGGGTGAGCGGACAGACAGAGATTCAGACATTGCGGGCCCGCTGTCTCGGCTTTGTTATTCTGATAAGAAAGTCTAATTTTGACATCTGGAACTCCTGTTTTCTTGAGCCTCATTGACTACATTGAAGAAATCCATCCTTTGCTCTTTTTGCTACGACATAATTTGGCACCCCAGATGGGACTGGATTGAGGTCCGGAGTCCTGAGAGCCGTCACGGGCGGAGGGCCTTTCTGACACGCAAACAACTCACAAACCAAGGCGCCTAAAAAGGTAAGCAATATTTTGCTTAAATTGGAAATAAAGAGCTTGTTTGCGTGGTTGACTAAGGTCATGCCTGGGATGGTGATCTGAGACAGGGCTTCACCAGTACCAGAATCTAAGAAATTGGATTGGAATTAAAATTAAGGAAAAGTAAATGAAGAGGCAAGTATGATTTAAGGGGTTCCAGATTTCAAAAGACACTCATATGGAAGAGTGGTAAAGAGATTTATATACACAAGAGGTGTATTGCGCATTGCCTTAGGGACGGGCAAAAGTGGTGCCTAAGAGAGAGGCACAAAATCCTGTGCCGCAGCCTTTAGAGGTGGGGGCGCCCAGGAAGTCAGAGAGCGACTCGTAGGTTGGCTGAGTGTGGCTCTGATGGGCTCCCATTTTGGAGGTTTGCCAGCGCAGGTGTCTGCAGACCGGAAAAAGTTAAATCGTTAGTCTTTTGTCTGTCTGTCCACTATGTGTGTGTGTTAAGGCATTGAAGCTTTGCATGTTTGGCTTGCTCATTAACCATGCTGGCTGCTTTGCTCTGTGTTAAATGTGCGTGATATATGTTCTATGTTAAATGTTTTTTCGCTGGAACTGGAATGAAAAAACTATATCTATAAAGATAAATACATTGAATGGAGAATAAAGAGTTTGTTAAGAACTATATAAGAGTTGAAAACACTAAAAATATACCATGAAATTGGCCTTGTCGGCTATTTGGCCATCATCCAAGTTGCCGACATTGTGATCCAAATTGTGAAACTGAATTATTGATAAAGAAAAAGATAAAAACTGATTGATTTTTCATTCCCAGAAAGAGAATGAGACCTGTTGGTGTTTTTCTCTTTTGATCTGTGTGTGTGTGTGAGAGACAGAGAGAGAGAAAGGGGGGCCCCACTGTGTGTGCGCGTGTGTGTGTGTGTGCGACCCACTGTGCGTGTATGAAAGGAAGAGAGAGAGAGAGAAAGTGAGCTCACTGCGATTGTGTGTGTGTGTGCGTGTGTGTGAGCGTGTGTGTGTGTGACTGTGTGAGCGAATGTGTGTGTGTGGAGTAAGCACTGCTGGCAGTGAAGTTCAAAGGGGAGAGGGAGAGAAAAGGATGAAAATCTCATCCAAAGCAGAGTAAAATGTACAAAGTTTATGAATATTATGGTAATCCAAATGAATGGAGCAATGAGAAAGATTAATTATTAACTAGAAAACACATTGGTATTATTTTAAAATATTTGAGAAAGTCTAACCAAATTCTATAATAAGTGATAAGTCCTCCGCCCAGCAAAAATCCAGGTGGAAATCAGGGGTCGGATGCTTTTAGTGATCCTCGTCTGATGAGCCTGGTGAAGATTAACAAGTAATTAAAAGGGCCGGGATTAGAGAGGTAAATCACTGAAGGAAACAACAATAATAATAATAATAGTAATAATTCATTATATTAAACAGGTTAATAAATCTGGCTTTCAAAGATGTCAAACTCCAGTTTGTTGGAGTTCTTGGCAGCTAGAAATCCAGCCTGCAATGAAACAATAAGGGAGCTCTTAAGGAAGTGGGTAGAGAGAACAAATAAATTGGCTACTAAGTGGCCAGGCAGGGGGAACATTTGATGTGGCAATGTGTAAAGAAATAGAGGTCTTGATAAAAAATTACAAGACCAATTACACCTCCAAAAAAGAGAAATGAAAAAAGAGAACGAGAATTAGGGTTATTAACCCTGTTCAAACAATATGGAATTAAATTAATAAAATTGGAAAAACAAGAAAGAGAGAATAAAAACAATGAAACAAAAGAAGAAAGGCCACCTCCATATGCTCTTTCCTGTGATCAAACTGTTAACCAAATGCCTGTAGGACAGGGAAAAATAGATTTAAAGGGGCCAATAGAATTTGAGGGATACCTACATGATGAAAATACAGAGGTTGAAAAAGAGCAGAGCTGCACAAGAGAAGTAAGAGGGACAGTAGGCAGTAGGAAAACACACACACTCACACAGCCATGAGGAGGGGCTGGAGCAACTGAGGCGAGGCTGAGAACATCCACACCGCTGTCACAGCCAAGACAGAGAGAGAGAGAGAGAGAACAGCCCACAAGGAGGAGCCAAGGATGGAAAGAGAGAGCTGAAAACTGCAGAGAAGAGGGAAAACAGGTGAGCCACCCACATATCATTATCTTTCAGAAATGCTCGAAGACTTGGCAGGCCACAGACATATGACATCAGGTTGTGAAAGTGTGGAAAACTATCAAGCTGAAGAGCCTGAGGAAACACCTGAAGGAAGTATGACACCTGCTGACTCCATCCAGGAAGTACTAGATGAAATGGAGAAAAGATGCAATAGAACAAGAAAGGATCTCAAACAAGCTGATCACATGACACAAGAAGAGTTTGAAAAGACTGTGAACTCACTGCATCAAGAGTTGGATGAACTAATTGACAAATGTAAACCAATGCAGTCGCACTCAAGCCCACATGATTATGTCCTGCGAAAACAATACAAACAAGTAGCTGGGACATTGGTCATGCAAGACATAGAACCTCCAGAAGACCAGGTACAAGTTCATTTAACACGAAGACAAAGAGGGAGGGAGGAACACAGATCAACCAGGGCATCAAGAGAAGCTGAAGCCCCAAGATTTGAATGTCCAATCCTCATCAAGCAAGGATACGCCCAATATATACCTTGGGCCGGCCAAGATCTGGACACTTTGGTTTCCCGCCTTCCAGACATTCATGAAGGTGCCGGGAAATGGATCAGAACATTCGAAGAAGAAACAGTTGGAAAACTCCTGGCCCTGGGTGATATCAAAGCCCTGCTTGCAAAGTGCCTGGGAGCCTCCAAGATGAATGACATCCTCAAGCAGTCTAGCCTCCTTCAAGCAGTGGATAGGCCTCAGGAAGATGGAATCTCCTTTGACAAACATTGACATAACATCTGGATGACACTGAGGGCTGAATACCCAATGCAAACAGACCCAGGGTTCCTGAAGGGGGAACCAATGTAGGAAACTGAGAACCCCATCACCTACATCCAGAAACAACTAAGACATTGGAAAGAGGAACTGGAAAGGGATCCAGAAAAAGACAAAATACTGACAGCACTCTTCAGAACCGCCATCGTGGAAGCCATGCCTTCAACAGTGAAAGTAAAACTGGAAGATGTGGTAGGACTGAATTCCAAGTCACATAAAGAGTTCAGAGACCATGTGGTCCATGCTGTGGAACAATACAGAAGACAAAAGTTAAAAGTAAAAGATCAAGAAAAAGAACTACAAAGAAAACTGACCCAGATGCAGCTTGAGGAGCTGCTAAATAAGAAGAAAAATGTCCAAGCAGTGCAGAAGGAAGACCAGTCAGCAGTAATGGCACCTGTCAATACTTCAGTGCCTGTCAATCCACCAGCACCAATGAACGTGCATCCACCAGCATATCAGACTGCAACAGCACAAGCGACACCATGTCTGGAAAATATATAAAGACAGTAGGATTCTCGGGGGTAACCCAGCTACTTCCTATGACGGCCCCTGTGAGCATAAGTCTGAAAGACACTGAAATAAGAATACCAATTTTAGTTTCAGAACATACACCTGTCAATTTATTGGGCAGAGACGCCATATGTAAACTAAAAATGCAAATATGGTGTACCCCTGATGGAATTTATGTGGATGATAAGGCAATTAGACAAATGAATGTCTCAACATTGCAACAAACACAAGAACCATGTGCTAACATATATTGGTTAGGAGAGCTAAAAGAAGATGTGGAAAGAACAATTAGCAAATGGGGAAGATACATAAGGGAACAGCTTTGTGAGCCAAGCCTACCAAAAACTGAATTTCATTGTACAATGAAGTATGATGAAAACAAAGACTCTGAACTTGAAAAAAGATGGTTAGAAAACACAAAAGGACAGAAAATCACTATGATGTCACAATACATATTAGTAGGACCAGAAGGAGCAGCTCTGCAGGTAGATAGGGAAAAATTCATTGATGAGTGGTTTGAAGTACCAAACTCAGTTCCTCATGTTTCCTTATATGTAAGCAAAAACTGTGATGCAAAAAGCAGAAAATTGCAAGTGGGAAGCCACAGAAAATCATCTAATCTTCCAATCAGCAGATAAAGTGTATCTCAAAATTTTGTGTGCTACCCCAATGTTGGGGGTTCCCAGAATGGTGATAAATACAAAAATTGATCCAAAGGTCAATGAACATCAGACAAAGCAAGCTGAATTGTTAAAAGAAATGGAAAAACAAGTTCCAATGGAATTATGGTCTCAACATGACACAGATGTGGGGTTAGTGAAATCAGCCAATCCAGTTAGAATAGCACTCAGATCAGGAGCTAAAGTACCAAAAAAGATGCAATACCCTTTGAAACCAGAAGCAGAAAAGGGAATCAAAAGAACAATTGAGGGATTGGTGAAAGCAGGAGTACTTATTGAAAGTACTAGTTATTGTAACACCCCAATATTGCCAGTAGCTAAGGCAGATAAATCAAAATGGCGTTTGGTGCATGATTTGAGAGCAGTGAATGAGGTTGTGGAAGATTGACCTGCTGAAGTACCAAACCCGCATACGTTGCTAACTAATGTTCCATCTGCTGCTAATTATTTTACTGTGATTGATCTCTACTCAGCTTTTTTCAGTGTTCCCCTAGCTGTGGAGAGCCAACCATTGTTTGCATTCACCTACCAAGGTAAAAAACTCACATACACGAGAATGCCTCAGGGCTTCAAACATTCACCACATGTGTTTAATCAAGTTCTAAAAGAAGATTTAAGTGATCTTAGGCTGGACAGCACATTGATGCAATATGTAGATGATTTATTGATTTGTTCAATGACTTTGGAACAATGTCATCAAGATTCAATCAAAGTACTCAATAAATTAGCAGAGGGGGGACATAAGGCCTCAAAAGAGAAGCTGCAATATTGCTTACCACAAGTTGAATATTTAGGACGCACAATTTCACACAAAAAGGCAAGGATTTTGTGATTAGGGGCAATAATGCAGCTGATCAATATGCTAAACAAGCCTCTGGCTGTACAACAGCAATAATGGCTCCCTCAGTTCTGATTCAACCTCAGCCTCAATTGGCAGACATTGAGCGAATACAACAACAAGCCACACCATATGAAATTAGTGTGTGGCAGCACAGAGGAGAAACACGAGATGCAAATGGACTTTGGCGTTCTCACGAAGGTCACATGATTGCTCCAACACCATTGCTTACAATCCTGATATCTGACGCGCATGGTTTTGACCATTGCGCGAGGGGGGAAGTGATTAAAAAGAAAAAATTGAAAAATAAAGCGTCAAGGTTATTGGTCGCCTTATTTACAGGTGTAACAAAGTTCGTAGGAAGGAAGGAAGCGGACAGGGTTGGCTCGTGAAGACTCAGGTATGTTTATTTAAGACAGATAAACTCACACAGGTGCGCACTCGGCGTCACCGGAAACATCAACTCTCTCGTTCGTCTCGCGATCACTCTCTCTCTGACAGCTTGTGCGCGCCGAGTCTTCACTCCGCTCTCTCCCTGAACTGCTGCCCACGGCGGCTTTTATCCGGTCTCCACGCCCAATTACTACAATCAGACACAGGTGATCCTCATTTTGCACTTGACCCACTTACTTACCGCTGTCTCCTGAGTCTTTCTCCCGCTGCAGACTTCGCTGAACCACGCCCCCGCCACATACCCCCACCGCCCGACTCAGGCCGGAAGCCTCCGCCTGCAGCCCCCATTCCTGGAGAGGAAGTCGGCTACAGTCATCTGCGCCCCGGCCTGTGGATCACCTTGAATTTGAAGGGCTGTAATGCCAGATACCAACGGGTGATCCGCGCTGGTATCCTTCATGCGCGTGGAGCCACTGCAAGGGGCGTGGTCCGAACAGAGGGTGAATTCGTCCCAGGAGATAATAGCGGAGGGTGAGGACCGCCCACCGGATCGCCAAACACACCTTCTCAATGGTGCTATACATCGCCTCTCTTAGAGAGCTCCGACTGATGTACAGCACCGGGCGCCTCACCCCTATCTCCTGGGTCAGGACAGCTCCCAGCCCCGGTCCGACGCCGTCTGCCTGCAGCAAGAAGGGAGAAAAGTCAGGAGAGTGTAATAGCGGCCCGCCACACAGAGCAGCCTTTACCTGGGTGAAAACCTGCTGGCACCACTCCGCCCACGGACCGTATCTGGGACCTCCTTTTAGTGAGGTCAGTCAGCGGGCTGGTGAGCTCCGAATAGTCAGGAACAAACCTCCTGTAATATCCCGCCAGCCCCAGGAACTGCCTCACCTCCTTGGTCTTGGGTCTCGGCAGGCCGCAATAGCTGCCGTCTTATCAATTTGGGGACGCACCTGTCCGTGACCCAAGTGGAAACCCAGATAACGCACCTCCACCCGCCCAATCGCACACTTCTTTGGGTTGGCCGTTAGTCCCGCCTCCCTCAGCGCTCAGCACCTCCGCAGGTGCACCATGTGCCGCTGCCAGTCCTGACTGTAGATGATGATGTCATCCAGGTAGGCAGCGGCGTATGCGGTGTGCGGTCGGAGGATTTTGTCCATGAGGCGCTGAAAGGTAGCGGCGCGAACAACCCAAACGGAAGCGTGACAAATTGGTGCAATCCAAACGGCGCTAGTGAAGGCTGACTTTTCTTTGGATAACGGTGATAAGGGGATCTGCCAATATCCTTTAGTTAAGTCCAGCGTCGAATAAAAGCGAGCGGTACCCAGCCGATCAAGCAACTCGTCAACCAGCGGCATTGGATAGGTGTCGAATTTCGACACCGCATTCACCTTGTGATAATCCACGCAGAATCGGACCGAGCCGCCTGTTTTCGGGTACCAAAACGATCGGGCTTGCCCAGTCACTGCGGGACTCTTCTATTACTCCCATCTCTAGCATCGCCTCTAATTCTGACTGGACCACCTTTTTCTTGTGCTCCGTAAACGATATGGCCGGCTGCGCACTACCACGCCCGGCCCGGTCTCAATATGGTGTTGAATAAGGTTGGTTCGACCGGGCCGGGCGAGAACACGTCCGCAAATTCTCTGCAACCGGGCTACATCGGTGAGCTGGGAGGGTGAGAGGTGATCCCCGGGGCCAGAGGGTGATGGAACTTTGAGGCTTGCCTCTGGCCCGAGATCTTCCTCGTTACCTACTACCTTCGCCAGCATCACCGCTCGACCTCGCTCCATTTTTTAAGGAGGTTGAGGTGATAAATCTGCCGTGCCCCGCTCCGATCCGCTCGAACCACCTCATAATTGAGATCCCCTACCTGCCGTGTGACCTCAAACAGTCCTTGCCACTTGGCAAGTAATTTGGAGCTAGAGGTAGGGAGTAACACAAGTACTTTATCTCCCGGCGTGAAATTGCGTAATCTGGCCCCCCCGATTGTATAGCCGGCTTTGCTTGTACTGGGCCTGTAACAAATTCTCCATGGAGAGCTGCCCCAACGTGTGGAGTTTTGTTCTCAGGTCCAGCACATGCTGAATTTCATTTTACTCCAGGTCCCTCCTCCCAAGTCTCCCTCAGGACGTCCAAAACCCGGGGCTGGCGGCGTCAGACAGGAGCTCGAAGGGGAAAACCCGTGGAGGCTTGGGACCTCGCGCGACAGCGAACAAAAGGGGTTCCAGCCATTTGTCCCAATTTTGGCGTCTTCGTGAACGAACTTTCGAATCATTGTTTTCAACGTACGATTAAATCGTTCCACCAGGCCGTCCGTTTGTGGGTGATAGACGCTGGTGCGAATCGATTTAATTCCCAACAACTCATAAAGTTCGCGAATGGTTCGTGACATAAACGCCGTGCCCTGATCGGTGAGAATCTCTTTCGGGATTCCCACCCGGGAGATCATACTAAACAGAGCCTCCGCTACACTCTTTGCGGAAATGTTGCGGAGGGCCACTGCCTCCGGGTATCGGGTTGCATAATCCACTAGAACCAATGCAAACCGATGCCCTCGTGCTGACCGTTCCAATGGCCCGATGAGGTCCATACCAATTCTTTCGAAGGGGACCTGCATTAGCGGAAGGGGGCGCAAAGGCGCTTTTGGGGAGGCCGGGGGATTCACTAACTGACATTCACGACAAGCCGCACACCACCGGCGTACATTCTCGTGAATGCCCGGCCAAAAAAAACGGGCCATTAAACGGTTCAGTGTTGCCGCTTGACCCAGATGCCCTGCCATAGGATTACAGTGAGCCGCCTGGAAAAGCATTTCCGACGGCTTTTGGTACCAACAACTGGGTTGTATCTTGTTTTGACTGAGCGTCCTGCGTCACTCGATACAACCTATCTTTTAATATAGCAAAATAGGGATAGGAAGGGGCCGTGGACTGGAGGCCGGCCGTCAATGGAACGGACCTGGTTGAACGCGCGTTTTTCAGCGACTGCGTCCTGGGACTGCTCCAGGGAAAATCATCACGCCCGTGAGGATTAGCCTCTCGACCGCTCCGTTCCTGGTGCCGCCTCAGCGGTCCTGGCTCAGCCTCTCCCGTTCGCACGGCCGCCTCCGGCTTCTCTTTTCCGCAGGAGGCATCCACACAAAACTCCCAATAAAATTTTAAACGCTGGCCAATTGGTTCCCAAAATCAGCGGATGCCGGAGGCGGGGTTAACTGCCACCTCCACCTTATGCTTGCCCCGAAATTGGATGGTTAACAGCACTACTGGGTATGTCACCACATCCCCATGTACACACCTCACCCGAACCATGCAGCTCTTATCCAATGCCTCGGGCTGAATTAGGCTTTGATGGATCGAGGTCTGGTTACATCCTGAATCCACCAAAGCCCAATAAGTACCCCCTAATACTCACAGGTATTTGGTACCCGCCAGCTTGATCGGGGCAGCCTGTGGGGCGTCGGAACCCGGACCAGTGTCCCCACCTCCATTACTGGACACCGATCGATAAAGTGGCCCGGGTCCCCGCAACGCCAACAGGCCGGCCCAGGCTTCCCCGCCACCCTAGTGGCAGGAAGTGGGACAAGGAATTGGCGTGGAGACCCCGGAGGAACGGGAATGAGCGCGGAGCTCCATCGCGGCTGGGCTCGCTGAACCTACGCCGGCACGGGACCTGGGAAGGAAGACAGGGGGAGACACAGAAGGGGAAGAGAGAGAGAGAGAGAGAGATGGTAGGGGTTCGCCAACCCCATGGCACGCCACCATCTGGTCCTCGGCGAGTTGGATGGCCAGATCCAGCGGCCGGGCGGTGGCACTGGACCCACTGCGCGTCGCCTTAGGGAGCCGCGCAATAAACTGCTCCAGCACCACCTGGTCGATGACATGGTCGACGCCGCCTTCCCCGGCCAACAGCCATCTGCGGCAGGCGTCCCGGAGCTGGTGAGCCATCACGAAGGGCCGGCCGTTCTCCCCCAGCTCCAGTGACCGAAAGCGCTGGCGGTGCTGCTCGGGCTCCGGCCGACCCGCTGGAGGATGGCTCGTTTCAGGTCGTCGTGACCAGGAGGTTCTGGACTGGCAGCTGCTGCGCCGCCAACCGCGCCTCCCGGTTAGCAGGGGATGAGGCGACTGGCCAGTCCGTTTGTGGCCACCCCAATGCCGCGCGGTTTTTCGAAGAGGTCGAGGAACGCCCGGGTCATCCTGCGGCCCCATCTTCTGTACCGGCATGTGGGTGGGCGGGCCGGGACTGTTGGATTCTCACCGGCCCGAACCTCCCGGTCCATCCAGCTCCGGAACAGCTCGCGGTCCTCCCGCTGGTTCTGGACGAGGGCACAGAATCTCCTCTCTGGTCTGCCCTCATGTCCATCAGCGCTTTGTGTTGTTCTTGGTGGAGTCCCGCGAGCGACTGGATGACATCCGCAAATGGCGATCCCGATGGTGAGGACATGATGGCGTTCGGCTTCCTTTCCCGGTTTCGCACCAGTGTAACAAAGTTCGTAGGAAGGAAGAAGCGGACAGGGTTGGCTCGTGAAGACTCAGGTATGTTTATTTAAGACAGATAAACTCACACAGGTGCGCACTCGCGTCACCCGGAAACATCAACTCTCCTGCTCGTCTCCGCGATCACTCTCTGTATTCGCTCCGACTGTTTCTCTCTGACAGCTTGTGCGCCGAGTCTTCACTCCGCCTCTCCTGAACTGCCGTTCCCACGGCGGCTTTTATCCGTCTCCACGACCAAGGTGATCCTCATTTTGCACTTGACCCACTTACTTACCGCTGTCTCCTGAGTCTTTCTCCCGCTGCAGACTTCGCTGAACCACGCCCCCTCGCCACAACAGGCAATGGTGGATGAGTATTTATCTGAATGTGAAGTCTGTGCCCAAAATAATGTAAGAAAGGGAATATCTGCTCCAATTGGTCATATACCAGTCCCAGAAGGACCATTCAAACATCTAGTCATGGACTATGCAGACATGATAAGAACTGTTAGAGGAAAAATATACTTGTTGGTAATAATTGACAGGTTCAGTAGATGGGTGGAAGCAGTTCCATCAACAGATCAAGGAGTCCAGACAGTGAGGAGTGTGTGTAATGTTTGGTTCTGACTGTTGTACTTATATTCCAAACAATACAGCCCCAGATGGATCATTCACCAAAGAAATGGGGAAACTGAAAAACCTGAGAGAAGAGGTGACCAAGAATGCTGGAGCAGACATGCATACCTGGGATTGGTTTAATTCACTTTTTGGGTCTTGGGGACAATGGTTAACCAAAATGGGCATTATAATTGGCATTGTTGTTGTTATGTTTCTTTTGTTGTTCTGTTGTATTGTGCCTTTCATCAGATCAATGCTGGCCAGTGCTGCAGCCAAACAGATGATTAATGTGTCGGTGAGACCAACTGGAGCTGACGTTGGATGTACCAACACGTATACAGTGGGACCTGGACTGGATGAACTGGATGAATTTGTGTAAAACATTCTCTGAGTGGTAGGGAAGGGGTGCCTTTTATTTTCATTTATTATTTTTACCTTGTATTGTCATTTTTGATAGAAAGGGAGTTAGTATCTTCATTGTATTTTCTTTTCATATTATGTAGTAACATTAGAATATTTGGATAGAGTAGGAAGGAAGTTAGATGGCTTTATGTATTTTATTTTGGCATATACCCCTTCCTGAAGTCATTTGTTTTGAAATCTTTATCTTTGAATCATTTATTCTGAAATCATTTATTTCTAAAGAAGCATTTAAATCTCCTATATACATCAAATGTGAAATGTAATTATTTTTGGAAAGAAAGGAAACGCTGAAGGTTTTAAGCAGGTCAGTGTCCGTGTTACGAGGCAATGCAACCAGAAAAGGGGACGATAAGAAAAGATTGTATGTCTACTACTTATTTGCAAGTATTCATCATTTAACCTTCATTATCAGTATGTAGTTTATTTCTTTTAACACTGGAGAATTATCACTGGAAAATATGAAAAGAAGAAAGGATCGACGAGCATCTCAGTGCTTAGCAGCATGAGTAGATTCAACTGGAGGTTTAAAAACCCACCATCTACTCCAACACCAGATAGAGCTGAAGGGCATTGGATCTGCCTAAGAGCTCCTCTGGCAACAACAACATCACCAGATAGAGCTCCAAGCTACCGGAAATGTTTGGAGTTCCTCTGGCAGCGTGGGATAGACCAGTGCATAATATATTGCATTATATTACTTTGTTTTTTCTAATTTTGATATTTGATAAGTGTAATCATTTGACTAATCATTCATGTACTCTACATAACCATGACAACCATGGGCAAGGCTAAAAGACATGCACATGCTTTAAAACACATTGCTGATTTATTTTGAGTGTTCATTAACCCCCAAGAATGTATAGGTAGGGAAGTAGATTCTTTTACTCTTCTAGTCAATAGTGAGAGATGTTTGGATCTGACTTCCTCTGGAGTGCAGCAACATGAAAAAGCCATTTGTTAAGAGAAAAGATGATGGAGGACCTTTATTGGTTCATAGAAGGATAGAAGGACGGGTGGACTTGTGATGTTGCACTCTGGGTAAGGGATATTAGTGGTGAGACTTAGTAAAGTCTCATAGGGGGGATATGTCGTGTTGTTTTTCTTTTATTGTATGTTATTTACTCAATATGGTGTTATTTTACTTAAAATATGATGTATGTTCAAGAATGTGATCCACAAACTGATCAATATGTTGAAGTATTCCAATCTATTAGGCAGTACTAGTGTTTTACAATGAAGTGTATTAGTGAACTTGAATAACCCTATGAACTTTGGGTAATGCCCAAAATATGACATATTCATATAAACAGGTTTTGAAGTGTCTCATGAGACTGCTGCTCAAGGTTTTTCTCATGAGACTGCTGCCCAAGGTTATTTAAAACAAAGGGCTGATTTAGCCAAAGATGCCACCCTTAAAGATGGACCAGGTGCGCTAATAGATTAACTGTAGCAAACCAGAAAAGCGTAGCTGATAAAAAACCGGAACTCCCATGTTTGGGCAGTGCCACAGGTATAAAGGGTGAGCGGACAGACAGAGATTCAGACATTGCGGGCCCGCTGTCTCGGCTTTGTTATTCTGATAAGAAAGTCTAATTTTGACATCTGGAACTCCTGTTTTCTTGAGCCTCATTGACTACATTGAAGAAATCCATCCTTTGCTCTTTTTGCTACGACACTTTGTCTTTCCTTTAACATAATAGAAGGACGTCAAGCCGGCCACACAGGAATTAAGCACATGCACGAACACGACAGACGAACTGATGCGATCTCTCAACGCATTTTCAAGACATAGTATGACTGTAATATAAGAAAATAATGGAATTGATAGTAGAGCAAGATTACGATGAAAATGATACACGAGGTGCAGCTTTACTACATAAAATAATAGAGTTTATTAAGTTTTAATCGTATCTCCTGAACCATGACAATTCACATTCAGAATACATATAGATTTTCAGCTCGTTTGCTTCTCATCCGAATTTCTGTCCATAAATGTCCCGCCCACTTAATTATAAAACACTAAAGCTGCCTGAAATTGGTCACTAATATACAAATTTCCTGGCACATAGTGCACAATTCAGACAATGTATATATGTTCCCTTCCGAAGGGAACTTCTACGTCCTCTAGGGGACGCTATGGGAACGCCTTCAGCGTGACCGGTGTCTTGAAGCATGATTACAAACACCCAATGCACTTGACATTGGCAGGTGGACGCCTATGACGCAAGCTAACGAGCATCTGCGAGCATAAAAGGGCACCTGTGGAACACATCATCTTCTTTTCTCCTTCAGGGGACCTTGTTTCTGAAGTGTGAGTAGATATGTCTGTTGAGAAGCGCTTTAGGAGGTGTGTCGATCCGTGTCAGCGTTATCTGACACTAGATCACACACGATCTATGCGTTATGTGTTTGGGAAGAGCACGCGCCGCGGCTCGGGTCCAGCCGCTGCTGAGGCAGTGAAGAGACTGAGTTCACGGCGATCACAGATGGAGCTTGCGTTGCGCGGAGAGCACGTGCGCTCTGTTCTCGAGGGAATGGAGTGCGTTCTTTGTGAGCCTTTTTCTTTGGGAAAAGCTCTGCTCTTGCTCGTCCCTTTTCTTGAGAGAATTGGGGCGATCATCTGCCCCCCGCGGCTCGGGTCCAGCCGCTGCTGAGGCAGTGAAGAGACTGAGCTCGCGGCGATCGCAGAGGGGGCTCGCATAACGAGTTAGAGAGGAATTTTTCATCTTGCGCTCAACAGCGGCTGACGAGAGTAGACTGCGGGAGGAAGATGTATTGTCTGTAAATGCATCTTCTGATCCAGCAGGAAGTGCTTCTCAGCTTGTCTGCCCCGCGATGTAGAGCATTGCTAACTATGCTGACATTGAAGGGAGGCGCGCCGATGCCCCGAGTGGCGCTGGCGAGCAAAAAAAAAAAAAAAAAAAAGTTGAGAGGTCTCTGGCAGTAAGCAGGCTCTGAGGAGCCTTACTAACTGTTTTTGGCGTTGAGTGTAGTCAGGCCTCCTCTCGCTCTAGAGAGTCGTCATGCTGAGGCCTCCACTCTTAAGAGCCCCTCAACCAGGGTTGAGTGTGCTAGGCTTCCTCTCATTTAAGAGGTTCATTCTGCTGAAGCCGCCACTCTTCAGAGCCCGCCTCTGGCAGTAAAGGAGGTAGGCTCTGAGGAGCCTCACTAACTGCTTCTGGCGTTGAGAGACGTCATGCTGAGGCCTCCACTCTTAAGAGCCCCTCAACCAGGATTGAGTGTGCTAGGCTTCCTCTCGTTAAGAGAGTCCTTCTGCTGAAGCCGCCACTCTCCAGGGCTCCGTCTCTGGCAGTAAGCAGGCTCTGAGGAGCCTTACTAACTGTTTTTGGCGTTGAGTGTAGTCAGGCCTCCTCTCGCTCTAGAGAGTCGTCATGCTGAGGCCTCCACTCTTAAGAGCCCCTCAACCAGGGTTGAGTGTGCTAGGCTTCCTCTCGTTTAAGAGAGTCATTCTGCTGAAGCCGCCACTCTTCAGAGCTCCGTCTCTGGCAGTAAAAGGAAGTAGGCTCCGAGGAGCCACACTAACTGCTTCTGGCGTTGAGTGTAGTCAGGCCTCCTCTCGCTCTAGAGCAGGGGTGCCCAAATTTTTCATATGAAGGGCCAAAAATCTAACTTGATTGAGAGCCGTGGGCCAACAGTAAATTTTGCATCATAAATCAAACTGTATTACATTAAAGTTGCTATGGGTTCCCCTTATTTATTTCATAATATTTAAAATAAATATAAAACAACTTTAATCTGATTAACTAATGCAGTTTTATTTGTAAGTTTTGCATTTTAATGAACTTATTACAATAAAAACAAACAATCCCCAAGTGTACAGTTCAATACCAAATACACTAGCAATAATAAAACCATGTGGTTGCAATGTCAGTGACCTAATGAGAGATATGAAGCTGGTCCTTATTTTTCAGAAGTTTTTCAAGATTGGGCTGTAGCTGACTTACAGACAAAGACAAGATATTATGTAGGTGAGAGTCAGTTATTTTGCTTCTGAGTTTACTCTTGTTCAAGTTCATCAGACTGAAAGTCTGCTCGCAGAGGTAGGTACTGCCAAACAGAGACAGCATCACTTGTGACTGCTTACACATCTTTGGGTACCTGTTTGCTGGGACACATTTGTAGAAGTCTGTCAAGGGAAGGGGTGTGAACTTGTGTTTCAGTTCTGTATCACACTGAAGCTCAATTAGTTCCATCTGAAGATCATCTCTGACTGCATCCACACTGATGGTGAAGGGTTGAGCAAACAACCTTAAAGTCAGCAGTGTTGTGTCTGAAGTCCTCAAAGCGACTGTCAAACTCCTGGATAAGGTTACTGAGAACAGCATCATACTCATGGACCTTCTCTTTCACCATGCCTACCTCTCCAAGACAGGGAAAATGGGCTAAATGTCCTGCATGTGGGGTGAGAAACAGAAAGAACAGTGTGAGACTGGGAGTGAAACAGGGAGTGAAATGAGCAAAGCAGGCATGTAAAACAGAGGGAGAAAAAATTTAATAAATAACTGAAAAAAGAAGGAAATTATTATTTCATGACAATTTAAGAAACTAACATATTTTAAGCAAATTTTATTAGCTTGATGTACAACAAAAATACAAATGCTGACATGACTGAATATAAATGCAAACTCCACATATAATTCTAAATATAATTAATAATAATACAATTATAATTGCACATAAAATATCCTGAATATTATAACTGTAAATGTTACTGTTACCTGCTGAGAGATGTCTTCTGAGCAGCAGTAGTTTTTGTTTGAAGGCTCTGACGTGATCAAAAAGCTGGGTGATAATCTGGTCCTTTCCCTGGAGCTGAACATTCAAAACATTGAGCATCTCTGTTACATCCACAAGGAAAGCCAGGACAGAGAGCCATTTCTTATCAGTGGGCACTTGAATATTACCATCCTTGCTTTCCTGAAAACTCTGATCTCATCACGCAGATCAAAAATCTCCTGAGAACTTTTCCTCGGCTGAGCCATCTAACCTCCTGGTGGTACAACACATCACCATATTGCGCATCCATCTCATCCATCAGTGCCTTGAACTGTCGGTGAGAAAGCGCCTTGAGCGTATATTGTTGACAATTTTGACGACGCCACGCATCACATCCACAAGCCCGACAGATTTAGCACATAGTTGTTCTTGATGCAAAATGCAGTGGTACTTAACAACTTTTCCTCCACATTCACTGACTTTCTGAGACACAAAAGTAGCAAGGCCAGATTTCCTCCCTACCATTGCCGGCGCTCCGTCAGTTGTAATGCCAGCCATCTTCTCCCACTTGAATTCGTTTTTTTCCAACACTCTCTCAACAGCAAAAAAGAGATCTTCTCCTTTAGTAGTACCAGAAAGGGTCTCAATGCCAGCCAGCTCTTGTGTCACTTCAAAGTTTCATTTACTCCACGCAAAAATACCAACAGCTGTGCAGAATCGGATATGTCGGTGCTCGTCGCAGGCTATTGAATAGGCAGAGAACGCACTTGCCTTTGTCTTGATTTGCTCGCCGATGTCTTGAGCCATGTCCTCTATCGTCGGGTAACAGTATTTCTTGACAGGCTAATTTGTGAGAACATTCGCGTGAGAAGGACAAACTGCTTCTGCAGCCACTGCAAGACATTCCTTGACGAACTCTCCAGTAGCGAAGGCTCTTCCACTTTTAGCAATTAGAGCGGAAATCTGATAACTGGCCCGTGTGGCGCTTTCTTGTGCTGATGAAGGACGTAGCAGCGCGCTCTGTTCGGATCGAAGTTTAGCAAGCAGCTCGTTAGCCTTCTTTTTTCGCTCCTCGCCGTTGTACTTTGAGAAAGCTGCAGAATGTTTTGTTTCATAATGACGACGGATATTGTACTCTTTTAAAACAGCAACAGACTGTTTGCAAACTAGACACACTGCCTTTGATTTGACTTCAGTGAATAAAAACTCATCTTGCCAAACTTTTTAAAATTTCTCTTGTCTGTGTGCCACCGCCTTGATTTCTCCATTATTGCGTTTGTTAATTTGTTGACATTAATTGACGTCAAGTGTCGCAAAGCACGCGGTGATGCACCTTGAATTGCGCATGTACAGAAAAAAAATCTAATTGATTTACATTTAATTTCAGTTTACTCTGTTGTAGTTCAACAATAAAACAAACAAAAATGTTATGTTAAATTAGAAATGACGATCTGTGTCGAAGGCATCCCCACCCCTCCTCTCCTCCTCTCTCTCCTCTCTCTCCTCTCTGATGGTATGGCGGGCCAAATCAAAGGTTACCACGGGCCAACTTTGGCCCGCGGGCCCTAATTTGGGCACCCCTGCTCTAGAGAGTCGTCATGCTGAGGCCGCCACTCTTAAGAGCTCCCCTACTCGGATCGAGTGTGCTGGGCTTCCTCTCGTTAAGAGAGTCCTTCTGCTGAAGCCGCCACTCTCCAGGGCTCCGCTTAGACGGCACTGTTAGTACGTTGGTGAGCCTCGCTAGCTGTCTGTAGCGCTGAGTATGGTCAGGTCTCCTCTCGCTTTAGAGAGTCGTTATGCTGAGACCTCCACTCTTAAGAGCCCCTCAACCAGGGTTGAGTGTGCTAGGCTTCCTCTCGTTTAAGAGAGTCATTCTGCTGAAGCCGCCACTCTTCAGAGCTCCGTCTCTGGCAGTAAAGAAGGTAGGCTCTGAGGAGCCTCACTTACTGCTTCTGACGTTGAGTGTAGTCAGGCTGAGGCCTCCACTCTTAAGAGCTCCCCTACTCGGATTGAGTGTGCTAGGCTTCCTCTCGTTTAAGAGAGTCCTTCTGCTGAAGCCGCCACTCACCAGGGCTCCGTCTCTGGCAGTAAAGAAGGTAGGCTCTGAGGAGCCTTACTTACTGCTTCTGACGTTGAGTGTAGTCAGGCTGAGGCCTCCACTCTTAAGAGCCCCTCAACCAGGGTTGAGTGTGCTAGGCTTCCTCTCGTTTAAGAGAGTCATTCTGCTGAAGCCGCCACTCTTCAGAGCTCCGTCTCTGGCAGTAATAGGAAGTAGGCTCCGAGGAGCCACACTAACTGCTTCTGGCGTTGAGTGTAGTCAGGCCTCCTCTCGCTCTAGAGAGTCGTCATGCTGAGGCCGCCACTCTTAAGAGCTCCCCTACTCGGATCGAGTGTGCTAGGCTTCCTCTCGTTTAAGAGAGTCATTCTGCTGAAGCCGCCACTCGCCAGGGCTCCGCTTAGACGGCACTGTTAGTATGTAGGTGAACCTCGCTAGCTGTCTGTAGCGCTGAGTGTAGTCAGGTCTCCTCTCGCTTTAGAGAGTCGTTATGCTGAGACCTCCACTCTTAAGAGCCCCTCAACCAGGGTTGAGTGCTGTTAGGCTTCCCTCTCAGTAGAGAGCCGTTCTGCTGGAGCCTCCACTCTTTAGAGCTCCGTCTCTAGCAGTAAAAGGAGGTAGGCTCTGAGGAGCCTCACTAACTGCTTCTGACGTTGAGTGTAGCCAGGCTGAGGCCTCCACTCTTAAGAGCTCCCCTACTCGGACTGAGTGTGGCTAGGCTTCCTCTCGTTTAAGAGAGTCGTTCTGCTGAAGCCGCCACTCTCCAGGGCTCCGCTTAGATGGCACTGTTAGTAGGTAGGCTCTATTGTGAGCCTCGCTAGCTGTCTATAGCGCTGAGTGTAGTCGGGTCTCCTCTCGCTTAGAGAGTCGGTATGCTGAGACCTCCACTCTTAAGAGCCCCCCAACTAGAGTTGAGTGTTGTTAGGCTTCCTCTCGTTTAAGAGAGTCATCCTGCTGAAGCCTCCACTCTCCAGAGCTCCTCTTAGACAGTACTATGTGCATGCTCTTTCTTGAGCCTCACTAGCTGTTGTAGCGTTGAGTGTAGAAGTCTCCTCTCAATTTGGAGAGTCGCTAATCTGAGACCTCCACTCCGAGATCCATACTCTGGTGAGCTAGTCTATGATGGCGAGCTTTTGAGCTTGCCTGAACAGCTAGATCTGCTGGGCAGGGATTGTGTTCCTCGAGTCTGTGACTTAGGAATCCAGCTTTTGGACACTCTTTCCCTCAGCATGGCGGCGTGGGCATGCGTTCCCATAGCGTCCCCTAGAGGACGAGCGTGAAGTTCCCTTCGAAGGAACGCCCAGGTTACGATGTAACCATAGTTCCCTGAGAATGGGAACGAGACGCTACGTCTCTAGGCCATGCTTCGGGCATTCGTGTCGGTCCCCCTTGAAAAAAAGAGGATGATGTGTTCCACAGGTGCCCTTTTATGCTCGCAGATGCTCGTTAGCTTGCGTCATAGGCGTCCACCTGCCAATGTCAAGTGCATTGGGTGTTTGTAATCATGCTTCAAGACACCGGTCACGCTGAAGGCGTTCCCATAGCGTCCCCTAGAGGACGTAGCATCTCGTTCCCATTCTCAGGGAACTATGGTTACATACGTAACCTGAGACGTTTTCCATCGGAGCAAATGAAGTTTAGAGTGAGTGTCACTTGAACCACTGAGAGACGAGATGGCTGTCATGTGGGCGAGATCACATAAACGAAATGCTATTGGCTAATTGTTTTGTTACTGGCTCTTCGATATGTCATGCCCTGACTTCATGTTTCAATCTGAAATACGTAAAATAAAAAAAACACCTGTCCATGGTAAAGTTTGTTGGACATTATTCATATCAGCCTTATCTCGAGAAGAAGAATCTGCAGCTATGCGTCAGTATTGTCTTTTATTGGTCTTCTGGTGATCACATTCCTCCAGTCTGCTGTAATGGGCAACTAAGTCACGCAGCTTTATTATTTTAATGGTAGCTTATGAATAAACAGAAACAAACCTTTATCAGACAGTGATGCCTGAACTTACTTTATTTCTAATTAGTGGTCAATATCTTGCAAAATTTGTTTAAAATGGACAAAAATTGAAAACTTTTGGAGTTAACTTCTTGCAATTTATGATAAATAATTGAATTGTACATCTTAATAAGCAGAATCTGCAGCTATTGTCTATGTCTTTTTATCGGACTTCTAGCAGACAGTCTGATGTAACGGCAATAGCAAGACACCCTAAAGCTTTATTTATTTAGTCAATGGAATGAACAAACATATTTCAAAACCTTTATTTCCTATTAATTAAATAGTGATTATCATCTAATAAAATTTTAAATATGGCCACTTTTGCTGTTTTTTATAATAATTGGCCCAATATATAAATAATATTTTAAACACAAATGACAATTTACCAGAATGTTTTTTAGTTATTAAGAATAAAAATCCCCATCGCTAAAATTGGTTCATCGAGACAAGAGTGGACTGTGCCAAACCTGGAGTCATGCGAGTATTGCTATTGCCTGTTTTATTCACATTGCTATTTCTGTAAAAGACAGATGCAAATACATTAATAATGTGTAATGTCATCGAGACTGTTGAATGGAAATGCGTTATATTGTGTAAGTTTGTAAGATTTCTGTGTGATCTTTTCCTTCTCTCAGTTTTGTCACAAAGAAGGTTATCGTCTCTGTGCAGATCCTCAGCTGAGCTGGGTGAAGAGTGCCATGAAAGCAGCTGATGCTGGAACAAGTGTTTTAACTTGTTTCATAACTGAAGACAGTATTCTTCTTCCTGTGATTTTCTGTTTTCATTATTGTGATATCATGACAAATGATTGCATGCTTTCTGTTTGTAAAGCAGTAAAATACCTTTTCTAAATTTGACTGCAGAATAATGCATGTAAACATACCGCAGTAATCTTGATTTTACTGACAGCAACATGATAGCTACACAGCACCTTAATCATTAACTTCAGGCACTATTAGTGCCATATATGGTATTTTACCACATTATACGAATAATTTTAATCATACTTTCATGATTGTCATTTTTTCCAATGTTGGAGTATTAAAGAAACATAATCTTTTTTGTTCTACTTTGTAATAATTGTCTTATATTGTGCACTTAATTCCAATAAAGTACAACATAACAAATCTGCCAAATTAATATCCAAATGAATATTTTTGTAGTCCTGTCAACAGCATAGCAGAGCTGATCAAGACTGGTTTAATGAAATGGCCAATTAAATTCTAAAGTAAACTATTTTTTTCAGTCTACAATAATGGTGTCTCAAAAAATGTGTTAATTAATGTGCTGTTAATGCACCTCTTTAAAGCATTTAAATTAAAAATATATAAACATGAAAAATTTTATTGTTGTCAATGCCAATTATTGATAGATTAGAAATGCCATATACACAAATTTATTCTGATTTGCACTTAAGAATAAAGAATTAAACAGCATCCTTTAAAGTAGTTAGTGTAGTAAAATTAAAAATGTTTTGCTTAAAATAAGCAAACATAGGTGTAATTAAGCATATGATATATCCTTTGGAACATTTATCTTAGGATTATTATTAAATTAGGTGAATGTAAGTTATGTTCATGTAATAATGTTTATGTGTGAAGTGCACATTATCTTTGACTTTTTCTTGTTTTTGAGTTTTATGACATCTGATTATCATATATATATATGATCACTTTACAATTAATGTTAATTACTGCATTACTGCAACTAATATTGACTAACAATGAGCAATACATTTGTTACAGTATTTATTAAGTTCATGTTAGTTCATGTTCATGTTAGCTCAGGTCCATTAATTAATAATACCAGATAAAACTGTGGATTTTAATGATGTACAGTATTAGTGAATGCAGAAATTAACATGAACTGAGATTAATAAATGCTTCACAATAATTTTTCTTTGTTAGTTAACTAAAGTAGTTAACAAATGTTAACAAATGGAACCTTATTGTATAGTGTTACAGAACATATTAAATACTGCTAAGTGTAAATGAAATGAAATGAAATGAAATTACAGTAGTCATGTACATAAATGAAAACTGGTGTTCTTTGTTTATTGAGCGCTAACCTCAACAAGCACTTGTTTGGTAATGTGACAATAAAGAAACCGACAAAATAAAATAACTAAGATAAACACTTTGTATACTCTTAAATATGACATATTCAAAGTATTATTTCTCACCAAATAAAAACATTTGACAACTTTTGACGTAAAAACACTTAATGGTTTGCATAGGATATGCTTTGTCAAGATTCACTCTAAATATGTAACTCAGTTACTGAAGGGAAGCATGTGCACCCGTGTTTAAAAGAACAGGTTTTATTTGAAATAGAAGTCTGTTTAATGTTATAAAAACTTTCAAGACAAATTTTACTGACCCCAACATTTTGAATATAAAGTGGATTGAGAAGAACATTTTCAGAACATAACCCCATATTTCACATTTTATGTTGCAGCCTTATTGTAAAATGCTATTTTCTTTTCACAATTCATAAACTGTAAGGACAAAGCAGACATTAGATTTGTAATAACTCTACAAATGTAATAAAAAAGTGAATTTAAAAGCATTTTAGCATAAGACTGCAATAAAAAATATGAAAACAATTATACTGAAAACTATATACTGAATACTTTCGGAATTATATTTTAGTTAAAGGATTAAATGCTATAAATAGCAGAATGATACAATAAATAGCAATGAAATACAATGCTGATATTTATTTTTTTTTTTTTCACTTCACTTATCTTTTTTGTATCTTTCTTTTACACCTCTAGGTTCTTCAGGCTTTGCAGAAAGGACAAGACCGTGGCAGTCCACTACTGAAACGCTAAAGATGCATCCTCGTGTCTTCTCCTCCACCTCACAGAGACTACGAGAGAAACTCATGTTGGCTGTGCATGGGTACTCTTGCATACCTCGGGTTCCTCATCAAAGAATATCAGTTCCAGTGGCCACTCTATGTGTCCTCTTCCATACAAACAGATGCGTAGGAACCCAAACTGACCTCACAGGGCTGGAACAGAGGCAGCACATCACATGAATGTACTCTTCCGACTCTCAATTAGGTGTGGCAATGTGAGTTTGTGAAGCTCGAAATTATTTGATGTCTCTGTCCTCTCGCCTCTCGTTACTTTCACCTTCATCCTTTCTTTTCTGCCTCCAGCTTAAACAAGGCATTTCCATTTAAGCTAAATAAAATAATATAAGGCTTGCTGTGATTGTTTTTATTTGTTTTTCTCGTTTGTTGTTTTACCGTTGTTTCTAAGACTTATTGCACACTGAACTATTATTTATTCTACCTCTTACTCCCTGTATGTAATCTGTGTTTCTGTTCTCTTGTCTCATAAATGTCTTTATTCAGAGATTTGAGTAGATGCTGAAAGATATTGCTGTGTTCATGGTATTGTCACTGGATTCTCTCCCATTATACTTTTTCTCTTTTATAGAAGGTGTCGTGCCAGTCCAAAAGCAAACATTCTGGAATACTAGCGTTTCTGAAATTACAAAGTTTAGTTTCAATTCATGCTTACAGAACATGACTTTAGCATAAATGTGGCTTTAACATTGTGGTGCAGCTTGGATCTGATGGCGGTTGACGTGTTGAAAAGAAGGTAGATGAAAGATTGAGTTCAGTGATGATGGTGGTTTTGAGTCATACGGCCCGTCGCAGCATTATGCTTGACATCTCATATTGTCTTCATTAATAACAGAGAAACAAGCCTCTCTAGATTTTGCAGTAAGTTATTCTTGACATTCAACACTTCATCAAATTGAGATTAAAATCAAATAAAATCTTATTCAAATTGTATAAAATACCATGTTATAATACTTCATAGTCTTTACTTGTTTCATGTAAATAACATGCACTAAACTGGCCTGATTTTTGGAACCATAATATGTAACCGCAATAACAGCAAGTTTAGAGAAGTGAATGTTATTTATTGAAATTTTGGCATTATCACATTCAGATGCTTATTTATTATATTGATTAGAATGTATGTAAATTCATGGATTATTATTTTTGTGAGGAAAATACCTAAATTTGATATCCTCAGAGAGTGAATGTATACTGTATGTACACAGTAATATGTAATCACGCTATGAAGGCACCAGAATGTTGAATGGCACTTGATATCTTACACACTCAGTAAGTTTATGTTCAGATATTATCAAGATAATGTGGTGAGATTTCACTGTGATCGAAGGAAAACCTCCCACCTTTTTTGTGGTCAAAACCACACTACTGCAATAATCTGCTTTGCACTTCTTTTTCTTTTTCTCACATATTTTCCCTGTCGTCTTTACTATGCTCTCTGCTAATTCATGTTTCGTTTCATTACCATATATAGGAACCCCAGGAACTTGTTTTGTCAATGTTGGTTGTTTTCATTATAATCCGATTATTCATTGCCCTCAATTTTTTTTTATATTTTTATATCTGGGGGACACACACCAGGAGCTTTAAGTTAATGGCTTTTGATTTTTGCCTTAAGTCCAAGGTTTTGAAAGAACTTAAAAGACTTCATATGTATCCAGTGCATTCAGCTGTTTGAGTTCATGTACAATAAAAGGAGTGAAGACAATCTTAATAGTAATGAAAGATGACGTGTGTGTTAACAACTTCATGTTATGTTGTGAGTACTTGAGTGTGTGGATCATTAACAATTCATGCTGTTCAAAAGAGCATATAGGCCATCCAGGAACACAGAATATGTTGATAATGAAGTACAGTAAGGTATTGTGCACTGTGTTTGTTATGTGAGTGTTTTATGTGGGAATGGACATAATCAGGTGGTAAGATGATGGCCTTACGATGTGCAATGCATCTGTGCCCACATTTGAATAACCGGCCAGTCCAAACTATTTAATGTTAGCTTTTTATTAATCTGTTTCAACACTGTAGGAACATTGAAACATGTGCAGACTGTGTGCATGCAATCCCACACTTGAAGCTTTCAGGTGTTATTTTTTTTTTTTTTTTTTTAGTATTTGAGCACTGATGCAGCTCGCTTTGACCAATCTCTGTTCTTCTGTGTTTGTCCAAAAATGCTGCCTTTGCTTTTGTTGTCAATACAGATGATATAGAAATAAAGTTGTATATAATCATGGTCTATTGCCTGTTCTCTTCATTAGATTGCACATTGAGAATAATGGCACTGAGATGGTGATTCATACATGAGGTGCAGTTTTGCTACATGAAGTAACCACAAAACTGTTTCCTGTAAGACTTATGAGCGCTTTTTTCTGTTATGATCACAGTGGAACATTTCTCACCTATAACCTGCCTCTTACCAAAACCACACTCGCCCCCTCCCCTTCTACCTTTAAAACCCATGGTAAAGTTTGAAGAAATGTTGTGTTTGCGAACAGTTCTTCATTGTTATTATCTGTTGTAGTAATACTGTCGTGAAGTCATGCTAATGCGCATGCTTCACAGTTGTACCGTATTCCGTTCTGTTGTCACTGAAGTTACTTGAGTAAACTAGCATTCACCCGAAGCTCCGTTGTTCTGTGTTTTTGTTGAACATAACAGACATTATCTTGTTGATTTCAGCATTATCTCGAGAAGAAGATCAATCTGCAGATATGCGTCAATATTGTCTTTGTCTTTTTATTGGTCTTCTGGCGGTTGCATTCCTCCAGTCCAGTGTAATGGGCAACGGTAAGTCACCCTAAAGCTTCATTATTTATTTGTTCAGTGGTTTGAATTGACACGTCACAATAATAATTATTTAAAAAACTTGATCATTGTTATAAAGCTCATTTTCGAGAGTGAGTGAGTGATGATTTTTCTTACAATGAGCAATTTGTTTATCTGTTAAAGTTTAGGCGATTGATGTAAAAATATTAAATACATAAATTATATTTTTCAACACAGATGCCAATTCACCACCCGAATGCTGTTTTAATTATGTAAGAAGAATCCCCATCGCTAAAATTGATTCCTACCACATTACAAGAATGGAATGCACCAACCCTGGAGTCATGTGAGTTTTCATTTGTCAACAATCATAATCATTTGTCAAGACTGTTGAATGGAAAATCATTATATTTTGTAAGTTTGTAAGATTTCTGTGTGATCTTTTCCTTCTCTCAGTTTTATCACAAAGAGAGAGATCCTAAGCTGAGCTGGGTGAAGCTGCTGTGCTGATGATCAAAATGCTCAAAGAAACGCTTTTGTTTATTTCTTAAGTGAAGTATTAGCTCAGTAACCATCTTCCTGTAATGCTCTGTCGTTCTTTTCATTATTATGTGAGGCATTATGTGAAGTGTCTGCATTGTGTTTTGACAAGTTTAGTATTTCTTTAACATTCTGCTTTTGTAATTGTTTTACCTTTAACTGTAGTGTTAACTTTACTGCAGAATAACACATGTAAGCTCGAACAATCACCCTGTTCATACCAGGATTACAGGGATGATTTATAGTCTATTTTTATATGTAGACGGAATAAAGTAATTTGCTTTTGTTTGATTCTGTATAACAACAGCCGTCTTCTATGATGTTCTTAATTCTAATAAAACAGAACACAAAACTCCTAATGATGATTTTTGTTGTAAAGTCCCCTCAGCATTCTTCAGTCATACTGTACACCAGCAACAACAGCACAACAGAGCTTATTCAGAACGAGATCAAATAAAACAAAACTGTTTGATCGACAGAAAAAAGACAATATAAATGGTGACACAGAACCAAATTAACTCCAGGTTCTGTTAAGGCAACAATTTAAAGTAAAGTTTAATATTCATATATTTTTACTATTCATTTATAATAATTAATATATTAAAAAGGCCTATTCATAATGTAACAATATATTCACATTAAAATGTAATAATAAAGTTTTATATTTATTGTATATTAATAATATATGACAAAAACTGTTGTCAATGTAATAAGTGTAAGTATGTGTATGTTCATGTTATCTATTCAAGCGCCACTAATTATTGACCTTTTGTGTTCATAGAATGTATTAATTTCCTGTTTTGCACAAATAATTCAACAAGGTCCTTTAAACTAGTGAGGATTGCATTCAGTACAGCAGACCCAACACAGCACAGACAATAAGTGTATTGTGACTAAATAATATAGAAAAATACTGTACAAATAATGTAGTGCTGATGAACAAGGGGCTGGAGTTCTGGAATTTAGGATTGCTAAATGAATGTATTGTTGCTTGTTTTGCTGCCTGAACGTTTCTCATAAACAAATATAATACCCAATTACACGTGGATGTCAAACAACAACTCAATCTAAACTTGTAATACTAAAGTAAAACGCATTATCTAAAACAGATACAGCTAAAAACAGTGCTAAAATATGTTCTTTACACATACAACCCTATGTGCAGTTGCTGCATAGTCTTTCAGCATTGAACTTTTTATTTATTTATTTAGTCATTTAGCAGACACTGTTATCCAAAGCGACTTACAAATGAGGAGATTATAGAAGCAATCAAAACCAACAAAAGAGCAATAACATGCAAGTGCTATTACAAGTTTTTCTTTCATTTTTTATTTTTTTAAGAAAACAAGTATATAGATTATAGAAAAAAGACACTTAGTGTTAGTTTTACAAGAAAAGCTAGCAGTTAGAGAATAAATATACAATTGATAGAGGGCCAAATGTTTGTATGTTTTTTAAATAAAAAGAAGACAGATTAGATCAAATAAAATTAGAATAGAGAGTGCTAGAGTCAGAGGGTCAAATAAAGATGGAAGAGATGTGTTTTTAGCCGTTTCTTGAAGATGGGCAAGGACTCAGCTGCTCGGATTGAGTTAGGCAAGTCATTCCACCAGATGGGAACAGTTAATGAAAAAGTCCATGAAAATTATTTTGTACCGCTTTGGGATGGCACAATAATGCATAGTTCACTTGCAGAACGCAAGCTTCTAGAGGGCATATAAGTCTGAAGTAATGAATTTAGGTAAAGGGGGGCAGAGCCAGTGGTGGTTCTGTAGGCAAACATTAATGCCTTGAATTTAATGCGAGCAGCTATTGGTAGCCAGTGCAAATTGATGAACAGAGGTGTGACGTCCGTTCCTTTCGGCTCATTAAAGATTAATCTTGCAGCAGTATTTTGGATTAATTGTAGAGGTTTGATGGAACTGGCTGGAAGACCTGCCAAGAGAGCATTGCAATAGTCAAGTCTGGACAGAACAAGAGCCTGAACAAGGAGTTGTGTTGCATGTTCCGAGAGAAAGGGCCTGATCTTCTTAATATTATATAATGCAAATCTACAGGACCGGGCAGTTTTAGTAATGTGGTCTGAGAAATTCAGCTTATCATCAATCACAACTCCAAGGTTTCTGGCTGTTTTTGAAGGAGTTATGGTTGATGAGCCTAATTGTAAGGTGAAATTGTGATGAAACGATGGGTTTGCTGAAACCACAAGCAGTTCTGTCTTAGCTAGGTTGAGTTGAAGGTGATGGTCCTTCATCCAGCTAGAAATGTCCGCTAGACATGCTGAGATGCGAGCAGCTAACGTCAGATCATCAGGATGGAATGAGAGGTAGAGCTGAGTGTCATCAGCATAGCAGTGATATGAAAAGCCATGTTTCCGAATGACAGAACCTAGTGAAGCCATGTAGACAGAAAAGAGAAGTGGTCCAAGAACTGAGCCCTGTAGCTAGATGTTGCGACTTGGATACCTCACCTCTCCAAGATACTTTGAAGGACCTATCTGAGAGGTAAGAGTCAAACCACTGGAGTGCGGTTCCTGAGATGCCCTTTCTCAATAGGGTTGACAGGAGGATCTGGTGGTTGACCGTATCAAAAGCAGCAGACAGATCCAGCAATATAAGTAATGAAGACTTGGAAGCCATTCTTGCGAGTCTTAGGTCTTCAACAACTGAGAGCAAGGCAGTTTCGGTGGAATATCCACTTTTAAAGCCAGATTGGTTACTGTCCAGAAGGTTGTTCTGTGTGAGAAAGGCAGTGACTTGGTTGAACACAACTCGTTCAAGTGTTTTTGCAATAAAAGGTAGAAGGGAAACCGGTCTATAGTTCTCTAAAAGAGTTGGGTTAAGAGTGGGTTTCTTAAGAAGTTGGGTTATACGAGCCTGTTTAAATGCTGAGGGGAAAATTCCAGTGTGAAGGGATGTGTTAACAATGTGAGTGAGTGCAGGAACAACTGCAGGAGAAATAGCTTGAAGGAGATGAGATGGAATAGGATCAAGCTGACAAGTAGTAGGATGACTGGAAAGGATGAGTTTAGAGATTTCTACCTCTAGAAGGAGGTAGAGAGAGAAGCATGTGAACGAGTGTATGTTTGCTGGTAAGATGTGTTTGGCAGATTGTGGTGTGGAAAATTGTGCAGTGAGGTTTGTCATTTTATTAATGAAGATTGTGGCAAAGTCGTCAGCTGTTAGAGTTGATGAAGACGGAGGAGGAGGAGGACAAAGGAGGGAGGAAAATGTTTTAAAGAGCATGCGAGAATTAGGCGAATTGTTAATTTTGTCATGATAGTATGTTCGTTTAGCAGGGGAGACATTAGCAGAGAAAATCAGAGAGGAGTGATCGATAAAAATTAAGGTCAGTAGGATTTTGTGATTTGCACCATACCCTTTCTGAAGTCCTGAGTTTAGAACGATGTTCGCGGAGAATGACAGATAGCCAAGGGGCAGAAAGAGTGGTACGGGCTGGCCTGGAAGATAAGGGGCAGAAAGTATCAAAACAAGACTTTTTCACATAAAGTATTAATAACTTCTAAAAGCAAGAACTGATGACCAGTTATACTTGATTATTAAAGCATAAAAGGGACGCAAATAAAACAAAGTAGACTTAAGTCTACGAATGTGAGCATTCTTAACATCATTTTGGACATTTTTAGAAGATCAGCATAGCATTGCACAACAATTTGTTTTCTACTGTAGAATGTGTTGGAGGTGTTGACTTTTAATAGCATTAGTTTCTCACCAGCATACAAACCTGTCACTAGATGATAACACCTCGGAGCTGTCAGCGGAGCACTAGAATTTGTGGTCGGCCGCTTTTGCCCATGACCCTGTACCCTGCATTTCCTGTGGGAGGCCATATCCTGCTCATTGTTTTTAAAATAGATTGTGTAATTAGCAAAACCAGCATAACCTATAATGTTAAATGGAAAACGCCTTTCTAGTAGTGGAAGCAGTCAGTAGTTAGTCTTTAAATGTTCCACCATGACCTTCCAGCAACAGCTTGGAAAATACAGCTGAAGCATGTTTTTTCCACTCGGACATTGCAAAAGTTAGGTGCTTAAACCAAACATTATTTGTTTTTTGAGCACTTCCCTCTGTAATTCAATGTTAAATATGTTAAATCGAGTTCTTTAAAGAATAAATTATAATAATAGAACACATTTAGAATGGACAGAAGTTGCCAGTTAACTTGAGGTAACAAATGGCGCCATCTGCTGGCATTGTGATAAACATAAGAAAATAACTGCGATAAAAAAGCTATAATGTTTGAGATACCTTTTCTATAATGCTTCACTTATGGTATACGTAAATGGTATATTACACTTAATTTGAACAGATAGGCCTAAATAATTCATTGCAGGAATTAAGCACATGCACGAACACGACAGACGAACTGATGCGATCTCTCAACGCATTTTCAAGACATAGGCCTAGTATGACTGTAATATAAGAAAATAATGGCATTGATAGTGTCGTGTTGTTTTTCTTTTATTGTATTTTATTTACTCAATATGGTGTTATTTTACTTAAAATATGATGTATGTTCAAGAATGTGATCCACAAACTGATCAATATGTTGAAGTATTCCAATCTATTAGGCAGTACTAGTGTTTTACAATGAAGTGTATTAGTGAACTTGAATAACCCTATGAACTTTGGGTAATGCCCAAAATATGACATATTCATATAAACAGGTTTTGAAGTGTCTCATGAGACTGCTGCTCAAGGTTTTTCTCATGAGACTGCTGCCCAAGGTTATTTAAAACAAAGGGCTGATTTAGCCAAAGATGCCACCCTTAAAGATGGACCAGGTGCGCTAATAGATTAACTGTAGCAAACCAGAAAAGCGTAGCTGATAAAAAACCGGAACTCCCATGTTTGGGCAGTGCCACAGGTATAAAGGGTGAGCGGACAGACAGAGATTCAGACATTGCGGGCCCGCTGTCTCGGCTTTGTTATTCTGATAATAAAGTCTAATTTTGACATCTGGAACTCCTGTTTTCTTGAGCCTCATTGACTACATTGAAGAAATCCATCCTTTGCTCTTTTTGCTACGACAATAGTAGAGCAAGATTACGATGAAAATTATACACGAGGTGCAGCTTTACTACATAAAATAATAGAGTTTATTAAGTTTCAATCGTATCTCCTGAACCATGACAATTCACATTCGGAATACATATACTAGATTTTCAGCTCGTTTGCTTCTCATCCGAATTTCTGTCCATACATGTCCCGCCCACTTAATTATAAAACACTAAAGCTGCCTAAAATTGGTCACTAATATACAAATTTCCTGGCACATAGTGCACAATTCAGACAATGTATATATGTTTTCCATCGGAGCAAATGAAGTTTGGAGTGAGTGTCACTTGAACCACTGAGAGACGAGATGGCTGGCATGTGGGCGAGATCATATAAACGAAATGCTATTGGCTAATTGTTTTGTTACTGGCTCTTCGATATGTCCTGGCCTGACTTCATGTTTCAATCTGAAATACGTAAAATAAAATAAACCTGTCCATGGCAAAGTTTGTTGGACATTATTCATATCAACCTTATCTCGAGAAGAAGAATCTGCAGCTATGCGTCAGTATTGTCTTTTATTGGTCTTCTGGTGATCACATTCCTCCAGTCTGCTGTAATGGGCAACTAAGTCACGCAGCTTTATTATTTTAATGGTAGCTTATGAATAAACAGAAACAAACCTTTATCAGACAGTGATGCCTGACCATTTTTATTCTAATTAGTGGTCAATATCTTGCAAAATTTGTTTAAAATGGAAAAAAATTGAAAACTTTTGGAGTTAACTTCTTGCAATTTATGATAAATAATTGAATTGTACATCTTAATAAGCAGAATCTGCAGCTATTGTCTATGTCTTTTTATGGGACTTCTAGCAGACAGTCTGATGTAACGCCAATAGCAAGACACCCTAAAGCTTTATTATTTATTTAGTCAATGGTATGAACGAACATATTTCAAAAACCTTTATTTCCTAATAATGAAATAGAGATTATCATCTAATTATAAATTTAAATATGGCCACTTTTGGCGTTTTTTATAATAATTGGCCCATTATATAAATAATATTTTCAACACAAATGACAATTTACCCGAATGTTGTTTTAGTTATTAAGGAATAAAAAATCCCCATCGCTAAAATTGGTTCACCGAGACAAGAGTGGACTGTGCCAGTCATGCGAGTATTGCTATTTCTGTAAAAGACAGATGCAAATGATTGTCATAAACATTAATAATGTGTAATGTCATCGAGACTGTTGAATGGAAATGCATTACATTGTGTAAGTTTGTAAGATTTCTGTGTGATCCTTTCCTTCTCTCAGTTTTGTCACAAAGAATGTTATCGTCTCTGTGCAGATCCTCAGCTGAGCTGGGTGAAGAGTGCCATGAAAGCAGATGCTGCTGGAACAAGTGTTTTAACTTGTTTCATAACTGAAGACAGTATTCTTCTTCCTGTGATTATCTGTTTTCATTATTGTGATATCATGACAAATGATTGCATGCTTTCTGTTTGATTTTGATTTATCTTTAATCTTCTGCAGTACATTTCAAAATACCTTTTCTAAATTTGACTGCAGAATAATGCATGTAAACATACAGCAGTAATCTTGATTTTACTGACAGCAACTTGATAGCTACACAGCACCTTAATCATTAACTTCAGACACTATTAGTGCCATACATGGTATTTTACCACATTATACGAATCATTTTAATCATACTTTCACGATAGTCATTTTTTCCAATGTTGGAGTATTAAAGAAACGTAAATAGTTTTTGTTCTACTTTGTAATAATTGTCTTATATTGTGCACTTAAGTACAACATAACAAATCTGCCAAATTAATATTTTTGTAAACTTCCTGTCAACAGCATAGCAGAGCTGATCAAGACTGGTTTAATGAAATGGCCAATTAAATTCTAAAGTAAACAATTTGTTTCAGTCTAAAGAAATGGTGAGTCTCAAATAAATGTGTTAATTAATGTGCTGTTAATGCACCTCTTTAAAGCATTTAAATAAAAATATATAAACATGAAAAATGTTGTTGTTGTCAATGCCAATTATTGATAGATTAGAAATGCCATATACACAAATTTATTCTGATTTGCACTTAAGAATAAAGAATTAAACAGCATCCTTTAAAGTAGTTAGTGTAGTAAAATTACAGTAGTCATGTACATAAATGAAAACTGGTGTTCTTTGTTTATTGAGCGCTAACCTCAACAAGCACTTGTTTGGTAATGTGACAATCAAGAAATCGACAAAAGAAAATAACTAAGATAAACACTTTGTATACTCTTAAATATGACATATTCAAAGTATTATTTCTCACCAAATAAAAACATTTGACAACTTTTGTAAAAACACTTAATGCTTTGCATAGGATATGCTTCGTCAAGATTCACTCTAAATATGTAACTCAATTACTGAAGGGAAGCATGTGCACCCGTGTTGTCACTGGCCCTCTGGGCTGCTTTGCTCGATCTTCTGCTTGACTCCAGCACACTTCAGCGTGAGCTCAGCGTGACGTCTCTTCAACATCTCTAGTCTCTGCTGCAGGCATTCGGAGGTGTCTACCTTCTCCTCAAAGTCCTGCAGCAGTGTGGTGTTTCCCAGCAGGCCACAGCGCTGCTGCAGCTTAAGGTTGTCTGCACGCAGGCCGTCCCGAGCCTGTCGGGTACGTGTCAGCACTTCTCGTTTAAGAGCCACCAATGCATCTGTCTTCGCCAGTTGAGAGCGTTTGACCTTATTCTCCATCTGCATGAAATGCAGCTTCTCTTTCACATGGGAAATGCCCTGAAGTTGTGGGACACAAAATGTGTAAAAAATACAATTTTGGAAACAATATAGGTTGCTACATACAATGCATTTTATGGATAATGGTAAACTCATTATGTTCGGTTGTTATATAACCTTTATTATATGAATAGCTTATATTTCAAAAGACTTGAACTTGGGCATTCAGCTGTTTATATAATGAAACAATTATAGATATTATTCATTTTTATTAATAGTACATTTATATTAAATATATAATAATATATTATTATTAACTTATTAATAATAATATTTATTTCAATATACAGGTACATCTAAAGAATTGAATATGGTGAAAAGTTACTTTTTTCTTGTAACTTATTTCAAAAAGTGAAACTTTCATATATTTTACATTCATTACATGCAAAGTAAAACACTTCAAAAGTTTTTTGTTTTAATTTTGATGATTAGAGCTTACAGCTAATGAAAGTCAAAAATCAGTATCTCAAAATTACAATTTGAGTTTCAATAAATGACCAACCATACAGTATACATTCCAGGTATCTCTTGTTCTTTGTAACCACAATAATGGGGAACACTGCTGACTTAATGGTCCAGAAGACGATCATTGTCACCCTCCACAAAGAGGGTAAGTCACAGAGGGTCATTACTGAAAGGGGTGGTCCTTTTTTATTGATCTTATGTGATATTCTAATTTACTGAGACACTGAATTTATGGGTTTTCATTATCTGTAATAATCATCAAAATGTCACTCTATGTGTAATGAATCTATATAATATATGGGTTTCACTTTCTGAAATTAGTGACAAAAAATATTGACCTTTTTCATGATATTATAATTTTTTTAGATCCTGTATCCTCTAGATCCTTAGTACCTGTATAATTAAGTTTTTAACATGTACATGCTCCTGATGAACACAAAAACAAATGTAACTCCTGAAATGAGGTGGGAAAAATACACACACACACACACACACACACACACACACACACACACACACACACACACACACACACACACACACACACACACACACACACACACGTTGGTTTTATGGACTCTCCATAGGCGTAATGGTTTGTATACTGTACAAGCTGTATATAAACTTAGCCCTCACAGGAGACGGTGCATTTCTATTTTCCCTCAAAAACTCACTCTGTATGATTTATAAGCGTTTTAAATTATGGGGACACTGAAAATGTCCTCATAAATCACCTTCTCCTTGTAATACCTATGTCATACCCATGTCATATATTTATGTCCTCATAAACCACATAAACATGCCAAACACACCAAATTGAGAAACTTATGGAATGCATAGTCGATATAAAAACTGGATGACAAATAATTTCTTACTACTAAATTCTGAAAAAACAGAGGTGTTAATTATCGGAACTAAAAACCACAAAAGTAATAACCTAGAACATGGTCTAACACTTGATAGCTGCTCTGTTGATTCTTCATCATCAGTCAGGAACCTAGGTGTACTATTTGATAGCAATCTCTCCTTTGACAGCCACGTTTCTAGCATTTGTAAAACTGAATTTTTTCATCTTAAAAATATATCTAAACTGAGAACTGTCAAATACAGAAATGTTAATTAATGCGTTTATGACCTCAAGGTTAGATTATTGCAATGCTTTATTGGGTGGTTGTTCTGCATGCTTAATAAACAAACTACAGAGGGTCCAAAATGCAGCAGCTAGAGTTCTTACTAGAACCAGGAAGTATGATCACATTAGTCCGGTTATGTCAACACTGGACTGGCTTCCTATTAAACATCGTATAGATTTTAAAGTCTTGTTAATTATAAAGCCCTGAATGGCTTAGCTTCTCAGTACTTGAGTGAACTCTTATCGCATTATAGTCCTCCATGTCCGCTACGATCTCAAAACTCTGGCCATTTGATAATACCTAGAATATCAATATCAACAGCCGGCGGCAGATCCTTTTTCTATTTAGCGCCCAAACTCTTGAACAATCTACCTAACACTGTTCGTGAGACAAACTCTATCAGTTTAAATCTAGATTAAAGACCCATCACTTTAACCGGGCGTACACTTAACACACTAATATGCTTCTAATATTCAAATCCGTTAAAGGATTGTTAGGCTGCATTAATTAGGTCAACCGGAACCGGGAACACTTCCCATAAAACACGATGTACTTGTTAAACCGTAAGAAGAATGACATCTACGCTAATATTAGTCTTTTGCTTTCTTATTCCGTGGTCACCGTAGCCACCCGATCCGGTCCTTATCCAGCCCAGATGATCACTGCATTCAACAGATCCGGTCCGTATCCAGATCAGATGGTGGATCATCACCTAGAGACGACCTCTACAGCTCTGAACGTCAGCGGAGACCAGGACACCTAGATGAGCCCCAGAGACAGATCTCCAGTGAGGACTTCGTCCCATAGACAGCCATCTGGAAAAGACCACTGGAACCAGTGGAGCCCTTACAATCTGACTTTGCTGCAGTTGGAACAAACTACTGGTTCGTCTGGCCAGAGGGGAAATAGCCCCGACTGAGCCTGGTTTGCGCTATATAAATAAAGGTGACACACACACGCACACACACACACACACACACACACACACACACACACACACACACACTGAATTCAATACACACACACACACACACACACTATTTTGACACACACACACACACACACACACACACACACACACACACACCACACACACACACACACACACACACACACACACAAATGTACCTGCACAGAGCAGGCAACCTTCCTTTTCACCCTAATTAGCTCCTCGTTGCGCTCCTTCAGCTTGTCTTTAAATGTCTGGTTCTCTGTTTTGAGCTGCTCAAAGTCCATCAGCAGCAAACCATCAGCAAGCTCACGCTTGGATTTAAGTTCAGTCTCAAGCTGACTGATTTTGTTCTTGAGCTTGACATTGTTGAGACGCACAGATGCCAGCTTGTCTTCCTGCTTCAGTTCATCTGCCTGCAGCTTCTCCACCTTTGCCAGTGCTGCCTGTTTGCCCACCTTACCAGTCAGTGATGTCATGGCAGCTTCGTATTTCAGTGCAGCTAGGGATCTCAGCTCGTGCTCCACCTGCTTCAGTTTCTCTGAGCTTTGCTGGCGGAGCTCCTCAGTCTGCTGTTGGTGGAGCTCTGAGACAAGGTGGTGCTGCACTTTTAGCTCCTCCATAAGATTCAGGTACTTTTGGTACTGCTCCTGGTCTGAGATATCTCCTTCCAGTCTGGGATGTTTATCACCTGCTTTCTTACTAATGTACTCTGCTATTTTGGTCTGCAGCTGACCATTTAGCTTGCTGAGTGTTTCACTCTCAGCCTGTAGTTCAGGTAGCAGGTCCATGTATTCTGTAGTGTTGAAGTTGAGGCCAGTCTCCTCTTCTTCTGCAGGCACCGTTGATTCATTAGGAGGGCTGGTCCTCTCACTCTCTGGGTCAGGAGCTGGATGTCTATCCTCCTCCTCTTCCTCCTCCTCAGTGTCTTCACATGATAGAATATCGTCAATGAAATGTCCTATTTCAGGACCCTCAGTGTCCTCCAAGGTCTCATTTATAAGGGGGTCTATTCCATCCTCCTCTTCTGTTATCATATGTTGCCCAAACTCTGTTTCAGATATCTGAGGTTCACTTGTCTCAGCAATAGACATGTCTTCTGTCAGCTGTGAACCCTGCTTGACCACATCATCCTCAACACCTTCTGAGATGTTAGGAGGTTCGGTTTCTACAGTTTCTTCCTCCCCAACCCGGGCACTTGCTGCCTCTGTTGGATCCTCAATTGTTTCAGTGTTTTCCACCGGTGTGTTATTTTCTAAAACAGGACTTCCTTCATGTTTTAGCTCCACTGACTCCTCTTCCATTTTATATGATTGAATTTACAAAATTGTTTTAATTGTTAAAATAATTACATGTAATTTCTATAACGTAAATAAACGTTTAGCTCATGAAACACGTCTGCCTCAACTATTTTGTGTCTGTATGTGAGCGCATGCTTGTTGCCATGGGCACCTAGAGCGATAGCCAATCGCTAGCGTTCGCTGTGTCCTTATTAATATTAATGAGACGCAGCGGCGTGACCAGAGACACTCACTGCGCATGCCCAGCCCCGCGCCACTGCTGCTTCCAACAACAAGCGGTAGTAAGCAATATGGCCGACCTGGGGAAGAAGTACTGCGTGAACTGCTTGGCAGATGTTACGAATTTGCGGATTCGCTGTGCCGAATGCCAGGATATTGAACTTTGTCCGGAGTGCTTCTCCGCGGGTGCCGAAATCGGTAACCACAGGCGATGGCACGGCTATCAGCAAGTTGACGGCGGGCGCTTCTCGCTCTGGGGTCCCGAGGCAGAGGGAGGATGGACTAGCAGGGAAGAGCAGTCGCTGCTCGATGCCATCGAGCAATATGGATTTGGTAACTGGGTACGATTCACAAATTAGTCCATATTGATGCGGCTTTAGTTAACTTCCTTTGCATTGACACATGTGCACATCAGTGTAAGATGGTCATGTTTAGTCTGCAACCAATGATGCATTGCTTACTAAAGAAACTTTTAAATAGTTTTGTTTTAAGAACCAAGCAGATCCCCCAGGTTTGTGCTGCACATTGAATTAAAGCAGTGGTTCTCAAACCTCTCCATGAAGTACCCCCCAGCACTGCACATCTGACACAACCACTTCAGGTCTTTCAGTTTCCACTGATGCGTTGAATCAGGTGTGATAGACGAGGGAGACATAAAAAATGTGCAGGACAGGGGTGCTTGCAGGACAGGTTTGAAAACCACTGATTTAACTCAATGAAATTAATTCCAGAAATTAATTTTTCAACCCATTTACAGTTTTGCTCATTCATAACTGCTGCACAATATAGTTTCTTTTGAGAGAACAAACTACTGTGTAGTGTGCACTATTGCTGAAAGCTGGTGATATTCATTAATAGTTATATTTGCACTTATATAATATGTTATATATTAAATTGTCACTAATATACTGAATAATAATAATGTTTGTGTTTGTAACTTTTATATTATTATGACCTCCTGTATGTTAAAGGCTTAGTTTATTTACTCACCCTCATATTGTTTCAAACTCATAAGGCTTTCGTTATCTTCTAAACACAACCTGAATATATTTTTAATAAAACCTGATGAGAAGTCAGTGTCACCAAAACTTAAATGCTTCAAAAATTTTTAAACATTATCCATATGAATCAAGCGGTTGAATTTTACTGGCTCCTAAAGAGACAGTTATATGTATTTGGGATTTGTTGATGAATGACATATGCATTTGCACTGACATGAGGTAGAGTAAATGACAGAATTACATTTTTTAATGAACTAACTCTGTATCTTTGTTTATTTCTGTGTGTTAGGAGGATATGGCAGCCCATGTTGGTGCGTCACGCACCCCTCAGGAGGTCATGGACCATTATGTGAGCATGTATATCCATGGGAATCTGGGTAAAGCCTGCATCCCTGACAGCATCCCCAATCGCGTGACAGACCACACTTGTCCCAGCGGCGGTCCGTTGTCTCCTAGTTTAACTACCCCGTTGCTCCCATTAGACATATCAGTAGCAGAGCAGCAGCAGCTGGGATATATGCCTCTTCGTGATGACTACGAGATCGAATACGACCAAGAGGCAGAGAAACTCATCAGTGGCCTGTCTGTAAACTACGATGATGAAGAGATCGAGATCGAGATGAAACGAGCCCATGTGGACATGTACGTGCGGAAGCTGCGTGAGCGCCAGCGACGCAAAAACATTGCTCGTGATTACAATTTAGTGCCAGCCTTTCTGGGACGGGACAAAAAGGATAAAGAGCGAGAACGACCAGGTGGGACAGGAGGGGTGGGGGGCGTAGGTGGAGCTGTAGTAATGGGAGGTGGTACCACCATCATTCCGACAGTGTCGCTGGGCTGCTCTGTTGCAGCAACACCGAAACGCAAAATCACCAAGGAAGAGAAAGAGCAACGGACTAAACTACGCGGCCTCTGCCAGTTCATGCCACAACGTGAGTTTGAAGAATTTTTCGATAATATCCACAAAGAGCGCATGCTGCGGGCGAAAGTTCGGGAGCTTCAGCGTTATCGGCGGAATGGCATCACGAGACTCGATGAGTCGGCCGAGTATGAGGCGGCACGTCACAAACGGGAAAAACGGAAAGAGAACAAAAGTATTGCTGGGTCGAAGAGAGGTAGCAGTGGTGGAGGAGGAGTGGCCGGGCTTGGAGGAGGAGCTGGAGCAGGAGGTGGGATTGGCGGAGGGGGAGGAGTCAGTGCCATCAAAGAGGAGGGGAAGGACAGTGAGTTTTCAGCCATCGAGAACCTGTCTGGCTTTGAGCTGCTGTCCGATCGGGAGAAAGTACTGTGCAACTCTATGAACCTTAGTCCCACACGCTATCTGACTGTCAAGACAATCATTATCAAAGATAACTTACAGAAAAGGCAAGGCATTCCCTCGAAAAGCCGTTTACCCAGCTACTTGGACAAGGTGCTGAAAAAACGGATTCTGAATTTCCTGTCAGAGAGTGGCTGGATATCCCGAGAAGCCTCTTAACTAGACTGTCCAAAGATTTGGCTGTAAGAATATTGACTGTAAATATATTTTTCTACTGTTTTATATTGCATCTCAGAAAAGCCTGTGAGGACTAAATGACCGTAGGTGCCACATTACTGGTTGTGGACCTTCGGTCAGTCTAACATGTCTGTCTTTGATCTCAGATTTCCTCATCGAAACATAAACATAGTTATAATACATAATCAGTATCCATAGGGAACTTTCCAGCAAGTTGTCCTGTGTAATACATCAGAATAACCACACAAAAACCCATTGTCCCATGTTAAAATGCCTCCGTTTTGAATGTGATTTTGAGTGGTGTTGAATGTTCCCTGCCAATAGAGTATAAACAGAATGTTTAATGTTATACAAAGCAGATTTTTTAATTGGTTCGGAGTTTTTTTTTTTTGCAATTAGAAGGAAATTAGGTCCGATCCTTGTTCTGCTTGCCAAAAGTCTAAAGTTCCTGTGTTCTAACCTGAATTTCCCTGTTTTTGTTGGATGTATTTTGTTGTGTCAGTTGTGGGAATGTAAGTCACACGAGGCATGCTCCAAACTATCTAAATGTCTGAAGTTCATGTTTTATTATTATAATTTTTTGGGAGTTGACCTTTGTGAGGTTATGTTACTATTAAGCGTGTTTCAGAAGCTCAAGTTAAGTGGCACACATCCAGGCCATGATCACCAATGGAGAACATGTACCCACGATGCTCCTGTTTCAAGAGAGTATTAGTCTGATTTGTTGGGTAAAGTCAGGGTTCAGGTTAAATACAGCATCAAGGGTTCTCATCTCAACATGTACACGATTTATAAGCTGAGACTGTATGTTACAACTACATACTATGTTTTTTAAATGCCATGACAAAATCTTCCTGCAATACCAAATCTTAGACAAACGTTTTTCCATGATTTTTAATGCTATTATTGACTGCTTGTGTTCACCCCAAAGCTGTAGAAGACTAAGAAAAACACTGTTGTCAAAGGCCAATGCAAAGGTTTAATTTTTTTTTACATAGTTTTAAAATGTTTAATATATTAAGAGTCAAATAGAATGAATTGGTGCAGTCTAACTAGTAGCCATTTTTTTTATTTATACGATATTGGAAATAACAGTGTTTTGGTCAAGGTGGTGGTTCTCATCTGATTTTATACCCTGTAATCTTTGCCCCAGACATCGGCACATATAAAGTCCCATAAACAGTCATTCGTTCCCTGAACAGTCATTGTTGTGTGCCTAGAAGCATATTTACCCTGGTTGAAAGGTTTTTTTCCTTGTCCTTATTAATAATATATTTTAATTTTAAATTGTACCAAGCCAAAATATAGAGGTTAAGGTTTATTTAGGTGACTGCTTGATTGTTTTTCTTCACATTTCTATGATAGAAGGAACTACCCCACACACATTTGTAATGACTAAAGCCATAAAAAAAGTAGATGTGCAGAATTGTACTTGGAGGAAAACCCATCCAAGATATATGTAGGATATTGGCAGTGATCATTTGATGAATGTAGGTATGAAGACACTGTGTTATATAAGGAAATTATGAAGCAAATGTGGAGAGATCTCATCTTTTTCCATCGTATTCTGTCACTGCCTTTGTTTCATTTTGTATAGAAGTGCTTACATGTGTAGAAAGGGTTATGCTTCAGGTTGTGCTTCATGGTTATAGGAAACAGGATCACTGGTTAAAGAACCCAAGCCATTCAAGACTACTTAAGTTATGCTCACAACATGTTTTTTTTGTAAAATTGACCAGTTTATTTGTTTATTAGGGTTTAAAATTATCACTTTAAATAATCATTCGGTATATTATTTCAGAGAGCATAATTATTTTTCTAAAAAACGATTTGAAAAGAAAATGTGAGCGGGGATATGAACATGACGTCACAAAGACACTATCGCAAGTAAAATTCTATACATTTTTTTAAAGACAATGTGACGTTTAAAAATGATGAGAGCTTTTTTTTTGCTTATTTGATGAATGTTTTCTGGTAAAATTATCCATTTTGGAAGGAACATATTTGTCAAAATGTTGAGTATGTGGAAAGTATTTTATTGCATATGTCATGTTATTTCCTACTTTGTATTAAAGTGTTGAAATATAACCTTTTGTCTGTTAAGTTAAAGATAATTGTGCCCTTGCCTAAAACTGTGAAGAAATGTTCATATCAGAAGGCATAATCTAAATAGAATCTATAAGAAAACTTTATATGAGCCATTTAATAAATAGATCCAAATATGCACACTATATACATTAATTCAAATAACCTAAATTTACCAAATTGCACCTTTGTTTCACCAAAAATGAATGAACAAACCCATGGAACATGTAATAATGACTACATTTGAAAAGAGGTACATGCTTTATTTGAGTTGTCTGCTTGTTCACATAGATGGAAAAGTTACCCTTTTAAATGTTATGTTCATATTTTTCCATTAGCATGGCATCATTCCATTCAATATTACCATCACAATTTTTAAATGACTGATCTCTTAAGTGGCCATCCTTCTGTTACCCAGCTCTTCACAAAACACCAGTAGTTATTACACTCTGTGGACTGAAGTGTGATATTTCATCAGGTTTCCACACTGAAACTAACGGTGAAAGTTAGCAAGTACAACTGCTAGTAGGTCAATTACTGTAATATTATACATTTTACTTTTTGATAAAATATTACTCCAAGTTCTATAAAGAAGACTAATTATTCTCTCATACAATTAAATTAAAAAACTTGCATAACGCAGAAAAAAAAGTGGAATCTCGCAACTGCTGTCATAGACATCACCAAACTTGTAACGTTCTTCAATTAAGTAATTAATAAGAGGTAATAAGTATAATAAGAATCAAATGTGTTGAACAACAAGGTAATATGCTGCAGTGTTTCTTTAAAAGCTACAGTTTCTTTAGATCTCAGAAGTCCGTGGAATGAAAATGATCCTCCAAAGAATACTGTTAAAGTCAATTCAATTCTCTGAATCTTCTATCATATACACAAGAACTTTTTATTGATAATCATTATTAATCTCAAAGATTAGTCTGGCATTGTCCTTCAGTTGTCAATATATCGGATTTCACCTCTCAGAGGCACCTTGAACAAAGAAAAAAAAATATCTGTGGAACCCAAGACCAGCTAAATTACAGAAACCGACCAGTTGACCAGGCAATAACCATCATAGTGTGTACTACCAGTTAGGGGGCTTTGGCTACACCCACCAGAGCTGGCCGGAGGGTGCGACCGTGCAGCTTGTAGCCCACTTTGGTAACTACAGCTATGGTACCTGGCTCCTTGCCCTCAACAGGTGCATGAAAGACAGCCTCGTGCTCATAAGGGTCAAACTTCTGACCATCAGGGTTAAGCTGAACAAGACCGTGTTTTTGGAAGACCTTTTGGATCTGCACCTCAGTCATTACAAGACCGTCATAAAGATTTTTCAGGTGCGGATTTGCGGTAGATATTTCAGTTTTTGGTACGCTTTCGGTTGCTTTCTTCAAGATGTCAGCCACCTCCAAGAGATCTTTACAGAAGCCCTGGATTCCTAAGAAAAGAGATGAGAGTTTAACATTTAACAAATTGACCTGATCCATAAATGTAAATTCATAAAAACTGCTTATAAAATAATTGTAATAGCTTACCATAAAGCTTAGCATCATCAATCAACTTTTGACTCCTTTGCCTAAGGTTCTCAGTGTCTGCTAGAGCCCGCTTGTATTTATCCTTTAGCAAAAGACAATTAAAATTGATCAGACAATGAACTACAAGATCAAATAAAAAGTACCAGTAAGGTTTTGATGGTCTGTAAGGTTCTCTTATGTAATTGTATTGTTCTATATTTAAAACAAATGCAAATAAATATATTCTGGAAAAAAAATGATGACGATGTGCAGGATTTACTGTAATGATTAATCTGAACCATGGGCGTAAATTTCATTTAACAGTAGGGAGGGACAATATAAAAATTTCTCATGAGCAATTTTTGAAGGGACACAAATAATACAGTCAAATTGTACTTATAAAGATATGTCCCACAGTGAAAAACTGTTTTCACCATTATTATTGTAACGGAGTAGGCCATTATGGTTGTTTCAAAGTTTTCAGGTTCAATGACAAAACAGATCAGCACATTTCAAATAGCCACAAACCAAGGATGAAAATAAAAATCTTTTATTTCATCCATGCTGACGATTGTAATGATGCCAGGTTGACCTCAGCTTAGAGCTCTGCTCGTTGCTTCTCAGAATGTTTGGTAATAGCAACCAGTTGTAGTGGAAAACTGTAGGTCGAAACAGAGCAGAACCGAACTGAACCGAACCGAGCTGGTACCAGTCAGTGAAAACCATAAAGCACTATGCAACAAGCTATGTAAACAAGTTAACGTTAACTAGATAAGTAATATTTAATCGCTAATATAGCAGATTCTTGGAAAATTAAATCGGTAATTAATCAGCATTTTTGCCAACAATTATGAATGAGTCTGCTGCATCAACTACATTAAAGAGAATCTTTATTTAAAGTGAATAAACACCTACTTACTGGAGTTCAACATTAACTGAGTCGCCACATGATTAGTAGGTGAGATGAACTGATAGGCATGGCCAAACCACTGTAAAAAACTCAAAAAAGCATTGTTTTTTTTTTTAATTATTTTAGGTATACATACATATATTTTCACAATAAACATGCTATTTAAATATTTTTTTTGGGGACAACTGGATGACATGTCTCATCCCCTGGATTTACGCCCATGCTCTGAACGCTTCACATGAAATGACTAGGCTTGTGTAGAGACTCAAAGACATCCTCCTGAGTGAGTCTGTGACACTTTACAGCTGATTTACAGGCAAGTAAATCTTCTGAACATCAGTAATCTGAAACATGACCCTGCCAAATGCAATTCTTTAGAAAAATGCATTCGTTTAAAAAAAATATATATAAATAAAAATGGATAAAAGTTTCCTCAGGGTCAGCAGAAACTACAAGGGCAATTGAAGGTCGGTGTGTGGGGGAAATTACATGGTTATGAACTGCATGAAAAACAACAGATGCTAAGACTAAGAACAATACCGTAATATCTTTTAGCTGATCTTCCAGTTGTGTCTTTTCTTCTATGAAGGCTTTCTCAGCTGCAGTGGGCTCTGGTTTCTCTTCTTCAGTCCCAGTTCCTGAGCTTTTCTGTTGGTGTGCAAAGGAGGCGTGGAGTCGCCCTGAGAAGTTAAAAGATGAGAATATTCACTAACACTGCCTTTGTGTTACTGGCTATACACATTGTGATTATGCAACCAACCTATGGTAAGAGTGTTTGCTACTGTCAAACAAGCTTATTCTTAAAGGAAGAATTATCCCGAAAGCAATTTATTATTATTTCCAAAAAGAGGTTTAGATAATGGCACTTGCTCTGCTGGCTAAGGGCCCTACTGAAGTACACAACTTGAATTGTGGCATCTTTGCTCATCAATAGGTCTTTAGGGTTATTTTAACCTTTTTGGAACTTCAAGTAGCAATGAAATAAAGTAGACCATTAATTCTGTACTGAGTATCGAGTGCAACATTATCAAAAAGCAAATGACAGGTCCTTCCTTCTATAATGTTGTTTAATTGGATTTTAAAGTGGCAGGGAATCAAAAATGGAGGCAGACCAATGTTAGCTTGTAGAGTCAGGGTTTAAGTGGACTAATGGACCAGGAAAGTTCTGTACACTTAAAGGGTTAGTTCACCCCAAAATGAAAATCACTTTTACTCCCTCTTCTCAGATAAATCCAATCGAGTTATATAAAACATTGTCCTGGCATAAGCTGTATTGCAGTGTGTGTGTTTCACCAACAGTCAAAAGTTAAACAGTGTCACATCCATAATAAGCGTATAGCTGATTAATCGCATTTATTTCTAGCTGATTACCAAATCTCCATCACCCACCAGATTGAGAGTTGTGTATCAGCAGTTCACCGACAAGCTACATTTCGCGTCATAACGCAGATGAATCACATTTATACAAATGCCTTTTATTTATGAATACTGTCAAATAAACTTTTTTAACATGATGATTTGCCACCACCTACATGAAATGTGATAACATGATTAATGCTAAATTGTAAATTGCGTTGAAACAGGAAGTGAAGTATACAGAAGACAATAATAAAATAACGGTCCACATAACAGAACATAAACCTGACAATAAAATTGTTAGGCTATTATTAGCCTTATATATATATATATATATATAACCGTTAGTGGTGATCCTTGAATCTGACTGACAGTATACTTTTTCTGTTGATATTTCACCAGTGTGTTCTAGACGGGTCTCAGTCAGTGCAGTTTCATTGTTTCGCCACAAGGTGGTGGTAAGAGACTGTCTTTGAGTGAGTCTTTTAACCGTTCATTCAACTACACCTTCAAAACGCTGATTCATTCAAAGAAATATGTAATGACACGCTGTTGAAATCATTTTAACTTTGAGCGCCACTTTCAAAGGCTCAGCTGACCAGCAGAGCGTTGATACTAAGACAGAGATTTCACTTTCCTTGGACATGAGTCATGACAACCTACTTTCTCAAACATACATTACTTGTCTTAGCCTGAAGGACAGACGCAGGTAATTGCACGAGATCAGTCGATCTCTCTCGCTGTCTTTTTAGGCTTGTTAAGTGGAAATCTACTAGACTCTGTACAAATCAGCATGGTACACAATACACATTGTATTATCATTATTAACCAGTACACATGCACCGATATGTGTTTTTAGATACATTTTACAGATCAAGTAGAAAACCTATATTTTAAGATATACGTGTCTGGTGTAAATGAAAATGAATGCCAAAATTAATAATAACAAGAGCTCTGACAAAAAAAACGTTCTTTAAATGCTTTTAATACGACAATACGACCTGTGACATACATTTAGAAAATAGTAATATTAGTGAATTTTTATTTCATGCTGAATTTAAAATACATTGTCTTTCTGCATATTAATAGTAGATTGAAAAAAATAGATAACTGCTTCTTTATGGGTAACAGTCAACTCTGAATGTGTGACGAAAGAAGTTTTACATTTGAGCATGTGAAGCATTTTAACCTTAAACTGATTAATTTTATGGTAGGACATATTTATATGACATGGGATTCTACAAAAATGTATGCATAAAACTAGGTCTACAACTGGTTAAGAGATATTCTACTAAACGAGCATGAGGTGATACAGTTGCAATACTACTAGTATTCACATCACACACTTCAGAACTAGCTTTAACAGTAACTCGTGTCGGAAACGAATCTTTTATAGGGGAAACTATTTTTAAAGGCTTAAGGAGATTGAAACCAATATCCTGAACTCAATGAAACATGTTCTGTATGTAACGTTAATATGCAATGATTTGATAAAAGACCTGAAAGACATTTAACGTTAAGGAAATTTTACTGAGAAACAACGATAATCCATGTAACTAATCTGCAAAGGTATGAAGTGTCTGACAGGACAACTCTTGACACACACAGACAATGCTGTCTAAACACTGTCACGTGAAGGAATATATAACCGAGGGGGTCCTTAGAACATAAACCATCAACCGTTCATTTGTGAATAGCTCACGCAATAGAAAGATCATTAATTTCCGTATAAGAAATATTTAAAGCTTGGAATCAACCAATATAACACTGCAACATTACAATGAAACGCTATGATAAAGGAGCTCTGTCTGATCGCACGAACACACCAGGTCGCCATCTTCACTCAATGTCCACGCTGAGACTTGCAGTGCGAGATGCTTCTCATTCAACCAATCACAGCTTCTGTTCTTACGTGTTTGTCCTTCACCGCCAATCCGCGTTCTAGTAGTTTGGTTGAGAGGAAGGTCGAAACATTCAGCACGTGACAAGGGACGGCGTCTTTCCTAGGCCAACTGAAGGTTACCTCACACTTTATTACCCAACTGCGCCGAGCGTTTACATCACTCAGGTCCATCAGTTCAGAACACTTAAAACCTGCTGTCGGAACTGCATTTAGATTCCTGTTTACACTGGATAATGTAAAAGTAAGACTCAGACATGAAATAAACATTGACAAAAATATTGTAGTGGTGAAACTGACATTAAAAAACTCTGATTTAATATTTTCATAATTCGATTATCACTATTTGAATTTTACTGTTAGCAGTTGCCAGCATTCAGAAATAAAGTAGGACATTTGTTTGTGAATTTTCTTTCAGGTTATAAAGCAGACAGCTGACCTTGTTTACTCTTTAAATTTAGGCCAGTAATCCTCCTCTGACTCTCAGTCAGCATAGTCTGTCTCCTGGACAGTAAATCATCTCAGAGATTGAGGTAAGGATATCCTGACTTGTATCCTGATTTAGGTTTAGAAATAATTCCTGGTTGAATAAGGATTTTTTTCTCTACCAACATTTCAACTAAGAAAGGGAATTTCTTTGGCCTCATGTTTGACCCGATGGCCCATTCAAAGTCAAACTTTTGTCATTAAATTGAATGGTTAGCACTGTGCCAATGTTTTATAATTGTTTTTTACATACATGATTTGATTCCTGCATTAATGTTAGACTTTGGGTTGGTATACTTGTGTCTGTACACACACACACACACACACACAAACACAACACACACACACACACACACACACACACAACAAAAAACACTGACACATTTACACACACATAAATTATTAATATATTAATATATAAATTGATATATATATATATATATATCATTCAAATATGTGTTGTGAATTTATATTTAAAGAGACAGACAGAGAGGACAACTGCAGTTTCTCTTTAAATAGTAGACAGTAATAATCTTACTGTCCAAAGTTTAAAGGTTTGGACAATATTATTTTTAAAGATTTGAATACATTTATTTAGCAAGGATGCAATAAAAGTATAATGTATAATGTTACAAATGATTTCTATTTCAAATAAATACTGTTCTTTTTATGTTTTATTCTACCAACATTTCAACAAAAAATTTCTTTATATTATTTGAATATTTCAAAGTCAAACTTTTGTCATTAAATTGAATGGTTAGCACTGTGCCAATGTTTTATAATTGTTTTTTACGTACATGGATTTGATTCCTGCATTAATGTTAGACTTTGGGTTAATGTTTTGATGGTTCAGAGATCAATTCTGCCAAAAAACACAGAAAATGTGTAGTGTCGCTGTTCAGCTGAGGTCAGTTTAGGGTTCAGTTCCATTCAATCGCTGTGCAAAGATCATCAATTATAATTCAATTCAGCTGTAAAGAGAACACTGATGTCATCATCCTGCTCAGTCCAGTCATATACCATCTGTACAGTCAATTCAATAATATTGCTGAATATGAAGTGTCCCCCAACGAAGCAAGCCAAAGGTGACAACAGCAAGAACCCAAACTCATCTGGCCAGACAAGCAAAAGTCAGATTGTGGATTGGTGTCATTCAGAATATTCATCAATTTTTTTCTGCTTGAAGATTGGGATAATAAATTCAACACTGATAACAACAAGAAAAGTTTCATGAAGAGCAAATCAGAATATTAAAATGGTTTCTCTAAGATCATGTAACCTAAAACTTTTAAATCAACTGCAGGCCAACACAGTCTCAATGTAATTCTTTACTATTTTATGTATTGGCATAAACTGGTATTCAATTTGTATAATCAAAAAATTGTAATGGTTATTTTAGGAGGGTTAGGGGTAGACCTTCATGCTTACCTTTTTCCTAAAAATTGTGCACTTCCATATGGATCACATTGTATGGATTCATATGATAGCATCATCTGGTAAAATAGTTTTATTTTCTAATGAGATTTGGTTGGCTTATTGTGAGGATGTATGTGTTTTTGTGTATAGGCTAAATCTGTGAGTACAGGCAGGTAGGATATCACTGCCAAATGAGCGTTCATTGTAGAGTTTCTAAAGGTATGTTGTTTGTTTTGAGCCACGATTAAAAAAAAAAAATGTTACTAGAATATTTGGACAGCCAAGTCAGCTCACTAAAATGATGTAACCAGTGACTTGGGTTACTTGTACATCTAATTTCCTGTTTCATCTTGTGAAATCATTGATTTGAGGTTGATTTGAATCGAGTTGGCCTGTTTATAAATGAATGGTATAGAACGTGTCAGTGTTGTAGGTCTTCTGTGGAGAAAGACTTTGAAAGCGCATGCAGATATCATAAAAGATTTAAACGCATAGTTGTTAAAGGAACCATTGTCTCTTCTTATTTAATCGTTGCACTATTTCACTGTTTAGCTACATACATTTTATTTCTGGTCACAATTGTAACTGGTGGCAATTGTGGGGAAAAGAGAATGATACTCCAAGAATAAATTATTATTTCCTTTTACATTGTTTTATTTAATGTAACAACATTTCAATATATGTAAATTCAAGATTGTACATGCAATGTAATGATTTATTTTGGACAGAGCAATGTTCATAATGCAGAAGGCATTTGTCAGAATTTGGTTTACATGCTTCCAGATATGGTCATGTAGTTGTTTACGAGTCAAGCCAACGTGTTAACTATAAATTAAAAGAGTGCTTCATTGCAGGGGTGTAGCCATCATTTCAAAAGTGGGGGGGACGGAATGTCTAGTGTTATACCTGTTTTTTTCAGTTAACCCTAGTCTAATCTACAGGTTTTATTTGTAATCATACCTTTTTGCTTAATATGCTTTATGATTATATTATTATATATGATTATAAAACAGAAGGAAAGAAAGAAAGAAATACAACAGCTTGTCACTGGGACCGTACCCTTAAAAGGACATCTTTGTGCCTTATTTACTCCCGAAGTTTCAAAGTTGTACATATTGGTACTAATATGCACCTTTTTGAGTATAAGTTACAAAGATGTCTTTATAAGGGTACTGTTGTTTACATATTTCACATTGTATTTTGTGTATGTTGTATGTACAGTACATGGCACACAGTAATTGATACTTGCACATTCACATACTACTTTATTCTGTTCTATTATACAGTTATTACTTAAACAACTTCTCCAACTTTTCTTAATAATATAAAATATTTATAATGCATTTATGAAACTTGGTTTTTGAGTGTGTTTAACTCAAATCCATTCATAATTGATTTTTTGTGAATCTGATTACATGCTTAATAACAATAACAAATATTCAAAATTTTGTGTATGATATTGATTTGTGTGTTTTTGACTCAAATCTGTTCAAAAGTCATTTGTTTGTGAATCTGATTACAAGACTTTAATTGTTAATATATACAAAATTTATTCAAAACAAACTATTGCAAAGAAACTATGTATTGAGCTCAACTGACAAACATGTCAAGGTATGTAGACCCTAAATCAATTAAACAACGAGATGAAATGAACATTTAGTGACGTTTCCTTGAAGCTTTCTGGCTGGTTTGTTTAAAAGTAGTAGTTTTTTGACACAGTATTAAAGCTAACATATCTAAATATATAAAGCTACTTAAAACTGAAGAATAAAAAAGTACAAATTAGTCTGATTAATCTATGTTAAATGGTATAAGAAATATCTGATCATAGACAATGTTGTAAATAATCTGTCCTTACCTCTGAAGCCTCACTGAAACTTTCTGCCTCATTCACTCTCAACTCTGAATTCACTTCTGCCTCTGTCTATTGCAAATAAAGTAGTGTTTGAAACATGTACATACAGTACAGGGAATAGTGACATACAGAAGAACATAACAAATTAAGTACACTGCTGGACAAAAACAATATTTAGGATACAAATGATTGGTTAAACACTTTAGTATGGGGAACACATATTCATTATTCACTATGACTTTTGCCTCAAACTCTTCATTTACAGCTTGTAGGTTGTAGTTAGGTATTATGTAGGATTATGTGATGCAAAATATGGTCATGATGAATACCATAGCAAGTTGTTTATCATACTTATGTTATATTTTTTTCTATATTTTACTAATTGTGTTTTTTTATGATTGGTTCAAATATAATCCTAAAAACACTTGTGTATTAATAGATTGTATACAATGTAAAAACAGCCAGGTGTTAAAAGCCACTCTATCTGTTCTCACCTGTGAAGTTTATCATCCTGATTCTGGCCTGACAAACATAGGCTTTCTGTTTCTTGATAATTCTTGACAACACAAAATGCATAATTAGTGCAATAATGAAAGAGCACCCCTAAATTAACATCGTTCCTATATCGGATCGTCAATGCATAGTTGATTGAAATACATTATGTTGAATTGGCAGAGTTAAACATGTCACAACGCTGTAAAATCTCAGTTCAACATGATCTTTATTCCTATTTGAAGGGTTCTGATAACATACAAACGTGTTAAAATAAAAGACGTTTCAAAAGAGTTGAAAAAATACACTGAAAATACGCGCACGTTTGTCCAGGCAGCTTTTTCTCTCTCCATATTAATTATTATTCAACAAGAGCAATAGACAGAGTCACTCAACATTGTGCAACTTTTTCGTAAAAAATGAGAGAAGAGTTTTTTGCCGCTTTGAACTCATCTCGACCTCTATGAATGTTGAATACAGCGCGGGACCGCGGGTGCGAGCTAGGTTGTGTCGTGACGTGACAAACTGAGTGATAGATTGCCATGGAAACGTAAACGTCATGTATAGACTATCTTGTCTTTTAGAAATGTAAATCATTCTGCATTAATATACATTGCTCCATTAAAACCTCAACATGTCGAGAACACAACTTTCCAATGAAAAAGTGCGGGGGACGAATTTACTTTTTATAAAAAGTGAGGGGGACACGTCCCCCGCGTAATCTACGCCCCTGCTTCAATTGCATTATTAGGCATCTTGTTAGTAGGCCTACAACAGCTTTCTGAAATAGTTAAAACGTAAAAATCCAACACTTGACTGATTTGGCCACTAGGTGGCAGGCGAATACGGCTGTTCTTCTCCTCGGTCTCAGCTGTCTGCTATGATACAAGCACACGAGCGCGCTCTGGTTTGTAGCTCTGCCTCCCCACCCTCTTCTTCTCTCTCTCTCTCTCTTTCTCTCTCTCCCTCCTTCCTCTCTCTTACATTAGAGCTTTCCATCTTTCGCTTGCATCACACTTGCTTTGACAGTGTTAAATGAAGGCGCTCATCATGGCAGTTTTGGCGCATCTGTACCCAGCTGTGTTTTTGGCTTGCGCGTGGATGTCACTGTTCGGACCGATTTCATGTCACACCGACGTTATAAACCAGAGAAACGTACGGGACCGAGAGCTTGACAGCCGCGGCGGTGGGCATGTCACTGGCAGAGATGAAGCGCTTATCTCAGCGCACAGCCGCGGAGATTACAGCGGGGACCCCGGCGGACCCCGAGTCCGGAGGGCATCGACTCCGGAGAAAGTCTCTCTACTCAGCAGCTCTGTCGTCCTTAAAGGGGATGCCACCCACAACCAGGCAATGGTCCACTGGACGGGGGAAAATAGCAGCGTGAGTACCCCTTCCCCCGTTCTCTACTGTAATTATCCCGAAAAGTCATAAGATTTAACGTTTAGTTGTTTATCCTTTCAATTATTTGAATAAGGTGCATAGATGCCTTAAGGATTTATTTCAGGTGGAGAAGCAGGTAATGAAGCATCATGAGCAGATAGGCGGGTGTTTGGACTGCAGGTTGATGCATAACGACTAGCTTTCATGATCATCACACAAAACACATCTGCTGTGTATCGTGAGGTTTAGGCTCATTGTTTACCAAACCATCCTGCTTGTAATGTGAGCCAGAATGACAGCTGATGCCGAGACGCACCTATACCTCGTGTGCCATCCACCTGCACGCGCCTAGAAAACAGAAGTTCACTGCAAGTCCTTGTTAGTATACGGCTGGCTCATGCACAGTTTGGCGGTGTTTACTTGGTGAATCGTATAAGCGACGCACTGTGATATAGTTATTATAAGAGCGACCGAACGAGCGCGAACAGCTTGATGCGCTCTGAACAAACGCGCGCTTGTCTGTGTGATGCTAACCTAGTTTGGTGAATTGTATCTGGAGGAGACATCTCTCATTTACAAAGCTGCCCAAACAACTCTGTTTACACAAAATGCAAGCGTCCTGAATAAAACTACTTTTTAATATCTGTTGAAGTGTGGAGTGCTTTCAATGCACGCTTCTGTAGTCGGCTTGATTTAACTTGACTTGTCAAAAGTTTAGGGATGAGAAAGATTATTGCTCAGATCTTTTATAAATTGTTTAGTTTAAGTAGCAACTTTGTCTCAGATATTTTTCTTAATATTGTTGACATACAGTAAGAGTGTACAAAATGGTGATGGTATAGTAGCCTAAGTTTTATGTGTTAAATCAACTTAATGAGAATTGATTTGAGACTTGTAATCTCTGCTGTAATCACAGACTGTGCATAATCTAAGACACCGGTGAGATGTCTTTTGAAACTCTAGTCTAGAAGAGTAACATGTGCTGTTTTAGAAGACAAATGGGAGAAGCAGGAGACATAAGTGAAATTCTTCTTTTAACTCATTGATCTGTGGATACACTATAAAATAAATATTACAGAGGTGCCATTTGTGATTCTTTTCTTTGCGCATCTCATTTTCTTAAAACTAATAATTGTAACATTTTGTTTCTGAAAGTTTTGCAACACAATTTAAACCAACTCCCAGTTTCTGTAATGAAGCACTTTTCCTCTTAACCACATCCAATCTGCTTCAAAGAATCTAGAAAAAAATGCAAACTAAAAAGTAATTAGGAGAAGCGTGGAATTGGCACGCATTGTCATGTTTGTGTGTTGGAAAGTAAGTGTCTGTGTGGCCTGTTGTCTTGTTGCTTCTTAATTACTTAAGGTCAGAAGAAGCTGTCCTGGCTGTTATGTCAGATGCTCTACAGTGAGGAGAGCTGTAACCTCAGTTGAGTCGAGGAACCAACCAGTGTTATTACTGTTAACTGAAACTAAAAACAACTAATGTCTTTATGCGAAATGAACATTGAAATAAAATATAAAAATACTTAAACTAAAAGTTAATAAAAACTATATAGACATTAAAATCTAAAATTAAAATTAAAACAGAAAATGGTTTATTTTTAATTTTTAACTATAACAGTACTATTACCTATTATTAACTATTAAATCATTTATACTAAAATAACATTGTAACTGACAGACACACAGTGGATAGAATAGATGCACAGAGGTCATTAAGCATTGTGATCTATAGCTGCATATGTTCATTTGTCAGGTTTGCTGACAGACTGCATTGGGATTTTACCAAAAGCACAGACTTTCTTGAAGATTTCTGCCTTTTATTTCATGTCATCTCCAGATTTCCATTCCCAGCAGGGTTACTTTGGCATTGAGGGATTGTTCAAAATAGACTGACCACAGTGCTATGTGGGAAAGATGACACCAGAAGGAACTGTGGACATGTTACAGACATTCTCTGTTGTGAGCGTGTGGTAATGTGAGACTGTTTATAGAATAGTCTTCTTGAAATGTGTTTAACCTGTGACATAGCTGCAGAAGTCAGTTGTTTTTGCATACATTCACCGTACTGACCAATATGAAATGAATGCAAGCCAGCCCAGCACAGCCGTGTGTATAGATGTAAATGAGTTATGTTATCATCTGCTGTTGTAATAGGAGCATGCAGAGTCCATGTTCGATATCAGTTTAATTAAATGAGCAAATAATAATAAGAAAGATATCTGCATGCCACGCTGCTTCAAGAAATTGCTGTATATATAAACACAGGTTTATAATTATTGGGCATTTTCATTATAGTCCAACTTTTGGAGAGAGGCAAATACTTCCTGTGCTTTAAGTGATGTGCAGAATAGAATCAAAATAAAGGAAGAACGATCCATCATTATTCCAGTACCTAGGCTCTAGTCCTGGAGAACGATTCTAGACTCCTTCTGACGTAATTCCAGCGTCAGAGCCTTTCAATGTGTTGAACGTGTGCTCTTTGTGTTTTCCGTTCTACTTCTTTTGTTCTGCCTCACTTTCTCTGGGGAGTGTGACCATCTTGATTAATTTATTTTGCCCTCCCTCATTTCTGAAGACAAATCTCTTTTCTGTAAATATATGGAGATATAGTCATCTATCTGGTATTTATAGCAGTCTCTGCTGTTGTTTGTCAGCAACCATTCATCTGTTTGCCTGCTGATATCTGTGTTTAGTTAAGACAGAGAGAGAGTAGGGAAAAATTACACAGAAAACTAAAATACTGCATTTGAGAAAGTCAGAGATAGATAGATAGATAGATAGATAGATATAGATAGATAGATAGATAGATAGATAGATAGGCAGACAGTATTGATATTTAGAGTGGAGATAGATAGAAAAGGAGTCCAAGGAAGCAATGGTAGAAAGATTGCTAACAGTCTCATTTAGCTCAGAATGTGTGCATGTTGTTCCCTTGCCTTCATGCTATTAGCAAATCTGATAAAATGAAAGACACATGGCTCATTGACTTTCCAAGGCAGTCCAGAGACGCCACCACCATGTGCGCTTCTCCCCTGAGTCATCATTTTCCTGTTTTCCAGAGTCAGTAGGTTTTCCAAATTTCAGTTTTAGGTAGGATCTGTAATAAATTACAGATGATATAATCTACTCATAAATAACATGACAGAGATAAACTCTTATACACAAGATCATGTGGAAATTTGGCTCTCTAAAAGTGATCAAATACTTGTCTTATAAATCTTCTGATGTGGTAGTACTGTGTATATTTTTTGCATTGTATAAATTAAATGGCCATATGTTTAATACAATAGATTATGTAAAAACAAACACAAACCATCCCTTTTTCAGTTCACCAAAAGGTGTGTCCAAGCACAAAAGATGGATCACAAAAGAAGTCGTTTAGGGAAGTCCCTGGCAAATGGCTAATGGAAATATGTCTTGCTTTGCATGTAAATTGGGAATAGAGTATAAAAACAAGTTGCTGTTAAGATACATAGCATGTCTGCAATTTTTCCCTGTTTTTGTCACGTCATCCTAAAAGCTTACTTCATGAAATAGGCATTCATTCATGGTTCATATACTTAACAGACAGTTAATTTGGCCCCTCCTATTGCATGGGCAAAATTGTTAGCACATGTCTTGTCTGTCTGAATCAATATTCCCAATAGTTGTTTCTGAATGTTTCTGTTTTGCAATGAGTCAGATTTGGCTTGCAAACATGTGGCAGAGTGGACAAAAGTGTTTTCCATCCACATTTTTGTAAAGCTTTTCCAAATCCAGTTTTCCAATTCCAATCTTCTTTCAAATAACAGCACTAATTACTGGCATGCTATTGGTGGGTTTGCTCTTTTCAGCACTGAGACTTTAGTTTCTCTGCTTCTATTAGCCCAACTTATTATAGGCTTACTTGTGGTCCCTTTTCCCTGCTCTCCCAATGAGTATTTCTTCCTTCGTTTCCTGGGAGACCTCATCTGAATCTGGAAGGACAGCTCAGGCGGAGGGTTCATGTGCAGCATGCAGAATGTGTTTTATTCAGTGGCCTTGCATATGTCATATTGCTCTTCCAGTAGTGCTTTTGAAGGACTAGTTAGCCATAATTAAAAACATTGACATAATTTACTCACCTCATCTACTTATGAGAGTAGATTGTGATTTAGGCTAGAAATATAGGATTAGGCTGATACACCGAAGCTCTGGCACTTGAATATTGATGCATAAGATAACAAATAAACAGCCTAAGATGATGATTATCATAGGGTATTATGTAATTATGGGCTTTCAGATCAACATCCGTGGTTGAAAGTTAATTTCAAGGTACAGTATTTGTGGTAAAACGTGATGAATTTGATGTTTTGACAATAAGTTGACCATTGAGTAAATGAAATTCAGGATTAAAGGCAATACATTGTAATTTTGAATTGATGCATCCATGTTTGATATCAGTTTAATAGGATGAGCAAATAAGAGGAAGAAAGAAATCAACATTAGATGTATGTGTAGACAGAGGTTTTGCTTGTGTTTTGGTTGAGTTCAATTTTAATTTGAGAAAATAAGTTCATAAATGTAGCTAAAGTAATGTTTTGTGTGATTCAAGTGATTTTTGAGCACCATATCACAGCGGATCTGACCAGCTGATTCATCTCCATCATCATGAGCTCAAGTAAATTGTATTTTGGCTTAGAAATGTGACACATGTGGAATGTACAACAGAAGCTTTAGTACTCCACAATGGGCTTCAGCTGCATGCAGACAATAAGTGGACCCACTGAATAAGTAGACTTCTGTAATCAAGTCAATGAGTTTTCATTCAGACATGTATGCATATACACTCCTCAACATTATCTTTGCATTTTCATTTCATTTCAGTTCTGAACTGTGCTGTTTAACAAACAACTAAAATATGCAATAGTTAACTTTTCATTTTTCAAAAGGAACAACCTCCTCAGAATATCCCATAAAGCACCATAAAGAATCATAAAAGCAGTCCATGTGATGTATGCACTTTAGGTCAAGCCCAAGTCTGAAGCTATATGATAACTTTGTGTGTGTGAATTTAAGCCATCATTTACTGACAATCTTCACTAGACGGGAGCTCTCAAATCCTCCTTGCATGGAAAGCAGCTCAGTCATTCTGTCTATGATCTCCTTTCATATTTCACATAAGAAAGAAAACAAAATTGGGGATTAGAACAACACGGGATCAGAAAACGATGACAAAGCTTTCATTTTTGGGGGAACTATTCCCTTTAATAAACACAACTAAGGACTCATTAAACATACAGCTGTGAATGACACTGGTTTTGATGTCAGATGTGTTCATCGGTCTAGATCTGTATCACTGTTGACTTTGACTAAGAATTCCTCTGGTTTCTGCCAGGTCACACTAGCCTGAGGGAATTCATGTCTGTAGATTTTAGTCATTTCATCATTACGCTGTGCTGTATGAGTCCACAGAAGAATAGAGAGAGAAAATATTATGGAGGGTGAGAACTAAATTAGCTTGGAACTCAGAAGTGACGATGCCTCTCTGATAAGCTTGTGAGACAGCCAGATTGTGTTCAAAATGTTCCTCAGAGCCATGAAACGTCCGATGATTACAACGTCAGAGTACAAATTCACAAGACCACTAGCCTTTTGTCAGCAATCACAAAAACTAAAACAAAAACAAATGATGGGTGTTGCTTTGAGATGGCTACAGCTGGTATTAGCATAGCTGTTTGCGGCAGACAAAGCTTACAGATATAAATTCAAAGAAACAGAGAGAATACCATTCACCATGCACTTTAACTCCTTGGTTTGTTGGCTATAGCGACTAAAATGTTTGCTTCTCCTAGTTCTATATATTTTGTCATATACACATCCTCTGATCATTTTCTACTAATTTATGCAGTGACATACACTGTAAAATTATTTGTATAGAAAGTTATAAATTGAACAAAGATTACTGGAGTATGTTTTACAAGAAAATACTAATTTATTTTGGTCTTTTTACTTCAAGATTTCATGTTTAAATAAAATGTGTTACTTGTTAATTATTCCGTAATATTTACAATCGTAATTACTTTCAATAATTTATAGCAGTTTCAGACTGAAAATGGTTTCAAAATAAATCCTACCTTTTTCCAGTGTAGTGTAGGTTCACATTTGCATCCCTTTTGCTTAAGTTTGGACAAACAGTCAAATGGGATTACAGACTGTAGAAAGGGCAGAAAAACAGAGTTTGAGATTGATAAAAAACGCTTTGAAGAATAAGATTTCTATAGTACTCTGTAAAATATTAATTCAGTGATGCTGAACAAGTTATATCAGAGACAAACATAAACTTCTAGTAAACAGAAAGGTTTAGAGCCAAGGACATGTTTGTCCTGTCTTTGTCAGCTGCAGTGGCAGTCATTCATTCTTTCATTTTGTCCTTGCATGGACAGTTTGTGCACCACTGTGAGAATTCAAAGGTGGTGTGTTGCTTTAGTCAGAAAGCATGATGATTTAGCTCAGTCAAGCTGACTTCTACCACTACCATTGTATAATAGCACAGCTTTATCTCTATAGGCAGCAGTGGTAATAAGACATCATTATTGCTTTAGGCTCTTAAACCCTATATGGGCCATGTAGGGAAAATTACAGTTAGAATGAAATAATTGGTATGATGTTACTGAAGCATGTTTTCAATGTCAGAGTGGATCTGTTTCATGATGAATCCTGTATACATTCTCTCGTCTCTCTCTGTTTCTCTCTCTCTCTTAATCAGCGTGACTGTGCCTTAATGAAGTCTGTTCGTAGTGTCTAATGACTCTCTGTCCTCTTCTCTCTAACCTTCAGCTCACACACACAAATATAAAGGATGATGTCTTTCATATGTCATTTTCAGCAGGACTGACAAGTACCACGATGAAGGCTCTAAGAGCTCTATCAATTTTAATTACAGAGGCACTCAGATAGTTATTGGGATCGTTCAGGTCAGCCAGGATGGCAATGAAAATTCACCCATGGGATGTCAGTCACTATATACACCTCATATTTTTTAATCTTGGTCATTTTAAATCGTAATATAAATTGAATATAGACTGCATGCCTGATTTATTGCCTACTATCTGGATATGAAATGGGAGTATTGTAAAGAATTATGCATGAATACCAAATTCACCCCCAAAGGACACCAAAACACAATCTTTGCAGCTTCTTTTCCATTCGGATGTTCTCTTAACCTCATGTCCAGGTTTTATCTGGAATATTCTAGCTGTTATATAATAACTGGAGGGAGATTTTTCTTACACTTTTTTTCTGGGAGCAAAGATTTTCATGATTGAAGCTTCTGGTAATTTGACATTGAACCTCATTTTTCATGCACTTTTTTGCTGAAAATAGTACGCTGAAAGAAATCTGAAGAAAAATGGATAATATCCTGCACAATATTAATTTTCTGTTAGGTTTGCAGACATTTGCTTTAACTCTAAAAAACAAAACAATGCAATGCAATATGTATTTTATTTTAACATACAGGTAAAGCACATACATTTAATTTTTAAAAGATTAGTAAAAAAATAATTACAGAAAGATTACAGACTTTTTTTACAGTGTAGATGTTCAGCAGTCTGCGTTTTCAGTAATTGAGTTAATGATTAATTGTGTTCAAAATAGTTATTTCAGTCACCTTCATTCAAAAACTTTCAATGCCCTAACACTGGCTACATGGGAACAGAGACATTATATCTGCACACCAATGTACAGTCTCAAACCCAGCAAGGATATAAGAGGAGTGTTGATGTTTAGGAAGTAACAATACACTGCCATTGTGAAGCAGACAGAGACAGCTGAACACATATGATGCTTTTGTCACACTCTCAGTTTATCTACCCTCTTTTGAAGGATAAACAGCACCTCTGTGCTAGATTTGATGAGCATATAAAGTTTTAAGGTCTATGCAATTAGCATAAGCATAGCATAATATAATTTAGTTGTTATTGTCTGCCTACGGGGCACAGTTACGTAATTAGAGCTATAATCATAATCATCATTATGGCCATTATCATCTGACTGGTATAACTTCAGAAACGTTTACCTCAAAAATATATTGATGATAATAAACTGTAACTGTATATTATTTATAATATAAATATAAAGGATTCGTACAATTGTTTACATTTCTAAAGCTGTGCATATGTAAATACTTTTATTTTTTATAATGCTATCAATTGTATGCTTCATCATATTTTCAAATTAACAAATAACTATGAACACTAATAAGTAGAACAAAACTGTGAATATCTTTCAACGATCTGTTGCCACTAACATGGCAAATCGGGGAAAATCCATTCCAAAGGTAATTTTTCTTCACTCTATCAACCTAGTGTCTTTTGCAATCTTAACTTTGTTTTCAGGAGGTCTGGTGAACCCCAACTGCTGTAAAATTGTGTAGAAGCCAGCCAATCAGATTAGAGCTTGCCAGATCGAGAAAATGCCTGCCAGTTTTGTGTGTAATAAAACGGTCCTGAACAAACTGCGGGTGTGCCGTCTGAGGCAGAGATGATACATTTAAATTGTTATGAACGCTAGCATTGACTAACATGCAGGTAAAGATTTGATTTCTAGCACAAGAATGAAGATTATTATCATTCTGTTTTCAACATTACACTTTATAAAACTCTCCCCGGAAAACCTATTCAGCTCTCTATGAGATTAATTAATTTAATAGGCTGGCCTAGTATTCCAAATATTGTAGCTTTTCAAACACACTAAACCAGTAATAGTAAATGTATTTTGTCAAACAGTGTAATTCATTCTTCTCTGGGATTGTGTGTGTATATGAGAGGTGCTATATTGTGAGGTGAGTATAGGGATTTGAGTGTGGGTGTGTTGTCCATAGCGATTGATTATATATAACTGCAGACTTATAGACCAAAATGTTTTTTTTCCACAGTAAGAAGCAGATCTGTTATTATTAGTTCCTATAAACTGATGCTAATGTAAAGAAAAAGTAGATTCAGCTATAATGAATCTTTTAATTCTTTCCGCTTCACTAAAATCTATTGTCCAGTGTTGTATCTTTGAACACATTTTAATTTAAGATCTAATCTATTGTATTTTGCAGACACATGTGGGGTTTTGTATTACAGGCGGGAAAAAAAGAATTTCCCTATGTATATGAGATGGACTTTGATTTGCTTCATGTATCCGGTTGATCATCATTCTGAGTGTGTTTCACAGAGCAGGATAGTGGCAAAAATACCTGTGACCAGCTGCTTGCACAGAGAGGTCAAGACCCTGGAACACACACACACACACACACACACACACACACACACACACACACACACACACACACACACACACACACACACACACACACACACACACACACACACACACACACACGGGCCATGTAGCACTATGCACCATAATATCACAGCCATATGGCTCTTGTTCTCAAGTCTTAGTGTTGCCTATTGAAATGTGCTGTCGTATGTGTGTCTTTGCATATTTAGCTGTTATCATTGTATGTTGTGAAAAGTTAAATATAATTTCTCATGGATCTAATTGTTTTCTGTGTATGTGAGAATCTGATGGACTATATGAAGTGAATCCCATAGTCGTGCCCCTCAAATCCACCAAATGCAGCTTCACTCCTTCCTTATCCTGCATATACAGATGCATCTCAATAAATTAGAATGTTGTGGAAAAGTTCATTTATTTCAGTTATTCAACTCAAATTGTGAAACTCGTGTATTAAATAAATTCAAATGCACACAGACTGAAGTAGTTTAAGTCTTTGGTTCTTTTAATTGTGATGATTTTGGCTCACATTTATCAAAAACCCACCAATTCACTATCTCAACAAATTAGAATATGGTGACATGACAATCAGCTAATCAACTCAAAACACCTGCAAAGGTTTCCTGAGCCTTCAAAATGGTTCTCAGTTTGGTTCACTAGGCTACACAATCATGGAGAAGACTGCTGATCTGACAGTTGTCCAGAAGACAATCATTGACACCCTTCACAAGGAGGGTAAGCCACAAACATACATTGCCAAAGAAGCTGGCTGTTCACTGAGTGCTGTATCCAAGCATGTTAACAAAGTTGAGTGGAAGGAAAAAGTGTGGAAGAAAAAGATGTACAACCAACTGAGAGAACCGCAGCCTTATGAGGATTGTCAAGCAAAATCGATTCAAGAATTTGGGTGAACTTCACAAGGAATGAACTGAGGCTGGGGTCAAGGCATCAAGAGCCACCACACACAGACATGTCGAGGAGTTTGGCTACAGTTGCCATCAGAGGTGTCTTACCTGGGCTAAGGAGAAGAAGAACTGGACTGTTGCCCAGTGGTCCAAAGTCCTCTTTTCAGATGAGAGCAAGTCTTGTATTTCATTTGGAAACCAAGGTCCTAGAGTCTGGAGAAAGGGCGGAGAAGCTCATAGCCCAAGTTGCTTGAAGTCCAGTGTTAAGTTTCCACAGTCTGTGATAATTTGGGGTGCAATGCCATCTGCCGGTGTTGGTCCATTATGTTTTTTGAAAACCAACGTCACTGCACCCATTTACCAAGAAATTTTGGAGCACTTCATGCTTCCTTCTGCTGACCAGCTTTTTAAAGATGCTGATTTCATTTTCCAGCAGGATTTGGCACCTGCCCACACTGCCAAAAGCACCACAAGTTGGTTAAATTACCATGGTGTTTGTGTGCTTGACTGGCCAGCAAACTCACCAGATCTGAACCCCATAGAGAATAGAGAATCTATGGAGTATTGTCAAGAGGAAAATGATAAACAAGAGACCAAACAATGCAGATGAGCTGAAGGCCACTGTCAAAGAAACCTGGGCTTCCATACCACCTCAGCAGTGCCACAAACTGATCACCTCCATGCCACGCCGAATTGAGGCAGTAATTAAAGCAAAAGGAGTCCCTACCAAGTATTGAGTACATATACAGTAAATGAACATACTTTCCAGAAGGCCAACTATTCACTAAAAATGTTTTTTTTATTGGTCTTATGAAGTATTCTAATTTGTTGAGATGAATTGGTGGGTTTTTGTTAAATGTGAGCCAAAATCATCACAATTAAAAGAACCAAAGACTTAAACTACTTCAGTCTGTGTGCATTGAATTTATTTAATACACGAGTTTCACAATTTGTGTTGAATTACTGAAATAAATGAACTTTTCCACGACATTCTAATTTATTGAGATGCACCTGTATGTGTCTGCTATTTCTGTCTGTCCTCTATGGAAGCTTGTTTCTGCCTTAGGATAAAAAAAAAAAAAAGGTAATTGGAACTTTTATATACAATTCTGTCTGAGATTATATTTCACAATAAGGACTTTTTCAGTGAGCTATAAATGCAGAAATGCAAGATATAAACTCCAAATTCTGAGATTTTTTTTTTTAGGAAAGTCAAAATTGAAAGTTTTTATCTCGCAATCCTGAGTTTACATTTTGCATTTGCAAGAATTATGAGATAAAGTCACAATCACTTTTATTATTTTATTTTTCTATTCTGTTGTAGAAACAGACTTCTATAGACCTCAGTGCATGTCTATTATCTGTTATTTTTTGAGTGCTCATAATATTATGCTTTTTATTAAATATTTATCAATAGAAATATATATATATATATATATATATACACTCACCGGCCACTTTATTAGGTACACCTTGCTAGTACCGGGTTGCACCCTCTTTTGATTTCAGAACTGCCTTAATTCTTCGTGGCATAGATTCAACAAGGTGTTGGAAACATTCATCTGAGATTTTGATCCATATTGACATGTGTCACGGATCTGTCTGTCCTCCATCCCAGCCAATCACAACACACGCCCGCACCTGATTCCAAGCACACCTGCACGTCATCTGATCCTCATCACCTCAGCCTTCATAAACACCAGCACCAGAGCACTTCTTCGTCCAGTCTTGTCATTGTTGGACTCTCACACCATTCCATTTGATTCTTATTATCCGAGTTATATTGATTACTTACCTTCTGTGTCATCCTCAGTGTTTCCTCCTCGTCCTCTGTCCTCCTCCTCTCCGACACATCCTCCTGTTCCAGTCCTGAGTACCCCGCGTCTGTCCCCATCCACGATCTCCTGGACCTAGAAGGATACCATCTGTCTGATCTGCTCTTCACCCTCCAAAGTATCATCATACCTGTTACTCACCTGCTTCCTGCTGTTCATCTGTGAACTTATATTAAAACGTCACCATTTAACATCTCCCTTTGTGTCTGTGAGTCCATCCGTAACAACATGATAGCATCACGCAGTTGCTGCAGCTTTGTCAGCTGCACATCCATGATGCACCACATCCCATAGGTGCTCTGTTGGATTGAAATCTGATGACTGTGGAGGCCATTTGAGTAAAGTGAACTCATTGTCATGTTCCAGAAACCTGTCTGAGATGATTTGAGGTTTGTGACATGGTGCATTATCCTGCTGGAAGTAGCCATCAGAAGATGGGTAACTGTAGTTATAAAGGGATGGACATGGTCAGCAACAATACTCAGGTAGGCTGTGGCGTTTAAACGATGCTCAATTGGTACTAAGGCGCCCAAAGTGTGGTACTAAGGCGCCCCCCCCACCATTACACCACCACCACCAGCCTGAACCGTTGAGACAAGGCAGGATGGATCCATGCTTTTATATTCTTTACGCCAAATTCTGACCCTACATCTGAATGTCGCAGCAGAAATCGAGACTCATCAGACCAGGCAACATTTTTCCAATCTTCTATTGTCCAATTTTGGTGAGCCTGTGTGAATTGTAGACTCCGTTTCCTGTTCTTAGCCGTTTCCTGTTCTTCTGCTGCTGTTGCCCATCTGCTTCAGGGTTCGACGTGTTGTGCATTCAGAGATGGTATTCTGCACACCTTGGTTGTAACGAGTGGTTATTTGAGTTAATGTTGCCTTTCTATCATCTCTAACCAGTCTGCCCATTCTCCTCTGACCTCAACAAGGCATTTTCGTCCACACAACTGCCGATCACTGGATATTTTCTCCTTTTTGGACCATTCTCTTTAAACCCTAGAGATGGTTGTGCGTGAAGTTCCCAGTAGATCAGCAGTTTTTGAAATACTCAATCCAGCCCGTCTGACACCAACAACCATTCCACGTTCAAAGTCACTTAAATCCCCTTTCTTCTCCATTCTGATGCTCGGTTTGAACTTCAGCAAGTCATCTTCACCACATCTAGATGCTTAAATGCATTGAGTTGCTGCCATGTGATTGGCTGATTAGCAATTTGTGTTACAAAGCAATTGAACAGGTGTACCTAATAAAGTGGCCGGTGAGTGTATATATGTTTAGCATTGATATGTCTTATTTAGCCTATATACAGTATATGTGTGTGTGTGTGTGTATATATATATATATATATATATATATATATTAGTGGTGGGCCGTTATCGGCGTTAACGTGAGACTCTTATCGGCGATAAAAAAATATCGCCGTTAATCTATTCTCAAAGTTGGGTTGGGAGCTGGGTCTATATACTACGCAAGCTATGATGACTTTCACCCTGATATTTTAGCGGATGTATACCTAGCGAATTGCACTGTAGGGGCGAGAACGAGTCTCGAACTAGAGGCTCGCAGTCCGTGATGGACAGATTGTTAACGGCTGGTCTGTGTGGTAATACAATCGGGCAGGACATCCAAACGCGCTCACCTATCATTCATCAACCTCAAATATGGCTTTTCATCTGAAAGATGTATGTAGTAGCAACTTTACACGCTCAATATGATGTTAACCTAGAGAAATGCGCGCTATTGAAGTGTTTGTGTGGAAGCGTTTGCTGCAGGACAGGCTCGCGCTCACTTGCTCTTAAAATCTCCGTCATTTTTGGTCATACAGATAAAAGTAGCCTAATACATCTTTCGAATCTGTAAAGACTCTACGTTTGTGTGCACTCAGAATAACGAAACGCGCTTTTAAGCAAACTGGATGCGCTTTAGGTCTCATGTGAACTTGAGCGAGAAACTTCGAAACTCCGTCTTTGAAAAATATATCTATAGAGAGTGAAATGTCAAAAAAATAAAAATAGAAGACGTGTGTGTTAGCATGGATGATTTACATGAAATTTAATCTGTGCAACACTGTGCATAATAAGATGGCTTTCAGTTCAATATAATAACAAAAAACGACATTTTGGGTTTTTATTCAACTAATAAGGTGGGCACGCTGTGATCTGTACTATATTTTTACTGTAATTGACAGTTATCGGCAAAAAAACAACAACACGGGAGTGGGAGGGAATGGGAGTCATTCTTCCGGGAGTGGAACGGGATTTTCCTCCAGTTTTTTCGTGGGATTGGGACAGGAAGAGATTAAAGTTTGTGATGCATTTTGGAAACAGGAGATGAGCCCCTGGTCTAATGTGCCACCTGGCTTGAGAAACCCGTTCTCAAAGACTTACTTTTAGTCATTATTTGGGTAGCACACATATTCTGAATGCCTTCGGCAGAATTCAAATGAGCCATTTTAATCTAGATTAATTCCAAAATTAATCTAGATTAATCTAGATTAAAAATTTTATCTATGCCCACCTCTAATATATATATATATATATATATATATAGATAGATAGAGAGAGTACTTGGAAACTGCTCTCTCTCTCTTTTCCTTTGTCTTTGCTTCTTTTGGTTTGAATTCAGTGTTTGCTTCCTCCAGATTTGTAAAACTCAGCTCAGATAAAGTTTGACTGAAGAGGGAGGCTTTCTCTTGTCTTGATCAGTTGTTGGGTTGTGGTAAAGAGAGCTGCTTGTCACAGATCCACTGCCTCTCTCTCTTCTCTCTACAGCAGACCTATTTATATATAGCTACAACACACAGAGCGGACAGGGAATATGACATGGGTAATTCAATCAATGGAAATGAAGGACAAGATTCTCTCTCGCTGACTTTCTCTCCCTTGAGGGGGTTTCCTGTTACAGTGGTGCATAGATCACTAGTGAACATTTTGAGATCTTCCATGCCCTGTTTAAATTTCACCATAGTCAAATCTAAACACTAAATGAGGTATGTGCAAAAGTATGTTTTCTCAAAACTGATGGGTTGCCTGAATGACTAATTGACTATTTATAAGGAATCCTTGTATAATTAGATGGGTTTCAATCAGATCTGAATTCTTGGGGAGAACTTTGTGGAAGGCACATTTTTGGTTTTAAAAACAGCTAGACAGACTGTAATGGAATGGAATAAAATTGGGATAATGAATGGAATAGGAATTGAATAATTTTAGTACTTTGAAAATCTTCTAGTTTAAAACCTATTTAAAATAATATTGAAAGTAGGAATAGTTATGATCATGCATGTGTATGTCTGTAGTGGCAATGCTTTAGGGATTAAGCATCAACATTGTTTTTGTATTTTCTATTTCTTCTGCTTTTAGACAGTATAAAACAATTATTTTGAAGTATATTTAGCATATTTTGTTGTCAAATTAATAAACCATAGCCTCTTCAAAGCCAAAGCTAAAGTTGTTAACTGTTGTCAGATATTATGTATGATATGTCTGGTGTGCATTGTTTTGTCATGGGGAAATGCGATGATTTTAAGGATGCACCATAACATAAAATGCTTATTTTTTTATTTTGTATTGCATCAGTTGTTATTAGAACAAAGCTACACAATTCTGAGCAATTGCTGACTTAGTCTTGAAGAAAGGGATCTAGTTTAAAAGAGTAGAGCTGTTAGTGTCCTCCATTTCCCCATGACTTCTGTTGTGATTAAGAACATCTGTGGTAAAAATGTATTGTATGCAATAAGTAATTACATGCAGTAAGTAATATTTTCACCTTCTCATGATTTAAAGCTGATCATCCCCAGCAATTAGCCTTTTGCAAGTCTCAAATACAAGGATTGAATAAACAAACAGTTTGTGTTATTACATTGGAGCTTAGGAACTGGTCTTTATGATTTGTATGAGTTTAGAGCTGACAGGGCTGGTTATCTGTCTTTAGTTTGGCGTCTTGTGTGTTTTTCCTCTCATATTTTAGAGATTAGCCTTCTTTGATACTTCAGACAGTGAAATGTAGCTCAGCATGTTTCTGAGCCATTGACAGCAGAACCAGTTTTACACGTGAAAGAGAGATGCACATAGAACTGTGCTTGTCTGATAATGAAATGTTGCAGAATGACCTGGCAGAGGGTTATTGTGTAGCCCACAGCAGGACCTCTGTAATTATATATTTCTGTTCAGATGAAGATATTTTGTGCCTGACGAAGACCTGATGGTCGAAATGTTGCAATAAAGGGTTTTTTTATGGAGCAGTCAATTCAGTGTGTGGACATTATGTTTGTTCTTTTGCTATATTTCTGTTCAGACCTCAGTGATGGAGATATGTGAATGTGCAATAAACTGATGACTTATTTGAAAGAGACAGAAAGGAAAAACTTGCTCATTCAAACTCGCACTGAGATGACATATCATAACTAATAAATAGTGACTGTCAGTGGAATCAGTAGAAATCATAAATAAATCCAAACTAAAGACACAAAAAACACTTAAACTAAAGACATGACTGATCATATTTGTTAAAATTGTACTACATTATCCCCCAGTTTCACAAACAAAGCTTAAGCCTAGTCCCTGAATAAAATGCATGTCTGAGCTGTTTCAACTGAAAGAAACTCGCACTGACTGATCTCAAGATGCACACCAGTAACCCAGTTTTTTATTACTTAATCATAACCATTACTTCATTAACCAAAACAATAATAAAAAAGGATGAAATTAGGTAATTTCATTTTAATTACTACTTTAGTAGTATTACTACTTTATTTGTGAATTATTAATGATCAAATTATTGTAATCAACTAATGCTCATCAAATATATTTAAAAACAATGTATATTTGCATATATATTTGCATAATTATTATTAAATACTGTTTTTCTTTATATTCTAAAATAAAAAGTAATATTCATTTCAGAAAAAGCTAAATGACATCAGTAGGAAACTTTACTGCTACGGAATCAACCATACCATACTACAGAAGCTTAAAATAACTACATACAGAAAAGAGTCAGGAATCAGGAATCCTGTGTGTACGTGTGCATGTGCGTGTGCGTGTGCGTGTGCGTGTGCGTGTGTGTGTGCGTGTGTGTGTGTGTGAGTCTGCGCGTGCTGCTCAAGGCTCCTTTCGGTCCTCGTCTGGTAGAAGCTGGACAAAAGCCCTCAGCTTTCTGTATTGTTGTCTTCGCCTGACTGATTCCCCCTGCAGCAGCATAGGGAGATATTTTTCTCTTCCTCTTAGCTTGTTCTTTTTGTCTGTTTGTTTCTCATTCTTTACTTTATTTTTATTTATCTCAGTGTATCTAATTGTCTTTTATGCTTTATTGTTTTGTTTTAGCGAAATCTCCCCATTCTCTCTTGTTTTCCCCATTCTCCAGCCATATTATCCTGTTCCCCAGGCTTTTATATTTTAGGCACTGGTGTCTGGTGTTCTGACCGAATCTTGACCTCAGTCATTCTCTGGGCTGGACAAATGACTGGGACATCCTTTTTCCCTGGAGCCATTCTATTTTTCATTCCCATTCACACACATTCTTCCTCCACATTTCGCCCATTTCTCATTTTTATCTGCCCTTTTCTCTTTCTTCTTTTCTTTTCTTTACAGTCTGGGGAGAACCACAAAAATCATGAAAGATTATTTTCTTCCACTTATTTTATTCCTTCAGGCAGTGGAATTTACAGAAAATCTCTCTCTGTGTTGCTGCACCACGTTGGCTGTAATCTCCTTTCTATCTTCCTCTTCTCTTTCCCCACCCTGATCCCATGATCACGGTGATGTTCCAAGTCTTAAGTGGAGCTGAGTGCTCGTGTAATCAAATGCCCCATGGTTTACCACATCGCTGTGGTTACAGTCAGATGTACGAGCCTGTGACCCGTGACCCCACCTTGGATTTGGGACAAAGCCAATCACAGAGCTGGGTCACCCATAGGCCATTACATTTCTCACACAATTTCAGCTCTGTGCTCCTCCTAAGAAGAGAAGTGACTTCTGTTCTGTCAGAAATAAGTGTGAACATGTTGTATGTGTGCATATTTGTATGTCTGTAATGAATAATTTATATCAAATTTGATTTCAACCTTTTAACTTGGCCTATGGTCAAAACCAGTTCGAAATTCTCTCCAACATTTGTATTCATTTGATGCACTGAAAGTTGAATTGTGAATTGTGAACCATTTTATTGCACATTCACAGCCCCAGCAGGTGGAAAGGAGTGGGAACTGATTGATGAAGTAGAACATTGTAATCAATGAGCAGTGTTGGAAGGTTGAGCTGTATACTAGTCAGTTTCTGTACAGACTAAACTAAGCTGTTGTGCAAAATCTGACTCTTTTCTTTTTGGTAGTTCTGTGTTTAGTAGGTAGCTAAAGCTGCAGTCTGTAAGTTTTGCCTCTTTGTCTCATCTCTGTTTGAAAACATGGAATTGCAGTTACTTGCAGAATTATCTATCTTCCGTGGGATGTGCTCCGGCACGTCTTCGGTGCAGATGAATCTAATGTTTTGAGGAGTATGTATGGCAGTGAGTCACGCACCGGTGAGGAGATTCACTGTACTTCACAATCACAGATTCTAGCCTATGTCTTGGAATATATGACGCAAATACGAATGTTCACTGTATATTACCATCTGAACAAGTAACAATTGTGCCACATTTGTTCTGACCAACTGAGGAGAAAAGCATTACCATAAATTGTGCTACCAATAGTGATTTAATCTTAAGATCGGTTTGGTCATATCACTTTAAATCGTGCAAATTATTATTATTGTTATAATTTTTCTCAAATTATTAATGTTAACAACATCAGCATTGCGTGACTATGGGTATAGTGTGTATTAACGTGTAGATTTCAATTTCTGTACAGTCTAATCTCTAATTGTCATACCATTTGAATTTGATATTAATAAATTAGTTTAACCCAAAAAGCAAACAGCTCCCTTCGAACTGGTTTTCTTTAAAATACAAATCCTGTGTAATTCCAGGCTGTAATCTGTAATCAGAAGCACATTTAAAACTTGAATATCATTTATAGTTTCATAAACACATATTCCTTTCTGGATCCACCATCAAAATGCTGCTTTTTATTGTTCTAGCTGCTATGAGAAAAGTCAAAAAAAAAAAAACGATCTGCCACCTACAGGTTCCTCACATGCGATAGTAGCCAGGACAACTTCTTTATGTTTACAGACATGACACGGTGCCATGCTTGAATTTCCCGTACCACTCAAATTACAAAACATTATTATAAGCTAGCCATTGTGAATCAGGCTAAAGTAAAGTGATAGTTTTGAATACTGTCTGGTTATGTACTTGCTCAAATATTGATTTCAGATCATTTTTAACCAAAAAGTTACTGACTGCAGCTTTAATTCATTATTAATGTTTGATTTCTTAATAACCCTCATTTCCACAGTTGATTTGGCCTGTTTATTGATTACTAGTGTTTGATTTGTGATTTGAACTCTATAATAACCTTTGCGTGTGGATTCAACATCATTTACAGTATATATGTGTGTTTAGCACATTAATAATCACTGTTAATTTGATCAAACAGCCAAATTGTTGTTTGTTCTTTTTTTACATATGTTCACCGATGTATTGCAATAATAAACCACTTCCATGTTTGCAGGAATTGCTAGATATTTATTTTCCAAATGATTCAGTTACCACAGCACAGAAGCCCTATGCAAATGAATAGCATCTGATTCACTGGCCCATTGAAGTAACTGCCTCCAGGTCCCATCCAGAACAAATGTTTTACATGGACACATTTGGATCTTTCCTTGAAATAAAAGATTTAAAATGCTGTTTAGAGAATTAGGTGAATGTTCTGACTTTCATCACATCCCAATTAGTATGTGTATTGTATTGCCATAATGATGCCAGAGGAAGCTCCAGAACTCCACCAGTTATTTAGACTTGAAGTATCAATGAACTGTGGATTTATCTGTTGCCAAGAACGCATGTGTCATAAAATGGATGGGCACTAAGCCATGATGAAAGAGTGAGATCTCAACCAGTGCTGCACAAAGAACTCACTTCTGAAACAGACTAACCAGCTTAAATGGAAAATCAAAAGAGAAGGTATGCAGGTTGAATAAAGAGGGAATCTTTTGCTTAATCATGTATCATTATGTGACTATTCATCCATTACTAAGAAATCAGCATTAAGTTAATCTTAAACTAGTACAGGAATGTAGCCATCTGGACAACTGTGCCAATGCCAAATTGTCCTAAGTTTCTCATTTTACTTTTAATCACACTAAAGTTTGGAAAGTCGTTGACTTAAATGTATGTTTAACGTATTTCTAAATGTTTTGATGAGGTCACTGATTTTGGCAAGTCAGTTAAAATTTGAATAAATGGCTTTGCAGTCAAATGAGCCTCTTTATTCAGAAAATATATGAGAGACGTTATTTTCTTATCCTCATGTTGTTCTAAACCTGTATGGTTTCTGTGAATCGTAAAATAATATATTTTGAAGAATGTTCAACTTCTGAAAAAAACACTGCTTAGACCAGCGGTTCTCAATTCCAGTCCTATGCTATGGGGGTAGCGTGAGGACTGGAAATGAGAACCGCTGGCTTAGACAAAAAAAGTGTTTAAAAGTATGAATAAATTATGAGAATTTTTATGTAGTGCTGAACTATTGCTTTGTGCAGCACCATGTCTATGCTGCTGTCCAGCTGTAGATTTAGTTTTGAACTGACATATGATTATTTAGTATTATTTTAGCAGAGCCAATCTTCTAGGAGAGAGAGGTCAACTCAGGTCCAGTCCAAGGTGAATGAGTGCAACAGGAGTTGGGTATGATGAGGTAGAACTGATTCAATGTTTTGACTGCAGCTGTCACCATCAAACAAAAATTAGTAAGAAGTCAACACAGTATGCCATATTTTGTTAAACATAGTTGGCAGTTTGTTAACATGGAACTTTTTAAAGATGGCTTCCTTTGTAGGATCTCTTTTATGTGTGCTAACCCAGCAGCACTGTAATTAGTGTGTCTGACCCCAGGGTCACCAGAAGCAGGCCTGTGTTGATAGCACCTGGGCAGGTAACTGAGGACACTCCATCAGCAACTTTCTGCTTTCATGGAGCATTGCTCTTGATGAGAGAGGGGGGATAGATTGTGAGCATTTTACCGGGCACTCATATTAAGGGTCAGTGTGCTTTGCCAGGATTGTTAGAGCAGGAATTTTGATCTAGTCTTGCCAAATGAACACTAAATGCCCCTTTTAGGGGACGTAATTCCTTTCTGTGGCAAAACCTTTGGCACGCTGCCTAATGCACCCTGCTCTTCTCCTTCTATAGTGAATTCACGAATTTATGCAATGTACTGAGGCCAGTGTGATGTTAGGATGCTCATGGAGTCCAGACATTTTTTTTGTCAGTGTTTAGTCATGTAAGGTGGAATGTACCATTAAACTAAAGGAAATCTGACTCTGCTTCAGAAATAAATTAGGGCTCAGACACTTCTCCGCTATACTAGAGATAGAGATGCCTGTGAAGTTAAACTTTCAGAATATAAAGCATTTCCATTTGGCTTTAAATAGAGTGTGAAATGCCAGGCACCTCTTGGGCTTAGAATAGCTGAGTGTTTGACGTCAAGCACGGCTTCACATGTAGAAATGGATAAACAATAAAAGTCAGAAAGTGCTTTTGAGAAGTTTACTCATCCAATCTGTACTGTGACTTTCTATTCCTGGCATGCATTGAGGATGTGAAGAGCAAAAGGTATGTAGGTGGATACTTTTCCTGTAGCAAAAAAATAACACAGATATGTAATAAATATACAATAAACTACCATTTAGAAGTTTTTTGTTTTTTAAAGTCACTTAAGCATTTTTATGTTTTTGGCAGAAGTCTCTTATGCTAACGATGGCTGCATTTATTTTATTAAAAAACAGCAATACTGTGAAAAATCATTGCAGTTGATATAGAATAGTCTGTATTTTATGTGTGTGAGTGTGTCTGTGTGTGTGTATATATATATATATATATATATATATATCAGGGATGTGAATCGCCATAACTGATGCTGATGCAATACGTATCTCGATGCATAGCCAACGATATAATACATTGAAGATACAAATGAAGCCGCTAGCAATGCAAAGCGATGCGATACAATTCACTCCTATTACGATGCAGTGAGATTCGATTTCGATTCGATTTGATACAATGCGATTCGATGCAATGGAAAAAAATATGATAATTTTGTTTTATTTGGTTCAGACAGACTGAATTTTTTACTTATGTGTCTTCTGACTTCTAACGCCTCGAGGCCTGTTTCATAAAACAAGTTTACCAAATAGACCAGGCTTATTTCAGTTGGTCTGACTCACAGTCAAATTATTTGGTTAATAAACAAATTTAACAAAGATCAACCTCAGTCACTGTGGCTATGTATGCTGGAAAGCTAACCTGGTTCAGGGCAGGCTAACGGTCAGGCTAAGTTGAGCTCCTCTAACACTGTCCTATGAACACAATGATATTACCACTGAATCTCTCACATACTATCATAGCCATGCAGCCTTTCTCTCTGGTTTTATAACAGCTGTACCTTTTAAAGTTGGAACAGACAGCATTAGAACATTCCAATCTAACATTGCTCTTTAAAGCATTAACAATCACTAAACTAAAATTTAAAATCACTAAATTAAAACTTAATTTTAACTGCTATAAGAAACACACATTAACTCATCTGAGCTTAGTAATTATGACTGTATTAGATTACATTTTATTTACCCATTACCATAGTCCCTTTACAGTTACTGCTATTATAAAATGCCTATTTGACACAAAATTATTGCGCTCCGTCTGTTTAGCATGCAGAAGCGCTCGTCTAAAAATATACTCGTGACATGTCAGTTATGCACTGAGGAAAACAAAATGTCTCAAATGCATTAAAAAGCACAAATATAGGCTATTCGCTGTTTGCCGTGGTGGATCGATTTGATCCATGATCAACATTAAGGGCTGCTTAAGAATTAGCGTGCACAAATTAGTGAGATTGTGTGAACTTACATTGTCGTTTATAACTGCTTTAGCCCTGATTGATTTGTTAGGTTATAGCACAATGTATATATTGGTGCTGTGAAATGATTAATCGCGATTAATCGCATCCAAAATAAAAGTTTATATTTACACAATATGTGTGTGTACTGTGTATATTTATGTATATATAAATACACACACATACAGTATATATTTTGAAAATATTTACATGTATATACATTTATATATTAAATAGGTAAAAAATCATAATAATCAAATATCCACAAAAACACAGCATACATTTATAGTTGAGAAGTAAATTTAAAAAATGATATATAGTTTGTCGAATAATAAATGTATATTTCCTTATGCAATCTCTTTATTAAAGTTTGGGGTCTATCTGACCCCAAGGACTTTAAACGTAAACTCTACTCGAGGGATGATTAAGGGTTAAATCCGTAAATATACTTTTAGAGTAGAGTTAATAAGCACTGTGAAAGCCATTTAATGCTTCTGATGTAGAACAACCTCTTCTTGATTGTCTATATTTGTGTTATTTTAGAAGTTCACAGAAACACACATAGTACATTGTATGTATTTTCATTTAGAAGCGCATTGGTATGATGAACACTAGACATCAGAAAGACAGGAATAGAAATTGTGCTCACTTAGAACCTGTGGTGCAGACTGGGCATTCACACTGTGATTGGATGTCATTGTGATTGCATGGTCATGTGAATACCCGTGGAGTCTACAAATGTGACTGCATATCATCCCATGCATATCAATGGGTTAGTAGTTAGTCATCCACGGTTTGCTATAAAAAGGACAGGTAAACACTCTATAAAACTTTGATATGGGAAATGAGAAACAGATGGAGACCAAGAAAAAAAGGTGAAAAAATTCTTTAGAATGCAAATTGCTGTGCTGCGTCCTTACAGCTGAGAATGACCTGTCATTGTGGAAATTGAATGAATATGATAATAGCCATTAAAGGAAGCATCGGTCTTCCTGATGTAAAACTCCACTAAATGCAACTCTCTAACACTGAAATGTGCTGTAATTGAAAAACCCATGCAACTGGATCAGGAGCTGTTCGTCAACCGCAAGGGGGTATTTACACATGGTTGTGCATTCTACTGATAAAATAGCTATCTGATCATGAAAAGATCAAGATTTAAATGTGAATTTTATGGGGCCAAGTATTAGTGGAATATGTGTGGCCAGATAGATAGCGATCCAATTAATCATAACACCTAAATTGTCAAAATGTAAAAACATGGCATTCATAGAATGTTTTATGTGTGTGTGTGTGTGTGTGTGTGTGTGTGTGTGTGTGTGTGTGTGTGTGTGTGTGTGTGTTTATGTGGTTTATGAGGACACAAATGTGTATAACGACATGGGTATGACAGGTCTTACAAGGAGAAGGTGATTTACGAGGACATTTTCAGTTTCCCCATAATTCAAAACGCTTATAAATCATATAGAATGAGTTTTTTGGGGGAAAGTAGAAATGCTCAGTCTCCTGTAAGGGGCTAAGTTTAGGTGTAGGGTAGGTGTAGGGCAATAGCTCATACAGTTTGTACAGTATAAAAACCATTACGCCTATGGAGAGTCCCCGTAAACCATAAAAACCAACGTGTGCGTGTGTGTGTGTGTGTGTGTGTGTGAGATAGTTCTGGTTAAGCGTGATTTAGTTGAATTAGGGTCACTTGTCTATTTAATGGCCAATAACACACTTCATTTTTGTCATTTGAGCTTTAATTACTCACTGCCCTTAGTGGGGCCATACCATCAGGTGTGTGGAGCTAATTAACAGACTGTAATTAGTTAGTTTAGGATGAAAACGGTGCACCTTGAAGTTGCAGAGGAGCTCATCCAACCTCCACTGTGCCCCAGAACCTCCCATTCCCTAAAAAGCACTGCACTATAATCAATAGTTTGGGGTCAGCTATGGCTGCTGAAAATTCCTGCAAAATTTACGTTTTAAAATATACTCAAACAGAAAACTGTAATATTATTTCCGGATCATTTTAATGTTTAACACCAGTTTAAGCGTGAATATGTGGCTGTGCGCTGTGGCTTAATGTGTGTTTAGTACTAAAGGTAATAGACAGGTAATCTAATGAGAGTTGCAGAGGAGTAAACTTCACCTTCACACATAGAGATTGTTAGAAAGTCCTGCTGATTATCTACTGCTGAAATCAGCTGCACAAAGACGTTCTCTCTCTAGCTATCTTCTCATTTGATGGGGGATTAAAACACACAGACACACACACACACACACACACACACACGTGGGACATGTGGCATCTGGCTATGGTAGATAAGGCCACTGTTGATTAGTGCTATGAATGTCATCTTTGACAGAGAAGAGGGTCATAGAGACATGGCGACTCCAGCAATCTCAACCCCAAATAATATGAGACCCATACTGGTAAAATGAAGCAGAATGCGCACAGGCTAATTTAGAGCTACACGTGAAAGAAAGTGAAACATTTAGATTTTAGTCGAATTTTAGCTTTTCACAAAAATGAGCCCTTGTCCTAAGCCCTTGCCGTTGCCCTAAGCCCTTACCTAGCAATACAAGTTATGATCCAAATAGCAATTAAACATCTAACATTATCTTTATTTGTACGTTTTCTGAGAGGAGTAACTTTCCTGTTATCCGTTATTAAGTGTACGCATAAAGGCTCTTCCGGCAGCGCACGATCCCAATATATAACAATTATGCAGTGAATTACAAACATGAGCCGTTTTCTTAAGTGAACGTTTGGGGAACTGTAGGGGGTTGGTCTGATGTGTAACATTATATTTGATGCATGCAGGGCCGCTGCTGGCCAAATGGGTGCCCTAAGCAGGATTGCATTGTTGTGCCCCCTCCTCAATTGTTATGGAAGAAAAAAAATAACATACTACAGGGTTCAAAATAGAACTTTAATAAAATATAAAGGTAAATAAACAAATAAATTGTATTATTATCAAAGTAAAACTGTAGCTCAGTCACCTATGGCTATGACTTTATTAATACAGTTGTCAGATTGATTTTATAGTCTCAAGCATTCAGAAATCACGCAAAAGAAAATTAAGCAGTTTTATAAGATAAAAACATAGTTAATTTTTGTAAGGGTTGTGATGTCCACATGTTATTTTTATTTTTTTATATATTTTTTTATTATAGAGGTATCTATAGTAGCTGTAGCAGCTATAGCAAAAAAGTGAACCAAAATGAAAGATTAAGTGGATATATGAATTAAATGTTTGGTCAATAGCTATTAAACAAGGATATGATCATCCTGTAAGTGTAACAGCAGCAATTACCAGGCCTTTGGCTCCCTTTGCTGGCATGTGTAATAACATATAATGTACATAAATTGTTTCTTTTGTATTAGCCTGCATTATGCATCCAGGGGGATGCTGCACACTGCACACTGGTGGTGGATGAGGAGGTATCCCACTTTACTTATGTAAAGCGCTTTGAGTGCCTAGAAAAGCGCTATATAAATGTAACAAATTATTATTACTTATTATGTATTTTAACAGTGTTATTTGATTAAATCATATAATTATTAATTAACCAATAATTATTGCCTCGTTGTTTTTCTATAATGCATTTTAAGTCATTTTAAAGACTTGTTGGCTTAGGTCTGTTTTATAATCACAAAAATTATTATCTTAATACTTCTTTGTAAATTATTATTTGAAGTAACAAAACCGTGGTTAATTTGTGGTTACCACAGCTACAAGAACCATGATTTTTTTGTTTTATTAGTGTTAAAACCATGGCTAATTTCCGTAAGGAAACATAGAAAGTCAGAGAAAATATTATATGCGTTGTTGGGTGTTAAAATATCACCAACATTAAAACACGTTATTAACGTCAACAGCCCAAAAAAAGTTTCACAGGATTATGAAGTGATGCACGGGCTTCATTTTCAATTGCTGATGTCTTTTCAGGGGCATAGTTTTCTATCAGTTATGATCATTTGCATTCAGCTGCAAATATGAGGTGCGAGCGGTAGCGGATGCGGGAATGGCGCGTCAAGTGCTTTAGTTTTTGTTTGTTTGTTTGTTTTTGAGCAATTGGGATGGTGCCCCCTGGGAGTTGGTGTCCTACGCAAACTACGTACTCTGCGTATAGGGAGCGGCGGTACTGGATGCATGCATTACAGGAAGTCTTAACATATAGGCCATCTGTCTCATTAATCTTAGTCTAACAATAAAAGAAAAGAGGGACTCACTCGCTGCTCTTAATTGAACCGCTTTTGTAGATTTAATAATCAATTTATTTGTAACAAATACCTTTTTTTTATTTGATTATTAGTTTTTCTTACTTGAATGCTTTTGTTTAGATGTAAAATGAAAAAAGTTATGCATTATTTGTTTCTTAGGCTATTTGTTCTGTTTTGTTGTTTTTTTGCAGCTTATTTATAATAACAAAGATAAAATTAAAAATAGCTATTTTGTGATTATTAAGAAAAGAACCGGAGGAAAAGATGCAACTTGCTAGGTGATTTTGCTTTGGAAACTTCAGAAAACGACTCAATATTTCTCAAAACTGACTTTGCTGACTCTATCGACTTTAAACTGGTGTAGCTCAGTATTGTTTTTGTCAGATTCCAACAAATCATATATCTTGTTGAAAATATGCTCATTGTGACTCATTTTGCCAGTACAGGTCACACATTTGGCATGATTGTTTACACTGAATATATTTTGCATGTCATTTGAAATGACTTATAAACACTGTTTATAATCCCACTGAGTCAGCTGAGATTCACCCTTTAAGAATCCAGCGTACCGCCGGCGGGACGGCGGGACGCCTAGTGGTGACAGGGTAAAGTCGTCAAAAAAAAAAAAAAAAAAAACATGTCCATGTCATATATCCACGGAAAGCTGAGATTCTTGTGATTTCAATTATGTAAACCATTTTAAGATACTATAAACACAGCATGTGCAATCTGTGTCTTTATCAGACCACTTTTTGTTGACATAATGAAGACATGCATGATAGTACAGACATACATAGGAATAACACAGTAGGGATGCAATATAACACCAATATAAGAAAAAACCCACAAATTAAATAATGTACTATGTACAGAAATAGAAATATAGGAAAAAAATTATTTAGATTATAAATTATAAATATATATGTAATTTTAAAAGTGTACACAGTTTGGATTCTATAAATAAATGTCACTATAATGTGTTTATGCTTCAGTTACTATGTGTCAGCAATTATTGACAGTGAATCTGGGTGAGAAACTGAATAGCTCTAAGTGTAACCTTTCATTAGAGCCCAAAATGATGACTGTACATTAAAGCATTCAAGAATTACAGCATTGTATGTGTCGTTTGGTTACAAAGGGTCGCTTGGAGTCTCCCAAGTGTAATTTTTGGAAGCGTCTAGACATAAAATGAGATAAACGTGTAAAACACTAATTTTCTAATATATTGTTTATCAAATGGTAAATTTGGCTTGGTAAGGCTTCATTCTGTGATCCCAATGTATTTTCCAGTTTATACCTCCCAGCTATAGTCATCTGCAGGCTTCTATTTACAAAAAATGCATTATTGCAAAATTACAAAAATGCAGGCGGAATTATTTTTTTCATTTTTTAGTGTATTCAAAGTGCTATTACTCAATATCAGTAAGACTTACAGTGATTCTGACTGTTGAGAAACAAACCTCAGAGTGTCACCTTTCAAAGGAGACCGACACCATGCATATCATCCAAAATTGGCTCAAGAACAGCATGCAATTTACTTTGGGTATGCCTTTTTTAGGCGTTTTAGGCAAATTTTACAGGAATCGTAAAGGGTTAAAGGTCTTCAGTTAGTTTTCATTCCTAAAATGCTCTTGCATTCATCATCTTGCTTAAAAAGCTAAATATGATGCTTTAGTGCTAAAAACAGCAGCAATGTCTAGAAATGTGAATGTGTATATACATTTTAACTTATGCTTTGTCAGTATACTGTGCCAGCGAAGCTCTCTAATCTGAGCGAGTGAGGACGAGAGGCAGCGTGTGTTATTACCAGTGTCAGTCGCAGCTCTCAGCAGTGAGGATCAGTACCGCCGCTAGTGAAGCTGTTAGTTTAACTGTTTCTCTCTTGAGATGATAGCATCACTGTTTCTAAAGTAAGGTAGCTCTTCGGAAGTAAAGCTACATTATTGATCAAGGCAGAAAATATTGGAGTGAGATATAGATCATTTGACTTAGCCATACATACAATTGAGTATGCTTTCAAATTATTACGGTATTTTTGAATGGACAGTTGCCTTATTTAGTGCTACCCTATATATTTAGCTGCTCAGATTGTTTTCCATATGTTACAAAAAACATCATAAAAAACAAATTGTTTGTCATTTGTATTAGATTTGTTTGTCATTTTTATCAAGTTCGTATAGTTTGTTGAAATTATGTTGAACAGCTTCATAGCTGTTCTTTTTTTTAAATGCCCATTGGAACCAAGAGGTGCCACTAACGACTATTTTTATTTGTATTAATCTATCGACTTATTTATTGATTAATCAGTTCATCTAAACGATTAATTTCCCACACAAAAACCAACAATTTTACTTGAGAATATTTTATTAAACTATTAAACCAAATGAAATCCAAATTTCTATGAAATCCTTTTTTTAAAGCAAAAGTAAAGTGCAACAGAGAGTGCAAGAAGCAAGTGTTCATCTCAAAGTCTGAATCACTGAAATCAAAGTTCAGTATTATAGTGTAAGAATGACAGCATATCCACATGTTCCAGTCTACTAATAATACAATTATAATCAAAACACATTTTTTAAATATTTTTTAAATTAAATATCAAATCAATTAATTGGAGATGCTTTTGATTATTTTAGGAATAATTGACGACAGGCTATTTAATTATTAGAAAAATAATGCACACCCGAAGGGGTGATGTGGCCACGATGCAAATTGGACGAAGCGCATGAATCGAGACAGCCCTTGAACCAAGTGTTTAACAGTCCTGTGGTGTGAGTTTTATAATCGGACAATAATTAACATTTTTATTTGATTGTTAATTTGAAATACACTGTAATTATGCTCCCAAAGCTCTCTTGATAATATAAAAGAAATTGCATACAATACTAATAAAATGATTTTAAATGAATTCATACCTGAAAATAATCAGCATTATTAATAGTATTCAAATTGGCATCCCTTTCAAGTTCATTTTATTGGACAAGCCATCACCAATTCAAAAATGCAAGCTATTTTCTAAAACTTGTTTCCTGGCAAACTGCCTCTGTTGTGTAAAGCCTTTGTAAAGAGCAGTGAAATCTCCCTGTAAGTTCTGATTCAGTTCTATTTAGCTCACATACACTTCTTTCTGTTTATTTCGTACAATGTGTCAGCTTAATTTTCATTCCAATTCAAAACTAGATTGTTTTTTTATTACATTCTATATTAAACGAGTCCATGATTGCTGTGTTGTGAGTCTCTTGTTGCAAACAGCTAAAGCACATATTTAAAGAACCAATGTTAAAGAAAATGATCTGGATGAACTAATTGACTCACCAGTTTAGGATGGCACAGTTTTGGTGTGCTAATTCTTCTCCCTCGTTGATCTTTGAAGACCATGTGCTACAGTTTAAGAAACTTCTCTTCTGCTGCCAACTGATTTGATGAAGTCATCATTTTCATCTTTAGTCAGCTTTGTCGACCCATGACTATTGTCTTTTGTTTTGAGGTTTACTGAGTTGTAATCCATCTGCTCCAATATTGAGTAGCATATGGACCACAGATCAATAAATCTCAGTGCTATAGGATTGTCATATATTATGTGTTCCAGGCGTTTTTAGAGGAAGCATTAATTCAGAAAGTGACAATGACTATTTCCCAGTTTAATCTGCAGACTCCTTTCTTTCGAAGAACACTTGAGGAATACTAACTGTGCTGTGTTAAATATAGCTTATGCAATTTGTATTATGCGTGATTCAACTTTGAATTATTTTTCCAAACTTGCAGCCAATAATGTGAGCAGCTTTGTCCACCTATAATCAGTTATTGAAACAAGCTCATTCTTCTTTTTAGAACCTTTATTTTCCCTTTAGAGCAGAATAGAAATACAATCTAGCAGTCAGAAATCCCATCCCTCCCACACTCTGGTTTCCTTTTCCAAAACGATCTCGTATTTTCCAAATCTATCTACCTCTGACAGTCTTAGTACCACCTTTTTTATAAGGTGGCCATTGGCATGCTGGGTAAATAGAGAAATAATGTCTCCCTATTGTGGTAAAAAATAAATAAAACATTTGATATGGAAGATTAATTTCAGGCAACTCCTAGAACTTGGTAAAACAGTAATATCGTCACAGGTGTTTGCAGGAATACAGATGAAGTAAAACATCCACCCCAATGAATAAAGTTACAACACAGATGTAATAATAATAATCCACGAAACAGGCAAACGGCAGGAGCAAAACGCATGTAATTGTGAATGCAACACAAACAAAATAATTAATCAAACACAGATTAAACAAAACCAAATAATCACATTGACCATAGAACCTAAGTAGTGGTATGAAAACGAACAAAGGAAAACAGGAACTAATGATTTACAAACCAAAAGACTATTCTAACTAAAACTAACTTGGGACAATTGTGAAATATTATTGCAAATTAAGATAACAGTTTTTTATTTTAACGTTTTTTTAATGTATACTTTTGCAATGACATCCAGCAGTCATTACTCCAGTCGTCAGTGTCACATGATCCATCAGAAATCATTCCAATATGCTGATTTGCTGCTCAAGAAACATTTCTTCTTATTATTGAAGTTATAAACAGTTGTAAGGCTTAATATTTGATTCTTCAATGAATAGAAAGCATTTATGTGAAGTAGTAAATATTTGTAATATTTTACAGACAGACAGACAGACAGACAGACAGACAGATAGACAGATAGACAGACAGACAGATAGATAGATAGATAGATAGATAGACGTATAAAACAAATTAATACAAATATTTATTCTTAAAATGTTTGATGAAATTAAAATTAATGATATGTAAAACAGACAGTGCAGACAGATGCATTCATATTCAATGTATTCATTGTATGCATGTTTGTGTTTGACAACAGAGGAAGAGAGACTGTTTTATTTAAATCTGCATTTTGATTGACAGTCTGTCATGAGCCGTAGGTGTCCTGTGAGGCCTCTGTGTGTGTAACTAATCCAGTGGTTCTCAACCTTTTCTACTCCAAGGCTCCTCTCCAAATCAATACTGTAAGCCCCTCCCCAACCCGTTCTATCAACAAAACCTTCGTATTCTAGTGCTATTACTTTTCAGTTCCCTATCAGTCGGTCACTCTCGACGTCACGTCGGAGGACCGACGAATTGGGATATCGCTTAGAGAGACCAATCCACTTCGAGTGTAAACTAAACGAGCCAATGCACATTGGCATGCGATTATTGCATCCAGCTGCCGCTGATCACAGCGTGAGCATAAATAGGCAGCAGGTGCAGCACATATTCAGCTTTTCGCTTCGGAGCCGAGCGGTTACATCGTTCTGCTCCTGACTTCTGCTGAGCAGTGAATTCAATGAGTTGAGCACGCTCTTGAAGACTCTCGTGCTGGTGGTACGGCACTACAGCGGTGGTGGTTCTTCCCATGTCGAGTGGACTGCACACATCAGGCTGCACTACCCCCTGTTTGTGTTGCAAATGACCATCTCCCCTGTTTGCTTCAGCATGCTAAAAGAGTTTTTTCCCTAAAAGAGCATTCACGGGTGCGTCTTTTTAAAGATGATGTTGCATCTGGCAAACTTGACGTTGCGTCTTTTTAAAGACGAGTTGGGTCTTGCTTCAGACAACGTGTCACCCGTGCGTTTCTGGATGTGGTCGTTGCCTGGCGCTGGGTGAATGGTCACGATCGCTGCCTCACGTGCCTGGGGTAGCCACGAGCGACGAAGGTTATGGCACGGTCTCTGGGTCGTGCGATGTCCACACTTGTGGTCCAGGAGCGCCACCTCTGGCTGTATCTGGTTGACATAGGGACGCCGACAAAGTCGGTTCCTCAAGGTTCCTGTATCCCAGACTGGCCTCTTCGGCGACGCAGCCAGTAACCTGGCCCAGCAGTTCCCGGCTGCACAGGAGCAGACTGAGGCGATCTAACACTTCCTGCCTCAGCGGGCAGCTGCTGCCTCCACCCGTCCGCCGGTTGTAGCGCCCAGCCTGCTCGTCGCCGAGGGCGGCCCCCTGCATCCACCCCTGCTCCCACACCGCATCCGCAGCAGCCTCCAAAAGTGGCGCCGTAGAGCTAGGTGTAGGCAGGCTGCCCCGCCCGTCCTGGCCCCCGTCTACTGGCGGTAAGCAGAGGAGCAAGAGGCCTCGGGACGGGCGACCCAGAGAGAGAGGGAACTGCTTCAGGAGAGGGTAAGTGCATCTCTCCCTCCCCGGAGGAGGGCCGGGTAGATAATCAGTTTTTTTTTCAAAAATCTTGACAGGAAGCGGTTGTCTCTGTCTCTGGGTCCCAAGAGGGCTTGGAGAGTCATGGACTAATCAACTTCGGACCACACTCATCCTCCCTCTCGCCAGCAGGCAGCAGTGGGCGGTTCGAGGCGTCATCAAAGGCTACTCACGCACCTCTGCCAAATTATGGAAGCAGGTAAACGTGCACCGCACACTCAGACCCCTCCTCGGTCCGCCACGGGCCAGGTCCCTGCATTCCACCTCGCTGCCCTACTGCAGTGCGTCGGTGGTCCCGATGGTCCCGCTTATGTACGGTGTTTGGGTGCGGGAGCTGCCCAGCCGTCTCGCTGGCTCCTAAGGACCATCTGACTCTGCTATGCGATTCAGTTCGCCCGGCGTCCTCCCAAGTTCAGGGGCATCCTCCTCACAGCAGTGAAGGCAGCTGATGCCCATGACTTGTGAGAGGAATCTCTGTCCTACTGGCGAAGGACGTGATGGTACCGGTCCCTCCAGCCGATATGAAGGCAGGGTTTTCAGCCCTTACTTCATTGTGCCCAAGAAAAGCGGTGGGTTACGACCAATCTTGGGTCTGCATCTTGAACTGGGCCTTTCATAAGCCTCCTTTCAAGATGCTCATGCAGAACCGCGTCTTCGGATGCATCCGTCCCCAAGTTCGGTCTGCAGCATTGACCTGAAGACCCGTACTTCCATGTGTCGATCCTTCCGTGCCACAGGCCATTCCTGCGGTTTGCATTCAAGGACGAGCATATCAGTACAGGTCCTGCCCTTCGGCTGTCCCTATCGCCCCATGTCTTCACGAAGTAGCGGAGGCAGCCCTTGAGAGAACAGGGCGCATTCTCAACTACCTCGATGACTGGCTCATACTGGCTCAGTCTCAGGATCAGTTATGCGAACACAGGGATTGGTGCTCGCACCTCAGCCAGTTGGGCCTTCGGGTCAACTGGGAAAAGAGCAAACTTTGCCGATGCAGAGGATCTCTTTTCTCGGTATGGAGTTTGGATTCGGTCAATCAGACAGCGCTACCACGCAGGAACGCGGCTCAGTCGGTGTTGAACTGCTTGAATACGTTCAAGAACAGGACGGCGGCACCACTGAAACAAGTTTCAGAGGCTCCTGGGGCATATGGCGGCTGCAGCGGCGGTCACACCGCTGGGGCTGCTCCATATGAGACCGCTTCAACACTGGCTCCATGGCCAAGTCCCGAGGTGGGCGTGGCAGAGCGGCACGCTGCGGGTCCAAGTCACTCCAGCCTGCCGCCAAACCGTGGTCAGACCTTTCATTCCTTCAGGCAGAAGTGCCCATGGAACAGGTCTCCAGGCACGCTGTGGTTTACACAGATGCCTCCGCTAAGGGCTGGGGGGCCACGTTCAACGGGCTTGCAGTGTCGGGGGTTTGGACGGGTCCCCAACTGCACTGGCATATCAACTGCCTAGAGTTGCTGGCAGTACACCTGGCCTTGAACCGTCTCAAGAGACGCTTACGAGGCGAGCACGTACTGGTCCGTACGGACAGCACTGCGACCGTTGCATACATCAACCGACAAGGTGGTCTACGCTCCCGTCGCATGTCGCAACTCGCCCGCCACCTCCTCCTCTGGAGTCGGAAGCATCTGAGGTTGCTTCGTGCCATTCATATTCCGGGCTTGCTCAACCGGACAGCCGATGAGATGTCACGAGTTGCGCTCCCCGGAGAATGGAGACTCCATCCCAGACGGTCCAGCTGATTTGCGACGTTTTGGACTCGCACAGGTAGACCTGTTCGCATCCCTATAGACGTCGCATTGCCAGTTGTTCTACTCCCTGACCGAAGGAACACTCGGCACGGACACACTGGCCCACAGCTGGCCGCAGGGCCTTCGCAAATATGTATTTCCCTCAGTGAGCCTTTTCGCACAGACACTGTGCAAGGTCAGGGAGGAAGAGGAGCAGATCCTGCTCGTGGCACCATACTGGCCTACCAGGACTTGGTTCCCAGAGCTGATGCTCCTCGTGACAGCCCCTCCCTGGCAGATTCCTCTGAGAAAGGATCTACTGACTCAGAGACGGGCACCTTATGGCACCCCCAGACCTCTGGAAACTTCATGTCTGGTCCCTAGACGGACGTGAGGTTCTAGGTGACCTACCCCAAGAGGTAGTTGACACCATCACTCGGCGAGAGCACCGCACGAGACACGCCACGCCTTGAAGTGGAACCTGTTCCGAATGGTGCTCTTCTCACAGAGAAGACCCGGAGATGCCCGATCAGAGTCGTGCTATCCTTCTTGCAGCAAGGATTGAGCGAAGGCTGTCTCCCTCCACCCTCAAGGTCTACGTGGCGCGATTGCTGCCAACCACGACCCTGTGGAAGGGAAGTCGGTGGGGAAGCATGACTGGGTCGTCAGGTTCCTTAGGGGGGCTAGAAGGCTGAATCCTCCACGCCCCCCTATATACCCTCTTGGGACCTGTCCTTAGTGCTTAGAGCACTACAACAGGGCCCGTTTGAGCCCTTGTAGACAGTCAAGCCCCGGTTTCTCTCAATGACAACTCTGCTCCTGCTGCACTGGCCTCCATTAAGAGGGTTGGGGACCTGCACGCATTTTCAGTCGACGATTCGTGCCTACAGTTTGGACCGGCGGAATTCCCAGATAATCCTGAGGCCCCGGCCCGGCTATGTGCCCAAGGTTCCCACTACTAAACCAAGTGGTGAGCCTGCAAGCGCTGCCCCCGGAGGAGGCAGACCCAGCCCTGGCTTTGCTTTGTCCCGTCCGAGCATTGAGACACTACGTTGACAGGACGCAAAGCTTCAGGACCTCAGACCAGCTCTTGTCTGTCATGGAGGCCGGCAGAAAGGGAATGCCGTCTCCAAGCAGAGGATGGCCCACTGGATAGTGGATGCCATCACCCTGGCTTATCAGGCACAGGGTGTGCCTTGCCCGTTCAGGTTGAGAGCTCACTCTATGAGAAGTGTAGCGTCCTCCTGGGCGCTGGCTCGTGGCGCCTCGCTGACAGATATTTGTAGGGCTGCGGGCTGGGTGACCCCTAACACATTCGCTAGATTCTATAGCCTTCGTGTGGAACCGGTTTCCTCCTGTGTTCTCACCTCAAACGGGTAGAAGCACTGAGGGGCCCCGGTTTCGGGTCGGCTTGCTAAAAACTGCTCCAGAGAGTCCAACTACTCTACATATGGGTTCCATATGTAGAGACCGTTCGGATCCCATATGTGTATTTCCACGGTTAGCCTTAGAGCCCGTGTTTCCCGGCAGACTTCCTGCTACTCCAAGAGGTTACAATCACCTCCAATCTTCCATATGTATCTGACTATTGTCCATATGTGTAACTGCCTCTGCACCTCCCTCGGGAAGGTAAGGGCTTCCGCAGCATTCCTGTTCTGAGCTGAACGGGTACGTTTCCCAGTGTTATCCAGTCCTACTGAGTGGGTAGTGCCATAGCAACAGTAACGGATCTTCCTATGGGGGCCATAACCTGCGCCAAAAAATAACGGCACAGGAGGCCTCCACGGGACACTGGAAGGGGCAGAATCCGTGGCCTTTTGGTAAGGATTCCAATTCGTCTGTCCTCCACGTCGCCACGGCTCCTGTACCACCACTGAGCGGCCGGGCCCCGGCTCGGCTCCTCAGCGAAAACCTGAATATGCGCTGCACCTGCTGCCTATTTATGCTCACGCTGTGATCAGCGGCAGCTGGATGCACAATCGCATGCCAATGTGCATTGGCTCGCTTAGTTTACATCGAAGTGGATTGGTCTCTCTAAGCGATATCCCAATTTGTCGGTCCTCCGACGTGACGTCTCCGTTCCCTCCTTCAGGGAATGAGGGTTACATACGTAACCGAGACGTTCCAAGTAATAATTTTTAAACAAAACAAATTCAAGATAGATTTAAACATTAAGTGTTTATTTTTGTAATAAAACTTGTCAGTGCAGATATTCTTTACAACTTAAACGTACGTAAAGCTATAATGCACTCAAGACACGTCTGGAGCAAAATGCATAAACTGTGCAAGACATCACATCACAAAAAGTCATATGCTTCATTGTGGAATAATCCTGAAATCTGTATAGACAAAACAGGGGTGTTCTGGAAACAATGGCAGCTTAAAGCGGTAACTGTAATTGGCGATCTATATGACGATGTAATTTTTATGTCATACTCTGAATTGGTGAAAAAATATAATATTTTGGGACAAGGACATTTTTGGAAGTATTTGCAGATCAGATACTGTGTTAAGAAGTAATGCAAGTGACAACCCTGTGTATGCCTATCTTGCATTACCATGTGAAACTCAAACTACTTCAATGTGTTACAAATGAATGCTTAATGTAACTGCAGATACTTGTAATAATCTGAAAACAATATGGCAGAAGGATTTGTGGATTAATATTCATGATAATGACTGGCTGGATATCCTATCTAATGTGGGTAAGAACATAAGGGAAGCTAGGGGGAAATTCATTCATTACAAAATAGTACATAGATATTATTAAACACCATCTAGACTTTACAGGATGGGTATAGCTGGGAATAGTCTATGTTGGAAATGTAAAGAAGAAGAGGGCACTTATTTACGTATTATTTTGGGAATGCTCTTTAGTTCAGCCATTTTGGCGTACAATTCTGAGAATATTTGAAGAGTGGTTGGGCATCAGTTTACCTGTAAAACCACAATTATGCCTTCTTGGAGATAAATCAGTGGTACCAAATATAGTAAAAAATGAATTTACCCTTATTAAGATTGGTTCTATCACAGCTGCCAGGATGATTTTACGCAATTGGAAATGCCCCAAAACCCCTGATTTAAAAGATTGGATTGATGGGATGATTGAAATTGCATCAAATGAGTGCATGTTGGGAAGATTTTTTTGGCAGCATATAAAAATGGTGTAATGAGCAGGACTTATTAACAACTGTTCAATGTCCATGTGTTTTACTTTTGTTTTGTTATTGATGGTGACTAGTGGCTGAACATGTAATTGATTGGAAAGTGGAACATTGAATACTGTGATGATGATAGAAGTTTTGATTGTTGAACAATACAAAAAGTTGAATTATAAAAAAAATAGTACGTAAAGCTCAATTTTACAGTAACTAACAAATAAGCAAAAGTCAACCTGCCATACTAAACAAGACCACAGGGAGACACCAAAGGACTGCATATAAACAACTATACTGATCCATTCAGAAATACTAAACACACCAAAATAAAAATGCAAATGAAAAATGTAAACAACTGAATGTGTGGAAATTTAGCGCTGTTGGGTCATCAGTGAACTCTGTCAGAACCAGTGATGGGAATAACGGCGTTATAAATAAACGGCGTTACTAACGGCATTACTTTTTTCAGTAATGAGTAATCAAACTAATTACTGTTTCCCTGTTACAACGCCGTTACCGTTACTGACAATAAAATGCAGTGTTACTATAATTACGGTCATTGAAGCGGTTTTCATCCTAAAATTACGGTCTCTCTCAGCCATAGGACTTGCACAGTTTTTTTCTCTGGTGTGAGTGTGTTCGGGGGTGGAGCGGGACACATAACCGCTGATGATTGGTGTGTCTGTGAACGTGGTGTGTCTGAGAACGTGATGATTGGCTTACGTAGAGTACATTTCTATCGTTTGCCAACCAGAGGCAGATGTAGTGTAGTGTAGTGTGGTGTAGAGTAGTGTAGAGTAGTGTAGTGTGGGTGTTCACACACAAGCACATGCACAGTTGCACACACCAACAACCAGTCCAGGATCAGCCCGATGGCAGGTCCAACGATTTCAAAGGTAGCTTTTGCAAACTGGAAGTATAAGCACTAGGCTAATTTTCACTTGTTGAGGTGAAAGGCAAGAATGTTTATGTAATGTGCAACTTATGCCCAGGAAGAAAGAGTCTCTCCACGTCAGTGGCAAGTAATTCTAATCTAATGAAGTACCTCACATCGTCACATGCCGTCACAAAAATAGTGGCTAAGAACGCAGGTGATAACATGAGCTCCGCTACCAAAGGAGAAGACGGAGCCATGACATCAAAGCAACTAAAACTAGATCGATACATTGTTCAGTATTATATTGAGAGCACTTCTTGTTAAACTGTTTATTTTTGTGAGGAAGAAAATACTTCAAGTAAGCTACAGTATGTCTACCAGTTGTGAAGTTGTGTGACAGTTTTATCATTTTAATTTGCACTACAAAGAGTGTATGTATATTTATTAGTAGTATTAATTTATTTTTGGTATATTTCTTGAGAAGCATAATTTATATTTAGACTTATTTGTTGGCCAGTTGTGGTCTGTGCAATAAATATAAAAAGTTCTAAACCATCTATGTGTTTTATTGTTCCACTATAGCAATGATAATATTTACACAAATATATTGAATTTGATAAGTGTCTCTCACATTGTCCCACAGCAACATTAAAATAGTGTAGATTAGCGTACAATGTTTTATAATTTATTCTATTTAGTGTCCATTTCACTATAATTTTTAAAGTAACGTGCCCAACACTGGTCAGAACAAGCATCTGATGCCCGTATATGTAGATAATCTCCACTGATCTTAACAAACTTCTCCAAAACATGCTATCCAAAACTATATGAATATACAGAACTGTGTTTAAGCAGAAATATGACGATCAGTACTTCTAGAGAGCACATTCACAGTTTGTTTGCGCATCAATAATAACAGATTCATGCACGGTTAATGTATGACTCCTGTATGCCACTGTAATCATCTTTACCTTGACTACAATCGTCATCCATCAAAACTTCACTAGAGCGACACTGGCTTGCTTTATCCAGCCGAGAGTTGTAGTTTGCATTAGCACATGCAGCGGTCGGGAGTTTTAGCCGCTGTTCAGTCTGTATTTCACATAGTGGAGCTGTTATTTTTTTAATTGTTTCAAAATATAACATATTAATCGTCAAATTAGCGAATTCATATACTTTCATTTTAAGTTACGTCGCACCCCCCGGAGGATCACTGAGTCCCCGCTATCTTATCTGTCAATAGTTGCTCATTTATTTTACCCTAACACCGTGGCTTCCACAAGCCAACATATCGGCCTGTCATGAGGAAGGGTGTGCAAATGATGTGCGTGTGTCTCAAATTTTGACTGTTTTCACTTTAATGAGCATACATGAAGTTGACCTTCAAAAGAGCTGCTGACAGATTCATCACTGTCTCGCTCTCCTGCTCACACAGACACACAGAAAACATTTACAGATTCTTGACACATTTTACTTGACACAAGCTTTACTGATCTTAGCCCTCAATGTCTCCCAGAGGGAGACTAATGACTATTTGAATGCATTATACCTGTAATAACATCTCAAATAGTACATATATCAAAACGGAATGTAACAACACTTTTTAAAAAAGGTTTTGTCACCTCCCTACCTAAAATTATTTTCTACATTTGAACATTATATATGAAGGCTTATAACTACAGGGCCTGAATGAGCGTCATCGACTAGCGGTCACATAGCTTCAGACATGTTTAGCCATGCTCACGTGGGAGACGCAGGCTTGATTCCATCCTTTCTGATCCCATTACCCCACTTTCTCCACAATGAAGTCACAAAATTTAGCAATTTATGTAGAACTTTGTGTTAGTGTCTGGAACAGACTAATGTCATTTTCAAGTCATGCTCATTTTGGGTGTAGCCAAAGAGTGCCTCATTCTTGGAGACATGCCGATAGAGAATATTGTGCTGTGCCAAAGTATTGAGTTCAGTTATTGCACAAAACGGGCCTGATTTAGATTTGATTCGGTTACATTTTTGGACTATCAACGTTCCATAACATACTTTGGTACATGGTGTGGCGACAATTTTTTACATCTTAACATTTCAAAGACTAAAGAACTGTTTTTGGCTCTTCTAAAACACAGATTCATCCAAGTATTGATATTAATGGAGAGATGGTTGAGAGAGTGCAGCACTTTAGATACCTTGGTAATAGATTGGATGATCATCTCAGTTTTAATCAGCATATCTTAGGTATGTATAAAGCCTGTCAACAGAGACTTACAGTTCTCCATAAACTTAAGCAGCTGTCTGTTCAGCCTCATCTCCTTCTCCTGTATCTGAGTATTATTGAACCAGTTCTTATGTATGAAGCCATTTGTTTTTTTCATATGCTTACATTGGTTAATAGGCACAAACTTTTAAAGATACCTAATTTGGCTAGTAGGATTATTGGTATTCCAACTCCTAAATTATCTGACTGCATTACTTCAGCTACGACCCGGAAAGCACACAATCCTAAATGACACAGGTCATCCACTCCATCGTTATTTCATACTTCTCCCATCTGGCCGTAGGTATAGATTACCTATGTGTAAAAGGACTAACTTTAGTAAGAGTTTTGTTCCTACAGCGATACGAGCTTTAAACACATAGGAAATCAGCCATTATTTTACACTCACTTTTAATTAATTTCTTTTGAGGGGACAAGGCAGTACTCACAAACAGGATACACTGGGAATAACAAGTAGACCAGACCCCATCAAACTGAACAGGCATGAACTAATATACACAGGTAAATCATAGATAATTAGGGGACATGAATTAACTAATAATGACATTAAACAAGGACAGGAAACAAACCAAATAAGGAAACATGAGGTGGGGACACATGACACACGACAGAGGACTGACAGAGTATTACATCTTCTTAATTTAATAGTTTTGCATATTTAAAAAAGTATATATAATTCCTAATTAGCTTGAAATTTAATACTTAAACAAAATGTTTTACTTAGTTTCAGTTAGTTGCAAAGACAGTTGTTTTCATTTTATTTCGTTTTTTAAATGATTTTCATCAAATTCATGTTTTATTTTAGCTTTATACTTTAATTAGAAAACAATTTTATTTAGATTTAGTTAACAATCATTAGCCATTATGAATAATGCACATTGAATGAATAAGTGTGATGTCACTGTGTAAAGACACAGTTACAGTATAAAACAGCAGGCTCTTTGCTCATGTTATCGACAGCTCACCTCAGACACCATAATTACCACAGGGAAAGCCCCAGCACTCTTCTATCTCACACCTGAAGCCCCCATGTGCCCCCCTTTAACAGACACTAATGAGGAGATCATTAATTAAGGCCAAAATAAGCATCTCTGAGCTCGAGGACCACGAGGAAATCAATTAAGGGCTACACACTTGCTTAATTAGGCTGTCAGGAGACTCAGGAATAGGGATAGAGACACCCACTACACAGGCCTCTGGAGGTAATAAAAGGGGGTCTTCTTTTAGCCTAGATGTGCATGTGGTGAGGGTGAGAGGATGACTGTGTCACTCCTATTTAAGGCCCCTCTTTGTGAAGAGATTAAGCACTAACAGTTCTGACCCGTGGCTATTGATTAAATTGTACCGTCTTCTAGTAAGAATAGAAGACGGTGATCAATTAATTAGCTGCCTGAAGCATTTCTCAGCTATTCCCTGTCACATATTTTGATAGTAAATCAACTTAAAGGTCATGAAAAAGGAATAGTTGACCCAGGGCTAAATTATTATTATTACTTTTTTAATAAAAATGAATAAAAACAGAATATTCATGGATGTATTTTAGGAGTTTGAGTAACTTTACCTGTACTGTAAACTGTTATTTTCATACATTCCTCTTTTATTTTGGCCACTGAGAGGTGGAGTGTGAATCAATGCTTATGACAGTACCTGCTACTGCAGCCAACACATTGTATATTGCTGTGATCAATTTTAATGTCATGCTTTCCTCCACTGGGACCCTCTCTCAGTGTGTGGGCTGTGGTTAAAGCTCATATATGCCTGTGTTTTAGTGTGACCCTGTCCACACCACCTAAAGCATTATAATCAGCTGAACTGGGATGCAATTCATTGCTGTAACGCTACTCTAATAATGTATCGTTTTGTGCTTCGTATTTTGGCCCTTTTTGTGAGCGTGTAGATTAGATTTTCTGTATTGATCTGGAGCACTCAGAGTTTTCTGCAGGGTCTGGAGACAGAGTTATATTAGAGGTAGACTTTATAAAGCGTTTGCTAAGTGGTGTATGTCTGCTGCTATAGATGAAAAATTAGTTTTGATCTTATCTTTCACTGAACTGCCATCTATCTGTCTGTGTGTCTGTCTGTCTGTAAGTAAGTAAGTGAGTAAGTAAGTAACAACCCGAATTCCGGAAATGTTGGGACGTTTTTAAATTTGAATAAAATGAAAACTAAAAGACTTTCATATCACATGAGCCAATATTGTATTAAACTGAGAAATGTTAAAATGTTATGCACAAAATGAGCTAATTTCAAATTTGATGCCCACACAGGTCTCAAAATAGTTGGGACGGGGGCATGTTTACCATGGTGTAGCATCTCCTCTACTTTTCAAAACAGTTTGAAGATGTCTGGGCATCGAGGTTATGAGTTTCTGGAGTTTTGGTGTTGGATTTGGTCCCATTTTTGCCTGATATAAGTTTCCAGCTGCTGAAGAGTTTGTGGTCGTCTTTGACGTTTTTTTTATTTAATGATGCTCCAAATGTTCTCTATAGGTGAACGATCTGGACTGCAGGCAGGCCAATTCAGCACCCGGACTCTTCTCAATGTGTATTTCCTGCTGAAATACACATTGTCTGGAGGGGAGCATATGTTGCTCTAAAACCTTTATATACCTTTCAGCATTTATAGTGCCTTCCAAAACGTGCAAGCTGCCCATACCGTATGCACTTATGTACCCCATACCATCAGAGATGCTGGCTTTTGAACTGAATGCTGATAACACGCTGGAAGTTCTCCCTCCTCTTTAGCCGGCATCCGGCACGGCATCCATGATTTTAACAAGAATGTCAAATTTGGACTCATCTGACCATAGAAACATTTTCTACTTTGAAACAGTCCATTTTAAATGAGACTTGGCCCACAGGACACGACGGGTCTTCTGGAACATGTTCACATATGGCTTCCTTTTTGCATGATAGAGCTTTAGTTGGCGTCTGCAGATGGCATGGCAGATTGTATTTACCGACAGTGGTTTCTGGAAGTATTCCTGGGCCCATTTAGTAAAGTCAAAGACAGAATCATGCAGATGAGTGATGCTGTGTCGTCTGAGGGCCCGAAGACTACGGGCATCCAACAAAGGTCTTCGGGCTTGTCCCTTATGGACCGAGATTTCTCCAGTTTCACTGACACTTTTGGTGATGTTATGCACTGTAGATGATGAGATTCACAAAGCCTTTGCAATTTGACGTTGAGGAATGTTGTTTTTAAAGTATTCCACAATATATTTACGCACTCTTTGGCAGATTGGAGAGCCTCTGCCCATCTTTACTTCTGAGAGACTCTGCCTCTCGAAGACATCCCTTTTATGTTACAGACCTGATGTCAATTAACTTAAGTAGTTGCTAGATGTTCTCCCAGCTGAATCTTTTTAAAATGTCTTGCTTTTTTAACCCTTTGTTGCCCCCGTGCTAACTATGTTGAGACCGTCTAGGTTACGTACATAACCCCCGTTCCCTGATGGAGGGAACGGAGACGTTATGTCGTGACGACATAGGGGATTTACCTGGAAGCCCCGAACATCTCTGACTAAGAGAAACGCCAATGAAATTGGCTAGTGGATTTGCATACCTGAGCCACTCCCGTGCATACGGGTATAAAAGGCGACAGGTGCATCCACTCATTAGGTTTTACGCTGAGGAGCCGAGACGAGTCCCTGGCAACCAGCGATGGTTCAAAGATTGTGGCATGGGGACATACGCTCCGTTCCCTCCATCAGGGAACGGGGTTACGACGTAACCCAGACGTTCCTATCTGTCGGTCACTACGAGTTATGTCGTAGCGACATAGGGGTCCTATGGAAAGCGCCACAAGCTGAACCCCGTCAGAACCTTGTGGCATGCAGATGTTGACAAGCGAGTGACAGACAAATGCCATGCAAGAGGTTGCAACCTTCCTACCGCTCCAGTGCAAATTGCTAACCTTGGTGCCCACCGGGACCACTGAGTACATCGCTGCTGGAGATAGCCAAGCTGCCGCTGTTCCTTTCCACCACGGAATCGGAAGGATTTCGACCTTCAGTGAAAGACAGCTTCAGGTCTTTCCTATTTGTTGTTACAGCTTGTCGGCGGCAGGGAAGCGAGCCTTCCATAGAAGGGCGCTACGGAGGCCACATCCTGCCCGAAGGGAGGTAACATGTGGAGACACTGATGGACTGGCCCAGGCTTGGGGCAGTACTACATGACTGAACTCTATATGGACTGGCCCAGGCTTGGGGCAGTACTACATCTGACTGAACTCTGGGAAGATCCTACCTAGGAGTAGGGAGGAGGGCTGCCAGCAGAACCTGACAGAAGCTCTGTCACAGGAAGACACGGGTTTACCATGAGGGAAACCTTACCGTGGAAGAATACACATATGGGATTACCCGAAGGGGAATCAGGCCATACGGACACCTAGCCCAGTACAGGGGCTGACCCGAGACCCGGCGAGCTAACACCAGTACTGGGCCTGGCGTCAGACTGCTCCGCCCAGTCTGACTGCCGGGGTGCTGGAGGATTCCACCAGGGTTCACCGTCCGGGAACTGAACTGGGGAGAAAAAGGCGCTCGTATCCCGGGTGAGGGGAATGGCGCAGCAAGCGTGACACCGGCCAATTCTTCTCGCCCATTACTTACCCAATACACGGAAGAAACTGGCTCAACGAAGATTGTAGAATCTTCGAAGGTGTTCGGTGTCGCCCAGCCCGCAGCTCTGCAGATGTCTGCCAAAGAGGCACCGTGCGCCAACGCATGGGAGGAGGCAACACTCCTGGTGGGTGAGCCCTCACCCCAGGGTGCATGGCTCGCCTTGCGACTGGTATGCCAAGCGACGGCCTCCACTATCCAGTGGGCCAACCTCTGTTTGGAGACAGCCTTCCCTTTCTGCTGCCCTCCGTGGCAGACAAAGAGCTGCTCGGAGCTTCTGGACGCTCCGGGTGCGGGTCACGATATGCGCAATGCTCTTACGGGACACAGCAACGCTAAGGCTGGATCTGCCTCCTCCGAGGGCAGTGCTTGCAGGTTCACCACCTGATCGCGGAAGGGCGTGGTGGGAACCTTGGGCACGTATCCAGGCCGGGGTCTCAAGACAACGTGAGAGTAGACCGGCCCGAACACAAGGCACTCTTCGCCTTACAGCCTGGAGGTCCCCGACCCGTTTAATGGAAGTGAGCGCGGTCAGGAGCGCTGTCTTAAGAGACAGGAACTTCAGCTCGACTGAGTCCAGCGGCTCAAAGGGCCCCTCTGAAGTCCAGCCAGGACGATAGAGAGGTCCCAAGAGGGCACAAGGGAGGCCTGGAGGATTCATCCTCCTGGCCCCTTCAGGAACCTCACGATGAGATCATGCTTTCCCAGGGACCGGCCGTCCACTGCATCGTGGTGAGCCGCAATAGCGGCTACATACACTTTCAAGGTGGAGGGTGACAGCCTACGCTCCAACCTTTCTTGCAGGAAAGAAAGCACTACTCCAATCGTGCATCTTCGGGGGTCTTCTCACCGAGAAGAACACCAGGTCGCGAACAGACTCCATTTCAGTGCGTAGGTTTGCCTTGTTGAAGGAGCCCTAGCCTGAATGATGGTACCACTCAAGTCTGCCGCGTCCCGTCCAGGAGCCACACATGGAGGTTCCATAGATCTGGACGCGGGTGCCACATGGTGCCTAGCCCCTGAGAAAGGAGGTCCTTCCTCAGAGGAATGCGCCAGGGAGGTACTGTCGCGAGGGAAATGAGTTCGGGAAACCAGGTCCGGGTGGGCCAATGGGGCGCAACCAGCAGGACCTGCTCCTCGTCCTCCCTGAGCTTGCACAGTGTCTGTGCAAGTAGGCTCACTGGGGAAAGCATGCTGCGTAAGGCCGAGGCCAGCTGTGTGCCAGTGCGTCTGTGCCTAGGGGCCCTCGGTCAGGAGGAGAAGTACAGCTGGCAGTGGGAGGACTCGGGAGGCAAACAGGTCTACCTGAGCTTCCCTGAATCGACTCCAGATCAGCCGGATCGTCTCGGGATGGAGTCGCCATTCTCCGGGAAGCGTGAGCTGTCGTGAGAGCGCCGCGTCGGCACGATTGAGCTGCCCCGGGATGTGAACAGCACGCAGTGACTTGAACTGCGTGTGACTCCAGAGGAGGAGATGGCGGGCGAGCTGTGACATGCGGTGTGATCGTATACCCCCAGCCGGTTGATATACGAGACCGCCGCAGTGTTGTCCGTCGGACTAGCACGTGCTTGCCCAACAGCAGTGGCGGAACTGCCGCAAGGCTAAATGCACTGCCCACAGCTCCAGGCAGTTGATGTGCCAAAGCAGTCGGGGCCCTGTCCAGAGCCCCGAGGCTGCCTGCTCGTTGCATGTAGCGCCCAGCCCGTGCTGGAGGCATCTATTGTGACAACAGTATGCCGGGACACTTGTTCTAGGGGCACCCGGCCCGTGAAAGGCAAGGTCTGTCCAGGGGCTGAGGCGGCGACACTGCTGGGAGATACCTACTGCAGTGTACGCGGCGCCATGCCCACCTCGGGACCCGGGAGTGTAGCCAGTGCTGAAGTGGTCTCATATGAAGCAATCCGGCGGCGTGACTGCAGCTGCGGATGCCATATGCCCCAGGAGCCTCTGAAACTGTTTCAGTGGTACCACATTTCTGCCTCTGAAGGAACTCAGGCAGTTCCGCACTGCTTGGGCAAGCTCCTCAGTGAGGCGTACTCACCGAGTCTAACTCCACATCGAGAAAATATATTATCTGCACAGTGGACAGCTTGCTCTTTTCCCAGTTGACCGTAAGCCCTAACTGGCCTACGTCCCTGTGATCGCCCAACTGCTCTCTGGATTGGGCTAGGATGAGCCAATCGTCGAGGTAGTTAAGGATCCTGATGCCCACTTCCCGTAACGGTGTAAGGGCGCCTTCTACAACCTTCGTGAACACACGAGGAGACAGGGAGAGCACGAAGGGGAGGACCCTGTACTGCCATGTCCGACCCTGGAACGCAAACCGTAGGAACGGTCTGTGTCGCGGAAGGATCGAAAGCGTGAAAGTGGCGTCCTTCAGGTCGATCGCTGCAAACCAATCCTGGGGCTGAATGCATTTGAACATGCGCCTGTCGTCAGCATCTTGAACGGGAGCTTGTGTAAAGCCCGGTTCAAGACTCGCAGATCCAGGATTGGCCGAAGGCCACCACCTTTCTTGGGTACGATGAAGTAAGGGCTGTAAAACCCCTGCCTCATCTCGGCTGGAGGGACCGGCTCGATTGCATCCTTTGCCAGGAGGACAGCAATCTCCTCGCGCAAGACAGGGGCGTTCCGGACTGCCACCGACGTCTCGAGAACGCCGTTGAACTTGGGAGGTCGCCTGGCGAACTGAATCGCGTAGCCAAGTCGAATTGTGCGCATGAGCCAGCGAGACAGGCTGGGCAGCGTGAGCCACGCCTCCAGACGCTGTGCAAGCGGCTCCAACGGCACAATCGACGTACCTGTGGTGGTGCAGCGAAAGGGAGTAGGGGTGGATGGCACAGAAGGCGGTGCGTTCTGAGGCATCCTCACCGAACTCCCTGGGTCCCGAACGGGACTGGCCAGAGGTGCGTGTGGAGGAATGTCCCGAACCGTACTCTCTTGGCTACTGGCAAAATGGGTCGGGGCGAGTGAGGAGGCAGGGCGTCGCACACTGTCGTCCCATGGACCTGAGAACCCGGAGGAAAAGGAAATTGCTCTTTCTTTGAGAAGGTGGGTACCGCTGGCCCTTGGACCAGCGGCGGAACAGAAACAAAATGAAACAGAAGATTCTTCTCCCGGCCCTCTACCGGGGGAAGGAGTGGCGCTGTTCTCGCCGTCTCTATTTATGTTATCTATGTTCTATTGTGAATCAAATATTGGCTGATGTGATTTGAAAGTCTTTTAGTTGACATTTTATTCAAATGCAAAAAAAAACTGATTTGTATCTATCTCTAAAATTTTTCAGGGGGTTGTGAACCTCACAAAAATGAATAGAAAATAGAGCAAACTCCAACATCTCCGGGTTGCCCGCGTCAGGGCCGCTTCGTTGACTTCCTGGACGACTTGGGGCCTGGCTGGGACGCGGGGGGCGCCGCTCTCCTGCGAGAGGCTCGACGCACCGGCCTATGTGTCGATTCGGCCTGGGGCGGAGCGGCTCTGGAGGACGCAGGAGGGCGCCACGGCGACGGGCAGACTGAGGCCTGGCCCGGGGCAGCGGTGGATGGTGCATCACGCCGGGCAGGATGTGCTGGATCGCCTCGGTCTGCTGCTGTACCGCCGAGAACTGCTGGGCGAAGCCCTCGGACGGTGTCGCCGAACAGCCCTCCCTGGGAGATGGGGGCATCGAGCGTGCCTTGTCGGCGTCCTTCATCTCTGCCAGGTTGTGCCAGAGATGGCGCTCCTGGACCACCATGGTGGACATCGCCTTCCCGAGGGACCGCGCTGACTTTTCGCGTCAGAGCGAAGTCAGTCGCCGCGCAGCTCCTGCATCAACCTGGTCGGTACTACCCTCGTGCACCTGTTTGAGCGCCTTGGCTTGGTGAACCTGCAGGATAGCCATGGCGTGCAGGGCGGAGGCTGCCTGGCCCGCAGCACTGTAAGCTTTGGCCGCCGGTTTACAGGCCTTGACGGAGACGGGACGGTTCCTCCAAGTGGCGGCGTTTCGTGGGCACAAGTGCACCGCGACCGCTCTCTCCACCTGGGGAATGCCCGCGTACCCCTGGCCACTCCGCCATCGAGGGTAGTGAGGGCGGAGGAGGCGGACGGCGGCTTCTGGCCGTGAAAGGGCCATCCACGAACTTGTCAGCTCCTCATGCACCTCCGGGAAGAAAGGCACCGGGGCAGGCGCGGTTGTGAGCCGCGCCCGCTCCGAAACCAATCGTCCAGCCGCGAGGGCTCGGGACTGGGCGGTCTGTTGACCTCCAGCCCGATGCTCACGGCTGCCCGGGCAAGCATGGTCGTCAGCTCTGGGTCGGTGCGGCGGTGGCGACAACACCCGAGGGGCAGCCCCACCGCACCTTCATCCTCAGAGGACGTGAACCCATCCCCGATGCTGCGATCGACATCCTATCTACAGATGGCGCACGAATGAAATGCTGGGCGCCCGTGGGACAGACCAGCGAAATCACCCGGGAACCGGGACGGGATGTTCGCTGCGTGAGGAGTAAGAGGTCCGTGGGGGCGTGCCCGGCGGAGAGGCTCTTACAGTAACCCTCAGATCTCCCAGGCGTCAGCCGGCGATCCTCTGCTCGAGCCAGAGAGATCAGCACGGGTGGCGGCAGAGGGTGCCAATCCTTTCATAAAGGAAAGGCGAGATCGCAGCGAAATCATGCTCATACGCCCACAACAGACGCATGAGTCATCCACGACGCAGCTTCAGCGTGTCGCGGCCCAGACACTGAAGACAACGATCGTGTCCATCATCCGCAGACAGAAAACGACCGCAACCAGAAGGACACGGACGAAACGGCATCTTGAAAAGACGCGATCGTCCGTGATTTGCTCTTTAGAATTTGCTCTTTTAGTTGAAGTGCCCAGGGAATCGCTGATGAGAGGGACTCCGCTGATCGCACGTTCGCCAACCGGGAACAAAACAAAGATGAACGGCTTTGTGGAGATCAGCACTCTTCTCATCCACTCGGCTCGAAGCAAAAATCTAATGAGTGGATGCACCTGTCGCCTTTTATACCCGTATGCACGGGAGTGGCTCAGGTATGCAAAATCCACTAGCCAATTTCATTGGCGTTTTCTCTTAGTCAGAGATGTTCGGGCTTCCAGGTAAATCCCTATGTCGTCACGACATAACTCGTAGTGACCGACAGATAGGGAACTGTAGAATTCATCAAATTTGGAATGAGCTCATTTAGTGGATAAAAGCGTAACATTTATTTTATGTTATCTATGTTCTATTGTGAATCAAATATTGGCTGATGTGATTTGAAAGTCTTTTAGTTGACATTTTATTCAAATGCAAAAAAAAACTGATTTGTATCTATCTCTAAAATTTTTCAGGGGGTTGTGAACCTCACAAAAATGAATAGAAAATAATATGGTTCATTACAGGTCCTATTTTTTGTGTATAACAGAATATAATTATCTTGTGTTTGTCTTTGTATTTATTTAAACAAATCCTGAATACTGAAGCTGTGAATAATTTGCAGTGTTTATGTTTAAATTACTTCATTACTAAAAGTTGTATTATGTAAAATGATTCTGTTGTTTTGTAGAAATGCTGAAATCCTTAGATTCCAACAGCCTTTATGCCAAGAACAGAGAGAATGTACAGTATTGTGATGTCAGCCATTATGATTATTAGGGTCACATTAGGTTAACTGTCCAGTGACCTCTGACCTCCTGACAGTGAAAGATTAGTGTGGATATGCAGTGGTTTTCACAATTTTTGACCTATCCTTCACCTTTGTGTCTCATTCCACCTCCTATTAAACTCCTATTAAACTATTCCACCTCCTCTTTTCCCTCTGCTGGGTCGGAACATTTTATTTTTCACATTGTCTTTTTTTCTGTGTTTTATTACAGTTTCTCTTGCTCCACAGCACTAAAATGTCCCTATTGATGGCTTTCAGAAGATCTTCAATTATATCTTTGTTCTTTGTGTAAAAGACTATGCAGGTTCTTTTTTAATCAATTATGCATGTGACAGTATGCAATCACAATCTTGATGAATCAAGCTGATGAATTATGCACGCTCATCTAATTAACTCTCTCTCTCATTTCATCTTTCCTAGCTCACTTAATCTTGGTTTATTCCAATCTCTTGACATCTTTTTTGCTCTTTATCATATGGCCTTATCTATTCCACAGTGAGAGAGTGGCTGAATATTTTGTTTATTATAGTTTGATATCTTGCATGGGCTGTTTTGTCTTGAAGTTAAGCTTAATGCAAGCCAAGTCTGATCTTATTTAACAGGAACATAAGCAGGAAGAAAGTCCCTAGAGAAATTAGCTTCTTGACAGTCATAATTAGATTCATACATTTATTAGAAAGCTTAAAGGATGTCAAAAATTGCAGGTACATACTGTGAATGACAGAGTACAAGAGTTTTGTGGAAGTGCTTTGAAAGTGCCGATCCGACAAAATACATTAATTTGTGTGTTAGAGACTTTACTCTCTCCATTACTGGAAAAAAAAAGAACAAGCTTCTTCATGTCTTCTTTAAAGCGAGTTAACATGCCTCTGATTTCTAGGAAGTGTGTTTCAAGTATGTTTTTTTTTTTGTGATTACACCTGCACACGTTTTTTCAGACACTTCATCTGGGTGTAGCTGACAGCTCTTATGATTTCTCTTTTTCTCTCCTACCTACAGTAATCAATAGTAACAGCTGCAGATTCTGTCTGGCACAAAAGGCTAAATGCAGCAAGTGAGGGTCTCTCTCTCTCTCTCTCTCTCTCTCTCTCTGTAAATATGTCATTTGTTTATATCTTTCTGTCTATCTGTGTTTCTGGACTCTCCTCTCTTTGTAAAGCATTATTTCATTTTGTATCTGCCATTCCACCTTTTCATTAATTTTTCTAATTAAATTATTTTCACGCATTCCTCACACTCTTTTATACTTTCTTTAATTTGTCCTCATTCAACATTGCTCTTAAGCCAATTTGATTCCCTGTCTCTCCTACATCACCTCCATCTCTGCAGTTCTCTGCTTCTGTATATTGTATATGTTTTATATCTGTTTGGTTTTCTTTTCATGTGTGTAGTATTTAGTTAGGATACTGGATGTTTTAGGGCTAGTGGATACTTTGTGTTTTAGTTATTCCACTTGTTTGTTCCCTTGTCATTTTAGTTAATTTAGTTTTAATTTAAAGTTGCATAAAGAAATCATGCCATACAGTGGGGCAAAAAAGTATTTAGTCAGCCACCAATTGTGCAAGTTATCCCACTTAAAAAGATGAGAGAGGCCTGTAATTTTCATCATAGGTATACCTCAACTATGAGAGACAAAATAAGAAAAAAAAATCCAGAAAATCACATTGTAGGATTTTTAAAGAATTTATTTGCTAATTATGGTGGAAAATAAATATTTGGTCAATAACAAAATTTAATCTCAATACTTTGTTATATACCCTTTGTTGGCAATGACAGAGGTCAAACGTTTTCTGTAAGTCTTCACAAGGTTTTCACACACTGTTGCTGGTATTTTGGCCCATTCCTCCATGCAGATCTCCTCTAGAGCAGTGATGTTTTGGGGCTGTCGTCGGGGCAACACGGACTTTCAACTCCCTCCAAAGATTTTCTATGGGGTTGAGATCTGGAGACTGGCTAGGCCACTCCAGGACCTTGAAATGCTTCTTACGAAGCCACTCCTTCGTTGCCCGGGCGGTGTGTTTGGGATCATTGTCATGCTGAAAGACCCAGCCACGTTTCATCTTCAATGCCCTTGCTGATGGAAGGAGGTTTTCACTCAAAATCTCACGATAAATGGCCCCATTCATTCTTTCCTTTACACAGATCAGTCGTCCTGGTCCCTTTGCAGAAAAACAGCCCCAAAGCATGATGTTTCCACCCCATGCTTCACAGTAGGTATGGTGTTCTTTGGATGCAACTCAGCATTCTTTCTCCTCCAAACACGACAAGTTGAGTTTTACCAAAAGTTATATTTTGGTTTCATCTGACCATATGACACTCTCCCAATCCTCTTCTGGATCATCCAAATGCTCTCTAGCAAACTTCAGATGGGCCTGGACATGTACTGGCTTAAGCAGGGGACACGTCTGGCACTGCAGGATTTGAGTCCTGGCGGGCGCAGTGTGTTACTGATGATAGCCTTTGTTACTTTGGTCCCAGCTCTCTGCAGGTCATTCACTAGGTCCCTCGTGTGGTTCTGGGATTTTTGCTCACAGTTCTTGTGATCATTTTGACCCCACGGGGTGAGATCTTGCGTGGAGCCCCAGATCGAGGGAGATTATCAGTGGTCTTGTATGTCTTCCATTTTCTAATAATTGCTCCCACAGTTGATTTCTTCACCCCAAGTTGCTTACCTATTGCAGATTCAGTCTTCCCAGCCTGGTGCAGGTCTACAATTTTGTTTCTGGTGTCCTTTGACAGCTCTTTGGTCTTGGCCATAGTGGAGTTTGGAGTGTGACAGTTTGAGGTTGTGGACAGGTGTCTTTTATACTGATAACGAGTTCAAACAGATGCCATTAATACAGGTAACGAGTGGAGGACAGAGGAGCCTCTTAAAGAAGAAGTTACAGGTATGTGAGCCAGCAATCTTGCTTGTTTGTAGGTGACCAAATACTTATTTTCCACCATCATTTGCAAATAAATTCTTAAAAATCCTACAATGTGATTTTCTGGATTTTTCCCTTATTTTGTCTCTCATAGTTGAGGTATACCTATGATGAAAATTACAGGCCTCTCATCTTTTTAAGTGGGAGAACTTGCACAATTGGTGGCTGACTAAATACTTTTTTGCCCCACTGTATATTAAGAGTAGCGTATTTATAAATATATGAAGAGTAATGGAGGAAGTGGAAGAAAGATGGAGAAATACCACAATTGATGTCCATTTGTCTCTTTTTTGATGATTTGCATTTCTGTGAATTGATCTGTAAGTGTAGCATTATTCAGATCAAGTACTTCATGCAATACATATTGTTTGAAAGCAGTTTCATAGTAATAAACAATAATGTAACAGAATTAAAGATGCAAACTTCATCAAATATGAGACAGAATAAAATGTTGCTGCAAAGCATCTCTATGAAGACAATAGTGTCATTACTCAGCTCAAGTCAGTTCAGTGTTGATTCAGTTCAGTTCGATAACTGTCAATGTTCAAAAAACATTAATTATGAAAGGAAGTCAATTCAGCAATAAAGCAGCTCTACAGTAGACAATAGGCTCATCATTAAACTCAAGTCAGTTCTCATTAATGAACTAGATGTTTTCATAATGAGCTATAGTGATAGTAATGCTACTAATAAATGTCTGCACATTATTGCTCGAGTCTATGTAGGCAGAACTCTCAGTCTCCAGGTGTATTCTTGTTGTGAACCTGATGTTTCTTTCTCTCTCTATCACACATACACACAAATAGTTTCCTCTTGTTTGTGATCCGCACAATAGTATATTTTATCAATGCAGCCTGTGTCGACAAAACTCTTGTTCCTTCAGCTCACCTACAGCTATTGACCTCTGTAAAATGGATTCTCACACTGGAAGTGCAGTATTGTGTGATGTCCTATTGTATTACAAATTGGTTGGAGTCAGTGAAAGATTTGATTTTCACTTTATGGCATCTGGATAGAAATGCTGATAAAAATTGACTGTAGTCTTTGTCTCCTGTGACGGAAGCCAACTCTGAGATAGTGGTCTAAAGTGGGTTTGCTTGGCTCGCTTTAATATTATCAAAAGATTAGTCTGCAGATTCTTACATTTCTGAGAGCTGCCACAAAATGAGTAAACCTCTCAGAGAACAACTGTAATAAAAAGCAAACCTGCTGTAGATCAAAGCTGGTTGTCCACTGCAAAACATGGTCCAAGAATGAAATAAGATCTTTGTAAAGTAATCCACCCAATGTATTAAAGGGCTTGTGTAGCTGGAGAGCCAGATGGAGGGAATCCAATAAAGAATATGGTCCTCCTCTGTAAATCATTAATAATGTGGAAAATATCACATTTACAGGCCAACAACAGCCCCCGAGGATGCGATAACTCCAATCACAGAGTTAACCAAAATTATTAGGCAATACTTCAGAAATGGCACATTTCTGATATGCTCTTTCTACTTGCACACATAATGTACAAGCAACATTTTCTATACAAAATACATTTGTACTAGAGATAAGTGTTTGACTGATCAATTAAAACAAGAATCCAACTTTTTAGGAATCTGTCTGGCAATGGACAAATCTTTCTGTAACATCTGGGAAATGATCAGGCTGTCAAACTCGTTACATAGTTGAACAAATCTGATAATTAAACAGGAAATATTAAAAAAATATAAATAATAAAATGAATTATCAATCACATTTTTAATCCAAACAAAGATTCAATTAAAATGGGTGGTCACACTTTATTTTAAGGTCCAATTCTTGCCATTAACAAGCTACTAACTAAGACTTTTGTCTCAATAAGCTCCTAATTTGCTGCTTATTAATAGTTAGTAAGGTAGTTGTTAAGTTTAGGTAGAGATGTATAATATTGTCATGCAGAATATGTGCTTTATTAGTACTAATAAACAGCCAATGTGTTCATAACAGGCATGACTAAGCAACTAGTGCATAGTGAGAATTGGTCCCTTTACTGAAGTGTTACCAAATTGGCTTTTTCTTTTTTTTTTGGCTAATTGTGTTCACAACTTTTGGTTCCAAGAATAGTCATTTCAGTGCATCATTAATTCTGCGTTCAGAGCTGCATTCAGAACCACTAATAAATGCTCATCTTTGACTGTGTTCTATATTAATGTGCCAAATGTCTGTTAGTTGGCACCTGTTATTCATCTATAGTTTATCTATGAACTGTATTACATGGTGAAAAAATAATGTATTCCAGTCATTGTTATTAATAAATGTAACTATTTATTGAAAACTGCTGTCTTATCATATTGCTGTTACCGGTGTTTAATAAAAGCAATAAGCTAGATTGTGTGTTATGGACCTTGGGTGTTATGGTTTAGGAGACAGTCTTGGCCCATGGTAACATCACTGTGACTCATTTCTGCAGTCTACATCTGTTAATCAGATGTAGAATAAAACCATTGTTTATTCTGTTAGAACAGTGTAGATTATTAAATTGTGTCTCACTGCTAGACACTTCAGGGAAAAAGCACAACAGTGATCCGTTCAATGTAATACTACTTCCAGCCAGCCTTCAATTTCATTACTTACCTAGATTTATGGATTACATTTTCTCCTGGGTATTTATTTATTTATTTTTGGTTTTGTAATAATTCCTTGTGCACCTGTAATTTAACATTTCGATATTAACTGTCCAGTTGAATGTGTATATGTACATCCTAAAGTTATATGTAAAGATGGGCTGCTGTAGTTGTGTGAGTGTATCGGGCTGATTTATTAAGCTCTGACATAGACTGTACACAGTAATGCACAATATATACAACACACATAGTCCACTGAGTGCTACTGGTTTGGACGTCCTCCCATTATGACTCTCTCCGAGGCCATTTCTCTCCGTAAAAGCCCTGTAATAATTGTCTTCTCTCTTCTGGTGTCATATAACAGATTATGGTTGCGTTGACGTGAATTTCCATGGGAACCTTTCGCCTCGCTGACCCAAGATCAATCATCATTATCTGTGGAAAGTTAACACTGGCTAAGAACCACAATATAGAGCCTCCTACTTATGTAACCTGCAGACCATTTCATGTGAAATTTGTTTTGTTTTCTGTCCTGATCTGGTGATGGAATAAACTTTATAGTCTCAAATGTATTCCTCAGTTCTTTATGCTGTGTCATTAAAAATTAAATGTGTGAGTTCATCATCAAAGTCCTCTTTAAAAGATGGAAAGAGTGCTTGAGATTTCAGCAAGATGATTGTCAGAAAGGTTTAGTGAAAGAATAAACGAGAAGCTCTCTTTTTATTCACCCCGCATGATAAAGCGCTGTGTAGTTTTAGATATAAACATTCAGCCTGTGAGATACACGCAGTGTTTGTGTGATACTCTCTCATTGCGGTCGTGTCAATATAGTTCACTGAGTAAGGCAATGTGTTCTGCTTTTCAAATGAGTGTCATTATGTAAGGCCTTTGGAAGGCCAAGCTCTCACCATCTGCCTATTTCTCTGCCCTCTTTCTCTTTTGTTCACTTGCTCATTCATTTACTCACTCGCTCAGCTGGAGTTTCTCTTTTTCTTTATCTGTCACTGTCTCTCTGTCTCTCTTGTGCCTTCTACTATTTCATCTGTTGAAGTAATGTGTTCTCTCACAACACTGACGCTTTTTGCAACAAACAAGATTTTGTAGCAGATCAGTGGAGGGAAATAAGTGACGTTTATTCATTTTCTACAGTTGCTGCACATGGGTGTCAAGTCAAATACACTACTGTTCTAAAGTTTGGAGTTGGTAAGATTTTTAATATTTTGGAAAAAAGTATTTTATGCTCACCAGGACTGCATTTATTTGATTAAACAATACAGTAAAATCAGAAATATTGTGAACATATTATTCCTGTAATGGCAAAGCTGATTTTTCAGCATCATTACTCCAGTCTTCAGTGTCACGTGATCCTTCAGAAATCATTAAAATACACTGATTTAGTGTTCAAGAAACAATTCTTATCAATGCTAAAATTAGGAAAGGAGGTAAATATTTTTGTGGAAATATAAACACTAGAAATGTATTTACTGTCACTTTGAATCCATTCAGTTTGTACTTGCAGAACAATTTTTTTTTAAGTATTAATAAAAAAAAATATCACTAACCCCAAACTGTTTAATGATATTGAACACAATAGTTAATTTGGGGATACATTGCTATCACCGATCTCTTTGTCTCTTTCAATTGTCTTAACCATTTACAAATCAAAATGATCTCTGATTCAAAATGCATGATGTTTATGTTGGTTTGTACCTGCAGACTATAAGGACTAAAATATGGTTACTTCTTTCACCTCTACTGGAATCGTAACCAGTAACTGTCAGACTCAGACCTTTGCTTGTTTTCAGGCCTGACAGCACGTCTCTGTTTGTAGCTTTTTTGATAAGGTCAGCGCTGCTAGACTTTGGGGCTCCTCCAGTGGATATCAGCGAAAAGCTGAGGCATTGTTTTGCCTTTAAGTCATGCAACCGTCTGAAGGCATAAGGTTTGTCCTTTTTAGAAGTTTTTTAAACTAAGTTCAACTCAAGACTCCCCTGGTTGTTACTGGGGTGGTCTATAAAAAGTTAGACCCAGTTGTGGTTTATGGTAAATGTGGTGATTTTGCAAGATGGTGTTGTTACAAGGGGAAGTAAAGCTTACCTGTTCCATGTGCTTTTGTATTAACAGATGTTGTCAGAGTATTTTTATTATATAAAATCTTGTAAATATGGTATATTAGGAGGGTTATGCTGTAACTTTATATATTTACATCTTGGCTGTGAGAAATGGAAAGAAATAGGTGACTTTTACATCTGCTCTTTAAAAATGCAAAAAAATTGTGTGTGTGGGGGGGGGGGTGGTATGATTTACTTTACTGGTACTCATCATTAGCTACATTACTTTCTTTTATATTAGAAACTCCTCTAGTTTCTACTTTGAAATAGTGACATTTTATGATATTTTATCCTTTCATGATGGTGCTTTGCGGTTTTGTGCATACTATGTGAGAAATGTTATGTTTGAAGCTGGATCTGTTCCTGGAGATGCCTTATTCATCACTTTAGTTTGAAAGGCACCACCCAGACTAACTGCTCATACTTACTGTAACATGAAGGAGTATCAGTCTCGGAATTTCCTGTAACCCTCATTCTGTCCCCCTACAATGGCCTAACACCATTGTAAAAATGTATATTTGCTATCTTTAAGATTCACTTGCTGAAGGTCTATTGAAGGTCAATTATCAATTATTGAAGCACTGAAGGTCACTTAGGTCAATTATTGATCGATTATCTGGTCTACAGATAGAAAGTGTTTAAAGAGTAAAAAGTTTTCAAAGAAGTCTTTTACCACGGGTACGTTTATTTGATCATTTTTATATATATTAAAGCCTCTGCTATTTTTTCTCTTTCTAATGCCACTACAACATGATATCTGTTACTGTTAGGATTTATCCTGTGTGTGTCTGTGATGCAGAAAAACCCAGTTCTGCTCTGGACGAATGATTTTCAATGAATTTTGAGACTCTGTATGCATGAGCTCAGCTTAGCGATGGGTGCTGCTTCTCTTTATCTATCCTCTTCTCTAAACTCACCACTCTTGTGTTTTCCACTTTGTTATAAGACTGTCCAAGCAATCAAGTAACCGAGACGGTATAACAGCCGTTATGAAAGTCTTTCAATTTTTCCATGAACTTACGATCCCTGTGGTTCTGTATTCTAATGGCACTGAAATAGATTGCTGTGAAGTGGTGTAGCCTACACAGCATGTAAGAGAACTGATTTACCTGACAACTAATGAGAGCGTTTTCACTCGAGAGCAAACAAAAGCTGTTTTACCTGAGATCACTCACTTCCACAATAGAAAAATGACTAGATCTAGAGGCGGCAAAGTACCTATAAAAAGAAAAGTCAGAAAAGATTGATATTACATTGATGATCAGTTACACACACACACACACACACACACACACACACACACACACACACGAGATCTGACTCAGGTCAAAGCTGGTTTTTGGTCTTGTTTGGGTCTCTTTTCTTTTAACATTTGAACATTCACCACCTTGAAACGTAGTGGAAACAGACAAAACTGGGTGGTCACACATTTACAAAGTAATGCTAGCCAGTAAACATAGAAGAGACTCTCCAGCCAGTTAAAATAAATATCTATCACCATTTTTCCCCTACCACATGTTATAGAGGCCATGATAGGAGATTCTATAAGACCATGTCCATGATGTGAAGGATGTTGTTCAAACCCTGTATGACTTTATTCCTCAGATGAAATAAAGTCATGCAGGTTTGGAACAACACGATGGCAAGTTTCCATTTAAGAAATGCCTTTAAGAAATACATTATTTGTTTATGTGTATTAAATGGATTTAATTTAATTAACTGATTATAGGGAGAGACATCAGACAGATACTGTCAAAGAATATGAAGAGGAAAAGTAAAGCTAGAGGAAAGTTTTTGGGGTGAGAGTGAGACGCAGTGAGATGCTTTACTCCTGGGAGTCAGACAGGCTCGTGTGCACAGTTTAATGGAGCGAAGAGGCCAAAAAATACTTGATTCAATTAGCCATGAGAGCATTAGGCTGAACTTCAGAGACCTCTCTATACTCAACATGTTTACATTGCTCTCCTCTAAACCTTGTGTGGTCAGCATAGCCCTCTTAATTACTCTCTCATCAGATGGATTCCTTTCTAGTGGTCAGTGTAATTTCCCCTAATCCAGATAAAGCCTCTCATTGAAGTAACAGTTTCATATGTGCATGGCCAATCTAGACTTCTTGAGACAGTACCAGCCCACATCAAAGAAGACTCGATTAAATGAGGCAATGTTTTTACTTTGTTTGGAAAAGATTAGAGGTTAAAGCAAACATTGTGGGTGTTTATATCAGAGGATTTGTGTTTTCTCATGTCATCTGAAGCTATTGGCTCCTCTTTTAAATAAAGCTGAATAAATAGCATATTTCATACAGTTCAACCATTACTTAAATTAAAATCCAAGGAATTAGAATAATTTGATTGTAATGGGTCAGTGTAATAAATCAATGTGAGTAATTGATACTTTATTCTTATAGTTATATATATATATATATACATACACACACACACCTACACACATATATGCTGTAAAGTGTATGTATATATATATATATACTGTAAAAAATAAATACGTAAAATAACAGAAAAGGTATGGGCAGCTCATTACACACGACATTATCCACAAATTTCTTTAACTCTAAAACACAATGCAACGAAATATACAGTATATATATATATATATATATATATATAAAATCTGTTACATCAATTGTTTTAATTGTGATTACATCTAAATGTATCTGATTGAATCTTAAAAAATTTAAAATTGCAGCATCACAAATTAACATTAATTAAATATTTTTAAAGATAGTTTATTTTGTTCTATTTCTGTACTCTTTTATCTTTCTTTTCTTTTGTCTTTCTTATTGTGGTCCCACTCATAATTTCTACCTCATAAGTTTGTTTTGTTTCTTTGCCCTTTTATGCTAATTGTTCCATTCCAGTCATTATTTGTGAATTTATATGTTTGACTGAAACCTGGTGAACTGCAAACATTTTAGTTAAAGAGCATCTTGGCACATCGCTTCAGTGGAGCGTGCAGCTTCACGCAGTCCGCCTTAAGGGTCTCAGACAGAATAGGGTTCACATTCCACTGCTTTTTAATTCAACCAGTTTCAAAGCCTAAACAAATAATGCAAAACCACCACACAAAGCTTTGTTGTTAAGTCCAAACGTTTAGTAGTTATGTGTAATGTTTTCAATTCAATCCGGGCCTAGTCCCACAGCTTCAGAACTTCATCCTTTATATCTGAGACAAACGTTATCTGTTCTCTGTTCACTTCACACAAGTACACAAATAAGTGAAGACAGATAACATTGCTAAACATGTCAGGAAGAAGCTTCAGGCTCTGAATGCTGATTATGAGACAGGACAGTTTCAGTGGAAGAATCATTGGGATCATGTTGAATTTAAAGAATGTCAAAAAGAAATATAGATGGTAATGTATTGTCAAAGAGGAGTTATTACCATGCAGAGGCAATAATCCACCACAGCAAAAGAGAACTGATGGGGTGAGGGGTAGATAGAATAATGAAGATATATGGGGAACTTATTACAACGAAAGGGATGATTGAGAGAAAAGGATTACTGTGTTGCAAAGGTGACAGCTGTTATGCCAGTAATAACAGCTGTGTCCACTATGAGCCTCTCTCACTGTGTCTGGCTGAGAAAAGCCTCCACTGTCAGCGTGCCAGGAGGCCATGCCAGATCTTCTATCTGCAGAGTTCATTATAAGCCTACTTTTCCTCTTAGTTCATCAATGCACCGTACAGGCCATTCAATCATGTCTTAAACACATGCACACAACACTCACAGTTAGACACTCAGTTTTCTCTCAGATTCAACAGTCTGGCTGGATTTTCAGGGAGTGATGGGAGGAAAATCACTGGGAGGAAACAACACAGCTGGACAGTGGGTCTGTGGTCACTCTTGTGCTGCATTCCCTGCATCAGCTGTTTTTAAGTGTCACTCACATGCTGGGTGTTTATTGGCAGTCTACTTAGAAATGTATAATAGATTGTGTCAAAGTGGAACAAGATACTCTACCAATCTTACAGTGTCTGTAATATTTTATTTGTCTTTGAAAGAAGTCTTTTATGCTCACTAAGCTTGTATTTAATGATTCAAAATGTAGTAAAACTAGCAATATTGTAAAATATTACAAACAGTGTTTGAAAATGTAAAATGTAATTGATTCCAATGCAAACATTTTCAGTGTTGAAAACAGGTAACACTTTTGTGGTGACTGTGATACTTTTTTACCCAAAATGAATTAATAGAAAGTTCAAAAGAACAGCTTTTTAAAATAAAAAGTAACTTTTTGTCACTTTTTGACTAATTGAATGCATCCTGAATAAAAAAAAATATATATAAAATAATTTATTTGAGAAAAAAGAGCAGTTACTGACTCAAACATTTTGAATGGAAGCCTTTACCAGAAACAATAATAATAAAAAAAAGTTTTAATTTGCTTTTTAAAAACCAACACAGAGTAGCGTTTTAACCAATGTGCCCATTAATGTCTTTGCAATGGCAGAGATGCTGTATTGCAAATTATTGTAATTAATTGATATGGCAATAAGAATATAATATGTAACTGCAGGTTGGTTCTCAAACATAATAGCATTTTAATTGCACATTACATATCTAATTATACTTTAACATGAACTCTGCGATGTAAAGTGTGACATTATATTAATATTCTTGAATGTTTATTTTCAAAGTGCATTACAAGACATGGCCTGCATGCTTTTGGTTAGCTAACCTCCTTGATTTAAGCAGATCGTTTTCTACAGACACATCTCTACACTAATTCTCTCATAATCTCACATTTCTGAGATTACATGGTCAATCTGTGTGATTGATGGGGGAGAGAGCTATGTGACGGTGTGTAGTGATCTTCAGGGGTCCATCCTAAAATCCTGAACTTCACTCCACAGGATTATGGGTAATCAGCCTGGGATGGATTAGCATCTGTCACATTTGAAACTGGAGTACTCTCCAGTTAATACAGAGGAACATAAATTAGACATGTATCATTCCAACCAATCAGTCGTTAATTTGAGAGACACTATGCAGTCATTTAAATCGTGAATGGCTTTCTGTGTATCTTTTTCTATGTGTGTGGCCTCACTGCTTCAGACATGTTAGTTGAGAGATCGTGCATTCTTGCGAAGTGATTCATTTCCATGGCTGGCTTTACAAGAATGACTTTCAGCAAGACTGTGAATTATTTTCCCTCTCTATCACTTGATTTACTGCACTTCAATGAAACGCCAAGTTCATTGGAATGTCGAAGTCAGTGCTCTGTGCAGTCACAGTTCACATGTGGTATGTTTGCCATGGTGCCTTTTTCAATGGTGCCTCTTGTGGCATTGTGTTTGTCCATTCAAGTGTCGTCACAGGCTGGTTGACTTTTGCCCAGTAAATGTCACCAACTGGCTGAGAAATGGCATTCTCCCAGCGCTCGAATTAGATAACTTTTTCTTGGCACTTTTTAGAGAGAATTTAAAAAATTTCAGGAAAATCAGGCTCTTTTTCGAAAGATTGCTGAAAAATGCACTGGCAGATAGTATGACTGGAATAATAGATTTCTCTGTCCTCTCTTTTCTTTTTGGTTTTTGAAGCACTTCAGGCATGAGAAAATGAAACATGCAACATAGCCATTAGGAGGAGGAAACACACAACCGCAGACAGACATGGGAAGGTCAGGCGGTTCATCAGTGGCCCCCTTGTGTCCTACTTGGATGTATCCCTAAAGAAAAACAATTTATTCAAAGAGTCTCATTTTAACAAGGTCAGAATCTATTCAGATGTTTGTCTATTTTTCATGGGCTGTAGAACAATAGTATAAAAACAATTTTAACATCAACACATCCAAAGAATCAATTGAGAACTGTAATATCTTCTATAAAACGTAGTCAGTGAGAGCAATTATTACTTCCATAATTTATATCATATTTTTTATTTATGATTCTCAGTGTCTTACGCACCTGCACTCTGTCTCGTCCTCTAATTAGTACCAGATTTATAATGTCCATAAAAGATGCCCTGCAGAAACCTTATGTGGAGGCGCTGTACTTACTGTCTTTCAAACAAATTGCAGTCTTTCCCAGCATGTGATGTACTGAAGATATTTCTAGACTAAGATTTAGATGTTGCTAAACCAGTTTGCCAAGCTGATATTCTGGGATGAGGGCCAGTGTGTTGGTATAAATGCACTGGGATCACCGCTCTTTTTCCTCAGAAGGTCTCCGATAGATAGTCTGTCTGCTGCCGTGCGGTGGACTGATTGATGCTACCTATCCTCTTGAGTCTTGCCTCTATCGCCATTACTCACAGCAGCAGAAATCGTTTTCCCCCCAGCAGACATGTGACCCCTCGTCTCACAACAGAACAGATGGAGAGCCAAACTGTAGACCTGCCTTTTCTTTAGTGACAACATTTTATGTCACTGAAGAAAAAACCCTTTCGACTTATGGATAAATGATTAATGCGTAAAGGCTTCTGCGACGCATCTGAGAAAGGCTACGCTTTTCTACTTTTCCTATCTTGGCAAGCCAAATCTGTGTGTGTAATGCTCGAGGCATTTATCTGCTTTTATGCAGGACAGTGATGGTGACAAATCCCAGGGATCTCTGCTGAGGTTTGAGAAAAAGCTTCAGTTTCTCCGTTATCCTTTTTTGAAGCGCACAGCGCTGTTAAGTGTATTCTATCACCTTAAGTAGTGTCTATAGAAGAGAACTGTATTTACAATCAAATTTTTTCTATTTTTCACCCTGTGCAGCTTCTGCTTTCATCGGTCCATTGGGAAGTTGACATTTTAGACATAAAAATGAAAGATGCATGATATATTGATACTGTGTTTGATATTGTTCAACATTAGATGTTTGTATAGCAGTAATTCACAGTTTGAAAGATGGGGTTTTAATAGAAGTTGGCTGTCTATGCAGTAGAAATGTGAGTTTACTTTTTCATGGAAAGGAATGAAAAGGAAAATCAAAGTGTTGCTTATATTTAAACATAAAAGAGATTACTCTGCGATAAAAACATACTGCTGCAGACTCAGAACTCTAAACTAACTATCCAGTTAAAATATGAATTCTATTTCTACTCTTTTGAAGCGCCCAGATTTGAAATCAGGAAGAAAAATTATCCTCAACAGGGCCCTTAATGCGTCATTGTCATATGTAATCAAGAAGGTGCGTTCTGCTCCTCCCAAAGCGTTCTCAAAGATCTGAGTATTAGAAACCTATATGGCCAAAGTTTATTTTTTTAATTATGGGCCTGCTTTTTTTATTTTAAACGATGGGCTCAATAATCTTTTACACTTAGATGTATATCACAATACTGAAAAAAGATCGCTCATTACTTCAATTTCATTTTTTAAATATTATAATTTTTTAGATTTTAGCTATTTAAGTTAGCTAATTTCCCCAAATTAGATTTTTCGTTGTCATTTAACAGTCACTGAAATGTAATCTTTTAACAGTATTATTAAATAATTCGTTTTTAATTTGATGAATAAAAAATATCAATTTGTCATTCTGTGCATTATAATGTGATGCATAAATAACTTAATGCACTTAAAATGATTGATCTGATAAAAATAGCATTGAGAACAAGAATCTAGACAACAATCGCTCTCAATAGCCGGTTCTTCTTGTCCTCGGTGCTGATTCTGCTGCTGTATTTGTTTGTCTGCTCTCACTTCCTCTTGGTAAACAGATAAACTGGGGCTGCCACCAGAGTGCCTGTGTATTAAAGAAGTCGTCGCTTCCCTTCACTTTCAGCTGATGTCAGCTTTGTTATTGCTCAAAGTAAATGATGTGACGATTATTCTCTGCATGCTGATGTCAGTAATACGTTCAGTGGGCTTTGCTCTAAGCTGCTGATCATCAGTTGTTCTTTTCCTCAAACTGTATTTGCATGATGTCAGTGAGTAAAAGGCTTTGCTCCCATTGGTTCATTAGCGTTGGACCGCAGACAGCTGGGTGCAGACAGACTCTTTCCAAAGGCCACCATCTGACGCCTGTGCGGGGGTCCTCGGCCCCCTGGGTAGGCTGAGAAAGCTGTTCGCTGTGTAGCCTGATGCCTGTGGACAGCTAATATGTTTGATTAGGTTTAGCATAATTAATTCAAAAGGAATTGTCAAAATATTGTCTGATTCATAGTTGTTGGTTGTCACATTGTGGTATTTATTTGGGAAAGCACAAATGTCGTCTGTCTTGTTGAGTGAATGTAGACCACTCATCCACTGTTTGATAAATGTTTTATTCATCCCAAGTATGTAAGGCCTTTAAAAATCATAAGTGGAAAAAGATACTTGGTTATTCTTCCAGACACAGCTGTGTTTGCAGTAACAGTAAGCCTCATTTTCTTCAGTGTTCCCAGAGAGAAAGGTTCTTTAAATTAGTTACAGATCACATCTGGTAAATAGTTATGTTCTTGACAAATTATGGCATGAATAGCCAAGAGGATGTTTGGGGGCCTGATGCCTGAGATGCTTTTCAGATTTGTTTTGATGGAAGCTGATGATAGACAAAGAGAAAGACAGAGAGAGAGAAAGGAAAGAAACATAATATGTGGAGTAATAAAACACAAGAAGCAGACTTGGTTTGAACAATTTTGATAATGATCAGATGGCTCGTTTTTGCTCAAATCACAAAATAAAAAACAGATTGTTGATTCATATGCACTATTTGTAGAATTACAGTCAAATAGATTTAGTTTGTTTATTCTCACTTATTAATCTTTACAAGTTTAGGCTCAGTAAGATATTTTTAAAGGAAATAATATGCCTTTATTGAACAAGGGTACATTAAATTGATCAAAAGTGACAGTGTAGTCATGTACAATGTTACAATAGGTTTCTATTTCAAATAAATGTTGTTCTTTTTTTTTACTTAAATGCCCGCGTGTGTAATCACGGTTTCCACAAAAATATGAATCAATGCAACATTTTGTTTTCAAGTTTTCAGCACTGATGATGATATGATGATGATGTTTCATGAGCACCAAATCAACATTTTAGAATCATTTCTGAAGAATAATTTCTGACTGCTGAAATTTCAGCTTTGTCATCAAAGGGATACATGTAAAATTTTGCATTATACATAAAATATAGCAAAATACAAAACAGCTATTATAATATTTCACAATATCACTGTTTTTACTGTATTTTTGATCAAGTAAATGCAAGCTTGGTGACTTCTTTCAGAAAGATTTTAAAACTCTTACCAACTGGTGGAATATTACAGTGTGTGAGAATTTTATTTTAATTTTATGAATAATTATGAATGTGGAAAGTAGGAATGATTACTGAATCTCACGATTAAGCTCATATTAAACAATATCACTCAATGTTCAGAGCAGCTGAACGGTTTGCAAGCATTAAAAAAAAACATTAATTAGAACAACACATATTTGGCCTAGAAAACTGCTTTTTAATGACTTTTTTAATTGTAAGAAATAAATCACATTATAATGTTTTGTTTAAAAAAATTCTGTCTTTAATGCAATGTATTTTATACAGTATTTTGACATGACTGCAGGAATAACTTAATTTTTAATGAACTGGGTTTTAGTACAGTTCGATTTGAGAACTGTTCTCCCATGGATCACTGTTAAAGGTTAGAATAGCTTTTCGGCCATACACAACAATACTGTTAAAAAAAAAACTTTACTTTTCTGCTCAGACCTTCCTGACCTTTAGCGCCTCTGTCGTCTACAGAGGGAGGGACAGGCTCAGGGCAATAACCCTCTCAGCCGATCCTCCAAGCAAAGCCCAAGGCTGGCCCGGTCCACACACTTCCTGCCACATGCCAGTGCTGATCTGTCAATCACCCTGCCAAGGCCCTGAATCTCTCTGACCCTTTTTCGTGGCGATGCTTTTCCACAGGGCTTTGCTGTCAGAGACCCAGTGTGTGAGGCAGCAGAGAAAGATAAAGGAGACACACAGACTCAAGTCATCTCCCTTCACTCACACTCTACTGATTTGTTACTGCAAACTCAGGCATCCTACAAACATGAACAAAAGATAGGAGAGATTTTAAGGAAACACCTCACACTGGCTTTTAAACCTCAACCAGATAGACGAGAGGAAGGCATCATTTTGTGTAGCCTATATGTGTGTGCTCTCTATTCGTCATGTGTTTGTCATCTTAATGCACTAAAATAAAAAAGCATTTACCCTCCATTACACAAACACAGTAAGTCCTGGGATTGAAACCAGTTCAGTCGAGATATAGTGGCTTTCATTGTGAAAATTCTTCAAGGCAAGTAGAGTCACATTGCAGAAAGAATCTTGTTGTGGAGCTTCAGTAGATTTCATTATCTGTGTTGTGTTGATTGAAGCAATTACTGGCAGCCTAATCAGCAAAGTAGCTGCTTTTTTAGCTTTGCTCTTGCTAAAATGCTACAACACAGATAAATTCACACAGAAACCCTCCATCATAAATTGTAATTATCAAGATGTCTCTATATGCAGATTCAGACCTATTATAGCTGTGTATCATGCCTGTTTGGATTAAAATACACTAAAATGCAACTGATTAATGTTAAAGCTGTGTGTTGCTTGTTGATACTTGTCACCCGCTCGCATATTTCATGTTTGATCTTTATGGTTTTATGATAATTAAACAACTCTTGAAGAAAAAAATGATCAACAAAATAAATGCACTGTGGTGATGTCATCAGAAAATCTAAATATAATCTGATCCTCGACACCAGCTGGCATTTCAGTGATTAATTTAATCCAGACCAGTTATGAAATACTTATTTTGTGTTATGGATTTAGAGATTGTAAAGCTGCTAACCTGTTTTAGATAATGTTTCAGTATACACTAGTCAACATTTGAAGTGGATAAAACCTAAACCAAAATGTGTTTTTGTCTTAAGACAACTTTGATGAACTTTTTTGATCCACTTTAAATGTTGACTACTATATTGGGCTTCATTTGAACTTGTTTAACATTTGAACTGTTTGATGTCCAAGTGTTTAAACCTGTGACTGTGTATTACAGGCCAGCAGCTTCTGTCAGTCTTTTCCATACTGTTAACTCCCTGCTGCCAGCTGAAGAAAGTAACGTGGCTTCATGCTATGTTCACCAGAGCTATAGCAACTGCTTGCAGTGCAGTCAGTCCTAAAGATAAAAAAGAGTGTTATTAGCAGAAGCTAGGAAGATGTTGTCCATCAAGTGGTTACGGTTTGATGGATCTGTCAACTCAGGTTAGCATATGCTGTTTCTAACACCACAAACACATCATGCTTCTGTGTAAGTCTGAGGAACTAGACACTTGCAGTGATGTCTCTCTGCTGTGTTTAGAGAACAGTTTCTCAGACTAAAAAGTTTTTGCAAATGCAATTTCCGCTGCAGATATGAGATCCTACAAAATAAAGCAGGATTGAGTGTTCTTAATGTGTTCGAATGGCTCCATCTCACACACACACACACACACACATGTACATTTCGGACACGACTGTATTTTAATAGAAGTGTACATAAAATGTGTGTATATGTATGAGTACATACAATTATTTTCTTCAATGTTTAAGGACTCTTTTTTCTCTCTTTATAGGTCATCCTCATTCTCACTAAATATTACCATGCAGACTCCAACAAAGTTCTTGAGAGTTCCCTTTGGAGGTAAGTGACAGAATTTTTTTCCCCTTTCAGGTCAAATTTAGGTTCAAACACTTAAAACTATTAAATTATATAGCTTCAGTCAGATCAAGTCAAGCTTATTGCCCTTCAACTATGTTTGTGAATTTTGCGGGGGAACGAAATCCTGTCCTCTTACAGGTTGTATTGCTTAATGCAAATCAATTGAACAATTGTATTCAACATGACAAAACCACAATACGCACAGTACAGGCAGCAAATGGCTTAGACATTTACTTTACAATATACACAGTTTGTTTTAATTTTTTTTATTTCCATTATCTCTGTCTTCAAACATATCCATTTATTCTCATGAATTTGTTAAATAAATTAAATACAAATTATACAGTAACATTTTACTGTATCATTTTAGATTTAGATTTTTGTCTTTAGATTTGATTTAATCAGATCTTCGGCTAAGAATAAGAAATACCCTTTGTGAACATGTAGTATTCCAAACAAAATATCTAGTATGCTAATTAAAATTGTATTCACTGCAGTGATTTTTGTTGTAGGGCTAAAATGATTAAAGATGAACAGCATGATATATATATATATATATATATATATATAGTATAAAACTGTCACTATGATTTCTTGTCTATGATCACTTCCTTATACTGTACAAGCAATGGAAATAAGCATTGCTAGATAATGCTAATAGATTACTTTTTTAAAATACTTTTTTTATTAATATACCTGCTTTAATCAGGTGTTACTGTTTTAAATACTGTTTTAGAGGATTAATAATACAATTGAAACACGATGCATATGGAATTACCTGAGTGAGAGAGAAATGTAGGAAAAGATAGAGTGCAGCATAAGGGACAATTCGCACAGAACACATTTTTGCTTTGAAAAACTGGAGACACTTTTTTCTCAATCATTTTACTTATTTAAACTTGGGCATTGTGTATTTAGAATGCCGTGTCATGAATGAGAAGCTGCAAAAGATGCAAGACACAAGTATAATGTCCAAACAGGTCCATCTAGTGTGTGTTTACATAGAAAACCACTGGAAAGCTTGTGCAATGTGAACAGCTCCTGAAGCTCTGAAGAGAGAAAGAGAGATGCCAGTGAGGGCTGGAGTCTGACCTGATGGCCTTTTACACTGTTGTCCAGGAAGACATAGCTCAGGTAAAGAGGAAGAACATAAGGCAAGAGGACAATTCAAGAGCAGATGCCAGTGAAAAGAGAGTGCATGTTGATGACTGAGGTATTCGTTTATCCGGTTCAAAACATTCAAACTGACCGTCAGTAGATCTCAGCCGACCCTCGTTGTAAAACATTTCACCCAACAGGCTTAGATGGTCTGTGGGCTAAGAAAACAGTCCCTTATGAGAAAAAAACAGGGCTATAAGAAGTAAATACATTCCTTTGTTCAAACCATGCAATTTTACCATCTAAGAAACAGAAGTTCTTGTAGAGAGCATAGAGAGTACATTTAGAAAGTCCCATTGTTTATGCCTGGATCTCTCTCTTGTGTTGGTTTCTGCAGTCCTCTTGGGTGTGATAAGCGGGTCCAGTGCCTCTGCAGTGAACTTAGAGATGACTTAATTAGGACTGCCGAGGGCTTTCCTGGACCCTGTGCTAATTGCCTCACACTATCCACTATTAGCAACTAACCCTGGCCGTTTAATGACCGCCAGCCAGGTCTTTGTTTGTTTTGTTTTGTTTTGTTTTGGGCTTTGTAAACCTTTCTGGGTTAGGCAAAATTAGGCTTAAACGTTTTTTTATTGTGGGGTTTAAAGTTTGAGGTCACTGAAGTGTGAAAAGAAGATTGAGCTAAAAATATAGTGCCGCGTATGGAATAATTGATGCCATGTTTGTTCCAATGCGCTCATTAGCCTGTCTGTCTGAGGTTGATACGAGGGTGGCATTAATTTTACATTGGGGCTCAGAATATATCAGTTGCACAGCTGCCTAATGACCAGGTGGAATGCTAAACACTGTATTTTTCACAGATAGAGCTTCAGCATTCAACAGACCCCATGTTACATGCAGGCACACATAGTAGAAATGTGCACTGGGGGAGCTGAAAGAAAGGGCACAAGACTGTACTTGACATGTGTTTGGGCAGGTAGGGTACCTCTGTGGCCATCTGGATATTTCTTTATGGCAGGAAGGCAAAATTACAGTGTAATGCTTCCTTCTTCATTCAGTTCATGATAGTACTTCAAAGAGCTTCATGGTCTTTTTCATTCAGTTATGTGAGTCATAAGGGTATCATATTACTTATCTCATGTATCGAGTGCTGTATTTGATGCACTTGAGTTGCCTTACGTTAGCACATGGTGTTTGTCTGGAACAGTTGGTGAGAACGGCCGTTCTACTCTCAAGCCTCTCATGCAGGAAAATGTTTCATTAGCACAGATGGCTTTTCTAAAAAAATTCAATGTTCTAGAATAAATGAATCGAATTATTAAAATGTTCTCTTATTTTATTCATGATATTCAGAGAACCGCCGAATCCCAGACTTCAAAGACCGGTCCGTCATTAACCAGACAACCAGTCTTTCTCTAAAAGTCATTTAATGAATTATGTAGAGTCTTCCGTGTTGATGTTTTAATTGTTGTTGTTCAACTCATAAATTATGTAGTGACATTATGATGGAGCGTTCTGAATTCAAAGACACAGGGAGCAGATAAATCAAATTAAACTGGAGATTTAAGTTCAGCTCAGGCCGTGAGGATTTTCATTTGTAGGGTTTCAGTTGAACATCATCTGCATCGTGGTAGAAAAGTGTGTGAAATTCTTTACAGTTGATGTCATTGTTTGACAGTTATTGTACTGTTATTTAGACAGTAAATAAAATACAGGAGACAAAGTTACTGGCAGGGCTGTTGATGAAGGAGAATCAAATCAAATTTTTATTAAATTGATAACAATAAGTTGCATCTACGAAAAATGCCAAATAAAGATTTGTTACATTATTACGGCAAATTATTAAATCTTTGAATCACCTTACAAAATATATATATATATATTTTTTTTTTTTCATAACATTAATCATGCAGGAATATTGTATTTTGTCCTTGTCATGCTATGGGTATATCTATGAGGTATTTTTAATTATCAGTCTGCATGTACTTGAAAAAACACGAAGGTTGTACTTCAAGCTTGAATTGCTCTGATGGTAGAAAAATACCCTTTTGCAGAATTTATGTGTTGGGGGCATGATTAATGGTGTCGTTTTTTATCACATTATTATTTTTGAATAATGAATCACACTATATTCAGTCGACAGTACTAGTTTCTGGATATATTCATGATGCATGATTGTCCCTTGAATGTTTATGGCCATTAGAAGGTGTGCGGCTCCTACATAATGTAGATATAATGACGGTGTAGAATCTGGGCGATCGGGGTACATAAAAAGCAATACACCAAAGCTCCAAAGACACCTAGAGAGGCACCTTAATAATTCATGATAGCACTAGCAGTTAGCACTAGCCCTGGCAGACTTTACACACCTGAAGATATACTCATTAAATATACTCCATTAAACTCTACATATGTATGATGCTTTACTCTGTACTGCTAGTATTAGTAGGACATAAGATCAGCTTCTGGAGGAATTGACAGAAAGAGTGAGGCAAGCAACTGTTCACACTGCATAGTGACACTTCATTTTGCTGATGTCGTCTTACCTTAGCATTTTATTTTTGCTACCAATCCTCTATAGCAGGGGTCGGCAAGTAAGTTTGGCATTGGGCCAAAAACAAATTTCGCCACTAGATAGCGAGCCAGAACATAGTCAAAGGATTATTTAAGATATTATTTGATGAAAAATGCAACTAATTGCCTGTGACTGACCGCTACAGTGTATTGTGTAACTGGTAGTGAGCTGTTACTCTGTGTAAAATCCTGTGACAGTCATTAACAAAAAGCTAGATTTGTGTGGCAGTGTCCGATCAGAGTATACGAGCAGAGGAGCGTCAACAATTTCCTCTCCGCACTCCGAGCATTTAAAAATCACTGATATCAGAAACACGCTCCGCATCTAAAGTATTTCACTATGTTTGAAATACCACACTTCTGTTCATAACGTACAAAAAATTAAATAACAGGAGAGTTTCAAAGTGGCTTATTGGAACACTAGTGTGCAAACCTATTTCCTACCACATGACAATCTTGACAATTGCTGCTTTTTGCAGTGCAAATTTTGTTTCTGATTAAAAGACAGTAAGGTTTTGTCAGTTATTTTACCATTATTGCTTAATTTCTTACAGATTTCTGATCATTCGAAATCGGATACAGATGAAGTAGCACTGTAAGATTACGTTTGTTTGAATGCATTATTGAGAGAGCGATTGCATGTGAATAAGTGTTCATGCTTTCAGCTGAAAATATTCAGAGGGAACACATGAATTCCCTGAGAACTATAACTTCCCGCTCATGTCCGCTGCAGTCATCATAGCCTTCACATTCTTTCTGATTTGATTGATCCTTCTCTATCAAGCTAGCTAAATATGTTTAACACGTGAATTCTGTATTTAGACATAAATACACATTTATATTACGGGTCGTTGGCTTGAACTGTATTCGTGATGGAGCGGTGGTGGAGCGCTCTTGGAGCGAGTGAAAACCACGATGCTCTGACTTTTAAAAAATCCGCTCCTCACTCCATTCAGAATCACACCGCTTTCTGATTGAGTAACTGTTGCTGTCATTACAGATCTATTTCAGAACCAGCTGCTATCAAAATAATCTGGCTGCAGGCGTGGGCCAGATATTATTGCCTGTTGCCGACCACTGCTCTATAGTATCTTTAACACGAGCTTTCATTTTTAACTCACTCTGCTCTTTATTTGTTGTTATTGACCTTTATGTCAGTAGAGCGAGGACAAGAACACAGCAAGTCCCAGTGATCAATGAAAATGTGATTATATGTGTGTGTGTTTCCTCTGAAATTCCCTACTGATCAAATGACAGCGGTTAACTTCTCCTGAGGTTCTTTACTGTGATCCAAAATGCATGTTTCAGGGTCACTGATCTCAAATTTAACTCTATTTAGGCCAACATGTATTTTTTCATATCGACCACAGTCTTTCTGCATGTGTTATTAATTTATATCTAAATGATCCTAGTCTGAAGTGGGAAAACTACTCTCGTTTGAACTTGACTTAAGTACAGAGTCAGCAACTAAACAAGGGTTTCTCAACCAGCAGCCCACGGCTGACAAGCTCTGATTCTGTTCTCTAATTTGAACCATTTAGCATTGATGGTGTCTCATCTCTGCCTGCGCTTTCACCAGTGCACATGTATGAGCTGATGATAGTGACATTTTTGCAAGCCATGCATATCATGTGTAAAGTATATATTTTTTAATTAAATTGACAGTAGCGAACAACTATTATTTCAATGGTGTGCACTTCGTCAACAGCCAGTCTAATAAGACGCTCTCCCAACATGGCTGTTTAGAGCATGTCTCTCTTTTTAGTACCAACAAGCAATTCAGATGATCCGAATACTGAATTCACAAACTGTAATGTCAGCATTGGTATGTTCATTTGTGTTCAGATGTTCCTTTTTTTGTGAGGTACTTCACCTCGTCTTTAATTATAGATGTGAGAGGACAGCTAATAAAATGAGATTACTCTGGATTCCTTTCATATGTTGGCAAAACATTGTCAAAGCTTAGACTTCCAATTTAGTGTACCATATGCAACAGACGTTTAGCGATTGGAGTGGGTGGTCTGTGGGCATGACTTCTGACGCTGAGGCTAATATCTAGTTATTTTTAAGTCCAAAAACACATTTTGTAATTTTTTACCTGCTATAACCCCCTTGACCCCTGAGGAGACACAGTTTGGAAGTCCATAATTTAAGCTACATTCCCACAACATCCAAAAATAGTTGTATTTTCTCACACACACACAGTTCAGTTAGTTTCAGTAGTGACGATTGCATTATATAACTATATAAATAATCAGTATGGACTAAAAGTCTCCATCTTTGATATTTAATTATATTACAGTTACTCCGCTTACAGACATTATTCACAGGTATTGCGAGCAGAAATTGGGGTTGTCATTATTTGTTTATGCAGACAATATTCAATATGCTCCTGTAAGTGGTTTATGATGAGGACAATTTAAGAGTCACACCTATTGTGAGACTGAAGGAAAGATGCCTGATTTGAAATCCCCTTGTTATTTAGTGTAGATTATTATGATTTTTTTTAGGCACTGCTTCAAAATATTAATAAATATGCTTTCTATCAAGCTTGTAAAATAGCCAGTCTTTTTTGTATTGATTGCTTTTTTTCCTGATGTATACAAATGACCACTTCTCAGAGTCTCTTTAGCAAACTCCCAGACGCACTGAAGCTGATTGTGCAGTTTTGAGAGCACAGACGCAGGCAGCACGAATACATTCTGTTGTGTTTATCTGGAGTGTGCCGCAAATAACAGGAGTGCTCGCTGTTGTGCATGTAGACGCAGGAGTACACCCACATTCACACGCTGGAAGCGGAGCAGCACTTCCAATCACACCCTTCAAATGCATTTTGTGTTTCACACTCTCTCACACACACTCACACATGTCTTGTGCAGATGATTTATAATTCATGTGTTCTTCACACATCTTTTGAACTGCTGAAGAAGGATTGCCTAGAGACATTCCCCCCCATAATGCCTCACTAACACACACACACACACACACATAATTCTGAAGGGGATTCACTCCTCCATAATACATGAAGAGATTTTCCAGCATCCCATCAACCCCCACCCCGCTGACCCCCTGTGACTCCAACAAGTGTAATTAAGGGTCCTTGGGGGAGGAAGAGGGAGAGAAAGGAAATCACTTCATGCGATGCCTCCCAGGCCACCAGTCAGCACTGTCTTTTTTTTAGAGACTGATTTTAGTATCTCAATATCCCAGCTGTTTATGTCTTTGCTTTATACCTTTTTCTTCTATTCATTCCTACCTTTGTTCTACTTGCATTTATCACAGCTGCTGCTTCTCTCCATCGCTCTGTATCTTGTTCATCCAGTCCCCCGTCACAGCCCACACAGAATCAGCACAGAAAGCTCTGCAGATTTCCACAGAATAGGAACGACTGTCATTCACAGAGTTCTACTCATCTTCCCGCCTCTAACCGCCTCCTCTGTGTTTGTTTATTAAATATGGGTCAGGTTAACACATTTTACCATAAGTTTTACCACAATGGTGAGCAACAGGTTCTGTGTGTTGTAAGAAATGTTGTTGAAATAAGTCTCTTTAGCTCACCAAGGTTGCATCTATTTGTTCAAAACCAAATTGAAAACAGGTGTTGTGAAATATTATGACAATAAAAAAAAGTATTTTAATATAACTTTAAAATGTATTTCTGTAATGGCTAAGCTGAGTTTTCAGCATCCATTACGTTAATCTTCAGGATCACATTATCTGTCAGAACTTATTCTAATATGATGATTTAGTGCTCAAAAATGTTTCTTATTATCACCAATGTTGAAAACAGTTGGGCTTCTTAAAGGGATAGTTCATCCAAAAAAAAAAAAATGATGTTATTAATGGCATTAATGAAAGCCCTTGATTTAGGGTATACAGTGCTGTAAATCTTTCTGTCATGACATGTAGCATGTGTTTCTCCATGACTGAGATGCTTCAGTTTGTAAACTCTGTTCTCTTCTGCAAGAACCTTCCTCTTTCCCTTCCTCACAGCCTCTGAGTTGTTAAATAGTTAATCCGTGCTCTGGCTCTTCTCCTGCATCTATATTGTAATGTTATGGGTCCTTTGCACCACACTGGTGTTTCTGCAGGATCTGGGAGAAAAATAAGATCTGTAAGAATAACATAAACTATAGTTTTGTCTGTAAGGGTGTTTTTTTAAAGCCCTCTGAGGACCTGAACCGAAAGACCTTCTGTGTTTCTGTCTTTCTCTGTTTCGCACTCTCACACATGCACATGCAGAAGCCTGGAAAATGCGGCTTATAGCCGAAAAGGAGAGAAAGGTCCACGGAGGCTAAATATGCAAGTTGTCATTCTACACAAATCATCCTAGAGAGTCTTTCCTCAAGAATTGAAATGTGAACTGTGCTCTATCAAATGTTCCCATGTCTATGTGCGTGTTTGTGTCATAAGAGCTTAAAGCGGCAGAGCTTAATGAGGGAAGGTGATGATGGTGCCATTCACAGTGACTTTATTTACACCTCAGAGCTGCTAATGATGATAATGAAGGGAAAGAAACAGACACAAACAGAGTAAAATATCCATGTACATGTAAAGTAATTTCAATATCCATATCTGATATTTGTGTCCATGTATAAACAGCCTTTGATATGATTTGTGCAGTATAATCTTGTTCATTATGGCAATAAAGCTTCTTTGAGTTCGGAGAAAGATGTAGTGAATTGGTAAGCAAGAAACTGAGTAAATCAGCTAACTGGAAAGACTGTAATTCAACAGCTAGTCCCCAGCTGGTTTCTTCCACATTTCAAGTGGTTTTGCATTTCCTACATCAAGGCTGCTGACTCATAAATACTTTCATCCACTCTGCTGTTTCTGGGGCAGTGAAAACTGCAGGGTGTGAGATATGATAGACAGAGAGCCTGATAGGTTGTTGTGTGAGACAAAGAGACAAAATACATTATGTATTTTGTTCTGTTTTATTTACCCTGTGACCATCATCAATAAGTAGCTGTATATGAAACTAATAGAAGTGTATGGTGTATCCTATTTTAGATAAGTAAATGGGTGTGTGTGTGTCTATGTGAAAAAGGAGAAAAGAGGGAAGGACGTGTAAATCTGGAATGTGAATGGTTTTTGAGCTAGCTGAATGGAGTCAAACGCGTCGCCAGCTGGAGAGAGTTTCACATTTCTGTGGACATTCCTACAGTGACGAAAAACAGACTCGAACTAAACTACAGGCAGCTGCTGCTCTGAGAAACACATAGGGTTGAGTGAAGAGGAGGAGAGAGTGAAAAAACAAGTGTCCCCATGGGTTTGTTCTTCATTTGCATTTGAGAAAACTGAATGCATTCAGAGCTCAAAAAAACAATGGCGCTTCTCTTGCCTCATGCGTTTTCCTATTTACCCTCTCCAGTTGAAGCGCTTGGCCCGTCACCAGCAGGATTTCACCCTCTTTTTGTTGCTGAAGTGAAGCTGAAGTTCCAGACCTCACAGCTCAGGGGCTAAACGGTGCTGACAGAGCCTCAGTACTTACGGGACACTCGGGAGTTGTAGTTCTCCTGCTCTCGCCCTGTAACGGCTGAAATGATCTATAGGTTTGTGCAGGTTAAGTACTGTAAAGCAGAATCATAAAGATGTTTCTGACAGGTGGTTAAGAGAAGATCTTTCAGGCATGCTTTGTGGTGTAGACATGTGTCTACAGCTGCTTAGATATGCATATGCACACACTTTTTCATCAATACCCACCGCTTTTCTCCTTCTCTCTCCTCTAGACATGAATAATACATTCCTTAATTTCCTTGGCCCACTTTCTGACCACACACATGCTCACCACTGACTGTAACTATTTATTTCATACCAGATTACTTAGATCTCACCATAGACCGTGTTTCTGTAGTGCAAATGTCTGACAGTATTCCAAAAACTGTTCTCATATTATCTCACAAAGTGCACTGCTTTCCCTCGTTTAGTTTAGAGCCGTGTTGTGCTCTGATTTGAGTGGTCTCACACGGGTCCGGCTTTGAATCTAAGCTCTCGCGCACACACACAGACACACTAATGCTCAAGAGTGAGTATTCAGCACGTTTCAGATGTGAGTTTACCATGGTGCTGTAGGCTCAGTGGGGAGCGCTGAGGGTATACAGTCACACAACACGACACAACATAGAGACTATCCATCTCTCTCCATTTTCCAACAGACAACCTGCTGCGTGTGTGTCTCCGTGTGTTTGGCAAAGGTGCTTGGCAGACAAGCCCATCAATGCTGTGAAAGTGTTTGCCAGGCTTTTATCAAACACCTCTGCTGGAGCTCATTGATTCAGCCCGGCAGGGTGGTCAACCAAAAGAAATCCTTGGTTTAACTTCAGTGCCTTTGCTGTGCCGGCCTCTTGTATAATGACATGCATTCTTGGATCTATTTTTGTTTAAAATGAACAATGTAATACTACATAGTCAACCTGGCTAGAGATGCAAAGCTGAAAACATATGTTATTATAGTGCTATTTTTTTCTCGCTCTCTGAGGACTATTTGAGAAAAACAAAAACCCTGATAAGAGTTCAGAGTGTGAAGAGACCTTGTTGTGCTGCTGAACACAGCGTACTTGGACAGCGGCCTAGCTTCAGGCACAGATGCAGGAAGCTCACTTTGCTATGATGTTCTTCTTTCACTCCTTCTCCTGCTTACTTTAAGGCCAACACATACACAAACATGCACACAATAGGATGGAGGCTAGTGCAATCAAACAGGGCAAATTCATGGTGTGAAAATGTGGCATAGCACATGCATAAGCAGTTAGTTAGAAATCAACTAATTGATACATCATTTAAAAACATTTTTAATTGTGGCCTAAGTGTCCAAAAGGGACTTTTTATTATTTGATATATTTAACTATATCAACAGCAGCTTATCACAATGTAAGGAATCTTGCAAAAAGAGTAATAATTTTGAATGTGTCAGTCCCAATAGCCTAGTGGGCAGTGTATCGATATATGATGTTGCGTTATGGGTGTCTCGAGTTCGAATCCAAGCTTGAAGACCTTTCCCGATGCCACCCCCCTCTCTCTTCCACTTCGCTTCCTATCTCTTCTACACTGTCCTATCGACGAAATTGTATTGTTTCAGTGTCATCATGTTCAGACTGGTTGATCTAGATCTAGTGTAACTGTGTTTTTTAAAGATATTAAAATATTAAAGAAACCCTTATGTGCAGGTTTCATTAATTAAGAGGCGTTATAATAGCATTTTCCGTGGGCATTTTCCACTCTTTTTGATTAAATGGACACCTTTTGCTGCTGCACAGACTTCTATGTAAATGCTTTCCTCCCAAATTAAATGTGATACAGCTCTGGCTCAAAGCGCCAGTTCCCATCACACACATGCCGTGGGTTTGCTGTATTGTCTAATTTCATTTATAACTTCTCCTAAAAAAACAGCCTCTTTGCAAAGCTTGCATTGCATAATATTACATACACTGATTTTTACATCTCAGTAATCTTTGCAGATTGTGTGAATGTATGTCGACTGTTTTATTCAGAAAATTGCATACATTTAAAATGAGTTTTCATTTTTTCAGATTTTTACTATGGTTCGATCATTGATTTGGTCAGTAGCATGCACACCTCCTGTAGTGCTCACCTTGCCACCACCACCACCAAAGGTATCAATGCTCTGGGTCAACTATGGGAAGGCACCAGTAAAACATGAGGTGCACTTTATGCAGAACATATTGTATTTGGCTTGGTAAAAGGTCCCAAGAGATATACCCTAGATGTGGTCCCCTGTTAAGGTCAACTCATTGCATAATGAATTGACCTGCCCTGCAAGGTAAATAGCTGATATTGAGCCTGGTTCATTAGTCACACTGGAATGGAAGATCAAGTGGAGCACATTGTATTGAGAGTCTTCCATGCAGTAAGAGCTGCTGCATATTTGAGCAAATGCACAGTCACTGTTATGGCAGCTTGTAACTTTTGTATATTTTGACAAATTGCTGGTGAATTTGCATGAATTTGTAAGATCTCATTTGGATTTTTTTTCATACAATTTGCTTACTTCTCAGTGAAGGTTAAGTTTAGGGGTGAACTTTATATTATTTATTTAGTCAATAAAAATGATGCTTTCATACAAACCTAATTGTATGATAACATGTAAAATAGTAAATTTTCATATAAGTGAGGTTGGATATTAATGTTCAAAATAGATAATTTGACAACTGTTATGCAGTATATGAGCTCAATTTGACTAATTATACTGTGAACACTGCCTGATTATGTAAATAACATCACTAATGAGCCACAGCCTATATGGTTGAAATGAACAAGTAAAAAGAGATTATTATATGATAGCTTATTATTAATATTTGTTTGAGAAAACACTTTCTCATCACTCATCCACAATACCATACACTGGCTCTGATTCTGTGAATGACTTGATTGGTTTGAGACCCATCAAAATTGCCTCCACCCTGAATAATGGTGTGGATAACCTCCCATGATCCTTTACAATTTCATTCCAAGCCCCTGGGTATTAAGAGAAAGAAGGAAATGAGGAAAGAAATGTCGATTTGGGGAGAAATCCACACTGAAAGCATTGAAGGGCTTCTTAATTAGAGCAAAAGTGGCCAACACAGATGCTGTCATACTTTGCCAAGCCTTTGGCCTTCTCCTCCTCTCACACATTCCCTTTCACCCCCACTATCCCACACTTTCACACGATGGAAGCCCTTGGGTAGCAGGGGAATGAACAGTCCTGCGGAAGTTCTGAAGTATAGGAAGTCCTGGAGAGAGCCAAGTGTGCTTTCACTAGCTGGTTGCTGTGAATGTGCTTGCACTCTGAACAACAGACAGTCAGTTTGGGGCCTAACATGGAAATCAGGTTGACCAAACAATGAATGAACACCAACAAGCCACGCATTCATTAAAATGCTTTCATTACTCCTGAATGCTTTTGAGGAGTTGTGAAGATGCACAATGTACAATGCAGGAAGAAGGAAACTGATATTGCATGTAAAACTTTCAAATCTTTCAGCTTCTGTTTTTATTTCTGTGCACATATTTTCTATTGTCAGTTCTGCAGCCTGCTCTATGTCCCCTAGACCTCAGGAATATTTGGTTTAGCCGGTCTTATCAAGCAGTGTGCTGCTGTATGATGATTCAGCTTGTCTGGGTGTGTGTGGCAAGGCAAATCAATGAAGACATGAATACAGACCCAAGGAGACCTTGACTTTCGTCGTGAATAACTCAGCTGCAGGCAGACAGGTTCATGCACTGAGTTCCAGCATCACAAACAGTTTAGGCACCTAAGAACGAAAGGAAGACAGACCACATGATTACAGAGTTACTCATCCAGAAAACAATCAGGGTTCCACTTCAGCATTACAGGCCCATCACATAACGTGGTTAATGTTGTAACACATGTGGGCACATTACGTTAATTAGTCTTTAAACTGTAAGATGATTCAATCGTCCCGAGCTGTAATGGCACATAGAGGGAGAGAAGAGATTGACTGTATCTGTCTCCTGTGCTCATTTGTTTGTGTTGTTAATGACGGGGAGGATTTGAAGTGATTATTTTAATATGATCATGACTGATAAGATGTGAGAGATTTAATTTAATGTAGCATATTTATACTCATTATATCCATAATGCTGCTTTGTAGACAAAACCAAAATTAACTTTAATTACAGATTTTCTGAAAATTTGCAATGGTTTTATGGTATTTCAGGTATTTTCTCTACCTGCATTCTCCAAAAAACGTGTGCGTAAATATCATTATCATACTGTCATAAGACAAAGCTGTAGCATTTCAGACTAATATTTATTTGTAGATCAATACATAAACATTAAAGAGATTTAATATTAAAGACAAATATTAAGAGTTCACCCAAAAATGAAAATGATGTCATCATTTACTCACCATCATGTCATTCCGGACATGTATGACCTTCTTTCTCTACATATTTTGAAAGAAAAAAGTAAAAATGTTTGCCCATAAAATTAAAGTCATGGGTCCCCATTAACTTTCATTGAATGGACAAAAAAGTGGAAATATTTTCCTTATCTTCTTACATAAATTATGCTTTTAGGTGAACTATTCTTTTAATTGCAGAGCATCATCATTATTATTATTATTAATAATAGTAGTAGTAGGATCCAGTATGTAAGTACACATTTATAGTCATTGCTGTTAATAAACACATGAATTCACAGATGGGGAGTAGCGTATTAAGTATGCATTACATACAGGGCCAGACTGTGTTCTACACCCACAGCATCAAACGTGTTATCATCTTACTATTATGAAAATATTTATAACATCCTAAGGAGAGCCCTCTATCCATGTGATTCTATATTTAATCATAATTTCCAGACTCACTGGGCACACTCAGCAAACAGGCCGCAGACTGGCGTAGTGTTAATCCTCTTAGCTGAAAGCTTTGTAAGGTCCTGCTGGGTGCTGGGAGGAGGCGGCCGTGTCGCTGCTGACCACTGCGTCCTGGTGGGGATGAGGAGGTGCTGGCTCTTTTAATTGAGTAATTGATACCCGCTGGCTCAGAGTGTGACTGATGGCATTACTCATCATCATAGTGTATGCTCAGGTATGCTGTGAGTCCAGTTCTTACTGGACCATTGTACGGTTCTGTAATTTGCTGTAGTTTCTGTAATCCTTGTTTTATTTTGACTTTTTTTTATTAGTTCACCTCAAAATGAAAATTATGTCATTATTTAATATCATTCCTGACCTGAATGCTTCTTAATATTGTGGAAAACAAATTCTATAAAATTTTATTCAGCTCTTTTCCATACAAAAACATTCATAAAGCTCCGGAATGGCCAAATAGGCACCATTAAGTTAATAATGACAGATTTTCTTGAAGTGTAGAAATGGTGATGAATTTTGGATTGCAGAGATTGTTACAGCAGATTTTATTTGTGTAAGATTTTACTGATGTAATGTTTATATAAACCAGAATCTAATAAAGACTAATTTGAACCCGCCACTTATTAAATTTGTCTCTCGACTGTTTGCTGGAAGTTGCTGACTTTGGCAGCGTTTCATGCTTCTCATTAAGCCTAAACTCATATAGAATGTGTTGGAAACTTAATTGAAATAATTAAAAGTGCCCAAGTGCCGATAACAGCGAATTGTGTTAAATATAAATCAATATATGTCATGTTAGATCAGAGAAACAGTGGGTGAGAGAGAGAGAGAGAGAGAGAGAGAGAGAGAGAGAGAGAGAGAGAGAGTCGAAGATGAAAAGCTGGATATGTGCCAATGTGAGCTCCCACTGCTGTGTAGGGAATATGAAATTTGGGTAGCTTAAGTAGGAGGTGTCATAATAAAGTGAGAAATATGGCTTAAGGCATTTGTTTATAAACCTTGGAGTTATTGAATTGGGAATTCATAAAAACATTAAAAAAATCAAGTGTAGCATCAGTTATGGCAGGTCACGTTAGTCATGCTCGCACCAGCTGATCCACGTTTACCTATAGGGACGCGACACCTATCATATAGCACCCATATATAAGGTCCTTCAGTATAATCACCGGCTTTTGCGTTGCTCAACAGCTAATTACCCACCTCCATCCCCAACTCAGGATTTAGCCTTCTGATTCTCCTTTGAATCAGCTAATTTTTAAAATTTTACATTAAATTATTGAACTTAATGATATCTGCAATACATGTATGTTAGTTATGTTCTGATAACACTGAGGGGTTATTGCTGCATGCAACCATATCACCAATCCAAACTGCATGCTAACTGTGAGTCATTGACGATAGTGGTCCTGACAGAATTTCAATGCGAGTCATGGAGAAGTGGTGGTGGTGGTGGTGGGGGGGGGGCATCATAAACACTTAAGCACATACATATCACTTCATAAATGAGGCAGCCTTTGTAAACATGTCATTCTTAATGGCCCTCATTTGGGCTATTGCCGTATTCCCACAAGGCACACATTTGCCTTTTTCATATGTTTATCTGTATGAAAAAACACAGACAATGGTTACAGCTAATAAGCTATAAGTGCAGCAATATGAAACCGATTTCTGAAAAGGCATAGTCATTTTGACATTTGCTGTATATCACTTGAAAAGTGCAAAATACTTCGAGATCCAAAAAGTGTATTTTCTGACAGTGAATAATGCAGTGAAATCTCACACTCAAACATCCTGAAATTAAGGAACTGGGAACTATAGCAGAATTCCATTTCAGTGACAGGAAATTAATGGGCTTTTCCATAATTTACCCCTCAGGCCATCTGGCCCTGGTGTTTTGTTAGATTTCATCTCTGCGATGCAAACAGCAATCTAACTCTCTGTTTGTATGGTGTATTAATATATGAGAACCCAGTGGCTGATCTGAAAACATCACCATCAAGGAAGCAAGGGTAAATAAAGCATCATCCTCATTTATATTGTCCTGTAATTATTCTTTCCTTCCCATAAGGCCCACACAGATTGTGCTCCTCAGAACAGGAACGTGTTCGCATGTACAGTACAACATCACACGGCCTTGACATGTTCCTTCATTAAATATTGTGATTCATTTGAATGTATGCTTTTAGCTACCGATACAAGTGTTCTGAGCTTTGATTAACATTACCAAGTTTAAATCCATTCCACTGGAACACATGAATGTCTGCCGATTCAGACTCAAACTCCACAATGTCTGTTAAGCTGTTTTTGTATAAGGTCTTTTCTCTCAGATATAAACAGTTGACTCATTTCCTAAAAATATATTTTTTTTCTGAACATCTTATCAGAATAACTTTAGCAAAAACAGATGTATAATCCTAAAACCTGTCATAATCAGAAATGTGGAAGACATTTATTGGCTATACCGATAATTGTAATGATTCTAAATGTAATATTTTAAATGATTCATTTTTAGTCATTTCTTTTGTCTCCGCCATAGCATTCACTATAATGCCATATCTCTATCTAGAGACATTCTGCACACGCACCTTTTTTGTCAGTGAGTGTGAAGTGACCTGCAGTGAATACTTAAGAAATAATACAATTCAACATATGGGATAGTTTACCCCAAATTGAAAAGGTTCATGTTGTTCCAAACCTGCATGACTTACATACAGTAAAATTACATGTTTTTGGAGAATATAGGTATCCAAACAGTGACATTTCTCAAAATATCATCTTTTATGTTCACAGAAGAAAAAAAGTCATACGGGTGAGTTAGTTTCATTTTTGAGTGAACTATACCTTTAATGTTAGAGAGAAGCAAAGACACGTGCAAATGTATATGTACACAGCAGTTTGTCATGTCCATAATTTCAAACTCACTGATTTCCTATTACTTATAGATAGCTATTTAAATGTACTTGTTTGTGTGCAAAGATATGCTGGGATTTGCACCGTCACAAATCTTTAACCAATGTTTAAAGCAGGCTAATTTGACTTCTTCCTGTGCACATTGCATCAATCAGCGAGTCAGAGAGTACACGTCTGTTCTCTGTTCACTTTTATTTCATCAGGTCACACATGAACTTCCCTTTCTACTTGCTTATCCTGGCTCACCATGTGCTGTGCTTTGAGATTGATCAAATCTGACCTGATTTCCCAAGGGTAGTGTGGCATACAGTTTAAGAAGCATCTGCTGCGTTTCCAAAACACTGCTCAAGTGGACAGGAACAGCAGAGAGGGCACTTAATGAACTTCTGCTGTGTAAACGGGTGACTTGACACATCATATTTATGTTTATTTTAAAGTCAACTTTCAAGAATGTTTTAGATTTCGGTGTCATGCCATAAGTTTATCATATCCAGATTCCAGACACATCTGTTGATAATGTCATTTACAACAGCTTGGTTTTATTTGGAGTTTACTGGCAAATCCTTAGAAGCGACAGATTTTACAAGACCTGGCTGCAGTAAATGGTGCCTCTGTGTTTTATTAGTTAGGGCACTGTGGCAAGATTCTGTGACAGTTCATTTAAACATCCTGCCTCCATGTTATTGCACCATGCAATCATTAGACATACATGCTTCTCTTCCCTTCCCTCAGAAATATAGTGAAACATTAAAAACTGACTTTTGAGGACATTTGAAGTGGTCATAAACAGAGCTGGGTAGTAACTGATTAAATGTCATCCTGGATTACATAATCAGATTCCCAATATTAAGTACTTGTAATTAGAGTAAATTACATTTTAAAATACTCGTAATCAGACTACAGTTACTTTTTATGGATTACATGATTACATATTATTCACACAATAGCAATAAATTATTAATAATTCATTGATTCTCCCTAATTTCTCTTTTTCAACTTTTACATTTTACTTTCTAAAATAGCCTACCGATTAATATACATATTATATATGTATATAGTCCAGTTTTGTGGATATTCACACTAAGATCAGTCATTAGTCAGGTGGTGACAGACCACTGGATTTACAAAAATCATTTCAGGTTTAAGAAGGGTTTCAACATTGCATCAACTACTGAACACATTCATTTTTATTTGAATTATTACTATTATTATTGAATTATTTTTTAACCATGTATTATTAATTATAACTAATTAAAATGCACATATTCACGTTATTTCCTAGTTACATGTAATGCAGGCATTACAAAACTTTTTGTCATCTATACCTTATTCACCAAATATATTTTCTTCAAGCATCCCTTAGATTCTAAAATAAATATTGAAATAATTAAGTATCACATTTGCATGTTCACGGTTTCTTTGATGTTGATTAATGATCACACGGCATGCAGGTAAATACAAATATTTCATCTTTTTTAGTAAGTGTTTTATTTGAAACATATATATACAAAGACGGTTCACTCCTATACTGATGAATGAGAGAAACTGCAAAGCACAATATGGAGGAATAATCCCACCCTCTAAATGAAAGATCCGAATTTCCCATAGAAACTTGACTAGACCAGACAACGCACATGCGCTGTATAAGCATGGTATGACTCCGCATGCGCATTGGCTGGTCTAGCCTGAAAAATAAGCTGTTCAAATGCTATTTGAGAAGATTCATGGGACCATTCATTTCATATTTTTTAAATATTAATATTCATATTTTAGATTTGACATGTGTAATTTAATTGTGAGTTCAGCAAGCAGTTTTTGAGATTTCAGGAATCCCCTATTCATTAAGATTAAGAAGGCATTGCAAATATGGCCACCGAGTCAAGAGACTTTCCTTGAAAGGAAGTCGTTTTAAATTTATGTATTAATTTTTTTTATGATTTAATTAATTAATATAAATTATTATATTGTATTATTATATTACCTAAACTGTGTAATATAATGGATTACGTTACTGACTACATTTTTTGTCATGTAATCTGGAATCAGTAATGGATTACAATTTGTAAGTAATCTACCAGCTCTGATCATAAATCATCCAAATTCTGCGGTATGGGTTTGCAAGTATTACCACCTTCATATATATACCAGTGCATCTAGGAGATCTTCTCACTAATATAGTGCAACTAAAGTGTGTTTGTGTGTGTGTGACCTCCTGTCACCCCTGGGTTAAACCTAATCCGACCTGACACCTACATGTTTGTGTGACTTCTAATGGATGCCTTGCTTTGCTTTGACTGCTAACAGAGACCCCCAGGGACTGGAGACACACACATACTCAGATGTCTAGAGATATCTCCTGTGGATGTTGTAGAGGTCATTTTTGGAGACAAAAACCTTGTACAGATGACATCTAAATCAGTGTCTGACTTCAAAGCAATTTATTATCTTAATTTGTATTTAATGTGAGCTACCCAGTGTTTCCCAAACAACTGTGCAGCATGAATCATCAGTGCGTGGCATAACAACATGTGACCCTCTGTGAAAACCCAGCTAAAGTCATTTTTTTGTGATTTGCTGTTTTCTAAAAACAAATCATCCTTCATAATGTAAAGAACATTCTTTGAAAATGAAACCTTTATATCTTTAATATTGACTGAGTAAGGTCATGTCAAAGATTGAAATTATAGTGAATTTAATGGTAGAAATCAAACTTTGATGCTCGTTATCTCATAATTAGATTTTGAGACTTTAGCCTGGATTTCACAGAGAGGGTCACACATATATTTCAGCTGTGTCTGAGTTGTGAGCTTACAGTATGAGCTGTATTTCTGCCAAAAGGCACACGTAAAGCACAGAGTTATCTGAGTCCCGAACAAATTATTATTTCAAGACTCTTCTTTTAATGAATCAGTCTGAAAGACTAAGGAACTCTGAATTCATTACAGTGGTTTCTGAATTAACATCTGACCCACTTATTGAACCACTCAGTCAAAAATATCTTGTAAAAATAAAAAAATAAATGTTATAAAACATTATTTATAGTTACACTAGGTGAATAGACATTGTACAGGACCGAAGTCATAGCCATTTTCCTACAGTATTTACTTTGTTTCAGATCAATGATATTCAAAGCAGCCGTGAGTCTCTTGATGTGTTACATATCAGGATAAAACACGGTTCTTTTGAGGATGGATCAAATAATGACGAAAGTGAAATAGATCACTCCTCTTTCCAAGTCAAGGACTATGTGTTTCAATTATGCTAAGTGGACTGCTGATTAGATTACCTGTCTCTTGTGCTACCTCACCCTGAGAGAGAGAGAGAGAGAGAGAGAGAGAGAGAGAGAGAGAGAGAGAGAGATTTGTTCAATTAGATGGAGATGTGTAAATGGTTCTCAAAAGCTCCTCTCAGACAAGCTGTCAAGTGTCTTAGTACCCGCTAACCCCCACCATCACAAATACATTGATTACCTCAATGAGGCTTCAGGTTGGTATCTGATTAATAGTTAGAAACTTTTCTCTCTTATTTTTGCATTTCAGGACCATATGAGACAAAGAAGGAGCAATGCTTCAAAAGAGCACCCTTGTTATACTTTAATGTTGTTTTGTTCATCCCTAGAATTGAGAATCTGAGAGAAATCTGTGAAATTACCTCTACACATTCAAAGATGTTGGACATTATTATTTGGATAAAATGTAATTAAAATCAAATCATTAATTAAAATCAAAGTCCCTTACATTTAGACAGTATATACATTATTTTAATTAATCTGTGACAATTTGAATTGCCTTTGTATAAAATAATAGAAGTTTACCGTATGTCCTCATTTAAATTGTAAACGTGTGTGTATTTGTTTGTTTGTTTGCTTGAGTGTGTGTCTGCTTAGCTAATGTGACATTTTGACATGAGTCTCTAGGGGATGAACAGATGCACTTGTCTCTGAACTAACAGCCTGTTGACAATGTGTAATGTCTGGTCACTGGTCTCTGTTCTGTCAGAGAGAACACACACACACAGCACAGACCTTGTAAAGACACCCTCTTTGGACCTTAATTGGATTGTTTGTGGCCTTCAGGATTGTATGTGTGTGTGTGTGTGTGTGTGTGTGTGTGTGTGTGTGTGTGTGTGTGTGTGTGTGTGTGTGTGAGAGAGAGAGAGAGAGAGAGAGAGAGACAGAGGCGCTCCTAATTGGGTGTATTTGTGGCTTGTGTATGATGAATGCAGTCAGTCCTCAGAAAGTTTTTCTCTGTTTCTCACTCTCTCCTCCACGCAGATACCAGAGTTTTTTATTGGGGTAATAATGTTAGTTTTACTCTTTCTAGTTGTTCTTTGCTTTGTTAGTGTATGGTGTTACCACATAACATAATCTCACATCACATGATGGTATGTTTGATGATGGGCCAAAAACTGTTTTATCTCTTTTCGTACAGAAAATGTAGACATTATGAGTCCAGTATAAAAGCAAGTGTGCTTTTAATGCAATTACATAAATGAGCTGCCTTTTTAAATCACACCCAATAAATTTCACACTTATGAAAGACAAGCTTGTGACAGAATGAGGTTTTCAGTCCAACTATGCTTTCAGCAATCTCCGTTTTCAAAATGGGCAGCACTGTAAAATGTTAATGGATGCCATAATGTGCAGTAGCTAATGGACGGCTACAAGAAGCTGCAAAGGGCACATTTCTTGAGTGTTTAGTGGATGCATGGGGTGATATAACAGGGCAGATGCGAAGACCACGTCATTTCAGTTCATCAGTCAATCACAATCACTTTTACAATATTTATACTTGGCTAATTTATTCAGTATCAAAATGTCAGAGACAGGAGAGATGAAATAGTTATATGTATAATTACATGGTTAGTTATCTGTCATATATTGCAGACATTTCTTTGAGACCATGGGTAGCGGGCAGAGAGATATCAGATGTATTATGTTTGTATTGGATTTGTACATAAAGCATTTGTGAATTTATATTTCTGTGTTGATCCCATTGGAATAGTGTGCTTTAAGATTATGGTATATTAATGAGCAGTTTCTGTGAGAGGGTTTACTTTTTGCTCTGTTTGTTTTTATCATAGCTTGTTTGAAACAGAGCTCCTTAAGCTTAGTTTCCATTAAGTGTTTGAGTTTTCCCTCTCACATTAGATAAATTGTGAGGAGTGTTACGGATGATACATTGTGGATTCCTCCGGCAAACAGAGAGATTTGTGTCAGAGTACTTCCTCGTAAACAATTACCAGGAAAACTAAGAAAAGAACACAGTCAAACACACACATAAACACGCACACAGATAGTATAAAACATCTCCTGCCTTCAAAGCATCCGTCTATCTGAAACACTCTATGACTCTCTTTGTCTTGCTCTTAACTGCTTTCCTGTCTGTCACTGAACCTGCCATTTCTCCTTTATTTCAACGATTGCTTCCCAGCTGTCCGGTGTGCCATGATGGGGAGTTTTCCCTAGCGATATGACCCTTGAACCCAGTAGCACACAAATTGTCTTTCAGATCCTCCATCGAGGGTCAAAGGTCAATTAGCATCTCGAAGATAAGGTAAACTGAGATTTTGAGAGATGCAGTAGATGATGTTAAAGGTTATATGGTAGCTGATAATAGAATAATGACGTAGTTTCACAGAACAAGAGTTTACCTGACAGATCAACTGCATGTTATAGAGATATGATGTAGTGTATGAAAATAATAAAACTATATTAAGGCTTTTTAAAAATAAATCATTCACGTTATTTGATGTAATTGATAAATGAGTGTCAAAACGCTGCTCAGAGGACAAACACTCTTGAGCAATATCAATATAACCATCTGCAAGGGTTTGTTTATTTTCATGTTTGTGTGAAATATATCTGTTTGTATAACATGCTGAAGCATGCTTTAATTATTTATGCTTTATTGACCAATATGTCTGTAATATAAAAATATATCTAGCTTACTGATGTCTACTGTGTATTACTGACCATGAATCAATATATCATGTCATTTCCTGTCAGTGATTTGATTTTGTAAAGATTTGTCTTAAAGTCTAGAGTGGGCCTTAAAATTAATTATTACTTATATATAGGAATATATAATATTATATATTTCTTCACTTACATTGTGTCCATAGAAATAAATATCAGAAAACGCTCAGATTTATTTTGTTGCTATATAATTTCCACAGAAATCGTGTGCTTCCTGTCATTTATATCTAGTGCAGGAATAAGAAATGTTGAGAGAAAGTGAGAGAGCGAGAGCCAGAACGTAGAAATAATGTCACTGGTGTTCTGAATTCTCAGCCTGGTCCCAGCGGTCCTCATGAGGGTGTCATTTAGATAAATGCTCCCAATTACAGCACTGCTGCCCAGTACTCACAGGCACACGACTCTGTCTGTGTCTCTGAAGGTGTAAATGAGAGTTTTTCCCTCTGTGTGTATGTGTGTGTGCCTGAGGGTGTTTCTGCTCAATATTAGAAATCATACTACAATCTTACAAAAATAAAGGTTCTTTAAGGGCATCAGTGGCTCCATGAAGGATCTTTAACATCCATGGAATCTTTCTACTGTGCAAAGGTTTTCTTTATAGTGCAAAAGGATTATAAAAAAATGTTTTTTAGATTCGTAAAATGTTCTTTACATGTAAGAAAAATGATTATTTTAAGAAATGTGCATTGGAAGGTTCTTTGAAATGTGTTCTTTTGTGGCATCTCTGTGAATATTCCCTCTTGGAACCTTTATTTCTGCATGATTCCTGTTTCAGAAAGTTTATGTGACTGCTTTGGTCATGTCCGTATCTAACCAGATTGTGTAATAGTTGCACAAGTCAGAATTATCTGTGTTCCCAGCCTCAAGTTGGCAGCTGACCAGACCCCCTTGCAACACTGAGTCTTTGAAATTATAGATGCATACTTTTCTGAAAGCAAACCACACAGATCATCACCTAAAGGCATTCATGAGTGTTGGGTCATGCTTCCCTCTGATTCAGCTCTGCTGTTAGGAGAAAATACCCTGTGTGATAAATGTGTTTTTGAACTTTCTATTCATTAAAGATTCCACAAAATAGTTACACAGCACAACTGTTTAAAAAAAGTATGAAATGTTTCTTGATCACCAAATGCACATATTAGACTGATTTCTGAAGGACCATGTAACGTTGAAGACTGTAGTAATGACTTGCCATCACAGGAATAAATGAAATTTTGATATTTAAATATAAGTTAATTGTAATAACTTTTTTAAACGGTAGTATAGGTTCAAAAATAAGTGCTGACAGTTTTCACGAATCCCTTGAGCTGTTTGTAAACAATAGAAGCATTCTGGTTAGCTTGAATGTTGATATGCTATTTAGGGTAGCGGTGAGGTAATGTCCTTTGGGAGGGTTGGAGGGTGGATGGTTGTGTTCAGTTGGAGAGATGCCAGATCTAATCAAGACAAACGCAGTGAGTCATTGTAACTTTCATGAACACATGGATTCAACAAGACTTCTCTTTTCTGTCTACTGGCTTCCATCAAATGACCTCTCCTTTTGGTTAACTGGTTTGTGAACCTTCCCCTACTGACTGAAGAAACGTCTCGGTTACGTATAACCCTCGTTCCCTGAAGGAGGAACGAGACGCCACGTCGGAGGACCGGACGAATTGGGATCTCGCTTAGAGAGACCTATCCACTTGAGTGTAAACTAAACGAGCCAATGCACATTGGCATGCGATTATTGCATCCAGCTGCCGCTGATCACAGCGTGAGCATAAATAGGCAGCAGGTGCAGCGCATATTCAGGTTTTCGCTGAGGAGCCGAGCCGGGGCCCGGCCGCTCAGCGGTGGTACAGGAGCCGTGGCGACGGGACGTGGCGTCTCCGTTCCCTCCTTCAGGGAACGAGGGTTACATACGTAACCGAGACGTTCCCTATCAGTCGGTCACTCTCGACGTCACGTCGGAGGACCGACGAATTGGGATCCCTACCAAAGGCCCGCGGATACTGCCCTTCCAGTGTCCCGTGGAGGCCTCCTGTGCCGTTATTTTCTGGCGCAGGTTAGGGCCCCCATAGGAAGATCCGTTACTGTTGCTCTGGCACTACCCACTCAGTAGGACTGGATAACACTGGGAAAACGTAACCGTTCAGCTCAGAACAGAGACGCTATGAAGCCCTTACCTTCCCGAGGGAGGTTCAGAGGCAGTTACACATATGGACAATAGTCAGATGCATATGGAAGATTGGAGGTGATTGTAACCTCTTGGAGTAGCAGGAAGTCTGCCGGAAACACGGGCTCTAAGGCTAACGTGGAAATACACATATGGGATCCGAGCGGTCTCTACATATGGAACCCAGCCTCTACCGGTTCTCAAGGATTCATCGAGTGAGGGCCTGGCGCCGGACGCCCGCCCGCCCAGCTGCCGAGGGATGGAGGAGCTCGACAGGGTCTACAGTGGACTCTCTGGAGCAGTTTTTAGCAAGCCGACCCAAACCGGGGCCCCTCAGTGCTTCTACCCGTTTGAGGTGAGAACACAGGAGGAAACCGGTTCCACACGAAGGCTATAGAATCTAGCGAATGTGTTAGGGGTCGCCCAGCCCGCAGCTCTACAAATATCTGTCAGTGAGGCGCCACGAGCCAGCGCCCAGGAGGACGCTACACTTCTCGTAGAGTGAGCTCTCAACCTGAACGGGCAAGGCACACCCTGTGCCTGATAAGCCAGGGTGATGGCATCCACTATCCAGTGGGCCATCCTCTGCTTGGAGACGGCATTCCCTTTCTGCCGGCCTCCGTGACAGACAAAGAGCTGGTCTGAGGTCCTGAAGCTTTGCGTCCTGTCAACGTAGTGTCTTAATGCTCGGACGGGACAAAGCAAAGCCAGGGCTGGGTCTGCCTCCTCCGGGGGCAGCGCTTGCAGGCTCACCACCTGGTCTCTAAATGGAGTAGTGGGAACCTTGGGCACATAGCGGGCCGGGGCCTCAGGATTATCTGGGAATCCGCGGTCCAAACTGTAGGCACGAATCGTCGACCGAAAATGCATGCAGGTCCCCAACCCTCTTGATGGAGGCCAGTGCAAGCAGGAGCAGAGTTTTCATTGAAAGAAACTTGGGCTCGACTGTCTGCAAGGGCTCAAACGGGCCCTGTTGTAGTGCTCTAAGCACTAAGGACAGGTCCCAAGAGGGTATAGAGGGGGGGCGTGGAGGATTCAGCCTTCTAGCCCCCCTAAGGAACCTGACGACCCAGTCATGCTTCCCCACCGACTTCCCTTCCACAGGGTCGTGGTTGGCAGCAATCGCGGCCACGTAGACCTTGAGGGTGGAGGGAGACAGCCTTCGCTCCAACCCTTGCTGCAAGAAGGATAGCACGACTCTGATCGGGCATCTCCGGGGGTCTTCTCTATGAGAAGAGCACCACTCGACGAACAGGTTCCACTTCAAGGCGTGGCGTGTCTCGTGACGGTGCTCTCGCCAAGTGATGGTGTCAACTACCTCTTGGGGTAGGTCACCTAGAACCTCCGCGTCCGTCTAGGGACCAGACATGAAGTTTCCAGAGGTCTGGGCCGGGTGCCATAAGGTGCCCGTCTCTGAGTCAGTAGATCCTTCCTCAGAGGAATCTGCCAGGAGGGCTGTCACGAGGAGCATCAGCTCTGGGAACCAAGTCCTGGTAGGCCAGTATGGTGCCACGAGCAGGATCTGCTCCTCTTCCTCTCTGACCTTGCACAGAGTCTGTGCGAAGGCTCACTGGGGAAATGCATATTTGCGAAGGCCCCTGCCAGCTGTGTGCCAGTGCGTCCGTGCCGAGTGTTCCATCGGTCAGGGAGTAGAACAACTGGCAATGCGGCGTCTCTAGGGGCGAACAGGTCTACCTGTGCGAGTCCAAAACGTCAAATCAGCTGGACCGTCTGGGGATGGAGTCTCCATTCTCCGGGAGCGCAGCTCGTGACAGCTCGTCGGCTGTCCGGTTGAGCAAGCCCGGATATGAATGGCGCGGCGACCTCAGATGCTTCCGACTCCAGAGGAGGAGGTGGCGGGCGAGTTGTGACATGCGGACGGAGCGTAGACCACCTTGTCGGTTGATGTACGCAACGGTCGCCGTGTTGTCCGTACGGACTAGTACATGCTCGCCTCGTGGCGTCTCTTGAGACGGTTCAAGGCCAGGTGTACTGCCAGCAACTCTAGGCAGTTGATGTGCCAGTGCAGTTGGGGACCCGTCAAACCCCTGACACTGCATGCCCGTTGAACGTGGCCCCAGCCCTTGGCGGGCGTCTGTGTAAACCACAGCGTGCCTGGAGACCTGTTCCAGGGGCACTCCTGCCCGAAGGAATGAAAGGTCTGACCACGGGGTGAAGGTTTGGCGGCAGGCTGGAGTGACTTGGACCCTCAGCGTGCCGCTCTGCCACGCCCACCTCGGGACTCGGCCATGGAGCCAGTGTTGAAGCGGTCTCATATGGAGCAGCCCCAGCGGGCGTGACCGCCGCAGCCGCCATATGCCCCAGGAGCCTCTGAAACTGTTTCAGTGGTGCCTGTCCTGTTCTTGAATGTATTCAAGCAGTTCAACACCGACTGAGCGCGTTCCTGCGTGAGGCGCGCTGTCTGACTGACCGAGTCTAACTCCATACCGAGAAAAGAGATCCTCTGCACCGGGGAGAGTTTGCTCTTTTCCCAGTTGACCTGAAGGCCCAACTGGCTGAGGTGCGAGCACCATGTCCCTGTGTTCGCATAACTGGTCCTGCGACTGAGCTAGTATAAGCCAGTCGTCGAGGTAGTTTAGAATGCGCACGCCCTGTTCTCTCAGGGGAACCAGGGCTGCCTCCGTTACTTTCGTGAAGACACGGGGCGACAGGGACAGCCCGGCAGGACTTTGTACTGATATGCCCGTCCTTGACGCAAACCGCAGGAATGGCCTGTGGCGGAAGGATCGACACAAGTACGCTGGCGTCCTTCAGGTCGATCGCTGCAAACCAATCTCGGGGACGGACGCACCCAAAGATGCGTTTCGGTGTGAGCATTTTGAACGGGAGCCTGTGAAGGGCCCGGTTCAAAACGCGCAGATCCAAGATTGGTCTTAACCCACCGCTTTTCTTGGGTACAATGAAGTAAGGGCTGTAAAACCCCGACCTCATATCGGCTGGAGGGACCGGTGCTATCGCGTCCTTCGCCAGTAGGACTGCGATCTCTGCTCGCAAGATGGGGCATCCGCTGCCCTCACTGTGGTGGAGTGGATGCCGCGATACTTGGGAGGTCGCCGGGCGAACTGAATCGCATAGCCGAGTCTGATGGTCCTCAGGAGCCAGCGAGACGGGTTGGGGAGCGCTAGCCAGGCCCCCAGAACCGTACTAGTGACACCAACGAACCCACTGGCGTACCCGCTGGTGGGCAGCGAGGGGAACGCAGGGACCCGGCCCGTGGCGCCGTGGAGGGGTCCTGGCGGGTCGGCGTGACGTTACCTGCTTCCTGGCAGAGGGTGCGTGAGTAGCCGATTGACCGCCCTCTCGAGCCGCCCACAGCTGCCCACTGGCGAGAGGAGGGTGAGTGTAACTCAAGTTTGACTCGTTCACAACCCCCGTCCTCTGGGGACCCAGAGATAGAGGAAACTGCTCTTTTGTCGAGGTTTTGGGTACCACTGACCGTGAGGCCAGTGGCAGAAAAGGAAACAAAGATTCTCCGCCTGCCCTCCTCCGGGAGGGAGTGGTGCTCACCATCTCCCAAGAGCAAACATCTCCATCCCTGGGTCGTCTGCCTCAGGGCCGCTTGCTCGACGCTTGCCGCCTGGTTTGGCGGGGCCTGACGGGCGGGCGGCTGCCCGCGGCCGGCTCCACGGCGCTGCTTGGCTGGAGGCTGCTGCGCCTGCTGCGCGGGAGCGGGCGGCGGCAGGGGCCGCCTCGGCGACGAGTAGACCGAGGCACTGCCGCCGGCGGCCGGGTGGAGGCAGCAGCTGCACGCCGGGCAGGATGTGCCGGATTGCCTCAGTCTGCTTCTGTGCAGCGGAGAACTGCTGGGCGAGTTCTCCACCGCGTCGCCGAACAGGCCGGTCTGGGACACAGGGCATTCAGGAACCGTGCCTTGTCTGCCTCCTTCATGTCAGCCAGACACAGCCAGAGGTGGCGTTCCTGGACCACCATGGTGGACATCGCGGACCCAGAGACCCGCGCCGTAACCTTCGTCGCTCGTGGCGCGAGGTCCGTGGCGGTCCGAAGCTCACTGAGAACTCCTGGGTCGTGACCACCCTCGTCCTCAGTGCCTTGGCCTGGTGAACCTGCAACAACGCCATAGCGTGTAGGGCTGAAGCAGCCTCCGCAGGCCGCATAGGCACTGCCGGTCAGGGCCGACGAGTGCCTACAGGCCCGGGAGGGAGCAACGGATTACCGCGCCAGGTAGAAGCGGTCCTGGACACACTGGTGCGCATCGCAACTGATCGCTCCACCAGCGGGACCTCCGTATACCCCCGCTCCGCCGTCAAGGGTGGCGAGGAGGATGAGCCACTGGAGCGGTTTCTGGCAGTGAAAGGTGCCGTCCATGTTCCAGTGAGCTCATCATGCACTTCCGGGAAGAAAGGCACCGGGTGGGGCCCTGAGAACCAGCGGGCCACCCGAGAAACCAATCGTCCAGCCTTGAGGGTTCGGGACACGGTGGAGGCCTCCACTGAGCCCAACACTCTCAGCGGCCCGGCAAGCATAGCCACCATTTCCGGATCCGAATCCGGCACCGCTGACCGCCCGAGGGCAGCGCAGCTGAATCTTCATCTCCGGATTGGTCTGACTCACCCTCCAATGTAGCGATCGACATCCGATCGTCGGGGAGCGCCAAGGATACAGCGGTACCCTCCATGGGAGGGGCCAGCCTGCCCCTAGGCAGCTCCATCGGTAGCGGGCCAGTAACAGGAGGAGCCTCGCTGTTTTAGGGAATTCCTCACTGTCACTGTAAGACCAGCCCGGCTACTGCCGGAAGTAGCCTCCCGGTAGCCACCAGGGGAACCCTAGATCTCGGCAGAGGCACAGGTACCCCGCCCCTTTGCAGGAAGCGAAGCCTGGTCCGCAGCCCCGCGACGGTCATCCCCCCGCAATGGGGGCATGACTCATCCACAAAAGCCGCCTCAGCGTGTTCAATGCCCAGACACGAGAGGCAGCGATCGTGACCATCACCCGGCGCCAGGTAACGACCGCATCCAGAAACGCACGGGCGGAAGGGCATCTTTAAAAGACGCGTCTTAAAAAGACGCTGCCCGTAACACTCTTTTAGAGAAGTGTTTGCTCTTTTAGCGTGCTGAAGCGCACAGGGGAGATGGTCGCTGCAACACAACAGGGGTAGTGCAGCCTGATGTGTGCAATCCACTCGACAGAGAAGACCACCACCGCTGAATGCCGTCCGCCAACACCAGAGTCTTGAGGCACTCTCAAGGAAATAGGTAAGTGGAGCAGAACGATAACACCGCCGCTCCGGCGAAAGCTGAATATGCGCTGCACCTGCTGCCTATTTATGCTCACGCTGTGATCAGCGGCAGCTGGATGCAATAATCGCATGCCAATGTGCATTGGCTCGTTTAGTTTACACTCGAAGTGGATAGGTCTCTCTAAGCGAGATCCCAATTCGTCGGTCCTCCGACGTGACGTCGAGAGTGACCGACTGATAGGGAACTGTTGGTTTGCTCTTTCTACATTTCCTTGCCTTTTCACGTAATTAAGACTCAAGTCCGTCAGATACGCAGTATAGGTATATGGACTGACTCACTGCTCCTCAGTCAGTTTTTAATAATGACAGAATTTTGTGGCGAACTATTGCTTTACATAATTTCTCACAAAAAAATATTTTCTATTAATCAATTTTGTGTCAGTAACCTAATAATATAATATACAGATTATTTAAAATCCATATTATAAACATTCTCTTTATGGAATGATGTTGCTTAAAATAGACAGATTTGATTTATGAAGTCTCATGAACTTTTCCTGCTCTATGTGCAATAAAAACGTATGATCGCCTTTCATAATAGTAAGTGAGAAGGCATTAGTGAGAATTAATTGCACCCGGCAGTATAATATGAGGGGTGTACATTAATCAGCAGTGGCTTAATAACTGCCAAATACATTTCAGGCATCTCTGAATGGAGTGGCCATTTCATTGAGTTTATATCGTTTATATATTACAATTGAAATATTGTAATAGGATTTCTTATCACAAGTGCATTTATTAATCTGCTGAAATTTGTTTCGTATCATCAAGTTAGCAATTATTTTATTTTGTTCTTAATTCAATTAACCACACATCCTTGTACAGTAGCTGCATTTTGAAGTTTATGATGCGTTAGCCTTGCTTTGCACGGATCACTGTGATTTTCCCTAGAAAGATCTATGTCTCATTTGACCACAACCCTTTTCTCATTGTGTTCAGGTCACTATTATGCTTCTTGGCTAAATTCAGACATGCTTTAATATTCTCTGCTACTGAACCTTCAAAGTGATCTTTTGGGCTCTCGCAAGTCTCCTTGGCGTGCAGAGAATTTTGATAGACGACCTTTACTAAACCGAGTGGTTTGGTTTCGCTTCCACGTTCTGATATTTGTGCCAACACTGAGCCCACTGAGACATTCACATGCTTGGAAAGGACTTTTTCCTAATTTCAGCATTTGTTGTGTTTATTTATAACTAATTTGGCATTCTCTTGAATTCTTTTACTGTGGGGTTTTCAGCCAGAAAATGATTTTAATCATTCAGAGGTAGAAGCCAATTGTTGAGGCTGTTGTGTACTTTCAGTTGTGTTTCTGTTTGACTGTTCAACCGGCATATTTCCCTTTTTAATTTTTTGTTACAAATATCATAAAACAATGTACTATTGAGATAATTCATATTTAATTTAGTGCTTAGGAATTAATAACACAGCAAGCTACATTTCACTGTTATTTGCATTTCATTACAACGGGTGAATTCGGCCTAAATGCATTTACAAGATATTTGCCAGTATCCAGCACCAGAGCGTCTTGTTTCTTAAATGCAGAAGGACTAAAATGCCTCTAAGTTTCACAACAACAAGCACAAAGGATAAAAAGGAAATTAGCATCATTAGATTAGGCGATATCTGCACGGTGGCACAGAAGCACCTTGTACTGTTGTAGCACTGGTGTAAACACTTCACAGATCCTCTTGAGCGCTGATACCTGGCTCCTCGCGGCCTACTTCAACCTGTTTGTGCATCTTAATAGTGTACGGGCTGTTTAAAAACTGATGCAAATATGAGTCGGCAAAGACGTTGGACCCTATTCAATGTTTCGTTCTTTAATAATTCTTGAATGAGTAATTAATTAGTTGCTATTTTAATGTACTGTAGTTCGTAAAACATGTTGAAGTTGTCTAAATGTTCAAGAAATGCCACTTTGAGTTGTCTTTGAGTTTAAGCATACCCATTTATTTACATCATTTGGCAGACACATTTATAAAAACGTAACTAAACTGATACTCAAGGTATAAGATGCATACTGCATCACAGATCCCTTTGGCTACCTAGGAACATGTCATGACAGGACTGACGAGGATCTCAATGCCAACTATAACAAGGCAAACAATCATTGTGCTTATGACCACTAATATTCCAGTATCATAACTTTTCTAAACTAAACTAAAAACAGAAGCTCTACCTTCTCTTGATTCAACCTGCTGAACAGACTACAACTCTTCCCATCTAATGCAGGTGTAACGTACCCCAATGATTATCATTCTGTGTTTGTTTGCTTAGGCCAGAGGATAACTGGATCTCTGACTGAAATGCTTTTCTTTCTCTATTTCTGTCATCTGATGGAGTTTTGGTTCCCAGCAACTGTTGCCTTTGGCTTGCGTGGTTGGGGTCTAAACTTGACTTAATATTGAGTGATATCATCAATATGCCTGCACTGACACCATCGGATGGGAACAAAACTTGAACTGAATTAGGTTGGATAATGACACTGTTGTCTTCTGTAGAGCTGCTTTATAGCTAAATCGTATCTTGCAGCATCTACACTGTTATTGAACTGAATTGAATCAACATTAAACTGAATCAAGCTGAATAAATAACTTTGTTATTAAACTGAACTAAAACAGCACTACATTTTGAACTGAATAATGACACTATTGTCTTTTTAGAACCTCTTACACAGAATTTGATTCTGCAGTTTTTTTGGTTGTTACTGTGAAGCTGCAGTCTGTATGGTGAAAAGTGCCATAGAAGTTAAGGTGACTTGATTTGACCTTACTTGACCTTCACCAGTTCATGCATTCCCTGGGAGTCATACTTATGATCTTGATGTTGTTAGCACCATGCTCTACTGTTTGAGCTGCAGGAGTGCTATTCTGCTATAGACTTTCAAAGGTGAAAAATGTTTTTGATTGACATAATATTGTTTGCTTTTAATTTATTTGCTTTGTAGTAGTACTATTTACATTTTAGTAGTACTAGAATTTACTATAGTGGGCACAGGCTTATCACAAGCAGATTTGAGCAGCTTCACAAGTGTATTTTAGGAATGGCCATTGTCTAGTTTTTGGAAGACCTGTCAGATAATTTTTATGACACCACTTCACGTAAATTATGTTTGAAGCTAATGCTAACCTCCCGCTGTGTCTCTAGTGGTGGTCTGAATGATGTTATACAAGTACAGAAATCAAGTGCGCCTGTCAAAGTGTGGGTATTTTCAATAGAGATCCATCAACAAGCAAAAAAGAACAGTCAAGGACAAGGACATGTACATGGCTTTGAAAAATAACGTGCACGTTCTTTGATGCGTAGATGCTTTTGTACATTTTTCGATCTTACTGTTTTCCTCCAGCGCTTCCCTCCAAATACACAGGCTGTTCTCATACCTTGAACCGTGATTCAATGTGACAGCGAATGTCTGCACGGAGTGTGACTCTTGATCCCAAATGAAAACAGAAAGTCACAATGTTTTCTGTTCATTTCCAAACTTGTAAACAGTTCACTTTCCCCCATGGCAAGAATTTGATTTACTCTGAGATTTAGAATTGCCTCAAAACTAATTTGACTTTCTACAAACTTTATACATCATCAAGGATATGCCATTATCAGTAGATTGCCAGACGATGCTGTTGATGTCAAGATATTTTATGACTAAGATATTTCAGTTGTCTTGAAATGCACCTTGTTTTCTTTTTCTGTTAATGATATCTGAAGGATCATGTGACACTGAAGACTAGAATAATGACTGTTGAAAATTCAGCTTTGCATCACAGGAATAAATTGCATTTTAAAATGCATCGTCATAGAACACGTTTTTTTTAATCGTAATAACATTTCACAATATAATGTAGCTTTGGTGAGCATAAAAGACTTCTTTTAAAAACATTAAAAACATTGTTAGACCAAACTTTTGAAACATTTTGTAGGAATACTTTATTATCTTTTTTGTTTTTAAAAGCCATAATCATTGACTGGATATCTATTAGATTTGAAGTTTTGAAGTATTGTCCCTTTTCTCACTCTCCACCTTTTCTTCGCTTCGTGTTCTCTATTATCCACACTCCTCCTTCACCAGCGGCATTACTCCTGTCAGCTAATCAGTGGCATTAAATGAGCCATCCGATTAAGTTAGCATCATTAGCGAAATGTTTGGCAACCGAAGCGCAGCGTGCCACACAGTCCTCCAAATTAGCTTTATTAGTTACATAATGTTCCTCTGAGGCCTCTGACATTTCACTCTCCACAAGAGGATTTACTTAATGAGTTGACTGTTTCTGGCGCTCGCTCCACCAACTCCGCTGATGACCTCTGCCGAGTTTTACTCCACTTTGAGACGCTGAACGACATCATTGTCTGATTGAGTATTCTAATTAACAGACTCGACTCTTCTTAATCAATGGCGTGTATTAGGAATTCAATTATGATTTTAAAATAATCATGGATTTTTTTAATCATTTTTTTGTATTTTTGTCAAATAAATGTTTAGCTAAGGTGAGGATATTTTGGTAATAAGGAAGCAAATTTTGAACAGTAATTACAAAACACTGCCTTTCTTGCGATTATACCATCTGTCATGTTAGAGTGATACTGGAAACTGTATTAATAATTTTAGAATAGCATAAGTTTGATAACAAGCACAAGCAAAATGCAACACTATGCAAAATGACGACATGGCAGTATTTTTGTTTTATTTTGTCATTTCTTTTCTTCCTTTTATTATATACTGATTGTGGGTGGGTTAACAAGCATTTAAAAAAGACATTTACATTTTAAGTATTTGATATTTTATTTCAAATTTCTACTATGAAAAGCACAATCTGTCATGTTTACTATCATCATGTTTAAATTGAAAAGGCTGTTTGTAGGATGCTGTTCCTCAGACCTTCCTCTAGTTCCTCATCCTGCATGATACCTCGCTGTGATGTGTTGGAAACATGACGCCTGGCATAATGATCAGCGGTAGCCCACTTCCCCCACCCTGCCCAGCCTTCCCTCCCGCTTTCATTTAAACCTCTCGAGCTGAAACACCTCTGTTCTGTCAAGGAAGAAACAAAAATGTTAGCTCAGCATGAGCTCCAGAGAAGAGTTCTGTTCTCTTCTGTTTTTTAATTAGTTCTATGGGGGAAGTCTTTAGCGGTGAATGTTTGTGTTGAGGAATAGTCTTTGATCAGGCATTTTGCGCACTATATCAGCTGCCAGCAGCAGTATGCTTTCTCTCAACCTAACTGAGGGTTCACAGTGTGTTAACAGTGAGGTAAAAGAAACTGATATATTCATTTTAAACGTAACCCTGTGACCTTGACCTTGTTCTCAAGCGCATTTCATGTAACTGTGTTGTGTGATAATGATTGGTTCTGACAGTGTCAGACTGGTTTAGGCCACAGCTGTCCGCTTGGATGATTTTTGCAAATATTTCCACACCTGTGATGCTGCCTTGTCATGTCTTATATCTACAGCAGTTCAAATAGCTTCTCCTTGGGCTAACATCCATCTCTGGCTAGTTTATGTCACATTAGCTGCCACATTTTAAACATTGTCATCTTTAAAACTGATTTGACGCTGTCCTCACCAGAGTCTGCTCACACTTTTAACATGCCGATGTGGTCAGTATCAAACTGAACATTCTTGTTATAGCAGTCATTTAGGCTATCTCTAAAGTAATCCAGATACATTTGAAACAGCCTTTTCATTTCAGAATGCTCTCTGTCCATACTAGCATTTTTAAAGATTAATAACTCAAGATTACGAGTTTCTTTCTTGAGAGAATGGGTATAACTGTTGTACCATGGCACAGAAGGTTTTTCTCGAACCTTTTTTAATTTGATGGGGGCAACAGTTTCTAATTTATTAGAGAAGATAGTTCCCATGTTGCTAGTAATTCTGTCTAGTTCATCTGTAGTTATGGGTACATAGAGCAGTTGAGATAAATCCGGCAGGTTATTGGTGAATCTGTCTTTAGTGGCTGGAACAATAATTGGACGATAACGTGGAGCCATATAGTTAAAATCATTCATATGCAGCATGCACGATACAAGGAAATGGTCAGTAACATCATCACTTTGAGGTACAATATCTATATCAGTAAGATCAATTCCATGCGATGTAATTAAATCTAACGTATTATTAAAACGATGCGTGGGCCCGGTGACATTTTGCTTGACACCAAAATAGTTTATTAGATCAGTAAACGCAAGTACTAACGCATCATTTGTATTATCAATGTGAATGTTAAAATCTCCTTCAATTAGTGCTTTATCAACATTAACCAATAGGTCTGAGAGGAAATCTGCAAATTCTTTTAGAAAATCTGTATATGGCTGTGGCGGTCTGTACATAGTAACCAGAACAAGAGATAGGACAGATTTCTTTTGCATATCTGACAGTTTAACATTAAGCATAAGTATTTCGAATGAGTTAAACCTGTATCCTGTTTTCTGAATATCACTATATATTGTTGCGACACCGCCGCTGCTATGACCAGTCTGACGAGGCTCGTGCTTATAATCAGGCTCATGCTTTATGTAAATATGAAAAGACAATCTTCATGTGCCGCTTGAACTGAGGCGCAACAGTGATCTGTCACGACACTAAAGAGTCACAAAATTGTATTTATTGTCTGAATTTATTAAAAAATTAAAACAATTTGAAAGCTGAGACCTTGTTTCATACCAGAAGTAACCTGCTCTGTATTGTCTGTATATGCGTCATTGGTTTTAAATTCCTGCATTTTCAGAGTCCACACTGCAATGCTAAACAGCATTTCAATCACAAGGACAAAAATGCCATCTCGGTGTGGAGAGAAGGCCAAAATGTAGAGAAAGAAATGTATTTTCTGTGTATCTGCAGTAGTGTAGACATAGCCTTGGTTTGTTAGATTCTGCAAAAACACAATGGCATAAACATTTCAGAAAGACTTTTCAAAAACGGATGTTTTGAAACAAGTTTATAATTGTCAGAACTACACTAGCATCTTTCCCAGTGCAGCTGAGTTGTGAAAACTTCCATTATTTGCTGACTGGTTTTGCTGACTCCAATTCGTTCCAAAAAACAGCCATTCTGACAATGTGTGTTTATTTTGAGTGAATATTTCAAAGCCCAGTATAATTTTTACATATTTATGACAACTTAACATAGCTATGGGATTGAAAAACCATGAGAATGTGTACAAACAGTATCTATCTCCAGTGTAAGAGAGATGATTAGTTAAAAAAATATATATTTTACAAAAAATATTCTGTCAGAAATATGCACGACTATACATAGTGGGTTATAAGTTTCTGTTGCCTCTCAGCTCGCTCTAAATCTAATAACCTGAGAATGCTATCCAGATGGATATGTGTGTGAACAGAGTGATAATATCAGGAGGATGACCTTTCTCTCTCTTTTGCTCCCGTCCTCCATACAGATCCAGTGATTATGGGTCAACCTACTCCAAGCTCAACCTGATGCCTGGGACAACCATCATAGTCACAAACTTCTACATCTGTCCCACCAATAAGAAAAAGGTGAGTGTCTTTACTAAATCCTTGTACAGATCTTCATTATTGCTAAAATAAATAAATAAATAATACTTTTATAAAGAATACTCACTTTTCCCCTTTTACTGCCATTTTATTATCATGATGAATGCATATAATTGTCATATTAATTGTTTTTTCACCACATATGTTAATGAATATGTGAGTATGGTAATGAATTAGCATGCATAGATACTGAAATTAACACTCAATTATAAATTATTGGCAGCGGTGCATGTTTAAGCACAGATCAGGGATTCATATGACTATATAAAATTGTACTTAGGAGCCTCATATGGTTTTTCTCACTTGATATTAGAATGTTTTCAAAAACAGCTAATTAATATCTCCCGTGAGTGTGTGAGTATAATTAAATGTGAAGAGTTTAAGGTCGTGTGTATTTTTTTCCCTCCCTTATTGAGATTGATGGTAATGATCACCCTAGAGCAACTGTGACATGTTCAAGCATGTCAAAGTCATCCTAATGAAGTTTACAGGGATCTCCTGCTCATTAGTAATCTCCTCACAACCCCTTAAACATGAACACACGTCACAGCTGAAGAAGTGCTAGCTGTCTATAATAGGCAATTTAGCAGAGACGCATCAAATCTTGTCTGCTGTGCTGTCTCCAGCTCTTGCTTGATACAATGCACAATATTAATAATTCACAGGAAAATAACAGTCACTTAAAATAATATGCAGTATGTTTGAGAACAAAGCTGTGTTTTGCTGTTTGTGGCTGCAAAGTAAATTGCACATGAAGTGTTGACTTCAGGAGACAAAAGGGAAAAGTAACTCCACAGTCACTCCTGATGGCGTAACAGTCAAACCCCTTTCCCACATCAGACTCCTTTATCTTCACATCTCAGACGACCATACCTTGACTGTCGACACAAAGAGTGTTTTGAACAGAGCAGGACAATACGTGCACTTTCTGCTGTGTCTGGGGAAAAGTGGCTTTCATGAAAGCAGAGACTTGCAGGCTTTTAGGGAACAACCCTTGAGTGTTTTCATTGATGGCGCTGCCGTTCGGGGGACTTGCAGAGAAAAGCATCTGTTTGCAGAGCTGACAACACATTTCAACTCTGACTCACAGAAATGATACTCGTGCTGCTGCCTGGACAGTGGTTGTCATATCATGATTCTATTCATCATAATCACACATCTCTCTCTGTGTTGTGTGCTAATTTGCCAAGGTATGTAACATTTAAAATAAATGCCATTTGGTTGGGTATAAAATTGGAAGATATGTTGAATGTAACATTTTTGACTACATTTTGATGTTTTGACTACTTCCCCAATCCATTATTTTCCTTGTGCCTTGTGAATATGCACACACACACACACACACACACACACAGACAGAGAAAATTAGTGTAGATTTAGACAGCTTAGTGAAATTCATCTAAAATGAATGGTGAAAACACAAATTATTTGCAATAAACTATAAACACTAAAAGACAGTTTGAAGGCTCCATGAGGTGTTAAGGAAAGCTGTCAAACCTTTTGAATACATTTCAGCCATCTATCCCCACAAATATGTATAATCTTCATTCCATCTTGGTCCAGGATAAGTTGCTGTGTGTGCTTGTTTTACATGCTGCTGCTTGCAAGGCTGAAAAATGTTTTGGTCTCTTAAAAGAGACCAATTTATTTTTTTTAAATAAAATGTACTTTTATAAATAGATAAAGCTGTTTACATATCAGTCATTTAAAAATATTATTATATCTATGAATGTTATTTTTATGAATAATTAAGAAACACTTTTTTTTTTTAAATGTATCAAATAATTGTAAGTTTTTTCAAACGCTTCCCCAGTCTTACATTGGTCAGCCAAACATAGTCCCGTACCAAACTTACACCATTGGTTGAGTGAGTGTTGCTGTCTGGATGCTCAAACAAACAAGAGCAATGTCTGATAACACCACAGAGCCACAGTGTTTATACTTCAGCTGTATTGCTCTGAGTGTGTATTTATAAATCAAAACGTGTGTCAAGCTTTGTGTGAGTGAGAGAGAGAGAGAGAGAGAGAGAGAGAGAGAGAGAGAGAGAGAGAGAGAGAGAGATGGTGACTGCACAGGTCACCGTACAACTACACAATCTCAATCAGTGTGGCGTAAGACAGCGTCCCAGCATAGAGGAGAGGGATCAAACGCCACTGATCCAAAACCAAAGCGTCTGGCCCTCTCATTTCTACAGCGCTAAGCTCAACCGAGCGTGAATGAGAGCAAGAGACGAGAGAAAGAAGCATCAGAGGAAAACAGGGAAAGACAGAAAAGCAAGACTGACTGCAGTTGCAAATAAAGATATCCTTGTCTCTAATATATCTGACCTCCATTAAATCACATTTCTAAGTCCCTTAACGAAGATGAGCAGTATCTTTTCTCAGTCTCTAATTAGAAATATTCAGCAGTGGAATTAACAGCAGCTGATGCTGCAGTAATGGATTCAGTGGAGTTCAGTGCCGCCTGCCTTCATTTCATTAATAGCTTGCACGGTTCAGACAAAGAGTTTAAGCAAACAGTTTAATTTCAAACGGCATAAATTTCATTTCCTTTGTCTCGCCTTATCTCTTGCTGGAACTCATGCAAGCAATCATTCAGTGAATAATGTGAGATTCATCCACACTAGAGATACGCCGAAAGTTCATTAATAGGAAATGGCCTTCAAAATGAGAAAGCAGGACATTTGTACTTTATCAGAGAAACAATGTTATTACTCTTTTATGGTTTGTTTCAGATTCTACTCAGTTTGAAGTATTTACATATTTGTATCTTATAAATATTACAAATTATTTAACTTGTCTTCATTGCCTTTTTTCTGACTTACTGTTATCCAAATTGAATACTTCCATGATTTGGAATCATAAATGTTGTGCCATAAATAATCTTACATTATATCATGTTCAGATAAATGGTAGATACATTGTCATTCCATGTATAAATCTCACCCACTATGGTGTGTTTTATGAACTGTTAATGACGCTGGTAACAGAGAAATCCTCTTCCATTCGGAGGGACTCGTTCTGTTGGAAAACTCCCAGTCAGCGCACGAGGCCTGAGATTAAAACCGAGCTAAAACAGATATAAAAGACAGTGGCTATCTCTGACATTTGGGAGTTTAATACATGCATTGGAAAGTGAGTGAAGTAAACCGCTGTCTCCAGAAAGCAGAAAGGCCGCGTCCACGAGCGTGACTTAATGGAAGGATGTTCTCGGGGTGAAAGTTCTCATAGAGGCGGGAGAGCGGGAAGAGAGATAAAAGCCAAGAGATGTTCACTTGTTTCTCATAGCTGCTTTATCTTTAAGAATTTAGAAGGATTTTCTCACGTTTTCTCATTCTTTGGTGAAGGATTTTCTGTTGTTCATCTGAGTTTATCCGGATACGAAACTCATAGACTGTTAGAGTTTACTGTTAATTTGCGTATTAACCCTGAAAAATAAATATACTTAAAATATTTAAAATACACTTCATGCTAAGTATACTACAAATACATTTTCATATCGATGTAATTAATAAAATGCCCTACAATTGTACTTTTTGTATTAAACTGGTATACTTAAAGTCTGTTAAACTGGAACAACCCATTTTGCACTTAATGCACTTTAATTGTGCAGAAGTAGTTCTAAAGTACAATTAAAGATATACTGAAGTATATTTGATTGTGATAAAGTGGAACTAATGCAAGTATACTTCAGGTACTCTTTAAATAGCTTGCATTTAAAGACCGATATTATTCAAAGATCATACCATTCTCATTAAAAGTGACATTAAAACACATTTTAGACTTGATAATAAGGAATGTGCATATAGTGCATAAGTAGAACTCCAAGTAAAGTTTAATTACAGTTGTTATATCAGTAAGTCTGGAGTTATCTGTCAGTAAATATGTTTAGATTTTAACTATACTTAGTATGAAATAAATGTATTTTAAATATATTAATTATTTACTTAGGAACCCACTGTGATGTAGTACTCAAAGTGCAGATAGATCTGTTTTCTAAAATAGGAGGTAATTCCCATTTACTCATTATTCAAACACTTTATTATCATTATTAGTACGGTTGGTGTTATTAATTAATCAAATCCATGTTAGATCTTAGATTTCAAAATATAAACTTTGACATTTCTCCACAACATCAAATCAAATTTGCAGTCAAATTGAAAAAGAAATTCTGCCAACTATTAACGGCAGACAAATAAACACTCTTTTATGCCTAGACGTGGTAGAGATTTTCAATAATCTTGTCCTTAATGTTGAAAATGAAGATTTTTTGGGGCTCAGCTTTAAAAGATTATGGAGTTAATTAAGTAGTCCATCGTTTAGCCAAGTATAAGTATTACAAATAGCTTCTTTGGTCATGGGCTCTTTAAGTTGTAATGAGCTTTAAACAGTTTTGTAATGTGTGCCTGCACACACCCTCTCACCCCCACTAAAGGAACCCTTACACCCATAAACCAACACACACACTCTTACTAAAACACATGCTGCTTGACATTTTGAATATGATTAATTTTCTTGCATCACTTCAGTAATCATGCAAGGATATCATTAGAGCCTGTAATACAGTTTTTAATGTCACAGTGACCTTGGTTATGCTCCTGACCTTAGAGATCGATAGCACTGATAAACGCTGCTGATTTATTTTCACAGTTTGATCTCTTGTCATCATTGCCATTACATGGAATTTGTGACAGATAAAATGGATTGGTCTGACCTAAATTTCCATAACCAATCAATAAAAGACAAAATTCAGTGCCTTCATTGTACTACAGTCCCTGGTGACCAAGTCAAGTCTCCAGTGACCAGTCTCTGTCCTTTTAATGCAAAAGAAGAGAAGGCATGCCCCATTGCAGCTTTGATTTATTGAGGGAGTTTTTCTTCAACTATTTTTGTCTCTAGTGCTCAGTCTAGGTCTCGGATTTAAAACTGCTTTGAGACAATTCCTGTTTCAACAATAATCTATAAAAATAAAGCTTAAATGAATGCAGAAATGGGCAAATTCTGTGGCAGTGGCCTCACTAAACATGATTATCATTATTTAGGCGTGATTTTCTGTAATTATCTGTGGATATTAGATAAACGTGTGCTAATTATACCCTCAACAAAGTAAAGGTCATTCATAGACTTTCATTTTGTGGCTTTGATTTGTTATTTGTGAGAGCTCTTATAAACAAGCCTGTAGCACAGCAATAAAATCTGCATATATACAGAAGAGTTTTAATTGAGTTTATGGAACACTGTTATGTGTATATAGTACAAAAAAGTATTTTAAATATAGAGTAATATTGTGTTTTTGTTTGCTAATGTCATTTTAAAATAGTTATTCTAAAAGTTTTAAATGACTGCTCCCGTGGACAGCTGTGTGCATCCGGTCCTTTTCACTCCGCCGATTTGTTATTCCTCATTTAGTTTCATTTCATTTCATTGAAACTAACACACTGATGAGGAAATAAGCTGCAGCACATCCTTGAAGATCTGCCAACTGTAGGTCTTTCATGCCAAGAGTCTGCTGATGTTGTTGCTTAATGATGCATGTAATAATGTGTACAGTAATACAAACCAGTAATATGACTTTTGCATCTGTATGTATATCTTCGTGTTAAAGTATTGTGTATTTATTGTTTAAAGGAAAAGTTCACCCAAAAATGAACATTTTCTGAAAATATTCTCACTCTCAGGCCATCCAAGATGTAGCTGAGTTTGTTTATTCATTGTAACACATTTGGAGAAGTTGAGCATTACATCACATGCTCTCCAATGGATCCTCTGCAGTGAATGGGTGCCGTCAAAAAAATAAGAGTTTAAACAGCTGATAAAAACATCACAATAATCCAGTCCAGTAGTTAGTGTCTTAAGAAATGAAAAGCTGAATGTTTGTAAGTAACAAATACAACAAGACATTTTTAACTTCAAACAGTTACTTCCAACAAGTCCAATATTAATTTCTTTAGTGAAAAATGTCATCTTGTCGGAATCAGAGAGAAAAATGCACAGAACAAGTACCATTTAAAATACAAAACAAGGTCTGAACAAATCAGATTCGGTGGATTTGATGTCAGAGGCAACAGGGGTTAGACTTTCAATGCCCTGCAGACTTACTAAAACAGGTCAACAGGTCAAATGAAAGGTTTTTTAAATAAAAGCGTTATTTTAAGTATAATGATTCATATAATAAAAGAAATGATAGGACACTCTGTACTAGAGCTTTTTATTTATTTAGTTGTTCATGGTAGACTAACATCACACTTTCAGATCAGCAACACAAGAGTAACACATTTTGATTCAGTTTGTTTTTGTCAAACTTTGATATAATATTCTTTAACCCTTTATTTTCTTACCTCACTGTATTTATTTATTTATTGTGTATTGTATAAATCTTATATCTCATATTTCTACACAGTCTTATAACCCCTGATTGGTGCTCATGTGTATAACAATAATATCTCAAACTCTTTTGCTCGTTTCTAATTAGTTAAACTCCCCTACACATTAAATAGACGAACATGAGAACTTTGAACATATACTAGAAACAGCAGACCATCCAGGAACTTTTTCTGTGATTTTATACTAATTCTAATCATCCTTAGGATGGATCTTATGCAAATTGGGACCCGAGGACAGTTTTGTGATATTTGATTGATTTTTTTTCTGGGACTCTGAGATAGATTGGCTGTGACTGCTCTCTGAAATAGTTTAATCAAACCTGGATGGCAGCCAAACTGTTTGAGGATAAATTGATTGTAGCTGAAAAGGGGTGATGGAGGTTGGAGATAAATTCATGATGACGTGGGGTGTCTTTGAGGATGGATTGATTGCATCTGCTCTCAGCTGAAATGGAATTTTGGCTGCAGTGTTGAACTGAATCATCTGCTCTTGTGAAAAAGAGATGGACGATGATAAATATTTGAATCGTCTCACAAAGAGATGCACACACACATGCACATATGTAGAAATATCTTAACTGTATGGGGTCCATAATATTCATATTTTAAACCTTAACTTTTATATTTGAGCTATAATGTTTACGGATTTTAAATGCACAGCAAATATGTTTAAGACACTATTTTGGTAAATAATCAAATAAGCAAGTTTGTGACAGTGACACTCTTATTGAACATGAACCTTTGTGTTTTAGAATGTAGAAGAACCATGTATGGTTCCCTAAAAACCTCTCAGTGAACAGTTCTTAAAACAACCATTTTCTTTCATGTGAAGAACATTTTCATAAACTAAAACACCTTTTTCCACTTTAAATAACCTTTTGTGGAATGGAGAGGTTCCAGGAATATTATAGGTCTTCATGGAGCCTTAGATGACAATAAAAACTTTTTTTATAAGTGTATGTGAAATAGAACATGACACCAAAAAAGCATTGACAACATTCTTTGCAAATATTTAAATGTATATTCTAGATATTTATTCATAGTAATAAAAGAACTGACAATAAATAAATAAATAAAAAGTAGAAGCGTTTTCACTAATGTTCTCAGACTTGTGGATCCGCTGTCTGTATTGGCATTAATGTGAGTGGATTTGATTTGCAATCCCAAAGGATTCCCAAAGCACTTCATGATTTCTCACTGCTAATATAGAATTACGTAACAGTTTTGAAGTGGAAAACACAAATACAACAGAGAGGTAATTTTCCTCTTTTCCATGTCATGACAGTGAGGATTCCCCAAGCGATTTGTTAGCGAGTTCCTGAGCATCCTCTTTCTGATGTTCACTCTCATTTCCTGTGACAGATGGTTTAGTGCTAAAGTGCATTAAGGTCACTCTCAGTTGATTGACAGTCTGTGGTTGTGCTTCTGTGTTGTTCTCTGGCATTCACACACGGATTTATGGCATTCGTCTTTTGTTGTTATTTCCCTTGTTATTGCTTATTGTCAAGTTGATGTTTGAGAAATGACAGCTTGATGGCTGGAGTCTGCGTGTGTGCATTCCGACACTCATCTTTGGCAAATGATATTTTCTGGCAATCTGTTATTATTTTTACTGTTGATGTCAGACAGAGACAGAGATAGGGTTTATCTGCTGTGAATGTCTCACACACTCATATGCTTGTATAAGAGGATGAAAGAGAGTCAAACTGCCAACGGCAACATATCCCATCAGAGAGATTCAATGCTTTCTCTCTGTCCTTGTGTAAGTATAGTTCAAACATAATGCAGGTGTGCTTGCTGATGGACGTCTGTGGCTTTCATGCTGTTTGGTAGATTAAATTACATGGTGGAGAAAATAGGGGTCTGTAATCCATTTTAAGCATAACTGTACATGTTTAAAAAGGGCAATGGTGTTCATTCTTCTAGATGTTGTATGTTGCAGTTATATAGCTGCTGGGTTGAAGGTCCCAGCTGTGACTGAAGGTGACAGTCAATGCTCTTTCATGTTCTGCACCACAGGTTTACTAACATGCTGATTATTCCACCTCTTTCCTCTTTTGCTTCTGGCTTTTTCATCTTGTCTTCTTCTCCTCACAACAGGAAGACAGTTTTACTGTATGTTATTTTGGTTCTTATCCATACAGTATGTAACTGAAACACACACACTTTCAGTGCTGAATCACTTTGTTAACCCTTTCAGACCCTATGTCCAAGTTTTTTTTTTGTTGAGTTTTTTGCATTGAATTCTACATAATTAAAGTCAATAATTAAAGTCCAATTAGTGATATATCATGCAAACAACAACAATAAAATCCTCTTTTGAAATGAAACATGGTGGCCCATGACACAAATATGACATGAATCTAGCTATTGTATGTTTATCAGTCTTAATGTATAATATTTTAGAGCATTAAACATTTCCAGTATTTGACAGTGTGTCTCTTTGTAAGCATAAGAGGTACAGCCTATTGTATATACAAAACAGCTAGATGGGATTGTAAGTAATAATCCTCTTGCAAAATGTGTCCAAATAATTGCTGTTACTGTTTGCCATGTACTTTTTAAATATCTCAACCTGTTTTGGTTTTTACAGGTATAACAATTTAGCCATGTCTGTTTCTAACAGTGAAATTGAATAAAATAAATGAAATACATTTATAGCAAATTTATAATTGTAAGAACTCGTTTCTTAAACACATCCCGAAACTACATGGTACTGTTATGATTTTACATAACATCATTCATTTCTTTCTTTCTTGAAATAAATAAATAATTTTATTTAGCAAGGACACAAGAATTTTATCAAAAGTGACAGTAGAGAGACATTAATAATGTTTTGTAAAAAATGGGAAAAAAACATGTTTCCCACAACTTTTCAAAACGTTATTTTTAGTTTTCACTGTATTTTTAATCAAACACATTCAGCCTTTTTGAGCATAAGAGACTTTTTTCAAAAACATTAAATAGTCTTACGCAGGCCAAAATATTGAACTGTAGTGTACATTATAAATAGTTATTAGAAAACGAGCATACACTGTTTTTGTTGTTGTTTCTTTTTGATGGCTTAGCATTTATGGTTGCGTTCAGAGAAGAAATTAAGAATGGTCACATTTTTGTTGCTAGACTTTAATTTGTGTGTGTGTGTGTGTGTGTGTGTGTGTGTGTGTGTGTGTGTGTGTGTGTGTGTGTGTGTGTGTGTGTGTGTGTGTGTGTGTGTGTGTGTGTGTGTGTGTGTGTGTGTGTCTGTGTCTGTGTGTGTGTGTGTGTGTGTGTGTGTGTGTGTGTGTGTGTGTGTGTGTGTGGAAATGCATGTTTGATGGTTTATGAGGGACACAAATGCAGTATAATGACATGGGTCTCTCATCTCTTTACAAAGGAGAAGGTGATTTATGAGGACATTTTCAGTGTCCCCATAATTTAAACAGCTTATAAATCATACAGAGTGAGTTTTTGAGGAAAATAGAAATGCACCGTCTCCTGTGAGGCTAAGTGCTAATTGTGTAGGGTAGGTTGAAGGGCATGATAGCACATACAGTTTGTACAACTTTAAAAACCAGGATGATTCAATGCTTTCTCTCTGTGTGTGTGTGTGTGTGTGTGTGTGTGTGTGTGTGTGTGTGTGTGTGTGTGTGTGTGTGTGTGTGTGTGTGTGTGTGTTTAGCATCTCAGTGCCAGACCTCTACTGCCCCTAATTGGACTTACACACACGTCTCAACAGAGGTACAGAACAAACAGACTCAGTTGGAGACTCACCCTCTGTGTCTCTCTCTCTCTCTCTCTCTCACACACACACACAAATGCAGTGGAAGCATGTGTCATTTGTGTAGCTTCCTGTTGCTCTTTCCCATTACTGTGTCTCCTTACCCAGCATGCTCCTCTTTTGTGAACATCTGAGGAATTTTAATGTCTCCCTTTAAACTTGTTCTCTTTGGTTACACAGTTAGAATCAGCTTAAACCCACTCTGTCTCATTCTTGACCATTAAGCAACAGACTAGAAAGCTGATCTTGGGAAATTGGCTCGAGACGCAAGCGATGAAGTATGCTAGTGATGGTCTGTATGTGTGTGTGAAAGGTTGATCCTCGCCGGTCATGATGAAGCAGGCAGTCTGTCTGCAGCTTTAGAACCGCCTGACAACCAGGATGATGCTCATTAATGTGATCTGCGTGTGTGTGTGTGTGTGTGTGTGCGGTGTCTCAATGACAGCTGGTTCATATTAAATGAACATTGTGTACTGTTTTTCCATGTTATCTGCACGAAGATGTGCCATTTATTCATCAGAAAAAGTCCACTGGATGGATCCAGTTTTTGTGAAAATTACACATCGTAGCGTACATTCGGCACTGTTTGTATCCCTGCTTGTGGACAGTCAAGTCAGACACGGTTTCCTACCTTTTTTCTTTTCCCTTTTCTCTGCTTTCTCTGGTCATACCTTGCCTTTCTCACTATAGTTTTCATTTCAGCTCATTGTCATATCAAATAAGTCATTTTGAGCTGCAACCTGTTCTATAAATCAGTTGTAATGTTGCTTATAAATCAACTGCAATTTAGCAACAAAAATTTACTTTTTTTCAAATATTAAGAAACTAGAGGAGTTGTGATGCAACTGTAATCTTTATATAACTTAAGGCATTAAAAATATATTTTATTCAACTATATTTTGAAGTAAATTTTAAGCTTATATGTGGTCAGACCAGTTAGTGAAAACTTCTACATTTGATCATTTTTAAATGTAACATGTCAACATGTATTTTTGTGTATTTAAATAATGTTTTTTTTAATCCCTGAATATCCATTGACCCAAGAACTGCCCAGGTTCACACTAACAAATGTAACATCTTCAGCAGCGATGTGACTGAGAGCGGGCTGTGTGTGAACATGAGCCGGATCCAAACCAGAGTTGCGTAGTTGTCTCTTCAGTCTGGATGAATGCTTACTACAGTCTGAAATCTGAAAATAAATATAAAAAGCTGAAATAGATGAGGCTGCCAAGGGGTATGCCATGAAAAATTGGTCAATTTGTTCCTGAACTGGAATCATTGTGCATGTTTGGGAGGCCAGGGCTCAGCCTGCTCCCGTCACTCTTCCTCTCTCTCTCTCTCTCTCTCTCTCTCTCTTTCATTCACCATCATTCTCTATCTCTCCCTCTTTCTCTGTCTACCCTGTGTTTACTGCACTGGCCTCCAGGCTCTCTTGTAGAGCCTGTCCCCATGTTTCTCTGCCTGACTTCATCTTGGTTTAACTGCTTTCACATTCCTTTCTTCATGGATAAAAGCATTGAAATCTGTTGGAAATCAAGCCAGCCTTGAGAACACTGAGAATGCTTCATCTTAGAATCTAAGATAGAAAGTTCAGTGTTTTGTATTTTTGTGGACAAAATAATTGCATGGCACAATACAAATTGTATAATATAGTTTATAATATAGAGAATTATGTGACAGCTTCAATATTTTGGATTTTATCCAGCAAGAGTGAATATGTTCGCACTGATTGTTCTTGGGAAATGTTTCCATGTATGTTTGCTTTACATAGATTGAAAACTTAAGGTTCAATTTGATGTTTTGTGAACATGTGGTGATTTGCATGAATTTGTACAGTTTCATTAGTGTGTTGTGCTTAAGATATATAAAGTACACCACAATGATGATTATATTTGATGGACTTTAAAACAGTTTTGCATTACAACAACAATCAATAGGAAGCTAAAACTAACATCAAAAGAGACTTTGACAATGAAGTGATGTTGCTTTTATTAATGATCACAATTAAGTGAATAACTGGAGCAGTTAACAAATAATAACTGAGTAAAGTCAAACATTTTGGAGGTGAATGAAAGTGTCATTTGTCTAGTGTATTTTATATACATTTGAGAAAATACCAGAATGGAGGAATGGGAAAATCAGCAAAGCATGTTTAGTTTCTGTCAAGTGCTCTCATTATTCTCTGCTAAATGTCACATGCTGATCTTCAGCATGTCTGTATGAGTATGTATTTTCAGATATGAGACCCACTCATTGGTTTAACAGTAAAATGTGATAAAGATGCAATATTGCATGTTTATCATGCAACCCTTGTCACACACATGTCCACATTCCTGCAGCACTTCGGTTTGATGAATACAAGTCTTTTTCACATTAGCCTCTGTTTGACTGTTATTAGAATCAAAGACAGCCTGAGGATCAAGTAGAGAATGAAGAGTTTTCCCTGTTGCAAGAATTTATCAATCGAGGATTTATCTGACGCTTTGTCTCCCTTTAGGTCAAAAGACAGACATTAGTGATAAATGTGACAGTGTCTTAATGCAAATTTATATGAACAGATCATGGGATTGTTACTCTTCTGATGAAACAGAAGCTGTAAGGGGCTCTCTCTCTCTCTTCTGGCCATTATTGTGTGTGTGTGTGAACAGGTGTGTGTGATAGTTGTGTGTGTGTGTTTCAGCAAATGAATAAATAGATAACAATGTCTCATAACAATTTTATGTTTTTGTGAACATGTGGTGATTTTGCATGAATTTGTACAGTTTCATTAGTGTGTTGTGTTTTCATACAGTTTTCTTACAGTACACCACAATGATGATTATATTTAGGGGTGGACTTTAAAACAGTGTATGCATTCATACAAAACAGCTCCTTTTCTTCATCTCAGACGTCCTTGTTATTTATCTTTATGCTAGTGATTTTCTCTCTTGTAGTAGCAAGTTAAATGTAACAGTTTACTGACTCTAATAAAATATGTCATTCAACAAAGTAGTGTATTTGATCAATGAACATGTTTATATTTAAATCACTACCAGAATGCAGAAACATGATTAATCTGTAACGGTATAGAGGATAATAGTCTTCTCAGTGTTTTGCTTTCTTGAAGTTTACTTCCCATGTATGCTGTGAAATCTTTATAAGATTAAATTATAGATCATTGAACCAGTCATACAGACATATAGCTTGCCTCTGTGTTTCTTGCATTAATATCAATGCCTGTTGTTAAAAAAGTGTTTGTATTTAATTTCAGACTTCCAGATTTAGATGAATTTACAAGAAAAGAAAGAAGAATAGTATTTTCTATTTGCTCTAATATTACTCATCGTGAATGCTGTCAATTTTCCCTGTTGAAGAAAAACAAGACTAAAAAAGACTAAATTTACAATTTGTATTTGTCCTGTGTAGGAAATGCTTTAAACTTTGGACCCTATGTGCTGGTGGAAGTGAATGTTATATGAACCAATTGATCCAGAGGGATTGCATGCAGAGCTGCTTTTGATGTTCTGCACATGCTGCAGTGAGCCTGGGGCTCTCTCTCTCTCTGTGTGTGTGTGTGTGTGTGTGTGTGTGTGTGTGTGTGTGTGTGTGTGTGTGTGTGCACACCGTTTCGTGTAGAAGACACAATGTCTCCAAGCTCCACACAATAGCAAGGAGTCTTGTTAATCCTGCTCAACTTCTAAAGGTCACAAAACTGTTTTCCTGTAATAACTGACTAGTATTTCCTGCTTCATCTTCAGAATTATCTTTCAGATTGGTGTCTCACATTTGGTGTGACCTGTGGCACATTTTCTTAATAATGAGCTAGTGTTATTCCATAACCTTATGGTGAAAATCGTTTCAGACTAAAATTATGTTCTTCTGTTTTTCTAGTCTTGAATATGTTTGAGAAGTCAAGCTGTTAAAACATTACTGAAGACTCTAATAAAATATTACTTCAACAAAAGTATAAAGTTTGATCAATGAACCATGTTTATATATTCATTCTAGCCAGAACTAGTCATTAGTCAGTGAGAAATATTAGTGCAGACATTTAATGTGTGTTGATTTGCAAATAAGCAAACATTTTATTTTATTACCAACATTATATAATTTTAAAAACAAATATATCATAAATACATAAAAATGCATACATCAAAAGTTCTGTACACTAAAATATCAATTTAAGTTAACCTAAAATAGCCTACCTGGTACAGACGGTGACGTACAAATACTGCAAATAAAGATGCAATGTCTTATGTTACTGTCAAGATGCTGTCTGTACTCTTGTCCTAGTGCTGAGTGAACACAAAACTAAAGACTAAAACAAAGACTAAATACAATTAGCAGGAACAAAAAAGCTTTAAACAAAATGAAGGTATGTGGTGCTGGTGGAAGTGAAGGTCGGGCTATGTTGGCACCAATTGGTCCAGAGGGGTGGGGGTTGTTCCCTTGGGATTTTTCAGATGAGCTTGATCTTTCTTACTTTTTTGCTAAATAAATGAGTCTCTGAGGCTTTGCTTTTGTTCACAGCCTTCGCTACAGCATACTACTATAAGATGTTTTTTGAAAGAAGTCTCTTATGCTCACCCAGGACTGCATTTATTTTATTACAATAGTACAGTAAAAAACACTGTGAAAACAGTTTGTTGTAATTGATCTTGCTGAATAAAATGTTCAATTTCTTTAAATAAAATAGCCCAAACTTTTGAGCAACAGTAGTGTGTTATTTATAAACAATCTCATAATAAATGTAATCTTTTTTATATTTGTATTAATAAATATGAAACGGTTGTTTTAAGTACTATATGATTAAAGGTCACGGACACAGCCCCAGACTGATCTTGACCGTTGTTTATCTTTCAACAGCAACAGCTCCAAATCCAGATGAATCAAGGGTGCCATGCAACGTGAATTATTACTCATTTTATATTGGACTGCATGTACATGCACACACAAGCACTAAAATCATGTTCATCTACATGAATCTTCACCTGATTGCTTATAATTGCACATTCATATGGCAATCAAATTAGTTGGTATGTTGTTTTTGATATTTGTAACATCAGATTCCTGTCGACACCCCATACTGTGCACTACACTGTCATTATTGCACTGTACCTGAGCGCGATACAGCTTACACTGACACCCGTGTGACCTGTCATAACATGCCATAGCATCCTTCCTGCTGTACGCCATAATACTACCACACCTGCCATAGTCTGGAAAAACATGCTCCTCATGCATAATGCATATGCAGCTGTCTTACTGACCAACAAACTACACATAGAGAATATGTATAACAGAGAGTATCAGTATGCAGCGTGAGACGCCTCACCAGATGAAATCAGACGGACCACACGTGTGCTTGGACACAACTATGTGGATGTTTTCCATAACAATGCTACGCACTGGTGCATAAACCAGCATTTCAACATGTATTTGTGTGTATGAGCGAGAGAGAGCGAGCTGTGGCTTATGCCTCCGATGAACAAAAGAAGGATGATGTTGCAGAAGTGGGAAGGGAGGGAGGAAGGTGGGATTTTTGGAAGGCGTGTGAAGGATGGGCTGGGAGACTGAGAAGATAAATTAAGTGCTTATCTGCACTCGTTTCTTTGTAACAAATCTCTCACCAGAAACGACTAGACATGTTTGTTTTGTAAGGAGATTGATGGTTTGAGCTTTTCACTATTGTTTCTGCATATATTAAGTGCTCCACTACTCTTTCAAGATAAATGAAGTGTAAACTTTCTCTTTAATTACTGTGGTAAATTGATATTTTAATGAATAAACCAAAGTTGTTAACTTGAAAGTGTACTAACTCACAGTAAAACTAACATTTTACTACTAACATAATGTATTACTTCAAAAGGTATGTTTATGACAGACTTATTATTAATCAAATATTTTTTTAGAAACATTAATGAAGATCAAAAACTTTAACTTTACACTTTAAAAAGTAATCAGATTACTAATTAATTTACTTTCAAATTACTTTCAAGTTTACTTTTCAACTTCTCAAATCTAGAAAAATACACCACAAAGAGAAACTCATAGTTCTTTCATTAATTTCATATAGACTGATACAAATACATAAGTAGGCCTATCATTTGTATACCCCGATTCACTCCCAATATCAACAAAACCTTTCTTTCTTTTTTTCCTTGTTTTTGGTTTTGTAAAATAAAGAAAATAAATAGTGTGCACTTTCTGCATTCTCAGTTTCCGTGAATATCTTCCTCAAACGAGTCACTAGAATGAACGGAAATGACATGAGAAGTTCAGTATATCTAAAGAAAGCTTGAAGTGTCTATTATTAAATGATGTAAATCATGTCGAAAACAAATATTCTCTGGTAAAATAATCCGTATGAAACCAATGCGAGGTACAGTCTTTCCCGTCTGAGCTCAGCTATAATGTGATCATGCCCACACACAGCGCACACTATAATACAATCATCCACGCGAAACCAGGCTTGAGACGCACACATGTAAACACTCACATCACCTCTGTAGAAAGATTCAAGTTCATCTCGCCTACTTTTGGTTTTTGGACGAAGAAAATAAGCCTTGAATTGTAATGCAGACGCGGTTAATTCCAGCGGTTGATCTCATTCTAATGAGTCATTTATTTTAACTTTATTAGTGTTACTGTGAAATAAACTTGTACACATTCACTTGTTGAACTTTTCCCAAACTATAATGCCAGACTAAAATATGTTGAGTGCAACATTTTGTAATATGCTAGGCAACCTTTCATTGCATCTAAATGTTGACTCTCATTTTAGGTAACATGATTTTTACTTATTTTTTAACACTGCATTTGTAACTGAAGTAACGTAATTTTATTGACATAAGTAACTGTAATAAAATGACAAACATAAATGTAACTCATTACTTTACTGCGTTACCAGGAAAATTAGTTAGAGTACCGTAACGCGTTATACCGCGTTATTGAATAATGTGAATAATTGTTGTGTGATTAATTGTTTTTAATAAATATTGGTACATATCTGCTTTTGCACATAAGCTGAAATAATATGTTCCACCAAATTGAGATTTTTTTTGTAAAATGAATGGAGTAAATGAATGTATGACATAACTAAATATTGACTAAATTTACAGAATATAATAATCAAAAGACAAACATTTAACAACAAACAATTAAATATAGTTCATTATATGTGTGTAGTGCAGAGGAAATATAGAAATATTACTATATGTGCTTTATGAAGGGCCTAATTTTTCTCCATAACTCAGTTCAGTTCAGATATAGCCACCCATCCGAACTTCCCTTTGAGAAGCACATGAAAAACATTCTCTGAAAACTAACAAAGACTTATTTTTCTTTCCTCATGCCTTCGTTTCGTACAAGTTGTGAACATGACTCAATCAAGCTTAACAAGACTCTAGAGAGCTGAGTCATGCTTTGACTTAAACGAAAGCAGATATTCTCATTAGAATAAGCCTGTCAAGCCAGAGCATGGAAAATATTGCATCATTTCCAGTTTAAGCGTTTTCATTTGTAGTCAGAGAAGTGCTCAGACATAGTTCTGGTATAAGAGGTGTGTTATGGTGCTGTGCTTCACTGTGCCAGACTTCACTCTGTTTTAGTGCGATTGAATGTGTTTCATCAATCCTCTGTCACCATCTTAATTAGCTTATTCAAACTGCATGAAATTCTCTGCTGACCTGAAAAAACAACTCATTATAAAGGCCATGTCACCACCTATTATTCTTTCATTTTATTTCCTCTTTTCCGCTTAATTTTATATTCTCTTTTCCAAGTCAAAACTATTAAACAGGGCTCAACAGTAAGGTCCATTTGGTTCAGTAGTTTAGATTTGTATTTGTATGAGGATGCTGTTCGTGGATTATAGTTCGGCATTTAACACCATAGTGCCTGCCACACTGGTTGCGAAGCTCCAGACTCTAGGACTGAACAGATCTCTGTGCAGCTGGATCCTGGACTTCCTGACAGGCAGAAGTCAGGTGGTCAGAATGGGCAACAACACATCATCTCCCCTGATCCTCAACACTGGTGCACCGCAGGGTTGCGTCCTCAGCCCACTCCTGTACTCCCTGTACACACACGACTGTACAGCTACACACAGCTCCAATGTCATCGTCAAATTTTCTGATGACACAACGGTGATAGGCCTGATCACCGACAACGATGAGACGGCCTACAGAGAGGAGGTGAGTACCCTGACTAAATGGTGTCAGGAGAACCACCTCTCACTCAACATCGACAAGACCAAGGAGCTGGTGGTGGATTACAGGAGACAGAGCAGAGAACACACACCCATCACCATCGACAAGACACCTGTGGAGCGGGTGACCAGCTTTAAGTTCCTCGGCGCTCACATCACCGAGGATCTCACATGGTCTGCTCACACAGATGCAGTGCTGAAGAAGGCACATCAGCGTCTCTTCTTCCTGAGACGGCTGAGGAAGTTTGGAACGAGCCCCAGAATCCTCAGGTCCTTCTACACCTGCACTGTGGAGAGCATCCTGACCGGCTGTATCACCGCCTGGTTTGGAAACAGCACCGCTGGCAACCGCAGGGCTCTGCAAAGGGTCGTGCGAACTGCCCGCCACATTGTTGGAGGTGAGCTTCCTCCTCCAGGATATCTACACCAGGCGGTGTACAAGGAAAGCCCGGAGGATTATCAAAGACTCCAGCCACCCGTCCCACAGACTGCTCTCTCTGCTGCCCTCAGGCGGCGTTTCCGCAGCATCCGATCCCGCACTAGCCGACTGAGGACAGCTTTTCCCTCAGGCTATCAGGCTAATGAACAGTCAGAAATGACCCACCCTACAACACACTCCCACTCACACAACATGCCATGCACTGCACTTTAACACAGTTCAACTGGACTCGCACACACTGCACTAACACAACCTATCTGCTATCACTGGACACCATACAATGCACATCCACCTGCATATGAATAATCTGTTGCACCTTTGCACATCTATCTGCTGCTCAACCAATCTGCTGTTAATTTATAATCTGTTGCACCTTCACATTATTACTATGTATAGACTACATCATGTATAGATAGTGTACATAATGTAGATGTGCCCATACTGTATAATGTGTCGCTGATAATTGAGTGTGTCTTTATAGTACACTATGTGTACTGAGTATATGTATGTGTATTTTGCACATTGTCTTCTGTACAGTCTGTAAATATGTACTGTCCATATGTAAATTGCTGTTGTTTTTTGCACTGTCTGTCCATATGTAAATTGTTGTTGTTTTTGCACTGTCTGGAGCACTGTAAATGCTCCAGTGCAGCCACTGTCTGTCCATATGTAAATTGTTTGTTGTTGTTTTTTTGCACTGTCTGTCCATATGTAAATTGTTTGTTGTTTTTGCACTGTCTGTCCATATGTAAATTGTTGTTGTTGTCTGTCCATATGTAAATTGTTGTTGTTGTTTTTGCACTGTCTGTCCATATGTAAATTGTTGTTGTTGTTTTTTGCACTGTCTGGAGCACGCTCATAAGAATTTCACTCACCAAGGCACTTGTGCTGTGGTGATGTGACAATAAAAGTGATTTGATTAATGTCAAAAACTGCTAAGACAACTTATGTTTATCTGCTCTATTGACTAATAGATTAAATCCATTCATTGGCACCAACAAGTGTCTGCTTGTTTTTCAGTATCAGGGTCTTGTTCATTCATAATATCTGTGTTTAAAGAGGCATTGTTTTATTCGCTGTGCAATCAGAAAAGTTAGAGAATTGAATGCGGTTATTACTGATCTCAGTGATCCGTTGCAGATTATACAACTAAAAGTAGAGCACTGTGACTCTGAATAGCTCTTTACTTCTGCAGATGTTCTTAGTGTTCACTATGAGGAACTGTTCACCACACACATATATTTTTAGCCTATGAGTAGTTCATGTAATGGTTGAAGATAGAGGGACATGAAACTTGCTTTTCCCCTATAAATACCTGCTCATTTAAAATTCATCAGCAAACTGTAGAAAAGACAAGAGGTGAAAAGGGTATATGGTGTTAAAATGAGAGCTGAGGTGCTTTAAAAGATCACCTCCATAACAGTCTAAATATTTCAGTTCAGATGGTCCATCTATAACAGTCACACGACTAAGACACACAAATGCACTTACATGCGCACATAGAGCTGGCACTCAATCTAATGTGATACTTGACACATCTCAGTATCACACCACAGAACAGCTCTGTATCTCTCACCATGCAACCAATCCTCTTATTCCTGATGTGATATTTCTCTGAACCACGGCAATAGGTGATAGGTACAACAACAAGTGATGGAGCCCTTCATACAAGCACCTTTTTAGTCCGCTGTAGGGATTCAGAATGCATCGTGTGTGTGTCTACCTGCCTGTGCATGAAGGAATTACATGTGGAGTCAGCCTTGCATGTTTTCTTTGTACTATTCTTCTATACATGAATGTATTTGCTGACTGTGCCTGGCCCATTTATTAAGAGGTTGGTCTGTTATCCCTCAAGCTCCTCACCTCATTAAAGGTCTACGGGCCTTGAAGGACATACTGAAATAGCTTTCACAACACCTAGTAGATGCCTCATTGGGCTTTAGTCACTGTTTATAATGGCTAATATCTGTGGAAGATTAAAGGTCTGTTATAAAAGAGAGGTAGTTTGCATTAGCTCACTTGAGCGCACAGGCTCACCGTTCAACTAGAGTCTCTTTAATAATAAGCCACAGGTTCTCCAAGATATAGAGAATAAATTAGTGTGAAATTATTAGTTTAACTTCTAAATTAACTTAGAAAAAACATAGTTACTGCTTCTCTAGACTATAAAATAAAATAATGAAATGTCAGTCTGCACAAATATACTTATCAAGACAAACAACACCAGGTCAGCCTTCAAGAGAGCATTGTGTAAACGTTTAATGAACCTTTTTATTCCCCCTCCCTTTTTTTAGAAATTGATTACATGCAACAGTGAGGACGAGGGATTAAGAAGATTTATAGATAAACAGCGATGTTGGCACTTTTAGCCACATTTAATTCAGCAAAACATTTGTGCAACACCAGCAAGCATTAATGCAGCATACTTTGACAGACTGACATGTTCTTTTCAGACACCCTTAGACAGTAAAGGGTCAGTAAAGAGTGAAGTAAAAAATTGATGTGACATACGGCCAAGTATGGTGACCCATACTCGGAATTTGTGCTCTGCACTTAACCCATCCAAAGTGCACACACACACAGCAGTGAACACACACACACCGTGTACACACACCTGGAGCAGTGGGCAGCCATTTATGTTGCGGCGTCCAGGGAGCAGTTGGGGGTTCAGTGCCTTGCTCAAGGGCACCTCAGTCGTGTTAGTGAGCGCTGTACATTCACGCCCCCCCACCAACAATTCCTGCCGGTCCAAGATTCAAACCCGCAACTTTTGGATTACGAGTCTGACAATCTAACCATTAGGCCATGAAGAGGGGACTGCTACTAGAATCCAGTGTTTAAAACCATTTATTTTTTCTAAATTATGCTGCTTTCTCTTTTAGTTTTACATTTTTTTGGTCTAGGAAGCCCATATTCAAGTATTTGCATTGTAAAACACAAATTCTGTCTGACCGCTGGCTGTGTACAAGGTGTTTTTTATGAGAAAATGTGCCTTTTTATGTAATGCATATTCAAGTGGCCAAGTTTTTGTGTTTGTACATGCAAGTTTGAGTGCGTGTGCTGTGGGCTGTGCATTTGTCTCTCTTTGTGACTGGTGCGTTTTGTCCTCACTCTGTTTTTTGTGGCACAATCAGGATTTTTCCCAGTAGGATTGCCCAATATGGTCCCTGGCAATGCAGCACTGTACTATTCCGGAAATCAATAATGAACAAAGGATGAATGAGGCAATTATGATGACAAAAAAAGAGCAGAAAAACATTGGGCCTCCAGTGGGCCGCTTTTCAAGACTGGCTGGCGGAAGAGAGAAAAAGAAAGTGCCTCATTCATACACACTTACTGAACATGACATGACTGACATATGATTGACCTCAACACCACTCTGTAATACAACAATAAACTATTTTAGTGCCTTCAGAATTCCTGTTTTGCCTTGCATCTGCCTCGTATAGTTTCTTAGTTTTTTGTGCATGTTGAAACGCACACACACAGTCTTGGCTATGAGGACCCTTCCCCTATATCCCTGAGCTATTCTGGGCTCTTCTTACTGATCTCTTAATAACCCCCTCTCATTTTCTCAAAGGGAGAGTCAAAGCGGAAAACAGAACAGTAATCACTCTGAAAATGTTGGAAGAGAAGCATCATACTTACATGAAAATACAAGTGTGTGTCTGTGTGTGTGCATATGTGTGTTTATTTTCATGTGCACCCCCTGCTGCTGCCCCACTAAGCACTGTCATTTTCACAGTGGATTGCTGGTGCTATGGAGGAAAAGAGGAGAAAACAAAGAGGAGAAAAGCATAAGGCTGATACAAAAAGAGCATGTGAAAGAAAGTCTGATAGGAAAGTATTGTGGAAGATCACTGGTGGCAAATAACAACTTGTTATTCTTAACTCATTTCCACGGTGGTAGACTCGTGTTTCTGTGTGTGTGTGTGTGTGTGTGTGTGTGTGTGTGAGAGAGAGAGAGAGAGAGAGAGAGAGAGAGAGAGAGAGAGAGAAGTTCAGTGAAAAATGCTGATATTTGTTTATTTGATATGCAACAAATATTTAATTATTCACATTATGATTGAACTATCAAAATTAGCTAGAATATGGTCAGAAGGATAAGCTGCAGTCCAAAACTTCTGTCATTCTTTTTTATTATTTTCCAGGTAGAACGTTGCCAACATTAGGGAATAAAATTTGGGTTTGTGCAATATAATTTGACATGGAAATGAGGATGTCAGGATGGACATGGACTGTAAGCTAAAATGTCCACTCTGCGCTGTCAATCTGAAGAGAAAAAAATCTGACAATAACCGCTGACTTCAGCTAGTTCGCTAACTTCCACGCTGCGAGGAACACAGGGAGCAGTGGTAAACGTCTTATGCTATGGCATCCAGATACATTGCTATACCTTTCTTTGACTGCAGTGTCATCCAATGGACACAAATGTTACCAGAGACAATAGCTTTATCAAAGGATATTGAGGAAGCTCAGTTTTAAAGCAGTTTACCTAGCATCTGACATATTTCTATTTTTTACTAAATTGTCAAGACACTGGGGCACACCTCATAAAACTGGGACTGTCCTGAGTAAACCGGGACATCTGGTAACCCAAGCCTTTAGGCTCCTGTCAGCCTAATTAATCATCTGAATGAATGCGGCATGAACTTGAATGACATTTTCTGGTCTGCATTCACAACCTATGACAGCTGATATGCAGCATGAGTGAATTGAGAAAGTGGAGGTTTAAGGGAACTAACCTACATTAAATTCAGTTTCAGCATCTGACGGAAGCCTGTTGTTGATAGAGTTGTGTATGTGTGACAAAAGATGTCTATACTTTTATTGGTACGCCCCAACAAATAAAATAAACACAAACCCATCACCTTGACTGATTGATTCCCAGCTCTCTTCTGTCGTCTACATTGGTGTTGTGGTTCACTGCATAATATCGTTAGTGAAGCAAACCAAAGATGACATGCACCAACATTAACAGAAATGAAATGTCGCTGCATGCAAATTTTTATCTCCGTTTCCATTTATATTTTTCTGTTGGAAGCCAAACCAATTCCATATTACATTACCGCTAGTGGTTTAGCGCTTATTTCTCGAGTAATGCTGTTATGTTGTGTCCTCAGAGGCACTATTTATATCCCTATCTTTCTCTGTCAAATAGACAGTAAACTGCTTCAGTCTTGCTCGGTTGTCTGCTCATGATGTGCTGGGTAATAGGTGTTTTCACTGTCACCGGTTATCATGGCTACTGACAGAAGTCATAACCCTATCGTGGGCCATTTTCATCAAGTCATAAGCTGTCATAAGCTGTGTGCAATTGTCAAACCATTGTCTTGTTGTAAAAGTGCATGTCACAGAACAATGTGATCCTTAAAGAGATTGTTCACCCAAAAATCTAAATTATGTCATTATTTACTCAAAAATATGACTTGCTTTCTTCTGTGGAACATAAGAGAAGATACTGTGAGAAATGTTTCAGTGTTCCAAATACATACAGTATTACACACTCATATGTGAGTAATAAACACAAGCATGCTGTGCTAAATTATTCATACATGTTGCCTATTTTAGTATGACTTTTGTTTTATTATGCATTTATTATTATTGTATTTATTTATTTATTTTTGAAAAATACAATCTTGATACACAGAGAGGTTAATCAGGGTTTTTCAATTAAAGTTCCATTAAAGTCTATATATTTCCTTCCCATCCATCTGGGCACCAGTAATGGTTTGTAAAAGAGATTTAAAAAAACTGAACCGTCAATATAGTCATCAAAGGATATCTTGTTACCAAAACATAAAATAAAATAATGCCTGGTCACAAACCTGGTTTTAACGGTCAGAGTCATATACAGTATGATATGTGGTGCATGATAGGTAAAAATAACTACATTTGCAGTATGGTTGTTTTCTGCTGTGTTTTAGCAAAAGTATTGATCTATTTTGCTGCTCTCCATGCTTCTGTTTTTAAAATAACGTATCATCCACAGCTCGTAATGTTGATATAGTGTTTTTAGAGAGAAGCAGAGCACACAGGAAGGGCTTGAATGAAGCCTGTTTAGCTTTAGATAAAAAAATTAAATAAATAAAGAATATAACACTGAAAAATCATTATAATAAACGACCCTGAGCACTTGTGGTGTGAAGCGCTGCTCCATTTATTTAGAAATGGTAAAATGGTGCTGTCATTGCCATAATGCACCATGGTCCAGTTGAAACCAAGCCAACATCTGTTTTATATGAGATGTCTGAGATTAAAATGTGTCAGTTAATTCCATCAAAAAGTTGATTATTTTAGGAAATCAACAGATGAATTGGATTTCCCAAAATATCCATGTTTTGGCTTTAATTTCTTGTTTTATCCAGATGTTTTCTCTTCACTTGGACACTTCTTACATCTGCCTTGAAATAACAGCACTTTGGTATTCATACATCTAAGATGTTCAAATGAACAGTTCAAGAATGGAAAGCAGAACTCTTGATGTAATTGACTTTTACAGCACCATATGTATTAACTGCGATTAACTGTAACATCCTAATATCCACATGTTTGGGGAAAAAACCTCTCTCGGGATTCTTTCCGTCTTACTCTGTTTCTCTCGTCCTCTCTGTCACCTCTTCCAGACTCTGGCAAAAGTTCCTCTACCTTGTTTCTATTGACATCCGGTAATCCGTTTACAGCTGTTTGCTGCAGCTGTGAAAATACAGGAACATTTGCCACTTTTCTCTCCACACCCGCAGACATTAAGAATAAATAAGGCAAGTGAGAACGAATGAGAGGAGAGAGAGAGTTTGACTAATGATGTTTCCATGTGGGCTAAATTCCCCATTATTGACACAATAGGTAATTATTCCACATATTCCTCTCCTTCAAAATGAGCAAGAATGTTTGAATTAGATCGTCTCCCACTCACTTGACTGGTGAGGAGTGCCTGAGGACAGCGGTCTCCACGGAGACCACATGGTAACCAGGGTAACCTGGCCTTTGACACGATCAGTTTTCAGAAAAAATGGATCGAACCTTTGGTGTGGAAAGGAGGGTCTCTATTGCCTCTTACATAGTCTGCAATCATGTTTGGATAACATTACTCACATTGGTTTAACTTCTCAGCATCATCGCTTTTTGAGTATGTGTCTTGGACCGTTATTCTGCCCACAGTCCAGCACAGAAGCCGCTTCCTCCTCTCTCAGGGTGAATCATTCAAGTGCATCCTCACTTTCTTTTTCAGAGGAGCTCTGAACTCTACTCTCTGTCTTTGTCAACACTTGGCCTCCTGCTTAAAATGAGAACCAAAAAAAAATGCAGAAGAAATAATACAGAGAGGGGGCAATTATAATAATGCTTATTGTAGGGGTGCATGGGCGATATACCGATAGACACGATTAACTGGTGGAAATTTGTCAACCAGTGGAGATTTTTGACTATCATCTCTATTATGGTTACACGATCACGTAGTATTGCTGTGCTATGTCTGGTCACGAATACGTATCAAGTGCACGCGTTTTAAGTCTTTGAATCACAATCAGCAGTGAAAGAGAACTCATGTTGCTATATGCATGAGAATATTGAACTGAGTTTTTATTTTTGTTAGTTTTTACACATTTGTAACAGTATATTGGATCCGGGCAGCTCGAGCTCTTAAAGTGACAGCAGTCTAATATTCCTGCTGTCTGTCATTTATGTTGATCAAATAACAAAAGAAAGAAAATATCAAAATACATTTTATACATTTAATAAAAATAAATATATTTAATGTGCACAGTGAAGAATATGCATTGTTTTATACATTTGATTACTGTATACAATTTAGCTATTGTTATTCATTTGTTCTACTGTAGGTTTTTTGTCCTATTGCTTGTAATTCGTTTCTTATTCTTATTTGATTGCTGACTGTTTACTTGTCGTCAGTGAGTTTGAGTTGTTGTTTTTTGTGCTTTTTTATTATTTAATTTAGGCTAGTATTATTTTTTTGTGATAATGACGCTGGTGACAAAATTATGAAATTGTTATGGTTTTCAAAATTGTGCTATCATAAAGACCTTATTTAAAACAAAAATAACTATATTGTGATATATATTGTTACTGTGAAATAAAGTTACTCATGATATAAGATATAGGTCATATTGCCCAGCCCTACTCATTAATAGTGTTAGTAAAACAATTATAGCATTCACATTGGTCTATAACTAGCTGGGTTTACGCTGGGTTTACATTAAGACAGAAATAGGGAGCATATATAGAGTCAAATTAAATGTTGTGAATTTTATTTTATTTTAATTTATTCATTAATTCATGTGTATGTTTAAATAGTAATCATTTAAGGAAGAGTCAGAAAGTAAAAATATAATGAAAATACAGTTTATATGTACAGTTCTGTTTAGGCGTTACATCTGCTGACTGTCTATACATCCTCTCCTCGTGACAGAATGAATGATTCTCTTAAGTCATTGTTCACATAACACAACATGAAGAAACAGTCCCCCTCTCGCTTTCTGCCTCCATTCTCTGTCCATCCCAATAAATAAGTCTCTCTTCGACCTCTCTGTTTTCATTATTGTCCTGTCTGGAAGTGGAATACGGCAAAATAATCTCGCCATTCTCAAGGTTTAGCATGATGGTTCAATAAAAGCTAAATGAAATGGAAAATCATTTTTTTCCCAAACAGAGATTTGCTGATACATAAAGCAAACAGCATTCTATTTCATTTTGGGGAGAGTGAAAGGTCAACCTTTCATTTACCCCAACTTCTATTTACTCCTCTCCTTCTCTCTCTCTCTCTACTACCCCAGTGTTATACCTCTACTGTGTGTGCAGCCATCAGGATTTAAATTGACCGTGACTAAGTCTGTGGCCTCCAAAATAACTGCCACATTTATCCATGAATCATCAGAGTCGAATAACAGCAGCCATTTAAGCATTATGAGGATGCAAATTTTGTCCTTTGAGGCCCGAATTAAGCGTCTGTATCCAAAGCCATTTTCCTCATTTTAGACATATCTGTGTCAGACAAACAAATTGAAATGACAATTACTCATGCGGCACAATGCTTAATGGATGATGACAGTACAAGTGCAGCTATTCAGACGTGTACCTGTGAATGTGAAGCCGTTTGATTTCACCCACGGTGAGTGCTAGGAATATTACTGGCAAAGTTTGTGTTTGCTTTTTAATCCCCACAATCCTTCAGAGGAGAGAGGTCCTGCATTTACGATAATCAATCAGACATGCTGAAAGGTTTGAGCATGCACAGCCCTGTCCAAAAAAATATTAGCTAGCGTGCTTTTCTGCCAAGACATACAGAGTCTGGTCTTAAACTATTTGCTTAATGCCTCTGAGATCAGCGCAGCACAGAAAAAGGCGTAAAACATTTCATGATGAAAACTGTGTAGTACAGCATGAGGTTAATAATGTAACTAGACCTCATTCGCTGCAATGCTTTATGTTCACCTACATCCTAGCAGTAGTTTTGATAGTAGGTAAATGGTCACAGAGGGCTAGTGTCGTGAAGGGTTGACCTTTTGCGATCAAGTAGACCTGTTCCTTTATAGTCGTGCCCTTGAGCAAACGACACTTAGCCTCTTGGTGCTACAGGGGTGCTGTTGCTGTAATTAGTGTAGCAGATGATGAACATTTTCTGCTAAAGGGCAGAAAATGTCTCTGTATCTCTAATCTCTGTATCTCTAACTGAGCTCTCAGTGTGTATGAGGTGGGACTCGGAACCAGGAGCGGCTTCTTTCCATGACCGAATGATTTTCATGACGTTCTGTTCTGCTAATGGTTGTCTCATGTTCATTTTTCCACGTTTGTCTATTTAAGGTGAGGCATATAGCATGACCACTGAAATCCAGCTGCAAAGAGAACAATACTTCTGCTGTATTTATAAAGCTGAGTTAATGTCAATTTCAATATTGGTTAATACATTAATGTTAACAAATGAGATAGTTATGTGTATTGTAATGTGTTACTAATGAATCAGCTGGAGCTATTTCTCCGTTCCCTAATGAACATAAAATCATTCATTGGTTAATAAATGATGTTTCTACACACAAATAATGTCACTAATGTTTTGTTCTTTGTTATTGTAATGAGCCCAACAATTGGCAGAAGAATTGCATTTTCAGTTTTTCCAAATATCCTAAATGGAACTGTTGAGGATCTGGAATTGTAAAAGGAATCACAACTTTCCTTAAATTCCTTATGATTTCCATCCCTAAAACTGGATTTAAAATAACCTGTTGAATTATATTTCAGGCTGTAAGAAATCCTGGATATTTTATTTGTCAGATTTTTACTTGATGAATTTTGTTCTTACACTAGGTACATTGATTAATTCATTTTTAATTTATATGCGTAAAACTATTCTAAAATTATTTGAAGGGCCTGAGGGGCCAAACTTTTATATTACATTTGAACAGTGACTGCTTAGAGCAGCTTTTAAATGAACTGCTGTTTTAAAATCCTCCCGTCAAATCTGCTGTATCGTTGTTATCATAACAGAGACAAAGGCACAGATGGCGCTTTTTGCACGTTTAAAGTGGTATGCTGAGATTACTCACTCAGATCTCACTGGAGTCAGAATCAGAGAGCCCCCGCTGAGACGGGGAAGGAGATTAAGCTTTCCCTGTGGAGAATCTGTGCCGTTTTGACCCAAACAGACTGTTTGGAATTGGTGACTACATATGGAGAAATATTCACATTGGGTCACTGTTATTTGATTGGTCCAATTAGGTCAGAGTGGTTATGTGATTGCTGATCACTGCTTTTTATAACAGGAAATTTTAAGGTTGCTGGTTTACATGAAATCCATGTGTGCAGAAAGATCGGTGTATTTTTGTGTATTTATTTTGATAGTTTGATTATGCTTTCAGTTACCAGTACCTGTAGAGTGGAGCACAAAAATGATATTGTGTTTATTAATTTGTTCGCTTGTATATTTTTTCTTCCACATGTCATGTGTAGGGCTAGCACTTTCTCAACTCTATTTAACACATTTTACTGTGTTTTTAATCATTGCTTGACTAACACATTTTAACAGATTTCCTGATAAAATTACAACAGAAATTATGAGGGGAAAAGTTTGAAGATTCTGCGTGTATAAATGCTATGGATAAAACAGTATTTCTTTTGAGTATTGTGTGTTTATGAGAAATGGAGGAATCACTGCATCGTCCAGCATAGTGTAGATTCTGGCTTCATCTATGCTTATTAATGGAGCAGAAGTGATTGACCCAGTATTGACTCTGAAAGGCATATATACGTGGCATTAATTAATCTAACTACATACATCTAGCATTTAGAGAGATAATCTAAATAAGTTTATTTCAATGTTTGTCACAGTTCAGCTGAGTTTATCATTCCAAGTTCGTCTCCAGAAATGTGTCTAAATCATTAGTTGTATACATTTATTACTGTTGTGGTATCACACATCTAAACATAACTTTATTTTGCATATTTTCTTAGTAAAAAAAAGTAAATGGGATTGGGCCTATATATTCATATTGTTTCTCACCACAGTAAACCAAGGCTCCAATATACGATGTATTGCTGACCAACTAAGAGACTGAAGGGAATATCAATATATAATGATCATCTTATCAGAGTGGATAGCCTGAAATTAACATACGTGCTATCAAACTTGACCTTAGACTGAAACGTTTTACAGCTTTAAAGTCGATGCTGACAAATTGAATCATGTTTGAAGAGCTGACGGCAAAAAAGACATAACTATATGGACATGATTTGTACCCTAAGGCAAGTTTTAATACGATCAAAGACCCTTATACACAATATTAAGCAACAAGAGATAAAGTAAAATGACATTGTTGATCATTAGTCCCACTCCTCATAACTGTACATTATAGGGCTGTGTGTGTGTGTGTGTGTGTGTGTGTGTGTGTGGGTTGGTGGGTTGGGTGGGTGTGGGTGTGGGTGGGCGTGGGCGTGGGCGTGGGCGTGGGTGTGGGTGTGCGTGCGTCCTAATGGGGATACTATATTTGTACAATTTAGAGAGCACCGTGTACCTATAATTTCTCTACTATTGCCATTGCGTATCTTTTTTCACAAGCCACTGATGATCTGTCATCAGATCTCATGTTGACTGAATCTCATTGAATCTCATCACATTGTTACGTTGAGGTACAGTATCAGCAATATTGTATCTCTGGCTAAGAGCATATAGATGTCAGATTGTATCGTGATTAAAAGTCTAATTTACAGCCTAGAACATAGAATATTAAATGTCTTCTGGTTGGCTGAGATTGTCACATCACACAGTAGTCAAGTGACAATAAAAGTGATTTGATTTGATTTGATAGTCTTTCTTTCAGGGTGAACAATGGACTTGTTGCTGGAAATGTGTTGCATCTTTTCTGGATGGGACATGATGTAAGAAAATTGATCACTTGATCACTGTCACACATCATTCAACATTGGTTTAACTACTTGGCCACATCATCTTTTTATGGGTGTGTTTTTACAATTTTTCTGCCAAAAGTCAAGGTGTATATGATTACACTTTCCTCAGGTCATGAGGAAACTGTATGTTTCCAAGCACTGCAGCTACAGACAAATGTTACAGCCCCAAGCACAAAGCTGTGATCATGCACACAGTGCTAGCATTTTTATCCCTTTTTTCCTTTTGTCTTCAGTGTTTTCATGGGTCCTCGTCCCTGGTGTAGGTGTTTGATGTGTGGGCTGTTCTTTAGTCTGAGCTGAGCCATTATGACAGACAGGAGGGACTTAATAACAGTGCTTTCACCCCAAGCATGCTCCTGACAAATTACCTGTGTGAGACCTGGATTTAGAGAAGGGTCAGTGGAAAGATCATCTCTCACACACACACACACACACACATACACACACAGACATACACACACTCTCTCTCACACACACACACACACACACACAGACACACACACACACACACACACACACACACACACAAGCACACACACATACACACATACACACAAGCACAGACAAACACACATTTCTTTTGTCTGCTTTGAAAAGGGATTCTCTTCACTGGCCTCTGTACCTTCACAATATCATCATACAGACATAATAGATGCTTAATGTCTATTCAAAGTGTTTGATGTGTGTGGGAGAATATTTCTATTTTCCACATTTGGAGAGAAATAAATAGAGAGGGATCTGTATATGTGTTTTTGTTTATACAGTGGCAGTTCATTGCAATGATGTCAATGTCTAAAAAGGACAAAAAGGACCATAAAATCATTCCTTTTATAATTAATATGCTGTATTTCAATACTTTTGAAGTCACTCAAAAGCTTTGTGCAAGGACAGAAATGAATATTAAAGTCATAGTTCACCCAAAAAATGAAATATCTGTCATCATTTACTAACCCTCATGTTGTTCCAAAGCTGTATGAGTTTCTTTCTTTAAAAACTCCTAAAAGAAGATATTTTGAGTAATGTCTGAGAAATATATTTTACATATATAAATGTAAACATATGCATATATAAATAAATATATTTATATTAGTGGTGGGCCGTTATCGGCGTTAACGTGAGACTCTTATCGGCGATAAAAAAAATATCGCCGTTAATCTATTCTCAAAGTTGGGTTGGGAGCTGGGTCTATACTACGCAAGCTATGATGACTTTCACCCTGATATTTTAGCGGATGTATACCTAGCGAATTGCACTGTAGAGAACGAGTCTTGAACTAGAGGCTCGCAGTCCGTGATGGACAGATTGTTAACGGCTGGTCTGTGTGGTAATACAATCGGGCAGGACATCCAAACGCTCACCTATCATTCATCAACCTCAAATATGGCTTTTCATCTGAAAGATGTATGTAGTAACAACTTTACATGGCCGCTCAATATGATGTTAACCTAGAGAAATGTGCGCTATTGAAGTGTTTGTGTGGAAGCGTTTGCTGCAAGACAGGCTCCGGTGCGTTCACTTGCTCTTAAAATCTCCGTCATTTTTGGTCATACAGATAAAAGTAGCCTAATACATCTTTCGAATCTGTAAAGACTCACGTTATTTGTGTGCACTCAGAATAACAACGAAACGCGTTGCGCTTTTAAGCAAACAGGATGCGCTTTAGGTCTCATGTGAACTTGAGCGAGAAACTTGAAACCTCGAATATATCTAAAAATACAGTAACGTTACATAGAAAAATATATCTATAGAGAGTGAAATGTCAAAAATAAATAAATAGAAGACGTGTGTGTTAGCATGGATGATTTACATGAAATTTAATCTGTGCAACACTGTGCATAAGATGGCTTTCAGTTCAATATAATAACAAAAATGACATTTTGGGTTTTTATTCAACTAATAAGGTGGGCACGCTGTGATCTGTACTATATTTTACTGTAATTGACAGTTATCGGCAAAACAAAAAACTACACGGGAGTGGGAGGGAATTCATTCTTCCGGGAGTGGAACGGGATTTTCCTCCAGTTTTTCGTGGATTGGGACGGAAGAGATTAAAGTTTGTGATGCATTTTGGAAACAGGAGATGAGCCCCTGGTCTAATGCGCCACCTGGCTTGAGAAACCCGTTCTCAAAGACTTACTTTTAGTCATTATTTGGGTAGCACACATATTCTGAATGCCTTCGGCAGAATTCAAATGAGCCATTTTAATCTAGATTAATCTAGATTAATTCCAAAATCAATCTAGATTAATCTAGATTAAAAAAATTAATCTATGCCCACCTCTAATTTATATATTTATAGTCAGTGTTCAACTCAAGAAGTTGTGTTCCACAAAAGAAAACTCAGATTTGGAACAAAATGAGGGCGAGCAAGTGAATTCAGTTCATCTCCTTAAGTTAATATCCACTCCATTGTGATGTTCACTAAAAACTACTGAGAGTCTGAGACTAGATTGAATCACTCGAGTATTGGAAAGATTTGTGAATGAATCGTGTTTTGTTTTGTTTTTTTTAAACAAGTTTTATCAGCCGGATCAACTGGTTTAAAAGAAACCATACACGTTTCCATTTAGAATGACTTGAGGATGATTAAAAGACAGACTTGTGCTCTATGCCTTTAATCTGTGCCACTGTCTCTTGACCCGCTGTCTGTTAAGAAGTTTCTCTTGAAATGAATCCTGGTTTTCTTTCTCTCTCTCTGAGCGGTGCATCAGGTAGAGCAAGTCTCGGTTGTTTCAGAAGAGCTTTCAGCATTCATACAGAGCTCCACAATTCTCCCCTTGGCTCCGTGTGGTTGAGTATTGAACATTTGCCATTGCCGCAGTCAGTTTTCTTCAAGTCTGTCTTTAGTTCCAGTGGCTGAGCTCAGGTGCACAGAACAGACCTCTCTCACTCTCTCCCCCTCTTCATCTCTCTTTGCTTCTCATTTTCCCGCTCAGCACTGACTGGATAACAAACCTGCCAATTTGCATATGAAATTGAGTGGAAAGCTAAATTAGTAGAGGCGCATTGAGTAAAAACAGTTACACACACATGTACACACATACATGTTTGTCGCTTTTGCTGGCTGTTCTGTTTACAAAGTTCCACCGCACCGAAAGACTCAGCGGAGTGTTTGAATTAGCGACTCGTTCAGAGCTTTTTTTGCGTGATGAATATTACTGCTGTTCATTAGCATGAGTAATTAGGTCAATAGGATCACGTGGTCTCATTCATGTATGCTGTGTAAAGGTAAAGCATTTGAACATGGCACTTTCAGAGGAATGTTGAGACAAGCGGTATGATTGTGCTCTCATGTATGTGTATTAATCCTCTGAGCTGTACTCATTGTCTTTCATCCAATCATGAATAGGCATACAAAGCTTGATTCTACTTAAAAGACACTATGTGACTTGCCTATTGTGAGAGAGGATCCAGTTAGGGATCTTTAAGCAGATTATCTTTTGACCGATTACATGACCTACAGACAATTGCTAAAACCTCATTCTGAAGTGGCATTCAGACATCATCGCAGATTGGTGATTATGCTGTTAAAGCACCATCGGCCACCATGTTGTTTTACCGGCCTCTGTAGCCTCTTCCAGCCCTGCCAGCTCACCGTACTCCTCTAGGACAGCCGCAGGATGTTGTTTGATGGCTTTTATCCACAGACCACAAAGGGGGCTCTGTGCTAAACTCTGCAAGTTTCCTTTTTTCCCCTAGAGTCTTTGTTTTGGGATGGATAACTTGGAGATCCCTTTGAGAGTCTCTCTGTTTGGTAGTCCCCTTGAGGATCCCAGCTTGTTTTTGTGTGCTGGTAGCAGGTAGTGAACTTGCTTCCCTTTAGAGACGCTTCACTGCGCAGTTGGTTGAACAACAGCGACACTTAAAGGTAGTTAACGGAACTGCATCTTACAATAAACCAGTTTGTTTGGTAAATTCATACAACTCTGGCTCATTCAAAGGCAGAGACTTTATTCCGTTTTTTCTGACTAAGTGATTGACTTTGCTTTTGCCTTTATGTTTCCTCTTGTGTGTGTCTGCGTGTAATATAATGTAGTTCATAGCTTTACGGAACCGAACAGCTCAATTGAAGTGACACTTTACCAAAACTAGTTTTGTAATGCAATGAACAAAAGATATTTAGACGACGTCTATGTACTGTAAGTATGTAAATATAATATAAACATATATATATATATGCAATATATCATATTTTTTGTGAAACATTTAAGGTGCATTTCATCCATATATATATATATATATATATATGAATGAAATGCATCTTAAATGTTTCACAAAAAATATGATATATTGCACATATACAAATAAATTATTGCACATTCTTTTATTGAAATATCAAATGTTTATTATAAAAGATTGAATTGATGCTGTATTTTATATAACTATTGCACAAAAATATTTTATATTGTGCATATAAAAATAAAATAAAATATTCTTTAATAATAGGTTCCACAAATCTATGTTCCGGAAGCAATGCTTTCCTGTCTAATATGTGTAAACTAATGAACATACATGCATTTCTTAGCATGCAGTCACTGAAGACATTGTGTTTTTTAGGTGATCTTGGTGAGCTCCAGCATCAATGAACGTGACCAGATGCTCTTCATCAGCACAGATGAGGGTTCATCTTTCCAGCGGCAGCCTGTCTCCTTTACTGTGGATACACTCCTCTTCCATCCATCTGAGGAAGACAAACTTTTGGCTTACAGCAAGGAGGCGAAGGTCAGTGATGAAAGTGTTGGCCAACACAGATTAATGCAGTCGAGTAAATGACTATTAATAACACCAATTGAAGTCAGTGTTTTTTGGCAGCTCCAAACCAGTTGCTCACAAGACCATAATGTGTCTTAATTCCAGATGCATGTTTGTAGCTTTTCTGGACAGGCTCAACTGCCTGAATTAGGCTTTGTAGCTTTTTCAGTATTAACGATTTAGGTCTCGGCTGAATGCCTTGACCAACTGTTCTCAACACATTTCTCACCCAGCTTTGTTTATGGCCCTGCTTTTTGCTCTCCAGCATATTGGCATCCTCATTATTAGAGTTATGAGCAGCACTGTTTGGCCTTCAGGCCATGGTTGTCTCTCGCTAAAGAGCATGTTTACATTGTTAACGGCTGGGCGAGCAACGAGGCAAGATCGGTGTGTGTGTGTGTGTGTGTGTGTGTGTGTGTGTGTGTGTGTGTGTGTGTGTGTGTGTGTGTGTGTGTGTGTGTGCGCGCGTTTGTGTGTGTTTATGTGCGGTTGATGAATTGCTAAACCCCCTAGACACTGCTGTGCACACATGTCTTTATGTTATGGGGCAGTTATTTTCCATGCAAGTGGTGATCAATGTAATCTAATTATAAGCATAATCAATTGATGACAGATGCACAAACACACACACACACACACACACACACTCAATATATGCGATTTTAATTGATATATATGGACAGTTTTTCACAACCTAATCGTTATACAGTATGCAATTACTGCAATCGCTCATCTAATTCTTATGATCATGAGAATTTGCAAAGTGTGCTTTAATTTAATCCAGCCTAAAATCAATGTTATGACCAGCGCTTCAAGCATCCAGTGACAGTAAAACGTGATTTATTCGGCTTTCTTTGTTTTTCAGCTGTATATCTCCACCGATCTGGGTCACAAATGGACTCTGCTACAGGAGCGTGTTACTAAAGACAGAGTTTTCTGGTGATTTTTTTTATGTTTTTTTCTAAATTCATCCTAAAAAAACTTAAAGTAAACTCATGTTGTTTCAAATCTGTATGACTTTCTTCTGAGGGAAAAAGCTGCTGTCTTCCATACTGTGGGGATGAGGGGCTGTAAAGCTTCACAGAACATATTTCAAAGGTGGTCTGTTAGACTTCTAATGAAATATGATAGGAAACATGCTAAAATATGAGCTGTTAATTACTTAAAATGTTGATTGACGACCATGGTCACTATTTACTTTTGTTGGAAAACAGCAGCTTTGACATTCTGCTAAAAATAACCTATTTTGTATTCCACAGAAGAGAGTAAGTCTGGGTGTCAGTACTGGTTTGTTTTACTTTACATTGCCCTCTGAGACTTTCTTTTGAATCTTTTTCCCTCTCTGTTCCCTCTTTCTCTTCTGCAACCTTCTTAGTGGAATTCAACCCCATCTTTTATTTTCAATTCCTTCCCTCCCTGGTTATGGTTCACTGCTATAACAGCTGGGATTGAAATCCTGTACAGAAGTGATTTATTTCTCCACCCCAACCACTCTTTCTGTCTGACCCTCTCTTTCTCTTTTTTGATCTCTCTTTCCTGATCTTTCACTGTCTTCTGCTAGCGTGCCATCCTCCCAGCGCACTTTACCAGATTCACAACACGCGATATACAATTCTGTATAGTTTGTCTGTGGTTGATTGTGATAAAAGATGAAAAGGTCAGCTCCCTGTCATCTGCCTTAATAAACCCCATCCAGCACGTTTTATTTGGCTGGAGGTTTTACAATGACACTGTAAATCTGAAACTGTTTTTACTCTATTCCTCAGCAGCAGGGGGTTTGATAAGGGTCGTACCCTTCCCTCTCTACTGTCTCCAAACCTCTTTAAAACATCTCAGAGAATTGCCTCAGAAGACGCGACAGAATCAGTTCATAGTCAGGGTTGTGGCTGTCTCGTCCTCCCCGTCTGCTGACTCGCTCATAAAACTAAAGAAGGGGGAGTCTGGGAGGAGAGAGCATAAATCAGCGTGGCTTTAATGGACAGGGATGCTGTCTGGGAGGGTGGTCTGTACCGTGTGGTCAGGAGAGGAGTCTTGAGCTCATTGCAACCTATTATGTGATGTTGAGACATGACGGTCAATTAATCTGCCGTGAATCAATGTAGAGCAAGTTTATGTAGCCGTTATGCTGCTGTAAATAGTTTCATGTCATAAAGCATTGATTTAAAAATATTACAGGCATTTAGAACAAATATCTCCAGCTGAAATTCTGAAAAGCACGCTGTCAGATATAGACATTAAAACGCATGTTTTTCCCCCCCAAACTAGTTAAGAGCAAACCTCCCCCAGCAGCCGATTCTAAAGGTTTCATCGATCTTGTCAATCAAAGTCTTGATTACCCATACAGAGCTGACACAAAGACAAAACCCAACCTAAACCCAAACCATTCTAACCGATCGGATTCATCAGTGTAATTGGTTACACTACACTACTTAACTACTATGTACTTGTGTCAACAAATAAGTACAATGTCCTTATTATGTTCATATTTTATTGCTTAACACTTGTGCTGTTATTGAGGTGGGATACGGGTAAGGTTAGGGACAGGTTTGGTGTATGGGTAGGTTTAGGGGTGGGTTAAGGTGTAAGGGATGGGTCAACAGTGTAATTATAAATGTAATTACAGAAATTAATTACAGATGTAATTACATGCATGCATTTTTTAGATATAAGTACAATGTAAAAACATGTATGTACACAGTAAGTCCACTGTATCAATGCTTAATGTAAACGAAAGTACGTAATAGTTAAGGCCCCCTAATATAAAGTTTGAACTTTTCGTGACAGCTGACTGAGTGATTGAGTTGACCAATAAAAACTGCTGTGGAAGGAATTTGGAACTTGACTGGTTTGGGGAAAAATCATGCAAAACAACGCACACATTCTTAAAAGGTTCAGTTAATTTCATGCTTGTTAAAATGCTCGTTAAATAATGTAGGTTTTGTGCAGGTTTACTGAGCTCGAACTTCACTGAGCGCTTTAGTAAACTCCAAACAAGTGTGTTTAACACAGCTAGACAAAAGAGAGCGAGCTGTCTGCATTCCTTGAAACCAAGGACTTTCTATGTCTGTATGGTTGAGAAGATACCGCTAAGGGCATGTTTTAAAGGGATAGTTACCCCAAAAATGACATCCATTCTGTCATTATTTACCCACAATTATTCCACTTTTTTCTTCTGTGGAATAGAAAATTTGAAATTCTGAAAAGTGTCACTGTTTTGTGTGTGATTACAAGTGTTCACGCTTCAAAGCTTTCCATTTTTTGTTAAATCAAGTCATTGGAACAACATGAAGGTGAGCAAATGCAGAAAGAATTGCAATTTTGGAGTGAACTATCCCTTTAAGATGTCCTTCTGTGTGTGAGTCAGTCTTGTTTGATCCTCTCAATGTGTTACTAACTGTATGCTTTGTTTAAGGGCCGTGACGGGGGTGGATGTGGAACCTGATTTGGTTCACATGGAGATTCAAGACATCGGTGGTGGTAAGGGAGCTCATGTGTTTATAGAACAGTGCATTTCAATTCAATTTTACATACCGTATCAAACCACTGCGAACAAGGGCAGATGGGATGTTTTAGGGCTTCAGTTTGCCTCATTCAAAAAAAACTCTTTCAGAGAAATTCCTCCTGGCTGAGCTGTTTTGTAAGGCTTGTGTGTTTGTGTGTGTGAAAGAGACCAGGTGTACAGATGCAAACTGTTGCACAGAGCTCTATCACAATCAAGCCAGTGAAGGTTAAACACCACCTGACAGTCACATTGCAACCTACAAACACATACACTCAACCCCTAAGAGAGGTGCGAGTTGTGTCTAACTAGTATAAAAATCACACTGGAGACATAAATCAAGCCCTTCTTCTGATAAATGAACTTTCAGATGTGGTTTTACTCTTTATCCATTGGGCTTGTGTCACACTGACAGAAGCAGACCTCAAGTGTTTTTTCTTCATCTCAGTAGCTCCTTCAACCTCCCATAGGATGTGCTGTGTGTGTGTGTGTGTGTGTGTGTGTGTGTGTGTGTGTGTGTGTGTGTGTGTGTGTGTGTGTGTGTGTGTGTGTGTGTGTGTGTGTGTGTGTGTGTGTGTGTGTGTGTGTGTGTGTGTGTGTGTGTGTGTGTGTGCACGTCTGACCTTGTGTGACAGAAGACAGAAGCAAAGCGCTTAGCCATTCTAATTGCTTTTTAATGAATTTCTTTGCTGTACTGCTTTGATTAACCATTCGTCCTCTTCAGTGAAGTAGTCTGCCCGTTTGTTTGCCTAAAATTAATAACACAACATAAAACCACAGAGAATGAGAGGAAACAACATTATGAGAATAGCAATTAAGTTCCCCACTTTGATATGTAACCTTTGGCCATGATTTTTGGAGTATGCATTCTCTTCAATGTTTTCATCATTTTCCAATTGGTTGTCATTTTTCTTATGAATGTGTGTGTGTGTTTTGTAGAGATTGCTGAGCCAGCTATTGTGTGAGATTCTAAACAGAAAGGCCATTGCGACAGGGCACCTCGGCACTGTTTTCCCATAATTAATTTCCTGCCACTACAGAGTAAAGCAATGTGCCCAGTGAGGATCAGCTTCAGCTAATTTTGTTAAGAGCTCCATGTTTAGTTTTTTTCCGCAGAAATCTTTCACTCCATTAACCTTTGGAATGGCTTCCAAACACTCACTTACAAAAGCAGTATGATCAGACATAAAAATGAAATTCCGTTCAAACTTTTGAAAGTCAAATTATTATCAAATTGTCACTTTTCCTCTAACCCTATTTGTGTGTGTTTTTCTGTCTTTCACCAGGATACCTTTATGTGACATGTCTCATACAAAATTGCTCTGATAAAATGGTGACAGCACAGTTCTTGGGGAAGATTGACCACAATTCCCTCTCAGTGCAAGATCAATACATATTTGTGAAGGTAAAATCATGTGTTACATATCTTTATATATGATGTATGTACATATTTATTCAGACAGATCCTTTCAGACTTCAGAGAGTTTAGCAAATGATCACCTTCTATATTATATACACATTATCACAATATACTAACATCAAACATTCAAGGTCAGTAAGATTTTCACATGTAAAGGCTGATGACGTCTTTCATCTCCAAAGCAAATACTGCCACGGCTATATTAGCATTCTAGAAGCTGGAATATTTTCAGGCTTTCATTTTGCTTTTGAGGAAAATTTCTCACATTAGGGTACTGAAGTGAACAATAGGCCCCATTAAGATGCAGTGCAAGAATTGATACATTTGTTTACTCATTGTTTGTCAGGATACACACACACATATATATATTTATATATATAGTTGTGTCAATATTGTGGGCATACAGCTTAATTTAGCTAACATTTAACAATACTTTTGGTCTCACATTTCTTATTTTGAACTACAGTGTTGCTTTCCCCTTATCTCCCTTTTTTAATTGTATTCTTTTTTTCCTGATCTTTTATAATTAGCCAATGACTCAAGGACATTTGCTCGTTCTGTATTAATTTCTCTCACTATCCCTCACCTGCTCAGTTGTTTATTGAAGGGATTGCAGCTGTTGAAAAGGAATTTAGATATGCCCTTGAGAAACAGGACTACAGTGTGTGAAATGTTTGTGTTCGGTCAGTCATGCTGTTTCAGACTGGACACAATTTACGTGAACCATAGAGACCAACAGACAGAGCTTTTGATTGAGTGTTAGTAGAGACTGAATCTATTGAGATAATAGTAACAAGGTAAAATCGACATTGTGAATTGAGATGGCAAAGGATGAATAGGAAAGTGAGAGTGTTTTTTCTCAGAATTGCTGACATTGAAGACATGACCCCATCATTGGGATAGTGAAATAAAAACACTTTCTTTCTTTTTTTCTTTTTAGGTTACTACAGGAAATCAAACCAAGTATTACGTCTCATATCGAAGACACGAATTTGTTCAGATGAGATTCCCTAAATATGCCCTTCCAAAGGTACGGTCCTCAGAAATGTAGCTGTAAAATGACCAATATTTACTCTGAAATCACTTCCGGGTACAACTTTGGGTTGTAGTCTTTGCAAAAAATATTTTTTGTATATTTAAAATGTTTTGTAGTGTACAACAAACTTTTTGTGCTAAGCATAATGCAATGCAAACTGATATTTAATATCAAAATTGTTTCCTCATATTGTTTGTCTAAAATATTGTTTTAACTTTCTGCTATTTAATCTTATTCAATCACCATACATTAAACAATATTACACACATTAAGACATATGCCTGTTCTTTTAATTAAAACCAACAACACAATTACAAGATAGTTCATATTAAGTAACTTTGAGTAATATTTTTAGACACAGTATGTTGTCGCTGCACAAAAGAAAATTGTTAAAAATTAAAAGCTATTAATGTAGAAGTGGCGTTTCGTCCTTGAATAAGGGTTTTTGATCAAATTGGTTGAGTAAATGATTCAGTGACTGAATCATGTTTTGTTTAATTTCTGAATGAATCACAGAGTTTCAACAAATTGGTTAAATGAGTGATTCACTGACTCGCTTATTAAGTCACTTGTTCCCTCCCACTGGTGTACTGATGTCACCTGCAATAGTCACAGAAATATCCCCCCCACTGATGCACAGACTGCCAGTGTGTACAAAACAGGCAAAGAGTGTGAAAAACTGTGAAGCTGGTGTATAAATGTTAAATATCCACAAATTAATTTAGCTGCTTTTACTGAGATCTACTGTAGCAGCATCATGTGTGTGTTTAGTTTTGTGTTTGAAGTGGCTGGTGTTTTTGTCATGAACTATGTACTAAATGTGAGTTACTGTTTGAAGGGGGTTATTGTTCTTTTATCATCTGCAGCTGTTGTAGATTTCACTTTAAAGCCAGAGACTGACTATGACGTATTGCAGCAATATGTATGAACTGAAGAGCACAGTTGGTGTCTAGCATTGAAACGCTACACCATTACAACCCAGATGTGGGTTTAACCTACTGAGGAGCCGTGATGTATGGCAGTAATATGCCGACGAAAGAAGACAGCTGGCTAAGGGTTACAGCTGATGACTGACCAGGCTGTCTGTGGCTCTAACCCAAGGGAGTGCTTCAGTAAAATGCTGGCTGACTGTAATTGAATAACATTGATTTGAGTGGAGGCCAGAGGAGCTGCTTCATGTATATTTCACCTCAGAGAGAGAGACAGGGAAAAGAGAGAGGCTGTAGGGCAGTTGCTGTCAATGGCATTTGTAACTATGCCAACCACTGATTCACTGTGACATAGTGAAAGAGAGAGAGAGAAATACTAAGAGAAGAGTACTGCTAAGAAAGATGCCCCAGATTACCAGGCATTCGCCTTAATGGCAAAGGATAAAATCTTTGATTTAATTACTGTAGAAGTTGAACATGCTATATATTCATTCTCTCAGTGCCTTCAAGTGTATATGCAAGGGTTTTTGTTACAGTTTAGAATGGATATATTTATCATTTCCCTTCGTGGTGTCATTTTGTGGGTTAAAGCATTATTGGTGTTTTCCCCCTCTCTAGACCGTCTTTGCTCTTCTCTTTTAGTTGCTTGTCGCTTGACTGAGCAGATAGGTCAGATTTTAGACACCCGGTTCAAGAACCCAGAGGAGCGCAGGAGTGTGTGAGAGAGATGGGTTTGGCTGATGTTGTGCCCATATTTTCCACTGTGAATAATTGAAAACCTTTTGAAAAATGCAAAACCCAATTCCAGTATGCAGTCTCAGATCTCTCCTGAAGTTTCTTTCTTTACGTTATGGATTAATGATGGTCCATGGCTCCAGTGGGCCGATTTGTTTGTTGTAACACACCTAGGGCACTAAATGGCCAAGCGCCACTTCTTGCTTTCTTTCTTTTTTTTCAGCCTTTGTCTTTCTGATTTTAAAGCTCTTCTCAACTGATTTTTGTTTGTTTATTGTTTTATAAATTAGCATGAAGTGAAGCTTGGTAAATCTGAAGAACTAAAGATGAAGACAATTAGTAAGCTGTTTTTTATTTAACAAAATGGGGGAGGTTGTTAGTTCACCCAAAAATGAATATTGTATCATCATTTACTCACCCTCATGTAATGTCAAACCTACATGACTACATGACATGAAAAGTTAATTAAATGTTGCCAGAATTTTCAGATTTGGGGATCTGTCCCTTTAAAAAATAAGTGTGCCAGTCTGTGTTTCAGGATGCAATCAGCCCATCTTAAATTAACAAATAACATTATCATGTAAAATTTCAGTAGACACATTTCAATCAGCTTAATCTCCAATCATTAAGTGCCCTTGAGAAACAACACCATTTTGGAAAATCTAACTTTGTGACACATCTGTAATTTTGCAAGCCTGCTTTAAATGTTTCAGCTTATATAAATGTTGGTATTGCAATCCAATTGCAATCGCCCCTTAACCACACACAATCACTTAAAAGGCCCAGTGTTCTTTTACTTGAAGCAGACTGTGAATAGAAACAATACTATTGATTTTGGCCAATTAAGACCTGTTTCTCCGCTTCAAGAATGAAACCGCATGACCAGAATTCAAATGCACCACTATTGGAGCTCAATGAATCCACCAGACAGAGAAAAAGCAAACATTCAGCTGGTGTGTTAATGGCCATTTCATTTCATTTCTTTCTTTTTTTCTATACAGATTTCCTGTCTTTTCCCTATCCATCCATTCGTACTGTTATCTATCCCATCCTTCTTAGACACTCAGTCAGCCTGCTGATAATGCACTCAGGGATTGTGGCTATAGGCAGAGACTCAAATGTCCTGCAGCGGTGTCATGGCTGATAGGGGTCATGTGCCTGCTGTCAGAGACAGATGGATAGTGCTGTCTTAAGTTCTGATAGTGCTGTTATCAGGACTGGGGACCTGAGTGCCCTGTCACACAGTATGATAGACAAAGACAGGACCGATCCAGCCTGTAGAATGTAAGACTTAAAAAGAAAACACAAGTGCTTCACTTTCAGCTTCCTGTTCTAATCCTCTTACTCTGTTGTTCGTGTTGCTGTTTGTGTGCTGATTTAGATGATCTTATAATCCAAGTTTAAAACTTCCTCTCTCTCCAGGGGAACTTTCAGCAGCTGTTTTTCACAGCGATGACTTCATTGTCTTGTATAAGCCTTGGCGGAAAGATGACCTCATCGTTAAAATGTTAATGCACAACTAACTAAAAGATGATGAGCTGTTCATATTTGACCTCAAATCAACAGCCAGGAGTTACATTGCAGTTCTAGATAAGAGTCGTGCTCTGTACCATTTCCAAATCTGATAACAAAATGAAATAGCAAACGTGGAAGCAATCAGTCAGCTATTACGATTTGTGAGTGCTTGTCTCCAGATGTCATCATGAGCCTCCTGACAACTAAAGTTGGTAAAAGGGTCAAGTCAATACTAAATAGTGTCTGTAAACCCATGTACACATTTACACTCCCCTCTATATAAGAGCTTCTCTGAAATTAAATATTTGCATTCGTTTCATCAGAATCGTCTAAGCCTTCTGGGGAAATTGGTACTTTTCAGAAGTGTTTGTGTGTGGATATAGAAAGATATTTTAGGAAGGAAGAGAACATAGGGATGAAACAGGATTAGAAGTCTCTATAGCAGTGAGTTGGAAGAGTTTTTCGTGAAGTTTTTTAAAACTTTCTTTGAGCCAAGACTTTCCGAGTTGGGTCATTGATCATAATAAGCTGGAATTGTGAATGTTGATGGTACCATTTTGTTTGCATGTATTTTGTGTTTTGATGAAAAATAGTGATAAATCTTGCCAGAAAACAACTTGTTTAGGCTGGTTATGTGTAGACAGGCCAGACTTCATTTTCCTTCATGCTCTGTGGCACCACAAGAATGATAAAATAGACAGATGCAGCATCAGTTATACAACTAATGTGAATCATTATGTTGCATTAGAAAAGCCTCCTGTCTTTTTGGGAAGTGAAAAAGACAGAGATATGAAATTGTCTTCTCTGGCTTAAACGCACACACATGTCATTTTAATTGACTTTAAAAAAGCCGATATGAGACATACACTATTTATACTGCATGTATATATATATATTAGGGGTGGGCATAGATTAAATTTTTTTTTTATCTAGATTAATCTAGATTAATCTTGGAATTAATCTAAATTAATCTAGATTAAAATGGCTCATTTGAATTCTGCCAAAGGCATTCAGAATATGTGTGCTACCCAAATAATGACTAAAAGTAAGTCTTTGAGAACGGGTTTCTCAAGCCAGGTGGCGCATTAGACCAGGGGCTCATCTCCTGTTTCCAAAATGCATCACAAACTTTAATCTCTTCCCGTCCCAATCCCACGAAAAAACTGGAGGAAAATCCCGTTCCACTCCCGGAAGAATGACTCCCATTCCCTCCCACTCCCGTGTTGTTGTTTTTTTTTTTTTTTTTGATAACTGTCAATTACAGTAAAAATATAGTACCGATCACAGCGTGCCCACCTTATTAGTTGAATAAAAACCCAAAATGTCGTTTTTTGTTATTATATTGAACTGAAAGCCATCTTATGCACAGTGTTGCACAGATTCAATTTCATGTAAATCATCCATGCTAACACACACATCTTCTATTTTTATTTTTTAGACATTTCACTCTCTATAGATATATTTTTCAAAGAAGGAGTTTCGAAGTTTCTCGATCAAGTTCACATGAGACCTAAAGCGCATCCTGTTTGCTTAAAAGCGCAACGTTTCGTTGTTATTCTGAGTGCACACAAATAAACGTAGAGTCTTTACAGATTCGAAAGATGTATTAGGCTACTTTTATCTGTATGACCAAAAATGACGGAGATGTAAGAGCAAGTGAGCGCACTGGAGCCTGTCCTGCAGCAAACGCGCTTCCACACAAACACTTCAATAGCGCACATTTCTCTAGGTTAACATCATATTGAGCGGCCATGTAAAGTTGCTACTACATACATCTTTCAGATGAAAAGCCATATTTGAGGTTGATGAATGATAGGTGAGCGTTTGGATGTCCTGCCCGATTGTATTACCACATAGACCAGCCGTTAACAATCTGTCCATCACGGACTGCGAGCCTCTAGTTCGAAGACTCGTTCTTGCCCCCTACAGTGCAATTCGGCTAGGTATACATCCGCGCTAAAATATCAGGGTGAAAGTCATCATAGCCTTAGAATTTGGTCTCTGAAACACATTAAAGCTACAGCGCTTCAGGGACTTTGCTAGCTCTTCACTTAAGTTCTTATGAATGAATTCAGCTGGGGGCTTGAGCTTGTACCCTTCATCTTTGTGCCTAAATTAATGCGACCCATTTTCACTTTATCGGGAAGAACAACATGGTGACAAACTCCCCCGTCCTGACCCAGTCATTGCCACAGCGCCCGGCTATATGCGTCTAAGCTACCAAAACCGAGGAGCTTAATGTTGATTCGGTATTTAAGGCAAACCAGAAGAGCTAATTATAGGATGCATTCATTAATTGTTCATGATTTAATTTAATCTAAACCTGACCCTACACAGTTCATGTTCCAACTCAGTTCTTCACAGCAGCTCAAAATAAACTTTTCATTTCAAAGCAACTAAATATAATCACCATGGATTTATATGCAGCTCTTTTTTGAGGTTGTTTTATGTAAGCACAAGTGAAAGTCTTCAGCTTTTCTATCTCTCTTTACACAAAGACTCAAGCCTGAACGAATCATGATGTTAATTATTCGTACCTGCTGAGGAAACTGAAACTGCCATTTGCATTGAACTTATTTCAGTTTTATCTTTACATGACGTTCTAATCTTCTTGTGTGGTATCTCTCTGCTTCTCTGTTTTTGTCTTTCTGTGCAGGATGTGCAAATTGTGAGCACAGATGAGAATCAGGTATTCCTGGCTCTGCAGGAGTGGTATCAAACAGACACGTACAACCTCTACCAGTCAGATCCACAAGGAGTCTATTACTCCATTGTGTTGGAGAACGTCCGCAGCACCAAGCAGCCTGAAGAGAATGTCCTCATCGACATCCTAGAGGTCAGTCATTTCACCCCACACAGTACCTGTGTAAAACAAGGCAATGTGGGCTTCACATCCTTCCTTCTGCATTATGAACTTAACATAGTTCAGCTGTTGTAAAGTTTATATTTTAGAGACCACTAAAAACACACACATACAAATAAAGTGTGACTCCTTGTGATCCAGTAACTATGCTTTCACGCATGTATTATTTATTGCCAGCAGCATGCTTAAATAAATGAGTGATTCTAGAAAGCTGATGTTCCTGTGCTACTGAAACAACTTTGATTTAACACACTCGACAGTTTTATAGACAGTTATGACTTTGCCATAATTTGACTTGCTAGTAATATTTTACAGCTTCTGTACAGGATCTAGTAGATACTGAGCAATATCACATCCTTTGGTTGTGTGTATGTTTGTCAGGTTCGTGGCATCAAGGGCGTATTCTTAGCTAATCAAAAAATAGATGGAAAAGTGATGACTCTCATTACCTACAACAAAGGCAGAGACTGGGAGCCACTGGCTCCTCCCACATCTGATATGAATGGCAAACCTGTCAGCTGCAAGCAGGTAAATATGCCTGTTCGTTCCTCATTCCAGCTTCCATTCCAAATGTTCAGGTCTTTATTTCTATGCATCTATCAGTGCTAAATTCATTTTGGTCTAGCTTTCGCACCCATTTTATTTGTATGTGAAAAGTTAAGCAGAATGACTCTTTCTTCTCTCTCTTCTCTTCTCTTTTTAAGCCCCTTTTTACCTTTCAGTTAATACTTGGATTTCCCAAACATATTACTTTCATATGATATTTTATAAATATAGTACCGTGTAAACATTTTATTATTATTATTTGTACTTTTTATTAAGAATTCAGCCAGGTAATCAAAAGTGACTGTAAAAACTTACATTGTTGCAAAAGATTTCTTATTCAAATACTGTTCTTTTGGACTTTATATTTATTAAAGATTCCTGAAAAATTTATAAAATTTCCACAATAATATTAAGCTGCACAATTATTTTCAATACTGATAACAATAAGAAATGTTGGTAATACTTTATTTTAAGGTGTCATAATGCATAGTAATTACCTAATTAAGTGCTTAGTAGTAGCCATTGTACTTGCATGAAACAAAATGTACTTACCATGTAATTATGTTATGGAACAGTCTGTACTTACAGTGTGTAACTATGTAGATGTAATAGATAGCTACTGTTACATATGTAACAGACCGAGTCTGTTACACAGCTACTTATTTTAAGTAGCTTATACCATTTTTAATATTCTGTCATTTTAATGTAATTAGAAAGGTATTACATGTATTTAAGCTGTGTACTAGTGGGTTAAATCAAACTAAGGTGCAGCTACATAAGGTGCACAGTATAGATACACATGAAGTACACTTAAGTACAATAAAGTACAGAAAGTCTGCAAAACAATCTTTCGGTTACATAAGTAGCTGTGTAACACACTCGGTCTGTTACATATGTAACAGTAGCTGCCTATTACATCTACATAATTACCAACTGTAAGTACAGACTGTTACATACCTTAGTTACATGGTAAGTACATTTTGTTTCATGTAATTACTAAGTACTTAATTAGGTAATTACTCTGTACTATGGACACCTTAAAATAAAGTGTTACCGAAATGTTTCTTGAGCACCAAATCAGCATATTAGAATGATTTCTGAAGGATCATGTGACACTAAAGACCGGAGTAATGACTGCTGAAAATTCAACTCTGCTATCACAGGAATAAATTACATTTAAAAGATTAAAATAGGAAAACATTTATAAAATTCACAATATTCCTCTTTTACAGTATTTTTGCTCAAATAAATCCAGCTTTTGTAGGCAAAAGGCACTTCTTTCAAAAACATGAAAAAACTCTTACAGACCGCTTTTAAATGGAAGAGTACATAACTTATCCACAAACTAAAAACTGCAATGCAGACCTTGAATTAAATATACAGCAATTGTGTATATGTTGTTTTCCCTTCAGTTTATTAAATATTCATACCAACAAAATGGTGACTTTATTTCATTATGCATCTACAGATATATATATCCAGCCCACACTCTGCTTTTTTCCTAATCAGAATGATTGTACCGCAACTGTCTCAGACACAGACGTGAAGTCATTGACCCCTCGATTTGACTCATCTCCCGCTGTTTGCGGTTGAGGGTTGGTGGGCTGAGTAGGCACTGGTTCTGCTGCTGTCTCATGAGACAAAAAAAGAGTCATCAATCCACACACACACACACACAGCTAGAGATGATATGTATCATTATAAATGCCCACTTTAAACACTGTGACTGGTAGCTGGCCATTAATTAAGACACATATATGGTTTCTGGCAAACATGAGACAAGACAAGACAAGAAATAAATCACAAGTTGAAAGGACATGTATCGACTTCTCTCTCCTCTCTTGTCTGTCTAGCCAACCCTTCTGACATCTTCATCTCTCAGCCGTCCGTTTGACATGTCTTTTTTCTCATTGTTCTCTTCTCCTCCTCACTTATCAACACTCGCTCTTCCTTCCTCTCTCATTTTTTGTCATTTTTACTGCTCTTCTCCTTTTTATTGCTAGCCTGTTGAGGATTTTGGCACCTTAAATAGGATTTATATTCATTCGTCTTTTATCCGGAAAATAATGTAGTACGACTTATGAAGTGATTTTAAATTATGGGCTGCTTACTGTAGAACTTAGACTGTTATTTGTGTGTGTTAATGCAAGGTGGTTTTGTGTGTTTGTCAGAGAGGCTAGATTTTCTACTAAGTGCACACCTTATGTAAAACACTTGTTGGTGGTATATCTATTGTGTAATAATTGTCATGACTGCCAAAGTACAACAAAAAAAATGTTAGAGAGAGAATATTTTTCTTTGTCTCTGCTCCTCTTCCTAGCCTGACTGTCACCTCCATCTCCACCTGCGATGGGCTGACAACCCGTACGTATCTGGAACGGTCCACACTAAAGATTCTGCCCCAGGCCTCATAATGGGTGCAGGTCAGTCTTCATGACAACTGTTACACATCAACACTGTCACCATAGCAGCGAGGAGCCCAAAATTCAAATCAAATGAAGCTCTGTACTCCTTTTATGTTAACAGAAGTAATTATATTCCAGATCCAAATCTGCACTATTGCATGCTTAGGGAAATCAAGATAGTGTGTACGAAGCAGATTATTTCTTCACAAAAAAGGAAGGAATGCTGAGACATATTTTGAGGAGGCAAAATTGAATGTGATGTACCATTTCTGAGTGTTGTGCACCGTCATTGAGCCCACACTGAGGCATAAGAGGAGGCAGGCACAGATATATGAAATATTTGCTCTTTATTGCCACAGGGTTCATGGGGAATTGAGGAAGACAATACATTAATGTTCTTGAATCCAAGGCTAGAGCTATTGCCAGTTCACAAGGTCATCAAGACTGTCCATTCCCTCGGGGTTACAGACATGTTACACACACACACACAGAGACAGTGTCACAGTGACTTGTTCACTCTTGACTTATTTCTCTTACTAACAAACACCTGAGCAGTCTCCGGTTTGAAACATGTTGAAGCTTGTTCTCACCATATAAATGTACATATGCATACACTGCACAAAGTGAGCACTGAGTCTCCATCAAATCCTACTCTCTCTTGCTATTATAGTGCATTTCCTCAGTAAAATGTTCAGCTCTAACTAATTCTCAGCCTTTGATCCACAATAGCCTCCAGTTTTCTAGCGGTTTCATTCTTTTTATATGCAACTCACTCACGACTACTCCTCTCTTAAAATTGAAGAAAGTGAGGAAATTGCTGCTTTGCCTCAAGTTAAAAAGAAGGAAATTAAAGACGCTCTGTCCCTCTTTGTATTTATGTGGATATTTTATGTGTGTATCTTCTCTTCAGGTAACCTTGGGTCTCAGCTGGTTGAATATAAAGAGGAGATGTACATCACCTCAGACTGTGGCAAGACCTGGAGACAGGTGAAAATGAACACAGAAAAGACACTAATGGTCTGCGAATGTGTTTTACAATGACTTTTCGGTGTCAGAAAAATGCTTCATTATAGCTTCTTCTGTGACTTGTCACGACTCCTAAGGTTTGCTCTTTGTATTTAACACCCACCTTTCCCAACAGACCTGGTTCTGTTTGCTTGTTGAATTCAGATCTCTGTTCCTCTTGTTCCCATTCTGCCCAATTTCATTTGAAACCCTCTCATTTGCTGTCGTTTCAGCGCTCAGTATGTGGCAGACTTATTTCTCTTAATGTCCTTTCAATGATTTTCGAGATTTTTGCTGCCTCTCATTTCCTCAGCTTCCCTAATGACATTAAGTCTTGATTATGACAATAATGAAGATGAACTTCAAGAGATTATTTCCTTTGCTCACTGTAGGTTTTTGAAGAAGAGCATCACATTCTTTATCTGGATCATGGCGGTGTCATTGTGGCCATTAAGGACACCTCAATCCCTTTAAAAATACTCAAGTAAGTTGTCTCTTTTTTCTGTAATGTGATGTCTGGACATCATTTTTAAGTGTTCAAAGTCAAAAACTCAAATGTACCCATTTTGCTGACATGACAAAGACTGGCAGTAGAAAGAGAAACTGAGAGTAAACACTATAAACAGGGTCAGGCTTGAAAGAAAAAACAGGATTTCTGGATTTCAAGACTTCCCTCCCTGGCTTTTGCTGACCTGATTGTGCTGGTAATCCTTTGAGTGAGAGCTTTAAGAAGCTCATTTGGCTTTTGAGGGCTCTTCAGACCCCCCTGAGTTCCCGAGCAGCCTGGATCTCTTCCTTTGCACTCAGACAACTCTTTACCAATATTATTTGAAGTGATTCACATACTAGATATCGAGTTCACCTTGCTTCACAAATATGGGTAAAGAGGAGACCTATGAAGATCAAAGAGAAAATCATTGCCATCTCTCACGTAAGCCTTGAAGCCTTTCATCTGCATTGAGTCTTGGCAGTACAAACACGGCTTCTGTCAGGATAAAACTACGAGCTTGTAGTGCTTACACTGGCTTGTAGCCTACAAACTCTTATGTTCACACTGAGAATCAACGCCGAAGGAGTGATTTTTCAGCTGACAGTATGTTCAGAATTTTTATAAAGAGAGGAATGAATGAATTATTAATTAAAATAATTTTGAAATGTGTAAACTGAGTTTCACGTTTGTTTAACTAAAATACATGTCTTCACTCAAAGCAGACTTGTAATAGGTCATATGATATATACTATTCATCTTTGTTTTACTTATGCATGGTGAGTACTGCTAATACAACATCAAAACTAATATTTTATTTTAGGTTCAGCATAGATGAAGGACGAACATGGAGCATCCACAACTTCACCAGCACGTCTGTATTTGTTGATGGACTTTTGAGCGAACCTGGAGATGAGACACTGGTTATGACGTGAGTATGAGTCCTCTGAAAATTGAACAGGATTTACTAGTCCACTAGGGTAGTTCATCCAAAAATGAACATCATTTACTCACCTTCATGTTGTTTCAAAACATTTAGGACTTACTTTCCTCTGCACAACAGATTAAGAGTGTGTTTTTTTCATTCCATACAATGAAAATCAATGGAGACCTACTGTATGTTGTTTTGGACCCCATTGTCATGCAGTTTTGGAATGATATGAGAGTAAGTAAAGGATCTTCATTTTCTGTGAACTATCCATTTAATTTTAGAACAATTTTATTATTTTGAGTAATATTTTGTTTCCTGTTTTGATTTTACTTGCCCTTAGTACATACAGTAATATAAATTGATATTGACTTTCAGTAATTTTGTTTGTGCTGTTTGAGCATAATCTCGACCTGAAACGGTTTGGATTTAGACAGGCATTTTGCTATCAGGCCTTTAGTCCATCACAAGCTGAATAATAATTGTAGAACTGCATTTAACTCAAGGAAGAGTATTTATAAAATTGGACATATTGGACATTTCAGATAAGAGTGCTATGCCAGATGATCAAAGCATTTTTAATTGTTTTAGACACTCGTGCACTGAATTCTATAAAACGCAGATACAGGGTTCCACCTTGTGGCGGTGAAAGTGATTTATTTGAGATTAAGTGTAGAGCATCTTCCCAAAGACCCCAAACAGTAGGTGGTCTCTGTATTATAAAGAGGCTGCCCTTTTGATAAAGGCAATGTGAAATTCAAAGGCCTCAATTAAAGAGACCCCCGCTCATTACAAACACACTGCTGATGAGCGAGGTCATGTGTCTGTCCTCTCGTTTGCTCTGTTCCCAAGATGCGTAATTGGGTAGAGAATGTGTTGTGACGTGAAGTCAAGGTTACACTCCAATGGTCTCAACTTTTCGGTAAAAGGGATGAATGGCCTTTATCTTGAGGGATATTCGGATGTTTATGGATGGAGGGAAGGTCGAAGGCTTATGTTTAATAATGCTTGCTGTTGTGGACAGGGTATTTGGCCACATAAGTTACCGTTCAGATTGGGAGCTGGTGAAGGTGGATTTCCGACAGTCGTTTCCCAGGCAGTGCACAGAAGCTGATTATGACTCCTGGAAACTCACTGATCTACAGGTAATATCAAGCTGTTTTCTGACCTCCCACTCAGGAGTAAAGTAGCAGCATGTTCAAAAACAATACAGGTTACACCAAACAGCACATATAACTCATTGAATCTCATGAGAAGAAAATAAGGAAGCAGATTTAAAGATTAATAAAAATAAAAACAGACATATATTGTCTTCAGCAAAAAGATTTTCAGCAATACATGAACTCTTCTGTTATGGAAATACATTTTCATTTAGGTTGTGAATCAGTTTACTATACAAATGGAGACTCATGATAGGTTTTCTCCTACAGGGAGAGAAATGCATCATGGGGCAGGAGCGAATGTACAGGAGGAGGAAAGAGTCATCGTTCTGCATTAAAGGAAAGAGCTATACATCAGTTTTAACAGCTAAACCTTGCCAGTGCACAGAGAAAGACTTTGCCTGGTACGAAATATAGAGATAACCTCTGCACATTTCAAGCCAATTGCAATTATACACAGATGCCTTTGCTTTAACAGACACTCTTAACTTCATTTTCACACCCCAGTGCAGTGCATTGTGAATTAGATATGGGGCTAAAAATAGAGCTTTACGTCTCTCTGTGTGTTCTCAGCGACTACGGCTTTGAGCGTGCTCCCAGCCTCCGGTTAGAGGGGGATCGCTGTTATCCTGACTTCTGGCTCGATTCTGACGCTCCACCTGAAAACTGCCAATTAGGACACAGCTACAAGTCCAGCACAGGGTAATACTGAATGCTGAACATTAAGAAATGCAGGGCACAATCACTACACTTATTAAATGTGTCCGTTTTACACGGAACCAGCACAGTACATGCCACTGCAGAAAACACCCACTCATGCATATCATAGACACTTTAGATGAACACACAAGCTTTGTTCACACAGGCAGATCAAATGAGTACGTTTGAAATCAGATCTTTTTTTGGAATGTGTCTTAGTCTGTATTGTCAGATCAGATTTTCATCATTCATGTCGCATCACACATGTAATGTCATAGTGCACTACCTGAAGCTGTGTCCAGATACACTCATTTTGTACCATATCTGCTAAAGTTGGGTACAAACCTCCACTCCGTTTCAAGTGAGAATACTATCTCAACATCCGTTTTCATTTTTAACACATATAGCTAAGTTTTTCATGGTGTACACTATATATCTCCAGGCTTACAGAGACTCGGGCACCAATATTTTAACAATTCTAAAAAGATGAATCACTGTCTGGCCAACTGAGATTCCACTATGGAGATGAAGGTTAGGATCATGATTTTGTAGTAGTACTACTGTAGATCAGGACCATTCATTATTTTATTTTGGCTTCTGATAGTGTTTGGACCTAGAGAAGAGTCAGGACACGTCATGTCCAGATAGCTAATTATGTGATGATCACTATGTAGTGCATAGTGAATGAGTGAACAAGTCAACAGTTTGCATGATTGTTACTGCTTCATGAACACTGTGATTGATTTGAGCAGAGGCAAAATGTTTTCCAACCTGTTTCTACTTCGACAATACTCTCACTGACATTATTACTATAGCAACCAAAGCAGATAGACTGTATACAGGATTGACTAGATTTAACAAACAGGTCAGATTTCATTGCTTTCAAAATATGAATCAAAAAGACTCAAAAATGTGTGTGCATCAAGGCCATACTGAGCTGTGTTAAGTAGAGCAGAAGACTCTCGTTCAGATAAACATCACCTGATAAAAAAGTTGTTTGTTTATCGGTCTTTCTGAGACAAAACCTTTCTGGACACATTATATAGATATTTTATCCACCTATTAAAGCAAATTATTGTAGGTATTTAAGAATGAAATGCATCTTTTCCACAGCTCTCGTTATAACGGCCTAAATCCAGGCCGCATCACATGGATTTTCCAGTTTAAGGCAAATAAAAACAAGTAAAGGCCAACATGTCTTGTGTTGTCTTGTAGTTACCGGAAGGTCATCTCTAATGTTTGTGAGGGTGGCTTGAATAAAGAACAGAGCGCAAAGCAGCATTCCTGCCCTCTGCTGCCCCCTAGAGGTCTGCAGCTGGGCATCAAAGGACAGATGCTGGCCGTGGCACCTGGTGATGACATCACTTTTATAGTCCATCAGCAACAGGTGAAGTGCATGGATTATTTATACAACTCATATCATTTGAATGCTAAAATGTAAGAAAACTTTGAATAGAAAATATGAAGATTTACATGCAAGGAAAAACGTTCCACTTATTTTTAGGCATCTTTAACTTTTGTTTCTTTGTACTTCCCTCTTCAGGGTGACACCACCAGCACCAGATATCAGGTCGATTTAATGGACGGTTTCAGGGCTATATATGAAAACCTGACAGTCACAGATGAACCCATTCAACACCGTTATGAGAAGCCGGGTGTTTATCGTGTCAATGTGAAGGCTGAAAACTCTGCTGGACATGACCAAGCTACACTTTACATCCAGGTCACAGGTCAGTAAAATCTTCTGAAATAATTTAGAGTCAAGTGAGTTTAATGTCTGCTGCATAAAATTTTGTAACACAATGATTAGTATAATCTATAATACTGTGAGGTTGAAATGTTTCTACTGAATCATAACTCAGAATCAGGCCCATGTGAAATCTGCACAAAGAAAGGTCGGATGTTACCAAATATTGATGGAAGTTGTACACATTTGTCACACTATATGCTGTTTTATCTCAAGATAGGCTTAACACTTAACTCTAAATTGGTCTTTTTTTCTATTTTGATCCCGCTTTCTCTCCAGCTCCTCTTCAAGATGTTCATCTGGAGGTGGTCCCAATTGCTGGCAGAAATCAAGAAGTAAATCTCACAGCTATAGTGCTGCCCACTGAAGCAAACCTTACCGTGTTTTACTGGTGGATTGGAGATAACCTTCAGGTACTCTGTGGTAATTAATGATATTCTATAAAAAATATTCTCATAATACATGATTTTTAGGGGACTGCCAAAAAATATTATCACAAAAGCAGTAATGATTTTCTGTTTTTATTAGGTGTGTAATATTATACTGACTTTAAAAGAAAATTGAGTAGCCATGTATTTTAGCACTACTCTGAATTGAGGCATGTAATGAGGCCATGTAATAAATTAATTGGCACTGCATCCTAAGATTATATGCATACGTATGTGGGATTACAATGAAAAGTTTTAAGATTATACACATATACACATGTAAATGTTGAAGAAATTGACCTGGAATTAATTGGATATACTTATGCTTAAAGGTTCAGGCGTAGCCGTTAAAGTGATGCCTTTACCCTTATTTAGAAATGTAAGACTTGTCTTTCCCCTCGACAGCCGAAGCTGACCCTGGAGAACAGTCTGATTACAAGGTTCTCTGAGGAGGGGGAAGTTCCTGTGACGGTTCAGGCTTCTAATGGTCGATCCATGGTACAGGACAGCAAGACTGTCATTGTCTACGGTAAGATAAAACACCGCTGTATGGTGCACAGCATCAGGGGCGGACTGGAACGTTTTACGGCTGAATTTTGTAATTTCAGTATCCCTCAAAATGATTCTCTTCTGTTGAATTCCATCATACATATTTAGCATGTTCAGAGTGCATTGGTTCAACATTGTGATGGTTAAAGTCTTTGAGATGACCAGTCAAATCAAAGACGGCAAGTTTACTATTTACAGAATTTTGAGCAAGAATTCTTGCGGTGGATTGGTTTTATGGTATATATAATCACTTGTCATACAGAACTGTTCCTTTATGTAAAAATTTGTTTAAATTCTATTTGCCATGTAAATCAGGAAATGCTAATTATGACTTGAAGTACAGCAGTCGTCCATTAATGTTAATGAGAAGCGCAAAAAGACCAGTTATTGCAATTAAATATTGAATAGCATAAATTTTTCCGTTTTGAGTTGCAGTTTTATGTTATAAAGTGGTGTTAAATTGCTCTGCGCATCAGTAAGCTAGTGTGTTATGTTTTTATTCCCTGCATGTACTGCATGTACTGGGCCTTGTGACAAACACAGATTGTATATAATTAAACATCATTCACAGAAACACTGTCAATACAAAAACAAGATTGGGAACTAATGCCACAGTTAATACATACTGTTAAAGTTCTCGATTTGTGTTTGAAACCCAACTTGAGGACTAGCCCTATTTCTTTGTTGTAATGACAGTGTTAAACAGAACTGAAATATTCATGTGATTCCAGGGCTGGATTGAATATTTATGAGTGTGGTGTGATAGGGATGAGGTCATGCTTGGAAAGCAGAAATGACGGTCTCCCTCAGAGACAATGTTCAGCTTGAATACAAAATGAACAAGAACTATTGTGCACAGTCTCACTTCACTATTTCATATCGTTTGTCCTCAAGCTAAAAGCAAACCTGTTGGTTGGATTTCTTTATAATTTACGTTGGATGACATCCCAGCTTTAAATTTATGTAGAAACAAAATGACTCATTCACACTTTCATGTCAAATGAAAGCTTTAAAGGTATATAGTTCACCAAAAAAAATATATACAGGTATATTCTGTCTTACCGTTATTAATCACTTTCATGTCTTTCCAAACCCATATGCTTTGCTATAGTTATTGGAGTAACAAGGCTTTGTGAGTGAGACACTGGTTGAAAGTCTTTGTCTACCTCGCCTCTTGCCTATTGTTATGCAGTAGGATCACTTCAAATAGTGAGGCTTTAAGTTGAACTAATGGGAGATAAATTATTATTATTGTATTGTTTTTGTATTCTTTTGTGCAATATAGGTGTGAATCTCTCAGTTGATTTTTGCAGCTGCAATGTAAACATGTTCATAATACCTTGTTCATTATACAGTGTCTCTCTTCAGATCATTTCCAGGTCATCCCATTGAGTTTCAGTCGTAATTTGGATCGCTTTAACCCAAACATCCCTGAATGGAGACAAGATGTGGGACAAGTCGTAACCAAGATTCTTGCAAAGGTATTCGTCTCAATCATAAACACACAAACACTATAGCTCTGTTTGTTTTATGCAAAACAAAAATAGTAAATGTACTCATCATGTTGCACTCTTTGTCTAATAGCTCACAGGCGTTCCTCAGGACTCTTTGGTCACCATGGTAAAGCCTGGCCTTCCCACCACTGCAGACCTCTATGTTCTTCCTCAAGAGAGCACACCAGTGAAGAGGAGTGTGTTTGTGGATAAGGTAGATGCATCATTTTGCCTGGGATGCCACTCGAACAAGAAGAGATACATTCTCAGACAGCAAAACATTAGTCTAGTAATAAAAACTGATTGATATGGTGACCCAAAATGAAGACATCCACAAACAACCTGGAGATACTGTTTGCATTAGAAGTAAACAGTAAATACCGAAGAAGAGTCAGGGAATTCAGTTCTTGTTTACTATGGTTTACTGTAATAAAGTAGCATATAATTGTAAGAATATTTCAAAGATATATTTGTTAGGATTTAACTGTTATGTTCTTGTGTGTTCTTCATTTGCGTAGCGTGTTCCCACCATAAAGCAGGTTCTGAGTGACAACAACGTGAGCTTCATCGTGAGAGGGGGGTTAAGAGTATTGGTGACTCTGGCAGACTCGGATAGAGGTGAGCAAAATCAAACAGATTCCAGCACTGAGAGACACTCACATTCCTGTACATCTCGAAAGTATGTCAGTGAGTCACTTAGCAATTATAGCATTACAGGCTTTAATCAATAATTACTAAAACATAACTAATGTATTTCAAAGGACCTATCACTAGTGATGTGTCTGCCAGCACAACAGAGACTGGTGCGTCACTTTACCTCTTGCTTATAGAAGTGTCATCTTTAATCTTTAAGTATATTAATCTGCTCGTGCAGAGATTGAAATCAAAGGGGGGAAATAAATCAATAAGTCTTGTTTCTGTTCTGTTTTCTGATCTAGCTGTTATGTACAGTTGACTTCATTTACTCTTCATATGTATGCTTCTGTTGGCTTGCATTTCTGTTTGAGTTTTGTGCTGTCCAAGTCGCAGTGCTCTTTGGTTTGAATAACACATGCATGTTTACGTTTTCTTTATTGTAAACTTTCTTAAACATAATTTGTGTTGTGTATATTTTTAGTTCATCTATTAGGCATTTTAAAATGTGTGAGTTTTTTTTTGTTTGTTTGTTTGTTTCACTGTTGTTTGTGTCACAGCCACACAAATGCCTTCATCCACACAAGGTGTGTACATTGTGTGTGATTTGAATTTGTTTTTATTTTTTTATTTTTTATGTGTTTGGTAAGTAAATAGTTATCGTTAGAGCCAGTGATGGTTAAAGAGTTCACTCAAAAATGAAAATTCATCTCATCAAGCGTAAACTATCCCTTTAATTCCTGTGGCATTACAGGCGCTAATGATATACAGGTTAGCAGAATCTAATTTTGTATGAAATTCATTGCAAATGTTGGCAACCGTTTGATAATTAGGATAAAGGAAGTAAAGCGTGATGATCCGAGATGCTCTTCTTCTGCAGGTTCTCGTCTGGCTGCAGCAGGTCCTGGTGTTTGGGCTCTAGCTGTCTTTCTCCTCATCAGTCTGATCTCTGCTGCAGCATTCATACTCTTCAAGTTTAAAAGGTTTGTCCTTTTCTTCAGGTTTTATTTCTGCAATTTTAAAAAGTAATATTTCATGTTTTTGAAGACTTCCCTGTCATTCCTGGGTGGGTTATTTGGGAAAATGACTCAATCTATTTCCAAATGAATAACATGCACACCCATACTGTCTTGCTGCCCATCACCGAATTGCATGGTACACACATGTATGCAGGAACCACAGATTTTCTTAGAGAAACTAATCTTTTGATAATGCTATGGATATTCACTGTCCCGTCCCACCCCATCACTGAAGAATGCATGTTCAGTCCCCACATGTCTAACTGACAGCCAGATTATATAACAGAACATGAACTACAAAACTGTGACAGGAAAAACTACAAAAACCATGGTTCCTTGCTGAGGCCAGAGGAGAGCAGCCTAACGCGTCCCTGGCTGCGTTTCAGAAAACTGCCAGGACGAAATGTCTACGCCCAGATGCACAATGAGAAGGAGCAGGAAATGACCAGCCCTGTCAATCACAGCGAGGACACGCAGAATATCATTCAAAGCGAGGAGTTCATTGATGACGACCTTGACTCGCAGACACTAGGTAACGCTGGAGGTAGAAGCAAATTCAGTTACCCTAGACTAACCAATCATTACTAACCAGAAAATACAATTTATGATCAGTCACTCTAACATCAGTTTGCTACCAATTCAGAAATGGGGCACATTATTGGATTTTTGGTCACACTTTAGTTTGGGGACCAGTTCTCACTATAAACCAACTATTAACTATGACTTTTGCCTCAAATAAACTCCTAATTTTCTACTTATTAAAGGTATACTTAACCTAAAAAGGAAAATATTATCATCGCTTACTCACACTCTTGCCATTCTAAACACAAAATAACATTTTGAAGAACCAATCAGCCGTTGGTCAACATTTACTTCCATAGTAGAGAAAGAAATACTATGGAAGCCGATCGGGACCATCAACTGTTTGATTATCTGTATTCTTCAAAATATCTTCATTTATGTTCAACATTCAGTTTTGGGTGAACTATCCCTTTAACAGTTTGTAAGGTAAATTTGAAGTTTTAATACGTTGTATGATTAACGGATCTAAAATATGGTAATTCTGAGTGTGGCATTATTATGTGCTTTATAAGAACTAATAAATGGTCAATATGCTAGTACTATGCATGCTAATAAGGAACTAACTAATAGTGAGAAATGAGATTTGGTTCCTTAATTAAATACTTCTAAATAAAGGTTACATTTCTTAATGCATGAGATACTGTGAACTAATTATGTACTATAATTTTATAATATTTATTAATTTAGTTTATTAAACAAATATAGTTAATTTTTAAGTCATGTTCATAATATTTTATTGTTCAACTTAAAGCTTTAAATATTGTACTATGTATAAGTATTTTTAATACATATGTATACATTAACATTACCCAAGATCAATAAGGCTTAAAAATGGCTATTTTTTGTTGAATTTCTAATGCATTAACTAATGTTTATTTCATTGAAATGTAACAGTATTTTAAAGTCTTATCATTTATTTATTTGAGTCAAAAGGCACATAAAACTATTAATATTTTAGTATTATTAACACTGTTTTATTTATTAATTGCTATTTATTTTTATGTAAACATGGCTTTTAAATGACTTTAATGTTATCATTACTAATTACCTCATGAGTTGGTTAAAATGTCTATTCCAAAAAGTCAAAATTATAAAAATGAATCTAGAACAATCTATAGATATTATTATTAAATGTCTACATTTCTTCAATGTAACATTGTGCAACAACCTTGAGTGACGAAGAGCATATTTTCCACCTGCTGCCTTTTCAAAACCTCCTTCTGCTTTTCTTGTTGCCAGGCAACCACTCAGGAGTGGTGTTGAGCATAAATTCAAGGGAGCTGCACAGTTACCTGACCAGCTGATGACCAACGTGAAGGTGCCAGTGATGAGCACAATAGACTATGCCTTCCTCCTCTCTCCAGATCTGACCCTTCAGACACCCTTACAGGAGAGAGATCAGAGACACACCTGCACCAAACCTTCACCTCCTCTCTCTATCTTCTCTCTGTCTTTTCCAGCCTCTTTTCCCTCATTCCACGAGGTGGATTTTGTACCATCTGCTGCGTCACAACTTCACTGATGAACACATACGCACTCACATTTGTTGGTCTTTGCACCCTGCAGTCCGCCTCATCCCTGTCCACCTTCTCTCTCATCTCTTCTCATTATTGCTCTTATCACAGGAGCATGGAATCAGCCCCACTTACTAATTCCCAGGGAGAAACTCATGAACAAGCGCTTTATTTTCCATCTTTTGTTGGTTTTGTCTTTCTGTCTGAATAGTGTTTTCGACTCTGTTGTGGTCACTGTAAAACTCAGATTAGACAGATAGATGAGTGAAGCTGTGCAGATGCGGTGCAGTGCAGGAAACGATACACATTTCATTCAGGGGAAGCAATGTTTGTTAGATATAGCCAAAGGGAAAACACTTAGGATATCCTGTCACCCTCTTTACTTTGTATTGTAAAACAAAAATACAGTTGAAATACAGAGTTGAATTTTCATATGCAATAACACATCTCTTGCTTTAATCAACAAAATCTATTCTTTTGCCCTGTTTCATGTTTATGCTATGCAGTAAAGTCAAGTCATTTGTGTGTCTCATCTGATGCTGCGACACGCCAGTGATATTTTTATTTTCCCATTCCACATCATTAATATCTATAGTGCAATTAGTAAAGGCAATGAAAACATATTACCATTGATTACACTGACACAAGAAATGCTTTTATCGCAAGCAAATTGTGTCAAAAAGGCAGGAGCAAAAAAATGGTGCAGTTTTCCAGTTAATGCCAAGTCAGCACAGCTGGATCCTCCTTGGTGTTTTTAGAAAACCTGCACCAATTATCAAGGCCATCGCTTAAATTTTACAAGGCCCTAGACATTTTTTGTGGGTGCACTTACGATAGGGCCTGGTACATTGGCTCTTTGCCCCTTGAGCCTTATTCCTGTCTGTTTTCTCCAAGAACTACAGTGCCAAATTCTCATCTGTGAGAGTATAGTCCAGTATTCTACAGTAGTCCCTAACAAATCAAATCCCATCATTCATCGTGTCGAAATCTTTTATGAAAGCTAGCTAAATTCATATGCTCATCTATTTATTGGACTTGGACTAGAATTCCTCACAAGCATCAGCCATCAGATCTTTACAGGGAGTCAACACGGGATGGTACCCAGCATAGCATGTGCTACCTGTCAGGTGTAGTGTGTGTATAAGCCTATATTAGGCGTAGAAGGACGAGGTTATGTTCCCTTTCGTTTGGCTTGTATATATAACATTGTGTACATAGAAACCTCTGTATATAGACCCTCTGAAATATGACACTTTCAATAGACCAAAATGTGCACTGTTTTCTCCCAAATGCCTCGCACTGGGTTTTCTTGAATTCAGGAGTTCTACGTGGACATGATTTGATCACTTCTACATCTTTGTCTTTATTCAGCGTTGTTTACTGAAGGATATTCTTAATATTTCACACTATCTATAACATTTACACTCACACATCTAAAGAGCTGTGTGAGAAGTGGTGCACTGTGTCTTTGTGTGCATTCTGATTTAGTTTAGTTTTTTTACATTTGAAGGGTTTAGCTGTTTGAATCGAGGTGTCTGTCTCAATGCACACGTCTCGCTGTTGGAATCACTAGTGTTTTCTGGATGTGAATGGTTGAGGGTCTCTCACTTGCACTAATCATAGTTCTTGTACATTATTGTTCAGGTGGGTTCAGGGAACACTTCATTTTCAAGTGAGAAAGACATTGTGTATGTTACATCATACTACATGAGAAAGAATCAGTCCGGGAATAGGGTGACCATACATCCTCTTTTTCTCTCACATGTCCTTTCTGGTATTTCTTAATTGTCTTTATAAGGGTCAGTTCACCCAATAATAAAACTCAAGCCATCTTAGGCGTTTATGACTTTCTTCTTTCAGACGAATACAATCAGTTATATAAAAACATTTTCTTGCTCAGCCACAAATCCGACGATTTGTAAATAAAAATGTCGGAAGATTTCAATATAAGTTAGGAGGAGAATGGTTTACTGTAAACAAAACTTGTTTTTTGCGAGACTAATATGTTCTCACTGGAGCTTACGCTACACATACGTCATCCGCTTGAACGCCACTCTCTCGTAGACGTGTGTTCGGCGGTCAACAGAAGCTACAGTTTACAAAATATTGGCATTTTTCTTACACAAATGCATTGCTTCACTTCAAAAAAATCCTTTATTAAACACCCAGAGCCGTGTGGAGTCCTTTTTGTAATAGATGGATGAACTTTATTGGACTTCAAAATCTCAACACCCATTCACTGCCACTATAAAGCTTGGAAGAGTCATTCTTTTTAATATAACTTCGATTGTATTCAACTGAAAGAAGAAAGTCATATACATCTATTGTAGCTTGTGGGTGAGCAAATCATGGGGTTACATTTCTTTTGCGTGTGATCTATCCATTTAAAGTCTGGGTTTTGGCTGTTTTTCATACTTGCTGAAGGTAATGACTGAAAAGTAGTGATGCAGGCATTGGACATAATTGACCAATCGTCTTATGCAAGAAAGTGGGATCTACAGAGAAGAATGAAGACCGAAGAGAGCAAGTCAATAGGAATATAAAGCCAAAACCCAGAAATTTTAGACAATTTAGAAATCCCGGCCAGAACGTGTACAAAAAAACTGAACAAAAGATTGTATGGTCACCCTAATGGAAGTCTTGACCAAACTGATATTTTGCAGGTTCGCTGTCTTTTTAACACATTCTGTTGTGGAGCTTGAACAGATTGTTCTTTCCGAGTTTGATTCAAACATCGACTGTTTTATGGCGGTTTTGAGTCAATAGATTCTTTCAGCATAAACCAAAAAGATGGCATCTCTATATTCACCAGTTTATGCTTGTGTATATCAATAGTACATAATTGTTCCTTTCTGTACAATTCAAACAGTATGGACTAATTACACCTGAAGCTGAACTGTCTTTTTTTATCAGTATATGCACAGTTATTTAGTAGTGTGTCATTTGTATTTCCATCCATGAAGCCACAATGAGGAAAAGCTTGAGTGTCCCATTAAGAGACGTTTCTGCGTAAGTCTATATTTAGTGATGGCACACTCCTGCAACAAGGACACGTCGTATATACACACCTGAAACTCAAATGTGGTGGAGACACAGTTGAACTGATTCTGTATTTCATTTTTTTGTTCTTTATAATGTAAATGTTTTTGACTCCACTGCAACAAGTGAAAAGCACTTAATTAGCGTGTCTGAATTCAAACACACTAACTGTAAAGGTTTGTTTTGTTAGTTTGAGCTGTTTAATAAAGTTTTAACATGATTCATGAAGCTGATACCTGTTTTCATTTCAGTCTATGGAACAAAACATACATGAAACCGTTGATGGTTGATACTTCCTCTTCACAACTGTAACCTCAATAAAACTAATTTACGTGTGTGATGTGAGAGTCAGAACTTATCCAAAATCAGATTTGATGACATTTAACAAGTGTTTGCATTTTAATCACTGCAGTGAAGAACAAACTACAAGAGTTAAATAAAACACAGGTTGGTTATTTTTTATTTTTGAAGAAACAAAATGAAGCATGTTTAATTAGTCCAAACATGTAAGTAATAATGAGAATATCTTAAATATTGTCAATACAGGTGCTCAGTACTATAATCAATAAGGCACTTTTTAAGACTTGCAACCCTGAATTAAAGTGTAAGATTTCTACAGGTGCCTTTTCTTTTTCAGTCATTCATTTTCTTCTGTGGTACATGTAAAAAACACTACTTGACCTTAATAGTGCACATATTTGAACATTAGTGAGGTTCGAGATATGAGAAAGGATGAACGCCCCCTCACTAAACACGGTTTTGCAATTGTACAAACATTGCATAATTCCACTGGATTCTCAGTCACAACAACAATATAAATGCTTGGAAATTCAAAAACAAAACAACTATTCCTTTAGGTGAACATAAAAAAATAGTAAACTAAATTAAATAACTGTCTCATGAAAACATTTTTGAAATGTTTGTTTGATGCATACGTAGATGCTTTGGGTGCTGACATTTGTTTCAGTGCATAGATTCAAAGCTTTGGGATCAATATCAGTCCTTTGGCTTATAACAGTCTTGAGGACTTTCCACACAAGCCTCAGGTCCCTGCTCTTGACCATTACTGCTACTTAAATTAGCATAGCATTGCAATGTAACATTAAAACAATACTAAATAACTAGGCTACATATTAATCACATCCAACATACAAACAAACAATCAAATCTTATAGCAATCAGTATACTGGATTGTGTTCATATTACTCATCAACGTGCAACATATGCACAAAATAAAATGTCTCTTGGTTGGTAGGAAAGGTGGAGGGAAAACACGGCACACATAAATTATCCTGGATCACAAAATCTACAACAGCAACATACAGTATTTAAAATAATAACAATTAATGTAACACTGCAAAACGACTGCTCATGTTAGTAGTTATGTGACGAAAACAGGCAAGAAAAGGCACTTTCAGTAAGTAACAGGTCTCAACAGTGTAGTATAGCTTTAAAAGTAAGATAAGACAAATACACAAGTATTTATGTAAGTGTATTGTAATCATTCCCTTATTTTTTATTTTTTTTGGCAGCTTCAGATTAGCTTTGGTTTTATTTTTGTCCTCCTAGGATCATTTGATCAGATTAAAAAATGCTTAAAAACATTCCTATGTTTGTATTTTTATATTAAAAGGAATTTTTATCAAAATGTTTTTGATTTAGGTTATATATAATCTGCTGTTCTGCTGTTTAAGGTTCTGATGTGCCACACATGTCATACTTTTACTTGAGTGATCTGACAGTTGACTGAATCATTAAAACTGGTTAAAAAGAATAATTCATTTGCAAATCACTCATTTGAGCCCCCTCAAAGTAGCGATTCTGTCTTAAATAACTCAAAATAGTTACAGCGTGGCAATACTCATGCAGTTTTAAGTGGGTTTACATTTTGTAGTAGCTGTGTGAACATTCACAAGCCCTTCAAATGCAAATGTTACCTTTTTGGAGTCGATCAGAAATAAAATACTTTCATATTATAGGTGATATTTGCTACATAACATACAATTGAGAAAAAGCTTTTCTGTGGGTCTTTGAAATAAATACACGATATTAGGATGCTGACTGGACTGATACAATAGCATCCAATAGGACGAGTCTGTTTTCAAGTGAATTCCCTATGTGCCTTCAATTGATTTATGATTTACTTGCATACAATGTACCATTGAAACATGTTTTGCACAACAAAACTACATATTTCTATATTTCAGTTAAAAGCATCAGTAAACTAACTTGAAAATAAAACAGGTGGACAGTATATGTCAGCTCACACTCAAAGTGTATGTTTGTCAGTGTTGCCAAGTCTGCAGAATTGAGCTACTTTCATAATGCTGCCATGGGCTGTTTTTTTATAGTCTGTGAAATACCCCCGCCCTGCTGGAGCATGATTTTGACCAAGTTGGGACCTAGAAGCAGGTTTTAACCTCCTGGAATTGGGCTAGTCTTGAGTGCACCAATTGAGCTGGTTTTGTTATACAGAACTGGCAACCCTGATTCTGTCAAAACCTTTTATAATGTCACAAACTGACATGAGAACACTAATCTCTCTTCCTCATACCTCCTCCTTTCTCTCTCTGCTCTTTCCTTTAGTGACAGTTCTGGCATTTTGGGTGGCATCTCTGTTTGTTGACATTGCAGCGGCAGCCTCCACTCGTGTCTCCAGGACCCTGAAGTGAGAAAGACAAATGACAAATTTTCAAATAATAAATAAAAATATATATTTTTTTAGGAATCTGTAGGTCGCTGTATTTATCGCTGTTTGCCATTGTGCTAACTGATCAACATGGCTTGGTTTAACTGCCAGAATGTAGTAAATAGAAATGAAACCAGCATTATACACTTTAACCTTTCCTATGTATGATACCCAATGGAGCCAGAGTAAAGCTTACATCCCAGTCTTATGAAAAAAGCTCTTACTTTGGGCCCCCAGCGTGGTCCTCTGGTGACCCAGCAGATCTCAGTGTGGCAGACAGTACAGCGGAGCCAATCACAGCCCTCCTTCTTCTGTACAATGATGCCACACTGAGGGCAATGCATCGCCTCTCCAGAATTAACAAGAGTCTGCGTGAGTAATAGGACAGAAATTTGGGGGTAAATAATAATAATAAAGAAAGAAAGGATCAAAGGTGACAGTAACATTTTGTTCATGTGTGAGTGATGGGACAAAAAAAAGAACAGAAAAATAATGAACATTTATAACTTATAAGGAACAAGATGTTGTCGCATAACAAAGGATCTTTCTTAACATTAGCTTTTATATACAACAAGGGTCTATATGTTTGTGCTTGACCTTCAGCAGGTCTCTGGTTCTTCGCGCTGCAGAGTCATTGATGGCACGGGCTGCTAGATCATCCTGATACTGCTTACAATTCATCCCTTCATGAATGGCCTAAGCAGAGGAAAAACAAGCCAAAGTCATTTACATTATATAATAATGAGAACCTAATAGAGAAAGAAAATCCTAGATGTAAATGTCATTGTTTAAGGGTTCAGTTCAATGTGTTCAAGTATTTGACATACTCTACCTTGCAGAGCAGGCAGTTGTGTTTTTTGCACACTGGGCAGTGGAAAGTGTTGACAGTGTCTTCATAAACACACCAGCCAGCACAGTCTGCTGTAGCACAGTGATAACTGCTCTCACATCGAGACTCTGCAACAGACAGACCCCTCTGCAACCAGCGCTCATAATCGCCTACTGACACCAGCTGAGTGAGAAAGATAGCAGAGCCAAAAAATGCAAAGCATATATTTGTTAATTGTACTGACTCGATAAATCACTCAATAAATTAATACAAAATATTGTTTGATGTTATTCGAAGCCAGATAAGTACCTTATTGGGACCAATAATTAAGTAGGGTTAATATAATAAGCAAAGCAGTAAAAAATAAACATAAAAGTTTTACTTATCTGGCTTCAATATATATATATATATATATATATATATATATATATATATATATTTATATATATATATATATATATATATGTATAAATATATATAATACACACACACACATACACAAACAGAACATATTTGTAAAAACGATATTTAAAAAATTATAATAGTATCTCAACGACACTACACTTATACTGGTATATATGGATGAGGCTATAAAATGACTCCGTACAGTAAGTTTTGACAGCACTTGTCATTTTAACCAATGGCACTGTCATTAAAAGCCTTTCAGAGCAGCATTGCTCCAGGTCTCCTGTCAAATGCGCTCCAGCATCATGGACATGGTCACATCCACGGAGTGAGAGAACGACAGACAGCTACAGACACTTCTCATCCATGTGTGAATACCAGACAGTCTTTTTGTAGACAAAATAAAAGCAGTATAAATGAATGAGTTCTCACAGCTCTGATTTCTCTTTCCTGTAAGATGCAGTCGCAGGCGTAGGCCTCGTCTCTGTATGGACATGCCACCTGAGGATCCTCTGACATCAGAATCACAGAGCGCAGACACTCTCTACCCACAGAAACACAGAGGGTTCTCTTAACTACTGCATGGCAATACAGAACAATAAATGTCAATGTGTGTACTGTGTATGCTACAGCAGGACACTCTCGGTCTTCCTCACTTGCAGAAGCAGTGGAGACACTCTCGGAGCAGGACTCCCTCGCCAGGCTCAAGCTCCACATAGCAGATCTTGCACTCCACTCTCTCTGGGTTAGGAACCAGATCCTGTCCGTCAATCTGCACCAGACGTGCATAGTTCTCTCTGCGTTCTGCTTCTCTGGCCTACAGACACAGAAAGAGCAGCTATTAGAATGAAAGAAGCAAACATGGATGGGCATTCATAGACCGTGTGAGGGGAAAACACATTCCATGTGCTCTTACTTCTGACTGTATCGTGACAGAAACAGGGTCTAAAACCTACAAGATCCCAATGTCATATCTGAGCATTTCTTAGTTTAGATTAGAGAGTTTGTGTCGTAATGTGCATACATTAAAAATTCGCCTTGGGAAATAGTGATGTGTGACAGTGGAAATATATATTTATATGTATATGTATGTGTGTGTTCATTTAATTTATATCAATAATAGCATATGTAGTTAATTAGAATTACTAAAAAACATGAATTATACAAAATAAAGTGACATTACATGAATAAATGCAATTGTAATACATATACAGTTCACATATTTATGAATACATACAACATTAATACGAACACTTACCATATAAGTTTAATTTGATCACACAACATAAGGCTTTAAAACATACCAATGCTGTTACTTATATTCAGTGTACACTTATATCAGTGTCTGCACATATATAGAAAATATAGATAAAACAAAAAAACAGAAGACACCCAGGTGTGAATGGTATGTACCTATTAAAATAACTTTATTTGAGTTTGTCACATAGTTAATTTGCATAGACATTTGTCTTTCTTAAATTCCAGGCTATTTTACACTTGAGTTAACATGAAAGAATCAAGCCCAGTTATGTTACATTACAGCCCTAACTGAACCGACCAAAACACGTCTTCCTCCGTTTCCTCCCCTCTCACATTGAGCCTACTCATCATTTAGCAGATGAATTTTATCCATAATGCCAGTCCTCATAAAGAAACTTGGGGTTACATGCATTTCTCATGGGCTAAATGCTCTTTCTGCATATTTTTGCCAACTAAAATATTAGTATGCTTCTAGCAGCATGAACAAAAAACTTTCTCGATCTACAACATTTTCACCAAGTTATGTATTTTTGCTTGAATGCAAAAATTGTATACAATGTGTTTTCTCGGCATGCATGCATTTAGTTTGGCCAAACGGAGTCAAAAGGTTTCCGCAACACTGTCCAGACTGATCTCATGAGAAAACAAGATCATACAAAATCTAATCATACGAATTGGCCACCAATTCGTCAAAATGTAGAACAGAGTGTGAGACAGTCAGACACCGTTTATATATACTATTTTTGCCTCTCTTTATTTCATCTTACAGTTTCAACATCAATGCAAAATGAATGTCGCTTATGTGTGAACAGCTACAGTCCGCAGTGATGTAGGATAAGGTAAAAGCTGGTGTTTAGTTTTAGTAACAAAAAGTGCATTGTTGGATGGTCTATCACAGAACTCATTAAGTCATTCTACAATGAAAAGAATGCTGAGATAGTTGTATTAAGGGAACTATAATTTCTGACTTGAAACTGTCACTTCAAAAATTCCATGACTAAAGTCATTCAGCTCTTGAATATAGGAGAATTTGAAACTATTTTACAAGATACTGTCAGACAAAATCAGACTGAACTTGTATCAAACAGGTTACATAAATTGATGCTCTACTACACTCATGCAAAAGCTGTGCAGTAAGAGTAATTTCTTACCAGACATATTCACAAGTCTTTGAGGTCCAAGTCCAAGTCAAGTCTCAAGTCTTTAAAGCGGAGTCCAAGTCAAGTCTCAAGTCTTTAAAGCAGAGCCAAGTCTTAAGTCTTTAAAGCGGAGTCCAAGTCATGTCTCAAGTCTTTAAAGCGGAGTCCAAGTCAAGTCTCGAGTCTTTAAAGCAGAGCCAAGTCACGTCTCAAGTCTTTGTTCTATTTATTACCAACGGTTCTTTCAGCTAGTTATTGAGGCTAAATCAGTTTTGAAATATTGATTTTACGATATGATTTTCTCAACAACAACAGCAAAAAAAAAAAAAAAAAGTGAGACAAAAAAAAATTTGACATGAAAACAAGTGTCCATTTATTATTTGTCAGATAAAATGCTGCACATTTCTTTGTAAAATTGAAATATGTCAAACAACAAAATAAAATATCGGTACGGTACCAGCAGGTGGTGCTTTAACAGCAATTAAACATTGTTTCCTTGGTTGGCTCTGTAAACAAAGCATTGCTGTGGTTATGAACACTACTTTAACCCTCTGGGGTCTGAGGGTGTTTTGGGGGCCTAGAGAAGTTTTGACATGCCCTGACATTTGTGCTTTTTTTCAGTTGCTTATAAATATATACATGGCTTATCTAATGTCACAGTAAACAGCACAAACTGGGCTACAATAATATGTTAACAGCATTTATGTACATGATTGTGTTTTTGAGAAAGCAACATTTATGTGTGGTTAGTGAAAAACAAAAATGTTGCAGTCACTGAAATTGATCAACTGAAATGATTGCACAGATATTATTTAAACTGAACTGAGCTGGACAATGCCATTACTAAATTCAATAATGAAATGCATTCAGCTGATAATTGAGTGTTAAATCCTGTAATTTTACATTATTGACACAATTTGCCTATTTTGATATTGTGCAGTGCTTTGTTACAATTTGTATTGTTAAAAGCGCTATATAAATAAAGGTGACTTGACTTGACTTGAAATAAGGCCATAAAACACATACAGAACATTTGTTTACAGGACTTTTGAGAACTAGATCTTGTAGTCTAGAGTTTTTGCTTCAAAATGATAAGAAAATCATCTTGTTTACTCGCTCACAGAAAACAATATTTATTTTTGGTTTGTAGTCTATTAAGAATATGTGACCCTCTCTGTGAAAACCCAGCTAAATCATCCTTCGTGTGGTAAAGAACATTCTGTGAAAGTTTAAACTTATATCTTCAATATTGACTGAGTAAGGTCATGTCAAAGTTTGAAATTATACTGGAATTAATGGTAGGAATCAAACTTTGATGCTTGTTTTCTCATAATTAGGTTTTGAGACTTTAGCCTGGATTTCCCAGAGAGGGTCACATATTTAGATATCACACAAAATAACTTGAAATTCACTTGCGAGTGTAGTTAAACAGTTTATTAGGATCAATGAAAGTTTACTTTGTCGAATCATTACTCCAATCACATGATCCTTCAGAAATCATCCTAATATTCCGATTTGTTGCTCAAATTGTTTTTTTAATGAATAGAAAGTTCAGAAGAACAGCATCGTGCTGATACTGATCTGAACACAGAATTAAACTGTAACACACCGTTGTGCCAAACATTCATCCATTTGTTAACACTCAAACTAAAGTTACTTTTATAGCTTGTGGTTATGTTATAAAATATTAAACAAACATCCTGGCGTTCTGAGACATTTAGACAATGAAATCACACATATTTCAAAGTGTTTCACTTGATTTAATTCATGTAGTCATTATAATTTGGGAAAAGTCTAACTAGTAAAACGTCTACAAGTTATGTCACAATAACAACAGATGCAAGTAATCTTATCAGAGTGATATTCTTCACTGGTGAAGGTAAATGTGAGGTAAAATCTAGGTTATTTCTCTCAGCGAGTATTTCTTCCAGAAACAAAAAGTTTTGTTTACGCGGAGGCGATGTGGGCGTTTACATTCGCGCGTGCCTCACGCGATTATCACGTGGGCGTGACCGCATTAGATATGAGTTGAAACGGGAAAACTGGACATCGCGTTGGTTTCATACAAATCACTTTATCACAGAATATTGTTTTAGACGTGACTTGCTTCATTTAAAAGTAGACATTTCAAGCATTCTAAACAATATTTATCATGTATTAGAGGCGAGTTTTCGCGGAGATTCATGTCGTTTTATTTCCGTGTCTGTGAAGAGAGGTGACAGAGACAGAGCTGGCAGAGAACGCACCCTGTATATTTTATTAATTTTAGAAAAGCACATTGTTTCTTTGTTATTAGGACTATACAGAAATAAAAGTAGGCCCTTTGAAGTTTCAAATGAGACCTTATTGTTATCTGTAATATCAAAACTGACTGAGTATTTTTTGTTCTTTTCGCGGTCATAAAGGAAATACGAGACAGTCCGCACCGGTGCTGGCTTCAACCTCAGGGGGTTAATATGCATTATACAGAGACAAGATTAAAAGAAAATACCATTTAAACTTTTTTTGAGACAGCCAGTTTCCTTCAGAGACACATTCATATAAAACTCCTAACGCTATACTAAATGACTTGCGTTTTTTACCAGTCTCACGAGTCCGTCAAGTCTGGAGTCAGCTGTTCAGGAGTCCAAGTCAAGTCCCAAGTCTTTATTTATGTGACGTAAGTGCGACTCGAGTCCAAGTCAAGTCCCAAGTCTTTATTTATGCGACGTAAGTGTGACTCGAATCCAAGTCAAGTCCCAAGTCTTTATTTATGCGACTAAAGTGCGACTCGAGTCCAAGTCAAGTCCCAAGTCTTTATTTATGAGACTTAAGTGCGACTCGAATCCAAGTCAAGTCCCAAGTCTTTATTTATGCGACTTAAGTGCGACTCGAATCCAAGTCTCAAACTCAAATTTCCATCTCTGTTGAAAGTCTGCTTACAAATATATAATGTCTATTATATCATCAGCGCATTAAATTAGTTTTCACCTGAATAATGTTTTAAACCAAGACACAGCGCAACAAAGCATCTCATTAGACCAAGTGATGAAACGGCTTTGCCATTTTGTAAAAAATACCTTCTGTATGACTATTGCAGTGTTTATTATAAAGGTGTTTTTGGAATTAACGTGTAGCTTTTGTAAAAAGTTCCACTCGAATAGATGAGGTTGGCATGGATAATATTCATTAGCAGTGAACTGCTCCGGCATATACAAGTTGTTCAGTATCTCAGCTGTACTGAAGCTGTATTTGGAGTATGAGTGTGCCTGGTTTGTTAGTTGAAACTATGCACTAAAAGTGTGTGCTCGCGTGAGTCAGTAGTCCTGGTCGAGGTTGTGCAGTAGTGAGTTGTTGCCCCTCAGCTCCTCTCTTCTCCCTTTCTCCTTAAAAAAATAGAGACAAAAGAGAAGAGATTCAAACTGAGGAGTCAATCAGAACTCAGGCTTTATCCTACACAAAAACCCTTAGAGAGGAGTGAAAGTAGCTCTTTAATAGTGCTCAGCAGATATGGGTTTTTCAATGACTGATGATGAATTCTAAAGAGAAATGTCACTAGTGACTAATATAATACTGATGTATAAATAAAACATTTTAAATGATAACAAAGGAGATGCATACAATTGCTGAAATTAAATGAACACCTATTTTTACTATTATACTTAAAGTCAGCATGAAACAGATACAACACTGTTCAACAGCTGATATTCTCTGATATTCTCAAAATCGCCAAAGTATTTGTATACACCACAGAGGTCTACCATTCATTCTCATTCAGTTTATATGAATTCAAACCAAATGAATATGCCATCCTGAGATTTTGACCTAAACCTGGGTGTGAGAATAGATGTAAAATGGCTGGTGTGCATGAGATGTGTAAAGGGGGTCGCACACTGAACGAGAAGCGTAGCGCCATGTAGCGTCGCGCCATGTCTTTAAAATTCGAGCACATTGTTTTCAATGGGTTTACGCACACCGGCAGCGTCAGTCGGCGTCCGTCCGCAGCGCTCAGCAACTACTCAGGACGCTGTTCAAATTCCTGTTGTGCCACATAGCGCCATCTGCATTGTTTTATATTAATAACATAATATTTGTCTCAAACCATTGTTAATACATTACACCAAGATACCACTGCTGCAAAATACTGTACACATTAGTTTTACAGCTTGAATAAAATGTAAACACATGGAATTAAATGTATAATAAACGTAATCCTTTTAATCTTTTATATTTCGCTTGAGACATTTTTACATACGCAAAATATTACAGTATAGGCCTATGTAACAATTGTCTGTCGTGATTACATTCATTATCGTCAGTTGCTACCTACTGGATATACCAGGACACAACCGTTACAACACACTTCAGGTAATTTATTAGTATAGAATGTGCGCGTCTGGTGTGCGATACCTCGAGATGTCTTAGACGCGGCGCTGGGCGGCACTGCGCTTCTCATTCGGTGTGCGACCCCCTTAAGCCAACAGCAAAAGCAACATGCCAAAATCATCTGTTCCCAATGATTTCCACAAGCATCACAAAAACGAAGTGTAATATTCCAGTGGTAGCAGGCATAATTATTGTGCAAGATGTGCTCATGCTTTCTCAATTGAATTTCGCAAGCCTCACCTGTTGGTACTGCCTTACAGCTTCTTTTTCCTGTTGAATGCGTCTTAGCTCCAGAGCATCTGGTCTGTAGTTGCCGGGAACAGTGTAGCCATCAGGTCTGTCTGTGCTACACATTTCACAGCCAGGACGTGTCGGTTTATTAATATATGTACAGGTTGGGCAGGCCCATCCTAGCTACATACCCACAAAAACAAGTATTCAAATAAGCACTCATTATGTGTGTACATCAATGTATTTGCATACTTGTTTCTTTTGTGATACATATTTCCTGTTTATGTATTTCAAATATTATTAAAGGCTGAATACATTTTATAATGTATGTACTTCTGTGTTAAAGAAGCATCTGTTTTGTTCTGTGTGTTCACATAATTTTGTACCTGTGTGCTTGTTCTGTTGGATGCCAGGGCTTCATTCAACTGTGGCAGCTCAAGGTTGATGAAGTCACGAATATCACCCAAACCCAACCTCTCTGTACTTCCCGCACTGTTACCTACAAGATCAAGAGGTTATGGTTGTACAATTTGAGGCACATTTTGCAGAAGGCGTCACTTTTAATTACTTTGTAATTAAATGTAATTGCATCACTTTTAACGTTACTTTGCTGGTGTAAATGCAAGCTATGACTTTAACTGGTGGTCTGGGAATACACACTCAGGGTATTATGGCTGTTATGAAGTCTTGTAGGCAGGGTGCTGTATGGTCTTGAGGCTGTGTTCAGTGCTGGCCCATTGGTAAGTGCTTCTTGGTGGGACTGATTAGTCATTGGCACCAAAGCCGGCATGAGCAAAGCACTCTCCTGTTCTTGTTGGTAAAGTCCTCGACTGAGACGAGCCTGACGGGCAGAAATGAGATAAAGGAATGCAGTGTCGCCTTCTCGCTGAACTCCATAAGAAGCCAGAGAGCGGTGATCAGAGCACAAAGACTGGCCGATGACCCAACGTTGCACACGTGGATGAAAACCATAGTCTGCGAAGACCTTACAGAGCAAAAACTGTGTGTCATTAACAAAGCTAAAAAAGCAACTAAGGTAACTGTGAGAATTGCATGGCATTGAAAGAATGACAACAAATAATGTTTATTTGGTTGATGGTTAGTAATGTTTATATGGTTAACATTAATCTGTGCTTACCTGCTGTTTGAGAGCACCAATTGTGGAGTGAGGGAAGACTTTCACTGTGACACAACAGGAGGAGGATGCATCCTCTACCACCACAGCCAGGCTGCATGATAAATCAACGCATTAGCTGAGATCAGCATTGCTTGAAAAATGTGCGTAGATGTGAAATTGTGTATTGAGTTGGTATAAATTATAATTCACGCAAGCATGAAAATTATGTAATAATTTATTCACCCTGATGCTCATCCAAACCTGTATGGCCTGTTTTTCTTCTGTGGAACACAAAAGAAGATAGTTTGTCCATTCTGCAGTATACCTCCTTTTGTGTTCCACAGAAGAAATACGCTCATACAGAACTTACAACATCCGCATGCATAAATAACAAAAATGTCATTTCTGGTTGAATAATCCTTTTAAATCTCACTAAAATTATACATGCAATAGACATCTTTTATCACTTGCTGCTTTCTGTCTGGTTAGAACACATTGTTAAACTGAGTGGGTCAGTCTGTAAACATGAAATTTACCTAATTGCAGTGTCTGTGTAATTCCGTTTAGATGGCTGAATGCTCAGAGCAGCTCTCTGTTTAGCTAAAGACGATGCACAGACAGATGCCGAACGAACATCACCTGCCTCTATTGCACTAACCAGCTCTGCACAAATCTCCTCTAGAGAGAAAAGTACAAAGGGTTCAAATAGATAAGGAGCGGGTTAGAAGGAAGAATCGGAAATGGAAGGATAACAAGTGGGTGAAACAGATATTTGCATCAACATAATAGACAATTGGTACTTTGTTTATTGTTTGGCAACATTGTGAAGCAGATCGTGAGCAGAAAAATAAAACAAGAACACAATTGATTACCTGTATGTGGCATGGGTGGATTGCTTTGTGTATCCAGAGGCTGAGGAGGTAGCCGTCTTTCTTCATTGGAGGAACTAATCGCCACTGAAAAGAAGAGCAAGGGACAATGATTTAAAAGCTCAGAAAAAAGAGGACAAGTTAAAGGAAATGCAAAGCTATTATACAGAACTAGAGGAATTAAAAAAATTAAGCCGGGGGCACACTGTACGATCTTGCCCATAATTTGGCAATCTCAGACAAGATAACTCTGCTCCTAGGCCAAAATCTGATTAATCTTATGAATGACAATTGCAATTCATGACCTCCGATGAAATAAAGTCAGAAGTTTTGAGGCAGTCTTGCAGTGTGGTTTCTCCTCTGACAACCGTCAAATCAAGAACCATTGGGAGAATAGAAAAAAAACCTACTTCCACACATCATCATCTTTGTTTCTTTTTATTTTCAAGACAAGCCAAATTAACACTAGAGATTTTGACGCCATTTCAATTCTGCATGTGAATGAGGCTCATTCATTGGCAATCTCCCATGGATTGATGATGTAAAACTTGCATATGTCCTATTTTATTGAGGTTTGACATTCATATAGTCTGCATTAAACAACTGAGATCCCAGTCTAACATGGCTAATAGCTGGGATCATGTTTATAGAGTCTGACAAGCAACAATCATAAGGATTTTAATAAATCTTACTGTGTGTATATGTATTCATAGACTAATGAATTAACAAAAGTGACAAATTGTTGGAAGAAAGCAGAAGGAAGGCAAACCTCTATGTGCCTCACGGAGTGATGACATCACCACAGTGGCCCACTCCTGTGCTTCCTGCTCACAGCGGAAGTTGAAAGTGATACGATCATGTGGTGGTGTTGCCAAACTCAGTTCATGGCACTGTGGGGACTTGACTTCATAGCAAACAGTCTTGAGGTCAAACTCAGCAATGGACTGAATTAAAATAAACAGAGGGACACAAAATCTAATGGAGTTATTTACTTTCATATAACATAACACATACGATTTACATTCATTGATTTCACTACTAAAATAATAGAGTTCAAGAAATATCCATTTCTCACAAGCAAATAAATGATCTAGCCTATTTAAAACCTACTTACTAAATTTAAAATCATCTACTAACTTAAAATGAGGATTTTTTCACGATTATGAGCCGCCGTCGGCCCATTGCTTATTTTCATTAAATTGATGTTATTGTTTTATCTGGTTATATTCATCATTGGGTACACAAGAGCTGTATTTTCAGTTTTCAAAACAACATTTTCAGGATCATGAGTGTAATGAGGTTCCAAAGAGACAGTAGAACTCAAATGCAAAATAAAATAATATTAGTTCTGTTTGGCATCTCTAAGACCCTGGGTATAATAGATAAATGCAATGAATTTGATACACAAACTGTACTAGTGCACTTCCCCTGGATATCCAATTAGTCATAATGTCCCCAAATAACACAATCCTAGACAACGACCCTCTTTCTGAAAGTGCATGTCTACTTTGTTGCAAAACAGAAGGATACAGAATTAAATATTACAAGGTTTTGAAATGAAATAATAGGTTTAACTTTTATTATGAACATTTCTGTACATACAAATAATAACGAAGTTTATATCAACAGATTCACGAGTTAGTTTCACTTTCTTTCTTTTCAGTCTATTACAGCAAATAAAAGTATCAATGCTGACAATAAGTATTATTGTGTCAACTAATATTAAATACGTATAGGTAGCGTGAAGAGCATTACGTGTATTTATGACTCAATTCTGAGAAAACTAACATAGGGGTGGAGGATGGATTTCAAAAACAAAGACCAGCAAAATAACATGTGATTCACTCATGTGTGCTCGCCAGAGGGCAGCGCTATATAATGCCTAGCGCAGATACTTCTGGAATTAAAATATTACTATGTTGTACTTTTTTTAAATCAACTCCTAACCAGTATTCAAAACACCGCGGACTGAAACTTAACGCATGTTCGACGTTTCCTCACCACGCTGCGTCCAGCCGCGGCTCCGCTGATGTCCCGTAACGCGAGGCGGAATTCCCCTGCCTTCCCTGGGTCCATGCTCAGCTGAAGACGGAGAGATTCGTCTCCGGCTCCCGGGAGACAAAGCGGTCGTATTCCTGAGTGGCATACTGACACCTTCACCGACATCAAAACAGTGCAGCAGGCCGACTGCGAGGCCTCCAGGCCGAGATGAGACGGTGCAGACTGGGCCGGCGGAGGTGTGTGAGTCCACCCGCCTGAGCTCAGCGACATGCCGCCGCCGAGTGGCTACTTCAGGCGGGAATATGTCGTGTTGACACTCCAGTACCAGCCGGGCTTGTTTGCTAATATGATGTTTGGAGATATGCTACGACTCCCTTATCCGGACACTTACACAAAAGTAGCGGCCTTGTCATCTTTGTTTTAGTTTCTGATGGAGGGCAGCCCAGCGTCAGAGCAGGAAGAAGGAACACGGCTCAAGCAGAGACAGACATTTTACACTGTGAGAGCAGACGCTGCGCCTCCTGCCGAAAACACACTCACATACACTGCTTTCTCATCTAGGGGATATCCCAATTTTCCATATCAAGTTTAAATTTCATCTCATGAAACTGTAATTAAACTGTGGTGATGTTAACGATCGTTACAGTTACATTATTGCACAAAAATACTGGTTAGGCTGTGGTTTACTGTGATTTTATGTTCTTACTAAGGTTTAATTACACCTTATATCACAGTTAAAGAGCATATTACAGGTTAGAGACCCCAGTGGATCGATGTATAGAAAAATAATGTAGGAACTATATGTTTTTTTTAAATGTACTTTGAAATATGCTATTAATGCTTCTGGAGTCATTTTTGTGAGAGAATTTTACTTCCGCATTTGAAAACCGCCAAAACCGGATGTGACGCATCAAAAGGGAGAGTGGTCCATTTTTATTTTAACCATAGGAAAACATCTCGTTTACGTATTTAACCACAGTTCCCTGAATAGGGAACGAGATGCTGCGGTGACGTTACCGTGTGGGGAACACACTTGTGTGTGACGAATGTCTGAAGCCCTGTACCATCCCGCCAATCTTATTGGCCAAATAGCGCTTGGCACCGCCTTACGCGTGAGCATAGTATATCTGCGTGCCGCGTGCTATTTCACTCAGATTTGAAACGCTATCAAGGTACGGAATGACCTGAACCACAGCATCTTGTTCCCTATTCAGGTAACCATGGTTACATACTAGGGGTCGACCGATATGTGTTTTTCAGGGCCGATGCCGATACCGATTATTACAGATCAAGTAGACCGATAACCGATATTTTGAACCGATATAAGTTACGTGTCTGGTGTAAAAATGAAAATTAATGCCAAAATTAATAATAACAAGAGCTCTGACAAAAAACGTTCTTTAAATGCTTTTAAACATGTCTTTAATTCTGAAAACGGTTAATAACAACAACATTTCCGTTGGTTTTAATTTACAGTACAGTGCAAATGAAGGCATAAAACATTAATTTAATTTATCTTTTAATCAAATGAGAGTTAGACTTTATTTTTGGCAAACAAATGAGTTTACTATTAAAATTAAAACATGGAAGAAATAGCGTATTGTGTTATTATTCTCAACAAAAGTTGTAATAATTGTTGTAGTTGGTTGTATTACGTATACAGTAATATATTCGGCTAAACCGAACTTATATTTTGACAGGTTGCCATGAGAACCTTTTAGGTTTCTGTAGCCTATGTATATATGATATGACGATCGTTTTCCTCAAATGAAACGGTCACATGCTCGTGAAGTGACTGTCCGAGCAGTTCTGGGGATGTTGTTCATGTATTTATGTCCTCATTTATGCTGAAAACACCGCGAGCTTCACACGCTCTTCATGTATGTGTGCAGTAAATGAAACCGCACGTCTGTGTCATTCATTAACAGAGATGCAGAACATGCAGGATTCATATATAAAGTGTTTTTTGACAATATTTATAGATACTAGTCCATAGCGTGAGTCGATTTAAGTGTACTGACCTACTTTTGATTAATTCATCCAAACTTCGACACATTCCGCGACATTCCGCGTTATACGGTAAATTCCATTATATGACTGCATTCCGCGATTCCGCCCGCATTTTCCGCATCGCGGACATCATAGTGGATTGTGATTTATTGCAACTTCAGCAACGTCTGCTGCTGCCTTACCTTTGAGAGACAACTGATGCGTGATCACTGAGGCAGCTCCAGTTAGCAAGTGCTTTCGGTGTGAGACTGCCTTCAGTTTTCAGATGAGATCAGATGAGCGGTGGGCGGAGATTGCTCTCAGAGATTGAGAGATCGCCTCACTCTCACAGAGTGTTGAGCTCAGACAGGCTGCATCGAGCCAAATAGTGCATTTAAAAATTAAATAATTTCACCTGTATTATTTAGTCACCAATAAATAATGTCACCTGTAAATAGTATGTTTGTTTGCATTATAAAAAAAATAAAAAACTTAAAAAAATAAAATAAAAAATTATCGGCAAATATGTTTTGAAAATGGCCGATATCGATAATCGGTCAAATGCTTAATATCGGCGCCGATAATCGGCCAGGCCGATAATCGGTCGACCCCTATTACATACGTAACCGAGATGTTCCCCTTCATAGGTCACTTCGATGCTGCAGTGACATCACCGTATGGAAACGCTATACAATCATGCTTGACGTACCTGAGATAGCTGGGATCCGAGGAAAGCATCTGCTCAAGCGGAAAGAACCCGGGAGCCAGGGGCCGTCCTGACATCCAGGCCGTAGAATTTAACGAAAGTGCTCGGTGAGGACCATCCTGCCGCAGCACATATATCATCCATAGACGATCCACTAAGGAAGGCTTGCGACGAAGCCACCGCCCTTGTGGAATGAGCTCGAACTCCTAAAGGCGAAGCAAGCCCGCGCACCTCGGCTAAGGATATAGCCTCAATCATCCAATGGGATATGAGTTGCTTTGTGACATCACAGCCTTTATTTTTATTCCCAAAACAGACGAAAAACTGGTTGGACTTATGCCATTGAGCTGTACGGTCAACATAGATCTTCAATGCCCTCACAGGACAAACGCTTAGATTCTCCAACCCCGCCTCTGTGGAGGAGAGAGCTTCCAATACTACCTGCTGGAAGCGAAAATGGTTCGAAGCGACTTTAGGAACATAATCAGGCCTTGGTTGCAGCAGAACCTCCAATCCTGGTGCGAAGTCCATGTACGAAGGTGAGATAGAAAGAGTTTGTAAATCCTCAACTCACTTGAGGGAGGATAAAGCTAACATTAGGACTGTCTTTGGGGTCAGACATTTTTCAGTCACAGTTTCCAAGGGCTCAAACGGATGTCCTGATAACCCTTGTAATACAATGGATAGATCCCATGATGCAACTCGCGCAGGGCGGAAAGGCCGCAGCCGTCATGAACCCTGCATGAATCGAGAGACCAGGGGATGACGGCCCACTGAAACGCCGTCTATGTACGTGTGGTTAGCGGAAATGGCTGCCACATATACTTTAAGAGTGGCTGGCGTTATTCTCCTTGAAAAACGGTCTTGAAGAAATTCCAGTACTGAAGCGATATGGCAATAAGCTGGATCCAATTCACAACGTCTACACACAGGTAGCAAACAGTTTCCATTTGAAGGCATATAAACGTCTTGTAGAAACCGCTCTAGAATTAATTATAGTCTCGCCAGCCTCCGCAGAAAGGCCGGGACATATTAACTCACTCCGCTCAGAGGCCATACCCACAGCTTCCATAAATCTGGCCGTGGGTGCCAGATCATTCCCCGTGCTTGCGACAGCATTTCTTGTCTGAGGGGAATCTCCCATGGAGAGCCCGCTAAGAGACTGATCAGTTCCGCAAACCATGGCTGAGTGGGCCACCAGGGAGCTACCAGCAGCAGTTGCTCCACTCTGTCCGACCGTATTCTGGATAGCACCACTGAAATAAGCCGGATCGGAGGGATAGCATACAAACTGGCTCTGGGCCATTCGTGGGCTAGACCGTCCAGTCCCAAGGGCGATGGGAGAACCATAGCGGGCAATGCGTAGTCGTGCTCAAGGCGAATAAGTCCTCTTCTGCCTCTCCAAACACTTTCCATATGCAGCTCACCGTTTCAGATTGCAGCCTCCATTCTCCTTCCTGTAGGTTCTGTCTTGAGAGCATGTCCGCTCCGAAGTTCAGGTGCCCTGGGACGTGAACCGCTCGGATCGACAGAAACCTGTTCTGAGTCCACAGAAGGACATTCCTCGCCAGCCTGCATAGGGGGCGAGAGCATAATCCTCCTTGGTGATTCAAATACGATACAACCGTTATGTTGTCCGTCCTGACTAACACATGACGGCCGTTCAGCAGTTTTGAGAAATATTGGAGAGCTAGAAAGTTTGGACGACGTCCAGGCCTTTAACGTTCGAATACACCTCCGTGTCACCAAGATCGTTCTTTTCTAGGGCACATAAAATTTCGCTTTCCTGAAGGAAATATCATTTCAGTGAAATAGCGCATGACACGCAGTTATACTATGCTTACGCTTGCATAAAGCAGGGGCCAAGCGCTATTTGGCCAATAGGATTGGTGGGATGGTAGAGGGCTTCAGACATTCGTCACACCAAAGGGTGTTCCCATACGGTGTCATCACCGCAGAATTGAAGTGACCTATGAAGGGGAACTCCCAAAAACACACTGACTCTTGCCGTCTCAAAGCAGAGCGCGACACACGATTCCCTTATGTGACGTAATATGACGCGATGTTGAAAAAAAGCTGTCAAGGAAAACGTAACTTTATCCTCAAAATTTGTACCCTCACGTCCTGTAAAACATTTTCAAATCCTGCATTAACGGTTCATATGGTATTTTCAAGTTTATATATTCATTTGGAAACGTTTTTGCCTACAATATGGACATACAATTTAATATCATAACACACAAGGTCCTGAAAATGCAAGCAGCGATTGCAAGTGACATTGTATTTTAGTTTATTTTTTCTTGTCTTCACCACCTGCTACTGTTGTAAAATGTTGAAAGATTCAAACAAAAAATAATCAATGAATAGAACAAAATTAAAAAGACTGCAAGAGACATCACTAGCAGAAGCGGAAGTGTCTGAGCGTGCAAGTGCTGAGAGTGCAAGTGCTGTCTGCAGCCAGACCCTATTGCTCTACTCAGGTACTTTACACATGAACTGGAGGCTACGTCCTATTTGTCACGTCCCACTAGACGTGGATAGAATTACCACTTAGCATTCTAAACACCTTCTCAAAACGTCATATCTGCTTCTAACTATGCATAAAATCTCGGCATACAATGCCTAAATAATCTGTCTTGAAAATGTTAACATTTTAAAAAAAATCCACTGCACAAAAAAATAAACACTTTGCAAAGATTTAATAAAAATGTCAATCGCTCTTTCGACATGATTTAAATGACTTAACCGTTTGTCCAATGGAATGTGTAGTACATTTAATTGACAGACTAAGTAGCCAATAGAAGTATCCATATTATTTTCCTGAACACACAGTGGGCGTGGTCATTTTCAACGGAAATATTTCATATACTGCTAAGAGGCGTGGTTTGTGCACTGTTTTCGGATGTAGAGACTGTTGTTGGATGTTTTCGAGATTTCTATTAACATAAGACAAGAAATAGGAGACATATCCGTTATCGAGAGGTCGCAAGTGCTAATTTAAGCATCGTTTAATCAGGTCGCGTCATTTAAACCGACGCTTAAATCGTTTTCAGAAGGTAAATTTGGTGTAAGTTAGGTCAAGTAACGTAAGGGGATGCTGCTGCAGTCGCTGTCTTGGAGCTCGACACAATCGCTGAATTTTATGTTGCGTTTAGTCGAAATGAGAAGCTTTGCGCTAAGAGAAAACGCCTGCAGAATATGTCAGTCTCGGCCGAGTCATTTTCAAATTTACTAAATTTACATTGTAACTTACAACGTTTTTTTTATTGTCCCGCACCGCGCGTAGACGACACAGCATTTTAACTTGTATTGTTTTGTTAGTTGAACAACTCCATAAACCGAACTGTCTGTGAGCCGACCTTGCTAACTTACTCCATTCGCCCAGATTTGTTTTTAGTTGGAAAGTGGCAGTACAACAATAAAGGTAAGCATTACAGTTGATACACAGTGATATGTCGTCAATACTAAAATGCATCGTTGGTCAGTAGTAGGTTAGTTGCTGGATGTAAATAATAGAATGTATTTATTCCTAAACCATTTGACTCTTTCATAATGTAATTTTGTCTTGTTTAATATTTTATCAATAAAATGTCCCCACTTTAGTGTTTTTTTGTTGATGTTTTTCACCCCACACGCCCAGGTCGATTTATAAAGTAGGAAGTGCTTAAAGGGTTGTTGTTGGGGGAGGGGACAGGCAGATGGGATGTGACGATGTTACAGTTTTCAGATGTCAAGTCTCGCGTATCGTCTGAGGCTGAGACTAATGTAAAGTCCACAAATAATTCATATTTTAAAGCAGTTTTATGTGTGGTTTATTTATTTATTTAATTTCTCCTTTAATGTCATAAATAAATACATAATTTTCGTTAACGCACGCACTATTTTCTTGTTTAACGGTCAATTATGCAGTCCATACGTAAAGTTGATTTTGCGTAAAGCACTAAGCGGGAGTCATTTAACTTTGTATGTAAAAAAACAACAACGCTACACGCACCCAACGGTTTCCATTTGGGCATCTCCATCACACTGTTTACAACTAGTTGCATCAATAAATTGTTTATATTGTAACGGGTTACTCGCACACAATGAAATAAGCGATATTTGGCTTCTGATCAGTGTGTATGTATTTTGTTTTCCAGCTATGAAGCTTTTGGAGAATTCCCGTTTTGAGGCATTGAGCTCCCAGCTGTGTGTTGAAACCGGAAATGCTCACATCCTTGGCAGGTGTGAACTTTGGAAATAATAGCAAATGTATTGTTTTTTCTTTTGAACTAAAAGAGTTGTGATTCAAAAAATGTGGGTACTCTGTAACACCTGGGAATATACACAAATTTAAAGTGTTCATGCTTTACAAATTCTTAGAGAAAGTTCACCCAAAAATGAAAATGTTGTATTTCACTCACCTTTATCATTCCAAACTTTGACTCTTCAACACTTTTATGTAGTGCTCAATGTATGTGCTTTGATCAAGGTTTATATATGAAAAAAGGGTAAATTAAATCTCTTCATCATATAAAGTGATAATTTATCTTCGGAAGACTAGAATCAAATCACTCTTATTCATATCGATTAATTTTAAAGATTGCATTGAGTTTTTTTATCTTTAAGTTTTTATGGAATGAGCTGTCAATGAAGGACATACATTTCCTAGGATTCATTAAAATACCTTAATTTGTGTTTAGAATATGAATAAAAGTCATACAGTTGAATTAATAACACTGACACACAGGTGAGTAAAAGGTGACAGTATTTTCACTTTTGGGTGAACTATCCCTTTAAATCATTTACATGTCTAGAATGAATGCACATAATAATGAATATACAGTTCTGAAGTATGTAATTGGGAACAAATGGCTCTTTCTGAGTGCAGACTCTGTAAACATATTAAGAATCTTTATCCAGTACAAACAAACAACTGGGAGATTCATGGAAATGAATTGGTCAAAAGGAGCAGTAACCCTGGATTTAGGTTGATAGTTATTCTTGTCTTCAGGTGTCTGTTCTGGTAAACATCCTGTCACACATCAACATGCACATATTTTGATTCTTCCTGTGGTTATTTTATAGTCAAAGCGTCATGTGCATAAGTGTTTGAGCTTTTACATTAGCATGTTTCAGCTCAGTGCAGGAACCAGCAGAAGTAAGAAAGTTGATGAATTATTATAAATGATAGTAATTCTTGTCTTATTTCAAAAGAGTGTTATTTTAGAGCGGTGTAACTCTATACTTTTAACAACTTCAAACGATGTCACGGTGACGTAAGTGATATTAACCCAATTTATTGGTTTTTACTAATTGTACACTACTTGTTTCTTTATCTTTATTACTGTTAGGTTTAAAACTATATTGTATTGTTTTCTTTCACTTTGTGAAGGTTATGTAAGGATAAGGGAGTCTGATATACCCAGAGTAAAGATGAGATTGTTGTACCCATTTCGCAGATTGCGGTGTCCTCTAACACATACCACTGTGGTTATTTAGGGGTGCATGTAAACACAGCTGAGTCTCATATGATCTGCCAGCTTCTTTAGCATTTAGTTTTATTATTGGATTAGTTTAGAGTACAGTACAGAGAGATCCAATGTGGTATCTCAGCGCACAGATGCCAATACCATTTATATATATATATATATATATCTTTTAATAGTGCTCACAATGGCATCAGTGTATGTGTACAGCTTCAAACTAGGGAAGAGCCTAACTAACCAATGCATGCATAGTTGCCTTGGTACCATCTCTATTTACTAACAAACACCATCAGTATCTTGTTACAGCCCTACTCTCAAACTGTCTAGTTGGGTGTCACGTGTCTTTCTTCAAACTGATCTTTACACACCAGACACATACAGTTTATGATACAGTTCAACCTTTGTTCTCCACCATTTGCTTGTTTCTTCCACTGATTTATGGAGTTTCAACACAGGGCTACAGTGTCCCAAATCATATGATTCTCCTCTGCGTCCTGCTACAACCTTTGCCCTTCACCTATAAATAATCACGTCAGTGGACTGTTACTGGGACTTTCTAAAGTTGCACAACTTCTCTTGCATAAGCCAGAAAGATAAACGCACACGATATTCCCGTGTCCTTCCTCCCTCGCTCTACATCTGTGACATTTTAGCCAAGCCTAAAAATATAGGTTTGGAAAAGCCCAGCAGTTGGGATACATTTTTTTTTTAAATCACACTCAAATAGTTAGAATTTTACTGCAATGCAAAATAGTTTATATCTTATATAAATCCCAAACAATATATTAGGCTGATATTTGTGTGTGCAATTTTGTATAGTCATTAAATAATCAAAGCAATCCCTTTCTTATTCGTTACTCTTTTCCTGACTGTAGGATCGAGAGCTACTCGTGTAAGATGGCTGGTGATGACAAGCACATGTTTAAGCAGTTTTGTCAGGAGGGGGAGCCACATGTTCTTGAAGCTCTGTCACCCCCTCAGTCCAGCAGCGCTCCAAGCCCTAACCTGTAAGCCTTAACACACAAGCAAAAGTTTCACATCGGCTATTGTCACACTACACTATCTCTCGTGTGCTCTCTTTTAGATTGGGGAAGAGTGCGGAGGATGGAGAAAACCCACTAAGTGATAAGTGTTGCAGGAAGACCTTGTTCTACCTTATCACCACCCTGAACGAGTCGTTCCGGCCTGATTATGACTTCAGTGCTGCCCGTGCCCATGAGTTCAGCCGAGAGCCCAGCGTCAACTGGGTTAGTATGACCGGTTTCCATTGTATCGCGATAATGTTTCTGCTGGGTGAATAACTTTTTATGTGATGTTACATTATTAAATGACAGGTACAAAGATTTTTAGATGCAGTGTTTCGTTCACAAATTGGAAAAAAGTCTATGGAAAAAAAAAATCCACCAATACTTTTGTATTGGTACCTACAGCTTTTTTGAAAATGTTCTGTTAGTAATGCAGTAAATCAATCTTTAGTTTTTTCATATCATCCTTCAGAAACAAAGATATTTGGAATTTAGATTGAAAGGGTTGTATATGAACCTCAACACTTGACACACTATCCTCAAGAATTGTGAAAATCAACAAATGTAGAACAACAAATAACAGTAATGACAAAACAACAGCAAAATAAAAAAGTCCGCAAACAGCAAAACATGTATTCATGTTGCAGTGCATGCTGGGAACTCAACATTTAGCTTGTTAGTAATAATATACCTCAATATGAAAATCTTTGTTCAGACAACTATTTTTGACTTGTTAGGGTAGGTTTTTTGTGATTCAAAAGGTCCCATAAACTGGAAAACATGTAGTTTAGTATGATTGTTTCCTAACACTCTGTTTGTCTTCCAGGTAGTTGACTCTGTTAACAGCAGCCTTTGTTCTGCTGTGGGGGAGCAGTTTAACTCTTTAGCTCCAGAACTGTGGAATGAAATTGATCAAGAGATAAGCCTGCAGGGCTGTGACATCTACAGGTGTGTGATGAGTTAAGAAATCATTTCTAACTTGTTAAATGTGTTCTGTACATGTATTTACTAACAGCCATTGTTATGTTTGTAGCTACAACCCAGACCTTGACTCTGACCCCTTCGGTGAGGAAGGCAGCCTGTGGTCCTTCAACTACTTCTTTTACAACAAGAAGCTTAAACGTATTCTATTTTTCACTTGCCGCTCAGTCAGGTCCGTCATCATTCACTGTACACACATTATAAAAGTCGTTTTTTGCCGTTTTATTTCTTTTTTTAACATCATGTTCTTTTCAGTGTCCTCAGTAGTTATGGTCGCAGTGGCTTTGACAATGAGTTGGACATGGAGCTGGATGATGAAGAGGATGTGGACAGCTTCATGGAAGACAGGTGAGATTGTTTTAATGACGACCTCTTCATAGAATCTATGAGGGGCTCAAGTTTTCTTAGACTTTTAAATCTGGGAGAGAAAAAAATGTATTGTGCTTTTTACAATATGTAATAGGTCTGTGAGCCATTTTTATATATCTCTATATATGTGTTTGCCATTGTCTTTTAAAAATGTTTATTTTGTTCTGTTTTGCAGGTTCTCCCGAGCTCTGTGTGTCTAAAGCTTTCTCAGGGATGACCACCTGCGCTTCAGCCAAAGGACCTCGCTGTTAACTCTGCCCCCAATTTCTTCTTTCCTATTTTTACAAAAAACACTTTCAAAGCTTTAGTTTTCTGGGGATTTTCTTAAATGTGCGTGTGTTTAATTTTTACTTCACTGTGGACTGAGGAGAAGAGAAAGGTTAATTTTACACTTCCCGTTTGCCTCAAAAGAAGATCACAAACTGACTGAGAGGAATTCCAGGAGAGCTGCTTGGACAAGGTTTGACATAGACTCATTTAAGCATTGGCTGAGACCAAACAAAACCACTGGAAACCATCTCGTTCTAGGAGTGATTGAAAGTCACATTTAGACACCAGCGTTTGGACAGTGGAGAATATGAACACACTTTGGAATACAAAGACTGCTTGCCTTCTGGATTTGTGCCCCTCTGTTTTATTGGTTCTCCTTATATTTAATTTTTTACTGGATTTTTTTTTTTTTTAAGCTGTGTAAGGTTTGTAACTTGTGTATCTGAATGTTGTTATTGTGTGTTTTTGGGGGGGTTCGGTCAAATATTTGTATCAAAACCAACTTAACAGGTACTTCAACCCCTTTAACATATATTTCCTGGGATTTAAACCAATGATCCTGGAATTGGTAGCATCGAGCTCTAGACATGTTCGACTTATTTTCCTAAAGTCTTTATATAAGGTTGAACTATAAAGCTTTTTCTGTAAACTTAATTATTTGAAAATCATTTATTTTAGTATACGCTGCACTGATTTGTATTTGTATTATTAATTGTCTGCAAGTTTCACTTTTGTTGCTGCAATTTCTTCGTCATTCTGTAATATGAGATTTGGTATGAGTTTACCAATTGTTATTTTGGCATACCTGAATGGTAAACATTCAAACCAAATGTTGTTGACTCTTTCGAGGCTGGTGCACCAGAAATGTTTCATCTTTTTCATAACGATTTGATTTTGTTTTTTAAATGACAGTGCTGAAAGAAAATGTGAATGGAAGCTGTGTCTTGTTGCCAGATAGCACCTGTGACAATAAAAGTACAGGTTAATCACCAGTTTGGGCTTATCTCTTTAGTATTCCCTTTATCTCTTCCATTTCAGTGACTCTTCTTAATTTTGAAATACTCTACCTTAATACCTGCCTTTGGGTTTAATCATGTGCACAAAAACAAAATAATGTTCTATTATAGCTATGTGTTATATTTTTATTTTAAAAATACATTATTGCTCATACAAACTTTGAAAATTAAAATCAAAAGATGACAAAGGTGTAGTGTAACAATCACTCTTTACAGACTAATCTGTGTGCTCGCCTTATAATATAAAATGAACACCTAACAATCATTTTGTTGACCTTAAAGTTGTTTGCGATTAAAAAATATACATTATGAAAACACAAAACCCATTCTTTTTTGTCAGAAGTTGCAAATCTTCATTATTTATAATCTTTCTCGTTGACCTTGGGATATTTTTTTCGTATACACCGTCGCTGTAATTTGGGATAGTCGCCAAATAAATACGTCTTTTTGCGTCATCAAAAGGCGACTATTCAGCCGTAAACATCGGGGAAAAACACTCCAGATAATTAAACCATTTTTAAGATTAATCTATATCGCACAGAGTTAAACGTTACATGTCCGTCGATCATGTTCAGCGTGTTCTTCTCAAGCCATAAAGCAGGCATTAATTATGTACAACCCGTTAAATGCTGAGCATATTAAATCCTATATTTAGGGTTGTATACATTTAAGACGCTCGTGACATTCAGATGGCTGTTAAAGGAGTTTAATTGAATGTAACATGTAGTTAGTATGCAGGATTGCAGTGTGATGATGAGGGAGATCATTGGGTAACTGTAAGCTGCTCTCGGGGCATTCTGTGAAAAAAGGTTTGACGATTCTCTTTACTCATGTTATTTATATATTATTTTGCTTATTTGTAGTAATAGTCTCTGATGCTGTCCTCGTTTGTGTAAAGATGGTGCTGTCTTTGGTGAACCTGTGTGCTCGGGAAGTGGTGAGCGACCACAGCTCTTCGCAGTGTTGGTTGAGTTGTGTGCCGCGGGAGCTCTACCGAGCGTTGCTGGACGCCGCCTTCACCCACTACCGTCCTCTGGCAGTCGGCGAGCTCGTCCAGCGGTGGCCCGAGCGGAAACTGACCGCTGGAGGCAGCAGAAAAGCGGGCGAGTGCCCTCCGAACCGCCTCTGCGTTCAGGCTCTGCTGCTGGCTGTGGTCAGGGGACTGACGGACAAGAGGTACGGTTGAGTCTACGACTGAAATGACCGAAAGTGTGCCATAAAAAAAGACAACCTCAGGATGTTATACATAGAAATGAATTTCGTCATCATAGCATGTGACATGTCTCCGACCTTTAAAGATGCAGAGCAGCATAAATAAATATAGGTAGAAACGTCATTGATGCCCTGCTCCTTTCACCAAACTAGTAGTAAACAAGTTAATGAGGCCACATGGATGACAAATAATACATGAAAAAGAGTTGGGAGTGAAGCATATAATTAAAATATCAAATACATTTCCGCAATTGAAACTTTTCAACCCCCAGAGACTGTAATAATTTACAAAAGTAAGCTTTTCTAAAAAATATTATTTGCAACTAAATTCAAAGTGATAATGTCAATATATAATGCAATGTGTTTAAGTCATTGGATTTTTATTTATTTATTTGTTTGTAATACAGCTGTGTTATAATTATTCTTTGAAAACTATAAAAAAAATTGAGTTAGCTTGAGCTGTTACACATACATACATTTAGCCCATGCTAAAGTTGAGTAGCAAATATGAGCTCAAAAGCTATAGACAACAATTTGTTTTATTACAATAAAAGTTTCTAAAGACAGCAGACAGTCTTATTATTGAAGAAAAAGCACAATATCATCTAGGGGAATACAATGTTTGATTAGTGCAACTGAGATAAACAAAAGCAAGATGCAAGATGGCCTGATGAAAGGAGGAAAAAACATTTAAATGCAGAGTCCCAGAAGAACATGGCCTTCGTGTTGGGATATCATGCCGAATGACACCCCTTGAACAGGAAAACATAAAAGGCAAACTTGAATATGGTAAAATTAATTTGGATATGACTGTGGAGGTATGAAAGAATGTTTTATGGAGTGATATGACCAAACTATAACTTTTTGGACCCATGAATCAGCAGTATTTCTGGATCCAAAAAGGCAAAGCTTCTGAGCAGAGGAACACTACCTTCATGTCATGGGGGTGCTTTGCTTTTGTAGGAAGAGGAAATCTTGACTTTATAAAGGACATCATGGATTCCTTGAATTATCAGGACATTTTGACAAATATTGTACTGCCTCCGGTGCAAAGATTGAAGCTTGAAGGTCAATAGACGTTCCTACAGGACAGCCGTCCCAAAATATACATCCAAATCTACTTATGCTTGGAGCAGGGATCAGTCGTAGAATGTTCTTGAGTTCAGTTTCAGATTGAAATCTCATTGAAAATATTGGTGTAATTTGAAGAAAGCAGTAGCAAAGTGAAATCCAAAAGTTATCAGTGATCTGGAAGCCTTTTCAAGCAAGGAATGGACCAATATTTCTGTAGAGAGGTAACAGAAACTTCTAAGCACTTGCAGGCAGCATTTATTTTATTGAATGTTATAAAGAATAAAAGATTCTGCACAAGTTTACATTTGTGTGTATACACAGTGTTTCACAGTCATTTTGTTTTCACTGTATCACTCTGTCTTTTTGTGTTGGTTGGTTTATATTGAGTCTTTCATATCTATTCAAGCATTATTTACAAGCTCTCTTATATCCCTCTCTTACCAGGTGTTGCCTGCAGATACTGGATCTCAGTGGACTTCAGTGTGAGAATGGGAAAGTTGAGGACTCGATGGGTGGATGGTCCCTCAGTGTTGCCCTGTGCTCAATGGTGCTACAAGCTCGATCTGCGGGCTCCAGGGCTCACAGGAGAGATGGAGACAGAGAGAGAAAAAGAGGACTGGAAGCAGAACGTGACCGGGGCACCATCAAGCGAGACTGGGGCAAGGTAGGGTGCGGGAATAGTGGTGAAGGGAGTCAGCGAGGACACGGAGTGGAGGAAGTGGAGAAGATGGAGTGCAGAACTAATGAACGGATGTTTCCAGGAGATGAGTCAGTAAAGGGTGTCAGGAGGAGGATGGAGATCCAAAGAAGAAAGACTTTATCTGAGGGGAAATCAAACACCAGCAGTAATAACAGTCATTTATGTGACCAAGACTGGGATGAGGTAGTTATGGTCCATGTCAGGGCTGACCTTTTTGTCAATTCCCGTTCCTGGGAGCGTGTCCGTGATGCCCTTAGTCAACCGGGCCCACTGCGGCTCCACTGCCGCTACCTCCGTGTGGAGGAGCTCTTAGCGCCCTCCATAGCTTCTTTGTTGGGTCTCTTGCCTCAGCAGGATCTCCTCGGTGTGGACTTCCGCTACTCCAGCCTTGGGGTGTCAGGCCTGGCTATGCTGCTTCCACTGTTAGCTCCCTTTCCTCAGCTGCACTCTCTGAGACTGCATTACTGTAACTTGGACTTACAGCGCACGCAGCCCGGCCAGCAGGGGGCACTTCAGGACATGTCTAAAGGACTGGGTTCACTGAAGAGACTGAAGAGATTATGCCTGACTGCACTCCGACTGCCAGGACACCTGCGCCTGCTGCTCAGGTACATTCATACACGCAGATTAAACAGCTGTGTTTATCAAGTCCACTCATACACTCCTACAACACATACACTTTGGGTAAGATCTATTAATTTATTAAATAAAAAATGCAATTAATGCAATCATGAATAAATCTCTTCTGTAAGGATTTTAATGTTTTAAATTCCTGAATTCAAGTCACCTTTTTATTTAGCGCTTTATACAACCGAGATTGTTTCAAAACATTGTCAGGGTATTAAACAGGGAGGAAACAGAATCAGAGATGCAAACTTCATCAAATATATGACAAATCCAAATTCTGCTGTAAAGCAGCTCTAAAAAGACAGTGGTGTCATTATTCAGCTCCAGTCGTTTAGTGTTTAATCAGTTCAGTTTAATAACTGCGTAAAGTTTATCAGTTATTTATCATAAAGTTCAGTTCAGAGATAAGTAGCTTAACTGAAAGCGGTAGCTCTGTTGTCCAGCTTGAGTCAGTTTAATGTTGATTAAATCCAGGTCATATCGATGTTGTATTATTCATCAATTATTCATCAATTAAACAAATTTGATTCAGCAGTAAATCAGCTTGATGCGATTTGCTACAATGACATTACTGAATATTAAGTGTCCCAACTAAGCAAGCCAAAAGGCACATTTTTTTTATTCATTAAACTTATGTAACATTTTAATTACAATTATTTGTAACTGTCAAAACATGCCAGGGTGATACATTTGTTATTATATTACAATGAAGCATTACAATGAAGCTTCAGTAGAAGATATTTTTGGGGGACAAAAATGTATCTAGTGTAGTATGATCTTTTATTATTATTTATAATAACAAGTCATGTGTTCCAAACAACAGAATTCATAAGATTTGACCAGCATGTAGAAAAGAAATAGTCCTGATGGCAAAATATAGATATATAAATACATTACACTATTTTTATGTTTTTGGTATACGTTTGATGAGTCATTCATTTGACAGCCTGCTTAAAAATGTATTAAAGTTTTTCAAAACCATATGAAAGCAACATTTCTGCTGACCTGGCACGGTTAAACTTCCTCTCTCCTGTTTGCAGCTCTCTTGCCCAGCCTCTGGAGGTGCTAGAGCTGCCATACCTGTGCCTGACCTCCACTGACCTGGCCTACCTCTCCTGCAGCCAGCATGCTCCATTCCTGAGAGAACTTGACCTGAGTGAGAACTGGCTTGATGAATCCTCCCTGCCCTCTCTGCGCCGTCTCTTAGCTCAAGCCGAAAGCTCTCTGTGCCAGCTTTCACTTTGTGGTTGTGGCCTCTCAGACGCTCTCCTGGGTGCTCTTCTTCCCTCCCTGTCCTGCTGTCGGGCTTTACGTAGCTTAAAACTGGCCTTAAACCCACTCTCTAGAACGGGACTGCTTTCCCTGGCATGTACAGCAGCAGGAATCCCTTCTCTTCGTCTGCTGCTCTATCCCAACCCACTGGAGGAATATGAGCCTGGACTGCCGGCTCTCCCCTCCAGTGCTCAGCTGCTGGATTGGCCTCTGCTAGAGGAGTCTGAGGGCAGAGACTTGACCCTGAAGTTACTAGATGAGGTTCTGAACTTGAGAGGACGATCCCGTGATCTTCTTGTGACCTCTGACCTTCTAACCTATAGCCCAGACTTGACTGTGGAGGATTAGGGGGTGAATGTACCAAAGCTCACTCTTAATAAGTGTGGCAATCAAAACTATCCTTGAACTAGTACTTTCAGATTGTTTTAACCATTCATGGGAATTTACTTTTTCAGTAATAGCAAACCTTAGCTTATACACAAAGTCATATAAAAAGTCTTGCTAGTGGAAACCTTAGCATTATATTGTATGCAGCTTCTCACATAAAATAATTTTGATTTGCATTTGTTTGCTGTGCAGAATGTATGGGTTTTATTGCCTTAAATCGTACTGTAACAGGGCATTTTTTTATGGCAAGCACCAACAGAAGGAACCAAGACACCTCTTAATTTCATTTTTAACTAAACTTATGTTGGCTTTTCTGAATTCTCTATGCTACCAAAAAAAATAACCCATTTGTTTTTTTGTGTGAATATTTAAAATGTTCAGGTTCTATGTTGTGAAATGCTTTTCAATCTTATCTGCTTTCTCATGAGTCTATTTTAATCTGACAGTGTGCAATGTCTCATGAAGGAAATCAAGACCTAAAGGGGTGAAAAACTCACCATCAGGTCATTTCATATAATCTATATGATTTTATGACTTCATAAAAAACACTCAGACAGAATTTCCATTTCTAGTTGAACTATCATTTAAAGACTATGGTGTTCAATTAATGTTCACACACAGAATTTAGCAGGGTACCCACAAATAAAAATATATATATTTATACTTTGACAAAATATCTTATACTGCAAATCTAATCTCGTGATTTAATCCAATTCCAAAACTGTTCTTGAATATTCTTAATCCTTTTCTTTTCTCTGTCTGTATTAACTGTTCTTCTGTGTAATGGAGGGGTTAACTTTCACAGCCCTCACAATTTTGATTTGATTACCGTTCAGAGGGTAACAATTTGATTACAAAATGACCCTCAATGCATCACATCATCCATAAAATAATTAACAAAAAAATTGAATAATCGCAATGAATTAATCTATTTATTCATTTATCTGTCTGTCAGGGAGAGGATTAGGTTAGAGTTGTTCAAACAGTATAGCAATAACAGTATATCATGCCATCATTTGTCCCCTTCATCCATCCTTAGGCCAAAATACCAATGCCATTACCAATACCTGTACAGTTTACTGGGCTGCACAGAACTGTTTTCACAGCATTTGTAAGCCTTGCTTTCCAAGGCTTGCTCTGCATGGGGTCAGCCCGTGTTTCTTTGCTGCTCTGCACAACACAACTTCCCCAGCGCTCAAGGTGTCATGTAAAGCAAATTGCTTTTCAAAGCACTAGCATTCACTCTGTATATCCTTCCACAATAAAACAAGCCACATGTCTCAAACATTCAACTGTCAAGTATGTTCTAAAAGATGATAAAGTTAGTTTGATCATAATACTTTTAGATTTGTGTCATTTGATGCATCATAGAGACAGTCTATCACAGCTTTAATGCAATGCTTTTGGAAATAACTATCTGTAATATTGTACATAGGAGTGTTCCAGGAAGAAGTATCTTTGTGATGAGGGGTGTTTGAAGTTCTGAAAATCCAGGGAAAAGGGGAATGAAGAAAGTGTGACATGAGCCATTGGTAGAGAGAGGAACCGTGGGAAACCCATCAACACAGGTCGATGTGGCAAAGGTGGCAGCAGATGTCCTGTTGGTTTATAATGAAGATGATTGGATAAAACAAAACCTTGGATACAGTACAGTATACTAAATTACAGTATAGCAAAACTGCAGAGTGAAAGAAACATTTCCATATTCCTTAGAGGCTGCGTTTCTGCATAAGTTAGCTTTCCACTTGAACTGAACATTAGAAACGAACTCTTTAACATATTTTAGTGCCGCAGGCATAACAGAATGATAGATGTGTTCAACAAATGAACACTGAACGTCTGACTGAAATATATTCTAACCTTGAGGCTCTCGTATCCTAGACATGCTGTACGTCTCTCCCAGGCGCTGAATTGGCTTCAGTCTAAACAAAAACACAGATAAATGTTTAATAACTTTAAACACAGACAACACTTATTTTAAAGAGCATTTCTTGGTTATGCAAACTATTTAAACACAGATGCATTGAGTATTTTAATATGAGGATCTTTTTTTAGGTTGAAGACAAATGTTGCTGGTTTTCTTTAAACATTTGTTAATCTTATTTCTAAACAGACTAGGGAAAAAACTTCGGATTTGAATGTAAGGTTCTTGAGATAAATTTGCGATACTTTTGAAACGTAGACGCTCACAAAAAAAATATACAACAGACAAAACCAAATGATAGTGAGAGTCCCTGTATTAGTATGACAGACCTAGACAAGTCTGAAGGCACGATGACAGCATCTTTCCTGCCCTCTGGTGGAGGTGGTGGTGGTCGACTCTGTTTGCCTTTTTGCAAAGAGCAGAAATATTTGAGCACCTCCACAGGTGCGAACACACGCTGTATTCCTTCACTGCGTGACCCACTGTGCACCTGTGAAGCACAATACGAAAACAATTCAAATGAAAAAAACATTTGATTTCCACACAAATCTCTATAAATCTGATATCTGCTCCATACCTTGTACTTTCTGGTCCAGGTAAGCAGCCAGTGGCTGGCCATGTCTCGAAGACCGTGGTGCTGGTTAGGCTTATGCTTCGTCAGGGAGTTCCAGGACTCTAATTCTGGACATAACCACAGTTCAGCTTCTCCACACCCAGCCTTTGCAACACACACAGTACTAAAGCCCTGCCAGAGATATAATAATAGAATGGTTCATTCCTGCATATATATATATATATATGACAATTTGGTGTCACTTTGTTTTTTAAACTGGTGGAGGGTGGAGACAGTTTGTTAACATTCCAAAAGCAAACATGAAAGCACAATAACTGGGGATGTTCTGCAGTTGCTACTAAAGTAGGCCATTAAAAAACATTGACATTGTATTTTGCATTGTTTTATACATGCAATAATCCTTACTTAAGATCAGCTTCTTTATTTGCCAACATGGCGAGTAGCTCCACAATGGTGTCAAAACCATCAGGACTCAGATACACCAGCACATTCAGCAGCTCACCGACAAAATGCTGTTCCTCCCTTAACTGCAAAACACATATTCATACATGTTCTTGTATTGAATAGACTCATCTGTAGTGTTGACAGAGAATTCATACAACTTATATGCTCTGTATTCATACATGAAATTAAATCCAAACTTTAGAAGTTGCTACTAAAATGTATTTACAGCTATGCCTGTATGGATTTATTCTAGTATCACAATTTGATTTACCATGTTTTTGTGAAAGCAGTTTCCCAGGCAAACCAGCAGTCCTGTTCTGAGAGATTCTTTGTCTAACACCTCCTGCTGTTTTAGCATAAGTAATGCATTTAGGATGCTATTCTTGTGAGCCACGCTGCAAGACATCATGAAGTTCAACAGATGCTTGCAGAATTCCTTGGGGCATAAAGAACTCGAAATACACTGCAAACACATGCAAGGATAAATGTGAATGATGCACAAATTAGAAGGAGATTGAGATTAAGAAATGTATACTGTTTTATAAAGATTATGTGAGTTATTATGATAGGCTCATTGTGTTTGTATTCGACTTACACTCAGATCAGGAAACATCTTCTGAAACCACTGTTCTTCCACAAACTGCAGGAGGAAGTCTGGTAGATGTGAGGTGGGAGAGGGTCGGGCAGAGGTGAGCAAAGGTGGGGAAGGCTTGGAGGGTGGAGGACTCTTTATTGGTGGAAGGGGCTTTTGTGGCTGTAAACATAAGAGAGCGAATTAAAAAGAGTACAAGATGAAGTGGTTATTATGTGATAGCATTGAATTCTTTTCGTAAAATGTGGTGCAAAATTTCGCTTATGTAACCACACCTTTACGCAACTTAGTCAATCCTTATATGATTTATGTCATTTTACTCAAATACATGTGACTAGAATGAACATAAACACACAAAAACACATCCTAACAGGGTATATGAGTGTCTCTGCCACTGGTGAAGGTGGAGGAGGGCTTTTTGGTGTTGATGGAGTCTTTACGACGGCTGTGAGATGCATGTCAGCCTTTTCCCTCTTCTTCTTCTCCTCCTCTTCATTATACAAGCGTTGCACTTCATCTAGTTCGCTCTTCTCATGACAAGAGAAAACAAATATTCCATTATTTATTCAGTTATTTCTCCCCTCTGCGTAAATTCACACAAAACTAGGATGGTTCAAAACCTGATGAAAATATTTTTAAGGAACTTAAAGTGATAGTTCACCAAAAAATGAAATTTCTGTCATTAACTACTCACCCTCACGTCGATCCAAACCTGTAAGACCTTCGTTCATCTTCGGAACACAAATTAAAATATTTAGGATGAAATCTGAGAGTTCTCTGACCCTCTATTGACAGCAAGGGTCCTACCAGGATTAAGGCACAGAATTGTAGTAAGGACGTCATTAAAATAGTCCATGTGACATCAGTGGTTCAACTGACATTTGGATTTCATCAAAAATATCTTAATTTGTGTTCCGAAGATGAACGTAAGGCTTACAGGTTTCGAGCGACATGAGGGTGAGTAATTATTGACAGAATTTTCATTTTTGGGTGAACTAACATTTAAGGACTATGCATATCATATATTTATTTTTTCCATGAAAAAAAAACTAGATTGTGTGATATGGTGACCAGACGTGCCACTTCCTGTGAACATGTTCTGCCCAGGATTTCTAAACTGCCCAAAATAACCAGGTTTTGTCTGTTTGCACTGCGCAGATCGAAAGCACAAGAAGCCGTCTGCTCTGCTCTCTATAGATCTCGCGGTGCTTTGATGTCATAATGATCAATCTGCGCAGTGCAAACAGCCAAAACCTGGTTATTTTAGGCAATTTAGAAATCCTGGGCAGAACATGTCCCCTGGAAGTGGCACGTCTGGTCACCTTATTGTGTGATTCATACTATACAAAGAAAAATACTATATGTTTTTAAGAAGGTCTCTATTGGGTAATTCATATACAGCAGACTAGTAATGGATATATTGTGTATGTAAAATGATAATTTTTAATAAAACAACTGGTATTTAATACACATTCTCTCACCTGTGTTTTATGAGAATGTAGTCTCGTGGATAAGCCGTCGGTGAAGGAGGAAGGGCTCGGAGGAGGAAGCTCAGGGAGTTTAGGTGGAAAAAGTTTAGCATACACATCAAACATATCTTCTTCTGGAATCTAGATGAATGATGTGAAATCTTGATATTGGCAGTCATTTAGACAAACTCATTTATTTGGAAATTATTGTCTTAAAAGACAGTAAAAGTGGAGACTGATGATAAACTAACCCTTATATCAAGAGGTCGCCTGTAAATTAGACCCAAGTAATTATTGAACGCCTCTTGTTTGGATTGTATGCTGGCTGGTTTTCTCCTTCTGCACAAAATGTCTCCTTTTTGCAAGGATTCCAGATCTTTATGTATTGCCATAAGTGCCACAAAATCCTTTAACACAAACATATGGATGAGCTCTGACACACACACACACACACACACACACACACTCTCTCTCTCTCTCACATATATTTGATACTTACTGGATCTTTTATCCTATCATGCCTTTCAGGGCCATCTTTTTTAGTAATATGGCAACTCTCTGTCCTAGAGTTAGATGTTGAAAGCAAAGGGTAAGGGGAATGGACGTGTAGTAAATTAGCAATGTATGTTATTTGAGTAGAAATGTACCTGCATTCGTGGCTCATGATTGGGATCCAGGATTTGGGTAATTCTGAGTCGGGATCCCATTTCTAAGTAGGTGAGTAAAGTGAATACATTCAAAGTGAATGATGAATTTTGTGTAAACAGACTATACAGAATATACTATATATTGTGTGAACCTCCTTTGTTCAAGAGTAACCTTTAGTGGAGTTAATCTACAGTAAAGTATTTTTATTTAGCCATTACTCTGAACTGTTTATAACATCAGTGTTGGTAAGGACATCAAGAGTAGTTTGATTACTGTACTTGTGTCCTGCAGTCCAGAGGCAGTAGTTGTGTGTGGGGGATTCTGTAGAGGTCTCCTGTGATGCCCAATAGCAGGTCTCCACTTTCACAGTACGCCAAACACTCCGGCTCTGCATTCAGCTCAAGAATTCTGAAACAAACAACACTAAATGGATCTGGTATGTGATGATAATCAAAGTTTTTGTTTTGTAGAATATCAAACCACAAGCTAAAAGTAGCACTTAGGTCCTAACCTAAGAAGGCGGTTTTCCATATCCCAGATGCGTACAGTCCCATCCTGACTGCTTGAAGCAAACATGCTCAGTTGATGACAAGCACAGAGGCCTTGGGAGGCATAAACAAACTGTCTCAATCTCAGGAGCGTCAGGGTGTGATATAAACACACGTGGTCAGAATTGTTGGCACCCTTGGTAAATATGATCAAAGAAGGCTGTGGAAATAAATCTGCATTGTTAATCCTTTTAATCTTTTATTTTAAAAAATCACAAAAATCTAACCTTTCATTGAAGAATAAGAATTTAAAATGGAAATATCATTATGAAAAAAAAAAAATCTCTAATACACATTGGACACATTTAACGGTACCCTTTTATTAAATATTTTTTGAAACCTCCATTTGCCAAAATAGTATAGTTTTCCTCCTAAAATGCCTGATGAGGTTAGAGAACACCTGACAAGAGATCAGAGACCATTCCTTCATCCAGAATCACTCCAGATCCTTCAGATTCACAGCTACATGTTGGTGCTTCTTCTCTTCAGTTCACCTCACTCATTTTCTACAGGGTGCAGGTCAGGGAACTGAAATGGCCATAACAGAAGCTTGGTTTTGTGCTCAGTGATCCATTTTTGTGTTGTTCTTAAGGTTTGTGTTTGGATTATTGTCTGGTAGGAAGATCCAAACATGTCCCATTATAAGATTTTTAACAGAGTCAGTAATTTTTTTTTTTTTATCTGATGGTATTTGATAGAATCCATGATGCCATGCATCTGAACAAGATGTCCAGGACCTCCACCAGAAATATAGGCCCACAACATCAAAAATACAGCAGTATATTTCACTGTACACATGGGGTACTTTTTATCCCTGTGTTTACCAAGCCCATCTTGAGTGTTTGCTGCTAAAAAGCTATTTTTTTAGTTACATCTGACCATAGAAGCCAGTCCCATTTGAAATTCTAGTTGTATTTGATAACTGAATATGCTGGAGATTGTTTTTCGGTGAAAGCATTTTTTTTCTTGAAGCCCTCCCAAACAACATTTAATGATTGTAGGTGCTGTTTGATCATTTTTAAAGGTTTTTTGATGCCGAAATTGAACCTTTTTCTGCAATTCTCCAGCTGTGTTCCTTGGAGAGTCTTTAGCCACTCAAACTCTCCTCCTCTTACCATGCATTAGGACGATATAGACACACGTCCTCTTCCAGGCAGATTGGAACTTATTAATTATTGCCCTGATGGTGGAAATGTTCATGTTCATGATCACGCAATCACAATTTTGAATATGAATGGGAATATATTTCAGATATATTTTACTCATAAGAATTTCTAGGGGTGCCAGTAATTGTGTCCAACATGTATTTGAGAAAAAAAACATTTATTTCATAATGATATTCCCCCCCATTTTAAATTCTTATTCTCCAATGAAAGCTTAGAATTTTGGCATTTAAAAAAAATTAAATATCAAAAGGATTAACAATGCACATTTATTTTCACAGCCTTCTTTGATCATATTTACCAAGGGTACCAACAATTCTGACCACGTGTGTACATTTATATCATGAAACCCGTCAATGTTTAGGTCATATTTCAACATTTTCAAAGACAAAAACTCAATTTATGACAATTAAGATTTTTTAAGAAACTGGCATTTTGTGTGTGTTTGCTTATTTTGTAATATTAGATATCTACTAAAGTAGAGTTTACTGTCTCAAACCTGTGATTTTGTTGTGATGTTTTTCGTTGGGTTGCTGGTCAGATCTGCTTTGGCTCTCTAAGCTATATTGCACCAGGCTATAAGCATCATTCTCAGAATCTTGTAAGGCGAGGGTGAGTTTGGTTCCCATCAGTGCCATCAAAACAGGAGGCAGATCACACAACACGCTGAAATGGAGTTTCAAACACTGCTGAGCACATGGGAACACACGCCAAACCAGCAAAGCTTTATCTTCACCTGCAATATAAAGCCGTCAAGATTATCATCAGCAGATAGTCTATTTGAATGCAATGTGATGATGTAGTAGAGCGTGTGGGATGTGTGTGTGCACCTGCAGTCAGCAGGTAGCCACCGTTGGGGTATGCCTGCATACTGCTGATGTTCTGGTTGTTGTGAGCAGAAGTTCTGTACTGGATTTTGCCAGAATGCATATTAAGCACAGACACACAACCACCACAATGGCCCAGTATAACCAGACACCTGTGAGGGAAACACAAGCTTAGTTTCTTACTTTATAAAAAAAAATGAAATATATATATATAATATAAAATACCTTTGAAAGACCTCTTATGACCAAAACAAATCTACCACAAATACGAACCTGTTTTTTGCATCAGGTAGAAGTTTTGTCTTTGGCTTGTGTGATCTCTGCATCTGTAAGGATCTCCATTCTTCCTGTCCACTTTTTATATATTTAACATCATTATATAAGACCATGCAGCAAACCGTGCCTATATTTGTTTGCATCTTCCCACCTGACCAATCCCAATGCTCTATCCCATGCCACTCATCCAGTATTGTTACTGGACTGGTCATTGTACTAACAATAGTTACCACTCCATCCTCAGAGAGGACCAGTAAGATCTCTTTAGGCACACAGTAATCAGCACACCTTACTCTTCCATTGGCTTGGAATCTAGTGATCACTTCACCCGTTTCTGCCACAACAACCATGACATCGCTGTTTCCATGGATACAAACTATACAGGCACGGAAAGAAGGGGGGGTTGGCGGGGTCAAGATTTGGCGCACAGGGCCTCTCAGGACCCCATCCAGTCTGCAGTGTAGATTATAGAGGCAGTTGAAGGTCCAGAAGTCCACACTGTTGGTGGAGTATGAGAAGAAGACACCAGCACTATCTGGGCCTCCCATGACTAGAGGAGGTGGACACACATTAGGAATGGATATAGTCTGGACCTGGTCTCCAACTTCTGGTCTCCAGCATCTCAAAGTACCATCAAGGGAAGATGACAACAACAAGCCAGAGACCGGACACAGAACTAGAGAAGTGACAAGAGCTGGAGAAAGGACACAAAAACACACACGCGTGATGGTAGTACTCTCTATTGTCATTGAAATACTGTTGTGAACTGACAAAGATCTTAAGTTCTGCTGTATGACATTGTTGATATTTAATATAATTTCAACAATGCAGTTGGAAATACTGTCACTCTTCACTCATACTTTGAAACTTTATTAACAGTGAAGTTAATTTTCTGACCAGTATGTCCCACAAAGGCCATTTGAAGTTCCCAGTCTGGTCCCCAAACTCGGATTATCATATCTGATGCAGTAACTACAATATCCCTAAGTGGACAGTAGATGATCCCTGTGATTTCCCTAAAAAAAGAGATTGATTTAATAAAACAAAAGCAAAATTTACTCCGTAACATACATGTATGTTATGTAGGGGAGCATGTATGTTACTCCCTTGACAAGCCAATGAAATGAACTGGATATCTTGACAATAAACCAACAATAAAGCAAACAATAATTTTTCATGTAAAATAGTTGTCAGGATTATGGACCTGTTTTGCCCATGTTTCTGTATAGTGTTCCCTTATTTGGTCATGTTTCTGTCCTCGTTTAGTGTGATTTATTAGTTGATTGCCCGCACCTGTCTATCCCTCATTTAGTCTTGTATATAATGTGCAGTCTGCCTCATTTTTCTTTGTCAGGTCTACTCCTTGAGTTTGTGCGTTTACTCCTGTTCCCATGTCGGATTCTCCCTGTGTTTTGCCAATAAAGACGGTTTGTGATTATTCGTGTCTCCTGCGTTCTCTCTACAATGACCAACTGTGACAATAATGCAGCAGGGATTGACATATTGAATTCAATTATGTGACTAATCTGTTTAGATTTTTGGTTAAATGCCTAAAATAACGTCTGTGTTTGATGCAAGCTCAAGATATTTTCACATGATTTTCTAAGACATAACATACATCATTAAGACCCCTTAGTGATTGTTAAGGCTTTTACTTGTCTTGAAAAAGGAGGTTCTTAACAAGTGGCTAAATGGGATTACAGAGGTTATCGGGGACATTTAACATCACCTCACCCAAAAGGTACCCTTATATACTCAATAGTCTGCTTTTACAGCCCTATTACAGTCACTGTCTTACAAAAATATTCTAACTTAAACTTTTAGGTGTTTTAAATAAACACTGAAATAATTATTGAAAGCTTAATGGTGGTGACGTTGAAATCATGCGCCCATGGCATAGTGCATTTAAAACCTACAGTTAACATTTCACTTCTGGTAATTGTATTTAGGCTAAGTTGGTCACAGAGCTTATTTTCTGCAATAATTCATAAGCCAGTGGAAAAATCCTATTGGGTTTTTGTCAAGGGAACCAGGGTGATGTTAACTTTCAGGTTAACCAACAAAAATACATTATCACTGCAGGACTCGATAATCAGAAAAAGGATAAATATATCCAATATATAGGATTCAGTCTGCACTTTCATTAATTGCTCAAATTTAATAATTAACATCACTGATTGGATTATTAATGTTTTCAAGTATAATTTTTTTGGCGGGGTTTGATATATATTCCATAGCTTAGCATAAACTGAACCCATGTAAACAGGCCTTAATAGCTGCAAATGGCTGAATTAATACAAAACATTAAAAACAAACCTTAAATGGAGGTTCTTCTTGTGCTCCATAATGGATCCCTCTGTAAGGTCCACCACAACCACAGCTCGTCCATATGCAGCCAGTGCTCTGACGCCCTGCTCAGTCCTGCTAGACATCAGTGCTAGATGTGTGAAAACAACTTTTCTCCCCAAACCCTCCACCACTCGTTTGCGACACACCAAGTGTGTGAGGCACCACACACATACGTTCCCCATTCCAGCTGTGACAAGCTCATCAGAGTTCTCCAAAATCTGTGACACAGACAGATTAAAACATGTCTCTTTAGTTCACTTTCAGTACAAGTTCCAGTGTGATCCATTGATGCATCAAACTGTCCCGATGTCTTCACCAATGGTACTCAAACTTTTTGACTACAAGCCCCCAACAATACTATAAGTTAGAAACAAATAACTAAAACTAATTTCAATCATCAAATTGTAGAATTACAGAAGTTTGGGGATGAATTAAATTAAAATCTAATTAAATATATTAACTGATTTAATTTGAAAGTTTTGGCATAATTTAAAACATTTTAAATGCATAATCTAGCCATAAAAGAACATTTTGTCATAATTTACTCTCATGTTGTTCCAGACCTATAAGGCCTACTATGACTTTTGCTTCTGTGGAACATACAGTACAAGAAGATATTTTGTATTGAACAAAACATACTATGGAATCAGTTGGAAGGATATGTATTTTAATTTTAGTCATATTGCTCCCTAGTGGGCCCCATCTCCCTGGTTGAGAACCACATATACTGTGCAGTCAACATTTCATTTAACTAAAAAAAATTGAATTTCATCAAAATGCTTTGAAAAGTTTTTGTTAAAGCCACACCTTGCACACCCTCACATCCATGGGCTCCACAGCATGAACCAGAGGATTCAGTTCAGGATCTAGCACGGTGAGAACGGCTCCAGGTCCCCAGCCAACCAGTCTGCTTGGCAGGTGTGTGGAGGTGAGGCCGGCATAACGGACGGTGAGGGATTGACAAAAAGACGGGTCTCTTGGATGGCCATCGGGATAATAGAACTGCACATGACCGCTACTGTGGAGACTAGCGAAGCCTGCAGCACCTTCACCACAGGTCATTTGACTAACAGTCTCTTCACAGGAGAGGTGGAGGACATGACAAAGGCCATGGGTGAGAATGCTGGGGCCAACATTCCCATAATTCATCTGAACAGAGGCAGAATGTTCAACAGAGTGAAAGTAAAAAGTGATGGAGTAGGTCCAAGGAAAAAGGTGAGAAGAGGAAAATAAAGAAATGTATGGCCTGTGATTTCAGGCTCTGTTAACGCATACTTAAGCATCATTATGAAGCAAGATATACAATCAATTATACTATATTAATGCATATGGTTGACAAAAAAATTCAAGTGACAGTCAAGTAACTTGAGCTAAAGCATACTAGACATCCCCTTACTTCATCGATGCTCTCCGTCCACGTTTGACAGCTTTTTCACCATTCGTTCGTTCAGGTGATGAACTTTTTAGAGACTCAACCTGTGAGGTCTCCATCTCTTCTTTAACCATCTTCATTTCACCATGTCACCTCGCGGATTGGGAAGCGTCCTCTGATTCATTTGTTGTTGCTGGAGCAAATAATTTTTTATCTTCGTTGACTTGAATGTACGTTAGCGCTAGTTTATGTAGCTACTACTCAAAGGTCATCATGCTACGTTTTGTTTGTTCGTGATAGTTTTCTCATTTGTAACTTGTAAGTCTTTGTTATAAAAATCTGTCTATTCAGCTTGGCGCTGAGGTCGTTAACAGACTGCAGTCACGCCATCTACGAGAGCCGTCTGAATAGAGCCGTTGGGCAACAGTTACCATGGAGAAAACGACAGACAACAGATTGTTGTCCATTCAACTCGTAACTTACTGGTCCTCATACCGTACAAGTTTATGCAAAGCAAAGTTTCCCTTTCTCTTAATAATTTTAAACGCTGCCATGCAAAACTATTTTAGATAATTTCATGATAAAACGTACCCGTGCCTTCTACTTAGAAATATAACCCATTGACATGTTTTATTTGTGACCAGGGGCGTAACCCCCCAATAACCAAACATAGCAAGTAACGTTACTGTGTGAGAAGTGTGAGAAGATGTGCGCGAGTCATTCTTATCGTGAAGCTTATGGTTAAATATGCGATCCATTTGAATTCTACTGAGAAATTCTCACTTTAAAATGCTATGGAGAAAGTCGAACATTATCTAAACAAGGGCACATACTAAAAAGACTGATTAAAAAGTAGAAAACAATCACGCACCAGCACTAACATTCTTCAAATATTTGTAAACTACTCATGACCACCTTTACAATAACTTATTAGGTTTTATTTATTGTGGTAAATTTATAATAGATAATCTGTTAAGGTAATAGATTTTCCCTATAGATTTATATTACAACTGTGGCATGTTGTAGCTGTTGTTTCTAAAGACTGATGTCGTTATTCATAACAAATGCAATACAGATGAATAAAAAAAGTCATTATTGGCCTGGTAATGATTAATAGGTTAGCCTTATTTTATAATAAAATGCTACAGTTAAGAACTATACTTTTTTCATAAGAGCAAGTACAAGTCAGAATCGAGAGCAATGGGTTGTAATGATGAGTGATGGAAAAACCTTCAGATATTCCAATGATGGCATTGATTAAATCAGAAAGAGCCTGATGAACTGTTAAGGAGTAAGAAATAAACAATATCAATATAAGAAATGGCGTGTTGAATTAGAACATTATCAAACTATAGCCTTCGTGTCTAAATAATATAAAATACATTATATATAATATGTAAACAAGTAATTGTTAACAGTTCTCTCTTGGCGCTCGTGCACAATGCGTATCTTAACACAGAGGATCGAGCGCTTCGTTCTGGTAAAAGCACAAAACAAAATGCACACAAACGTGTCCTTGCTCTTTGCTGCGTGATACAATCACTGATGAACACCACTTTGGTTTTAAAGAAAAAAAAACCTATACGAGGGTGGATTAGAACATGGAACCTCAAAAATGTTTGACTAAAGTTCTATTACTAGACTATTAAAGAACACAAGTAAACAATTCAAATGTATATATTTATTCACTGCTGTGAAGACTCTCAGGATTAATTATATTAGTAATATTTCTATAGATATTAATATTGTCTTCATCACCAGGGGGCCCGTTTGCACTGTGGGCAGGCCCGCGTGTGCTCCGGGCCCACCCCGCCTGCACTGTCTGTAGTTACACCACTGAGAGGGAGCATGACCCGGGGTCCAACAACAACAAATAAGAATATTTTACAGAAGAGACTGAGAAAATGCAATTGACCGCAGAGACAGACTATAATGCCTCATTCAGACAGTCAGCCCAAATCCGAATTTGCTCATATCTGATCTAGATGAAAATGGTGTCCAAGTCCCAAAGATGACAAAGATCCATTGTCTTGGGAGTACAGAACAGATTGTAGTTTCTAATATAGTGAACAACACACCTCTACCAATGATACACATGTGAGAAGGAGAGAAAACACGGTCTAAATTGAATAGTCTTTTAATAAAAATATCCATTAATAATTATAGTATGACAGTAGACTTAATAGTGAAGAATTGATAGGGATCATAAATAAACAAATATTCTCCTGTTCAAATGCTACTCAGTGTAAATATTCATCTGTACATATTTTAAAATAATACAAAACGGATTTATGTCTTTATATTCTGAGGAACAGAAGGCTCATATTCATGTGCTCCCTTTAGCGTTTGATCGAACCTTACACAATGCTGCTTACAGCAAAAAACACACTATGTTCTAGCTGACATCAGCAAAGTTTCAGATGTAATAAATCTTAAGCCAGGGACGTTCATTTGTTATTTGTACAGACCAAAATGCGTAGCCACTGTGACAGTAATAAACAACTATTTCTCATTCCTTTCATGCTGCTATAGCCACCATCAATGAAGCACTGTGTACCTTATTGATGTAAGAAGGAAATATAATTCACTAGGTCTGACCATACCATGCATGACTTTCTCTAATGTCTCTTTTGTGTTTTCCTCTGTCATTTGCATATAATTAATTTAACTGGAAATGAATTTGAATCTGGGCTCAGATAGACCTTTGCTTGATTTGGAAGAGAATCCATCTCATATCAAAAAAGCATCATGCAAAACAGACTGAAGTTTTTCTTTGTCATAGGTGCTAGGAACTGTAAGTGACTCCTTAAAATACTGAATCTCCACCTTGCCGGACTGCCTGGCGAGCGCAATGCCAGAAAATGTGTTCTGTTTGGCTGGCTCACCAAACACTGCCATGACTGTCACCCTGTGAAAAATAGTTAGGAAAAATAGGATTGTAAAGACAGTGCCTGAGGTACATGCTCTACCTCTGTGATTACATATCTGTTGTATTATTTTACTGTATTGCACTAACTGAACTATCATATTAATAAGATCTAATATTTGATGTCCTAGCTTTTTACCGGTCATTGTGTATATTCTCAGTGACAACTGGCGCATAATCCTTCACAGTCAGGTCCCAGATGTGAAGATCAGAGCTAGCATCCAGAACACAGAACACAGCTGGTCGTGTCTGAGACCACTGCACTGACCGAATGGAAGCGCCACTGGAACATCCAGACCACTCCATCAACGGATCTTCTCTCAGGACAGAGTGCAATCGGACTGTTCCATCACTGCAGCCAACCTGAAGAAAGAAATTAAAGGGGTGAATATAATGTTCCCATTCTATATTTCAGCTAGAACCTGTAAAAACTGGGAGTAAAAGAACACTTTCATCACTAACACAGAAATATATAATTATTACACATACAGTAAAAAGCAATAAAAGCTGCTCCTACCAAGAACAAGGGATCCCCGGAAGGACTGAAGTCAAGTGCTGTGACCTCCACTGGTCTACAGCTATCAAACTGTGATCTGTAGAACTTTGGAAGAACTTTTAGGCTGTGCCTCGTACCATGTCTAACCAGACCCTTCAATAATAAAAGAAAATAAAGAAACATTTTAAGACAAAGATAAAAGACTAAGAAACACCACCAATCCAAATATTCACTATCTTCAACAATTTCATGCAACACCCACCATGTTAGTACCAATGAAGTAATGGTTTGAGTCAGACGGGAGGAACTTTAACTGCAGGCTCACATGAGGTCCAAATCTCATTATAACATCTTGGGAAGGTTTCTCGGTGGTCTGTAGAGAGGAGCTGTGGAGTAGTTTAACTTTACCACCGGGCCTAAGACCTACCAAGGCAGATGCAGCATTATTAAAATGAGAGCGGTCTAATATAGATGTGCATTTCACCAACAACGATTTCAACTCAATTCATACGTATAGCGTTTTTTACACAATGTTCAAAGCATCTTTAAAGAAAATAGACAAATAATTTTAAACTTAGCCTTACCAAGGTCTGTTTGAGAACCAGAATCATTTCCTTTGGGCAGCTCAACCACAACCTGTCAGAGACAAAATATACAACTTCATCTAATTAATCTCTTGATACAAAAACACAGAAGTGAATGAAAGAAGGTTTCTGTGAAGTAAAGTTACTGGTCAAATGCAGACATACCCAGAGAGTTAACACTCCATTTTCATCCAGAGATCCTAGCTGGAATGACAGCCCCAGAGACTCTAGGATTTTGCACAAGGGAACAAAGAATTTCTTTAGGTGGTTTTCAAAATATACACTACTGTTCAAACTACTGGTGGGTAGTTATTAAAAATGTTAAATCTCTTACGTGCAACAGGGTTGCATTTATTTTGCAATGTTTTAAAATGTAATTTATTCCTGTGATGGCAGTGTTGACATTTCATTACTCAGTGTCACAGGATACTTCAGAAATCAAGCTTATATGCTAATCTGTTACTTGAGAAAAATACATTCTTCTTATCAATGTTAAAAACAGCTTGTGCTGCTTCTTTAATTAAAACTTCAAAAGAACCGCTTTTTTTAATAAAACTATAAATGTCGTAGTTGTATCAAATTAATGAAGATTTTAATTCTTGCTAAATAAATATTTCAACAAAGTTTTAGTGACCCCAACTTTTGAACTGTACTGTTTTTATTTATTGAAACAATTTATTTCGAACACATTACCATCTATGTCTGCAGTTAGAGTGCTCTTTGAACTTGTATCAGCAGTCGCCAGTACAGGTTCAATGGACACCACGGGAGAGAGGTGACCCACCCCTGAAAGCACAGCATCTGCAACCATACACAAAACAAAGGTCAGTTAAGTTTTAACCTGTGACCTGACTCCAAATATCTATATGTAAATACATGTTAGATAAACAGTTTTGCAAATGCTTGTGTTTTTTTATTATTATTTATTTAGATGGCACAGCAGCTGAAGCAGTGAGCACTGACTGACCTGTTGAGAAGGTTGGGTAGCGTAGTGTCCACACCTCCTTGCCAACCTCCACATTCAAGTGAGTACCAGAATGTTCTCTGAGGTCCCATACCACCACTGAGCCTACTTCTGTGCCAGCAAACACGAGTGTAACTTTACCAGGACTGAAACAGCAACACCTCACCTGAGAGTACACAAATAGGAGACAAATATTTACATTTTCATTGGCTGTTATGGGACAGTAGTTAATTTCAGAAACATCAACAGTCAATTTGAATAATGCCAGTATGTTCTCCTCCATACCTCAGATTCATAAAGAAGAATTTTTTGTGGTCTGGATGGTTCCCAGATGTTCCAAACACAGATTATTGTCTCACAGTCCAGCCGTACAGCACTGCTTTTGGAGGAAGGAGGATGAACAGACAGAAGAGTCTGTCTCTGGACCTGAGAGAACTGCAGCAGACTCGCATGCCGACCTGCAGGTAGATGTGCACATTTACATGATTGTACATATAGGGTCTGTACCAAGTGTGCCATACATGTCCTGAAAAGTAAGCCAAACATTTTGATTGGCCCCTCTCCATGCAAACAAATGGGACGTGAGCCAAACTTACATTACACTTCAAATACATTTTCCCCAAAGTTTCAATCATTTTAGGTAGTTCTTATCACACTCATGTATCCATCACTACTATATATCAGTAAATATAATTTAGGAAATATTACCATGCAGAAAGGGGAGTTTGGTATTGAGTTGAATGCAACCATCACTAAACGATAGTGCGTCTGTTTGAGAGCGAAGTCTTCTGATTGAATTACTCTCTGCCGTATTCTCCTCTATCAGAACAGCCATCACCTGACAAACAAAGAAATACTTAAACAAATAGTATTTTTAAAGAAACTAGTACTTCACCAGATGGTTTATGGACAACTTGATTTAATATGCATATATTTTTGCCTATTTCTGAGATTTTTGAGTGAATTTTGCATTTTGATTGAGATTAATTCTAATGTTTTAGTTTAATATACTACAAAATAAAAAATAGACATTAACAATATTCTTTACCTGTGCAGCAGAGCGTATAAAAGTAGTCAGACGTTTAGAATCAGCAGTTGTTCTTGAAGTGGATTTATCTGTAGTGTCTTGAGACACCTGAGACCCTGGTTACAGTTCAGAGAATGAAACAGAACACAGTACACTGTATTTTTATTTTTATATGTCCATTTGGTATTCATTACTAATGACAGAGTCAGTGCTGAACACAATACCTCCACATGCTGCGTTTGCTTCTGGTGGGTGTTGTGTCCATTTGTCTGTCAAATCTACTTCTTCGGTTTGTATATCTCGATCGGTGTTGTCTTCATTGCACTGGACATAAGCCTGGAGACAGTAATCTCATGAGATTGTATGAAAGCCATTTTGATCATGACAAGCGGAAAACACCCAAATCTTGTTGACAGAGAAGATGTGTAAAAGTAAATTTTGGTAGATATATGCCTATATTGTTCACGATATTGCCAAATATTAAAAAATATCACCATTGCCGTTTTATAACATGAAAGTACCTACAACTTCCTAGATTTCTAACCTGTTTTGTATTGGCTGTTCCAAAATTCTTGATGTACATGTCATATTCATTGACAGGAGGAAGGTCCAACAGAGAGAAGGTGATGGAGAAATCTAAATCAATCAGACGCAGAAGTTCTTCACTGCGCTTCCTTCAAATCAAATACATTTACATTTTCATTAATTGATTAGTCAACAAATGCAATTTATTTTGTATTTTAAAAAGTATGTAATGTTCATAATGAAGATAGAGAACTTGCTTCTGTTTCTTTGCCACTTTTTGGCTGACCTCTCGCTGCTTTGCTGATACAAAATCAATAATTTTGCCATGTGTTCGACTTCTGTCAGAGTGCTTTTCTGTGAAAACAAAACAATAGCACGGAATTAGCTTTTCCTGTTAATATCAAAGTACCCATGAAGTCAAAATTACATTTTTTGGTCTTTTGGTATGGATATGTTAGGCTTAAAATTATCTATAAGCTAGTGTGCTCCAAAACAATGACAAAATTCGCTTTTACAAGATATAAGCATTCAAATCACAGTCTCCCAATTCCGCCAATATGGATCAACTTTCTATCCAATCAAATGCTCTCTAGAACCCGAAGCGTCCGGCCCCCTACACTCTAAATAGATGCTGAAGCTGTGGCTCAAATTGGTCACTTGTTCACTGGATTTGTACTTTCTGTACGGTGAATGGCATGTAGTGCACCATATAGGGGATTGGGAACGATTCAGACAGTGTAAATATGCTTTCCGTTTGGGCGAATGAAGTCTGGTTTCGCGCTGTGTCACGCTAACCAACCAGTGCATGCAGTCTGCTCCGGCCCACAGACACAATACACGGAGCGGATAATATGATGAGTGGATAATAGCTCTGATCCAAACTGTAACTGTGATATAAACAAAATGCAATTGGCTAGTTAAAAAAAAAAGAAGGGTGGGACTGCTTGACATTTCCCTCCCTGAACACACAGAACAACGCAACGTGTTTCAAAGCACTTCAGTGGACCTTTAAGACAAGTCATGTCACTCGGCGGCCATCTTTGAAATGCCTCTCGGGCATGCAAGTGCAGCTCCTATCTCTTTGAATGGGGAAACATTAAATTCTCCAAAACTGTTCACCAAACTTACGATTAAATTTCATATTTGAAATCACCAATGACATCTGATCCCACACGATCCCATTCATTTCAATGGAGAGCTGGCGATTTCAGGCGACACGAGTGACAGCGACCGTTGGCGACGGATGGGGCGTGTCCAGCAACATAACAAAATTCAGAATCCTTCAACTATATGAAAATGAAGAGTGACTTTCGGGAGCGACAGCCAACAGGAAAGAAGACGGTAGTACTTTTTTCCCCATTAAAAATTATATGAGTGACATGTCTTGGGTATTCTATATCTTTGTTCATATCCACCAGTAGAATGTGCAAATTAACAAACTTTGTTTAGCTACCTCTCTGGGTGACAGCTGACTCTGTGGTTGTAGACTTTGGTTTTGCGGAGTAGATTCTCTCATTTTCCTCATCCATGGCTCTTTGGATGGCTTCAATCTCTTCTTTTCTCTTGGGGCTCAACTCCCTCTTGTCTTCTCTCACTTTTTTGACATGCTCCTCGTTCTCCTCCTCCTCATTATCATCCTCCTCTTCACCAACATCCTCAAAGTCTTCTTCATAATCCTAAAAGCATCACCAAAAGAACAGCATAATATGGAATAAGAAAGAAGGAATGACAATTTTGATGAAGTTGGTTAAATTCAGCTTCAAGATTCACATCAGATATTAGGTAAAAAAAAAAACAATATAAATATACAAAGATATATATACACTATATTAGTGTATTCTATATATTCTCTGTACTATATGTACTCTGTACTAAGTCATGTGTGTAATAGAAGCACTAAACTGCTTCACACCTCAAAATCCTCCTCATAATCATTATGATAATCTTTGCTTGATTGTTTGTCCTCTTCAGTTTCTTCCTTCTCCACCTTGAAACACAAAGACATGCAATCATATTAGCCACAATTAGTGTTTACTCTTTTAGAGTTCTCTAAAGACGAACACATGCAGATGCAATTCAACTTTTTTACATATTAGCTTCTGAGAGAAATGTGTTCTGAGACTCCAAAGGTAAATGAATTTGTTTAGGATCTGTCATTGAGGTTGATAGGCTGTTCTTGCCTTTTGTGTTTATTTTTAATATGCATACTATACCTGAAGAACTCTATGCTCATAATGTTGCAAGTGCTTTGTATTGGTTCAAGTTTGTATTATACACGATCATTTACTTTACATTTCAGCGCATTTACTAACACGTACTGATACAAATCTGTGCTTACAGCTCTGTTCAGTCAGAGAAGAAACAAATAGAGAATGATTTGATTTGGTCTTAAAATTTAAAAAGTATGATCGAGCCAGGTTTTGTGTACAGTCTGTTTGGACGTCAATTTAAAGGAATGTCTATTTACACTAACTCCGCCCACCAACACGTGATTGGTCTGGGTCAAGATTACAAAAGACATTTAATTGCTGTCAGCTCCAATTTCGCAGATGGTAAAGCGTGTGTCGTGCTCATTTTGAGGCGATCAACCCGGGTTCGAATCCGCCTTTAGGCAAACCTTTTTTCTCCCTTTTCAAATCTCATATCGCATCAGAAAGGAAAAGTTTAAAATAAAGTATCGGGTAGGGTTAGGGTAGGTGTAGGGAGGGCTTTATTGTCCCAATAAGGTGGCATCCATTTAATAATTTGAATTAAAATTAAAATGTACGATAAGTTACTATTGCATACTTTTTTATATTTGCAGATAATTGCCACTATTTGCAATAAGCAGTATAAATGGCAGAAAATCCTGCTATTTTAACAGTGTAAATAGAATCTATAGCTATTTGCACTTAGTGTAAATAGCATCTATCGCTAAAAAAATATGCTATTTACACTTAGTGCAAATAGCCGCTGCCTAAATTTAATGCAAATGCAGTACACTAGTAATACTTAAATGACGTAGAATTTTTTTTTAACATTGTGTTGAATCTATGTTATGAACAATAGAGAATTTTCATGTAGGATTTTTCTTATCTTAAATCTTAACTTATACGATTTTCACACATGATGGGACTTTTTTTTTTAACAAAACATGTCTCTGTGATGTTTTGATAAAAAAACAACAAAAGAAAAAATGTACAGAAAAATAAGATCAATAACATGCATTAGACAAGTTGAATTTTCATTTCGTACTGATTTGAACTTATTGTAACTGATCTTTAAAAAGAAATCTTACAGGGATCTCTGGATCACTCATTTCAGCTTGAATAGACCTCCATGTTAACGGAAGTATCTTGGTAGGGTCCTGCACACCCACACAAATATAAAACATATGAAGTAGAGATTTATAACCTCATAAACCTAAAAAAAGCAAATGGATGTCATGAATCTCATACATTTACTTGATGATGTGTATACCTCTTTGTCTGTATTTATCCTTTCATTCAGGTCATGGCCTGATGAATCTTTGTGTTTCCGCTCTCTGTCACTCCTCTTGGAGTCTGAAGCCTCCTTGTGCCTTTTTTCACGCCGTCTATCTCTCTCTTCCCTCTCCTGGCCTTCTCCCGATCTCCGTCTGTGATGCCGTGGAAATAATCCTTTGACTCTTGCCACTCCTGGTGATGCTGTTCCACTTCTTGAGGGTGACTTTCTTTATCCCTTCTCTTCTCTCTATTTTCTCTATCTCTTCTGTGTTCTGAAGCAAAAGAGATCATATTAGTTTTTTGATTTTCAAAAAAAAAAAAGACACAAACTTTAAAAAAAAACAATTATCTCGCCACAAATGGTAATAATCATACCTTTTTCTTTGTGTCCAGAGTGTTCTTTATCACTACGTCTCTCTCTCCTTTCTCTGTCCCTCTGTTTTTCTTCATATTCATGTCGATTCTGTTCACTTTCTCTTGCTCTGTGTTTTTCTCTCCTCTCTCTGTCTTGTTCTTTGTCTCTCTCCCTTTCTTCTTTTTCTCCTTCTCTTCTCCCCTCTTTCCTTCTATCTGTTTCACTTTTTCGCTCCCGGTCTCGTTCTTTGTCTCTCTCCCTTTCTTCTTTTTCTCCTTCTCTTCTCCCCTCTTTCCTTCTATCTGTTTCACTTTTTCGGTCTCGTTCTTTGTCTCTCTCCCTTTCTTCTTTTTCTCCTTCTCTTCTCCCCTCTTTCCTTCTATCTGTTTCACTTTTTCGGTCTCGTTCTTTGTCTCTCTCCCTTTCTTCTTTTTCTCCTTCTCTTCTCCCCTCTTTCCTTCTATCTGTTTCACTTTTTCGCTCCCGGTCTCTCTCTTTGTCTCTCTCCCTTTCTTCTTTTACTCCTTCTCTTCTCCCTTCTTTCCTTCTATCTGTTTCACTTTTTCGGTCTCGTTCTTTGTCTCTCTCCCTTTCTTCTTTCTCTCCTTCTCTTCTCTCCTCTTTTTTTCTATCTGTTTCACTTTTTCGCTCCCTGTCTCTCTCAGCTCTCCTTCTATCTCTATCTGTTTCTATTTCCCTGTTTGCACCCATGTTCCCCTGATTGTACACATCTATGTCCCGGTCTTTATATCTGTCCTTTTCTCTATTCCTCCGCCTTTCACTGTTTTCCTTTTCACCTCGATTATGTATTTTTTCTTCCTCATCTCCATCTCTGTGTCTGTTCTCTCTCTCTTGTTCTTGCTTTCTCTCTTTATATCTATCCTCCCTGATGTCTTCCTTCTTGATATCCTGGTTTCGATCCCTGTCTGGGTCTCTGCGTTTACTCCTCTCTCGTGTGCTTTCTCTCTCTGTCCTTGAATCTTGATCAGGGTCTCTGTGTCTGCGATCCAGAGATTCTCCATCCCTGTATTTCCTGTGCTCCTCTTCCCGTTTGGATCTTCTTTTGCTCTCCTCATTGGGTGCCTGACAAAGCAATGACATTTTATGGGTTGTGCTTCTAAACCTTGACTTTTTGTTACACACAAACAAACTGCAGATTACCTGAATGTGCACTTTTAAGTCATCAGACCTCCAAGTATCTTCTTTTGTTATTTTCTTATGAGAGGACGGGGGAAATAAAGAGCAAATGTGTTACAACTGTACACAATGAAGCTCATGACTCGATTACCTAACATAACTAAACACTGTTTGCTTACAAGGCGATTCTTTACATGCCAAGTGTTCATATAATGAAGTGACAGTTTGCTAAACTAACTAAAGTATGTAACTCAAGCAGTTTTATTTGGCTATCGAGGAGTGGCTAACGTTAATCGTGCTGTTTAGCTGTAACATTTTCAGGGGAAAACGGAATACGCTTTGCTTTAACTTACCTTCACAGGGTGCATCACTTCAGTGATCTTCTTCTCACTAATGTTACTTCTTTTCAATTCAACAATCACAAGTTTATGTTTACCGCTTTCACCGCCATACGGCTAAAACGCACGCGCAGTTTAATAGTACTATGGTAACCTGCCAAGCCATAGTAACAACAGACTAATAAATCGAGCAAAGAGCAATCGCTCAATACATATGTTACTATGGCAACACTGTCGAATTTAGATAAACGAAAAATCGAACAAGATGTGTTTAATGTGAGTGACACACAACACACAATACAATATGGCAGTGCTTGCTTTGTACAGGGGAGGCGCTAGGGGTGGGCTAAGGGGGCTGAGCCTGAATGTTTTTATTACCATGCCCTGTACGCAAAATCATCACTGAGTTTTCATGCGCATTAAAATCACGAACCGCAGTTTACTCCCGTCAGGAACCGCCCACTGAAGCTCGTACTTCTGACTGATATGTAAACTGGCCAATCATCGATAAGAAGTAAAAGCAGATTTTGCCATTTGTCAAATTACGCTGTTGGTTACTGAGCTCTGTCACTTTGAAGCAACAAATAGCCTATATAACGTTAGGCTATTTAATTATAGTTTTATATTATATAAATACACGGTCTTTCTTGGAGACACACGCATTTAGGGGATTTTATGTTTTGTTAGCATGTTCTGTGGCAGGCTTTTCTTCATGTCAGGGCAACAATTCAATAAAAAAAGTTCATTTTAAGTGGCTTAAATTGTAATATTGTCTGTTGCTCTATTTCACTAACAACAATGTTTACAAACAAAGCCAAGGGCTCCAGACTGACACCAATTTTTTCTGCCGGTTCAAGTTAATTTTGTTTGTCTGTTGTCTGCATATGAGGAACATCGAAAGACTAACGAAACAAAAGCGTAACAAAATCCCACTACTTGTTTTAACTGCGCAGCGCCGGAAATCATTATGTGAAAATCTTATTTATAATAAACGTTATAAATAACCAAAAGCTTAGTTGTTAAAAAAAATGTAAGTAAATATTTTATGTAATGTTTTTTATAGCAATTTGTTGAGTTATTAAACTTATTAAGACGCGGAACCGCCGTATCTCTTTTTATGACAACAAACGGGCGACTTTCAGATGCGCACTTCAGTTTCACTCAGCTCGAGAGTCAAACAGGCGCGGGAAAGGTAAGCTATACACGTGCCAAATGACCTTCAGTAGAACAACAGTGAACTGCGGTCTGATGAGATATTATGCCAGTAAAATAAACTTTCCTGTCCTGTCAGACGTTTTGTGCTCACAGCGCACGCTCTTCAACTGTACGCGAATTTGAGACGCGCGCTCTTTTTACTTCATCATAAATAACCCGCACAAGAAAGTACGACCATGCATCGTCATTTAAATCATGAAATTACCAAAATTGCAATAAAAGCTGCAAAAATTTAAGCACGTCTCTCAAATGCATTTAGGCTACTGAAATATTGTGCAATTCGAGATCACAATAGGGCGCAAGATGACAGCATTTACTGTAATTTTGTATGTGTAATTTAATGCTTATGCAGGCTAAATGTGAGCACAGTGCAGTTGCGCTAATATGCGCTATTCTTTTCTTTAATTTTCTTTAATTTAATTTCAGTACGAAAATGAAACGATATTTAAATGCATACAATAACTAATTTTACATTCTGGCATTGTTGACTTCCGCCCTTTTCCACATTATTGCAGATGGGGATTCAAAAGACAACTTTCTTGTTTTCATTTTTTACAGAGCTCGATTTAGGTTTGACAAAACTGTTGCAATTAATTCATTATGACAACTAATAGGTGTTAAACATTGACTTTTGAGTTCTGTGATTATATAAAATTCAGTGAAGTTTGACTAAACTTTGAACTATTTGCATGTCTCATCCATGAGGCCTGTGCAATGATGGAAAACAATGATGTTGAGACCCAGAACCAAAGCTGACTGAGTAATAATGCTTGTGAGCCCTTTTATTAAAATACCTGTAGGTAATACAAAATTGGTCATATTCACCCAATTACCTGATCTAATTCACAACTTCATAAATTCGCAATCACAATTACATACATATTAATTGCTTTCAGTCAGTTCAGTTAGGGACTGAAACAGTCCAGTATAGTCAAATAGACTACATTTCTTACATCGTACATACTGACAAAAAAAATTATACCCTGAGTGCACTGTAAGTCGCTTTGGATAAAAGCGTCTGTTAAATGCATAAATGTAAATGTAAATTTCTATATTGAAATAATGAATATTTCTGTGCCACCACAGACTGGTTGCTGGCCCCTTCCTGGCCACCCCTATGAAAACATCCTGGCCACTGCCGAAGAGGGCAAATATCAGTTAATTTCTTTGCATCTCTATTGCTCAAAAAAAAACTCATGTTTGTGAATGTGCATTTGATTTTCATTTGAGAAACTAAGATTGTAAACAATACAAACTCACCACCTTTCACAGAAAATGGCCGTTTTGAAGCCAAAATTGGCCATCTGTGTGATTCAAGTAAATCCAATGAGTTAAACTCTTCCTACTTCAAAACAATGCTGAATTTTGACAATAAAATAGATTTTTTAAATGCTAGAATTGTGATTTTATGTCTAAATTAGTGCCATCAAACGATTAATCCCATCCAGATTAAAAGATTTTGTTTACATATTCAAATTCAGTGCACAGTGAGGAAAGGCAAGCTTGCCTGTACAATGAAATTATCTCTTTGTCCACATTGAATGCCAAGACAAGTCCAAATTATGTAAAGATAAAAACAGACATACACGTAAAAATAATAAAACAGACATGCACATAAATAAAATTAATAAAAGTACAGCTATGTTGAAATATAGACTAATATATGCGTTGTGTGTATATTATGTACATATAAATACAAACACATGCATGTATATATTTAAGATTTTTTATATATTAAAAATTATATAATATATAAGAATATTATTATATATTAATGTATTTAAACGTAACTATTTTCAAAATATAGATGGTGTGTGTATTTATATATATACACATGATAAATATATAGAGTACACATGAAGAGTTCAGATGCAAAAGCCTCTAAGTGCCATCTGAAATTTTCTTCTAAAATAAGCATTTTTATCAGGCTCCTATGTTTAGGTTCAGTATTTTTACTCTAATGGCAATGTATACGTCCTTTTCTATACAACTAATGGGAAATTACTGAACCTACCCATAGATGTCAGGGATCGACTGGAGAGATGAAGGAGAGGACTCAAATGTAGGAAGAGGGTCTTTTAAATAATGAAATAAAACTAAGAACAAAAACCACCCGAAGGGGAAAAATAGACAGGCAGAGAGCTTTGTACACTCAATATACACACACGAAGCAAGACAACAGATCAGCACAGGACTACAGACACCAGGAGCGGACTCCGCGGGTTCACGGAACAGAGCGGGCTCTGGAGCGGACTCCGCGGGCTCACGGAACAGAGCGGGCTCTGGAGCGGACTCCGCGGGCTCACGGAACAGAGCGGGCTCTGGAGAGGACTCCGCGGGCTCACGGAACAGAGCGGGCTCTGGAGCGGGCTCCGCGGGCTCACGGAACAGAGCGGGCTCTGGAGCGGGCACCGCCGCCTTGGGATAAGCCAGTCTTGGAATGCCAGCTGCCTGTACCGACCTCATGGGTGGATCCTCCAGCTTGCGTACCAGCCCAGGAATCCCAGGGTGCGCTGCAGCTTCGTCGGCCACCACTGGGGGCACTGCGGCTTCGTAAACCACTACCTGAGGCACACCAGCCACCTTAGCTGGGGAACGTGCCAAAAACTCCACAAGTTCCCCAAACGCCAGGTGGTCCTGCCCCCTCATCCTCCACCAGCTGAGGGGCTCATCAAGGGCACTGTTGAAGAGGTCCTTGAGGGCCGAATCATTGTACCCTAACCCCTCTGCTGCACCACTGAACTCCACGGCAAACTTCCTCTCGTCATTGCCTGCTGATGGCAGCTCAGGGCCTCGAGCTGGAGGATGCGTTGGTATAGGGGGCTGGAGATGGTGGCGGGTGACGAACGACCCAAACCTCTGCTAAGTCCTCATATTGGCTGATCCGTTCTGTCAGGGATCGACTGGAGAGATGAAGGCGAGGACTCAAATGCAGGTCTTTTTAATAATGAAATAAAACAAAGAAGAAGAAAAAGAAAAAGAAAAAACACCCCGAAGGGGAAAACAGACAGGCAGAGAGCTGTGTACATTCAACATACACACACAACGTAAGACAACAGATCAGCACAGGACTACAAACACCAGGAGGTTAAATAGAGAGGGTAACGGGAGACACAGGTGGAGCAACAGAAACAATGATTAGGTAACAAGATGGGAGGGGACAGACAATAGACATGGGAGCACATGGCACCAACAACAAACAACAAGCCATGTACTCAACACACGGAGACATCTGGTGGCCAGCCCGGGCACACCAGCAGGACCGTGACAATAGGAGCCTGATAAAAATGCTAATTTTAGAAGCAAATTTCTGATGACACTTAGAGGCTTTTGCATCTGAACTCTTCACATACATATATTGATGCGATTAATCTTTTGGCAGCACTAGTCTAAATATAAATCCATTTGCCAAACATATGAAAAGAACTATATTACAAAGTGAAAATGGTAAATGAGACCATAAATTATCCTCTGCTGTCATCTAGTGGTCATAGTGACAATCATGACATTCATTTTAATACTTATTTATTTTTCTGCCAGGTGAAATCTTGACAGAAATCTTCCACTTTGTATGGCCAATTTTCAATGAAATTATCTCTATAAGTAAAAAATGCAGATGTTCTTTAAAGTAAATTTTACTTACAATGTTCTCATTCTATATGCAATTTGCTAAAATATTAATAACTTTGAGGCAAATTAATATATATATGTAATAAAAAAATTATAATATATATGTAATTTTAATTACCTAACTAAAAGTGATCAATATTACATACAAACATCAGGAAATATGAAGTAAAATACGAAACGAACAGCTTCTTGTTATTGTTCTTTAATTAACAGCTAACACACTTGGGAGTCGCTTCGCTGTTGACGCCTCATTGTTTGTATCTGCAGTTGCTTGGCTCAGGGTGGCGAGTTTGCGCTGTCCGCGACGCTCACTGACCTCCTGAGAGCCCTTGTGTGTGTGTGTGTGTGTGTGTGTGTGTGCGCTCAGCTGTCTGTCATAAACCAACACAACAGCACGCGCTTCTCCAGAGCAAACCAGAAAGTACGCGTACAGAGGCGCTGGCGACAGCCGAGTTGGGTCTTCAATATGCACAGCTAGATTAAAGCAAAGCGAGCCAGTATCCGCGTCAAAATGGACTGGTTTACAGGAGAACTAACGTGAAAACATCCTCAAATTGATTTAGCCCAGCGTTGTACTTGAACAACTCGTGCACGGTATGATCTGAAGGAAAAAGAGTCGTGTTTACTCTCGAAGCTTTTGCATTGAAGCGCAATGTTTAGGTTTAACTGCCGTAAGTAACATTTCGTCCGCGCTGAACATGACAGAGGAGACAATGACGGCTGTTCGCGGAAATCTTTCTCAAACAGCAGGTGCCTCGGGACAAAAGGATCGCGGACAAACTGAACCGACAAACGGGGCGATTCCTTCCTCTTCACCCGCGGAGCTGAGCCAGGACTCCTGCACCAGCGAACTGACGCGCACGTGGCTGCAGTTCGCCAAGACCTTCGTCCTTATCTTCCCCATATATGTCTTGGGTTATTTTGAGTTCAGTTTCAGTTGGCTTTTAATCGCACTTACGATATTTTTCTTTTGGAAAAGAAACACTAGGTGTAAGAACACTAGGTTGAATAGAGCACTTTCGTTTTTTGAGCAAGAGGGCACAGTTAAACAGGAGCTGGAGGCAACTGAGTTACCATCATGGGTGAGTTAAACTCCACTTTCAGAACATCACAGAGAGCACACTAGAAAATAAGTGAAAACTAAGAGGGAGCTTATTTTTATTTTCTAAATGATAAAGCGTGACTAAAAATATATTATTGGTTGTCTTTAGTGGAAATTGATGATATTGATGGACAACTTTAGTTTGAAATTTGATAAATACAATATATTTCCTTGTTCAGAGTTGCTTTGCTTCATTCAGGTTTATTATATTGGGATATCTTGTTTGGTTTCAATGTTGTGTCCATTTAGCAAACTCTTGAGTGCATGAAACAAACTAAGTTTGGATCTCAGCTGACCACAAGCTGTCAGACATGAGGCAGAACAAGACTTTCTGCCCTTTCGTCTGTGAAGGTGAACAGTGTTATTCCAAATGATGCAGCATGTGCCTCTAATTTTAATCTTGTATATAAACATTATCTTGAGCTTCTGCTCATCATGGCTGCAATCAAAAGCCAAGTGCAACAAAGTAAATATATGTTATGTAATGAGATATGTTTTGACCTGAAGGGTGAGGACCAATGTCAGTTGCGTAGTTGAAAATGAGGATTCACTGCCCTGCAGCCTGTATACTATAAAAATGTAACCGCATAGTGTTAATGCAGCATGTAAGGGAGTAAATAACAATATTGTTTACCATGATGTATGGCAAAAACTGCATTATATGTAATTTTAATGTGAAATACTGTATATTGTATTTTTCATTTGTTTCTAATTTTAACTGTGTATGTTTTTAAAGTGTTAGATCAAGATGGTTTTGAGGATTGTACTCGATCTGCAACCTGTTTCTAGTGAAACCATGTAAAGTCTCTTGAAAGGGAGATGTTAGAAATGATCTACTCTTAGAAATGATGAATTATAGTGAAAGGAGATGCCCTCTGGATCCTTGAGAACATTCTGGTGCAACAAAACTTAGCTAACAGCGAGCTTACATTTCATGACCATCCGTTGGAGATATATGATCTTACAATACTAACTGAAAAGTTAGTATTGTAACCCCCCCCCCCCCCCAATAAATTAGTGGTCAATCAATATGGGATTTCCAATGATTGATAACAAAAGTGTCAGGTTTATTATAGTGTTCGTCACTTATCAGATACAGTGGATTATTCCATTACATGGTCTCATAACAACCTACTACCATCTACTTCATTTAGTCTTCAACTGCTCTGGAGTCTTAATCAAATTACACTGTGGCAGGAGTAAACTTGTCTGCATGAGATTAGAAGTCTGTTGAACTGGTTTATGAGTTTGAAGTTAAAGAATGTATTTCACAACAGTGGTGTTATGGATTCTGTGATTATTCACATTTTGTGATGCCATGCTTTTAAACCAAGAAATTTTCCTTTGAAACACTGATGACTTGTTTGTCCAGTTTCTCTGTGGTTCCTGGGATGTGTGTGTACCTCACTAGTTCACTGGAAGTGTTGTCTTAAATGATACGGGTCTTAAAGAGACGTTTTATATCTCTTAAGCTTCAAGCTTGCTACACTAATGTCTAGTTATATGCATTTATTTATATAATATATTTATTACTAAACACAGTGATCACAATCAAGTTTTTTTAAAACAGTTTTTAGTGTCACATGACATCTCCTGATTATATGCCTATTTATAGACAGACAAACCATTTACATTATGATTATCTGATTATCACATTCTTATCAAATTATATCACTTTCAGGAATCTATAGTCTTTACATCTCTACATTACTGTGGTAACTCTACAATATAAATGCTTCATTCACCCATTCATTCATTCACTCACTCACCCATTCATTCATTCATTCATTCATTCATTCATTCACTCACCCATTCATTCATTCATTCATTCATTCATTCATTCATTCATTCATTCATTCAACATGTCTCATCTCTAGACAGATTTTTTTAAAGGAACATTCTCATAGATATGTCTATGGTCGTGTCGGTGTAGAGAAATCCTAAGAATCTCTAGTGACCATAGAAACACAGTTACCATGGGAACTTTCAGTGTCTTTCCCACATATCATTAATACTAAACGAAATAGTCAATATTAATTTTGGAGAGACACCCAACGTCCTGGGTGTAGTAGCTCTAGCTGTGTCCAAACCTATTTGCCCTGATTGATGGTTAAACTAGAATATGTCAGTGGGAGAGCTTGCTGAGGAAAGTGCTGTGCACCAACACTGTTTTGCATTTATAAAAAAATTCAGAGTGATTGCACTGCAGAATGAAGGCCCACACACCCATTTGCCTCTTGAGATTACTATGTTACATTTATAGGACATATAGAAGGAGGTTAGTTTTATAGGTGCCACAAACGTATTATCTTTTCAAGCTGAGATCGCATTGTATTCTCAGGTAACCTGATGTGGTTTATCTGAGATTTTCCTTTCAGCTTTTGCTTAATGTTTTAGAGTGAAGCGTTTATGGTTTTGCAGCTGTGTTACCATAGTGAGGAGATTCAAATGTGCCCTATACATTTGTTTTGCTTGCGTGTGGTATTTGTTTGTAATTTAAAGTTTCAGTTGTAAGATGTTACATTACAAGGGCATTTTGTGGTCAGTAAGTCCACATTCAGACTGGCAAAAGTGGCCACATTTCTTGTTTTACTAATAGACCCAGATCTGGTTTAGTTTTTATAGCAATGTGAACAGCACAAACCACATAAAATTTGATCTTTTTGATTCTGGTTTAGGCCACTTTCAGTCAGATAGAGGTCTGATATTTTGCCGTGCGGCCTCAGTCTGAATGGTCATATCATAAATCATGAGAGTTTTATGATTAACATTCGTTAAAATTCTGCATTGACAGGACTCACTGAAACTATTTTACATACCAGAATGTGGAAGAAAGCTGCAAAGCTGTTATAGAAGAAGTATTACAGTTACAGCTCTACACAATCAAAACTTGAAGGAAAACTATACGAGGAAAAACTTTCTCCTTATTCTTGTCCTCCCTATTTCCTGCTCACAAATTTGCTGGCTCCTGCTGCACATCATCTTATAAATGAATGCATAAACACTGAATTCAGTGGCCTCCACATTTACTTCTGTATGACAGCATGCTGTGTGATGTCTTTGTTATTCTTTTGTGAATGTGGGTTAGATAAGGACAAGATCACACTTGAATCTGTTATTGGCTTCAAAAATATGTGAACTTCTAAACAAAAAAATAGCATCTGAGAAAAATAAGGCATGGATTGTCAATGTAGCCATAGTCTCAGGAGTTATTTGGTGGCGTCACAGTGCCTGTTGGGTGGAAAACAATCTGTACGTTTTTCATACCTGATAAGTTAAAGGGGTAGTTCACCCGATTCTGATTCTGACATCATTTACTAACAGTCGTGTCATTCCTAGTCTCAGCCTCAGACGTCATGCCCATAGACCACTGGCTGAATGTCTGATGCATATGGCACACAAAATTAGAAACACTTCGGTAGTTTCAAAAAGTCGTCATCTGATTGGTTTATATATACAGGATTTGCGGGAGATGTGTGTCACATTCTTTAACATTCCTCCTGGAAACAAAGATACCGTGACGCCAAACCCCCTTACAAAAGAAGAAATCCATTGTGTTTATAACTGTGACAATGAGCACTTATCAGGGTCAACTAAATGCTGGATTTTCAAAAGTATGTGAAATATGTAAAGTTTGCAGCATATTTAAAATATGTCCAAGGGTTTAACACACACAAAATGAAACATGATTGCTTGCTTTACCTGTCAGTCATATGGCCTCTTGGGCGGCCTTGGCTATTCAAAGCGTCCAAGGTTCTCAGACCTTCTGCTGTGTTCTGGCTACATGAGACTGTCATTCCAAACCTGTATTACTTATTTTTCTGTGGAACACAAAAGGAGATACACTCAACGGCCACTTTACATTTACATTTACATTTATGCATTTAGCAGACGCTTTTATCCAAAGCGACTTACAATTGCATTCAGGCTATACATTTTCATTGGTACATGTGTTCCCTTGGAATCGAACCCACAACCTTTTGCACAGCTGACGTAATGCTCTACCACTGAGCCACACAGTAACACACTTTATTAGGTACACCTTGCTAGTACCGGGTTGGACCCCCTTTTGCCTTAATTCTTTGTGGCATAGATTCAACAAGGTGCTGGAAACATTCCTCAGAGATTTTGGTCCATATTGACATGATAGCATCACGCAGTTGCTGCAGATTTGTCGGCTGCACATCCGTGATGCGAATCTCCCGTTCCACCACATCCCAAATGTGCTCTATTGGATTGAGATCTGGTGACTGTGGAGGCCATTTGAGTAAAGTGAACTCATTGTCATGTTCAAGAAACCAGTATGAGATGATTTGAGCTTTGTGACATGGTGCATTATCCTGCTGGAAGTAGCCATCAGAAAATGGGTACACTGTAGTCATAAAGGGATGGACATGTTCAGCAACAATACTCTGGTAGGCTGTGGTGTTTAAACGATGTTCAATTGGTACTAAGGGGCCCAAAGTGTGCCAAGAAATATCCCCCCCACACCATTACACCACCACCACCATCCTGAACCATTGAGACAAGGCAGGATGGATCCATGCTTTCATGTTCTTTACACCAAATTCTGACCCTACATCTGAATGTCGCAGCAGAAATCGAGACTCATCAGACCAGGAAACGTTTTTCCAATCTTCTATTGTCCAATTTTGGTGAGCCTGTGTGAATTGTAGACTCCGTTTCCTGTTCTTAGCTGACAGGAGCGGCACCTAGTGAGGTTTTCTGCTGCTGTAGCCCATCTGCTTCAGGGTTTGACGTGTTGTGTGTTGAGAGATGGTATTCTGCATACCTTGGTTGTAACGAGTGGTTATTTGAGTTACTGTTGCCTTTCTATCATCTCTAACCAGTCTGCCCATTCTCCTCTGACATCAACAAGGCATTTTCATCCACACAACTAGGGCTGAAACGATTCCTCGAGTAACTCGAATACAAAAATCATTGAGGCAAATTATGTGCTTCGAAGAATCGTTTTGTCCATTTACTAGGGATGCACTGAATTTTCGGCAGAAAATATATGCCGCACCACACCACCCAGCAGTGTTTATGTGTCCCCTCTCCCTCAACCGTCATCACTGCGCCGTGTGACGCTCCGCTCTATCATTCTGTTCAGTTACCGCTCATGCTCACCGGAAAAGCAAGGTCTAAAAAACAAGAAAGGAAGAAAGGTCTATGTAACGTTAGTATACATGTTGCTGTTTGCAGTAGCGCTGCGGTGCTGTGACATGCTGTGGTACAGCTGTAAAATCTCCTTCACTGATCTGCTCACATGCGCTGATAATACATGTTTACTTGATGTTTCTTTACACAGAATCATAATTTCTATTAATTTCCCACTGATTTACGTGATCTGATGAGCATTAACACATATTACGCGATCATATCTCTGTATGAATGGATGACAGAGACGCACGTTTTCCTTTAGTACACACACACACTGAAGCGCGTGTGACGTCTCAATGAGGACATAAACACACAAACATATCCAGAACTGCTCTGAGAGTCACTTCATGAGCGTTTCACCGTTTCATTTGAGTAAAAGCGTTTCATATCCTCATATCATATACACAGAAATGTAAAGGTATTCATGGCAACCCGTCAAAATAAAAATCCGTTTTTTTAAGACACTATTTGTTCAGCAGAATGTACATCATACTACTACTACTACTGCTACTAAAATTATGAAAACTACATGTTTTAAGGAATGATCACACAAAATTTCCAACATGTTTGAATTTTAATAGTAAATTCCCTTTGTTTGCCAAAAAAGTTTAATTTTCAAAAATGTAAAGATAAATGAAATAGATGTGTTATGCCTTCATTTAATAACCAGATACACAACACAGAATTTCTGAGGAAAATTTTTTTGTTTATTTAGCTATTTAAAAAAACAAATAACAATAAACTATTCGGTGAGAGAAAATAAAACATAACTTTATAATTGTAATTTTCTTCAATCATATAATTATTATAACACCTAAAATACATTGCATGTAAAAAGTGTTGAATGGTGTACACTGTGTGCACGCGATCAGGATGGAACCATCAAAACCCTGTTTGCAGGACTATACATTATTTGGATAATTAGTCAAAAACAACATCAGCAACAGTTATGCCTGATTCTGTTGCATAGAATTGAATACATTTATATTTAATATTAATGTATTTTCTGTAAAAAATAAATTTCAATAAAAGCGTGGTTATTTTATTGGCTTGTGTTTTTTAAATTCTGTGTCATGAAAAGTGAGTTAAATTAAAAGTCTTACAAAATTACTTTTATAGTATTTAATAAAATAAATAATTATTACAAATCAGTTTTGGTTTTTGACCACGCACATCCAGAATTTTGTTTCGGTGCATCCCTACCATTTACTGTAACTACATACAGAGCACTGTTCAACCACATGCTCCTTTAAAGGATCTCACTCACACACACACACACACACACACACACACACACACACCAATATGCAGAGATACATTTAAAAGGGTTTATTCTCCAAATAACTTTAAATTCATGTTGCATTCCTGTTGCTGAAAAATTTGTTAATGTTATGTGTATGGACTAGTGGTGGGCCGTTATCGGCGTTAACGTGCTGCGTTAACGTGAGACTCTTATCGGACGATAAAAAAAAATATCGCCGTTAATCTATTCTCAAAGTTGGGTTGGGAGCTGGGTCTATACTACGCAAGTTATGATGACTTTCACCCTGATATTTTAGCGCGGATGTATACCTAGCCGAATTGCACTGTAGGGGGCGAGAACGAGTCTTCGAACTAGAGGACTGGTCTATGTGGTAATACAATCGGGCAGGACATCCAAACGCTCACCTATCATTCATCAACCTCAAATATGGCTTTTCATCTGAAAGATGTATGTAGTAGCAACTTTACATGGCGCTCAATATGATGTTAACCTAGAGAAATGTGCGCTATTGAAGTGTTTGTGTGGGAAGCGTTTGCTGCAGGACAGGCTCCGGTGTGCTCACTTGCTCTTAAAATCTCCGTCATTTTGGTCATACAGATAAAAGTAGCCTAATACATCTTCGAATCTGTAAAGACTCTCGTTTATTTGTGTGCACTCAGAATAACAACGAAGCGTTGGCTTTTAAGCAAACAGGATGCGCTTTAGGTCTCATGTGAACTTGAGCGAGAAACTTGAATTTCCGTCTTTGAAAAATATATCTATAGAGAGTGAAATGTCTAAAAAATAAAAATAGAAGACGTGTGTGTTAGCATGGATGATTTACATGAAATGTAATCTGTGCAACACTGTGCATAAGATGGCTTTCAGTTCAATATAATAACAAAAAACGACATTTTGGGTTTTTATTCAACTAATAAGGTGGGCACGCTGTGATCTGTACTATATTTTTACTGTAATTGACAGTTATCAAAAAAAAAAAAAAACAACAACAACACGGGAGTGGGAGGGAATGGGAGTCATTCTTCCGGAAGTGGAATGGGATTTCCCCCCAATTTTTTTCGTGGGATTGGGACGGGAAGAGATTACAGTTTGTGATGCATTTTGGAAACAGGAGATGAGCCCCTGGTCTAATGCGCCACCTGGCTTGAGAAACCCGTTCTCAAATACTTACTTTTAGTCATTATTTGGGTAGCACACATATTCTGAATGCCTTCGGCAGAATTCAAATGAGCCATTTTAATCTAGATTAATTCCAAGATTAATCTAGATTAATCTAGATTAAAAAAAATAATCTATGCCCACCACTAGTATGGACACTTGTTTTTGTTCCACATTAGCTTCTTGTTCACTAATTTTAGCCTCTCACAAATGCCACAATTCTTCTAAGACAGTGAAGGCGTATGTCATGCTTGAGCTTTAGTTAAGATCATCAAAGTGGAATTTAAGTAGCACAATGTTTAGATTTTATAAAAAAAAAAAAATCGATTTTATTACTATTATTTTGATTTATGTCTTAGTTTTAGGTTGTACTATATTTACCTTATTTGTATTTGTATTTTGAATGTAATATGGCAATTAAATGCACTAAATGGGTTTCGTTTTAAGTTAATATATGCTATTTCAGCAATAACATTTTACATTTTTCTAAAAAGGAAACAAATGAATTGTTCATTTTAAGAGACTTGTCTTATTTTCTCTTCTTTATTTAGGGTTGCTCTTTAAAAAGAAAAAGTAGTTCTTATGCGATTACTCGATTAATCGATTAAATTATCGATAGAATACTCTATTACTAAAATATTTGATAGCTACAGCCCTACACACAACTGCCGCCCACTGGATATTTTCTCTTTTTCGGACGATTCTCTGTAAACCATAGAGATGGTTGTGCGTGAAATTTCCAGTAGATCAGCAGTTTTTGAAATACTCAGACCAGCCCATCTGACACCAACAACCATTCCACGTTCAAAGTCACTTAAATCCCCTTTCTTCCTCATTCTGATGCTCGGTTTGAACTTCTGCATGTCATCTTCACCACATCTAGATGCTTAAATGCATTGAGTTTCTGCCATGTGATTAGCTGATTAGCAATTTGTGTTACCAAGCAATTGAACATGTGTACCTAATAAAGTGAGTGTATTTTGAAGAAACCTCATTGTCCATATAATGAAAGTCAGTGGGTCCAAATATCCCAATGACATAATTTAATTTTATTGAATGGCACTGCTTTAGAAAGGAAAAAAGTGCAGTGTTAGTGTGTCATCCTGCTCCCTCCCACTGCATCAAACAAATGCAGGCTAAGCATTTAACTGCAGCTATGCTCATCCCTGATCCTATTGCTCAACATATAGACATGATAATGCCACTGAAGTGAAAGAAAAGGAGAGAATACACATGGGTGCCACATTTGGGAAAAGATAACTTTTCACATTTAGGGCTGCACGATATTTTGCATGCGATAGTCATGCGCATCTCATCAGTAAAGACGGTTCTGTGATTAGCAGTAAATCTCCATCACCTGCTTTCAAATGGAGCGGCATTTAATACACAGAGCATTAGTTCACTGACAAGCTATGCAATTTGCGCTCCGAATCACAGATGAATCACATGTGATAGTGAACGTGAGATTGTGTAGGGGGATTTAGTGCCAATCACAGAACCGTCTTTACTGACGAGATGCGCATGACTATCGCATGCAATATATCGTGCAGCCCTATTTCATAAGTTTAGACTGTCTTTTTATTTTGTCATACACTGAAAGTTTATTTTTCATGCCATCTGTGAACCATGTGTGTGTGTGTGTATAATAGCCTGAGGGCTTTCTTCAAACACACTGCAGCACATTTACAGAATGTCGAGGTTTTGGACCCATTTTCCTTTTTACCCCTGTCTGGTTTTCCTTTTGTGGTCTTTTTCCTGTTCTTGTTTAGTTTTTTTATTTATTCCTCATTTAGTTTATTTATAAATCCCCTGCACCTGTGTTTTGTAACTATCCTGTGTATTTAGTTCCTGCCTGTTCAGTTCTCAGATGTCTGGTCTACTCGTTACTTAGTGACCAAGTTGTGTTCGTGAGTCTGGAATCTGTTCTATGTTGGATTTTCCCCTGCGTGTTGTCATTAAAGATTATTCGCATTATTTCCTGTCTCCTGCATTCTCTACTTCCACGAGTGTGACACAGAAGCAGTCTTGTTCCCTCTCTTTTATTAATATGATATGAATTTATACTGTATGGATGGTCGTTTATTGAAACTCAAATGTAGATACAGAACTCAGATACAGATTGTTTACTTTCATTAGCTGTAAGCTCTAATCATCAAAATTAAAACAAATACTTTTGAAGTGTTTTACTTTACATGTAATTAATCTAAAATACATGAAAGTTTCACTTTTTGAAATAAGCTACAAGAAAAAAATAACTTTTTCAACATATTCAAATTTTCTGAGATGCACCTTTTATTTGTCTATTTCTCCACCAGGTTCATTATCCAGATGTGGAGAGAGTTGAGTGGCTAAATAAGGTGAGATAATTATTAGATAATAATTGCCTGTTCATCATTTCAAGTAATCATCATCCTTTGCTCATGTTACACTACATGTAGTAACCATTTTCACACTCTGTGTCAAAAGCAGTGGCTTTTTTAAATATTAATTGTACATATACATTCAGTGGCTCCCAGCCTTAAAAAAACTTGCCTGATTTTAATATTTCATTGGCATTTTTCCCAGCGGCGTAATTTATGTACCTGAATGGCCTCATGCTTCTGCAAAGTATGTCTGCAACATTCAAAACCATGCAAAACTATTTACATGAATCACTGATGTTTTTAAACATGACAAAACTGAGAATAATAAAAACTCATAGTACTGTATTACACTTCATTTCCAGCACAATCATCGACTTGATTGCACAGATATTATTTAAACTGAACTAAGCTGGACAATGCCATTACTAAATTCAATAATGAAATGCATTCAGCTGATAATTGAGTGGTAAATCCTGTCATTTTACATTATTGACACAATTTGCCTATTTTGATATTGTGCAGTGCTTTGTTACAATTTGTATTGTTAAAAGCGCTATATAAATACAGGTGACTTGACTTGACTATTATATTACAACCTAAACTTTCACACATGCATTTTGAAGCTCATAAATGTGCTATAATTAATCCTGTCTCTCTTTAATTATTTGGCGATCTGCATCTCTAAATTATTTAAAAAGTTTTAGATGTTATTTCTTTGCTCTCAGACATGGTATGATGCATTCATTTTTAATAGTTCTGTTTGTGCTATCCCAGTATGGCTACCTGTTCTGTTTTCGTGGAAATTGTTTCTTATTGCCTAGAGTATTTACAGTTAGTCAAGTTACAACATGTCCTCCAGCCTGTTTAAATGAAAACTGTGAACCTTGTATCACACAACCTTGCTGTGGAAATATATATATATATTTTACACGCATTGAAGATTTAGTTTTTAGCAAACGTTGTCCAGAGAGTATCAAAAAAGTTCAAACCTTTCTGGTAATTGAGTTTCAGTGCAGCTTGTTAGTCAGTAGCAGTAAGAAATGAAGATGGCCTAAGTGCCTCAGTTTACTCCGTTGCATAGTACTGATCAGGAACACTCTTTGCCTTTCAGACAGTGAAACAGATGTGGCCTTACGTGTGTCAGTTTGTGGAGAAGCTGTTTAAAGAAACAATCGAGCCAGCTATCAAAGAAGCCAATGCCCACCTCAGTACATTCAGCTTCACCAAGATCGATCTTGGAGATAAGGTATGTATGCTTGCAGACAATGCAGAGTTCTCACTGCCTATGAATATTCAGTGCTTACAAGTGCATTCTATTATAGAACATGCAAATCTTTGTTCATGATGTTTAATATAACATCAGTCATACTGCCTTTGGCTCAGTCTGGGGGGTGTTCCAGAAAGCAGGTTATGTGACATAGCCGGGTATGTTTAAGGGTAAGTAAGCGGATAACCTCAACTTTCGGTTCTAAAATCGGAGGTAACTTTCAGGGTCTGCAAGTAACCATAGCAACTTGCTCTCTGAAGATAACCTGCTCCGGAGTAGGTTCTGTTTCAGGGTTAGCTTACTTCAGAGCTATCAGCGCATGAGTGTGTGACTTACTGACGAGACTCCAGTGGGCATATTGCACAATATTATATATTATTAAAATCATATATATATATATATATATATATATATATATATATATATGATATTACTTATTATATAACTAGCATCAAACAAACAATATAATTCTTATTTTCAAGGATTAAAGATTAAACGAAAAAAGAAAAATGATTGGACAACCACCCATTAGGTGGCGATATGCACTAAGTGTGCAAATGCCCTTTGAACAGAAGCAGTATGGCGCACTTTTTGTTAGCGTCCATTTCTATAGTGACTTGTCAATTCATTGCTCTATTGTGAATGTCTTGCGTGTTAACCAGGAACATACTCTGGGTTGAATTAACTTTCTCCTGGACTTGTTTTTGGAACCAACGTACCTCGAGTAAGCAAGGTTTGGGTTGATCAACTGCGAGTTCAGGGTTTAGCAGATGGTAAGTTAACCCTGCTTTCTGGAACACCCCCCTGGTTCACACTTTATAGACACCAACATATTGCATACACTTTTTGGCTCCTTTCTCTCTGTCAGCTTGTGATTTAACATATCCAGTTATTTAGCCAAGTGTATATTGTTGAAAGGGAATAACGTCAGTTGGTAGCATGGCTTAGCACTGAGTCCACATGCGGCCACATTATGTGGCTTTATTTAAACGGAAGACAAGAGTCTTAATTTATATATATATATATTTATTTCATGGTCTCTCTGAATACTGCATTCTGATTGGCTTGCAGGTATGCAGTATAACCGTTTAAAGGGGTCATATTATACTCTTTTACATAGTCTTGATTTTGTTTTGGGGGTGTACTAGAACATGCTCTCATGATTGGTGGTTTGAAAATCACATTATTTACATTATTAAAATACCTCTCTCCCCAACCTGACACAAACGACTCGATTAGTTCCGGGTTTGATGAAGGCCCGCCTTCCAAAAAACAAAATGTGTTGTGATTGGTTAGTTGTCCCAGTGCACTGTGATTTGGCAAACAGCGTTTCAGTATTGCCCCACCCCTTGTCAAAACAGCAAGTTCATCAATATTGCCGTATCAATTCAGACCTCGAGAATATTGAATAAGAGGATCGTGCAGAACCTTTGCATGCACAGATATTGCAAGACATTAAAGTGTTAATGTTGGTGTTGTTTTTTTTGGCTAAATCACACTTTAGATAGGATGTCAACAACAGCTTAAAAATAACTGCATTGTCTATGTACAGATAAGTGCAATGGTAATATGTATTATTCTCAGTCTGAGCCTTGATGTATTAGTTTCAGTCTGACGAGGACGCCAGCTCTCTTCCCTCTTTTTCGGCTACGTTTCCTTTGTCGCGGCCGTGTGGCCCAGACAAAGGGCTCTGATGCTGTGTTTGTAAACAAAGCGCCAGCATTAAGGAACTCAATGTCCGGTTTCCGATGTGCGACGCAGGAGCTGATTTCTAAAAGTGTGTGTCTGTCATAAACAATAAGAATGTAGACATCCAAAAACACACGAAAAACTGCAAAGTTTGGTAGGAGCTCTCAACACGGCTGCCATGCTCGGCACCATCTTAATCCATATAACCCTATATCTAGGGACCCTATGGTCCAAATATATATAAATATATATATATACACACATAAATATATATTTTAGCCATTTGCTAAAATCATTTAAGTTAATTTTTTTCCTCATTAATGTACACACAGCACCCCATATTGACAGATAAACACAGAATTGTTGAAAATTTTGCAGATTTATTAAAAAAGAAAAACTGAAATATCACATGGTCCTTAGTATTCAGACCCTTTGCTGTGACACTCATACAGTGGGGCAAAAAAGTATTTAGTCAGCCACCAATTGTGCAAGTTCTCCCACTTAAAAAGATGAGAGAGGCCTGTAATTTTCATCATAGGTATACCTCAACTATGAGAGACTAAATAAGAAAGAAAAATCCAGAAAATCACATTGTAGGATTTTTAAAGAATTTATTTGCAAATTATCGTGGAAAATAAGTATTTGGTCAATAACAAAATTTCATCTCAATACTTTGTTATATACCCTTTGTTGGCAATGATAGAGGTCAAACGTTTTCTGTAAGTCTTCACAAGGTTTTCACACACTGTTGCTGGTATTTTGGCCCATTCCTCCATGCAGATCTCCTCTAGAGCAGTGATGTTTTGGGGCTGTCGCTGGGCAACACGGACTTTCAACTCCCTCCAAAGATTTTCTATGGGGTTGAGATCTGGAGACTGGCTAGGCCACTCCAGGACCTTGAAATGCTTCTTCACGGCACTCTTTCGCTGTTCGGTGGTGTGTTTGGGATCATTGTCATGCTGAAAGACCCAGCCACGTTTCATCTTCAATGCCCTTGCTGATGGAAGGAGGTTTTCACTCAAAATCTCACGATACATGGCCCCATTCATTCTTTCCTTTACACAGATCAGTCGTCCTGGTCCCTTTGCAGAAAAACAGCCCCAAAGCATGATGTTTCCACCCCATGCTTCACAGTAGGTATGGTGTTCTTTGGATGCAACTCAGCATTCTTTCTCCTCCAAACACGACAAGTTGAGTTTTTACCAAAAGTTATATTTTGGTTTCATCTGACCATATGACATTCTCCCAATCCTCTTCTGGATCATCCAAATGCTCTCTAGCAAACTTCAGACGGGCCTGGACATGTACTGGCTTAAGCAGGGGACACGTCTGGCACTGCAGGATTTGAGTCCCTGGCGGCGCAGTGTGTTACTGATGGTAGCCTTTGTTACTTTGGTCCCAGCTCTCTGCAGGTCATTCACTAGGTCCCCCGTGTGGTTCTGGGATTTTGCTCACAGTTCTTGTGATCATTTTGACCCCACGGGTGAGATCTTGCGTGGAGCCCCAGATCGAGGGAGATTATCAGTGGTCTTGTATGACTTCCATTTTCTAATAATTGCTCCCACAGTTGATTTCTTCACACCAAGCTGCTTACCTATTGCAGATTCAGTCTTCCCAGCTTGGTGCAGGTCTACAATTTTGTTTCTGGTGTCCTTTGACAGCTCTTTGGTCTTGGCCATAGTGGAGTTTGGAGTGTGACTGTTTGAGGTTGTGGACAGGTGTATTTTATACTGATAACGAGTTCAAACAGATGCCATTAATACAGGTAACGAGTGGAGGACAGAGGAGCCTCTTAAAGAAGTTACAGGTCTGTGAGAGCCAGCAATCTTGCTTGTTTGTAGGTGACCAAATACTTATTTTCCACCATAATTTGCAAATATATTCTTTAAAAATCCTACAATGTGATTTTCTGGATTTTTTTTTCTTATTCTGTCTCTCATAGTTGAGGTATACCTATGATGGAAATTACAGGCCTCTCTCATCTTTTTAAGTGGGAGAACTTGTACAATTGGTGGCTGACTAAATACTTTTTTGCCCCACTGTATATTTAACTCTGTATGGTGCTGTCCATTTCTTCTGATCATCCTTGAGATGGTTCTACACCTTCATTTGAGTCCAGCTGTGTTTGATTATACTGACTGGACTTGATTAGGAAAGCCACACACACCTGTCTATATAAGACCTTACAGCTCACAGTGCATGTCAGAGCAAATGAGAATCATGAGGTCAAAGGAACTGCCTGAAGAGCTCAGAGACAGAATTGTGGCAAGGCACAGATCTGGCCAAGGTTACAAAAAAAATTCTGCTGCACTTAAGGTTCCTAAGAGCACCGTGGCCTCCATAATCCTTAAATGGAAGACGTTTGGGACAACCAGAACCCTTCCTAGAGCTGGCCGTCCGGCCAAACTGAGCTATCGGGGGAGAAGAGCCTTGGTGAGAGAGGTAAAGAAGAACCCAAAGATCACTGTGGCTGAGCTCCAGAGATGCATTCGGGAGATGGGAGAAAGTTGTAGAAAGTCAACCATCACTGCAGCCCTCCACCAGTCGGGGCTTTATGGCAGAGTGGCCCGACGGAAGCCTCTCCTCAGTGCAAGACAAACGAAAGCCCGCATGGAGTTTGCTAAAAAACACCTGAAGGACTCCAAGATGGTGACAAATAAGATTCTCTGGTCTGATGAGACCAAGATAGAACTTTTTGGCCTTAATTCTAAGCGGTATGTGTGGAGAAAACCAGGCACTGCTCATCACCTGTCCAATACAGTCCCAACAGTGAAGCATGGTGGTGGCAGCATCATGCTGTGGGGGTGTTTTTCAGCTGCAGGGACAGGATGACTGGTTGCAATCGAGGGAAAGATGAATGCGGCCAAGTACAGGGATATCCTGGACGAAAACCTTCTCCAGAATGCTCAGGACCTCAGACTGGGCCGAAGGTTTACCTTCCAACAAGACAATGACCCTAAGCACACAGCTAAAATAACGAAGGAGTGGCTTCACAACAACTCCGTGAATGTTCTTGAATGGCCCAGCCAGAACCCAGAGCCCGTGGCTGTCCACCAACGTTTACCATCCAACCTGACAGAACTGGAGAGGATCTGCAAGGAGGAATGGCAGAGGATCCCCAAATCCAGGTGTGAAAAACTTGTTGCATCTTTCCAAAAAAGACTCATGGCTGTATTAAATCAAAAGGGTGCTTCTACTAAATACTGAGCAAAGGGTCTGAATACTTAGGACCATGTGATATTTCAGTTTTTCTTTTTTAATAAATCTGCAAAAACATCAACAATTCTGTGTTATTCTGTCAATATGGGGTGCTGTGTGTACATTAATGAGGAAAACAAATGAACTTAAATGATTTTAGCAAATGGCTGCAATATAACAAAGAGTGAAAAATTTAAGGGGGTCTGAATACTTTCCGTACCCACTGTATATACATACATACATACACATATATATATATACACACCTGTGGTCAGAATTGTTGGTACCCTTGGTAAATATGATCATGTAAAGGCTGTGAAAATAAATCTGCATTGTTAATCCTTTTGATCTATTATTTAAAGAATTGACAAAAATCTAACCTTTCATTGGTAAATAAGAATTTAAAATGGGGGAAATATCAAATATATATTTTTTTCTCTAATACACATTGAACACAATTAACGGTACCCCTTTATTCAATACGCTTTGAAACCTTAATTTACCAAAATAGTATAGGAGTTTTCTCTTATAATGCCTGATGAGGTTCGAGAACACCTGACAAGAGATCAGAGACCATTCCTTCATCCAGAATCTCCCCAGATCCTTCAGATTCACAGCTCCATGTTGTTGCTTCTTCTCTTCTGTTCACCTCACTCATTTTCTACAGGGTGCAGGTCAGTGAACTGAAATAGCCATAGCAGAAGCTTGGTTTTGTGCTCAGTGACCCCTTTTTGTGTTGTTTTTAAGGTTTGTTTTTGGATTATTGTCTGGTTGGAAGATCCAAACATGGCCTATTGTAAGATTTAATATGCTGTAGATTTTTTGGGGGAAACAATTTTCTTTTTTCTTGAAGCCCTCCCAAACACCATGTGGTGATTGTAGGTGCTGTTTGATACATTTTTATAAAAGGTTTTCTGACCCTGAAACCTTTTTTACCAGTTCTCCAGGTGTGGTCCATGGAGAGTCTTTAGCCACTCAAACTCTCCTCCTCTTACCATGGACGATATAGACGGTATAGGATGATATAGACACATGTCCTCTTCCAGGCAGATTCATAACATTTCTGTTGATTGGAATGTATTCATTATTGCCCTGATGGTGGAAATGGGAATTTTCACTGCTCTAGCTCTTTTCTTAAAGCCACTTTCTAATTTTTGAAGCTCAATTATATTTTGCTGCACACCAGCAATTGTTTTTTCTCATTGTGATGAGTGATTTAATTTGTAATTTGGGCTTTGTTTTCCCTCCTATTTATATTTCTGTGAAATCGGAAGCCATGGCTGGATAATTTCATGTTCGTAATCACACTGGTGTGCCCAAAATTGTGAATATGAATGGGAATATATTTGATATATTTTACTATTTTTTTCTATAGGGGCACCAGTAATTGTGTACAACATATATTTGAGAAAAAAACATTTATTATTTATTTCCCCCCATTTTAAATTTTTATTCTCCAATGAAAGCTTAATTTTTTTTATTTTATATAAAAGATCAAAAGGATTAACAATGCACATTTATTTTAACAGCCTTCTTTGATCATATTTACCAAGGGTACCAACAATTCTGACCACGTATAGCCACCATAGGAATATTTTAGCTATATTCTATATTGTGTAGAATGTCTTATGATTATTTATATATTATTTTAGTGTAGTTTATCTAGACTAAAGTTTATCTATCTGTAATTTTTGGTATAAGACCTACTTGCATATTTTATTGAAGATAAGATATTGCTTTAAAACTAAAACGACATTGCACTAAAACGCTTTATATTGCATCGGGAATAGGAAGGTTAACGTAAGAAATTTAAACCTTTTGGAAAAGCTGACCAGCTGTCAGATGGAAATAGTTTGTTGTCAGGGCTCTGTGGAGGAATGCATGCTGGTTAAAGAAATGTCAACCCTGACGGGGCATCTGTGCTCATCTCTGTCACAGCCTCTCAGAATCAATGGGGTCAAAGTTTACTCTGAGAACGTGGACAAACGGCAGATCATCATGGATCTTCAGATCAGGTGACATCACGTTATATATGTTATGCTGACACCTTTTGATCTTTTAACTTTCTGCTTGTCCCACAGGTTTTAATATTTCTCTTTTCTTTTATAGCTATGTTGGAAATACTGAAATCGATGTGGATGTCAAAAGGTACTACTGTAGAGCAGGGATCAAAAGCATACAGGTATGTTGTTATATATTCTCATAAAATATTTTGGAGTGATATGCTCTTCTCTTGTCACATACAGCTGTAGGATTGCACTGTTATTTGTTCACAACAGATACACAGCAGCTCTGTTATGTTATGCATGGCATCTTCCATTGAGTTGGTCTCCATGACCCAATGGATTATGTTAGCCAAGGCCAGAGAGTTAATTTGTTGGATAGAGGGAAGCTCTTTCCAATATTGTGATGCAACCACGTGTTTCATGGAAGGAATCCAGTCGACTGTAGAACGGAGACTATTTTTATTTTTACAGCAAGGGTGTGTGTGTATTTATAGGGAGGCGTGTAACCAAATACTAAAATGCCCTTGTACTGTTTGTAGGGCATGATCCGATATATACACACATGCTCGCACAATAACTGTTTTGTACATGATTTATGGACTTGTTTCATTCTGTCAAATTAAAGGAACACTCCACTTTTTAAAAAAATAGGCTCATTTTCCAAGTCCCCAAGAGTTGAACAGTTAAGTTTTACCGAGTTTTTAGAATCCATTCTGCTGATCTCCGGGTCTGGCAGTAGAACTTTTACCGTAGCTTAGCATAGATAATTGATTCTGATTAGACAGTTAACATCTCGCTCAAAAATGACTAAAGAGTTTCAATATTTTTCCTATTTAAAACTTGACGCTTCTGTAGTTACATCGTGCACTAAGACTGATGGAAAATGAAAAGTTGCGATTTTCTAGGCCGATATGACTAGGAACTATATTTTCATATATTTTCATTCCAATTTCATTGCCATACCATGGGTGCAGCAGGCGCAATGATATTACATATGTGAGGATCCTGTTTGTAGACTTCAGCTCCGCTTTTAACACCATCATCCTGGACACCCTTCAGAATAAATTGACACAGCTCTCCGTCCCCACCTCCATTTGTCAGTGGATCACCAGCTTCCTGACAGACAGGCAGCAGCTAGTGAGGCTGGGATAATTCTCATCCAGCACCCGCACCATCAGCACTGGAGCTCCTCGGGGTTGTGTTCTCTCCCCACTGCTCTTCTCCCTCTACACGAATGACTGCACATTTAAAGACCCCTCCATCAAGCTCCTGAAGTTCGCAAACGACACCACACTGATCTGCCTTATCCAGAACCGTGACGAGTCTGCTTACAGACATTTACACATTTACATTTAGTCATTTTGCAGACGCTTTTATCCAAAGCGACTTAAAATTGGGCAGACAGGAGGCTAAGGAGCTGGCTGTCTGGTGCAGTCTTAACAACCTGGAGCCTAACATGCTCAAAACGGTGGAGATAATCGTCTGGTCGACGCTACAGAGCTCTGAGCACCAGAACGACCAGACACAGGAACAGTTTCTTCCCTCAGGCAGTCCATCTCATGAACACCTTACATTAAGCGTGGAACACACAACACTATTATACATTATTTATTCATCTCACATACTTTTTCATTTCAAATTTGCACATACCAGACCTGTACACACATAATTGTCTATATCATCAGTGTTGGGAAGTAGCGTCGCTACTAGTCAGTATAAAAGTATATTAAGAAAATACAGTCAGTATAAAAAATATAGTTCAGTGTTAGTTCACAGTGCATTAACTAATGTTAACAAACACAACTTTTGATATTGATAGGCTAATGCATTAGTAAATGTTGAAATTACCATTAAGATTAATAAATGCTGCAGAAGTATTGTTCATTCTTAGTTCATGTTAACTAATTAACCTAATTGTTAAGTGTTACCCTTCAAGTGTTAAGTAAAAGTGTTACTTTTTCATAAATATATCTGTATACAATAAAGTCACAATACCAAATACCAATAGGAGGTTTCTGGCCAACAGCAAACAAAAAAACTGTGAAACTCAACTGTTTAACTCTTGGGGAATTGGAAAATGAGCCTATTTTCAAAATAGTGGAGTGTTCCTTTAAATTCATTACGGAGTAAACTCCCTGTGACAGCATGCTGTATTTATGTATGATGTGTTGTTTACTATATGGCAAGGATGTCTATAATACCTGCAGAGAGCTGTTAGCATTCCATTCATCTCTATGATAGTTAGGGAAGTCCGAGGCTGCAATCTTTGCTTTATGGAAACTTAGTTCCAGAAAAACAATAATAGCGCATTTCATGGCTTTAAGAGCACTTATAAAATAATTAGTCACTGGTAAAAGATGTTCAATAATATAATAAACATGTATTGAAACTTTGTGTTTTACATGTCACGAAATTAAAATTAATGAGTAAGGTGGGGCAAGTTTATATATTTATATAACGCATTAATTGCAATTCAAAGTGCTTTACATGCAAGTAAGAAAGAAATAAAAATAGACAAGTGAAATCATCAGAAACAGCAGTTAATATATACATTATGGTTTCATAATTGACTATTTGAGACAGGACATTCCCTTGTGTTATTTCTTCTCATTAGCAGCTCTTTGGTAATGAAGGATTGTTCAAAAGAGAAGCTGAAGATGATTCTGTTGCTCAGAGCTGAAGGGATGGGTGTGAAGGTGAAATGTCTATTACAGAGCATGTGGAGTGCTGTCAAGCAAAATAATAAATGCATCAGTGTCAGGACTCTGAAACATTCATCATCAGCCTGCGGCGCATAGTGATTAGTTTGACAGCACTGCTCTCTCATGCCAAAAATCTTTTCTCATTTTCCAGAAAATAATAACCATCCTTAGAACAAAAGACATTTAAATGAGATTCACATTTGCATAATATATGAAAACTTAATGTCTTTTTTACTGGAAGATAAGACAAAGATTTTAAGAAACACAGTTCTGTCATTCTATTTGTGGACTCCCTGGCTGATGAAGTGGGTTGTTCCTAATTAAGGCAGCGATGCTTTCATTAATATAATGTGGTGAATGGCAAATGTTTTTTTTTTTAGCTTTTTTAATTGAGGGTTTGGTACACCAAACCTCTAGTGAGAATCCTTACCAGTGTTTCAAAATGTAATGTGATGTGTCTTTCTCTCTCTGTGTATGTGCTTGGCCGCAGCTACATGGAGTTCTGCGGGTGATCCTTGAGCCACTTTTGGGGAATATGCCGCTGGTTGGTGCTCTTTCCCTCTTCTTCCTCAAGAAGCCAGTGAGTTTAAGAACAATTTATTACTTCCTTGATACTATTGTCTGTATTTTTGCCTGATGAAGACTGAAGTTGCTTTGTTTCTGCTAAAGTTTGGAACTGTAATATCAGTGTGTGGACATGTATTTCCTTTTTCACTTTTGCTGCCGCCTCTTGTCCTGCACCTATATTTCACTACAGCAAAGGAGCATGATCTCTGAAATGCTGTTGTTTGCAGTTATTCAGCTCTTGAAATGATATGTATTACATTTATATCTTTAGGAGATTATTTTTGTACAAACTTCTATGTGAAAAAAATGTTTCTGTACATACAAAGTCGTGGATGAGTGTTAGGAAGAAAGGATCTTAAAGAAGGAGTGTCTTAAGGACATCTGATGAGACCGCTATCAGATAAGATTGTGAATGCTGAAAGAAGATAAGGCATAAGTTCAGAAGTCAGTGTGGAATTTGAGTGGGCAGTGACTTGGTTCTTGTTAAAAAGCAGTAAAATAATTTAACTTTTCAAATTACATCACAGAGTCCTCATTATTAGTGCATGCAGAAAACCTCTAGAAAGAATTTGTTTAACTTCCATCAGCTAAATGTTGCAGTCTGTCCAAGGGCAGCTAAATGACTTTGAGATATATCTACAGACAGTGTAGAAGGGGAGGGGAACAAGTCAAGAACTAAGAGGTAAAGGAGGAGTAGGGAGGGTCTAAATGTGTTTTTTTAATTCTTGAATATTATATTATTTTGTTATTAGAATTGTGTAGGAATTTGTATGGAAGTACAAGTAAGGATGTAATTGTTTCCCTGCTACTTAGTTAATCGAGGGAGGGCATCTTCAATCATTGCAGCAGATCCAACGGAAATAACACATGTAAGAACTTTGGGGAGTACAACTGATGCGCAGTTGCTGAATAATTGGAACAAATAAAAAAGGAAGAGAATGTTATTAAAGACATTTGTCTTTTGCAAAGCTGCAGGATTGAGGTTCAATTTAAAGGTTTTCTAAACAACATAAAATACAGTTCTACCACGCGTGTATAGCAGTGGCAGACAGTCAGCGTCAGTGACCCAGATTCTACAGTCTGTCAGTACCAGATTAGTAGCAGGGATAATTTAACTGCAGGCTATCACAGCTCAGCCTGAATCTAGCTCACAATCTTCTGCTGTTTCTGAATGAAGGCTTTATTGAGTTTTCCTACACCTGCCTCATTGAGTTTGAGTCCTGTGTGAGGTGTCTAGTGTCTTGCGGTCTGACTGTAGTTTGTGGTGCACTGCAGAGGTGGCCGCTCTTCATATATTCCTCTGCAGTGTGGGCGACACTGAAATTCACAGAGGAAAAGACACTAAAAGAAAATTTTTATATTACATCTATCCCCATTATAATGGTCTATTTCTGTACCTTCTTTCTTTCCATCCTTCCCTCTTTCTTGTTTATGTTCTGGCACACTAGGACACTGATTGTTCTCATTGCAGTAACAAACAGTACATAGTATTGTTATGTATGTGCTGGCTTTAGAGTGAGACTTAACATCCATGTTGATATTAAATTACAGCCTCGGGCATGTCTAGACATGTTTTATTGTTGTTTGTCTTTTTGTGTTATCTGGTTTGTGCCTGTTTCTCTCCTCTGAACAGATATACCTGTATTTTCTCTGTTAGTAGTTGTGTTTAAGCATGTTCTATATGCTTGATTCTCTTTTTCATTCAGCTATTGGACATAAACTGGACAGGCCTCACAAATATATTGGACATTCCAGGGCTTAAGTAAGTGATTTTTCTTCTACAATGGATTAAATTTTACTTACTTAGACAACAGTCTTTGTTTCTTGGCATAACTTTTTTTTTTGTCCTGCAAGGTATTTTATGTAAACTGATTTATTTGTATTATTTTAACGTTGGTTAGGCTTCTGGTTCTGATTTGATTTAAGAGCCTCTTGGTTTTCATCCATAGATTTATAAAACACACCAAATGTTTCAGTGGTGTGGAGCACTTGATAAAACATAACTGGTTGATTAGTTTAAAACTTTGCCTTTTTAATCAGGTTAATGCTACTGACAATAGTTTGTTTTTGAAAAGAGAACTACTACCCTTGGCTTTTTATTAAAAAAATGAATTAAATATTGTTTCTTCTCTTGGCTATGTGATTGAACTTAGTAGTAATGTAATTGTTCATAAAAATAACATCCAATATCAAACTTGCTAGTGGCTGGCTATGAGAGAGTGTCCACGTAAAATGTATATGTATGGATGAGCATGCATCATAAACCTATTTAATAATGTTTAAACCTGCTCTTTTTTACTACAAATATGGCATATATTGTATCACCCTGCAATACATTTACAATAAAATTAGAGTAGTTACATTTATGCATTATGCATGTAGATTCAAGGAACACATTTTTTCAGTGTGCTACCTAGGAATTATTTAGACGCATTAAAAAAAAATCCTTCCTACATGTACTGCGTTAGGCTAACCAGGACTTGTAATAGCACTTGCATGTTATTGCTCTTTTGTTGGTTTTGATTGCTTCTATAATGTCCTCATTTGTAAGTCGCTTTGGATAAAAGCGTCTGCTAAATGACTAAATAAATAAAAAGCCTCGATAGCCACTCAGTGCTCTCTGTAATGGCAGATTAGAAAGACCCTTAATGTGTTGATGTAACATACCGTCTGCAGTAAAAGTTGGAGAGGATTCATGAGTGTCGCACTTCTGGATGTGCTGATCATGCACACACACACACGCACACACACACACACACACACACACACACACACACACACACACACACACACAGGCAGATGAGGATTACACCCCTCTAGCAGTTTCTTAACACAGGCTACTGTGTACAGGGGTGGTCCACAGGAATTTATAAGTTAATATAGTGAAGAGCTCCTTCAAAGTTAAATATGTATGTAGGCTTATTTACAATTTTGTATATATCTTGTTTTGTGTATCCTGTTTCTAAAACCGAATAATTAGACTAGTCGATGCTGTTTGGGAGCTATATGTTTGGATAATCCCTATTGCAAACAAACAAAAGTACCATTAGGCTGTGGTCATTAGCACTGCAGAATTGTGAGTGCTTGTCTTAAGCTATTAAAGTTTATTGGTGCTGCTTTGGATCTACACTGCACAAGAGCTGCTCTCATGACAGCCATGCTCCTTGCATCATTCAGCCAATGTAAGATTGAAGAATAGAACACTGATCTTAGTTCTGTCACTCCAGGCAACCATAATACCCTAATGCAGTGTTCTGTGGTGTCCCACTGCCGGACCGGTGAGTGATTATTGTAACCTCAGAGAATGCTATGCTTGCATTATAAAGATGTTTGGGGAACTGCATCTGCTCAGCAAGCAAATCAATAAGAGAGTTATGATCATCATTCTAGCTTTCATTTTTATGGTGTTTATAATTTCTGTTTGGCGTATTGTTACCCACTGAATGTTGGTGCTCTTTTATTACAGAGCAAGTCATTTACAATGAAGTTGCCTTTCATCACATAATTTTGGAGATTGAATGTCAAGTGTTGCTGACAAGAGAGATGAGAAATCAATTTAGAAAAAAACTATTTGGAGGCGAATATAACAGAAAGAATGGGTGTAAAGGAAAGCATGAACGGAAACAATATATAGAGACAGGATGCGATAAGCAAGTTGAGGTTTATATAAAAATAAATTAATATATAAGGCTAAAGAGTTTGAAATTATTGAATACAATTTCCATTGGGGTTGGTGAAGATTAAGTCTTTTATCTTCATGAAATCAATGCATTTGTCTTGTGCATCCCTCATTCAAAGCTCATAAAGGTTAAGATTATTTAATGGCCATAAGGGTTTAAGAACACCTTTAGAAATGCTATGTACTACTCAAGCTTTACTTTGTCGGATGTTTATATAATATTAGGTGTTGAACAAGCTTTGAGCTTTCTGTAATGATTCATAGTTTGCAACTCATCTTCATCAGTCCGCTTCAGCATTCTTTCGGTTGTTGAGTGTTGACTTTCAGTTTCATTATCGTGTAGATGAGCCGGGTTCCTTGGAACTGATCAGTTGGAATCACATCGAAGCTTATTTTTGTGTTGTATAATAATATGCCAATAATGCACAACATTGTTACTGTTTCTTTTACCTTGCAGAAGTGTCCTTGGTTGTTTATAAGTTTAAATGTCCATCTGTTTAAACTTAGCTTGCTGCAGTGTAAAACCATTTAAAATTCAAAGAAAACATGCTTTGGGAAGGAAAGTACAGTAAAATGCCTTAATAGTAGAACAATTGTGTTTTGTTTAGCTTTTTTGTCATTGCATAAAAGATACAAATTAAGTGTATTGACACTTGGCACCCATGATGAATTTATTAACGTTGAATAATAAACAAAACAAACTTGGCACTTGCTTAAATAGTGGTGTTGTTATACATGTCTTTGTTCAGTTGTTTTGCGATTTCTTTGTGTTTTTGATAGAACTAGAAGTGTGTGTTGATTGAAAAGGAAAGGTAGTTGGCGTTGACACCAGACATGCTTAAAATGAGTAACTGCTCTTGTGATTAACATGAATTTTAAAAGAGCAAAGCACAATACTGTAATCTATAATAATATAATACAGAACATGTATACAGTGCAAAATAGTTATTTATTGTCTAAATTTGACTTGAACTGGAAACATATTTATTAATTTGTTTATGGTTATCTGTTTGTGCATTTACTTATAAATAAATGTAAATGAATGTGGCGTGTGCTGTTTATATGCAGTGAGAGATCACATGCATAAGACTTTAAATCATACTTTTATAAATGCCAGTGAAGTTCTCTTATCTACAAACTAGGGTTGTGACGGTGAGGACGTGTGATAACACCGGTTATACCGGTATGACCATGGTGGGGGGGTTGTTTGAGTTTTCCCTCTTTTCCTCGCTTTCCTTTCGTTTTAAATATCCTTTAAGCACCGTGTGCTTTTACTTTGACTTTCATATCAGCAGCAATTCAGAGTCAAGCAGTTGTTTGTTTTTAGTTATTTTTAGTTTTCCATCTTTCCCTAACTTTCATTTGCTTAAATAGCCTATAAAAGCACCGTACACATTTTATTTTCAATTTGAATAAATTTTATTCAAGCAACAACAAAATACAACGTAGAACATAGAACTTGTATTAACTAAACTAATAAAAATACACCATGCTATATGCCTAATATAAAATTACAAATAACGTACAAAGTTTAAATATACAAAACAAAAATTAGTTAAGAATGAGGAACAAACTATCATGAAACGAAGAATGTTTATTAGCAAAAATGAATAAGAAAGTTTGAAGCCACAGGCGGCATACACCTTGCTATAAAATAATGTGAAAAATTCACATGGTTTAAATAAAATAAAATTCAGCAAATACTGTGGAACCAAATAAATGAGAAATGAATGTAAAAAAACAAAAACATTATCACTTAGAACAGGGATGCCCAATCGGTCGATCGCGAAGGCAATGCGGGTAGATCGCGCTTTAGGTCAGTGGTTCTCAACCAGGGGGGCGAGAGATGAAACTACAATATAATATATTCACTAATACTATGACTCGCATGTTAAGTAATATAAAAATATATAGGCTATAAATAAATAACAGTACCTCCTCTATGTATTCTGTGTTTCGGAGCAGCAAAACGTTTCTCATCGTGTGTAATACAGACTGAACGGCGGCTCAAAACAGCTGTATGAGCAAACTACAGCTCTCAGCTGGATGAAAGAAGCCAGTGCCACACTAGTAGCCTAAAGTTTTGATGGACGACTATTGTAATCAAGGTAAAGATGATTACAGTGACATACAGGATCGTGCATTAAGCGCATTGTCCGATATAATTGATGCGCAAACGAACTGTGTATGTGCGCTCTCGATCACTATAACATCATATTTCTGCTTGAATACAGCTTAGTATATTAACATAGTTGAATACAGCGAGTGTTTTATAACGGATGCTCGCGTGTGTTGAAGTTTGGTAGGATCAGTGGTGTTTATGTGCACACAGGCATCAGACGCTCCAAACAGCGTGTTCTTACAGAGGAACTACTGATGGCGTCGGGAATAGTGAATAATAATAAAACATAATTTTTTTTAATTATTATTAAATTAATGCAATATAAAGATACATCCCAGCAATCCTTTTAAATTATTTATTTAATATGTATTTTATCATTTATTTACTTTTCACTTGGTAGATCTCTGTGAGTTTCTCATTTGAAAAGTAGATCCGCACACAAAAAGTGTGGCTACTCTTGACTTAGATTAATGTCAGACTCAGAAGTCAACAGGCTTAAAACGGGCGCTTTTACATTTCGTTTTGAAACTCTCAAACACTGTCTGTCTCACCTAACTCCTCTTCTCAGTCAGCTCTCTTCAATTGATAAATGAAATCTGAAAAATCTTACATTTCTGCTGAAAGAAAGTCTGCACAAAATTGAATTTGTTATTTTATTCGTCTTGTCAGAAGTCTTGAATTTATTGACCGCAAAATGTCAATAGAATTTTGCTGCCAAAACAGAAAAAAGTGGCATAGAGAAAAAAAAGTTATACAAAAATTTCAATCTTATTTGTATTCATCTTGTTGGAATACAATTCGTTTAGGCTAACATTCAGCCTACAACACAATAGGAAAAAATGTTGCAGAGGGAAAAAAATGTAGGTTTAGCCTAATAGCTATTTTATTATTCTTGTCAAAATACTAAATTCATTTAACATCTTGCTGTTAACACGGTAGGAAAAGTGTTGGAGAGGGAACATTTATAAATTCGACACAGTCCGTCATTTAAAATGATAGGCTAAGCATGATACAAAAAAATTATAATAAAAAGGAGTTGAACGTCCTTCAAGGACAAGCGACAAGCGCATCCACACTTTGCTTCATCCTTATTCTGCTCGGTCACTCATCACAACCTGCCTGTTCTGTCTGAGAGCTGTATATTTACCACTAGCGGCTAGCCTGCTCTGAGCATCGTTGCACATGCTGTGCTCAGACCCCGCAAATAAAACAAAGCACTGGTTCATGCGTGCATAACAGTCCTGAGTGCAGGCTGTACCGGTGCTCGATAACGGTGGGCAAGTGACATAACGGTGTTGCGGCTTAACACCGCTATCACCGCTAACACCGTCTATCACAGCAAGCCTACTACAAACATGCATTTGTATATTACTATGGTTAAGATGACTTGAGGAAACCCAGGTGGCATTGACAAAACTCTACAGGCTTTTCAACAAAGACCGTCAGCTGCCCAGAGACCGGAGTATTGGTTCAAATGAGAGAGGGGGAGCTGAGGAATGTCCGCACAAACCTCAAAATTGCACTATGGCTTCTATGCATTTCCTCTCATTGCCTCTCCCTTGCTTGTGCTTGTATTTTAACAAGGTTGTGGTGCATTTGTGCTGGGACAGACAGGCTGCAGGCCAATTAGGTGCCTACACTTTAATACATTAACTAACATGAACTAATGGGACCTTATTGTAAAATCTTACAATTATTTGTTATTAAAGCATATACGTTCACAAAAACACTTAAATTAAACAGAAAAGCAAGCAGGTGCATGATTTGGCATGGCAGCAATACAAATAATTTATAACCGTTTCCTTACCTAAATCCTGCGTTTGGACCAGGCTCGGTCATTTAAATTAAAAAACTTTAACTCGTTCATCACGATCTTACAAAGTTCCACACAATGAAACAATGCGTTGTAGAAATCAACAAACATGTCTTTGATTGGCTACTTTGCTCCCCTCTGCGAAAATACATTGTAAAATCATTTGACGCTTTCTAAAGCAGAATATATACTGGATTGTTTGCCAAATCTTTTTGTCGTGCTATTATTACAAAGAAAACAGATCCTAGATCAGGAGTTATGGGCAGCTTTTCCATCTAAAAGCAATCAGTTAGACTATTTTACACTATGAGTTGGACTATTATACACACTAAACTAAAGTCCGGCCATCCCCCTCGGTCCGGAGGGGGGGCACAGGGATGTCCGTGGGGGGGCTGGCACCAGGCCTGCTGTCATACCAAATGCTGCTCTAGGAGTCGGCTGAAATGTAGTAAATTTATTCATGCTAATGTTACAAAAACAGTGTCAGATGATATTTGGCTTCTGTCACATTGTTGGTTTAGTCAGCAAGGTGGCGTTTGAATGTGGTTGTTGTGGTTGGCAAAACAACCGGTAGGCACATGATTGTTTTTATTTTATTTTTATAAATTTTTTATAAAATCATCTATGGATATCAGTTAAACTTTGTTTTAAGGCAACTTCTAAGATAACACCACCTAGTAGTAACACAAACTCATTTGGAAACCATTTAAACAGATTGAGTTGCTTGCTTCTCTAAGTATTTGGGTCTTTTGTTTACATTCCAGTCAATCATAACGCTGCCTCTGCTTTCAACTTTCTGATGTATTATGAATTATTAAACCACAGTTTTGATATACTTTTCCCCACAAAAATATGTATTCTGAGAGAGTTACACTTCTGTCCATTGCATTGAAGGTGATGATTAATATCTAGAAGTACAACATTTCATGTAATCTCATTATTTATTTTTCCTTGGCAGTGACTTTTCAGACCACATGATCCAGGATATTATCAGCACTTACATGGTTTTGCCTAACAGGATCACTGTACCACTGATAGGTGAGGTTGAACTGGCACAGCTCCGTTTCCCTATGCCAAAGGTGAGCACACACACACACACACACACACACACACACACACACACTCACGCATCTCATCAAACCCTACAGATGTTTATTCATATTAATATTTATTAACCTCTCATTGTCTTTTGCTATATTCTTTCTCACACTCATTAGGGAGTTCTAAGGATTCATTTTCTTGAAGCTCAGAATCTGGAAATTAAGGATACATATCTGGGTGGGCTGATCAAAGGGAAGTCTGACCCCTATGGCATGCTGCTGGTCAGCAATCAGCTCTTTAGAAGCAAGACCATCAAAGAATGTCTGCACCCCAAATGGAATGAGGTGTATGAGGTGAATACATATGTGTGTATATGTGTGTATATATGTGTGTATATGTACAGTATCTCACAGAAGTGAGTACATCCCTCACATTTTTGTAAATGTTTTATATCTTTTCATGTGACAATACTGAAGAAATGACACTTTGCTACAATGTAAAGTAGTGAGTGTACAGCTTGTGTAACAGCGTAAATTTGCTGCCCCCTCAAAATAACTAAACACACAGCCATTAATGTCTAAACCGCTGGCCACAGTTTTTGTGCGTTATTTTTAGAAGAGACTTCCTTCTGGGACAACAACCATGCAGACCAATTTGATGCAGTGTGCGGCGTATGGTCTGAGTAGAGATGCGCGGATGAGCTCAAACGTCACCCGAATCCGCTGCTTCAAATAAATTATCTGCCTGCCATCCACCCGCACCTATTTTTTCTCTGATTTAGATAACCAACCCTCACCCGATCGTCACATTACAATGATTCTAATTAGAGTAATTCTTATAGTTTTGCACGATGATATGACGAATGGATGGTTCATTTTTAACAGCAGATTCAGTGATGTGAGAGCTGATCTGCGTATCACGTCTACCGCGTATTGCGGCTCTGACGCGGCCACCGGAGATGATCACGGTCGCTCTAGTCAAGTCAATGCTTGTTTTTATACACATAGATATGTATATTATACCAGCTGCGCCGGCACGTTTCAGAAGCATCCCAGAATCTCGTGGTCTCGCGAATCCAGTTGCTTCGCTACTGGTGTGATTTGGCACCGCATGGAACAAAACGTCATCGGAGCCGTAAGGGGTAACGGTACCAGGCTAATACAATGATAATAGGCTGCTTTTAAATGAACATTTAATTAAAAAACAAAAGTTCTTCTTTGGCCAGATTATAGTCTACACTTTCTTAATAGCAGAATCACACGCTTTACTCCATTCAAACTTGATCTGAAATGCCACTGTATCTGTCACTGCATCTTCCCGAATAGCCCAACACACACAAAAATGAAATCTGTGTGTCTGTCTGCCTGATGAAAAAATTTATTTAAAAAGCGTTCATATTTTAGAGAATATTTGCATCACTAATGATTTATCTTATCCAGAGGTGGAAAGTAACGAATTACATTTACTCGCGTTACTGTAATTGAGTAGCTTTTTTGTGTACTTGTACTTTTTTAAGTAATTTTTTTTATCTGTAATTTTACTTTTACTTAAGTATATTTTGTGGGAAGTATTGTACTTCGCTACATTTTAAAACACATTCGTTACTGAGTAAAAAAAAAATTTCTCCGTGGAAACAACTGCAGTAAATAATGGGCAGAAGAAGAAACTGGCGCTAAAATCACAAGAAAGATGCAGACGAACAAGACAGGCGTTAATGGTGCAGACCCAGCTGAAAACCGGACCCTGTCGTATTCTACTGAAGTTGAACTCGAAGGAAATGAAGTGAACCCCTGGCCATATTCATGCTCTATTATGCAGTGTTAGCTGTGTTTGCCTCGGGAGACCGAACTAGCAGCTTATAACATCTCGGCATCGCCCTTCGCAAGCATGTAGAGGTAACGTAAGGTAAATACTTACATCGTTGCATTGGTGGTTAAAATGAAGCTTTGACGGTTTAGCAAAAGGTTTTGCACAAATGAGCCAAAAAGACAGTGGTGCAGGGTGTGAAATATCATCTGAGATAATATAGTAATTGTTGTTTTAACGATGTGCGATTTGACATTATCAGTATTTTGCCAAAAACCAAACAAATCACTCTAAACAGTGTGCCGTGAAATCTAGTAACGTTAGATAAGACTAATCCACGTAAATATGGAGTGCTTTCTTTCACTGCGTGATTCAGTCTGTTAAAATGCGTTTAGAATGGTCACAAAATTGAAGATATAGAAGCAGAAAATGTATATATTTATATAATTTAATATAGTAAGTCAACATCACACGAAGAATGCCGTTTTTCTCAAAAAAAGCACCATGATTACATAGACCTGTAGTTTTGCTTTTTACAACAGTTCAAAAAACAAGTTAATTAAGAGACTTACGTTTTAGACACCATATTGCCTGTTTTTGCTCTATTTCGACAACAAAAATAATACCAAACACAGCCACCATAGCACAGTTTTGCGTCTCTGACTCTGAGCAATGACGGTGTTTCATTCCTTGAATTAACCGTTTAAATGATTCTGTTCAATCGCAATGACTCACTTATCAGTGACTTGCTGACACCTACTGGTGGTTCTAATTTAACATTTAAATTATCTTTTTATTTTTGTATTTCAAATGACTATTTAACATTTGTGACCCTGGCCTGGAGCACAAAACCAGTCTTAAGTCGCTGGAGTATATTTGTAGCAATAGCCAACAATACATTGTATGGGTTAAAATTATACATTTTTCTTTTATGCCAAAAATCATTAGCATATTAAGTAAAGATCATGTTCCATTAATATATTTTGTAAATTTCCTACTGTAAATATATCAAAACTAAGAGCTTAATTTGAACAACTTTAAAGGAGATTTTCTCAATATTTGGATTTTTTGCAGCCTCAGATTCCAGATTTTCAAATATTGTCCTATCATAACAAACCATACATCAATGGAAATATTATTTATTCAGCTTTCAGATGATGTATAAATCGCAATTTAGGAAAATGGACCCTTATGGTTTTGTGGTTCAGTGTCACATTTTATGTCTTATTTATCAAAACATTATTTCTGCATTTGTAACTGAGGCTAAATGCATTCATGTCAGTGTATAATACATCTACGCCACTTCAGATGAAGCTTCATGTTTCCTCTGCATTGCAAAGATTAATTTTGTTGATACTGATTTAATTTCCTGGTAACAGCCTAAATGTGTTATTATTCTAAATAACTGATTCCTTTAATTAAAAACACCTAGTTTGAGATTTATAGGCCCATATCCCAGGTTTGTCAAACTCAGTTACTGGAGGGCCACAGCCCTAAAGAGTTTAGTTCCAACCCTGCTCCAACACACACACCATGTAGTTTTCAAATAAGCCTAAATGATTAGTTTAGCTGTATCAGATGTGTTTAATTAGGGTAATATCTACACTGTGTAGGGCTGTGGCCCTCCAGGTACTGAGTTTAACACCTTTGGTCTATCCCATTTTTCCCTCCCATTGTTAAAATGTAACTAAGTAATTTTTACTCTGAGTAAATTTTAAATGAGCTACTTTTTACTTTTACTTGAGTATATTTTTAGACTGGTACTTTTACTTGTACTTAAGTAAAATTTCAGTAATGTAATGGTACTTTTACTTGAGTAGAATATTTTTGTACTCTTTCCACCTCTGATCTTATCCACCCGCGACCCACCCGGAATTAATTAGAATGCATGTTTTATTACATGACCCACCCGACCCGCGGATTACCCGCGGATACAACCGCCATCTGTGTATGAGTGTATATATATATATATATATACATACATATACATACATATACAGGTGCATCTCAATAAGTTAGAATGTCGGGGAAAAGTTATTTAGTGAAGTTAGTGAATTGGTGGGTTTTTGTTAAATGTGAGCCAAAATCATCACAATTAAAAGAACCAAAGACTTAAACTACTTCAGTCTGTGTGCATTGAATTTATTTAATACACGAGTTTCACAATTTGAGTTGAATTATTGAAATAAATTAACTTTTCCACCACATTCTAAATTTGACAATTTATTGAAATGCACCTGTACATACAATGGGGCAAATAAGTATTTGATACACTGCCAAATTTTCAAGGTTTCCACCTACAAAGAATGGAGAGATCTGTAATTTTCATCGTGGGTACACCTCAAACTGTGAGAGACAGAATCTACCAAAAAATTTTTACAAAAACAAATTCACATTGTATGCTTTTTACATAATTAATTTCCATTTTATTGCATGAAATAACTATTTGATACAATAGAAAAATAGACCTTAATATTGGGTACAGAAAACTTTTTTTTAAATTACAGAGGTCAGAGGTTTCCTGTAGCAGGTTTGCACACACTGCAGCAGGGATTTTGGCCCACTCCTCCATACAGGTTTTCTCCAGATCTTTCAGGTTTTGGGGCTGTCGCTGGGCAACACAGAGTTTCAGCTCCCTCCATAGATTTTATATTGGTTCAGGTCTGGAGACTGGCTAGGCCACTCCAGGACCTTGAAATGCTTCTTACGGAGTCACTCCTTAGTTGCCCTTGCTGTGTGTTTGGGGTCATTGTCATGCTGAAAGACCCAGCCACGACCCATCTTCAATGCTCTTACTGAGGGAAGGAGGTTGTTGGCCAAAATCTCAAGATACATGGCCTCATCCATCCTCCCCTCAATACGCTGCAGGTGTCCTGTCCCCTTTGCAGAAAAGCACCCCATACCAAACCCATGATGTTTCCACCCCCATGGGATTGTACTAATCCTTCTTCCTCCTCCAAACACGGCGAGTGGAGTTCATACTAAAAGTTCTATTTTGGTCTCATCTGACCACATGACCTTCTCCCATGCCTCCTCTGGATCATCAAGATGGTCTTTGACAAACTTCAGACGGGGCTGGACATGTGCTGGCTTGAGCAGGGGGACCTTGCGTGTGCTGCAGGATTGTAATCCATGACGGTGTAGTGTGTTACTAATGGTAACAGTTGAGACTGTGGTCCCATCTCTCTTCGGGTCATTGACCAGGTCCTCCCGTGTAGTTCTAGGCTGAACCCTCACCTTTCTCAGGATTATTGATACTCCACGAGGTGAGATCTTGCGTGGAGTCCCAGTCCGATGGAGATTGACAGTCATCTTGAATTTCTTCCATTTTCTAATAATTGCGCCAACAGCTGTTGCCTTCTCACCAATCTGTTTGCCTATTGTCCTGTAGCCCATCCCAGCCTTGAGCAGGTCTACAATTTTGTCCTTAGACTGCTCTTTGGTCTTGCCCATAGTGGAGAGGTTGGAGTCTGATTGATTGAGTGTGTGAACAGGTGTCTTTTATACAGGTAACGAGTTCAAACAGGAGCAAATAATACAGGTAATGAGTGGAGGATAGGAGGGCTTCTTAAAGACACACTAACAGGTCTGTGAGAGCCAGAATTCTTGCTGGTTGGTAGGTGATCAAATACTTATTTCATGCAATAAAATGGAAAATAATTATTTAAAAAGCATACAATGTGATTTTCTGGATTTTTTTTCCTACTCTGTCTCTCACAGTTGAGGTGTACCAAGATGAAAATTACAGATCTCTCCATTTTTTTGTAAGTGGGAAAACTTGAAAGTGTTCCCCACTGTGTGTGTTTGTGTGTGTGTGTGTATATGTGTGTGTATATGTGCATATATATATATATATATATATACATACATACATACATACATACATACATACATACATACATACATACATACATATACAGTGGGGAAAACTTGCAATTTTTCCCACTTACAAAAAATGGAGAGATCTGTTATATATATATATATTTAAGACTCATGCACATACACTGAAATGTGTTTCTTCATCAGGCACTAGTATATGAACATTCAGGACAACATCTGGAAATTGAGCTCTTTGATGAAGACCCAGATAAAGATGACTTCTTGGGCAGGTGCCACATTCATTTATATAGCTGAAACTTCTAATGTTATCTATTAGAGAACTTAATACTGTATAATGTTTCTTTTATTTTTGTTCCAGTCTAATGATTGACTTGAGTGAGCTTCATAAAGAACAGAAGGTTGATGAGGTAATGCAGTCACACTCTTGTTCTTGTTGAGATTAAATTACAGCTCACAAGAAAAGTCACCACCAGTTCTCTTTCAGCACCCTCTCATAAACTGACTTTGAATTTCCTAATTTTTTGTCTGTATTGCAAGTAGGTTTGAAGTTTTTTTTTTCAAACTATTTTGTTTTCATTCCAATCATTCACGAAACTGCTTGCACTTTTATCACTGATGCGTGAATTATTAAGCCACAAGAAAAAAATCTTATGCTGTTTTTTTACTTCAAAACAGGTATATGATCATATTTTTCCACGATTAATATGTAAAAGTACATTCTTGTTAAACTTAAATTTATATTATTAATGTACTGACTTTAAGCTTCCATAGATGTAGACATTTTCCTGTATTGATAATAATGTTATTTTTTCCCAAAGAAAGACCATTTGTGTCATTTCTTTTGAACTTGTAGTTTTTCATCATTGTTTGGAATGAATTGAATGTAATTTAAGCTCATATCTGCCATTCCAGAGCACTAATCACATTTTTATCTGCAGTGGTTTGACTTGGAGGAAGTTACTACAGGCAAACTTCATCTGAGATTAGAGTGGCTGTCATTGTACCCGAGTGATGAGAAACTAGATAAAGTATGTGCACACCCCACACACACTGGTATTCATATCATTATGGGACATTCCATGGCTTTACAGTATGAATGGTTTTTATACTGTACAAACTAAAACCTACCCCTCACAAAAACTTTCTGCATTTTCAGATTTTCAAAAAACGTAATTCTGTATGATTTATAAGCTTGTTTATTCATGGGAACCAAAAAATGTCAAAACATTACTGGTATTATTATGGTCCCCATAATGAAGGGAATACCAGGTATACACAGACACACTCACTGAATGACACTGACATGATTAAACATACACTAGCTAAACATTTCATTTTTGTCATCATCATTTGCTCTTTTCTATCTTATTAGGTATTAAGGAGCATCAGGGCTAATGACAATCTTTCCTCAGCGCTGCTAGTTGTTTACCTGGACTCTGCCAGTAATTTGCCGGTAAGAACAAGAGTGATGAGTGTACATGGGTTCGGTCTGAGGACCTATCATAGGACAATATTTTCTGATGACCTGCAGCAGATAAATGTTTTACAGTTTTGTTTGCTTTCGGTTTCATTGTTTTATGTTCTACTTTTATGAAATGCTTGAAAGTGTTATGTTGTGTAATGGTCTACTTTGATATGAATACAAATGTGAACAAGCTGCAGTTTCACACACCCTAATGATTTACATGCACTGATGTTGTTCCCCAGGCTGTATCTTGCAAGGTGCAATGATCATCTTGCTTCCCCCTAAAGATATTATTCACCCAAATACGAAACATTTGTCATCATTTATTCACCTTCATGTCGTTCCAAAACTTGCTTTCTTCTGCAGAACACAAAATAAGATATTTTGTAGTCCAACTATTTTTGTGCGTACAATGAAAGTCAATGAAGTCCAAAATAATATTGTAATTTGTGGGCTGAACAGCATTTTAAGGAAAGTTTGGTATTTAATTGACAACTCTTAAATATGCGGCCATAGAATTACAGTCATGGGCAAAAATATCGGCACCCTTGTAATGCTGTCAGAATTCTCAGAAAATTGTTGCAGTTGCAAATGGTTTGGTACACTGATAAAAATTATAATGTTTTGGTGAAGTAAATACTACAATAAACAAATTTAATTTCTACATTAAATAATTTAGTTCAGGCAGTAAGTAAATTACATATTAGTACTCAATTTAAGCTTGTAGAAATTAAAGTTTGAAAAAAATATAAGTATATTTTACTTGGAATTGTTTATGTTTAAAATTATTCTTTAAGTAAATATCAAAGTTGTGATCCCGTGTATCAAATCATGCACTGGGGCATGAATAATTAAAAAGGTTACATTTGTCACTTATTGTTTTTGAGTTGTATTTACACTGTTGTATGGCTGCTTTAGTTGTTAGGTTTAGTAACTTACTGTTTTGTGACATCTGGAGTTGATTTTATTCAGAAAATTTCCCATTCTTACTCGAACACTATCCACTTATTGTCACCGTCAGTGTGTATGGTGTACCACATATTGAGGTCTCTGTGTTCATTTGGGTAATAATTATTTTGAGTGGACATATTATCTTAAAAGGATAACATGCTGTCTGCTTGTTTACTTACATGTACAAGTATTGCATGTTTAACTTAAAATAAGTAAGTCAAAATTACACCTCAAACTCTAACTGGCCCATGTTAAATTAATTATTTCCGTTGCTAATTTTACTTAATTCAATGCTTGCGTTTTACTTAAAATGTATGTGTGGAAAGAGTACTGAAAAAACATACTCAAGTAAAATAACCATTACCTTCCAAAAAATGTAGTGTGAGTAGATTAAAAGTACTCCTTGAGTAAGAGTAAAAGAGTAGCCTATTTAAAAGTACTCATGAGTATTGAGTGGCGAGTACTGAGCTGTGGATTGTTCATCTTAATAAATGCTGAACACATTCAATTTTTTATTGAAAAAACATTTTACATTCTGTAATTCACATTGTCTTGTTTGTTATAAAGAATGAAGAATATCTATCATCCAGCCGTTTTAATTTTGACTGTCAACTCTTTTAATACATCAAAATAGCACAGAAACAGTATTCAGTTGAAGAAAAGATGAAAGTTATTCTTAGTACAATTATCCCCATTTAAATCATAAAGTTTGAAAAAATTATTTAAAAGCATGTGTAAGGCCACTGAGACAGCATGCTGTTGTGGTACATACAATATTAATGTTTAGAACAGTACAAATACAAATAGAAATTCATAGTTCACTGTCACACCATGATATGGGTTAAAATGAGAGCCCATTTCTCTCCAAAACGGTGCCAGTTTTAGCCTTTTGCAATAAAGAATAAGATAACTAAACTTGGATAATTAATGTTACAATTTTAACATAAATGCACATTATTCTAGAAGGATGACATCATGCCATACATTTTACACAGTACTCGAATTGTTATGCTGATGAAACAATTTGTAAGAAAAAATGCATTAAATAGCTAAGTATTATTGGGGAATTTTTTTCAAAAGAAAGCAAACGCATGTCTTTGCTGAGCCGCGGTGGTCTCGGTGAATCAGCAGCATCCACTACTGATTGACACAAAAAGTGTTGCACTTGAAATTGTTTATGCGCGAGTGCACTTACTAAATGAAGGTGGATTGGATAAAATGGATCAAACTAAAAAATATGTATTAACGAGCTGCAGTTTTATTACATCACGCGCTGACACAGATGCAGTAGCCTATATTAACGCCGCTGGTCATCAATAAGGTTCATATTGGTCCTCAGTTTGAGTACATCATTTCCAAGTGTTTTAGTGTTTCCAAAACCCTTTTTCACAGCATGCATCACTCGCTCAAACTCATAAAAAGTCAACAAGCAACAACGAGTTATCCAAGTGACTGCTGCAGAACGCACTCGAGGGAGAGACGAGGCAGCGCACATCGCGCGAGTGAGTGGGAATTATACTGAACGTGGCACTTGCGGGATTCTACGCAATACCCACAACCTCACAGCAAATTTCAGGCCTTGTAGATAGGCAAGCATACAAATCATTTAGAAAGCAGAAATCCGAAATTTACCTTAACATATTAGAGGAAGATGCTGATAACTCGACTGAATTGATGCTTGAAGAATGCGCTTCCAGCAGCCATGATAAAAAGCAGTTGGCGGTTAAAGTTTTCTATGCACAATTTGATTTGATGAAAGTCACGAGACTGATTACTCTCTCTCTATCCAATCACGTTGATGGATAAAAATAATTAAAATAAGTATGTAATGACCACAAACGGAGGAAAATAGCGGAGTAAAAGTACCGATACATCACTTAAAATGTACTCAAGTAAAAGTACACAATTGTTAAACTACTCAAAAAAGTACAATTACTGTTAAAAACTACTTAATTACAGTAACGTGAGTATTTGTAATTCGTTACTTCACACCCCTGGCAAAAACTTGCGAAATAAAATTGAAGTAAATCTTACTTTTTTTTCAGTGTACTCTCGTTTATTTTTTGTTTGTTTGCATTGGAACAACAGAAAAAAAAGAAAAATCAAATCTGATACAATTCCACACAGAACCCCAAAAATACACTGGACAAAATTATTGGCACCCTTAACTCGATATTTGCTCCAGGCCATTCAGATTTGAAGGAGGCCTTCTCCCAACCGCTGTTTTGAGATCTCTCCACAGGTGTTCTATGGGATTCAGATCTGGACTCATTACTGGCCATTTCAGAACTCTCCAGCGCTTTGTTTGAAACCATTTCTGAGTGCTTTTTGAAGTGTGTTTCGGGTCATTGTCCTGCTGGAAGACCCATGACCTCTGGTGGAGACCGAGGTTTCTGACACTGGCCACTATGTTGCACCCCAAAATTATTTGGTAATAATCAGATTTCATCATACCATTCACACAGTCAAGGCATCCAGTGCCAGAAGCAGCAAAGCAACCCCAAAACATCTTTGAACCTCCACCATGTTTGACTGTAGGCAGTGACGGAGCCAGAGGGGTGTCCAGGGTACCACCCCAATTAATATGTTATTAGTAGTTCATTTTCTTTGTTTAATCGTTTAACTGAAAGAAGCATTTATTTTAGCCTCGAACTGAAGGATGTGACGCGTCTGGTCTGGTGATTTTTCCAGCCTCTCATATGCGTTCTCGCGCCACACGGTCATTTTCTTACGGAGTGAAAAACTTTGCAGAGCAGAGAGGACACAGACAACGAGCTGATGGACACAACAGAGCAGATTACTTTTGTTGATAAGAAACAAAGTCTCAGCATTCAAATTATTTTATTTTTATGAAGAATTTGAAACGATAAATAAAGTTTTGGTGTTTTTTAGTGGCATGACGGATCATGCACGCTCCCGCTTTGCTTAAGGTGAAGGGTAGCAGGAGTGCATTCTTATCAGCATGAAGTAAACATTGAAAGAACATCTGATTCATGCTGAATGATACACTACAACTTACTGAATGTATAATGTCATATGCAATCACTCAATGAGTGTTTCAACCGTGGAAAGACAGCAGCTAGAAAACTATTTAACTGCAGAAAATCCATTCAGTGTCCATAAACTAGTGAGAAAAATCAAGAGAATTTTGCACAAATTACCTAAATATTTAGTCATAACGGCTCTTTTTATTACAATTAATAAAAATTAATAGATATAACGTTATTATAAAAAGGTCTAATATGAACTATACAAATCAGTTGTTTTTAACTTTAACAATAGGGTTCCCTGTATAGTTTGGTTTAGAAAAATTAAGTGAACATTATCAGTCAAAAGTTTTTGAACAGTAAGATTTTTAATGTTTTTTAAAGAATTCTCTTCTGCTCACCAAGCCTGCATTTGTTTGATCCAAAATACATCAAAAGCAGTAATATTAAGAAATATTTGTGCTATTTAAAATAACGCCTTTTATTTGAATATATTGTAAAATGTAATTGATTGCTGTGATCAAAGCTGATTTTTTAACATCATTACTCCAGGCTTCAGTGTCCCATGGTCCTTCAGAAATCATTGTGATTTGCTGCTTAAGAATCATTAATATTATTATTATTATTAATATTATCAATATTTAAAAGAGTTGAGCACAGTTTTTTTTCAGGATTATTTTCCCAAAGATCAGCATCTAGCTGAAATAAAACGCTTTTGTAACATTATTGTACCCTGTGTCTGCAGATCAGCTTGAATTTGTTTGGAAGTTTATCGGGGTTCTTTATCCACCATTCGAACAATCCTTCGTTGTAATTTTTCATTAATGTTGCTCTTCCGTCCACGTCCAGGGAGGTTAACCTCTTGATGATATTGTGCACAGTGGACACAGGAACATTAAGATCTCTGGAGATAGCCTTGAGATTGTCCATGTTTTTCCACAATTCTTTCTCTCAAATCCACAGACATGTCATTAAACTTATTTCTTTTCTCTCTGCTCGGTGTGACAGAACACAAAGGTTGAGTCAACTTTGCTCCATGTTAACTAGTTGCAAGTGTGATTACTATATTGCCCACACCTGTTACTTGACACAGGTGTGTCTAAAGACAAATTACAGTATCACATGCTTGAAAATCAATTATTTATTTCAATTTTGACAAGGTGCCAATCATTTTATCCAGTCCATTTTTGAGTTCTGTGTGAAATTTTTATCAAGTTTGACTTTTCTTCTCTGTTTGTTTTGTTGTTTACATTTACATTTATGTATTTAGCAGACACATTTATCCAAAGCGACTTAGTTCATTAGGACTATACATTTTTTTGTCAGTATATGTGTTCCCTGGGAATCGAACCCGCAACCTTTTGCACTGCTAACGCAACGCTCTACCACTGAGCCACATGAACACTGTTGATGTTCATCACATGAACACTGTTGATGTTCATCACATGAACACTGTTGATGTTCATCACATGAACACTGTTGATGTTCATCACATGAACACTGTTGATGTTCATCACATGAACACTGTTGATGTTCATCACATGAACACTGTTGATGTTCATCGCATGAACACTGTTGATGTTCATCGCATGAACACTGTTGATGTTCATCACATGAACACTGTTGATGCAGTGCAAACAAAAACAATATGTGAATACCAAAACATTTGCAATTGGAACAATTTTCTGAAGAGAAGTGTTGTATTTTCTGATCGAATTGCAAGGGTGCCGATATTTTTGGCCATGACTGTATGTATTATTCGTTTGCGATGACTGATATACAGTGCATACTTTATTAATGCTTTACATTGTGCCTTCCTCCACTACTGTAAGAGTGTCTTTGAGGGCAGCTTTGGCTGTGGAAACCTAAAGGAGAGGAGGGCATCTGGTCTAGTCTTTTGTGAGAACCCCGACTCTCTCTATAGAACGTTATTTGTGAGTTTGCCAGTAATCTGCATCCTGGTTCTCCTGATCTAGCTGTAGCTGTTTATCTAACATTGTGTGTAGATATTGCTTCCATTCAAGCTGGTCTTTAGTAAAAAACAAACACGGAGTACATTGATCTGATGCATGCGAACTTCCACTTTTGCTGTTGGGCATGTGTAACTTGTGTCATCCAATAAACTATGAACATCACATTTCTCAGATGTTCATGCCATTCAATACTACCATAATTGCTCAGTGATTGAGTATGTATGTATATTTTTATTACATGTATTTTGTGTTAAATCAGACTGTCAGAAGCCAAGATTTAAGTTTATAGCTTTCGTTCACTTATTTATTTTTAACGTCACATTAAGTCACACGATTGATCTAAATACAGCTTGGTCAATCTAAGACATATGATTGACGTTTCCTGATCTAGACTTAGTAAGCAGTCTTAGTTGTTTTTTGGCTCTTTTTGTCCCTGCCAATAATGTTACACTGATTCGATATGTATGTATTTGTGATTTTTGTTTATTATTAGAAATCTGTAAGGCAGGACCAACCGAACTATCATTCTTGCATGTCCTCTTGTTGTATATTAAATTTGTCATATTCTCAATTTCTCTCAATACTTCCTGTGGAAAGACCAATCCTCTTGACTTTAACCCTGATGGTCCCAAACCCCCTTATAAAGGCCTGAAGGTACATTAAGAGTGCATGCTGTTTATACAGTGACATATGGTGGCCGAGAGAGCTCAACGCACTGCAAATAGAAAAAACACCTGCAAATTAAGAAAACAACTTTGTCAATTTTATAACACATGCGCTGCAAATGCTCACAACACAATCCAAATAAAGAAACACGCTGCAAATACATTTATTTGGTTGTGTTGTGAGCATTTGAAGTGCGTTTCTGTATTTGTTGGCGTTGGGAGCATTTGCAGCATTTTTTATTTTGTGTTTTCTGAAGTTACAGTGTGTTTAGCTCTCTCAGCCACCGTAGTGACATGCATAACAAGCATTGTATTGCATCTGGACCCGAAGCATGGTTTCACATCTTTTTTTATTTGTTTAATTCTTTTGTGATTCCGGATTATTTATTAATTGCTTCTTCTATGTATTCTTCCCTCATGAATCGCTGCATGTTTAAAGATTTATCTGATGTTATAGAAGTACTAGTATACTTATTTATTTGTAAAAAAAATATATAGTATACATATACACTACTGTATAAGTAATTTTAATTAATTAAGTCATATGTTTATTGAATTGAGAAAATAAAACAAGAGGCTTTTTGTTGTTAGATTGCTGGTATTTACATTTTCATAGATGAGTTTGAAATAGCCTTGTTACAACCAAGCACTAGTAAGGAACATAACTTTAAAAAGGCTAAATTATCTATGATGTAATTATGACTAACCAAGCTAGTAAAGTCAGCTCATGTTACCAGAGAGCTGAAGTAGATTATGTTGACTGTTAAAGGAGACTGTCATATTTGGTATGTCATAAACTGTACAATTGAATGTTTTCTTTCTATTTTCATTCAACAGTCTGGGAAAAAAGTGAGCATAGATCCAAATCCTTTTGTCAAACTGACTGTAGGACAAAAGATGTACACAAGCAAGGTAACATTCATTAATCAGCTTTAACATATTCAAGACTAGAAATACACACATCCTGTCCTGTTTTGCTCCTCATGTTCAGGTGAGGTATAAGACTAGTGAGCCACTATGGGAGGAGGCTTTTTACTTCCTTATCAACAACCCCCGCACTCAGGAACTGGAAATTGAGGTATTCTAGAAGGGAACAAAGTTTCTAAGATAATGTTAATCACGCAAGTCTACTGTAGTTTACAATAGGGGTTTAAAAGTTTTAATATTTTTGATTCCACATGGACATTTATTACTCCTTTCAAAAACATTAAACATATTTTAGACCCAAACTATTCAACAATAGTGTATTTATCATCAGTGTCAAATGTATGCTGTAATGCTATAATGTAGAGTTGGTTAGAATTATATACTGTTCATTTTTAGAACTCCTCAAAAGATTGTAGACAGTGTTACTGTTGCATTTTGTATTTGTGAAAAGGCAACTGTCACGCATAGATGTTGTTTGTGTGTCTCAGGTGAGGGATAGTAAGCACAAGTGCTCTCTGGGTAGTGTGCGGTTGGCAGTTGCTTCTCTCCTGAAGGAGGCGGACATGGTGCTGAATCAGCCGTTCCCCTTGCAGAACTCTGGCCCCAACAGCACCATCAAACTCAAAATGGCTCTCAGGGTTGGTGTACCTGTATGCTATCAAAAGATAATGTCTATTTTTGTGTGCATTCAGCACTTGTGTCAGTATGTTTTATCCATATAGATATGTTTTTGTGTAAACAGGTCCTCTGTTTAGAGAAGGAGGTCACATCCAGCCAGCCGTCTTCTGTCCGGGTCAGACACAGTAGTCAGAATAACTCTTGCATGACCACTCCACCTCAAACAGCCACTAGCACCAGCAACCCCACAGTCATCCAGCCATCACAAAACCCATCTTGTCCCTCGCACCGGACACCCCTCAAGGGAAAAGAGGATCGGACGGTGCCCCGGTGCGGTTAGCAGAGGCAGGCCGCAGCGTGTCCAGTCTGGAGATAAGCAGCTCGCACAAGCACCAGTCTCACAGAGACTCTACACCTAGTCTGGCCTCTGACATATCGCTGCCCTCTGCCACACTGGAACTGCAGCAGAGGTTACAGCAGCTACAAAAGTGAGTCTGTATCCACTGCTTCACTATGTGCGGAAGTCGTTTGGGTTTTGCTTTTTTCCTGTCAGCGCAATTACATTTTGTTAGAAGCCACACTGGTGGTGACTTTGTGTGTGTGTGAGAACCCCTAAAAGCCAGTCAAAAGTGAGACACAAGCAGTACCCAGTGCAGTGTGAATGGTCCAGTGAACAACACGGCAAGGCTGACTGGATAGCACTGAACAGATTGGTCTCTGCTGAGCCTCTCAGACCAATTTGAGCAGTGAAACAGTGGGAAGCGTGACATGACCCATTTGTATTTGTCGCTGATTCCCTGTTACAAACCACTATGGTATCCATGTTTGCTCCGATAATTGAAACTATTAAACAGCCCCAACAATCTAAACCACATTGAGGAAAACTGGAGAAAGCATAGACAAAGTAGGAGGATTTTCAATAAAAACATCACCATACTTGAAAAAACAATGACCATGAATTTACACAAACTAGAGTATTTTGGCAGAAATATTGCATATCCTGCTAAATATTGTAGACTACTGTTCAAAAGTTTGGGGTCTTTTTTTTTTTTAATTTTTTAATAAAACTTCAGTGAGGATGCATTACATTAATCAAAAGTGACAGTAAAGACATATGTAATGTTAAAAAAATAACCATTATTTCCAATAAATACTGTTCTTTAAACTTTCTATGCATCAAAGAATCCTGATTCTGAAGGATCATTGTAAACTGGAGTAATGACTGCTGAAAATTCAGCATTCCCATTACGGGAATGTACTTTTAAGAATTTGTAAGATATATTCAAACAAAAGACTGAATATATTTATTGTTTTTACTGTATTTATTGTATTATTTGTATGTTATTCTGTATTTTGACTGTACTTCTGGAATGATTGGATTGTAAAAAGTAGGTTTTAAATACCAGAAGATATCCAGGTGGTTGGAGGGGAGAGGTTGAAAACTCAAATATTTTAAGTCAATTTAATTTGAAATGGATGAAGGAAATCATGCACAATACACGAACATGCATTAAGAAAGTAAATATTGTACATCTATTTTGAATTCATGTTACTTGTCAAAATCCAAACTCGGTGTCACACACTGTCAGATAAACTTGCTGTTTCTCTGTTACAGCGGCTCTGGTCTGAACCAGTATCCACTCGGTGAAGTTCAGCTCACTATCCGACACAGCTCACAAAGGAATAAACTCATTGTAGTGGTTCATGCCTGCAGGTGAGACTGCCACATTAACAATCATCTTTCGATGTTTTATGGTACCACTTACAATCATTGTGTTTGCAATTTTTTTTCTTCTAATTTTTACACCTCATCCAGTATATTAGTGATTTATTTATTTATTTGGTAAATTATCAGCTTAACTCAACAACATCAACATCAACAACAGTGTGTGCAAATAATAGGGACACGTGTTTGCATTTGTATGTTTGAATTTGTGTAAATGTGACTCAATAAGTTCTTGTGAAAATTAGTGCTGTCAAAGTTAACGCAAATCAATTTTAACGACACAAATTTTATTAACGCACTATTAACGCAGTGCATGTTTTCTCTTTGACCTGTGGCCTAACCCGTAGTTGGAGAGATGAAGATGCACAGTGTTGCCAACTTATTAACATTGCAGACCCCTTTAGTGACTTTTTTCCCTTCAAAAAAGCGCCCAAACCTTATTTCGTCTCCGAGAATCGCCGGTACTGCTGTGCGAGCGAGAGGTCTTGCTTTCCCAGCGCACACACATCTCTCTCTCTCTCTCTCTCTCTCTCTCTCTGCATCTGCTCAGGTTCTGTTCAGCGCGCGGCAGACAGAGAAGAGCAGAGCTTAATTCAGTTAAACACAGATATTATGTTGCTTGCTAGTCTAATTTTACATGCAAGTATGGCCGAAAACACAGCACAGCTATTGTCTTTATCTTATGTGTATTTGATTTCATAAGACGACAGCTCGATTATCAGGATTTTTGTGCAGATTAACATCTTGTAAAAGAGAGCTAGTTATGTAGTCTTAATGGGTCGCGTTTCAGTCACTATTTCATATTCATTCCGTTGTCTGACAATAGAAACAGTAAAATATATAAATGAAAACTGTTTTATTGAGAATTTAGCTGAATAAAAATACAGTATGTGGGCACAGAGAGGGAAAAAATTTATATTAATAAATATAAATTTAGCATGTTCAGAAGAAGTGAGCTGCCCAGCCCTGCAAAAAAGTAAACAGGTTTGTGTCAGTAAATTGCTCAGTGCAAAGAAAGAAGTAATGGGGATCCTTGTATTTCTGTTCTTTTTTAATGTGTCTAATAGACATGAACAAGTTCTTTGAAAAACATCTATGAACTTTGAAACATGTCTACTCTTCATGCTCTGTTGACTATGGTTTCAATAATAATAAACATACATTTGCATAAAGAATCCATATTTGTCCATGCCCAGTTGATTAAAGTATTAATTTATGGTACATTTAGAACAAATAAAATGTGTGATTAATGCGATTAATCACGATTAAATATTTGAATCGATTGACAGCCCTAGTGAAAATACTTATCTTGCTTATGTGTGAATGTGTTTCCTTGTGTTTTAATCCCAGAAACCTCATAGCACTGACTAGAGATGGTTCAGACCCATACATCCGCCTGTACCTGTTACCAGACAAGAGCCGGAGTGGCCGCAGAAAAACCAGCATACTCAAGAAGACGCTCAATCCTATCTACGACCAGTCGTAAGAAACACACTAATCACACTATTTCAAAAGACTGGTACAAAAGACCTTGTAAAATAGAAGCACACTTTAGCAAACTTTTAAAAAGATTTCTTACTATGGAAAGAATGTGCTCCAGTACAAACGGAATGTTTTGTTTTCTGACACTTAATTGCAATTAAATAAGAAATGTGTTACAGGCTTAAGTAGATCTTTATATGTAATTTTATAATTCTATTGTCTATGAAATATGGTTGATAAATTGACAAGCATTTATAAAAAAACTGACAAGAGGGTTTAAGGCAGTGCTGGAAAATAATGGTGGCCACACAAAATATTGACATTTTGTGCCCAAGTTGGACATTTTCACTTAGGGGTGTACTCAGTTTTGTGGCCAGCGGTTTAGACATTAATGGTTGTGTGTTGAGTTATTTTGAGGGGACAGCAAATTTACACTTTTATACAAGCTGTACACTCACTACTTTACATTGTAGCAAAGTGTCATGTTACACAAGCAAAGTTACAAAATGTGAGGGGTGTACTCACTTCTGTGAGATACTGTGCATGTGTTTAGTATGTTAGTCAATATAATATATAAATGAATTGTATTTATTTAAAACAACAATGGATTATTATAACATTATTAAACATTTCATTAAAAATCTGCCAGTACAGAATGAGGAACTACGCCCTGTTCATTGACCACCAGAGGATATAAAGTCTGTAATAATATAATAATGTGTTACAGTGATTTTTTTTTTGAACTTTTTCTAACAGTTTTAGCAAACTAATACACATTTTACTGATAGTATTCACATCAAACCTAATGTGGTTACAGGCATAGTGACATCTTTAACTAATTTAAATTACATTAAAATGAGAAGAGGACCCACCAGGCCCAACTCGTGTCTGCTGTTTATCTTGCTGTATTCATATGCATGATATTCCCTTCATATTAAATCCACAGCGGAGCTTCTTACAGAACAGAGCTAGCTAACTGTTTTACCCTCCAAACCAAGTCAACCAAGAGGTTATAATATACTGCATGATGCAACTGCGGATGTTTCTGAGAAATTTTGCATAATTGCATTACTCAAGGTTTCTTGATCCCAGTTGTCTGCATATTCAAGTGCAAAGATACATAGTAAAGCAGAAACTGCAGTAACAATCTCTTCTTGTGTTGCTTTTGTCAGCTTTGAGTTCAGTGTGTCTATAGTGGAACTGCACAGGAGAACGTTGGATGTCGCTGTCAAGAATGGAGGAGGACTGTTGTCCAAACACAAAGTACTACTGGGCAAGGTAAAAAACATTGATGGATTCACAGTCCTTCTTTTTCTCATTCAGTTGATCATTGGATTTTTATGAAGGCTTACAGATGTTTTTGTCACAGGCACTTGTGAACTTGGCAAGTGAAGACATTTCTAAAGGATGGACTCAATGGTGTGATTCTCATTTATTCGTACAGTCACTCATGTAAATGTACTTTTTGTTGATTACAAAAGCTTCCTTTATCTCTCAGGTATCATCTAACTGAGGATGGCTCGAAGAAGATAATTCAGATGTAGTGGTCCATGCTAGAAAGCAGGAACAAATGGAACGGCAGATAACTGGGACATGTCACGGCACGCACAGGATGATGTAGAAGCTTTAGTAGCAGAAGAGCAGTGCTGGACTAACTAAACCAGGCTACATCTACTGGGATTTACACTGGCCTACAAAGTGTCTCTCATTCTCACCAAAGCTAAAATCACCACCTTAAGCATCAATGTCCCGCTTACTTTCACTTTCTCAAAGGATCTAATCTGATAGTCTTTTTTTCTTGTTTTTGTCTTATCATTTTATTCATCTTATTGGCGTTTGGACACATAACTTCACTTTTTATCAGATAAGAATGGTTGCCCGTGAAGTTAACAGTAGACAAAAATATCAATATCAAGATTTATTATTAAATGTGCCTTTATTGTATTTAAGTAATTTTGATAATATTATGAATATTATTATGATGTTATGTTGCTAGTAAGTCAGACATGTTATTGTAGCATTGTTGTTTGTTTGAGGCAGTATATTACACAAAACATGTGGCCAAATACACAGTTGCAAGTGCAAAAGAAAGGCTACACATATACTTATGTATTTATGTATATATGTATGTATGAACATGTCTTTTTCCTTAGATTTTATGCTGCTTTTTCCATCATATACAGTTATGGAAAATCCAAGTTATGTTCAGCTCTTCATAAATGATCCATTGATAATTTATTTTTAAAGTATTTTAATGTATCCTGTTGCACAACACAAAATGAAAAGCCTGTACAGAAATGATAGCCATTTTGCCTGCAAGAGTTTTATGAGGAAAAGCAAAATGTGTTTTTAGTATATAACTTTTGTAAGATGTGTTACAAAGTGTTTTGGATTGTTGAAAGACTGTGAAATGGCTGTTGATATGATTTTCAGCCTTATTCTTCTCTATGCATTATGCATGATGATATTAAAATATGAAGTTCAACTTGAATCACACTGAACTTGTAACTTGAACTCATTTTAGTGTTAAAGGGCCTGAATGCATTTTATTACCTTAATTGTTTAAACGGTTATTTTAATTGTGTGTCTACTCATACTTTCGCTTTGGAGGTCGGGTGATTCTTGGGACAGTGCCTTTTTGACATCATAACACAAAAAATTAAGTGCATTTTTTTAAATCCATTCTTGTGTAATCATGACAGGGAGCTGTTAAACGTGAAAAATAATTTTGGTATATACAACCTTAGGTATATAAATTCAAGCAATTATAAACCAAATTAAATAAGGAGATCTAAAACGTCCCCCCTGTTAGGGACAAAATAACAACAATTTTAAATATTTATGAATGTTTAACATTTAAAATGTAAAAAAAGTTTAAATACACCACTTCAGCTTAAACAACTGCTGTCACTATCACTATGTGCACTAAATGTGTCCAGGTTTTCTGAGTGTTGTATTCATCCTCAAAATGGCAGACGCAGGCCTGGGGACATATTTGGTTGTTTAAAATGCTGTAAAATATTTAGAATTATAAAATACTTAAATAAGCTTAAAGTTCACAAGGTGGTTTTTTTTATGTCAAAGCTTTATGACAGCTTTAAAACTGATGTTGAAAATTCTAAGGTAATAATATCATCATCTTTACTGGGGACACAAACTGCACCAAATCCCAGTAATATTTTGAAGGTTGTGTGGAAGACCTAGTGAAACATACTGCTTAATATTTTGGCCTTTTTAGGTCCAATACGCAATTATTGAACATGATGCTCATAAAGAGCAATATTTTCTAATAACTGAATTAAAATGTATCCATAGTTTCCTTAGCTTGGTATTACAAAAACAGAAAGAACAGATTCAAGTTGTTTTGTTTATTTAGTTAATTAATATTTTTCCATAGCAGAAAATTAGTAAGCATATAATTACAATATAATTTATCATCTGTCATTAATACCTCAGAGCCTTTGCTTTGTTTTGGTTTTGTTTTACCTCGTATGCCTTTCATTGTTTCGCAGTGTTGGAAATGACTGGGCTGATTGATCCTACAACGTGCTTTTAGCTCCATCTGCTGGACATTAGCGGTTAGCTGTAGATTGTGGAGTAGTAAATGAACAAGCTTGTTTTTTTTAGAAAAAGTACTTTAGCACTTGATGCGTGTTAAGAATCATATAAATAACGTTATACTGAGAAAATATTTTTAATAGAGATGTCGATGAACGCCATAGCATTTAAACTCAAGCGCCGTCCATCTCCCGTACAGCAGGTGGCGCTGTCACATCATCACGCCGAGGACGAAACGCTACGCCTGACGTCATGACGCTTCTTTAATTTTGAGCGGGGAAACATTGAAACGGACGGAGGAGCGAGTACCTCAGGATCTTCTGTATGTAAACAACCTGACAGGTTTGCTCTGATGGAAATATATATATATGTTTGTAATGTGTTGCTTTGTGAGCTGATATAGTTTAGGAAACCATGCTTTTTTGCTGCTTATGCGAAACAAAAGCTAATGTTATATTAATATTTGAGATGTTGCATACACGAACATCCTGTGTGAACTAAGTTAAGTGTAACGTCAGTCATCAGAGCCGTCTCTCTCAACGGCTCTGGCAGTAATTGTGTTTCTCTTTCTCTTCTGTCTGGTAGGACTGGGAGCGAAATGTCGAGACGAAAGCAGTTTCTGGAATCTGTGCATCATGAGCACGTCCTGGATTTTCTGAACTTCATCAGAATACATGTGAGTCATGTTTACAACGCTCTGTCAGTGTCACTCAATGCGTTTTAATGACAAAACAAAGTGTATTGAATGTGCAGTGTAGTGCGATTCAAACCTTAGAAGTAATGTTACATAAACACTGTACTTGCAAATAAAGTAATAATATAAACAAACGACCGTTTACGATTACTTAAGAGATTATACTTTCATGTTACTTAACACACTTAAATACAATGTTTTGACATGCTTTAAATAATAACTTTTTTGAAGACTTGTTTTTAATTTTATTTGTAGTGATTTATTCAATACATAAGAAAATATTTTAAATGTACTAAATAACAAACTTATCAGTACAAATGAGTATTTACAAACATATTGAACTACATGACACAACTTTTCAATAGAAACTACATAACGATTTACTTTACCATATATGTTTGTCAGTACATTTGACAGTACACTTTAAACATGTTGCACAATAGAAATCATATGAATAATTCTGAAATAACATAGAAAGATGTACTAATAGCATTTAATTGAAAATAGCATGCAGCTAAGTGTCTGGAAACATTACATTCAGTTTGAAGTTAAGTCAATTATTTTTAAGTGTATTATTTATTTCTGTAATAATTAATCTTTTCCAAAGCATGCTAAAGTGTAATTCTTATTCACAAGGTATTGTATATATTGTAATCTACTTCAAGTAAATTAGACTGGAATCATATTTTAACTGAAAAGAACAAAAGACAAACAAGACCTTGTATTTTGACTTTGATGCTGTTGTTTCTTAGACACAGAACGAGCTAAAACATAAATCTATACTATTCAGAAGGTCATCCTGTGCACTGCTGTTTGTGTTACAGAAGGATGGAGCGGATCCGTTTGACCTGGCGGAGGTTTTGCCGGAGCTGCAGAGGAGTCAGAGGCAGGAGCTGTGGGAAAGACAGCTGAAGTTGCTGCAGCACTGCCTCACTGCTCACCCTCCAGAGCGCTGGATCACCGGAGCCGAGGACGACGCGGGTGACATGGAGGTGGAGATTTCTGAGGAACAGGTAAGACTGCTAATGTTTCGAAAGAGACAGAAAACCAAGAGCTTTTTTAGGGAATGTGTCAAGATGACAGGTAGTTTGTTCTTGTTTCCTTTTCAGATACAGACAATGGCAGTAATAGATGGTGTTACGATTGTGTCTACAGTCTCTGTAGACATTTTGCAGGAAAATGACAACTATACTTCTCTTCTCGAATGTGCTCAGACGTTAAACTGTAAGTACTTGTAAATCTTCAAATATCTAGCCATTAGAAAATGTTGTGAAAGATGTATTGACCTATACCATATACCGCAAATCAGCTATTTAAAATAATATTTTTTATATATATATTTAAAAAAATATTTTTTCCTGTGATGAAGAAAGTTTACTCCAGTCTACAGTGTCACATGATTCTTCAAAATCAATCTGCTGAATAGCTGCTCAAGAAATATTTGTAATTATCATTATCAATGTTGAAAACAGTCGTGCTGGCTGCTTAATATTTTTGTGGGAACGTGAAACTTTGATTCTTTGATGCCAAATAGCAACATTTATTTAAAATAGAAGTACATGTCTTTTCTGTCATTGTGATCAATATAATGATGAAAAAAGTAATACTAATGTATTTAAAAAAAATGTAATAGGTTAAATCCAAATGGTTGCAGGTGTGAGCTTACTTGAGACCATCATTGTCATTTCACATCACCTTTGTACACTTCAAAAAGCTTCATAGTTCACATTTTTCCTAAATAGAGTTGTGTAGAATATATTTCTACACCAATAATTATGCTTAATTAATTCACATTTTTCCTAAATAGTTATGTAGAATATAATTCTTCCACTGATGTCTTTTACTCCAGGTATAGAGAGTGCTTTGCCACTGTCACACACACCCCTCCAGCAGGCTATTCATTGGCTGTTTGAATGTTGGTGGAGGCTGGATCTAAAAGGGAAGGAGGAGCTTGGTTGGACTGCTTTCCTTGTCTGTTTGGAGAACACTGTTACACTTGAGAAACCGGTACTAGAACCACTTTATATCAATATAAAATATGAAGTGGCAGATCATTTAATATTCTATATTGTGGATGAGAAATGTTTATGCTTTTGTGCATGTTCCCAGGCCAGTGAGCTCAGAAGGCTCTGTACTCTACGAGAGGTGCTTCTCAGTGTGGACTTTGCATCTGAGAGAGGGCAGCAGGTCATTGATCCTCTGCTCCAATGCTTCTTCAGGCCCTCTCATATTAAACAAGAGGAGGTTTGTGTATATGTGTCTGTGGGCTCATACATTTGAGACATTATTTTCTACTGTCGTTGATCATTTTTATATAACTCTGTTTATTGCTTATTTTTCAGGGGAAGCGGTTCCTTGCCTTTCTTTTTATTGGAACGACAACTTCATTCGGATGATTCATGAAACTATTAAGAATCAGCTGCAGTTTTTCCCAAAGTATTTCAAACACTCATGACCTATTGTTTTATAAGGCTTAAAGGTGCACTCTGTAACTTTGTTTATGTTAAGGGACAATATGAGGGGAAACACACCACTTGTAGTAATGTGAATCTGAAAACCTGCTACACTGGTACAAGATATACATGCTAAGTGTAGCGGCCACAACAATTGAAGTTTATTTTATAATGTGCATGTGCTTTAAATGCCTAATGCCTAGCAAAAAATGTTTGCCTAGATGTCTCTTTTTAATGATTTTAGCAGGTAAATTACTCCGTACACCTTGAAAAAGATTAAATGAAATGGTACTTTTCATATTTGAGGGAAAAATTGCATAACCCTACTTGAGTAGCAGAGTTATCAGGTTATCACTCACAGAATCACAAAACTTGTACTTATTAAAACAAGCCAAGTAAGACCATTCTGTAGTAACCTTGACATATTAATCAGACAGGCAATGTTAGAGTGATCTCTGTGCTATCAAACTACACTTTGTTCTGTTTGATCTGCTATTTCTTTTGATGTTAGCTTTTTTTCCCTCCTGCTGTACCTACAGAACTCTGTCTGTTCATGTGGCTGAGATTTACTTCAGAGCATGGAGGAAGGCATCGGGCTCTTTCCTGGAAGAGATTGAGTCCACCTGCATCCAGGACTTAATGCAGCATGCTCTGTTGCTGCACAGAAATTCACCTGTACACAGCAAAGTCAGACAGGTCAGAGATTGTTTTTCAACTTTATTGCAATGAAGTGGATAATTAAATATAAACTTGTTAACTTGCACTACCACTCAAAAGTTTAGGGCCGGTAAGATGCTTTAATCTTTTTAAAATAAGCCTTTTATGCTCACCAAGGTTAGATTTACATGAAAATATAATAAAAACAGTAGTAGTGTGAAATATTAATAATAAAGGAGAGAAATAAGGAGACTTGCTATTTACAGGGAAGACTTGACAAATAGAACAGATAAATTAGTGATATACATTTTGAAACTTAATTCTTCACTGTGAGTGAAAATGTGTCCCTGTCTCTGCATATATAGATCCTTACTTATTTCCACAAGCAGAAGTTTCGAGAAGGTGTCGATGAGATGCTGCACAGACTCTACAAGCCAATTCTGTGGAAAGCTTTAAAGGTTGATCATAAATCAGTTGACAGTGTGTTGTTTTATTGTCCTTATATTTGAAACATGTTGTACAAACCTAAAGTTAATGCTTCAGTTAAGTATATCACCTAGACATGTTCATTTAGACATGTTTTTAATCGTCTTCAACAGGCCACCAATGCCGAGGTTCGTGCCAATGCCACACTGCTCTTCACTGAGGCTTTTCCCATCCATGACCCCAGCATGAGCAGTGAGATGGTGGACCAGGCTGTTCAGAAACAACTCGATTTACTGTTTGTACGTCAACAGCTAATTCCACGTTGCATGATCTTGCATTATCGATATTTTGTAATAATTACACAAAAAATAGTTCATAAAACACTAAGGAATAGTTCACTTTCAAATAAAATTTGCTCACCCACATGTCATTCAAGTTAAGACCGTCTTAAGATTCATCGTCTGGTATCGTTTATAGTCCTTTGAAGCTGCACAGAAACTGTAATTTTGACCTTCAACCATTTGGAATCCATTGAAACTTAACTATATGGATAAAAATCCTGGAATGTTTTCATCAAAAACCTTAATTTCTTTTCGACTGAAGAAAGTAATACATAAACATATTGGATGACATGGGGGTGAGTAAATTATTAGGAAATTTGAAAGTGAACTAATCCTTTTAAGCCCTGAACCGAACCAACCAGCTGATTCACAACATTACAAAATTTGAATTAAAAAAACATTTATTTGCAAAATCATCATGGGTAAATGTAGTTTTTTTTTTACCAGGAATTCTGCTGTTGAATTAATATTTTTTTAAATAAGTTGAAATAATGAAGGCTGTTTGCTTTTGCAAAAACATTTACCATTGATTAACAACCTCGTAGCTCACGGTACGGTTCCACTCAGTAGCAGTCAACAAAAGTATAGTAGCTTTAATGGCTATCAAATTGACCCTTTCTGTCTCTATAGGCTCTCCTTGATGACCCACAGCCCCTCGTGCGCTCTTCTGCAGTGCTGGGTGTATGTTCTGTCCTGGCTCGTTGCTGGGAGGTCATCCCTTCCACGGTCATCACTGACCTTCTGGAGAAGCTCATTCTGCAGCTGGCTAATGACACAAGCTCTCCAGATGTCCGATGCTCCGTGTTCATGGTAAAAGCCCGACAGTCTATCAGTCACTTGAGAAAAGTGCAAAGAGATCAGAGAGAGATGGGGAGAATGTTAATTGCTTAACATCTTTCCAGTTTTGCAGTGGAATGCAATTTAAAGTGCACCTATTATGCCCCTTTTTACAAGATGTAATATTGGTCTTGGGTGTCCCCAGAAAGTGTCCCCAGCCCAAAAGACCCCTCAGATCATTTATTATAACAGCTGGAAATTGTCATTTTTGGGGTGTGTTTAAAAAAGAGCTGTTTTAGAGTGTATAGTGAACTAATCTCACAAACGTGGTGCTGATCAGTTAAAAATACTTAATGTACGCACACAAATACGGTGAAAACACTAAGCACTACAACGACATGACATTCACAAAGGAGTCAGGAGTGATACACGTATTTAGGTAGATTTTGAGGCACATACCTTGAAAAATTAAAGTAATATGCAGCGTCCTCAGCAGATCAGATGTTGGGAGAAAATGAAGACTCTTATGTTCAGTCTTGCATCCAAACACAGAGCACAAGGATTGCTAGCGAGACATTGTTGACGTTACCGCTGCTTGAGTGAACAGAAAATGAAGGACTGTGTAACTGCTGAGGGTGGAAACTATAGCAATGCAGGGCTGTCAATCAACCCCTGTGGCCCGGCCCTCCGAATGTGACGTCACACTGCGGTGAGAATCAAAATGACAGGCCTAGTGAGATTGATTTGGTTTAATGGGGATTAAAAAATACACTGCCAACACATTTATGTCCAAACCACCATGTAAAAGTGGATTTTGCATAATAGGTGCCCTTTAAAGCAATTTACAGCTTGAGAAAGGACACTGTCTTCTGCTGAGTGATTTCAGCTTGATTCAGTCATTTAAGAGCTTCTAAGGATTTATAAAAGTATTTTAGAGGAAATGGAATGTATCAATCATTAATAAAAGGTTCAGAGTTTAGCATATTCTTTTAAAATGAGTGTTTACAGTTCATTTGAACTTTGTGCTTTTCTATATTTATTTTTCATCATCATCAGTCTTGTTAAGGCCTGTTTTTTTGCTCTGCAGTGCATGTCTGTAATTCTGGATAACAGTGTAAGTCATCCACTCATGGAAAAACTGTTGCCTGCTCTGAAGAGTAGCCTCCATGACAGCTCTGAAAAGGTGCGCGTTGCCTTTGTGGGCATGCTCCTCAAGATCAAGGCTGTACGGGCAGCCAAGGTAAGAAATATATATGATTATGAAGAAAATAAATGTTTAAATCACATTCTGAGCCCTTCAAAGCTATAACTGTGACTTGTCATAGCACTTGCATATCATGCATATATGCTCTTTTGTTGATTTTGATTGCTTCTATTGTCCTCATTTGTAAGTCGCTTTGGATAAAAGCTTCTGCTAAATTACTAAATGTAAAATAACAGATTGACATTATTTGACACTTTATTTGTTCTATCACCAAATTTGCTGTCCTTTGAGTTAAAATGTTATTACAAAAATTATACAATGTTAATACAAAGTATTAGTGCACAAATTTTTTGCCTATTTTTCCCAATTTGTCATGCTACAGTTTTGGAAAGTTTGTTCCCTGGAGCATCTGCTGGCTCGATTGGAAATTGACTCTCCTCCTGTTTCCAAGCGAATCGTCAATCTCCTGTTCAACTCATTCTTTCCAGTCAACCAATCGGAGACTGCCTGGTGCGAGCGATGCGTCACCCTGATTCAGACAAACCCTGGGGCGGCTCGAAAGTTTTACCAACACGCTTATCTGTACACAGCTCCTGCTAATATAGGTTAGATTGCTTTGGATACCCCAGTAAGCTTTCTTAAATATGAATTCTGTTTTATATTGTGTGTAGAGTTAAGAGGGTTTAGTTTTGACATTTGGAAGTACAGTTTGTGTCATTCTCAGAAATGTCAATGTAAACTCACAGTGCTTTCTCTTTGTAGTCAAGATGATGCTCATGATCCGAAAGTGCCTGAATGTGTGCATTCAAAATGCAGGAGATGATGAATTTGCATCTAGCAATAAAGAAAACAGCTCGGTGAGACTTGATATACACAACTATTTACAAGTTTGGGGTTAGTAAGATTTTTTTTTTATATGCTTTTAAAATAAGTCTCTTATGCCAACCAAGGCTGAATTTATTTAATAAAAAAACTAAAAGCAGTAATATTGTGAAATATTATTACAGTTAAAATATTTGTTTCTATTTGACTATATTTTAAATTGCAATTTATTTCTGTGATGGCAAAGCTGAATTTCCAGCAGTCGTTACTCTGGTCTTCACTGTCACATGATCCTTCTGATATGTTGACTTGGTGCTCAAGAAACATTTATTCTTATTAAAGTTGTGAACAGTTGTGATGCTTAGTTTTTTTTTGTGAAAACCATAAGCTCGATTGAAATTGACTCTCCTCCTGTTTCCAAGCGAATCGTCAATCTCCTGTTCAACTCATTCTTTCCAGTCAACCAATCGGAGACTGCCTAGCGATGCGTCACCCTGATTCAGACAAACCCTGGGGCGGCTCGAAAGTTTTACCAACACGCTTATCTGTACACAGCTCCTGCTAATATAGGTTAGATTGCTTTTGGATACCCCAGTAAGCTTTCAAATATGAATTCTTTTTTATATTGTGTGTAGAGTTAAGAGGGTTTAGTTTTGACATTTGGAAGTACAGTTTGTGTCATTCTCAGAAATGTCAATGTAAACTCACAGTGCTTTCTCTTTGTAGTCAAGATGATGCTCATGATCCGAAAGTGCCTGAATGTGTGCATTCAAAATGCAGGAGATGATGAATTTGCATCTAGCAATAAAGAAAACAGCTCGGTGAGACTTGATATACACAACTATTTACTAATCTAAATTTGGGGTTAGTAAGATTTTTTTTTTATATGCTTTTAAAATAAGTCTCTTATGCCAACCAAGGCTGAATTTATTTAATAAAAAAAAAACTAAAAGCAGTAATATTGTGAAATATTATTACAGTTAAAAATATTTTTTTCTATTTGACTATATTTTAAATTGCAATTTATTTCTGTGATGGCAAAGCTGAATTTCCAGCAGTCGTTACTCTGGTCTTCAGTGTCACATGATCCTTCTGATATGTTGACTTGGTGCTCAAGAAACATTTATTCTTATTAAAGTTGTGAACAGTTGTGATGCTTAGTTTTTTTTTTGTGAAAACCATAATAATTTTTTAGATTTCTGACAAATATAACATTTAAAAGAACAGCATTTATTTGAAACCGAAATCTTTTGTAATAATGTAAAAGTCTTTACTGTTGCTTTTGATCAATTTCATGCATCCTTACTGAAAACAATACAAATACAAATCTTTCAAATGGTAGTTTATGTACAGTTAGATATACTTTGTAAAGCGAATCTCACTTCCTTTTTAGAAAAAAATATCTTAAACATCTGGCTTAGTTTTAAGTTTGAATAACTAAACCTAGCTCTCACTATGAACATAGCCATGCAAGCTGACATGGAGTTAAAAAGGCCCAAATAATATTTTTTATATTTGTTATTGTCACTAGATGTTGGAGGATGTTCTCTCAGTGCAGGACACAGCCTCCATGGCCAGCCTGCTGGAGATCCTTGTAATTCTGTGGAAAAGTGTTCAGAAATCTCTCATGGCTAACCAAGAGGCCTTCAAGTACACCACGTCAAAGTTTGCATCAGTTCTTCCCCAGTACCTTAAAATCTTTCAGGTAAGAGGCACATTCACACAGAGAAACAAAGGGCGATTTAAAAACAAAGCTGAACACTGTAATCACACCCTTAAAGCTGATGCAATATGGTTGCAACATGACGCAGTTTTGTGCATATGTGTGTGCGCAGGAGGAAAGGTGTAAAGCCCCTCTCATTCTTCTAGCCTCTCTACTTCCTGCCTCTTCCGTTCCAGCTCTGAGGTTAGTAGGACTCTCCCCCTCAACTACCCGTCAGCGCACTGCTCACATTTTTAAATGCCCCATTTTAAAGCAGTAGTCCAGATAAAAATGAAAACACCCCCTTGAAATGAGACGAATTTGAAATGTCATTTTTTTGGGGGGAGAGCTATTCCGGCAAAGGACAGTTTGGTGAAGAAAAACATTTCAAAATCATCTTTCCTGCTGATGGTGTCTCAGCCATCTCCCCAGAACAGCAGGTTGGCTCAAAAGTGAAATGCCAATTCTGATTCCTATTTGATCCAAAGATGTCCTTTAATGCTGACGGGATTGAGTGTGTTCTGAAGGCTTTAGAGCGATCTGTACGACTGTCTGGGTGTACTGCATGACTGTGTGTTCCTCTCTGCAGGAGTAAAGTGATGTCTCACTTGAGGAGTTTGAAAGCAGGCACCGCTGTGACAGCATACAGTCAGTCGGTGGAGTGTCTCTGTAGCTGGGGGCAGATCAGCCATATTGTGGAGCTGATAGACAACTGGCTTGTGGAGGCCATACCTGTGAGAGAGGTAAATGTCCTGTAGAGTGGCCATGTAGGGGTCATAAGCTGTTTAAGGTGTTTTCATGTCCTCTATGATCACTCTCTTGTCAGCAAGGTAATGACGATACATCTGGTAAAGTGCATTTTGATGGGCTGGAGGAGTCGAAACCAGATCTGGGCCTAGACTATCTGGATTATATGCTGCTGCACCCTAAAACCCGAGACTGTCTGTTCACGCTGCCACTGGATCAGATCAGACCACTCCATAAGGCCCTCGACAAATGGAAGGTACAGAGGTTTGATGATTACTATTAAAGAGAACCGGTTGTAATGATAATAGTGTTGGCAAACCGGTGTGGTTTAGGCAATAAATGTCTGCGCATGTGCAGTGTGCGGGCAGATGGCCTGGAAGTGTGCGTGGTGACAGCAAGCCAGAGTTATAGCCGCTAATAAAGAACCAACTTTAAATAAAACAGCTTCACAATTGAAAGTCAATGGACTCACAAGATCAGAACACCGGTGAAAACATACTCTTTATGTGATTATACTGTCATTAAAAAGTCTATATGGTAATTGCAGGTTTTCACCAGTCTTGCTTTAAAGATACTGTTGCACTGAGCTGTTCAGCTAAAGGACATTGTTTTTGCCATTTTATATTAGTCAAAACTCTGATGTTTTGTTCAAAGGGAAGTTTATATTTTCTGCAATGGTATGTTTTCTGGTTGAAAAGTTTTTTTTTTATGCTTAGTTCTGAACTGATTTCAAAGTGTACTATCATTTTGGAGCTATTGTCAATTCTCTTTGGTAAATGTGTGCAGTCGCTGTTGTTTTCCTCTCTGAGTGGAGCAGAGGTCAGTGTAGCAGTCATTGAGACAGCGCTGAGAGTTTTTGTCTTCCATGGCCGGCTTTGTATCCATCTTCAACACAAAGTAAGTGTACTGCAATTACTCCTCTGCATTCACTCTTTGAGTCTTCACACTCCAAACAAAGCCAACATCCACTGAACACACTCCCACAAGCGAAACATTTTTCATATTGAGTAGCAAGATAGTGTTAAATTAAAATCGCCAGTAGGTGACAGCAAATGACTGTTAATGAGTGAATCATTGAGATTCAAACGATTCATTCAAACGGCTGATTCATTCGGAAACAAAGCATGTACGTTAATGAGTGAATCACTGAAACATGTATTCAACTGAATAAATAAACACCATCCATTTCTCAGAGACACAAAACAGGCAAAAACAGGCAGTATTGTGTCTAAAATGTAAGTCATTTAATGCTAACTTTATTAAAATAGTATAAAATGATTTATACATTTGTTATCATGCTGTATTATTAATAGACTAATAAAGTATGCGTGCTTTCTCTGTGTGTGATTTGATGATATAGCCTACTCGATAATGTCAGATCGCACATCATTACAACAATACTTACCATATTATCACAGATGATATACTGTATATCTCACACCCCAGCCTCGACTTTGATTGGAAAATGAAATTGACCGTGGTTAACTCGTGGGAGCACTTGTTTGCATGTGAGCAAAGTTTTTTAGGAGTCTAACTTGCAAACGCTAAACCACTGATTCGTCAAACCTGCTTTCTTGCAGTCTGTGTTCTTCTGACTTTATATTATATACTTTATATATAAAAAAGTATCGGAGTAAAAGTATACATTTTAATTAGGATATGTAGTGGAGTAAAAGTTAAAGTTGGCTGAAATTTAAAAACTCAAGTAAAGTACAGACACTCACAACAAATACTTAAAGGGATAGTTCACCCAAAAATGAAAATTTTGTCATTTACTCACCCTCAAGTAGTTCCAAACCTGTAATAATTTATTTGATCTGCTGAACACAAAGGAAGATATTCTGAAGAAAGTTTGTAACCAGGCTGTTTTGGGGCACCGTTGACTTCCTTAGTAGGAAAAAAAATACAATGAAAGTCAATGGTGCCCCAGAACTGCTCTGTTTCCCACATTCTTCATAATATCTTCCTTTGTGTTCAGCAGAACAAAGAAATTCATACAGGTTTGGAACTACATGAGGGTGAGTAAATGATGACAGAATTTTCATTTTTGGGTGAACTATCCCTTTTAGTACACTGTAACAAAGTATTATTATTACTTCCTTATATTACACCATTGCTTCCGGCTGTCTAATGCTGAACGGTGCAAATGGTTTTCATTGGACATGACTTGGATTTTGTTGACTGCCAATCAAGCAGTGGTTGATTGAATGGTTTGTAAGCTCACTTTTAGATTGTACAAATACTTTCTGATCATACAGTTCCCAGAGGAGCGGGAGTTCCTCAAATCCCTGGAGCATTCTGTGTCCTGGGTAGAAGAAAGAGTCCTTCCTTTCCTGGCCAGCTCAAGCAGTGAGCAACAATTGTCCTTAAGCAGGAAGACCGTAGAAGTGAGTGGCATGATCAGTGTGAAAGTAGTTTATTTCAAAATTTAGTCCAATTTAAATGGTCATAATATTTAACAATATCAAATAAATGCAGCCTTGGGGAGCATAAGATAATTATTCTTACCAACAAACATTTAGTGTACATGCAAAACATTTTAAGTCTTCATATATAACATTATATATTAACAATATTGTTTTCCTTGTTGAAAATTATAGACAGCAAATGAGGCCTAAAACTAATCCATTGCTTCACAATGAACTGTGCAGACACACCTGATTTTGCGTTATATGTATATAATTTATTTCCCTTTTCTGTATCATTGTCAGAGTTGTTTCAGAAGACTAATTCACCATGAGTTCCCTTGAGATTGTTCAGGTTTTTTTTGATTTATTAGTAAAATAAGGTCTGTGGTGAACATAACTGGACGATTTTTGGATGTTTTGTTGTACAGCATATACTGCACACACTCCCACCCAAAATATCTCTGTGTAGTTAAATATTATAAACATACGATTTTAAAAATGAACATAACTGCTTTAGAAATTTTTAGTATGTTTTAGTATGTCTGTGTTTTTATGTTGTAGAGCAAAATGTCAGATTATTGTTCATTTACCACAGACCTTGTTTTATTCATAAATTGAAAACCTCCATTATATAAACCCATTGGAAAATCTCAAAGGAGAACCCATAGCGAATTAGTCTTCCAGGTTTTGACGTCTTAGATACAGCACTGTGCAGCATAATGCGTTTATAACAATTGTTGTGTATGTGTGTTTTAGAGAAAGGATACATGTGCATCCCTCGTGTGCTCACTCTGCTTACTGAGGTGGCACAGTGCTGCCTGTCCCATAAGCCTGAGGAAGATCAGGAAGATGAACTATCCCTCACCATCCGCATTTTGACCAACATCTTCCAGAAAGTTGTGGAGATCATAGCGCATCGACTGCGGAAAGACAAGGAAGAGGGGCAGGAGGTGAGGTGTTAGGGCCTTCCTCAAATACACTTTCCATTTCCGGATGTTTCTGAATGTGTTTGAAAAACATGTGCCTGCACATGTACATGTATAAACTCAAATTAGTCTTGTTAAAATTGGACTAACATTTCTGCCTGATGACATTTTATTCTGACACTTTATTTTAAAGGGGTCATATGATGTTGCTAAAAAGAACATTATTTGGTGTAATGCAATGTGTTTACGCAGTTCGAGGTTCAAAAATACATTATTTTCTGTACATTATTATTGTTACTCTTTACTCTGCCTTTTGCTTATTTTTTTACAAAGCTCATTGTTCTGAGAAACGAGGTGTGCTCTGATTTGCCAGCTATCCAGTGCGTTATGATTGGCCGAATACCTTAAGCATGTGACGGAAATGTTACACCCCTTACCATGTTGTGATGCCATGTCCCGGCATGACGAGACTAAAACAATAAAACCCATTATAAACGAGGCATTTGTTGCAGTCAATGAGGACATAATTACTGATTATAATGACTTGTACGGTCTTTTTACGTGTTGCGCGGTGCAGCGTAACACCATGTCTGCATTTGTGATCGTAGAAACGCCAAACAAGCACTACTCTACACTGCTCAAAACTCGCGTTTGAATAGTCAGTAGCAGATTCTTTAAATATGAAAACGTACTTACAGGCTGTGAGTCAGAAGCACCAGACTGTCCTTGTGACGTTGGAATTGCCCCACTTTATAGTGTTCACATTGAAGGCTACCACACAGTAAACTGCTCTGCACACACTCAAATATTTGCATTGTACTGTTCTGGAACAGTGTTGTAAATATATCTTACCACTGATTTCTAGTTGTGTACTCATTTGAAAGGCCAAACAAAGTACTTTGCGTTCACAACAAAACACACAGCATCTCCACGACATGGCGGCAGCAGCAACCATACTGCAGCGAGGACAATAGTTACGCCTTCTTTCATTGCATGTACGTTTGGGCGGTGTTATGCTAATTTTCCCACACCGTGATGTAGACATGTGGGGGCGTGTTTAAATGAGCCGTTTTAGGAGGGCGTGGACAAGTCTTAACTTTTCTAAAGAATATCGCTTTGATTTTGAGACTTTAATCTTTGCAACTTTACAGATCTTATCTATAAACAAACAGCTTGTAACACTCCAAAGAGAAAGAAAAACAGAAATTGCATCATATTCATATATCATAAAATCCTTTCTTTGTGTATCTTTAGTTGTGTTGCTCTTCTGAAGAAGCTCTCTATGACTTCATGCTGGTGACTAAGTTTACAGCTGAGAGGTCAGAGTTCATCACAGGAGTCTTCTCATCACTCTGTGCAGCAGTTATTATTGATATCAGCCGCACCTTGCAGAAGGTAAATCTGCTAATTGTTTAGTTTATTGTGCTGTTTGATTTGTGTGGCATTTCTCGTTTGTCTTTTTAATTGAAAGATTTTTTAGCTCACAGCATTTCTTTGTACTCAGATGTGTCTTTAAATGAGTTATTTAAATAAGAAATGTTTTGTTTTTGAGAATAAATAAACAAAAAGCTGGTTTCTAAAAGCATGTTTAAAAATAAGAAGATGGATAAAATAAACAAACAGACACTGAGTCAAGGAATAATAAATGTATAAAGCAACAAGTTGATGTCTCTTCATGCAGATCTCTCATGTGGAAGAGGTGTTGACTCCAGAGACGCTTAATGACCTTCCACCTCTCTCGAACACCATACTCAAAGTAATGCTCAGATCACCTCCTGTTACCAGGTAACAATAATCCCCAGCTAGAACTAAAAGCCTATGTTTAAACTTAAATTGAACAATTCTAATCATTTTCTGGTATGTTCTAGGTTTTTTCTATCTGAAATGAGCTCCTCCATAGAGTCAGAGGCCATTGATAGTATCTCACAGTGGGCTGCAGTTACACACATTTGACCAATCATCAAACAATGTGAGTTTTTGTTACTAATTTTTAGTTGTTGAGGCCCGTTCACACCAATAAAGGTAACACTAACTATATTAGCATCTGCACAAACAGACAATAACATTGTTTAATATATGCACACTGCAAATATGTCATCTGCCACTTAAAATGCTCAAGCTCTGACTATCATTCATCAACTTGACAAAATAGAAAATGATTCCAATCATGTTGTTATCATTGTAATTGTGGTGTGACCTTCCCTATTCTCACAAAATTATAACGATTATTAAAACTTCAGTTATCGTTATAGTTGCCACCATTGGTGTGAATGGGCCTTTATTTGGTTCCATTACCAGAATGCCTGAAAGTAAGAATTTGAGAAATGTATAAAATATTATTATACTGAACACTAGTGGTAGGAGGAAAAATGTATTCTCTGATGCATTGCGATTCTCTCTTCAACGGTTCTGAATCGATTCTGAGCTTGTGTTTTTTAGAGACGCTGCGGGCTTCATTGCGTTGTGAGACACGTGCACATTTCTTGACAGTGTGTGCTTCCACCCGCCGTGTTTTACTTTAGATATGCTTTCATTTATGCCGTTTGGAATGCAGTACTATTAGATGCGCTGATAGACTTTCACGCGCTTTGTGTTTGTTTGTCCTGAAGCACGATGTGCAGTACTATTGAAAACAGTAAATGTGACGCATCGTGATATTGACTTGATAATAATGATAATCGTAATTCAATTGAATCTGAAACCAAAGATTCACATCCCTATTTTAAAGATGACACTGACACACAGATTCCAACTATAAACAAAAACAAGCATAGAAACTACAATTTTGGTTCAAATGTAAAGTTGTACTTATACAGCAGTATCATTATTGGGGAAAGAATGTAGATCAAGAATCGTTTTGGAATCGGATCGCGACTCTCTGGATCGGATCGGGTCGTGAAGTGCCTGGAGATTCCCACCCCTACTGAACACATTCTCAAAGATTTCATATCGCTGAGCCTAAAGCATATAACAAGTCCAGTGGAGTTGGATTTAGTGATATGAAGTGAAAAATGAGACTGAGTTTCATATGTTTCTTTTATAAAATCCTCTGAATACATGATTGTTTTTACCCTTCTGCTCTGTTCATTACAGCTGATGTATTTATTGAAGTGGAGTTGAAGGAAATTGCTTTGGCTGTACGCGGACAAATACAGAACTATTACAACATCACTGCTGAAAACTCTGACGATATACAGAGGTAAAAGATTTAGATGTCATATTGTGCAAGCATGCTGTCTGAGTCCTATATACAATAATAGCTGTACAACTGTTAATGTTGTTTTGTTCTCTCTAAATCTTAGGACCATCTATGAATCCACTGTCAGGATGCTGAATGATATCCTAAATCAATGTCCCAACAACCAATCAGTTAAACGGACAAGCTAATAGTTTCAAGCTTCTGCATGATCCCAGAAAATCCTTTATTTCTTATTTTGTTCTCTCAGCTGTATAGTGTCTTGGATGTTTTTTTGTTTTCAGCTCTCTATATACAAGAACATTCACTTTATAAACACAACTTCCATAAAACTTTGTCTTAGGTTCAGTGGAATCACTAATCATTTTATTTTGTACAGTTTCAAATGCAGCAGTGTTTCCTTTGCATATAACTGTGGGTTATAATCTTATCAGTCTTCGTAATTCTATATTTGTCTCCATTTTTTTAAGACATTTCAGTGAATCTGGTTTACCTTAAGACGATACTTCTGTTTAAGGTGTCTTTGATGAAATACATCTCTCCTATTTACCTTTTCTGCTTTATACTTGGATCCAAATATTGGGGTGTGATGTGTTGTTGTTATACTTCGACTTTTGCCTATTAAACCTTAGAAATGTTCAGACAAGTAATTGCTAAATGCATTCTGAGATATGAATATATGATTCAATATTTTTCAGTCTAAAATCATGGTGTGAAATAAAGAAAAAGCACATGAGATTCGGACTGGTTTTGAAGAAAGCGTGTTGCTTAAGCATAATTTATTATTTGGGTGGATTGTGACTTCTACGTTAAAATATTATTACTACATTTTCTCCTTTTTTAATATCTGCTTTTCTTCACATTACCCTTGTAACACTTTCCCATTGACCTGCCTTATAATTAATCTTTAATTATCGGCAATTTAAAGTGCAATGTGCCCATAACCATCTAGTCCACTATCGGTCCATGGTGTAAATTTCACTTTCTCGCCTTTCAAGGCTATGGATGGAGATTGTTCGACATGGTAAATTATAGCATACCTTTGACTTGGTTCACCACACACGGGGCATGTGATTTATTATTGTAGTGCGTTGTTTGTCAAGTACATACCAGCGTTTCGATAGGGGGCACGACCTTTGAGCAAAACAACTGCGCTGGAGGGCAACATAGATAACCCACTCAACTGCATCTGTCTGAGAGATGAGAAGAAGTGTGGTCCATCGCTGCAGACGAAATACACCTGACCGTTCTTCAACTTCTATAAACACAATCAAAGTACAGCTAGGACTACAATAATACACATGAAAACATAAAACACAGAAATATACACATATACATGTGATGAGCTAAACGTGTAAATATACGTGCAAATGGCGAGTCTTAATTGTTTTCTTATTTAAAAATTGTCTTAACATTAATTTGCATTTCTAAAAAAAAAAAAAAGATTGACTTTACTCTACTTACACTTATGAATACGAAATTTAGCAAAAATGAAAAATACATTTGTAATGTAGTACTCGTTCCTTTTATTTGAGGGGATATTAGTGAAACCAAATAAAACATTGTTCTAAGCGCAAAAAAGTTGGGTCAATGTTATCAGTTATAAATCTAGTCAAATATTTCCAAAGTCTTAAAACACGCACATGGAGAGAACGCACGTAGCTGGTGACGTCATCGGCCGAGGAGGGGCGCTGACCGTGGTGCTGAACGCTCCTCGCGCCTCTCAGAGTTGAGTACAGGACACTGGGTACCAGAGCTTCACTCATCTCACTATCCTCCATCTCAGTCGCCTCTGACCTACTTCCGCTCTAATCACATCACCCCTGAAACGCAAGAGCCGCTATGCCGAATTAACGAGCGCTGTTTGGGCTCGACGGGAGGATGGCTTGTGTGCGCGCGCTGCTCCTCGCCTTGCTGTCTGTCCACGCGCTCGCTGCATCCGCGGACAGGAGACTCGGTAAGTTAGTTCAACACGACGCCCCAGCAAGTTTATGATCTTTGTCGCTCTTACCTGTCGAAATAAGCCAACTTGTGTTTGTGTTTTTTCTTCGAGTGCAATAATGAGGTTAATCACAACAGCGGGTTGGCGCGCAGAGATTGATGGTTTTTTTATGCATATTAGCGGTTCGTTAATAAATGTGTCCAAATAAAGTCCTTCACCCAAGTTGTGAGGTTTTACAGCCCATTGGTAATTTTGATTCTGGGTCACATGTACCTGAATCAACATTCTTGTTGCTCCTGGAGCAATTTCCCCATCAACCAATCAGATGTCAAGGATAATGGCTAAGGGTGTAAAGGGATTGTACACTATCAACTTATCATTTACTTATTGCACTCTCAAAAAAAATAAAGGGTTTATGGTAGTACTTTAAGGACACGTGATACTATTCATAGGGAACCAATATACACTTATTACTGGGTGCATGTTCCTTTTTTAAGGGTGTAATGTCTTGTTTGGTTCGATTGAATCGAACACAAGTTCATTTCTCCCCTTGGTGCGGATCTTTTGGGCAGGTGTGAATACAGCAATCGCACTCGAGTGTGGACCAAACGTCCGTACTGAGACCCAGCTAAAGAGGTGGTCTCGGTCCGCTTCCAAATGAGCTCTGGCACGGTTGAATGGATGAACCAATGAATAAGGAGTGACCTTAGCACACGTGTGGTTTTGTTTACAATTTCTGGTTGACTTGCAAAAGGGCAATGTTAAAGCGAACCACACCAAACAAAAAAAACTAAAACAGTGTATTTGGTCCGGACCAAAGCAAGTGTACTACTGGACTTTCCTAGTGTGAATACACCCTAATTACTGTCCCAGTGATGAGCTGAAGGTACAGTTATTGCATATTTCTGACAGTGTGTTTTAATGGAAGATAGATAGTGATAGCTGGAGCTGTAGGATTGTTGTTCCAGGACCATCAAAATCTGCTGATCCAGTAACATATTCTGGTCCTCAATAGAAAAAAACGGTTCATATCTGTGTTTTAGGACAGTTACCTCAGAGCCTTGTTTCCTTGAGTATGCAGAGCACATTGGGTCGCTAGACAAATAGGAGATAGTTCTAGTGCTCCTTACTGGCAGTGGATTACATAATCGCATTACGGTTCATTAAAGCATCTTGGCAGGCTTCATCTTTCAAAGGCAAAGGTCGAGAGCGAGAGCCAGCCTCAGCTGAGAGGGACCCGGCTCGAGCTGTAAACGCTTCATGAACTGGTGCGTTCACACATGGATAGTGAGGGAGCTTTGATCATTGAAGACTGCAAACTTTATTAAAGACTTCAAATACTGGGGCTGGTTTGTCTGTGACATTTCCAACAGATGCCATGTGCATCAAAATCTTCTTCTAGGTCAGAGCTGTGGCGTAGCGGGTAGTACATGAATGCAGAACTCACTAGAATGCAGATTTGAATCTGGCTTGTGTCATGTTAAGATCAAATTACTAGTCTCTCCTTCTCATCAACAGTCTTTTGATAGACTTATTAATTTGATCATGTGGATATGTTTTAGTTATTTTGTGAGCATGTTAAATATTCTGTAAGGACTGATTTATATTACGTTCATTACTCTGAGAGTTGAATTCATTGTTTGCAATCTAAAAGCTAAATCACACTAGGCTTGTAATGCTGGTTCTGAAGTTTTTTTCTAGAATGTGCAGTGTTACTAAATGATTTGCAAACACTCAGCTGGGTTAAGTAAGCTGTGGTTGGAGAACAATGCATCATGGGAAGGGTGTTTAGAAGCAGGCAATCTCTGTGGTTGGCATATGAGGTTGGCAAACACTGGGATGAGTGAGTTCTGTAAAGCCCTGATGAATAGAGCTGTTAAGCATCTCCAAACAGTCTGTTGGAGGCTTATATATCACTGCATTCAGACTGAATCTGGGTCTCCAACTTTCGCCATCTTTCTGTTTTATCATTTTTTTGATCGTTCTGTATGAAAATATCTGGTAACACCATAAAGCCAGATGAAGTCTGCATTTCAAATGAATTTGAAGGATATTCTTAATTCATTCTAATATATGCATAATTGCACAATGCCTTATAAAAAAATACACCTTTTAAAACTCAAGTGTTTGTTTAAATCATCATACTCTTAAATGTCATACTGTTATACTTATTTCCAGTGGCATGGACACAATGTGCAATGCTGTATATTTTAGACAGGAATTAGAGATTTCAGAGACAGAAACGGAGTGAGTCAGACTTGTCCTGTGAGAGATGCAAATGGTCTGATGTTCTGAATGTTTTATTCTTAGGTTTTTGTTAGAGTCTATAGCGATGGTTGAATTCACAATCAGTGTGTGTTTATGTACACAGAAGCACATTGTTATTTTTAATAAGTCCCTTTGTGTATTCTGTTTACATCATCTAATGAACATGATATAGGAGACCTGCATCCTCTTCAGCAGCTCCATGAACTTCCTGTGAGGAGGCAGGCGCGTGGGAGATGCTGCTCATCTCAAATGTACAGGAAGCAGCAGAGATTCAAATTGAGCTATTTTAACAGAACATATTATTTATGGCTCATTTAGAATCTCTGATGTACATTTGAGGTGAACAATATCACCCATGCCTGACACACCTAGCTCAAGATGACAGAGGAGCGGGCGTTTTCAGAAACAAATGACTAGCAGTGTTCTTCTCTAGTGTCACGCAAAGTAATATTCTGATTCAGTACAAGTTATGCTCAATCGATAGCATTTTTTATAGTTTTTTATAACTCATTTTTATAACAAAAAAGGACATTTATAATGTCCTCATTTTCTTTAAAATAGATAAAATCTGGGTTATTGTGATCCACTTAAATTGGAAGTGAATGGTCCAGTTTGTAAACATTCCAGTACTCAACATTTCATTAGTGTAGGCACAAAATGTAAACATTATGCATGTTAACATGATTTTCACTGTACAAATTATTTGTAATTTTAACAGTAAAAGACAAAAAATCTAAATAGTAAATACCTGTTAATTGGTTAACAGTACATTCTAATACTATATACTGTACAGTGAAATCTGTAATAGATCTTTCATGAAATGTCATGATATGTACAGTAAAATACTGTTAAATGTACAGTTTTTGAAGAAGTAAAAGTCATCTTATAATTTACAATCAAAAATGTAAATTAACATTCTCAAATTCTCTTTGTGATGTATTTTATAAAAATAAAATAAAATTAACATATATATATTTTTTGTATTACTTAAACATAACAAGAATAGCTTTTAAAGCGGTCATATGAGGCTTTTTAAAGATAATTAATGTATTTATTGTAACATAATATGTTGACATGCTTAATGTAAAAAAAACATCATTATTTATACTGTACATTATTGTAGGTCCTCTATGCCCCGCCTCTCTCAAACACTTAGTTTTCTACAAAGTCCCTCCTTCCGACAAACACAGTCTGCTCTGATTGGCCAACTGGCACAGTGCATTGTAATTGGCCGAACACCACAAGCACTTGTCGGAAATGTAGCGCCTCCTTGCATAATCGCGAGCTTCATCTTTCGAAAATAAATGTAAAGACAGTTCAAATTTGAACAGTCAATAGCAAATACTTAAACTTATAACAAAACATACTTGCAGTTGCTGATTCAGAGGCAGAGTCAAAACTACCTCCTCTCCTAGGTTCACGAAAGAGTTGTAATTAGTTGTAATCTGTTGTAATTAATCTTAATGATTCCTAAATGCATTTACTTTTTTAAGCATAGAATTTTCGCATAGAAACACACAGCTTCTTCCTGACACGGCTGCATCAACACTACTGCTGTTACTGAAACCAGGCCATGCAAATATTTCCATATGTAGACATGTGGGGGCGTGTTTGAATGAGCCGTTTTGGGGGTGGGGGGTTGGGCGTGGCAGTCTTAATTTTGATAAAGAATATCTCTTTGGTTTTGAGACTTTAGTCTTTGCAACTTCAGGGATCTTATCTATGCACAACCAGTATGTAACTCTCCAAAGAGAAAGCAAAACTTGAAATCACATCATATGACCCCTTTAACCAACCATATAAATGAGAGGAACACATTTACAGCTCAAGTAATACACACTTTTTATCAGACAAACTGATGTGCTTTTCCAAATGTATACACTTCACATTTATACTATCTTCTAAAAACTGGGCCCATATATTTCCTTTGTAAGTGCCTCACTGTAACCTCAATTTTTGCTTTTATTATTATTAATAATAATACTAATAATAATAATAAGCAAGTAGTTAATAGTGAGAATCGGTCCCACATACTAAAGTGTTACCAGAATATTCCTCTAATGTTTGGATAATCACCCTTACCTCATGGCCTGAGTCAGCTTGAAGCTACATACAGGCTACTGTAAGTCAGAATAACCCCATTTAAACATATATAGATAAATGGACAAAGTTTGAGATAGATATGACACCCAGTCATTTATCTCAGTCAGTTTGTATTAAATAATTCATTATCTACCTCTGTCTCCATATCTCATCCAAGCCATTCACTGAGGTCTGTTTGAGAGAGAGATTATTTATGTGAGCCATGTGAGGTTCAGCTTCTCAGTGCCTTTAATAAAGCTGCTGTCAGGCAGGTTAGAAGAAAAGAGATGATATGATCAAATGTGGACAGCTTGGCTGAATATCGCAGCCTGGGTCTCATCAGGCATATCTAATGGAGAGGTCCATGGCCTTCAACAGAAAATGTATTTGAGTTGATATTTAAATGAAAATTTGTCGGGATCAGCAAGTAAATAACACCAATCAAATCTCCATTTGTGATAACCATAACAATAAATAATATATAGTAAATAGTAACCTTAAGAACATTTTCAACATTAATTCTGAGTAATGAGCTTAAGCAGCATGGTGCTCATTTTCCAGTTAACTGCATTTCAATAATATTTAGAATCAAATTATAATAAATCAAACTATTGACTGAATAGAAAAGCAGGTGTAAATTTGATAAAGTTGACAGTAAGTATTACTGCTACTTAAAGGGATAATTCTCATAATATCGAAAATGCTGTCATTGATTTATCACCCTCATGTCCTTCCTAATTTGTATGACTTTTTTCTGTGGAATGCAAAATTTATTTTGAAAAACACATTTCAGTTGAAAATAGGGTTCCAAAGAAGAAAGTCATACAAGTTGAAAACAGCATGAGTGTGAGTAAATGAGCAATCTCATTAGGTATGCCTATTTTTGTTGGCTGTTTCTCAATGAAACTGTCATGAGAGCTGCATGAATATCCGAGTGTCACTGCTAATCGTCTCAGTGTGAAATCTGATAGTTTCTGAAGCACTGCCTGAGCTGAATGTGTCTGTCATCCCTGTTCTGTTTTTGCTAGATGAGCTTTTGTATCTGCGTGTGGTCTTGTCATCTGTCTTTGTTAGAGAGGAAGTTCTCCTTTCTGCTTATGTGTGCAGACACAAGCTGTTATCTGTGAGTGTGTATCCCAGCATCCTTTTAGCACCCCACAGTGTTTGGCATTCTGGCACACACAGGTAATGCAGACAGCAATTATAACACTAAGTAGTAATGTGTGTGTGTGTGTGTGTGTGTGTGTGTGTGTGTGTGTGTGTGTGTGTGTGGTGGTGGTGGTGGTGGTGGTGGTGGGGGTACTTGTCTCATATATCATCTGTTGCAAAAATATCAATTTTACTGATTGTGTAAATAATCAATGACTTTTTAATTTTTGGCAAATTACTCAAATCTCATCCATCATGTGATGCCGTCACCCCACCTGCTGTTATTTCAAGTGTGTGCTCTGTGTAACCAGACCCTTTCAACTGCCATAGAGTCTTTACATTATACACATCTTAGTTGGGGTAGATGGCATTTTAACTTTTTTTGTGAATGGAAATTATGTGAGTGTGTGTGTGTGTGTGTGTGTGTGTGTGTGTGTGTGTGTGTGAGAGAGAGGTCACCAGGAATTGATTAAATATATGTTAGTGTTGTATCACATTGAAAGCACACTTATAACTTTTTGACTTACAGCTTCATTTTAAACTGGTTAAAACTGAGTTCACACAACCTCTTATCAAGATAAGTAGCCCAGAGCAGATTTTCATTTAAAAGGACATTAAGAAAAGGTCAAATCAAATCATTATTGGCCAGTGTTTACAGTCAGGAAACATTCATATGTTCAGTTTATTAAGAGAGAAACTCCCTCGCAGCGCAGGTGAACACGACTGTGATGTATTTTCAGTCTTCATGTACTCCTAGAGTTCCATCATGCTTGCTTAAACAAAACTGCACAACCATGTGAATAAGTATTATGTACATTCTTGAATTATTTCCCTAATGACCTATGCGGAGTTTTTCACAATACTTTCCTAGCAGATCTTGTATTCCCCATTGACCTACATACAACTGCAAGCAATGCAGCAGATGCAGTTCCACACATTATATGAGATGAGATGTTTTGTGTTCAGTTCCCAAGCTTTCAGATAGTTCCATATCCATATAGTTTATTTTGCAGTTCAACTCAACATACATTGTATATTTGTAGAAGGAAAGTAATGAAAACCACTAACACAAAATGTCAGAACCGCAAACTTAAATCCAACGGTGTCTCATGCATCACAGCCCAATGCCCAGGTAGACAACAACTTCTCAAACTTAAGCCTGGCTGTGCATTTATTTCATTTCTCATCCAGGCCAGCTCACAACTTTTGTATTTTTCATGAAATTTGAAGAATCATTATGTACATATTGTCAATTGCAAGAGAGCTTAGAGATGTTTTCTACACAATGGCTAAGTAGCAGGGCATTTGCACGCTTTCCCTCATTAATGACTTACTCAAACAGGTATTACTTGGCTGTTCTGAAATATATGTAATGGAGGCCAGCGAGTAGATGCTGTGCAGGTAAACCTCACTCCCCTGATCTTAAGGCATTGGCGAATGGCGTAGTGACTGCAGCCATTTAGCCTCCTTGTTAGCCGTCCGCCTCCCATGCAGGCGATCAGGGATCCGAGACCGCCTCGGAGAAGCCAAGAGAGACCTGTTACTAGGGTGGCCATTTCCATAACACCAAAAAGGAGGACACTTTGCGGTATTTAGTGAGGCAAGAATAATTGCATAGGACACTTGTGTGCGCTTCTACAATACATATTTTGTCCATTTTGTCCATCATATCGATAGTATCAGGGCCGTGCAGAGACCTTTGGAGGGGCAGGTGCACAAAATATAAAAGGGGCACATGAAACAAGGCTTTAAATAGGGCTGTGCACAAAATATCATAACAGCAATATATAGTGATGCATTCCTTGCTGATACGTATTGATGCGGATGCTGTAAATACTGTAATAATAAAAGTAAAAGTATGAATAGATTTTAGTCAAATGACATTAAAATACCAGACCCTTCCACCCCCATGAAACTTTTCTCCCTCAAATAGCACGAATAGAGTGAACACATGCACCATTGTTTATGGTGCTGCTGCTGTAATATAACGTTAGAAGTGGCGTTTGCTGGCTAAACACAGCGATTTAAACAAAAGCTGTGCAATGCATGTTCTCTTCACGTTGTTCTTGTAAAATAATAATAATGATAAGTAAACAAGCATACCACTCCGCTGAGAACCCCACTTACTTAAGCTGCAACCGTGGCGGACGATATTGAAGTGGTGCCATGAGCGAGGATCGTTCGGATGAGGTCGTCAGGTGAAAGGTTATCATGTGGGTGATTTTATTTACGGCTAAATTATTAATCATTAATTTTACTGATTAGATTGGGCAGGGTGTTTAATTAAAAAAAAATAAAAAAAAAATAAAACAATAAATTGCCTTGACAAAGGGGCACTTTGGGCAAAGGGGCAGGTGCTCTCACCTCCCCTGTGCCTGGATAGTATCATGATACAGTGATTCTGAAATAGCCTACTCTATTCATTGCCAGACAATTTGATCTATGATATATCTTGATGTAGATCTATGTGTAACAGAAGAGGCAAAAAATTGTGTTTGTTCACAATATTTGTATTTATTCAAGACATTGTGATGTCTGTTTCAAAAAACTGACCACTGAGATGAACCTGTCTTACAAAGTGCACAGTGCCTGAAAACATAACATTTCTGGACTTCTGGAAATAATAGAAATACATAAACACTTCAACAAAACTGTTCACAGTGGGCACAATCCATGAAAGCGTCTCTACTGCTTTTGATATAAATGTAAATGTGTATTCGGATTTAAATGATTGGATTGACGCGTTACGTTATGATATGACCGTGTGTAGCACGTGTTTTCATTTTATCCAATGATATATCAGATATTTATTTGACACCACTTTCAGCCAATCATTTGTTTAACCAGAAGATCTTATGGCATTAGGGCTATGCTGCGTCCCAATAAAGATTCGATCGTTTTTAGGCCGATTCAGCGGAACTCAAAAAGGAGGACAAATGAGTGTCGGTTTGGCCGGACAGGGGCTTAAAATCTGGACTGTCCCAAAATCCGGTGTAAGCCTACTTGTTACATATATACATACACAAATACATTTTACATAGGGAGAATCTTGAGTAGTACTTTTGGGTTTAGTACAAGTTAGCTCAGTCAACAGCACTTGTGCCATGTTGATAAACAAAACAAACAAACAAACTAAATCGATTGAGCATAGACCAACTGGCAAGATACTGCAATTGATTAAATCTTTCCTACTTCTCTCATACCGTACACAACAAACCAGTCTGATACACTCTTACCTCTATCTGATAGATCAGCACTCATGTCTGAGCATGTCAATTGACTTGGCACATTAGAATAGTAGATCTCTCTCACACACTCATCTCTCTCTTGGTCTGACTGTTATGTTCTGTGTGCTTGTGTCCACGGGCATTTTGTTTCCCTAGAGAAATAACAAAATAAGGAGTCTCTCTCCTGTCTGTTGTCTTTGTTAGTCTCTCTCTCTCTCTCTCTCTCTCTCTCTCTCGCTCTCTCTCTCTCTCTCTCTCTCTCTCTCTCTCGTATACATCTAAATCATTCACCATGACAGAGAGAAAGGTCACACTGTCTATTTCTGACTCCCATAGTCCCACCATGTCTCTCATCTTTAATTCACACTGATAGGTTGATGCCTGAAGCCCCCTAGTGGGTAATTGCTTTCAGCTGGACCCACTTGACAGGGTCTTTCCTTCACCTGACACGTAGTTCAGCAAAACATTTATAGATGTATTTATAAAGTCTTGATTGAATGTAGGAATGCATGAATTGTTTTAAAGTACTGACATTTGAGGATAAGTCTAATATTTTTCAAGTTTCACACCCATCCAGAAAAAAAGGCAATGCTCTTCGTAAATTCCCACTGAGCTCAGTTTCATGTGCAATTGTATTTATATTGTTTTGTTCTTTTAAGATAGCTTTGCTTGCTCACATTGAAATGTATTTTCAGGACATCTTGAGAAATACGTAAGGAAGGAAAAGTAAAAGAATCTTGTTCTAACTAGTGATGAAAAAAATGGCTAAAATGGCTATCAACTTAAAGATTTAAAGATACCCTGATGAACTATTACACCATTTTAAATGTAAGTGTTTCCTATAAGCTTCTAAGTAAAAAACTGTGGTTATATGGTAGCTATTGTGTCCTAAAGTTGTCCTTGTTACAGTGTAATTATACATTTAATTGTTGAGGAATATTAATTAACTACATGCACTTACTATATGGTTAGTACTGGTACCAGTACTATTACTGTTTTTTGCAGTTTGATATTCTCTCAGGGTTGAGAGCTCTGTGTTATTATTGTCAGATTGCTTTTTGACAATTAGATACGCATGAGTAGAAAATATGTATAAGAATTGTCGCTCAGGATTTTTCATTCTGGTAGTGTTTTAGGTTTTTAATATTCTGCTGCTGTTGTTGTCAGTGATGGATCCTGGTTCAGGGTGGCAGTGCTTTCTCCCCTACACTGCTACTACACATGCACTAAACATCTTAAAAAACAAGAATCAAATTTGGTAGTTTCCTGAGGAACAAAATGGAATCCATAAGTCTCTACAAGAACTCCTGTCACCGGTTCCTTCAGTAACACATAATAATCCATAAAGGCTTTGAGGCATAAAATTAATCTATAGAGTAGGATATTTGTAGCACCTTCAGGTTTCTGAGAAACCCCCAATGATGTTGAGTACTTTATTATTGTCCACCATCATCATTAATTCTTTCAAGTCAAGATTGTTGGTTAGCTAACCCTTGCTACGCCTCTGACAATGCTGACATAACAGTAGTTTCAGTGGCTAAAGCATAGTGTTCATAAGCTTTATTAGATTCTGTCCTCTTTTTACACTGAGAGGGGGGGCCAAATTGAACATAATGTATGTGAGAAGATAACCAATATGTGAAGTGTTTTTACAACAGTAATATTGTCTTAATCATCCCTTTTAGATGGCTTGATATATTACAAATCTTTCATTTGTTAAAGTATTTTCACTCAAATATAGATGACTTATTTACTAGGTATCCAGTGTTATTTTGAACGGCTTGGTGGCTTTCAGCAAACATTTTAGTAAGAAAAGTCTTTAAGAAACAGTAAACATTATTATTATGTAAAAAAACAATTATGTTATGATCAAGATTGATATACTATCATGCTTATCTTTTTCTGTGACTATTTTGCCCTTTCCGAGAAAACAAGCATGGCTGGTTTATTAAAAGTGTTTTTAGAAAGTTTTTCTTCACCTTGAATGAGGTGGCTTTTTAATGAGACTCCGTGAGCACAAAACTCTCCTGTTCAAGAAGCGCTATTAATTTACACCCGGGTCATGTACCCTGTCTGTGTGGCAGAGTATGCAGCTGAAAACAACACTGCTTCTTTTCCATTCCACTCTCATTTACCCCTTCTCTCTCTCTCTCTCTCTCTCTCTCTCTCTCTCTCTATACTGCCCCTTACATTAGATTTTCCTCTCTTTTCTTGATTTGCTTCTTTGCTTTACCTGCCAAAAGCCCATTTAGCAAGGTACACCAAGGGACAGTGTGAATCTGAAAACAAGCCAACATGAGGTTGAATGAATAGAGAGTTGTGTCCTTGACATATATAACGATTAATGGTAATTGGAGGAGAAGAGATGGTGTCTCTTAATCAAATGTCTCCTATGCTTTTACATACCTAAACTATAGCATAGAATTCTTCCAGTGAAATAAAGATTTTCATACACCCTGAAAAAACAGCTTGTCACTAGGGTAGCACCCTTAAAGGGAAATTTCCATACCTTACCACAAAAGGGTGCCTATTTGTATTTAAAAGTAGTAATATATTCATATTTTTTGCATTATATAAAACGTTTTTTTCCCGTCCTTGATTCTGATTGGTCAACAGCTGTATTTTATTCACAATAAAGCATCCAACAGTTCTATGTTTTTCATAGCAGCATAAACAATCAATATAGCATCAAAACTGTTCCATGTATTATGTATTTCATTTCAGCAATATTAACTCATTATGTATGTAATGTATTATGAGTGACCCCTGCTGGCGTTATGTTTAGACTATCAGTTTACACTCTAATGATGCTTGCAAACTCGAACTGTGCAACGAATCGGTCTGTTTTAAACAACAAAAAACAGACGTTTTCTGATGATGAGATATAAACAGATGTATGTATGTGAGAAATATATGGTGTTAAAAGAAATGACTATATGAGAACAATTCCTACGTTTTTATTTGAGCTCCTTAAGATTACACATAGGAACATTCTTTTGCAATTTACTGTCACTGTCAGTATGTTCACTGTCAAATTTTTTTGATAAAAACACCTGAGTCTTCACGAGCCAACCCTGTCCGCTTCCTTCCTTCCTCTGAACTTTGTTACACTGGTTGCGAAACCGGGAAGGAAGCCGAACGCCGCTGCCAGCATGTCCTCACCCCGGCAGGATCGCCGTTTGCGGATGTCATCCAGTCGCTCGCGGGACTCCACCAGGAACATCACAAAGCGCTGATGGACATGAGGGCAGACCAGGAAAAGATTCTGTGCCCTCGTCCAGAACCAGCGGGAGGACCGCGAGCTGTTCGGAGCTGGATGGACCGGGAGGTTCGGGCGGAGAGTACAACAGCCCGGCCCGCCCACCCACATGCCGGTACAGAAGATGGGGCCGCAGGGGCGACCCAGAGGCTTTTCTTGATTTATTTGAGAAGACTGCAGAGGCATGTGGGTGGGCCCAGGCGGACTGGCCAGTGCGCCTCATCCCCTGTTGACCGGGAGGCGCAGTTGGCGGCACAGCAGCTGCCAGTCCAGAACCTCCTGGTCTCTGACGACCTAAGCGAGCCATCCTCCAGCGGGTCGGCGGGCCCGAGCAGCATCGCCAGCGCTTCCGTTCGCTGGAGCTGGGGAGAACGGCCGGCCCTTCGTGATGGCTCACCAGCTCCGGGCGCCTGCCGCAGATGGCTGTTGGCGGGGAAGGCGGCGTCGAACAAATCATCGACCGAGTGGTACTGGAGCAGTTTATTGCGGCTCCCCACGAAGATCGCGCAGTGGGTCCAGTGCCACCGCCCGGCGTCGCTGGACCTGGCCATCCAACTCGCTGAGGACCAGATGGTGGCGTGCCACGGGTTGGCGAAACCCTACCGTCCGTCTCTCTCTCTCCCCTCCCTTCTGTGTCTCCCCTATCTTCCTTCCCAGGTCCCGTGCGGCGTGGTTCCCGAGCCCAGCCCGATGGAGAGGAGGACCGGCACGGTCGGCGGCGGGAGAGCCACGCCAGGGAGGCGGGGTCAGCCAGCCAGCGCGCGCTTATTCCCGTTCCTCCGGGGTCTCCACGCCAATTCCTTGTCCACTTCCCGCCACTAGGGTGGCGGGAAGCCTGGGCCAGCCTGTTGGCGTTGCGGGGACCGGGCCACTTCATCGATCGGTGTCCAGTGATGGAGGTGGGGACACTGGTCCGGGTTCGGACGCCCACAGGCTGCCCCGATCAAGCTGGCGGGTACCAAATACCTGTGAGTATTAGGGGGTACTTATTGGGCTTTGGTGGATTCAGGATGTAACCAGACCTCGATCCATCAAAGCCTAATTCAACCGAGGCATTGGATAAGAGCTGCATGGTTCGGGTGAGGTGTGTACATGGGGGCGTGGTGACATACCCAGTAGTGCTGTTAACCATCCAATTTCGGGGCAAAAGCATAAGGTGGAGGTGGCAGTTAACCCCGCCTCCGGCATCCGCTGATTTTGGGAACCAATTGGCCAGCGTTTAAAATTTTATTGGGAGTTTTGTGTGTGGATGCCTCCTGCGGAAGAGAAGCCGGAGGGCGGCCGTGCAGGAGGAGAGGCTGAGCCAGGACCCGCTGAGGCGGCACCAGGGGAACAGGCGCGGTCGAGGCTAATCCTCACGGGCGTGATGATTTTCCCCTGGAGCAGTCCCAGGGCGAGTCGCTGAAAGCGCGTTCGACCAGGTCCGTTCCATTGACGGCCGGCCTCTCCAGTCCGCACGGCCCCTTCCTATCCCTATTTTGCTATATTAAAAGATAGGTTGTATCGAGTGACCCAGGACGCTCAGTCAAAACAAGATACAACCCAGTTGTTGGTACCAAAAAGCCGTCGGAAATGCTTTTCCAGGCGGCTCATTATAATCCTATGGCAGGGCATCTGGGTCAAGCAGCGACACTGAACCGTTTAATGGCCCGGTTTTTGGCGGGCATTCACGAAATGCGCGGTGGTGTGCGGCTTGTCGTGAATGTCAGTTAGTGAATCCCCGGCCTCCCCAAAAGCGCCTTTGCGCCCCTTCCGCTAATGCAGGTCCCCTTGAAAGAATTGGTATGGACCTCATCGGGCCATTGGAGCGGTCAGCACGAGGGCATCGGTTTGCATTAGTTCTGGTGGATTATGCAACCCGATACCCGGAGGCAGTGGCGCTCCATAACATTTCCGAGTGTAGCGGAGGCTCTGTTCAGTATGATCTCCCGGGTGGGAATCCCGAAAGATTCTCACCGATCAGGGCGCGTTTATGTCACGAACCATTCGCGAACTTTATGAGTTGTTGGGAATTAAGTCGATTCGCACCAGCGTCTATCACCCACAAAGCGGACGGCCTGGTGGAGCGATTTAATCGTCGTTGAAAACAATGATTTGAAAGTTCGTTCCACGAAGATGCCAAAAATTGGGACAAATGGCTGGAACCCCTTTTGTTCGCTGTCGCGAGGTCCGCAAGCCTCCACGGGGTTTTCCCCTTGAGCTCCTGTCTGACGGCCGCCAGCCCCGGGTTTTGGGACGTCCTGAGGGAGACTTGGGAGGAGGGACCTTCGGAGTAAAATGAAATTCAGCATGTGCTGGACCTGAGAACAAAACTCCACACTTTGGGGCAGCTCTCCATGGAGAATTTGTTACAGGCCCAGGACAAGCAAAGCCGGCTATACAATCGGGGGCCAGATTACGCAATTTCACGCCGGGAGATAAAGTACTTGTGTTACTCCCCACCTCTAGCTCCAAATTACTCGCCAAGTGGCAAGGACCGTTCGAGGTCACCACGGCAGGTAGGGATCTCAATTATGAGGTGGTTCGAGCGGATCGGGCGGGGCACGTCAGATTTATCACCTCAACCTCCTTAAAAAATGGAGCGAGGTCGAGCCGGTGATGCTGGCGGCGGTGGTAGGTAGCGAGGAAGATCTCGGGCCAGGCGAGCCCCAAAGTTCCATCACTCACTCTGGCCCCGGGGATCACCTCTCACCCTCCCAGCTCACCGATGTAGCCCGGTTGCAAAGAGTTTGCGGACGTGTTCGCCCGGCCGGTCGAACCAACCTTATCCAACACCATATTGAGACCGAGCCGGGCGTGGTAGTGCGCAGCCCGGCCGTATCGTTTACAGGAGCACAAGAAAAGGTGGTCCAGTCAGAATTAGATGCTAGAGATGGGAGTGATAGAAGAGTCCGCAGTGACTGGGAGCCCGATCGTTTTGGTACCGAAAACAGGCGGCTCGGTCCGATTCTGCGTGGATTATCGCAAGGTGAATGCGGTGTCGAAGTTCGGCGCCTATCAATGCCGCGGGTTGACGAGTTGCTTGATCGGCTGGGTACCGCTCGTTTTTATTCGACGCTGGACTTAACTAAAGGATATTGGCAGATCCCTTATCACCTTTATCCAAAGAAAAGTCAGCCTTCACGCGCCGTTTGGATTGCACCAATTTGTCACGCTTCCGTTTGGGTTGTTCGGGCGCCCGCTACCTTTCAGCGCCTCATGGACAAAATCCTCCGACCGCACCGCATACGCCGCTGCCTACCTGGATGACATCATCATCTACAGTCAGGACTGGCAGCGGCACATGGCACCTGCGGGAGGTACTGAGCGCTGAGGGAGGCGGGACTAACGGCCAGCAAAGAAGTGTGCGATTGGGCGGGTGGAGGTGCGTTATCTGGGTTTCCACTTGGGTCACGGACAGGTGCGTCCCCAAATTGATAAGGCAGCTATTGCGGCCTGCCGAGACCCAAGACCAAAAAGGAGGTGAGGCAGTTCCTGGGGCTGGCGGGGTATTACAGGAGGTTTATTCCTGACTATTCGAGCTCACCAGCCCGCTGACTGACCTCACTAAAAGGAGGTCCCAGATACGGTCCCGTGGGCGGAGGCGGTGCCAGCAAGGTTTTCACCCAGGTAAAGGCTGCTCTGTGTGGCGGGCGCTGTGCACTCTCCTGACTTTTCTCTCCCTTCTTGCTGCAGGCAGACGCGTCGGACCGAGGGCTGGGAGCTGTCCTGACCCAGGAGATGAGGGGTGAGGCGCCCGGTGCTGTACATCAGTCGGAAGCTCTCTAAGAGAGGCGATGTACAGCACCATTGAGAAGGTGTTTGGCGATCCGGTGGGCGGTCCTCACCCTCCGCTATTATCTCCTGGGGCAGAATTCACCCTCTGTTCGGACCACGCACCCTTGCAGTGGCTCCACCGCATGAAGGATACCCATCCACAGGCCGGGGCGCAGATGACTGTAGCCGACTTCTTCTCCAGGAATGGGGGGTATGTGGCGGGGCGTGGTTCAGCGAAGTCTGCAGCGGGAGAAAGACTCAGGAGACAGCGGTAAGTAAGTGGGTCAAGTGCAAAATGAGGATCACCTGTGTCTGATTGCAGTAATTGGCGTGGAGACCGGATAAAAGCCACCGTGGAGCAGAGTTCATTGAGAGAGGCGGAGTGAAGACTCGGGCGCCACAGAGCTGTAGAGAGAGACAGCCGGAGCGAATACAGAGAGTGATCGCTGAGACAACCGAGAGAGTTGATGTGTCCAGGTGACGCAGAGTGCTCACCTGTGTGAGTTTATCTGTGTTAATAAAACACCTGAGTCTTCACGAGCCAACCCTGTCTGCTTCCTTCCTTCCTACGAACTTTGTTACAATAATAAACTAAAACCCAAAGAGTTACTTTGAAAAGCTTTTGGTTAAAAAATAAATCCATGTAATTCCAAAGGATCGATAAACCTTTTACATGTACACTCTCAGAAATAAAGGTGCAAAAGCAATCACGGGGCGGTACCTTTTCAAAAGGTACATATTTGTACCTAAAGGGTCCATTTTGGTACATTAAAGGTACATATTAGTACTTAAAGTGTACATATGTGAACCTAATAGGTACAAAAGTGTCCCTTTTAAAAAGGTGCCACCCCAGTGACAGCTTGTGTACCTTTATTTCTGAGAGGGTCACCATCCATGACCACTGCTTGTCTGAAGCTCGTAAGTTGAGAATGACTTTATGCTTAACACTTAAAGAATACAAATAATAGAGTGGGTAATTACATATGTTTTAATCAAATATGTTTAGGATAAAGTCTCATTATTTTAGCTGTCACACAAATATGTCCATTAGGTTTAGACTTTGATTTAATTATCATATGTGAGCATGAATAATCTCTGGAAGTATTTGTTAGTACTTCATGCCATAAGTAATATAATTATTTTTATTTTCAGTAAAATGGTATTAGGAACATATAGTCATAACACTTTCACAAATATAGCAGCCTATACATTGTTTTTATAACTATAATTAAGGCTATTGGTTGTTGAATGTCATACTTATACCTATATAAATATTCTGAGAATAATTATATAGTTAGTTTCGATTTACATCCTTATTAAAGTTGTCTGTAATACCAGGCCAAAATGATGAATAAGTAAATAGAGTCCCCTACCCTCCATGGATCAAAGTGAATGAATAATTCAGAATCCAGGTCACTTGGCAATGGTTATTTTTAACCTCACCAAAATCCATTTTCACACCACATGTAGTTAAGCCAGTAGAATTAGTATGGAATGCAAGCGTTTTTAGCTCCTGGGTCATGCATATAAACTATTATTTAATATAAAAGATGTTGGATATCCATAAAAGGCAGGAATGTAGGTGTGTATAAATCTCCCAGCCTGAATAAAACACTAATGCATGCCATCATCGCTAAGTACAGTTCTGCAGGTTTGCTTTAATCACCATAGAATGGGGCTTTGCATTCACTGCTGTTGTTGTGCATCCTCACAAACTGAACCTCTCCTCACAAACTGAACCTCTGGGGAAACGAGGCACTGTGTGAGTGGTGGGAGGGTTAAAATGGATTCCTCATAAAGATGTCAGCCTGTAGGCTTCAGTCAAAGCGTCTTGCTGTGGGAGGGGTGAAGAGTCAGATGTGCTCAGCACCTGGTGTGCTTCCTGTGGCTCAGAGTAAGAAGGACATTTTCATCAGGCACAAGCACAAAATGTAATCTGCGCTAGAGTGTTGCTTGCTAGTTGAAGAAAACTGTAGAATTAAATTAATGTTTACAGTTAATTTGATCTTTCTGTGTGACACTGTACCAGTGCAATTGACATCTAAATTACTGCTGATTGAACCAGTTATGTCGAAAGCATGTTTTTGTAAGACAGAAGTAAAAATCAAATTTTCCCTTAGATAAATAGATTTTTAATTACAACTTATGAACCTTTAAGGACAAACCTTTCACGAGCTGCGAAGTTGTTAATCGATGGCATGTGCTTTTGTTGAAGCCAGCAGTTTGGATTATTTTTGAAATATTATGTAAACAATTGTTTAAAAGAGGAATTCATGGTGAAGACAACCATTACCATGATTCTGCAAAAAAAAAAAAAAAGGTTTATAATTCTTCAGCACAATTACGTGGTTTTATTGCATACTTATTTTGATTTACTATTCTTGTTATTCCCTGAGTAAAAAAGTAATATATTTAAAATACTTAGTTCAAATCTATTAATATATTTACTGACATATCGCTCAAGACTTACTGATAAAAAAGTATAATTTTATTTAGTTTGGAGTACTACATGTGCACAATGCCCATTTCTAAATATTAAGTCTAAAATGTGTTTTAATATCACTATTGATGAGAATTGTTTCATCTTTGAATAATATCAGTCTTTAAAAGCAAGATATTTCAAATGTACTTGCAATAGTTCCACTTTAGCACAATCAAATATACTATATATATATGAAGAGCTCTTTTCCAAAACGCTAAAAATCCATTTTAATAGTTTTCATGAAAATGACATTTTTTTACCTAGACCCATACATTTTGTTAATATTCAATTTATCCTGTTAAAATGGTCTGTTGGCTCAGTCTGAACATGTTAAACAATGATTGTTAAATGAAACAACAATATTGTCGATTATAAATGCAAAGTTTTTATTATTTTTTTCCAAAATGCTACAAATCCATTCTTTTATTTTTTTAATGTTGGTTTATGTCTTTAAAAAAAAAGAGAACATGCAACGTATGATATCAGAGACTCATACTATAAACCGGTCGCACCAGCCTTGTGTTGATGTAACCCCCCCGGGTCCGCACCATCACACCGAGCGGGTCTCAAACCCAGGTTTCCGGTGCGGGAGGCGGGCGCTCTAACAAGGAACGCCAAAGGCTACAGCCTCTAGTGTCAGTCGCTAGAGCGCTTCTTTTTGAGGTCAGGAGAGTGAGGTTTACACACCGCCCTTACTGGCATACACATCTGTTACATTGACATCCCACAGTGGGTATTAACGCGCCACCTGAGAACCTTCTTTTTTGTTGTTTTTTGTGATTTTCTTTGTCCAGTCTGCATTTTCTACCCCAGGTGTAGGTCTCACTGGCTCATCCAGGCCATCAAAAGTGTTATTAGAGTTTAAAGCACTCATTTTGAAGACTGAGCACAAACAAACGCTTCAAAGCGTCGCCGTGTTGGATTGCATCGAACGAATTCTGATTGGTCGAGAGGATATATCGCATTTAGGCTAAAAACAGGTTCGGCACTTTAGCGGTTTGGAAAAGAACTGCATCTTGCAGTACATTTTAAACAAGGAAATATAGCGATTTGGCATGAAACATTGATGGAGCAGTGAATAGGTTCAGTACACAGCAAAATGGCATAACGAACTCATTTTTTTTAAATTTGGCGTTTATCGCGTTTTGGAAAAGAGCTCTTCATATATACTATATATATATACAGTATATCTTTAGTTAGACTTCAGCACTACTTCCACACAATCAAAGTGCATTAAGTACAAAATTTGTTGTTTCAATTTAGCAGACTTTAAGTATACCAGTTTAGTATATTATTAAAGGTAAAACTGCAAGGTATTTTTATTACGTACGTAAATATATTTGTATTATACTTAGCATTAAATAAATGTATTTCAAATACATTTTAGTATTATTTAGTATTTTTTTAGGATAGTATTTTTTCCACTAGGGTCAGAGATTTCCTTATATTTTATGTTATTTGAGTGACTTGCTAAATTATTTATTAAATGTATTTATTATTATTAATACATATATTTTAAATGAATGTTGTTTGTGTTTGTTTATTATACAACCCCGAATTCTGGAAATGTTGGGACGTTTTTTAAATTTGAATAAAATGAAAACTAAAAGACTTTCAAATCACATGAGCGTATATTTATTTTCACAGTAGAACATAACAAATGTTTAAACGGACACATTTTACACCTTTATCCACTACATGATATCATTTCAAATTTGATGCCTGCTGCAGGTCTCAAAAAAGTTGGCACTGGGGCAATAAAGGGCTGAAAAAGCAAGATATTTTGAAAAGATTCAGCTGGGAGAACATCTAGCAACTAATTAAGTTAATTGACATCAGGTCTGTAACATGATTAGCTATACCAGTGCTTCCCAAACCTGTCCTGAGGACCCCTGCCCTGCACCTTTTGTATGTCTCCTTTATCTAACACACCCGATTCCACTCATAAACTCGTTAGTAGAGACTGCAAGGACTAAACTGGGTGTGTCTGATTAGGGAGACACACAAAATGTGCAGGCCAGGGGGTCCTCCAGGACAGGTTTGGGAAGCACTGGGCTATACAATGGATGTCTGAGAGAGGCAGAGTCTCTCAGAAGTAAAAAGGGGCAGAGGTTCTCCAATCTGTGAAAGTGCGTAAAAAGATGTCCACGAACTCTTCCATA